>JAWZYU010000029.1:0-2400000 GCA_038380435.1 Ryuthela nishihirai | reverse complement strand
TATGGCAAATGTTTTAGAAAATAAAAGGAAGAGATTAATTGCAAATCCTGGGTACGTTTCTTGTGTTGAACCTGCAAAAAATTTCGTAATTCTCCATATGAAAAAGAAAAATATTATATTAGATAATACAAAAACGTTACAAATTGGTGTAACGATTTTGGAGTTGAGTAAATTACACATGTATAATTTCTTCTACAATTTCTGAAACCAAAATTCAATGCAACTGATATTGATTCCTTCTGCGTCAACATCCAGACAGATCGCATATATAAGAAACTTAATTCAGACTACTTTGATTTGTTAAATTACCCCACAAACCATGCATTATACAGCGAATCAAATAAAATGGTTCCAAGGAAATTTAAAGACCAATTAAAGGTGTTCCAATCAAAGAGGTTGTTTCTTTACGCCCAAAATTTTATTCTATAGCTGCTGTATACCCATATTGTTTTCAGTTTGAATCAATTTTGGTTACTTGCATCAAAAAACATATCGTAAAACAATGTTTTACATGTTACTATATAAGTAATGTAGTTCATCTTGCATTTTATTCTTACGTATCAGAATGCTTAATGGATTAGTGTAAATTCCATGTATAAATAACCTTGGTGCATTTTATTGAATGCTTTCTTCTATTTGATAAAGTCTGTATTCGTATAATTTTTTTATCATTCATATTACTGAATTGTAATATTCATTTATTTCATAAATAATAAACATATTTTTATAAAATTGTTTTATTTCTATACGAGCAAAAAAATTGGATACCTCAGAAAACTCTTACTTTTAACTCGAGACAAACTTGATTACTATATAAAGTATCTTTAGCAAAAAGAATTATGTTATAGAGACATTTCTCATATCTTGCACCATCAGTATTCAATTCTTGACCTTCAGAAATTAGAACTAAAAATAACTTTATATTATTTAAAAAATACTTACGTTCTTTGGTTTGTAAGAGAACCAAGTTTTACTTTATATTTTGTTTACCACGTGATACAGTGTGCGTGCTGCCGAAATTTACATTGCAAATGTTCAGCAGAGCCTGGACGGGCAATTGCCCCTTGGTGCTCGTCTGCAGAGACCACAATTTATATTTCTTTGAGTTATTGTGATTTTATTTTATTGTGGATGGTCTTTGCGAATTTTTTTATGTGCGTTTTGTATTTATGTATTTATGTCATAAATTATTATTATATTTGAGTTGATATTCTTGCCTTACAAATAATTATTTAAGGTGCTAAAATGAAACTTACTAATTTATATTATACAGATATATAAATATTATATTTTTGTTTACCAGTAGTGTCATTGTGTTGGAAATAAAAAGAAATAATTCAGTGATATTTATTTGGTCTCAATTATGGTTTTTTGATGAAAAAGTTTTTTTTTATCAAAACTGAACCCAACTTCATTGAAATACGACTATTCCGTCCATTCAATATATCAAATAGAAGCTCTCTATAACTTCTACAATAAAAGTTTGTTTTATTTTTTGAAGACAGACTTCATTGAGAAATTTATATAAACTCGATTTTCAAGAGTATTTAAATAGGTATGGAAAGTTTTAATATGTAGCAGCAAATCTTAAACAATTTAAATTTTTAATTTTAAATGGACGGATAACCTGTAAGCTTTTGGTTTTTCTTGGTTTCTCGTACACAATACAACACTTAGGCAAAGGAATACAACATACAAACACTTATAAAAGCACATGCCCGCTGAAATAGTAGTCAGGTACGTAACCACTAGGCCAAGTTGGTTATGATTTGGAAAATATTGAAAGAATTATTTACAGAAACTTAAAATATACACCTGTTTTAAATGGTTTTAAATAACACTTCTTTATCAAATTATAATGAATTAATTATATTTGAAATTTTGTGGAAAATCAAAAATGTGATAGGTTTGGTTAAGGATTTTAATTTATCTTCAGTGAGAGTTCTTATAGAAACGCTTATTTTAAAATTACAGAACTCCGAAAATAGCTTCTTATTCACATAATGTGGATGGGTCATAATTCAACGATCAGTGAGTGTTGGTGGTAAACATAAAGAAGACTAAAGAGAACTGATAATTCAATTTTAACTTCACTTGAAAATGTTAAGCTCAAATATTATGTGAAGAGAGGTGTCTTCTAGACCTGTCTAGGTTGCCGACCATGTACGAGAGTGTGTGCAGAAGGTTACTTATATCTATCTTTGTCAGGATTGTTATTATTATTATTACAGAGAAGGCCGGAAGGTGCTACATCATCACAATGATATCGGACAAGGAAAAGTACATCAAAATCTGAAACATTTCAGGAATGGTGATAAGTCAAATCTCTTCTGTCTAAAAGTAAAAACATCAATTCTTGTAGAAGTGACAATCTCGCTAGGGAGTTCCATACTCTTCTAACATGGCACACAAAGGAATGGTACAGTTCTTTCGAAAAAAAAGGTGCATAGATCATAAGAGAATGACCTCTTCTTCTTCTGTTGACAAGGTTGAATATTGGAGTAGTACATGAGTTAGAGTGAGTAATTCCATGAATAAGTTTATAATGTTTTCAAGTCAAACGTTAGGCTTCTCAACCTCCAAGGAATGCAACGAGAGCCTTTTCAACCTTTCTTCATATGGCATGTTGAGAAACCCATGAAGTCTTTTTCCAAACCATATCTGGGTGCGTTCAAGATTTTTGATGTCTGATATTAGATGAGGTGTCCATACAGGTGAGGCGATTCTAGTGAGGGTCTAATTAAAGTCACAAATGCGCAAATTAGGGAATCAATGATAATCATTTTCAAAATTAAGAAAATGGTGCCATTAGCCTTTCTGATATAGTGGTCACCAAATGTTAAATGTTAAATAGTGGTCACCAAATGTAATGATGTGAATAACACTTCTAAGTTTTTCTACATCTGTATATTTATAATTGATTCATTTATGAAGTTGTATTTATAATGAGGATTCTTCCTTCCAAGGTACAGAACACCTGCTTTGTCTTTTGATATATTCGTACTTTAAGCTAATTTACGTTAAATGAGGTCACAAGCAGTTTGTAATGAACTACATTCTTCATCATTGTTGTAGGTACAAAAGAAATTAATGCCATCTGCGTATACAGTACAACGGACAGGACAAAGAATACTAGGAATTTCAGAGGTGAAGATTATGAAGAACAATGTGCGTAGAACAGATCCTTGTATGACTCCAGTGTCAGCGGTTCTCATGGAGGATAAACTGTTCCCAACTCAAACTTGGTGTGTTCGATGAGCAATTTTTGGATCAAAAGAGATCGTTTTAATTTATCAAATGCCTTTTCAAAGTCTAGGAAAATGACGTCAACAGGGATATTAATATCTAAATGTGAGGTCCACGAAAGCATATAATGGAGTAGCTGATTCGTTGTAGAACGGTTATGCAAAAATCCGAACTCTATTCCCAGCTCTAAGCATTTCAGTGGTGATTTCATCCACCCCAGGAGATTTATGCAGTTTTAATTTTACTTTCAATTTTAATTTTTTTTCTTTTTTTAGAATTTTAATTTAATTTTTTAATTTTTAATTTATTTTTAATTTTTAATTATTTTTTTATTTTAATTTTAATTTTTTAATTTAATTTTTCTTTTTTTTATTTTTACTTCAGAATGTGATATAAGGCCAATATTAAAGCCAGTAATGCATCTATCCTCATTACAAACAATGGGAGTAGAAATAATATCTCTGAAATGCTCAACCCACCTAGCCATATCAAGATCCTCACCTTCAATCACATTACCATGTCTATCTCTCAATCCCTGTCTGTTTCTTCCCACACAAAACACTAACCATCTGGTACAACCCCTGATGTTGTGCTGTCAAACTGCTTTGTCAGCCAAGCTATCAAGCCAAAGGTTCTTATCCGCTGTTAACTGATCCTTTACACGTTTATTAAGCTCATTGTAATGCCGTTTGTTAGGACCAGTAGGGTCTTGATTCGTATTATTCCTGCAATTCCTTCTTTCAGAAATAAGTTCCATAGCTTTATCACTCAAATAGTTTTGTTTCCTCTGTTTCCTTTTACCTAAAAGAGTACTGTTGGTTTCAAGAAAAACCTGTTTAAACTGATCCCATTCCTTTTCAACTTGAGCAGTAAGCAAACCATGATTGTCATAATGACTAAGTAACCTATCATGGTATGCTTTGGCTATGTTTGGATCTTTCAGACATTCAGTGTTAAAGCTAATTTTCTTAACCTTAGCAAAACATTTCTTAAACTTCAATTACAAGACACTTTTAACCAGGTAATTGTCAGACCCAATTTCGGCTACCCTGTATGGTCTGGTATTCCTAACTGGCCCATTTGCTGTTAATTGAAATATAATCTATAATGTTCCTGTGCAGCCCAACAGGTGAACATCAAATGTCCCGATGTTTGTAGCATGTGTTTGTTATTCAAAAACCGTAAATCACCCTAGTATTTCAAATTTGCCTTAAAATTACTTCCACATTGAAGCATGACGAAAAAAATCTGCATTTATGTTTTGATTAGTTTATATTTCTATTTAATTAAATGTATAAGATGATTTTGGGAAGTGGAGTCAGCCGAATGAGCGAGCTTAAGGAGTCCAGAATGAGTAAGACTTCATAAAGTGTTCCCCGTAGTGTGTAAGTGTTCATCTATGTGTTATATATTAATCTGTGTTCATCTCATTACCAACTTCCGATAGCAGAGGCTTATCGTTTATCCTGATCTTTGATGCCAACGAATTCCTTCGATTGCCTTGCAGTCAAAGCAGCCTTCCAGCTTGCAATTCGCAAACAAAGGGAATTCTATTTATTCCAGTTTCTTTCCTGTAAACGAGGGACTGCATTCTACCACACAATACATTTCGTTCAGCGCCGTGCCAGAGACAGTCGATAGCCTCCTATGGACCGACAGGAAGTGGCGTCAGCGCCTCCCGAGAATCAGCGTTGTGGTCACGTTGGATGCGTGACTTTATTATCGACGCTGTTCTGTCCCCAGGCGGGCATCTGCTCGGAAGGGCAATTCAATCCATCAGTGGCAGCAGAAGATGCCGCGAATGCAGCTCGAAATACATAATAGTGCCTTAAGTCGTCGCGGGACATAGAAGGAGGCCATCAAACGCGGCAAGAGTCCAACTCTCGCTTAGTCCCTCTTGACTCCTGGTGCCCCGAGAGAACTTTTAGAAAGTTTTTAGTTCTCTGAGGATTCGATGGAAAATGGTCAAAGTTTGACGGCTTCTTTATTATTCCAGAGGACCGTGAGGCAAAGGAGGAAAGAAGAAATGTGTGGGACAGAAATTAGAGTCACCTGACTGAAATGTGGTATTCAGAACAAAATGAGTTCTTCTGATGGTATCCGACCTTCTGCACATAACAAACGATCATTGCGATGGGAAACAAATAACTTGACCATTGTTGCGTTTACGTTTTCAATAGAATTTTGGAAACGTATGAATCACTGTTGCATTAAGATGGACGATTCTATCAACAAAAGATTGTTTTTTTTATAATATCTATGTTTAATACAACTTTTGGTTATTAAACGTCGTCGTGGAAGCACCAAAATTGGTATCAAGTTTCTAGTGCACATCACCAGAAAATTATACAATACATACACTGAGAGTTGACAAAAATTATGAAAATTCAATGGTATGTGGATGGGAATCTAAATACTATTCCAATGAATCTCCAATTGGATGCTCCTTTACTTTGAAAATATGCTTTATCTGTCACTGGAGGTAGGTGGAGACCTTAGTAAATGTTGTTTTTGAAATTTATTCCTAGGTTGCATTTAAAGTGTTTTAGAAGTGTGATTAATATGTTTTCAATTTCATTGTTTGCTTCCCATCTTAATGATCGCATGAATATTTTGAATATTTAACAGCAGCTTAGATATTCTTAAGAGTATTTTTATTATAAATTATTATTTATTAGTAACATAAATATTAATATTTATATCAAATAATTTACGAGTATACATTTTAAAATTTGTTGACTGATTATGTACTTTTTTTACCTCGTTTTCAAAGAAAACGAGATATTAGTTTCGCTTTGTCTGTAGACGTCGAACCTTTTTGTTTACAGAGAAAAATCAAAAATTATTTTTGTGTTGGATAGGTATTAAAGAAATATTGCGATATGCACTTTCAGAATCTCTCTAGAGCTATAATTACGCCCTCTAGCGGTGGAAAAAGGTGAAAATTCCAAAATTTCAAACGAAAATTACAAGCGATGGATTTATAACAGAGAGTTGAAATTTTGGTGGTCGAATGTAAAGATCATGAAGTTTCCTTTGCTATCAATGAGCTGAACTTTAGACGAAAACACACCTTTTTAATTTTAGCAGATAATTGTTTGTTTTTGACATAAATGTAAAAGTGTTTTTGGGTTAGATAGGAATTGATAAAATATTATGATTCACGCTTTTTAAATCTTCCGAAAACTATAATTGCGCCCTCTAACTTGGAAAAATTTGTAAATTCCAAAATTTGAAACAAATATTGCAAACGACGTATTTAATCTAGAAATTTTTAATTTTGGTGGTGGAATGTGAATGCCATGATGTTTTTATTGACAACAATGAATTGACCTCTTAGACCCAGGGGGGTGGGAAAAGACAATTTTTTTGTTTTAGCAGATAATTTTTCGTATTTAGAGATAAATGAGAAATTCTTTTTAGGATTAGATAGGAATTGATAAAATATTATATTTCGCACTTTCGAAATCTTTCGAAAACTATAATTCCGCCCTCTAACGGTGAAAAAGTTTGAAAATTCCAAAATTTCAAGCGAATTTTGCAACGATGTTTTAATGATACAAATACAAAATGTTGATAGTGAAACGTCAAGGTCATGAAGTTTTGATTGGAAACAAATGAAAATGATAATAGAAAATTCTTTTTCAGTTTTTTTGGTACTAATGAAATATTTTAATTTGCATTTTTCAAATACTTAGTAGTTTTAATGTATATATATCTTCACAGATCACTGAAATGATGAAATGACACAGCTGTTTTCGAGTTTTACAAATCATAAATATGTAGAACAAAAATTTTTAAATTAGGGATAATTTTTAACAATAATCTATCCACGTTTCTGAGAGAGATGTGAAAAACGCATCTTTTTAGATTTAAGAATTAAAAGACGGATGCTTTCATGTTGTATAATTACTAATAAAATACTATTTGCATTTTTCCCATCATCCGCTAGCTCAAATTAAAATTTTTAAGGAAGAAACAGAAGTTAAGGGAAAAACTTCTTTCTCTTTGAAAACGAGATTCCTATATGCGCCAGGGGCGATATGCGTCCTTCTGCTTTCATATTCCAATTGCTTTTAGGTTTGTTTTCTTTCAATAGGTTTTTTTAGGGTTTTTTAAAATTATTTTCATATTTCAAAAGCCTTTTAGGGCTCGAGACATGGATATGTTTCAAGGTATGCGACTCTTAAATACTAAACAAATAAAAAAGGATTAAAATAATTATTAGCATGGCTTTTATCGGGATCTTTGACTAATTTGTAGCTATAATTTTCAACACACAGATCATTTTTAAAGTTAATCATTTTTAAATTTTTTAAAGTTACGGTAGTTAGAACTTAGTTATCTATTCACCTAACCAAATAGATTTCTGTCAGTGGCATATCATCGAAGAATGCATTTACTGCATGCTTATTAGATTTATTCAACATTTTTATTTATCTAATATTGCTAATATATTAGAATTTAAACTTTTGAATGCTACATACCGTTCTCTGTTTCCTAACAATGGGTTGGGTTACCTCTGAGCGGCACATTTTTTGCAAACAATGGGCTAAATGGACAGGTCACAAGAACCCCGAAGGCTCAGAGAAGGTTGGGGGAGGGTACCCACTCCAACAGCTGTTGGGAGACAGATGGTAGCCTCCTGTCAAGGCCATCCAGCGTGTTCTTTAACGTGCACAGGATATGGCTCTCCCGCACACGGGGCCAAGGCTTAACGTCCCATCCGACGGACGGCGGCCTTTCCAAGCCCATCGGTGTTCCTTACTGACCGTGGGCAGGGTGGGGAGTTTTGCAGAGATAAATCTCAATGCTGACCCAGCTGGGACTCGAACCTGGGAACTGCAGATTACGAGCCTGGCGAGCTACCGACTTAGCCACCCCCGCCCCATCCTAACTATGGTTTAAACCAATTATGTACAATTTTCTCATGCAATATTTCATCAGTAATTTATGATTAACTCAGTCAAAAGCTTTCACTTTATCAAAAATAGAACATCAGTATATTTACTCCTATTGATGCTACTGTAAACTATACTATTGAAATTCAAAAATGCTTTTTCCTATATTTCATCATCTTATGCTAACCTTCCTCTTCCCCGTTTATTTCATCTCTCTATTATTCCAACATTTTCAGTTCATTTCTTATATAATTTTATTACTATACTAGCAAATTTATTCGGCGTTGCTCGGGTCTGAAATTTTCTAAATTGTAGAGTAGATGGCACTCCCCACGTCGAAAGCTTTCATTTGGCATAAATATCATTAGACTCGATCTCCACCTCCTGCAAGGGAGCTGAGGTGGCTCAGTCGGTAGCGCACCACACACGTAATCTCTAGTTCCCAGGTTCGAGTCCCAGCTGGGTCAGCGTTGAAATTTATCTCCGCAAAACTCCCCGCCCTGCCCACGGTCAGTAGAGGGACACCGATGGGCTTGGAAAGACGCCCGTCGGATTGGACGTTAAGACGTAGCTCCCTATGCGGGTTAATATGCGGGTCCCCTCCCCAAACCTTCTCTAAACCTTCGAGGTCCTTGTGATCTGGCCATTCAGACTATTCTGTGCAAATTAGTGTCGCTCAAAGGTAAAACAACCCAACCCAACCTCCCTCTCTGTTACGGGAGGAAAGAAATGGACATAATTCGAGGTACCCATTATCCTCCCCACGTCACAAGTTTCTAAACTCAAAAACCTGAATCTCATGGCTCAGATAATCGAACTTTTCAAATCACTTCGTACCCACGAGAGTTCCTCGGATATAATTTGCCAGGCATACGTAACTTTATAGCAAATGAAAATTAACTCTGTTCTGAGATGCATAAAAAATGTAAAGGTGCAAAAAATTTTTGTTATTAAACATAATTATTTATTATTCAACATAATATTTAAAACATTTATTAATTATTTGAACATAATTTTATTAGCTTTTGCGTATTAAGTTATCGATTTTAACTTCCGATACGAATTTAGGTTTTGAAGCTTTCATTTCAACAAATAATCTCGGGTTCTGTGTGCTCATGCTTAATTAGAACTTCAATATCTACGGAAGATCGCGCTCTTGACCGAACAAACTGCACAATGAGTTTATCACGTGAAATCAGAAAAATAATTAGTTTGTTTCATTCATTATTTCAAATTTAATGGTGGCAAGAGTTATTTTGAATAACTTTCCAATTATTAATGTTTAATCACGGTAAATTAGATATTAGTTTAGTTTGATGTCAGTGGCGGCTCGTAGTTAAAATTAGTGGGGGTGCTGCTCCAGAAAATTTTTAGCCTTTGTTTTAAAATTGTGTAAAAGGAAACAAACATGTATAAAAAGAAAATTTATTCAGAAACTTGATAAAATCCTAAAGATCAAAATCAAACATTTTTTACTTACTATAACCTAAATTGTTACAGTTCAAGCTTAATCTATTCATTTAAAAATGAAATCCATTCTTCTTGTTTTAATTTGCGCGAAAAGATCAATAATTTTCTCTTTGATCTCTGGATGACAACTGAGGAAATGTTTCTCCATTGAAAGCACTGCAAGCGCATTTAGTCTTTCCGAATTCATAGTGCTTCTTAGAAAAGTTTTTATTCTTTTCAATGTTGAAAAGCAGCGTTCTGCCTCTGATGTAGTCATGGGAACTATCAATAGGATTTTTATCAGTTTCGTAATTTCACTAAAAATATCATTTAGATTATTTTCCAAAATAAATTTAAGCAGCTCAGTTAATTTGCAATATTCATGAATATCAGACCTACAATAGATACTTCTAGTTCAGTTTCAATCTTTTCTTTGTCAATCATGGGATATGCTTCAGTGGTCAGTACTATCCCTTCTGTGGGATGTTCATTCTTAAAACTAGTGAAGCATTTCTTGTTGAACAATTTAGCAGCTACTAAGGGTTTAGTGGAAGAATATCTGTCCATTATATCAACACATATACAGTCACACACTTCCTTAGCTTCTGCCATGAGTGTCTTTGAAGGATTCTCACAGTACTTTGAGTTTCTCAATTCTAAAATAGCAGTTTTGAAATTTGTTATATATTCATTAACTTTAAACACACTAATTTCTCGAGATTGCATTTAGTTGTAAATTATTTCAACATGAGGCATAATCTGATGAAAAAGCTCTAACCAAAACTTGAAATTATCATCATTCAGGTATTTTAAAATTCCTGTTGCTTCTGTAATGGTTTGATCTGCATTTGATGTTGACTGAATTTCAGTAAGGCAGTTTTTTAAAGGTTGCAAATTTTCATGAACTCTGTTTATGGTCCGTATGTTGAAGTTCCACCTTGTAGAAGATGGACGTGGAATGCTGACTTCCATATGCTTCTTGAGAATGGACACACGTTGCGGTGATCTTGAGAAGAATGTTGGAATAGCCAGAATGTTAGAGAAAAATATTCTTGCGTTTCGTGTAATACCTGCTGCATTTCTCATTATTAAATTAAGTTGATGTGCATAACAGTGAATGAAATGTGAATTACTATAAACTGCTTTTATTTTTGCTTCAACTCCTGCTTTTTTGCCTTTCATGACATTTGCACTATCAAAAGTCTGAGCTATCAGTTTTTGTTCATTTCTTTGAAGGATTATGTCCAATTGTTCTAAAATACGTTTTGATATGTCATTTGCAGTTTGATTCTCTGGAATAAAGAATCCCCAAAAACGCTCAAATATTTCTCCATTCAATACGTACCGTAGAACAAGGACCATTTGAGTGTGTTCCGAAACATCTGTTGTGTCATCAGCCATGACAGCTACGAAGGAAGCTTTTCTAATTTCCGTCCTTATCTCCTCATGGTATAGTTGTAGCAGGCAGTCAAGTATCTCATTCTGAATGGTCTTAGAAACACCTTTGAAGACTGCACTGGTTTCTAAGTGATTCTTTAAATCTGAATCTAATTTAGATGCAAATACCCCTGGATTTATTGAATCGTTTTTTTTCATCATGTCCACGTAAGGGGGTTTCAAAGTTTCCACAAAAGAAAATGCAGTCTATTATTTTGGACAAAATTTCACGGTTCTTTTTAACCTTTGTATTATGCTCATTGATTGAGTATGACTCACTAAGTTTCTCCTTAATACTTACGGTTCCTAAAAGTGCCAGTGAAACTACATTATCAACGTGCTTCTTTGACTTCTCATGCTTTTCAGTTTTTTCTTTCATTTTGTTTATATTTCTAAAACCATCTTTTGTCCACGTTACAAACAGCAAACACGGGAAGCAAAACAGTGCATTTTTTACTTCACAGCCGCAAAGCCAACTTTTCCGTTGGTACCATTCAGAATTAAAGCTACGAATATATTTCTTGTTGTTGCTTATGTCTGGCTGAGATATTAGAATATCAGGTGTTGAACGACCTCTTTTCTTAACTGCAACTTTCTCATGGAGAGACAACTGTGAAAACTTAAGCTGTTGAAGTTCACTTACAGTCACAGAACTTATTTCTTGGGGATGCAAGGCCATGGTTAAAGTTTTCTGTTAAATAAAAGAACCAAAAAAAAAAGAATCAAATAGAATAGCTGGAAGCAGGATAACAACCTAATTCTACACTTTATCACATTCAAGAATATGGTACACGGTTTTTAAGCACAACACACGCGGAGTAAAAAAAAAACTACCTTCAACCAGCACGCCAGGGTCGGCACTGCGGGAACGACAGTGCTCTCTCTCTCCCTTGCAGCCTCGTGTGTAGCTTCCTATGTGCGCATGCGCACAACAGTCAAACACCTCGCCGCTAGTACTGTGAAGCGTACAGTTCCATACAAAGATTTTTGTATCTTTTTCATAAACTGGGGGATGGCTACTGACATTAAGCTTAAGGATTATATATTGTACAAGTATAAAGAAAGAATTGAAGAAAAAAGGACTCATTATATTAAATGTTATTGATAATATCAAGTTGAAATTGGGGGTGCTACAGTTCCACAATGCCTATACGCGAGCCGCCACTGTTTGATGTATTCTTTTTTTTTTTCAATTTTATTAGTGGCAAAATTTATTTTGAATAACTTCAAACTGTTAATGTTAAGTCAATGGAGATTTTGAGAAATTCAAACCACCCATTCCAATTTTTGTTGACACCAGACAGTTCGCACATAGCTATATTCTTTCCTTGGGTGAAGGGAACATTCATGCAACGTTTGGTATCTCGGTGCCTACGTAATGGCAATGCCTGCCGATTTCCGAGAATTTCCGTGTTAGCAAGCGCGCATAGTAAGCTTCAGAACTTGTCACAAGAGGTCAGTACCGTTCCACGGTAGGTTAACCTATACTAACGGTAAGTGTATAATGATCCACAGATTAGTTAGAACAGATGCGAGACTCTCGAAGGGTGAAACTGGCGCCCTCACTCGGGGAAACTCTAACTGCCCATTTGAACCTCAACCGTTGTCTTAGCTGGAGGTAAGCCGTAGCTATTAGTGGAATATATATGAGCACGTGCTTTCAGATGGAGAAGGAAAAAAGGGAAATAATATGCGAGGCATCTGGTTGTAATAATACAACTGGAAATTGTAATTATTCATTTTTTAAATTTCCGAAAAAAAGTGAAAGGTAATGTGCATTTAAATTTTTTTTTATTAAAATTTACGCTTTTGTACCATTGTACATCATACAATGGATATGTGTTAGCCATTCGAATAGTTTTTGTGCCAGTTATTTACTTGGTTAATATTTTGCTGCTGTTAAAATAGTTTAAAGTTATATTTGTAATGAAGTATTAAAAGTGCAGATTTTTATTGTTACAGCAATGTTAAATTTTTTCTAACCGGAATTTCTCTCAAGCTCTATTAGAAATGATGACTTAAGTAAAGAAAATATTCTGCATAACTAATGTTTTAATAAATGTAGAACAGTTACGTATAATGAGGGTGTAGTTTGGTGGAGTGTTTTTTTTTTGTTACTGAATTCACCAAGTTTTCGTCTTTTTGATTAGCGCTGACTTGAAGCTATTTCGTAAAATAATTTGCTCGAAACGCTCATTTTGAAATCTTTTTCCATCGTATGTTTTATTCCTTCAGTAACTTCTATTATTGCTAAATAAATTAATTCCAATTAACGTCACGCTTTTGCATATAATCGGCAAAAAATTTCATCGTTTGCTTTGAAACCTTTGGCCTTTTGGGTTATTTTGCAGTTTGAGTTAATGTGGAAACTCCAGTGCAGGCTACTTCCTTTCCCAGTTAGCAAAGTACCTGGGTAATTCTCCCGAGTTACTTAAAACGCCTGATGAAACGAATCAATCTGCTAAAGTACGTATTATATTTAGTGCATTCTAAGTACTGACAGTACTCGCCGAAAACGCTGAATTTCATCGTATCTTTTAATCGTTTTACACCTGATTACTGTAATGACAATTCTCTCGTTGAGCAGTTATTCGTCGTTCATATAAAAAAAAAACGTAAGGGAATATAGTATATGATTGTGTGTGTTCTTTTTTTTAAATTCTGTTGGCTGTACCTCAGTAATACAAGAATCTGTAGGAATATAAAAAAACAGATACTACTTGCTGTTGACGGCAATTTTATATATTTTCATGACCGTCAATTTATACGTTTTCAAGATCCTTATTGATTTCAACAATTATCCGACTTCCGCTATATAAAAAAGAGCTACAGAAAATAATCACTGCCCCACATGTCAGGTGATAAGGACATCCCTCACTACCTCTTACACTGCACACTATACACAACACAAAGACTTAACCTCTATCACAAACTTGCAAACCTAGGAATCACCCAATACCAATACCCAGAATCCATTCTCTCCCCTTCCCACAAAGAAATTAAAGCTCACTACAGGGCCATCTACATCCACAGCACTAGGAGATTAATTTATAGTTTTCACCTAGCATTCTCTAATAGACAATATCTCTCTTACGAAAGATCCTTGGGACACATTAAAAGATCCAGATGGCAAAAAGATCAATGAAATGACAAAAAAAATGCATTATGGACACACTATTATATTATAACTGGCATAGCTCAGCATATTTTAATTAAAAATATATATATAGTTTTTTTACAACATTTGCATCTCGTGTAATATAAATGTCATTTTATAACTGGATATTCATTCTGCTCACTGAAACTCTCCCAGTTGCAACTTCAATTGTGCACATCATGTTTACTTCCTATGATGAAAAATGACTAAATGACTAAGCAGCCACCTCCCATAACTCTACACACAACACAGTCGCCTCCCATAAACTCTACTTTCAACTGTGACACTTAAACTGCACACTAGCCAACTCTATCAAGCACTATGGTGGCTTACCACACTGCTCTACTCCCCCCTATTAATTTTATCACAGTCCCCCACCCATCTCCCGATACCTTCAGTGTACCCTACATTAGATCCTTCAACTTTTCAGGGATTCCCAACTTCAAAATCTTAAATTTGATTTCACTGCAAATCATTACAGAAAAGTTAAGCCTTTTTCATTTTGTCCCCTGTGCAACGTTTCTCTGTATGGCACTACTTTCTTAATGCTAACCTATGGAGAAACAATTTTTTTATTTAAATCCTCCAATTTTTTTCCTAGACATCTAGAATTATAATAGCATATACCTCACTCCCAACCTACCCCCCTACCATTTTTCATACCACCCTGAAATTTGCTGCGAGCAGGGGGAGGATTAAAGAAGAAAAAAAAATATTTTTCAAGCCTCCCCCTTAAGAGAAATTTTTATAGGACCCCAATTATTAGCCTATTCCATGGCCACTCCCTCCTCTTCCCCCCCCCTCCCACCACACCCCCTTACCTTCCTTGACATCTTGAGATGGGGTCATTTTCAGTTTTTAGCAAACTGACCCACACTCAAACCAGCAAAATTCATCTGACAGCTAATTATAGCTCAACAAATCATACAATCTTACCTCCTGCACCCAGAATAACTTATCTATAACATCGCTACTCCCCACACCACCCTCCCCCCATTTTACACGACTTGACACTGGATATTGCTTCATCTTACAACTTCCTACTCACCCACTGGGCAGCCTGCGGCCAAAGACCCATTCGCCAAACTGTATGGTTACTGGCAATTCACAGTGCCGGTTCCATTTCATTGATTACTACAGCAAACTCAGCCCATCTTGCCCATGGACCAGATGATAAAGAGGCCGAGGCCCCTTTTACAAAGTGGTCCAGTTATTTTGAAGAATAGAATGTGTACTACTACAGAAAATAAACTATTTTTGGTATTTTTTTTTTGTAATGTGGCAGGCGATTTACTCAGAAATCTGAATTGCTATTGCCCATAGCCCATTAACTTGGAAAGGACTAGCCAAAACTGGACACTACAGTTTCTACAGTAACCCAAACTGCAAAATAACCGTTAATCCTTTTGCATTGGTGCAATATTGAAAATCAATGCTCAATTCCTCAGCACATTTGGTTATTTGTCAAGGGGACCTGGTTTCGTGACCCAGGTAAGATATTGATGTTTGTGTTTTCAATTTGTTCAGGTCTTGCCTTCCTCATTGATCTGTCACATATAAACTGATGGGTTTCTGTCAGACATCTATGACAAGCAGCTGTATGAAGGAATATCTATTTTTATTCAGCAGTGGTATAATTTTCTGCAGTAAACACTTGAATATGAACTGTGTTTTGAATAGTGATGTGCAATAATATAATTTAGTACCACCTGTTGAATTCAGAATAAGGAAAAATGAAATTAAAATGTGCTATTGTCCTTAAGTATATGCTTTTGTTTTATCCTTTGGAAACCAAATATTTCACTATAGTTTGTGCATTGTTACAGATTACATCTATGGAAAAAGCAGTATTACAATGAAGAATTCCAGCAGAAGCTGTAAGAAATTGTGCAGCTTGGATTTTAATCTTGAATCCTTTTCAGATACTTTCCGAAGAAGATTGCATTGCACTGCTGTTCCTTCAATGCAGAGTGTTCAGACAGAAGAGATGCCAAAAGCTTTTCCTTCTCAACAAGGTTCTGTGCATATTATGTATATTAAACCATTATTTCTTTTTCCTAACCCAATTGTATTTTATAAATCCTGGATGTAGGAAGAGTATAAAATATATGTAAATACTTTTTTAAAAAAAGATATGCGAAAGGGAAATTAATAAGTACAACTAGAGTTAACTATGTTCAAATAATGGAAATAAGGAATGCAGCAACCGGAACCGCATTGAAATTCGGAAATCCACCGGTGATGGCGCTGCCATCGCCACGCGGTTACCATGGGCCCTATGGGAGTTGCGCATCTGTACCTTCCTTTTCTGTGATAATGATCTGGCTGAAGCAACACCACCTAGAGTTACGATGGAGAAGCCCATATCAGTCGCGGAAGCAATTCTGATGACGTCATTTCTAGTCGACCTGGCTGACCTACGAGAACGTGATATTCTAACTGTGTCTGCCTCCATCTTACTATAGTTAGTGTTGAAGAAGTTTTGGTGTGTGCACAGAGTATTTTGTGCTCAGTTTTCAAATTTCCAGAAGATATGGATTTGTGACAGAAATGGATTTGTTCAATACAAAGGCAAAACTTCCATCCAACGAAAGCATCCAAGGTAAGGAGAACTTTATTCTGAATTATATCTGTTGTCATATTTATGAACTTCTAAAGTAAAAATTATCGTTTTAACTATTGTATCTTACGTTTGTATAATATACATATATAATATCATTGATCTTGTATGGATTAATTTGACGTTATTTTTATTAAGTAAGAAAGAAACCTAATAGGCTGGAATAAAAAATGTCGAATATTCATATATTAAAATGCTTAAATAGAAAAGAATATTTTACAGTGACCACGCTTTTTATTTAATAGATTACAATAAGTTAAGAAATTGGTACTTTTGTTGGGATAGTTTCAGGGTCTAATGTTATATGGATATATTAATATATCACTATATTTATATATCCATAGAGTTCAAATATATCTCTCGTATAAGTTAATATGATGATACTGTTAAACTTGAAATTCATATATTAGCCAAAGGCAAGAATTATAGGAAAACCTACTTTTAAATACAAAATCTTTGCAGAACAATTAGAAATTGTTTTGGTGTTGTTTCTAATATATTGGATACAAATTAGACCCAGGTTCAATGCCTAGAGATGGCGTTGTGAATATGTATTGTTTTCCTGCTGAAGTCTTGCCTTCCTCATACATCAACTATTGTTAATAAAGGTATGACAGGCTTTATTAAGAAATTAATCTGCATAATTATTTCTCTGAAATCAGGTCAAGGTGTAATGGACATTAAAGAATGGGTGGACTACAACTAGCGTACATATGGATTAATAAATGAAAAGGTATTTTGAAAAGGATTTAATAGTAAATTTTTTTTACTTTGAAGGGAATAATAAAAGTGCATATGTTTCCAATCACTCTCATTGTAAAATGAGATAAGTCAGGTGTATCATAATAAAGGTAAAACAGGCTACTGTCATATCTTTATTGCAAGTGGCTGCAGCTTTTGTTTTAATTTTGTTTGAAATGTATTCTATTATCATACTAGAGAATATTTGAGGGGATATCTGTCATTCCATCTATTATGTGAATATAAATATATTAAACACCACAAATGCATATAATATTGTTTTCGAATTAACTTCAAAATTTGTCCTCTGTACTGACAACTGGTATGGATTTTACAACTGAAGGAATCAAGAAATTATCACATAAAAGTTTGATTATTTTGATTTTACTGATATGTAATAATAAAAGTTTATTGTAAAAGCTGTCGATAACAGTAAACTTCCTGACCAATCAATTCCTAATACCTTTCAGCATTAATATACCAGCTACTGTCTATATAAACCAATGTGTACGAAATATATTGAAAATCACAGTAAGAGGAAATTGTCTGAAATAATAAACTTATTACTGGAGTTGTTTTCAGGCTCAATTCCTGGACTGGAATATTTCAAACCTTTAAACTTTCATTCATAAGAGTGTTGTTTCAAACGATTTTTAGCTCAGTGTGATTTTTCGCATTTTATTTTACATTATCACCTTATAGTGGCATTTCTATTAGCACTTTATGGTTAGTATTAGCAGTGGAATGCTATTAGATGGTTAGCCTTAGCTTTCAAGCTGAACTATATATGATAGACGAAGGGCTAGAAATATTGAGAAAAACTAGCTTACTGGTAGAATAACTAAGTGCACTCCTTGGTATAATTCATTTCCTCAACCATGGACTTATATTGAAATCTTAAAAAATACACTTATAGAATTATTTTGAACACAATTATATATTTTACTTTCCAAGGAAAAAAAGTCTTCAGTTCTGAATAAATTTCTTTAATATTCCTGGTCTTTCGATTTTTGTTTTAGTGTTTATTATTTATCAGAGGTTTTTTTTGTACATATTCTCAATATTTCTTTTACATACATAGGTGTCTGAACTCCACTTTGCACCATCTGATGTTGAAATGGAAACCAGCATGTTTGGCATGAAAATTGGGAGAAAGCTTTCTGCACCTCTAAAGTATCCATTTACAGACCATGGATACTGCAGGTCTGTAAATGGTAGCTAGGTAGTCACTGGAAGGAGAGCTATGCACCAATCCCCTGTGATGATGCATAGAACCGGCTAGGCCTAGCACCTAATGTCCGACCCCGCCTTCTTGTGGTGCGGACCGTTAGTAACTTTCAAAAGAGATACTCTCTTGTGGAAGTGAACGGAAGGGGAGGGCTGCCAGATTAGTGTGGCCTACTGATCTGGAAAACTATGGCTACTTTTCTTTTTTTTTACCCTGCTGAGGAGTGGTCAACCACACAGGGTCCTGGTGCTGACCAAATAAACCTACTGGACTGGACTGATATATGGCTCTGAGCTTGATTATGGATCCTGATTTTGCTGCACTGGTGGGCTTCTGTGGAGGGAAAATCTTCCGCTGTGTTTTCTCTTTGTTTTTGGGTTGACAACCCCAAGTGAATAGATTCACAGGATATGTTTATCAGCTGGTGCATAATCCTGAGAAGAAGTCATTGCAGGCACCTGAACTCTTTGCTTCTACTGGCATCGTCAAATTCTACATTGGAGGAAGTCTTCCAGTGTAGATGGCTTCAGCCTTTAGTAGTGGGGGAACGGGTTTTTGCCCCATGTCTGCGATTAGGGGGCTGTTTGATATTGTCAGCATTCCCTCTCTCAATAAACATAGTTTCTTTAAACATCCCACTAACCATTTTCTCTCCATAGGTAGTTGGAATGTTCTCTACCTAACTCTGCACAGAGCTTTTTCTCTTGATGTCCTCACACAAGAATACCACAGTTATAATTTAGATATTCTCGGCTTGCAAGAGACCAGATGGACAGATAAAGGTCAGATTCTTAAAAATAATCTTAAATTTCTCTTTTCATGGAGGGACGACAATAAGCATCACCAAGGCGTGGGTCTGCTTCTCAGCAGACACGCTAGCGATGCTCTTCTAGGATATGAGTGCATTAATGAAAGGTTTCTTACAGCAAAATTTCAGACAAGCGTGAAAGACTTGAATGTTATCTGCTGTTATGCCCCCACTGAGGATGCCGATGAGGATGAGAAGGATAGGTTTTATGAACAACTTCAGGATATTTTGAATTCTGTCAAGAAAGGAGATATTACCCTTGTTCTTGGTGACTTCAATGCCAAAGTTGGTACTGACTCTGACTTTGGGGAGGAGTAATAGGCCCTTTTGGTATTGGTAGCTGCAATGGCAATGGGCAACGTCTCCTATAGGTAAGTAAACTCAATGGATTCAGAATAACTAACACTTATTACAAACACCGCGACATACATAAGTACATATGGGTTTCACCTGATGGGCTGCATAGGAATATGATTGATTACATATTAATTAACAGCAAATGGGCTAGTTCTGTTAGGAATACCAGGGCATATAGGAGAGCTGAAATTGGATCGGACCATTACCTTGTTAAAAGTGTGTTGCAACTTAAACTTAAAACGTGTTGTGCTAGGGTTAAAAAATTTACTTTTAATACTGAAGCTCTGAAAGATCCAGTTATAGCCAAAGCTTACCATGATAGGTTACTTAGTCATTATGACAGTCATGGTTTGCTTACTACTGAAGTTGAGGAAGAATGGGATCATTTTAAACAGGTTTTTTTGGACAGTAACAGTACTCTTTTAGGAAAAAAGGAGCAGAAGAGGCAAAATTATCTGAGTGATAAGGCACTTGAGCTTATTTCGGAAAGAAAGAACTGCAGGAATGCCCTTAATCAATACCCTACTAGTCCTAATAGAAAGCATTACAGAGACCTTAATAAACTTGTAAAGGATCAGTTAGCTGCTGATAAGAATCTTTGGCTTGATGGTTTGGCTGACAAAGCCGAGGAAGCAGTTAGACAGCACAACAGCAGAGAGCTGTACCAGATAGTTAATGTTTTGTGTGGTAGAAAACGGACAGGCATACAAGGATTGAAGGATAAACAAGGTAAGGTTATAGAAGGGGAGGATTCTGTCATGGCTAGGTGGGCTGAGCATTTCAATGATGTTCTAAACAATGTAGTTAGTTCTACTCCCATTGTTTGCAATGATGATAGATGCTTTGGTGGCCTTTAATGTTGGCCCTATAACACAATCTGAAGTTATTTTGGCTGTTTCTAAACTTAAACTTAATAAATCCCCAGGGGTAGATGAAATTACTACGGAAATGCTTAGAGCTGGGAATGTTTCGGTTACCACTTGGATGACTGAAATTCTGAATATCTTTTATGATAAAGGCATGGTTCCTAAGGATTTTACCAGAGCTATTGTTATCCCTATTTTCAAAAAAGGTGATCGCAGTTCTTGTGATAACTATAGGGGTATCAGCCTACTCTCTGTTCCAGGTAAAGTTCTTTCCATGATTGTGCTTAATAGAATTAAGAAACTGGTTGACAGTCAATTGCGTGATGAGCAATGTGGATTCAGAAGTGGTAGGGGATGTGTGGATCAGATATTTTCACTTAGGCAGATTCTTGAGAAATGTTTAGAGTTTCAGAAACCTTTGGTTGCTAGCTTTGTTGATTTCAAAAAGGCTTTCGACTCTGTTGATCGTCATAATTTGTGGTTGATTGTGAGATTGTATGGTATACCTGACAAGTTAGTTAATATAATGAAAGCTCTCTATAATAACACTGAGTCGTGTGTGAGAGTTGGTAAGGCTTGTAGCAATTGGTTTAGCATTACTTCCGGTGTTCGACAAGGGTGCATTTTGTCTCCTTTTCTCTTTAGCTTGGTTATTGATTATGTTATGCGAAATTCACTTCAAGGGAAAGATTTTGGCCTTAAATGGGCTGAACATACGAAAATTTCTGATTTAGATTATGCTGATGATTTAGCCATTTTGGCAAATGATGTTGATGAGATGAACTCTTTCATTCGGGCTGTTGATGAGACTGGTAGTTTTAGTTTTCTCTCTGTTTATAACCAATGGTTTAAACCCATTGGTTATAAACAGAGAGAAAACTAAAGTGATGAAAATTGGTCAGGCAGGCTGTGATTCAGTTAATCTGAATGTTGCAGTCTTGAGCAGGTGTCACAGTTTAATTATCTTGGGAGCTATGTAACAGATAATGGTGATGTGCGGCATGAGATTAACAGACGAATTGGGATTGCTGCCGGGACTTTTAAGAATCTATGGAGATTGTGGAGAAATGGGCGTATACACCTAAAGACTAAAATTAGACTGTATAATAGTTTGGTTCGTTCTAGGGTTAGTTATGGTAGTGAAACTTGGACACTTTGTACACAAGATAACAGGAAATTAGATGCTTTTGATTCCAGATGCTTACGCAGTATCTTGGGCATTAGGTGGTTCAACTTTGTAACTAATGATGAGATTAGGCAAAGGAGTTTGCAACTTCCTTTAAGCAGCATATTGTGCAGAGAGAGACTCCGTTGGTTTGGCCATGTTGCCCGTATGAATAATTATAGATTGGCGAATAGGGTTATGAACAGTGTGCCTAAAGGCCTCAGAAAGAAGGGGAGACCTAGGATGCGGTGGGCAGACAATGTGAAACAGGACCTTGTTAGAATTGGTGTGCAGTGGCCAGATGCAGTAGATGTAGCTCAGGATAGACTTGCTTGGAGAACTAAATTGCACGGTCTGGTTGGACCTCCGTAGCCCATGGCTGCTTGAGGATGATGATGATGATGATGATGAAAGTATCCAAGATTAGCAACGAAACCCATGTCTCTTTCTAGGCTGCCCTTCATATTTGTCTTCACACCACAGTAGTACAGACAGCACTGTTGATAAGAGGCTTCAACGAGAAAATGAAGCACTTTGCAAAGTATTTTCTGAGAGTGTCAAAGAAAAAGAAATTTATGATAAAAAAAGGACTTTTCTACTTCAAGTGAACTACAGGAGAAACTGAATTTGGTAAGTTATCCTGAATCTTGGTCTATTATCAAGAAACAGGATCTTGTTATATTTTCATTGATAGTTTTAGATTCTGCTCCATTCGTTGTAGCATCTGTTTTAATTACTGCTGAACTTAAAGTAAAAGTTTATTTTGGTAATACATTTTTATGCATACCTAAAATAATTAATAATATTAATGAGCTTTCATCACTTATTGAAAATGTTAATTCACTTTGGTATCAGTCTGAATGTGATGATAATGAAATGAGAACTGTACATGTTTTGCCCAGTATGATGAACAAATTAAAACAATATGTTGATGAGGAAATGAAATGTGTAATTGGATTTTTGTGTGAACAGCTAACACTTTTGTTTTGTAAAAAAGAGGGTCATATATCCTCTTCTGATACAATATTTTTTTTTGCTTTATTTTATTCAATTTCTCCTCATGCATATAAATTTTTAATGTCATCCAAAAAATTTATTGTACCACATCTTAGTACACTTCGGAGGTTATGCTCAAGGTATAAAATAAATCCAAAATTTGAACAAACTGAAAATGGCTTCGTAAATTACATTAAGTGTAAGTTTTATTTGTTAAAAACATGTGATTCTGATGTCATTTTAATGATGGATGAAATTCATATGAAAACTTTCTTTGATTATAAAGGTGGCAGCATTCTTGGAGCATCATGTAATGCTGTTACTACTACTTCAACTGCTTATGTGTTTATGGTGCAAAGCATAAAATCTAAATATAAAGATGTTGTGCACATTCTGCCAGTTTCCAAGTTAACTGCAGATAATTTATTTATTTTTCAAAAAAAAATTATTATTACTTTGGAAAACATAGGATTTAGGATATTTGTTTTTGTTAGTGACAATAATGCCATAAATAGAAAGGCAATGACTTTTTTTAAATTTCCTCCTGAAATGTCTATAGTTTATAAACATCCTGCTTATGCATCAAGGCATTATTTTTTTCTACTGATTCTGTACATTTATTGAAATGTATAAGGAATAATTGGCTTAACCAAAAAAATTCCGGTCAATGTTTCTTTTAACCAGAATTTATTAGATCTGGGATCAAGAGAAAATGCTGACATCATATTTCTCACTTTAAAAAACATGTATAAATTAGAAAATGGAGAAAATAGCACAGTGCTATTAAAATATGATTATGGCCTAACAATGAAAGCCTTGAATCCCAGCAATTTAGAAAAGCAAAATATGAGCATAGTATTGAAGATTTTCGATAGGTTTGTTCAAAAGGGTCTTGTTGAAATGGGAAAAAAGCACAATTTATTAGATTTCAACGCTACTGCTAATTTCATAGATATCATATACACAACAGCAAATATCAAGAACAAATGAAAGCAGATGAAAATTATGAGAGACGAATGTTTCTGGAAAATTTTCTTACTTGGTTTGATGTTTGGAAAGAAAAAAAATGTTCAACTGGTATGCTCTCAAAAGATACCCATGCAGCATTTAGTAGATACAACATATAGCTATCCTTGAAATTTCTCGACATTGTTTCGACGAACTAAAGTTAAATTATTTTCTTCCAGGGAAAACAAAAACGGATAAATTAGAAGAGAGATTCGGGAAATATCATCGACTGTCAGGATCTCAATATCATGAGTAGGAGGATAATGAGAGTTCTGGACCACAGGCGGATCAACGTTAATCCTATGGGATCCGCCTCCCATGTGTTTCAAAATGGAGGCGGATCATTGTCACACCTATAAGTCAGAACTCTCACTGTTTTAGGACTGCAATCGGACAATGTTAAAAAGTATACCTCCCTCCAGTGATATATTAGTCTGAAATTATATTATTCAGTTAAATTGGAGGTAATAATTGATAAATAACAGATGGTATTGGATAACAACTCAATCATAATTTCCAGAGACAGCCATCTTGGTTTCTCCCGTCACCACAAACACCCGAAATAACCCCTTACCGCCTTTATTACACCCCCCGCCATTTTGACTACAAACTACCGAATAAGTCCCGCCATTTCGGTTTCTGCCCTCATTCGAAATTTCTCCACGTCCCACCATTTTGAATCCTGACGTCATCCGAAATAACCCCGAGTCCGCCATCCTGGTATCCCCCCATTTTGAATCCTGACGTCACCTATTAAAAAATTTGTCTTTCAAATTATTTTTTACTCAATATCATATTTTCTTTTTATTTTCTGCGGGACAGTCTTTTATTTCATTATCTGCGGCGTAGTCCTTCTTGTATAAATACGACATCCATCAGTCAGAATCCTCATTCTGTTGTCAGACATTGACAGTGACAGCTCTCTGCTGCTGCGTCTCCGTGATGTTTTTTTCAACTGTTAGAAGTCAATAGTGATAGTTCTCGACGTCCTCGTTTAGTAGAAATCAGCCGACCATTCTGGCTAATGATGTTGATGATATGAATTCTTTCCTTTGGTTGTTGATAAAAAATATAATAATTTATTTCATGCAGAGGGTTAGAGTAACGCCAAGGTACAGGTAATTTTGATATTAATTTAAACGTTCAAGTGGCTTGATGCCCTAGTACATTTGACAAATTAAAAAGAAATATTGATGATAGTACAAAATTACAAACATATTTACAGGAATTGCATAATTATTTGATACATACAAACAAAATGACAAGTTGCACTGACGACATATAATATGAAATATGATAAAAAACAAACATAGTAAACTTAGTGGGAAGTAAAAGAAGGTTTAAGACAACATAGTGTAATATTAAATGAATGAAGAGGGGAAAAAATGATTGCGGATAATCCAGACAAAAGGCAAAGATGGGGAGTAAGAATAGGGGTAAGGAGATGTTGTTGGTCAAACGTTTCAATATTCTAATAAGAGTGGAGTAATACAGTTTTTGAATTTAGTTTTAGAATATAAAGAAGTGATATCGCTCGGTAGAGAGTTCGAAATTGAGGTTGCTTCAAATGCAAAAGAAATTTAACCATACTTAGCTTTGAAAATCTTAGGAGCAGAAAACATTTTATTATCAGAGCGAAAGATGTGGCGATGTCGTAATCGAAAATAGGGTGTTTGAATTGAATGAAGGGAATGAGACTTGTTATATATAATGTCGTGAATACGGTGAATAATACCTCAGCTTTCTTCTAGATTCAAGAGTGGGAATTTGGTAGTTGGAACGAATATCAGTAAGAGTTAGAGATTCTCGTTTGTTAAAATAGATTTGGCTGATGATTTTGTGAGCTTCATTTCGAACTTTTTCTAATTTACAAGAGTTCTTTTTATTAATACCAAAAAGAGTAGAAGCACAATATTCGAGTTTCGGTCGAATGTAAATTTTGTAGAACATTGGGGCATAGGAGGATATATAGTTTCGAATGTACCTCAATGTATAAGTTCTTTTAGAAGCTGAAGCGATGGTTTCATTAATGTGAATTCCAAAGTCAAGATTATTATCTATCGTCATACCCAAGTATTTCATGGCAGTAGAAAGTGTAATGTAATAATAATAATAATAAATAATAATAATACCCCCTCAAGCAGCTGCTTGCCACAGAGGTCTGACAGGAGCCTGTCAGTTTATATGCCATAGTAGAAGGTCTGAGAGGATGGCAGGAACTCAGCAGAAAAACGACACAAACAGCCATGCCTTAACCCGGGGCTCGAACCCAGCTCCCTTAGATCAGTAGCAAAGCGCGCTAACCACTCGGCCATGAGTGTTTTTAATTTTAATATTTGTGTCAGGCAGAGGAGAATTTGAAGTTGAAAGAAAAAATAATGTTAATTTTCTTGATATTAACAGTGAATTCATTTTTAGTATACCAATGAAGTACATCATGAATATTATTTTCTATTTCTTGTTTTAGAGAAGTGAAAGAACTTGCGAGAAAAGAAAGAAGACAATCGTCTGCATAGATATTGTAGTTCGTGGAGGATTCTAGAAGATCATTACCAAAAAGGTTGAAGTGAAGTGGGCTAAGAATGGTTCATTGAGATACTCCCGATTGCTTTTAAGAGATGTAGAGATTTCATTAGTGCTTAATTTAGTTCGGATAACACGATCGTTGAAATAATTTTTAAACCAGGAAGAGCTAAAAAGATTATAGCAGAGTTTTTGCAAGATAAGTTTGTGTTCAACTGAATCGAATGCTTTCGAGATGTGAAGGGAAGGCAGTCCCCCCACAACCGTTTTCACTTTGCTGTCTGAAGCCAATCTTCATTAACAAGAAGTGTCATGAAAGTTTCAGTTGACCGATTTTTCCTAAACCCGAATTGTCTGCATGAAAGGAAATTAATTTTTCGAACAAAAGTCAATAATTGTCTCTCGATGGCTTTTTCGGAAATTTTGCTTAAAGCACATGTAACTGAAATAGGTCGATAGCCCAGAGGGTTAGAAGGAATGAAATTTTAGGTATAGGTGAGATGATGGCATCTTTCCACGGAACTGGGATTTCATTGGAGTTAAATGAACAATTAATTAGATCACGAAGGGGCGCAGAAATTATTGGGGAAAGAATTTTTAGAACAATGACAGGGATTCCATTTGATCCGACACTGAGAGGTTTTTTATCGAATTTGTTTTATCGAATTTATAAGAACTTCG
Organism: Ryuthela nishihirai; assembly: GCA_038380435.1. Lineage (NCBI taxonomy): Eukaryota > Metazoa > Arthropoda > Arachnida > Araneae > Heptathelidae > Ryuthela > Ryuthela nishihirai. The sequence goes on along the minus strand of JAWZYU010000029.1, from coordinate 2,372,817 downwards.
ATTTCGGCAACATTTTTGAGCTTAAAGGTTTCCAGATTATTACATGATTTATTGGAATAGGATAATGACTCATTTGCGTTTGCATAATTTTCTGTAGAAGTGCAGGATTTACAGAATACGTTATTCAAAACATTAGCAATGTCTTTAGGATCATAGAAGGAATTGTCATCGTTTGGTTTGGTTTCTTAAGTTACCAGTAATAGAATCAAAAATTCGAAATATTTCATTATCATTTGGATTAATAACAGAAAGAGAACATAAACTCTTAGCATTTTTAATACTACTGTTGACCAGATTACGGAAAGTTTTATAGTTCTCCCATGTATATGGGTGATTAGGGTTAATAGCATTCTTAAAGTGTGTTTTCTAATGTGATCATTTTCAGAAGCTCTTTTGCAATCCAAGGCTTTCGAGAAGGGCGAACTCTGAAAGTTTTATGAGGAGTATTGGTGTCAAGTGCAAAATTGATTAAACAGGAGAAATGTTGTGCTTTTGAGGTAGGAGTTGTGTATTCGGAAATACTCTTGTGAAAAGGGAAATATTTTGCAAAGTCAAAAAATTCATCGTTGTTGAGATTTTTAAAGCATCTTTTTAAAATTAAAACTTTAAGTTCACGAGGTGAATAATGCAATTTAAAAAATTTATTACAAAGGCAATTGGTGAGATATCTTAATCAAATTTGTTTTATGTACTAAGTGGTTATCAAAGTTTTTAATTACATTGCATTTGTGTATTTCAAGTACCACGTTGAAGAAAGAGGTATTTTTTAAAGAAACTCTAAAAAATGGCTACTCCTCAAGAGAAGGCACAATGTGTATCATGGTTTATTGAAACGAAATCGGATAAGCAGACTCAGCGAAACTACAGAACTAAGTATGGAAGAGATGCACCGTCACGTCCGTCAATTCGTGCATGGCACAAGAAATTTATGGAGATAGGGACAGTGTTGGATAAAGGGAGGAGTGGACGACCAAGAACATCTGAGGAAAATACCGATCGTATAAGAAAAGCCTTTAGTCGATCTCCCACAACGTCCATCCGTACTGCTGCCAGACAGTTAGAGCTACCGCGTTCAATAGTGCACAAAGTCCAACACAAGAACTTGCGATTGTACGCTTACAAACTGCAACTCTTACAGGCACTCGGGCGAAATCTTAAACCAAGAGGAAAAGAGTTTGCAGTTAACATGCTGGAACGAATTTATGAGGATGAAACGTTCCTCATCCGAGTTTGTTTTAGTGATGAGGCAACCTTTCATGTCTCAGGGAAACTGAATACACATAATGTGAGAATCTGGGGATCAGAACACCCCCATGTGACTAGTGAACTTCACCGAGACAGTCCAAAGGTTAATGTGTGGTTGGGTTGGGTTGTTTTACCTCTGAGCGGCACTTTTTTTGCACACCATGGGCTAAATGGCCAGGTCACATGGACCCCGAAGGCTCAGAGAAGGTTGGGAGAGGGGACCCACTGGAACAGCTGTTGGGAGACAGATGGTAGCCTCCCGTCAAGGCCATCCAGCGTGTTTTTTAACGTGCACAGAGTATGGCTCTCCCGCACACGGCGCCACGGCTTAAAGTCCCAGCCGACGGACGGCGGCCTTTCCAAGCCCATCGGTGTCCCCTACTGACCGTGGGCAGGGCGGGGAATTTTGCGGAGATAAATCTCAACGCTGACCCAGCTGGGACTCGAACCTGGGAACTACAGATTACGAGCCTGGCGCGCTACCGACTGAGCCACCCCCGCCCCGTTAATGTGTGGAATCATGTGCAATCGAATCTTTGGTCCATTTTTCTTCAACGAGGCATCAATTACTGCAAATGTTTACTTTGATCTTTTGACTGAATATGTGGCAACACAACTAGATGACCTTCAACCAACCATCATTTTCCAGCAATATGATGCACCACCACATTGGGGACTGCAAGTCCGTGGGTTCCTAAATCAAATATTTCCAGATTGGTGGATTGGAAGGGATGGCCCAATTCCCGGGCCACCTCGTTCACCAGATATCACTCCCCTGTACTTCTTTCTATCGGGGTATGTTAAAGATATCATGTATTGAACAAAGATACGGGACATCACTGACTTAAAGCAAAAGATCACAGCCATCACACCTTCCATGATGAGGTTATGCTACAGCGAACATGGCAAGAAATCGAGTACCCTCTTGATGTGCTTCGTGCAACTAATGGTGCCCATATAGAGGTGTAATAAATGATGAAAAAAAACTTCAATATCTACTTCTCATTTTGTAATAATTTCCAAATATTTCTCTTTTCATTTGATTTTTAATACATTTTTTAAATTGTAAAGAGACTTTATGGACACCCTGTATAATGATCACTAATGTCTTTGAAGAGAGCAAGTGTATGCTTGCGAAGTGAAGGTCTATTGGAGAAAATCACATCAATGAGAGATTCACTGTGATCAATAATGCGAGTGGGCAATTTGTTTACGTGTATATGTCCGAATGTTTTCAGTCATATTTCAAGCTTGGAATACGCAGAATTATGTTTTAGAGCATCGATATTCAAATCTCTCGTAAGAATGGAAGTAATGTTGCAAGGGGAGCTTTCAAGGACTGATTACAATGAATTAATAAAATCTTCAATATTGCTGTTCGGAAGTCGGTAGAGTGTGCCGACAATAAGAGTAGGGTTTCACTTATTAATAGGGGAGATTTTGACCCAGAGACCTTCGAAACAAAAGTAATGTTTCCCTCACATATAATGCAAGTCTTCCTCCTGTTGATGCAAGTCTTCCTCCTGTCCCACTAGATCTGTCCAAGCGGAATAGTTTATATCCTTCGAGTTCAAAAAAAAACATCTGGAAGGGAGATATTGAGCCATGTCTCTGTAACAGCGATTGCATCAAATTTGAAAATATCAGAACTCAGTAGAGGGGAGTGTTTAGATTTAAAAGAACGAATATTGAGATGACAAAGTTTTAACCAACAGGGATTTTGGGAAAGAGATGTCGGTCGTAGATCGTGTAATCATATTCAATGAACCGGGTAATAATTTTACCCCTAACCAACTCGATCAAAAAGATATGCCAATTTGGCATGAGTAAGAACAAAATATATAAGTAAACCACCCTTAGGTGGGCCCTAAAGGTAAATATAAGAAAAGCTAAAAATAGCAGTAAAATTGAATAAGAGACCTAAAACGGGTAGGTCTCCTCAGAAAACGCTACCGTTTTAGGCCTCTTGTACTTGTTCAAAACAGTATGATCATAAAGAATAAGAGAAGAATTAATCTCACTGGGATTATTGCTTACAGCCTCAAAAATTCTTTTTGAGGTGCATTTATATGTGTATATATATATATGGTCGATGCCCAGGTCTTTATGGAGTTGTCTATTAGTGACAAACCAGGGGGGCATCGACCGCAGTTCTCAAAATCTTGTTTTATAAGACCTGAATCTTACGAATATTGGTGGGTGTAGTATCCGCCCATATGGATGAAGCATAGAGAATCATCGATCTGATGATCATATCATAGAGTAAAAGCTTATGATCAATCATTAAAATGGAATTTCTCCTAAGGAGTGGGCCTAGCTGGCCCCTCAATGAATTGACTTTGGAGATTATATTATTTATGTGATAGTCCCACTTTAACCTCTTATGTATAACAACCCCAAGATATTTGATTGAATCACTCCAATCAATGGGAATATCTTGTAAAAGGAGGCAAGTGGGATTCAAAATACGCTTTCCCGTAAAACAGATGGCAGAACTCTTGTCAGATTTAATATTTTTCTTCCATTTTTCGTACCATGTGCCCAGCTCGGTCAAGCTATGCTGCAACCTCTTCACAGCGATAGCAGGACCGAGGGAGGGAGATAGTAAGGCAAGGTCATTTGCGTAAAATGCAAGATGAATACGATCAAAGGAAGGTAAATCGTATAAGTATAAAAAGAAGGCTGTAGGATCCAAAAGGGAGCCCTGAGGCACACCCGCAGAGATGGCTATTCTTGTAGACATGCAGATTTAATTTGCACTTGAAATGTCCTATTGAAGAGATATGATTGGATGAAGCAAATGAGTCCAGATGGCTCTTCGGCTTGTATAAGCTTGTGTTAAAGGCCGTCCAACCAGACATGGTCAAAGGCTTTGGCCACGTCCAGGAAGACAGCTGCAACGGACTCCTTTTCATTAAGGGATTCGGCAACTTTCTCCACCACCCTAAGGACCTGGTATTCGGTACATCGATTCCGTCTGAAACCAAACTGGATCTCAGAGAGAATAGGGTGGCACCCAAGAAAGTCGTCAATACGATTGAGCAAAATCTTTTGAAAAAGCTTACTAATTGTAGATAGCAAGCTGATAGAAAGGTTGCTGGATGGAATAGCGGAGTCCTTGCCTAGTTTATGTAAAAGTTTGATGGTAGCATTTTTCCAGACATCAGGAAATAAAAGATTTCGAAGTAAATAATTAAATATTGAACAGAGATGCACAATGGCTTTTTTGGAAGATGCTTGAGCATCCTGTTCAATATTCTGTCTTGACCCGAGGTTTTATTCAATTTCAAGCTTTTGATTGCCAGATGAGTTTCCAGCAGTGATGTAAAATTCACCCTGGTCCGATCCACCTGATCAAAATGGAGAACGGATTCCCTCACTAATCCACAGGTATGATGGTTAGGAAAATCAAAGTTCTCACAGAATTGCATGCATTCGAGGGCGTCATCAAAAGCCTCAGATTTATCTTCAACACTAAAATTTAAACCAGTTTCTCCATGAATAGGTGGAAAATTGGCAAATGGTTTCTATAAAGTCATTTGGTCATCTTCCAAATGGAATTAACGGTTGTAGACAATGATTCAACTTTCTTATTCCATTGTTCACTTCTAAAAGCTTTGAGGCTAGATATGACCTTGAGTTTTAAAGGGTTGTGAAGCTTCTTGGGAAAGGATGTATCTGAGAAAGTTGGGTATAAGTTAAGAAGAAAATTTTTGTTAGCGGTAGATAGAGACGAAGTTATAAATATATACAAATGAAAAACGAATACAGAATAATAGAAATAGGTAAATTATAGGACTAATGGGTTTCAAAATGTCGTAAAAGTACTCGTAGTAGGAGAGGTTTTGCTAAAAACAACAAAATATGTGTAGTTTAGCAACAATAGAAGTTAAGAGACACAGGATTGTGTGAAATGTGTTACAGATCACAATATATATATAAACATGGGTAAAAATATATATAAATATATAGGTACACAAAGTAGACTTTTTAAAACTAATTTTAAAGTTCATTTAACTCATTCTTTGATTTAATGAAGCGCTTATTACCGTTATTCATTTTTACCACTATTGATCCAACTTGAGTCGAAATATTGCACTGATCAAATTTCTCAATAGCTGAATGAAGCACTTTAAGTCTTTCTGACGTTAAGTCTCCATTTAAGTTCCACTGCCTTTAAGTTTACTTTTAGCACGGAATACAGCATTTCTTTTCTGATATGATGAGAATTTTACAATGTTCGATCGGGGTTTCCGTTCCGACCAATCCTCACTCGGTGACTAAGATCAATGTTATTTACGGAAATGTCAACATTTAATTATTCATTGAAAATTTCAATGGCAAGGTCATCAGTAGGCGTATCAACTTATTCCACTCCAAAAATTCTGATAGTTTCTGCGTTGATACTGTTCAAGTTCATTGCACTTCAAAGAAATCTCAGAACATGGTTGATTTATTACTACATCTTTCTATCTAAGCTCCGTATAAAACATAACAGTTCTTTTATTTCTTGCAGAAGACCAGAAGTACTGCTTCCGTGAGTAATGGGACAGTCGTTTGAACAGTCGTGGGCTTCTAAGGTTAGTTATGATAGCGAAACAGCAAAAAATGTAACCCTTTGTAAGCAGGATAACAAGAAACTTGATGCTTTTGATTCTAGAAGCTTGAGCATTAACTTCAGCATTAGGTGGTTTGACTTCATTAATCATTTCTTAAATCATAGTTTTTAATCAAATTCGTTCGATATTTTTAGAGTTGTGAAAGGAAAAGCAGCAATGTCGGTAAACTTAGGAATTTTTTACGAAACTCTTTCAATCTGATATTTTGTCATTAACTTTATATATGTGCTGTTATTTAATTTATGTAAAGAATCTTATATCGGTATGTTTAAGCAAGTAATGATGAGGTTAGAAGGAATCATCACCCTCCTTTAAGTAGCATTTTGTGCAGAGAGAGAAAGACTGCGTTGGTTTGACCATGTTGCCCGTTGGCATAGCTGCAGATTGGCAAACAGGATTATGAACAGTGTCCCTAAAGGCTTCAGGAAAAGGGGACACATAGGATGAGATGGGCAAACAATCTCAGAAAGGATCTTTCTAGAATTAGACTACAGTGTTCAAATGCAACAGTTTCCGCTCAGGACAGACATATCTGGAAAGGAAAATTACAGTCTGCAAACAGGATCTTGCTAGAATTGGCCTACAGTGACCAAATGCAGCAGCTGTAGCTCAGGGCAGACATGTCTGGAGGTCCGGAGAAAAGAATTGCACAGGCTGGCAGATTATGTAAATGTCTGTTAGATAAAGGTGTATGGATCAACGTATGAAAAGAATTAGTTCTGAAAAACCAGTACACTTAGTCGCAGTTTTGTGTATAGTTATTCAGAAATTTAATAGATTCTTCTGAAAGCTTATATTTTTATTATTATAGAGTTTCGTGCCGGTTGACTTATTTATTTATAAATGATTTTATCCATACTTTTGTAATAAATTGCATTGTATTGCAATGTTCACTGAACAATTTTTACTTCAACTCACGCTCAGTGCTCATCCATTTTTAATTTGCAACATTTGGTGTCAGGAGTGGGATAGACCTCAGGCCACTTCGTGAAATAATCCATTACCACTAATAAATAGCGATTTCCATCATTAGTCCTAGGAAACGGACGCATTACATCAATGGCTATTCTTTCAAAAGGGCACCAAAGTTACAGTCTTAGGGTCTTTCTTTGCTGCACAGGCCTCACATTGCCTACACCATCTTTCAATGTCTGCCCTACTTTTCAGCCAATAAAATCGTTCCGAAATGTCCTCTAGTGGCACTAACATGCACATCTTTCATCACTAGTTCCACTCGGGAAGCGACGAAGGAAAATCTGCCAACGGATCAGCCGTTCAGTGGGATTCTCCCATCTTCTGTATAATACACCATCTTTCACTTCTAAGCAGTCCCACTGTGCCCAGTAACTTTTGGTAGTTGGACTATACCTCGAGATTTGCTCCCAATTATGTCTTACAACAGATTTTTCAATCAAATCCATTATTGGCCTTATATCTTCATCGTCTAGTTGATCCTTTCTAACTTCCATTGGACTCCAGATGTTAGGAGTATCACTGTTTGCTTGTATCGATGCTATTTTTCTTGTGAGCTCTTTAGTACCAAATTTCAACTCTGTATTTTAGCAATTCTTACAGTTGTCATACATGGAAGTCTGGAAAGGGCATCTGCATTCCTATGCATTTTACCACTTCGATTCTCGATGGAGAAATTGTTAACTCTAAATTATGCCTCTTTTGGATCTCACAACTTCAACAACACACTTCTATCTTTCTTATATTTCAGATCGGTTCTATGTTCTAATTCGTTGGTTAATTAATTCTCACGCAGAAGCACACACGAACGTTCATGACACGCCCATCACAAATTCATTGCAGCTCGTTCATCTGTTGTAACAATATTATGAGGACAGGAAAAATTACTTTTTCAAATTACGAATTATCATGGTACTTTTGAATGCAAATTACTTATCGGGTCTTAAAATTAAAGGAAATTCGTTTTATACGTAAATTTTGAATTAAAGACTTTCATATTGACAGATTTCATCTAATATATTTGATCCTATTTTTTTTCTAAAAAAAATTAGTGGTGTCACTGACTTTTATTTTACTTTTTAATCTGTAACCCATTATTCAATGGCTGCAAAAGAACGTGTCGGAAAACTACACTTATAAGATATTATGATAAATATTAATAATGAATGACATTAGGTATGCAACTTTCTTCAAAACAAGCTAATAATTAAATATATTGTATATATTAATATACAATATATTATAGCAATAACAGAAACATACGGATACAAGATTTTTTCATCATCATCATCATCATCATCATCATCATCATCATCATCATCATCATCATCATCATCATCAAGCAGCCATGGGCTACGGAGGTCCAACCAGACCGTGCAGTTTAATTCTCCAAGCATATCTGTCCTGAGCTACATCTGCTGCATCCGGCCACTGTACACCAATTCTAACAAGGTCCTGTTTGACATTGTCTGCCCACCGCATCCTAGGTCTCCCCCTCCTTCTGAGGCCTCTAGGCACACTGTTCATAACCCTATTCGCCAATCTATAATTATCCATACGGGCAACATGGCCAAACCAACGGAGTCTCTCTCTGCACAATATGCTGCTTAAAGCAGGTTGCAGACTCCTTTGCCTAACCTCATCATTAGTTACAAAGTTAAACCACCTAATACCCAAGACACTGCGTTAGCATCTAGAATCAGAAGCATCTAGTTTCCTGTTATCATGTTTACACAGCGTCCAAGTTTCACTACCATAACTAACCCTAGAAAGAACCAAACTATTATACAGTCTAATTTTAATCTTTAGGTGTATACGCCTATTTCTCCACGATCTCCATAGATTCTTAAAAGTCCCGGCAGCAATACCTATTCGTCTGTTAATCTCATGCCGCACATCACCAGTATCAGTTACGTAGCTCCCAAGGTAATTAAACTATGCCACCTGCTCAAGACTGCAACCATTCAGATTAACTGAATCACAACCTGCCTGACCAATTTTCATCACTTTAGTTTTCTCCCTGTTTATAACCTACTCTACTACCAGTCTCATCAACAGCTCGAATGAAAGAGTTCATCTCATCAACATCATTTGCCAAAAGGGCTAAATCATCAGCACAAACTAAATCAGAAATTTTCGTATCTCCAGCCCACTTAAGGCCAAAAGCTTTCCCTTGAAGTGAATTTCGCATAACATAATCAACAACCAAACTAAAGAGAAAAGGAGACAAAATGCACCCTTGTCGAACACCAGAAGTAATGCTAAACCAATTGCGACAAGACCTACCAACTCTCACACACGACTCTGTGTTATTATAGAGAGCTTTCATTATTTTAACTAACTTGTCTGGTATACCATATGATTTCACAATCAACCACAAATTATGACGATCAACAGAGTCGAAAGCCTTTTTGAAATCAACAAAGCTAGCAACCAAAGGTTTCTGAAACTCTAAACATTTCTCAAGAATCTGCCTAAGTGAAAATATCTGATCCACACATCCCCTACGACTTCTGAATCCACATTGCTCATCACGCAATTGACTGTCAACCAGATTCTTAATTCTATTAAGCACAATCATTGAAAGAACTTTACCTGGAACAGAGAGTAGGCTGATACTATTACGGTTATCACAAGAACTGCGATCACGTTTTTTGAAAATAGGGATATTAATAGCTCTGGTAAAATCTTTAGGAACCATGCCTTTATCATAAAGGTTATTCAAAATTTCAGTCATCCAAATGGTAACTGAAACATTCCCAGCTCTAAGCATTTCCGTAGTAATTTCATCCACCCCTGGAGATTTATGAAGTTTAAGTTTAGAAATAGCCAAACTAATTTCAGATTGTGTTATAGGGCCAACATTAAAGCCAACAATGCATCTATCGTCATTGCAAACAATGGGAGTAGAATTAACCACATTGTTTAGAACATCATTGAAATGCTCAGCCCACCTAGCCATGACAGAATCCTCACTTTCTATAACCTTACCTTGTTTCTCCTTCAATCCCTGTATACCTGTTCGTTTTCTACCACACAAAACATTAACTATCTGGTACAGTTCTCTGCTGTTGTACTCTCTAACTGCTTCCTCAGCTTTGTCTCCCAGGCCATCAAGCCAAAGATTCTTATCAGTAACTAACTGATCCTTTACACGTTTTATAAGTTCTTTGTAATGCTTTCTATTAGGAGTAGTAGGGTACTGATTAAGGGCATTCCTGCAGTTCTTTCTTTCCGAAATAAGCTCAAGTGCCTTATCACTTAAATAATTCTGTCTCCTCTGCTCCTTTTTCCCTAAAAGAGTACTGTTAGTTTCCAAAAAAGCCTGTTTAAAATGGCCCCATTCTTCCTCAACTTCAGTATTAAGCAAACCATGACTGTGATAATGACTAAGTAACCTATCATGGCAAACTTTAGCTATAACTGGGTCTTTCAGAGCTTCAGTATTAAAGGTAAATTTTTTAACCCTAGCACAACACTTTTTAAGTTTAAGCTGCAAGACACTTTTAACAAGGTAATGGTCAGATCCAATTTCAGCTCCCCTATATGCCCTGGTATTTCTAACAGAACTAGCCCATTTGCTGTTAATTAATATATAATCAATCATATTCCTATGCAGCCCATCAGGTGAAACCCATGTGTATTTATGTATGTCGCGGTGTTTGTAATATGTGTTAGTTATTCTGAAACCATTGAGTTTACTTACCTGTAGGAGACGTTGCCCATTGCAATTGCAGCTACCAATACCAAAAGGGCCTATTACTCCTCCCCAAAGGTCAGAGTCGGTACCAGCTTTGGCATTGAAGTCACCAAGAACAAGGGTAATATCTCCTTTCTTGACAGAATTCAAAATATCCTGAAGTTGTCTGTAAAACCTATCCTTCTTATCCTCATCAGAATCCTCAGTGGGGGCATAACAGCAGATAACATTCAAGTCTTTAATGCTTGTCTGAAATTTTGCTGTAAGAAACCTTTCATTAATGCACTCATATCCTAGAAGAGCATCCTAGCATGTCTGCTGAGCAGCAGACCCACGCCTTGGTGATGCTTTCCATCCTCCCTCCCTGTAAAGAGAAATTTAAAGTTATTTTTAAGTATCTCACCTTTACCTGTCCATCTGGTCTGTTGCAAGCCTAGAATATCTAGGTTATAGCGCTGGAATTCCTGCATGAGGACATCAAGAGAATAATCTCTATGTAATGACCTCACGTTCCACGTTCCTGCAGAGCGAAATTGATTAGTAGGATTTTTAAAGAAATTAGGTTTATTGAGATTGGTAGGGCCAACAATATCAAACAGCCCCCTGATCGCAGGCATGGGGCAAAGACCTGTTCCTCCTCCGCTAATGGCTGAAGTCACCGATGCAAGTAGGAACTTCAGGCACCACCTTTTCAAGTGGACTTTTTCAAGAGCCATATGGCCTACCTGAGACACATTACTCCAGTTTAGGCTTGACGATGCCCAACTAGCTAAGTAAGGTTCAGGTACCTGCGATGGCCTCTGATTAGGATTATCCACCAGATGATATAAGGTATCTCATGCCTCTGTTTACTTAGAGCTGGCAACCCAGAAGCAAACAGAAAACACAGCGGCAGATTCTCCCTCAACAGAGGCCCACCAGTACACCAAGTCCAGGATACATAATCAAGCTCAAATCCATAAACAAGTCCAGTCTAGTAGGTATAAATGGTCAGCACCAGGACCCTGTGAAGTTGACCACTCCTCAGCAGGGTTGAAAAAAAAAGAAAAACGTGTCCATAGATGACCAGATCAGCAGGCCATACTGAACTGGCAGCCCACCCCTTCCGTTCCCTTCCAAAAGAGAATATCTCTTTTGAAAGGTACTAACGGCCTGCACCACGAGAAGGCGGGGTCGGACGTTAGGTGCTAGACCTGGCCGATTCTGTGCATCATCACTAGGGATTGGTACACAGCTCTCCTTCCCGTTTACGCCTAGCTACCATTTACAGGCCACAAGATTCTTTACATAAATTAAATAACAGCACATATATAAAGTTAAGGGCAAAATATCAGATTTAAAAAACAGTTTCGTAAAATTTCAAGTTTCGTAAAACATTTTCGTACATTGCTGCTTTTCCTTTCACAACTCTAAAAATATCGAACGAATTTGATTCAAAACTATGATTTAAGAAGGTTTGATTACAAATATAAATTTTCGTTAAGAGATATTATGTCCTAAAGATTCAACTGTTTATCTGGAATTGCTTCGAATACATTGCTTCAAATTTGACTTCCTTGCAGAAAAAATACGTTTTTTTAAAAATTAAAAAAAATCCGTTGTTTCAAAATATCGAATTTCGAAAAATACATGTAAAGATGTATGGAACTAAACTAGAGGTAAAGGTGTATAGAATTAAAATAGATGTAAAAGTGTATGGAATTAAAATAGATGTAAGGGTGCATAAAATTAAAATAGATGTAAAGGTGTATGGAATCAAAATATATGTAAATGTGTAACCTAAGTAGTGTTGTACCAACCCACCGTAACCCCTTTGCACAGTGCTGATGACGTCACTATGACGTCACTGACCACGCCTATATGACGTAACCTATGACGTAACCTGTTACGTAACTGACCACGCCCCCTTTATTAATAAATAATAATTCCTCTCCCTTATTGAAAAACCCCCTTTTCACCCCACCTTTTACCCCTGGCGCCATCTGGTGTCAATGAGGAGTACTATTTTCGGGAAAACTCCTATTTTAGCTCTAATTTCTCGATTTTTGACCTCCTTTATAAAAAATTCCTCCCCCTTATTTTAAAAAAAACCCTGGCGCCATCTGGTGCCTATGAGACGTACTATTTTCAAAAAAAAACACTATTTTAACTCTAATTTCTCGATTTTTGATTCTCCCTTATTAAAAATTCTTCCCCCTTATTAAAAATTCCTCCCCCTTATTATACAAAACCCTTGGCGCCATCTGGTGTCAATGAGACGTACTATTTTCGGAAAAAACCCTATTTTAACTCTAATTTCCCGATTTTTCTTTATTTCAGACTAAATATATATGGTTGTCTCACCTATATTTTAAGCCCTCCTTCTCGATTTTTCAGACCCCCTCATTGTCCCAACCTATATTTTAAGCCCCCCCTTCTCTTTATTTTAGGCCCACCTATATTTTTAAGCCCCCTTCCCAAATAAGCCCTTTGGGATGCCAACTATCGGCTGATGCAAGCCTCAGAAAAATTGCATGGGTGGCAACGATCGGTTGTTGCAGTAATAAGTACTTTGTTCTGTGTCACCATTTATCTGATGGGGTGATGTGTAAAGGTCACGGTTCTGGCTATATATAACAGATGAACAAGGTTTAGCATTTATTGCGAGTTACGTGTTATAGTCGGCAGCATGGATTTCGGTTTTTGGACGATTGACGAGGATTCCGGCTACGAGAGCGATCCAGAGCACTTTCGCCCCGTATTCGTCGATTGTTACATCGACCTGTGTTGTGCCTCCTCCATCTCCACCTCTGGCATCAACGATTCGAATGGAACCACGTCCAGGGCTTAGTGGTCCTGTGCTACGGGACGTTCTTGTGGATGACAATACGCCACCACCACCTACAAGACTACAAGGACTTTTGGTCATGAAACCACCCGTAACCTGGCCCCCAGGACTGCCACAGAGTGTTGTTCAGGCTCTGAGGCGTAAACGGCAGAGACGTCTGTAGCCCCAGCCTGTGTGAAGTCGTCAAGCGTTTGTCTCCCGGTATTCGAACTAGTGCAAACATGCAGAATTTATGCATGGTTGTAGATCTCGACGGTTTCCGTGTAAATGGCACTTTTCTAGTGCTTGAACTTGGATATGCAACTCTGAATGGGAAATGCGGTGTCTATCGGTTCAATCTTCGGCATCACCAAACTTTGTCGGTAAAAGACATGAGGACAGTCAACTACGTGTCTAAATATGTGTTAGGCCTACACTTTCATACTCTGCCTAGTGAAAAGGTGTGGTCGTTAGATCACGTTCCTAACATCGTGAAATATGCTTACAAACTTGCACGTACTGAAGAAGCTACTGTGGTAGGTTACAAAGAAGGTAGTGTGGAAAGAATTCTCTTGGAACAATTAAATCTTTCCTGCGTTAATCTTGAACTTTACGGATGCCCCAATTATTGTGATCTCCCAAAAGTTTCTGATTTCGAGTGTGGATATCACACCGGAGAAGGGGTCCACTGCTCTTTAGCCGAAACAGCTGCTCTTTTTGGATGGATTGATCGTCGCCTCAAGTACTGAGAAATGTCCCAACAAACGCTCGCTTATCTGCATAATTATCATTCCTGATTGGTCTTCCTAGGTGGTGCTCCTCTCTAGTTAAATAGGGGGCGACTGTCGTATGCCACATTGTTCACGATGCAGCCTAGCAATCCAGATGCGTGGTGTCTCGGTGAAGATGTTTACATTGTGCCTTCGCTGTTCAAAAATAAGTTTTCTGTGCATGTACGCTGATACAAGAAATATGAAAATGGCGAACTCATCTACCCTACGCCTGTGGGGTTACCCTCTCCATACCTGAATGGGAGGCTTTGTGTGCCACGGTCCCCCACATAGAGGCCCAAGTGAAAATCGGCCCCGATCATCAGACATGATATGTGATGCATGGTTTACCTGCCTACATGTATCGCAGTGTAGGTGGCGAATGCTGTGTCGACTTCATTAAAGAATCAGCTGACCAGAGAACTCTACAGTTCCGTGTTGTGAGACATTGTATAATGCTGAACGCTTCGCAGTGGTTCACACTGGCTACCCATGTAGACGAAGTGATGCGCATTGTGCATAACGTGTGTGGAACTCTCAAAGATCACCATCTCCGTACGGCTATTATAGAACATTCAGGATCCGTTCGACCTTTCTTGCTGGGACCTGTTTTCGATGGCCCCGAGTGTGTTTACCCGCTGCTACTGCCCCGCCCTGCCCACGGTCAGTAGGGGACACCGATGGGCTTGGAAAGGCCGCCGTCCGTCGGATGGGACGTTAAGCCGTGGTCCCGTGTGCGGGAGAGCCATACCCTGTGCACGTTAAAGAACACACTGGATGGTCTTGACGGGAGGCTACCATCTGTCTCCCAACAGCTGTTCCAGTGGGTCCCCTCCCCCAACCTTCTCTGAGCCTTCGGGGTCCATGTGACCTGGCCATTTAGCCCATGGTGAGCAAAAAAGTGCCGCTCAGAGGTAAAACAACCCAACCCAACCCGCTGCTACTGAATATTTTCCAGCAAGAACTTATGCGCCTGATACAGTTAGATGAATTACACCCCGAAGAAAAAATACCGACCATCGTAGGGTGGTCTGGTGACTTGGACATTAATGCCTTGGCACAGGTATTTGTGGATACGGCCGGAAACGAGGTCTGTTGAATTTTGTAGATTCTGGATTTGTGTGTGGTCTAAAATATAATGCTATTGTCGACGAGGAAAAATATGAGACGTATAAATTAAATAAATAATTGTAACCTTATATAATGTGTCTGTCTTTTCATCCTATGTCATTTTAGTCTTGGTATGGATAGGAGAAAGAAGGTGTTAGCTAGTGTCGGTAGTGTAATCGTGACAGTGTTAACGATAGCAGTGCTTGTATTAGAACTTGTAGCTCCTAGTAAAAATATTCAGTGTGGGGAGTCAAAAACCTTAGACGGTGAATACAAAATTCGCGTGTGTAACTTAACAGTGGACATCAGACAGTTTATAGGAGACGTCCCTACAGTGACAGGTGTTACACTTTCGTTACATCAATGGCAAAACATGGTGGGGTACGACGTCTGGGTCCAGCAGAAAACAAAACTTTGGAGTCCCATTATTTCGACCCCAAAAGAGGATTCGGTAGCGTAAAAAAGTTAGCTCTGAATACGGGGCTGCCACAGAAACTCGTCCCAGAATGGTTAGAAAAGCAACCTGCCTACACGCTACATAAACCTGTTCGCAGAAAGTTCTCCCATAACAAAGTTTACGTCACAGGCTTAGACGAACAATGGCAAGCCAATCTCGTAGTCGTGAAAAATCAAACTCGCTTCAATGACGGTTATCGCTACATATTAACAGTCATCGATGTGTTCTTGAGGTACAGGTGGGCGGTGACCATGAAGGCAAAAACAGGGAAAGAAATGGTGTCGGCTTTCAAAAAACTCCTCTCCAAGGGGCGATCTCCCATGAATTTAAATACGGATCAAGGTACGGAATTTAACAACAGAGTGTTCCAGAAATTCCTGAAAAAGAAAGGTATTCGGTTCTTTGTCACCTATTCAGACAAAAAAGCAGCTTTGGTGGAGAGATGGAATCGTACCCTACGCGAGAGACTGGGGAGGTATTATACCCGCAATAAGAAATTCCTGAAATTCCTGATATATCCGCAATAACACCTACCGGTACCTGGATGTGCTGCAGCGTGCTGTACGAGGATACAATGCCACCGTTCACATTGCACACGATATGCCTCCCAAGGACGTGACCTTACACAGTGAAGACGTTGTGTGGGTTCGACTCTATCGCAATCCGGCCATAGTGAAAGAAAAACTGGCATTTAAAGTAGGGGACCTGGTTCGGCTAGCCAGTGTAAAAGTACCCTTCAAGAAGGCAGGTACGCATTCGTGGACCGAAGAAATATTTATATTCGACAGAGTGTTACAGCGTCAGCCTCCTGTGTACGTCATACGGGATTTCGAGGGAGAAGTGTTGAAATTTGGATCATTGAGATTTTGAGGAGAGAATGAAGATTGTCATTGAGATTTTGAGGGAGAAGTGTTGATTCTATAAATCGGAACTTCAAAAAGTGACAGAACCCGAACTTTACACTGTCGAGAAAATAATCGGGAGAAAAGGTCAAAAGGCACTGGTCAAATTTCGCGGTTATTCCAAACCTTCCTGGATCCCTAAAAAATGGATAGATTCTACCTGACCCTTCCCTCCACGGCTAGTCAGAATATTTACCCGAACAATTCACAGACTGATTTCACGGTTCATGTGGCACAGCCGCTAAGGCTGAGGGGAAAATGGAAAGTGTTCACTTACCCATGAGCTGGTTTAATGTGGACGGCAGCAGAAATTCACTTACCCGTGAGCTGTGTGGTTCTAATGACACGTATGAATAGTACGCTCTTGCTCCGGACGGTTCTAATGACACGTATGAATGTGGACGGTTCTAATGACACGTATGAATAGTACGCTCTTGCTCCCCCTGAAGAATACAAGAAAATCAAACTTAAATCAGGCAAAATAACCCGAATGGAACTGTTGTCTCTCCTCACCATTCAGCTCCCCAAAGAAATAATAGTTTCCTATAACAGCGGTTACTGGGTATTCAAACCGAGTGAGGGATACGGTTTGATGTTTCCTAAAACGAATTTCGGTAAACTTTTGTGTATCGGTGAGGGAGAAGTTCACAAACCCTTCCACCAACGATTTGCCAGCAAACTTTGCAATACTGCAACATTCGACATAGATGACGAGTGTTATTTCTACGTGATCCCCCCCAGGTAGTTTCCCAGAACGAAAGGTATCCCATGGACGATATGAAACTGTCGAATCATTATTCGATGCAATGAACCAGATGTTGCTTTACAGGCTGAGAAAAGCTTACCGTTTCAAGCAACAGGCAGATCACACTGTATTGATGGAATCAGACAAGTCACATTACATTAAATTTCCTCGATCGAACCCTGGATTAGGAGACATGCTAGGAATTACTAAATTAGATATGCCACTGAATAAAGCCCTGGGTGACTATCCCATCGATAAGAACAGAGGAATATATAGTATTTATTTGTATTCAGACCTGATTGCACCTCAGTTGGTAGGTGATACTCACGGTGAACTGTTGCGTGGCATGAATCCTGCCATTAGAACCAGTAATAACGAAGCCATTGTTGCAGTGTATCCGCAACCTGATTACTACCCCCTTACAAGGAACAGTTTTGAGAGTGTGAGAATCTTCCTTCGTATCGACACAGGAGAACCTCTGCATTTTAAATTCGGTAAAGTTTTAGTCAAGTTACATTTCTGCCATGAGGGTTAAATTTGTTCCCCCTTCTGCAGATGCCTACGTGAGCTACTACAAGAGCCAAACGGGGAAGGGTGTGTTCCATGGTCCTCGTTATCAGAGAGGCGATGGGCTAGGAAGAATCTCTGCCACTATCAGGCGTTTCATCAGCCCTCTCGTACGACCCGCACTGACTACCCTGCGTAAGGGTGGGCTACTGTTCATTTCAGAGATGTCCCAGGGGCAAAACTTCAAATCTGCAGCCAAAGCGGGGCTCCGTGAAGCAGGTGCAGACCTCTTGCAACGTGCCAGTTCCAAGCTGCAGGGAGGGAAAGGAATAAAACGCCGTCGTCAACATTCCAAGGTTCATAGAATGAAGAGACTCTGTACCGTGCAGGATGTGTTTTCATCATGAGCATTCAGAAAACTCACGCTGATTCTGGCGATTGTGCCAATTCAGAGCTGGACTTGTTTCTGTTTCCTCCCACTGTCTCACAATTAGACAGAGACTGCTATGTCAATTATTTACCTGTGGCCTCCCTGGAAGGTAATGCTCCACTTGAATTCATCATGAAGGGAAAGGACGATTACATTGATCTATCCCGATGTCAACTACGTCTCGTCTTGAAAATTGTAAAATCCGATGGTACAGCACCGTCGGAAGTGATTGCTCCCTGCAATCATTTCTTCCAAGCCCTCTTCAGCCAGGTAAATGTCTTCCTCAACGATCAACTAGTGAGTGCTTCTCACTAGTTGTAGTCACTTCTCACTAGTTTCTCACTAGTTGCCCCCTAGAGGGCGTACCTAGAGACTATTGAATTACGGTACCGATGCCATGCAAAGTCAGCTCGGCACGTCGCTCTGGTACCTCGACACCCCCGGTAAAATGGAACTGACCAGTCGAGAGAATGAGGGATGGCATCAACGCAGGGGGTACGTCAAGTCAACAGGTATCGAACTCATCTCGTGGATCCATGCCGACCTGTTCAATCAAGATCGTTACCTACTCAATCAAGTCGACCTGAGACTGCGTTTGTTAAGGTCGAAACCCGAATTCTGTCTCGTGACAGGTGAAGTGGACCCCTCTTACAAAGTACAGATTCACGAAGCTGAATTTTTCGTGCGTAAAGTCAAACCCACTTCCGGTGTCATCTCGAACACGATTGCCTACTGAGTTCAGAGAGTGCTAAATACCCTCTGTGAAGAACGGATTTACGTATGTTCTCCATCGCTTCAGGTCTGACGAGTGTGAACCGTCAGACTGACGAGCTTCAGGTCTGACGAGTGCGTGTCGTGACAATTTATTTCTCGGCCAGCTCCCGGTAGGTCTGGTACAGTGTATGGTGGAAAGTACCAGTCTGAATGGATCGTGCGAAAAAATCCCTTCAACTTCCAACATTTCGACTTAAACTACATCAGCCTTCACATTGGCGGTGATCACCAGTCCTACACCCCGACTTTGCAAATGGACGTTATCTCCGATGTTACCAAGGATTATTGGAAGCTGTGGATGCCTGGAAATGCGATAGCGGTATTAACTTATCGCGAAAAGCCTATGGAGAAGGTTTTACCCTGTTTGGATTCCAATTGACCCCGAGCAGCATGAATGCAATCAAGTGTTTTCTTTAATAAAGAGCGGAAGTGTGAGAGTCGAATTAAAGTTCGCCAAGCCGCTACCCACATCGGTCACTGTGATCCTGTATGCCGAATACCAGAATTTGTTGGAAATCCCATTGGATCGTAAAGTCCTGTTTGACTACAGCTCATGACTCATCAGCTAGAATCCATCCTTTCGATGTTACCTGCAAATCTCGGTGTGTTCCCCCGTGACAGACTACTCCGCAGAATCGAGTGGTCAGAAGCCTTGTTTATCTACAATACCGATCCGTCCTCCCTGCCTGGAACCCACTGGATAGCGGTTTATAAGAAAGGAATGCACGTGGATCACTTTGACCCCCTGGGCACGAGTCCCGATGTCTCCATGCAAGAATACTATAGCCAGCTAGGCATATGTCACGTCTTACATCCTTCAATACCTCTGCAGGACCCTCTGGGAGACACTGGCGGTGCTCACTGTCTGTTTAAAAGAGCATTTGGAGAGCTCATTTCTTGTTTAAAAGAGCATGTGGTTCGACTCTTCCCACAGTACTGCATCGTGATTACACGTGTCGACGAGACTTTAACGACTGTATGATGATACGATGGCTCTCCGAATTCCTTCAAATATTATAATTGCCGCTCCTTCACAATGTGGAAAGGCGACTTTCACTCTGAAACTCATCAAACAGCTTCTTTGACCCCCCCCCCCCCCTCCAACGTGTCGTTTACTGCTACGGGGAGTGGCAACCTGCCTTTGAACCCTTCAAGAAAACGGTGGAATTTTATGAAGGACTACCTGTAGAACTGGAATTTAATGCCCTCAGACCTACGCTTCTGGTACTAGATGACTTGATGGACAGTCTATAGCCAGCGAACGCATATCACAATTGTTTATTCGTGGCGGTCACCATAAAAATAAAACGTTTTTCCTGATTTACAAAATCTGTTTTTAAAGGGAAGACATTCGAGGACTCTATCACTCAATGCTCACTACATGTTTTTATTTCGCAACTGTCGGGATGCTTCACAAATAACACACCTGGCGAGACAAATGTTCCCCCATCATTCTAAACTCCTGACAGATGCTTATAGGTTAGCTACACCTGTGGCTATTTGTGTGTTGACCTTCATCCCAGAACGTTGGACGGCAAAAGGCTCCGTACCAAGATTCTTCCATCAGAAGAACCCGAAATACTTTACGTTCCAAATGAAAGTTAAATCTCAAGGCCCATTCCTTCAGTGTTTACCGAAACTCGGGGGAAAGCAGTGTGCTGCGCTGCTGAAGCGCATCTCCAATACCCAGGTGTATGCCCTATGTGAAGTGTGTGCCAATTTCTTAAAATACCTGTTTCCCCTAGAGTATTAAGAATTTACATCAGCACAAGACTGTCATAAGGAGACATCATCCAAACATGCATCTGCCCGTCACAAGAAACATCTCCTACAGCGTGGTTCCGGGTTTATCATTCCACTGCTAACTGCTGTGTTACCACTACTGGTCTCCTTATTTAGAAAAAAATTATTTCGGTGAAAGCAGTGCAGAGGAGAAACATAAGAAAAAAAGTGTGTGATTTAGACACGGAGATGAAGAAAATATGGGAATCTCCCGATGCTGGGGATAAATCTGAAAAGTGTCTGACTGCTTTGAAAAATTAGCAGCTTGAAACTCCACAGGAAGTAAAGGTCAACATTCCCAGACAGCCTATATCAGAGGAGCGCCCCCCAAAAGGCACTGCCATTCCCATCCGACGTAAGAAAAGAAAATTATCCGAGTGGGCTTCGTATTGAAGATATCTGAAGACTTCTGTAAAAAACTTTCCAAGACTTGTGTGCCTGAAGACTTGTGTTAAAAATTTGTATTAAAATTCTGTATTAAGAAACCAAGTATTAAAAAACCAAGTATTAAAAATATGAGATAAAAATGTATTAAAAGATATCCAATAAAAGAAAGTAAAATTGATATACATCTCTTGTCCTTTCAGTGTTTTTACACCTCTTGTTCATTCAATGTTTTTACACCCATACAGAGAGTACTAGCTCTCTGAAACCCGGAAGTGCATGCACTAGCGCGCGTGGCTGCACAAACCTTCGGAGTGCAGCAGAGGGCGCTAGTGCATGCAAATGGGAACCAATGAAAACGCTTCCTCACCATCGGGAGCGTCACCGCCGCTGTAGATCTCTGATAAGACTCGGGATCACCTGAAACAAAATTATCTCTTGCTTTCCCCCCCGCATAGTGCTTTCCACTGCTGGGAAATAAAGAGACGGATTTTTTTTAAAACTTTTTTTATTAAAAACACAGTTATAAAACAGACAGATCCAATGTTGGAAAGTAAAACACTGTAGGTTTCAAACACTTGGTAATTCAAAAAATACACAAAATACAGGTTTCAAAAGCTGCTGATGACGCCGTGTGTTAGGGCATTATGAGTGTTGAAATAATTAAAGTTCCACTAGGAACAGTGAAAAAATAATAATAATAATAATAATAAGGTCCGTTAAGGACATTGAAATAATAAAGTTCCACTAGGAACAGTGAAATAATAAGTTTTAAAAAAGGTCCACTAAGGATATTGAAATAATAAATAAAGGTGTAATAAATTAAGACTAATGAAATATGTACAATGAAATAATAAATTAAGTTGAAATATGTACAATGAAATAATAAATTAAGACTGTATGTACATTTACCGTCCATGAGTTGAATAAGGCTATGCAATCCCAGGTTGTTGTACCCATAAGGTACAGTAACTGTCGAACCTGAGCTGAGATAGTGCTTATCGAGGTTGGCCTGAAACCTTTTTACCATGGGTTTGTTCGTAAGTGACCCATCCACTTTATTACGAACCATGTTAAAGGGGACATCAAAGGTCTCACTGGATGGGGACTGCTCTAAAACCATGGTTTTCAGAAGATCAAAATTATATTTGCACCAGTTATTCTTCATCAGAGATATGCCCTTGGAGCACAGAATTTCGTCGCCGTTGCTGAGACGAAGGGCATAGCTCTTGGCCCCAGCACTGACATAATCAGTGATGTGTACACTGAGGCCGTGCTTTGAAGTAATTTCGTCTACGAGACCTCTGAGAAAGGGATTTTGTGGTGGGGCATATGTGTCGGTAGGAGACGTAGAATAAATCACTGAATCCGTGTCTGAATACATTGCACACGCGTCTAATTTTGATAGAAGCTCGTACAGTTTTAGTCGGGCATGACTCATCACCATTGTGGCGAGAATCAAGCTTCCACCAATGTTTGGAGGAGTGGCAGACTCCGCAGGCTTGTGTGTGACTAGCACCGCCTGATCACTGATAACAGCAATGTCAGTGACAAATAATGAGGCGTCTGTCAAGAGCTCCATGTACTTGACAGGACATCTCACGATGGTCGACTGAGTTCGACTCATGTTCTGTGCATGCTTCCCCCATGATGATTTAAGCGAGATCTTGGAAAGAGTACGCTTAAGGCTGTTTTTTTTTTCAACTTCCGAGGGGAGGATCCGAACCCCCTCCGCCTGGAAGAAGGCCTCACAAAAGTCTTCCTTTTGCTCCTGAGTCTGCAGGTCAGGGGGAAACACGGAGTAGCGTTGCTTCAGCCCCAGAAAAGTATCTATATACCCCGCAGAGACACCTCCCTTTTTTGTTGCAGGATCATACTGCAGAATGGTCTTAAAATGCCACACATCATGAAATTGGAGAAGTTTGCAACCAGCGCATATAGCAGCATAAATTTCGAACGTGGGCCAACAACCTGTCAATGCACGCTGGTTCACACTGTGCTGGCAAGGGGGTGCCAGTTGACCATCTGCACAGGTCCTGCAAAGGGGGAAAAGCAGCTTCCCATTACACCTGTAGGACAGTACAGGGATAAACAAGTCATCTGGCGCTAACAGTGTGGCGTGTGCAATGCCAAAATAGTGGTCGAGGTCCGTGGCGAAATCGGAATAAGGGTACATCCTTGGTCAACCGATGCAAAGATGGAAAACACCTCCACGTGCCCTCTGTAGAGGTAATCACGGGCCCCTATATGCCTGATAGGCTCAATAGAATTATAAATTAATGCGACGGGCGGGTTTTTGCGCATTAACTCATCGAATTCGTGCTCCCACGTGATTTTGCTCGTGTACCCATTCATCAGCAGTTTCAAGGCCTCAAGGCGATCCATGGTTCGGGTGTTTAGCAAATCAAATGGCTTTCTCATACACTGATCTATTTTTTCAGGGTTAAAACATTTCAAGCAATGATGAAAGTAACACCCTAAAAATTCGTAAAAACAACGGGTACTGTGACACACGTCATCCAGTTTGTACTGCCCAATTTTATATTCGCCTCCGAGTGATCGCGCATTTTGAATTTCAATACTGTCCTTGGAAGCCTCACACTCTAACCACGCGAGAGCTTTCAAGGACTGCCGATCGTTACTTGCTGAATACCCCTGGGTGGGGCACACACCGAGGGTATTCTTTTGCAGAAACTTTGAGCGGAAAATGCGAAGGCAAGCGCCGGCAATGGTTAGGTCACGCGCAAATGGGTCTACGCCTGTGAGATTTAAAAATTCCTCATGGAAAGCTTGGGCACCTCACCACAGCAGCTCTGTATCTGCCTTGCAGTAATACAGAAGCTGCTGTTGAAAATCCCAGGGTTCAAGGCTTGCTGCGGCATACCACTCATTAAACACTGACAGAGTTTCGGGCTCCATGTCTTCAGGCTGGAAAAAAAGCCGATCAGGGATGGGTCCTGCATACTGTAGATTTTCCTTCTTCATGAATTTAATGGGGAAAAAACCTTTCACCATCTCCAAGTCGAAGGTCTTTGTAAATGAGCGAAGAGGAGCCTGAATAAAGGATAATGTGTTTGATAAACCTTATTTTAAGGCCAGATAAAAAGATACCTAAAATCTTGGATCCATCGAACATGAGATCCGGTTTTAAAAATTTTCTGTACAGGTAACTAATGATAAACATGCCGTCAAAGCCTTTCAGATTATGTGCTAGGACTGTGGCGTCCTTGAATCGCTGAACCCCGGGACGTTCTTCGGCCAGAAGCCAGTCAATAAAGGCATCCATTTCCAGGAATGAGGTGTAAACCCACTCTTCATCCACTTGGAACGTGACCACACACAGTATCAGTTTCAATAATCCGTCGGCACACTGCACTGTTTCTACGTCAAAGTAGAGGTAGGTCTGACCGACAGGGTCAATTTTGCAAGGCTCGACGAATTTTAAATTGTCAACCTTGCAAACGTGCTTTTTCAGGGGATCGTACATGTTGATGCACTTAACACAGAGATTTTGCATCTGACATGCCTTTACCAGGTGCGCCTGAAAGCATTCAGCCCCACACAAATACACACAACACACCGTGCAGAGCAACAACTCCCCTGTATGAAGCACATTGGTTGACAGGCACCTGTTGCAGGTTCCCTTGCAAACGTAACCATGATTTCCTTTAACACTTATGACAGAATTGTCCCTTTAAACACTTATGACAGAATTGTCTAGCCCCGAAAAATCCCAATGGTTCCATTATCACATCGTAATGCCCTGCACTAAACAATAAATAAAGGTTGTCCTCACCTTCAGGACCGATGAAGATGGGGAGAAAGGCGTCGTCAGCAGAATAAATCACAATCCGGAACTGCGTAAGCTGGGCTTGATATAGGTTGACTTTCGGGAGACCACAGGGGCCCTCAGGAACACCAGCGTTGAGATGGAGCTGTCTTGCTTCCTCCCGTTGCAAAGGGTAGCGGTAATCGGCAATTTTAATGTAGCTCTTAGCCAACCCTTTGTTTTTCAAGCAGAGCTCTCATGCGACGACGAGAGCTCTTGCTAGGCAGATGGAATCATGGATTACAATTTTGACCACACTTACCCTTCTTACACACAAACGACTTGACATCGGCGAGGTGACGCATCTCAGAACCAGTGCATTTACCATCGCCACCGCTACCGACATTCAAGCTCACTGTTTGGCCCAAGAGATTCATTCGACTGCACAACCTGGTCCAACACAGCCATGAACCGTTCCAACGTCAGCTCCTTGCGGTGGATAAGACTCAAGTTGACATGGTTCTTGAGGTCCTCTGGTTAATACGGGGTGGGGAGTGGGTCCTGAAGGACCCACTCCCCACCCCGTCTTTTTTGAAGTCTTTACCGCTATCACAGGTTGAGTGTTATTTCCTGCGGAGCGGGCCAGTTGGTCAGCCCGCTCATTTCCCTCATGACCTATGTGCGCCTTAATCCAGGAGAAGGAAACACTGGGCATGCTCTGATTGCCCAGGATGCACTTGATCTCCCTCACTATCTGATGCCTGTTGTTTGCATCTTCAAGTGCATGCAGAGCTGACTGGCTGTCTGTATACAGCCGTATGACATTGTCGTTTTCGCCGTCATTGAGGGCCCAGATGAGGGCCTCTCTGATAGCGAGCAACTCTGCTTGGAAGGCTGAGCCATTATTAGATACCTTCCTCTGGTAATCATACACCTTGGCTCCTTGATTGAAGACAGTGAAGGCTAGGCCCACACCATCCTCACTCTTGGAACCATCAGTGTATATCTCAATTCCAATTCCTGATGGTAACTCCAGGCACACGTAGTCTTCTTGTGGGATGGAGTTCCCACTGACCAGGGCACACGTAGTCTTCTTGTGGGATGGAGTTCCCACTTAGCGGTATTTTGCTCATAATCCTCAGGGTCATACTGGACTCCGAGGAATGTTGCTTTCTCCTTAGCCTGTGTGACTCTGAATATGGTCACTTCTTTACCGACCATCAAAAATAGCGGATGGATCCCTGCAAGCACCAGAAGGGCATCCGTAGATGTTGTCCTATAGGCCCTGGTGATTCGCAGTAAAGCCGGTCGTTGGGCAGCGAGCAGCTTTCTACACATTATGGCATGGTTCATCGGGCGCCACCAGGCACCCGCACCATAGGTTAGGATTTGCTCTGTTCCCCTTAGATAAATTTCTTTGAGGACCTCACTTCTGAGTCCCCATGAAACGTGAGCCATTCGCCCAGCTTGCACATAACATTGGTGCATTTGGCTTTTAAGTCCTGCAGGTGCGGGATCCAGCTCATCCTCTCATCCAGAGTGATCCCTAAGTACTTTAAGGTTGTCATGTGGCGGATATTTTCGCCATTTAGTTTAAAGTTAGGGTACCTCTTCTTGAGGACAACCTCCTTAGCAATTGTCATCGATGTTGTTTTCGCAACGCTGAACCCTAGCTTATTGTGAAGACACCATCTTTCTAGTATTTTAATTGCTGCATTGCCAGCAACTGCCAGATTTGCTCTGGAGGATGCTGTTATGGCAAGCAGCAAATCATCCGCATATGCTTGGAGCCAGACTCCCTCGGGCAGGGTCAATTCCAGAGCAGTATCAGCGACTAAATTCCAGAGGAACGGTCCGCTGCACGACCCTTGTTGACAGCCTCTTTCCAAGTTTCTTAAGGCTGTCCCACTAGCGTGGGAATATTTGACCAGCCTCCCGCTGAGATAATTGGCCACTAGAATAAAAATGTTCCTTGGACAGGAACAATCTTTCAATTTTGCCAGAATTGCTGGCCACCAGACATTGTCGAATGCGCCCATCACGTCCAAGGTGATTAGAGAGGTGTGCAACTTGTGCACTTTATTAACCTGAACAATGTCCACCATCTGTTTGATAGCGGCAGTGGTGGATTGGTCTGTTCTGAACCCGAATTGCTTCGGATTCAGGTACCCATTCTTATGGCAGTGGAAATACATCCGATTAGTCAGGAGTTTGTCCAGCACTTTTCCCAACACCGGCAGCAGACATATTGGTCTGTAGGATCTTACGTCTGCTGGATCTCTGCCTGCCTTGTTGAGCAGGACCAGGTCTGCCTGCCTTGTTGAGCAGGACCAGGTCTGCCTGTTTCCAGGCAGTTGGGAAGGCTCCCAGGTTCAAACATTTGTTGAAGAGCTGGGTGAACAGGTCTTTGTGTTCATTAAACACCTAAGAAACAATCTCCACTGTGAGACCATCATTGCCAGGGGTTTTACCCCAGGCCATATCACTGATTATCTCTCCCACCTCCTCTTCCGTAAACGGAACGTCATCTGGCTTATCTGGTGGAATCCTGCAATTTTCCCTTAGGAGTCTATGTTCTGCATCATCCGAACTCCCGTCGTCAATGGGAAATAAACTGTCCATAAGTACCTGGATAGTCTCGCCAAAGGAAGAGGTCTTGGATCCGTCTTCCTTGCGAACATAAGCAATAACCAGGGTTTTAAAATCCTTCCCCGTAGCTAGTTTATACTGCAATGTAAAAGGGTTGTGTTTGGAAACTTCACTGCAGAACTTCTGCCAGGACGTCAGCTGTGCCTGACATATTGCAAGCTTATACATAGCCTGCTCCTTCCTGTACAGTTCCTCTCTGGCAATTCTTTCCCCATTGTGGCACCTCTGAAATCTCCTTCTGAGAGCTCTTACTCGTTTCCTCTTACTACTGAGCTCGGGGTCAGTGCTCACCACTCGAGTCAGTGCTCACCAGGGCACTGACTTATACCCTGCTCTGGGCTGTCCCCTGTATCCGAAGGTGGTCTCGCATCCAGTACACAAACACCTTGTTAACTCACCTAGGATGTTATTTAGAGAGTCACAATCACCTATATTTCTGACACGCTGGCCGATCTTCGCCAGTTCCGGTGACACACAGTGCATGAGTTTGCACCACTCGGGAGCCTTGCCCACCGCAAACCGTTTTGCATATTGTGGAGATGTTCTTCCACCCACCTGGAATACTATATAGTTGTGGTCGATGTTGCTGACCTTATCACATACGCACCAACGTGGATCTCAGAGATCAGCCTCGGCGTTACTAGGGTCAGGTCGATCCAGCTGCGACCTCTTGGGCCGACAAAAGTTGCTGGAGAATCCCAATCATCTAGCAACATTAGATCAGCAGAGTTGATAAAGTCCAGAGTCATATCTCCTCTGACATCTTGTCGGTTTGAACCCCACAGGGATGCTTCGCATTGAAGTCCCCACCTATTATTAAGGTCTTAGAGTTGACCCGAGCCAGGACGTTTTGCAACTCGGTCAACGAGTCCTCAATGTTGTTGCTTGGAGGACAGTAGATGGAGATGGAGTGTACTAATATTCGCCCATAGCCAATCTCCACTACAACAATAGTTTCAGAGTGATATGCCAGGATGGCATTCACCTTGGGATTCAGAACGACAACTCCAGCTTTTGGCTTAGCTCTTTTTAAGCAAAATAGCCTGCTGGTCAGAGGGAGCCCCCGAATTACGTTCGCAGTGCAGTAAGGTTCCTGCACAAGAGCAACGTCGACTCCTTCTTCCTTTATCTCCTGACTGAGTTGGGCCATAGCAACCCTTGCCCCGTTTAGATTAATTTGGAGAAATTTGAGACCCGCCAATCGTCCGTCTGGCAGCCTACTGCCCATAGTCAGTGCATCTGCGTAACAACTTTATCTCTCTGCAGTACGACGGACACTTTGTGTCCATCGCACTGTGGCCAATATCGTATTTTGCCCCGTATTCCTTGTTTGCCGTTTTACAAACGATGCACTTTGGTTTGGGTTTCTTGCACTCCCTGTAGGAGTGCTTACCCGCACACTGTGAGCACCGCTGTGTCTTTAACTCACATTCGGTCTGCTTGTGCCCAAATGCATAGCACTTATAGCACCGCAGAACCCTGATATAATCCTTTACTATACATCGAGACCATCCCACATTTAGCTTACCTACTGCTAAAATCTTTCTATGCGAGGCACTAGTGGACCCCACCACCCAGTGGACAGTGTTTTCCACTCGGGCTTTTACCGAAAAAAGTGGATTTATGTCCACCTCCTCTTCTCCTAGTCTATTCTGGCTGTGGATGATCTTCTGGAGGTCCTCACGAGGAACGTCCTTATCCAAACTACAGATCATTAACTTGGGCTTTAGCCGTACGGCTGATTTAGCCTCAAGAGTGTTTTTGAGCAATTCATGGCTGACCACTGCTTGTTTAAGACACGCCATGTCGCTCTCTGAGCTACATTCCACAATAACGCCGTTAGCCCTCATTGGCTTTATGGTCATAACCCCCAGATTCAGGTCTGAGGGGTTGATACTGTTTTTCAGGCTATCCCTCACCTGCAGTGCTGTCTTTTCCTTGTTCTCGGAAAAGATCAGCAGGGTATGCCTGGTTTTCCTCGCAGGGGAAGTGGGCTTCTGAGCTACCACCGATCCTCCCTTTCCCTTTCCTTGACCACCAACTGCCTTCGCATGAGTTGGTGGCCTTTCTTTCCCTTCCTGTGGACTTGTAGCTCGCTCTTTTAATTGTCCGCTCATGGTCGCGAGTTCTAACTCCTGCTCCCAAATTATGGTGTGCAGCTTACGTGCTGCACCCATGACGTGCTGCTTAGATCTGGGTCCACCCTGTGGTGGAACAACTCCACCGCGAGTTCCTCCAGAAGGCCAGCCGCATTTGCCAGCCTTCCCGAGTCAATCTCGTTACTGCTGGGCTCTTTCTGAGTATCCGGGGCTGCCTCTTTGGCTAGGCACCCTTCATCCCCGCCTTTAGCTGGGTTCTCTCCTTCCTTTGGAGGCCCATCTACATCTACAGTACTACTTGTGGTGGGAGGGGGAGTCTCTGGGACTTCCTCCACAACCACATCAAGTTCAGCAGCCTCCTTGGGCTTGCTGTCTTTTTTCCCGGTCCATTTTCCCCAATCACCTGATTCCGTTGTCGCTTGTCTATCTCTCATGTTGGGTTATGGTGTTCAGCCCAGGCGGTCTCCGCCCACTACCGAGCCCTACGAAGGGGAGGGATCAGAGTTAAATTCATCACTCGAGGTACCTCAGAGCTGCGCCCAGGCCATACCCATACTTTGGGTCTCCCCTCGGACCAGAGCATGATCCGGGGCGAAGCCCGGTACTAGTCCGGACCCAACCCCTATCGTCAAGAATCACCTCCACCTGGTAGGCTCCGCAACTGCCCCCGACCCATCCTGGTCAAGGGGTAGGACAGGGGATGCCTCACGAAACGATTGATTCGAGTGAGCCTGCTCGGACCTCCCGTTTTATTGAAGCAGAGGCCAAAGCGATGTATTGGGATACCAGCTTGCCTGTCCCTCAACCGCCAGGGTCTCCTTTTCCACATTACGGGTCTCCACCCACGGTAAACTGGTGGGCCACTCATGGGCGTGTCGACCACGATAAGTTCTCCCCGCCTGCCCATCTGGGCACTATCCAAACCTCAGCACTGGCCACCCTTTTCCCTATGAGATATATTGCTCAATTTAAGCAATCTAGGCCAGTTTCCTCCCTTGAGTCCAACTAGGAGGTAGGCCCGCCCCCTGGGACGTCTTGGGGTGCGTGCTCCGGTGAGGGTCCATCCTACTCACAACCCAGAAACTGGAAATCGGAGGAGTAAAAATGGGGGAGGACAGGAGTCCCCTGTCCAAAGTACCAGGACTCCCATCCTCCCCCGTGTTAATGTAACGACCTCAACCTAATCTCTCTGAATGATTAAGTGACCAGTGAACCTGAAAAAGAATAAAAACGGGTTGGAGAGGAGCCTGTGCCTATTGACACGGACAACCTCTCCCCTTTAATAACAGACCTGTAATATTGGCTTTCACTTTAGCCACAGGCGTCTGTACGCCTTTACCCTTTGTAGTGTGTTCACCATCCACACTTTCCTTCTCCTCAGGCCTTTACTGCAGTCATTCTAAGAACCTTGACTACAGTAATTAAAATTTTCCTTCAGATTTTCCGTCCAATACATCAACTAATCTCACTCCTCCATTCCATATCCTTCAACCAAACCTCTCATATCACAAAGTGCTGCCTTCTGCACTATTCCATCCTTATTTCACTCTCTCCACTCCGTATCTCTTCATCTCTCCAATCCTAATTGTCTTCTATAACAGCCCACCTCCAGCTGTGCTCAAGTCATTGACTCCGTTGGCCTTGCCAACTGACCACCACACACCTTAGTGTTCCCCTGTGGGGTCATTCCTTTCCTCTCCTCCTTATCTCCACACTCTCCACTCCTTTCATCTCAGTCCTTGGGAACTCTTCGTCTGGCCTTTCCATCTCAGCCTGTCCGACATGAGTAACTCTGGTCAGCATAGCCCTCGACTTCACTAAGGCACGCAAGCCCCCTCACCACGACAAGGTGGTTCCCTTCGAGGGGGTGTTCTTGAGGTCCACTGACCCAAAGCACAGGCAAACATGGCTGTAGTTCCCAGTGGGCACAACGTCAGCGAGCATTCAGGCTTGCAGGTCGTGAAGTGCAGGGAGGAAATTATGGGGTGAGACACTGTCCATCCCACCAAGTAGCACACTCGTTGATATAAACTGTGTTTTGAATTTTGCAGAGTTGTAGTGGCAAAATTTGTCACACTGTAGTGTGGCGAAACAGGCACAGCAGATCTCGCAGAGCTGACATCACTGGACGGCCCTGCACGTGAACCATCTAACAGCCTCGCTGGAACGTAGGAGGTTGGCTGCCCAGCAACGACAGAGAATGCAGAGTTGGAGGTTGCCTGGCCAGCAGCGATGGAGAATGCATACCTGACGTCACTGGAGGGTCCAGCATGGACAGCAACATAGGGATGTGCCAGCCCGGCGACGTGCAGTTAACGAAAGCTTCGTCGTTCGTTGGCGAAATTCTTTACCTCCTTGCTGGAGCAGACAAACACGCTCGATGCCGGAAGCTCAGGTGGGGGAGGTCGCTTGGCCACACTGTCCAAAGCACGTACCGAGGTAAGAAGATCTTTGAAACAGTTGGTTGTATCCTCTCGCTCAGCAGCCATTGACGTGAACCCCCCTTTCTTATGAGGGCGGTCCGCCATTAAATTTCTGACTCCCTCCCATCGATTTAGCCATGCTGTGGCTTGTGCAGACTATCGAGAAGGGGACCTTCTCTGCAATAACCCAAAAGGTGACTCAAACTTGAAAAGACAGAGCGGAGTCAGATATTACCATTTAAACATAATTTATTTACAGTACATTGCTAAAACTAATCTCCAATATCGTGAGTTCCCTTCGGGGAATACAGCTGAACTTACTCGTTCTCAGGTGATGACCGCCTTTACAATTAGACGCCAGATCGTTTTGGCAAAAGTCTGTTCATGGAGCTACCAGCTCTAAAGTCCTAGTACGGAGGCTGTTCCCCAGAACACAGTGGCGGAAGCAGACAGAATAAACAATTTGTGGAAAGGATTCCAGATCTATGAATGAGGGTGACCCTTACCTGTCGGATATGGTCGCTGCAGGAGCCTTTGTTGCGAAGATCAGCACTGTCCGTTGGAGGCCCATCGCCTAGGTTTGGTCAGACAAAAGGAAAGTTAAACAGTTCGAAAAACGCTGCTAAACTGGGCGACTACTCTACGCTACCAGTCACACGTGAACTCTGCCCACATGCCCATTCTCGGCCAAAGAGAAGACGTCTTAACCGGATCAGAAACATGAAGACAAGAAGGCTCTTCTCTGCCGCAGTTCAAAAATTGCCGCTTCTTCCCGCCGCGACCTCTAGCGGTGGTCAGCGTCGTAAGCTGAAGTGGGACCTTGCAATTGGACGTCGGACGAACATCGCTCTGCCTACTCGGCCTCTTTTGTGGCGAGTCCGAACTCTGGGTCCGGAAGTTTTTGGCTCCTGGGGCGATGCTAGACACTGTTTCATCCAGTTTAACTGGCAAGTTCGTGGAAACTGAGATGACTAACCAGGTCTTTGTTCATACTTTGAGCAAAACACATTCAAGGACCTTTTAGCCCAAGTCGTGTCCACAGGATCAATTCCTGGGGGCACGACACACCTATCCCCCTTTAGGGAGAGAGGAGGACAGGCGGGGCTGGGAAAAGGTCACTGACCGCACTGCAGATGGCACTATATTGTTGAAGATGATCTCCTGGGTCACCCATCACGATCTGGAATCTGGCTTTTTCTTCATGAGTCCAGCTGTCGCACCAAACAGTCGAAAAGGTCACACAGTTCACCTGATCGCACAAAAAGAAAGTCCAGCGATTCACAGTTGGGGTCCGCCTGGACCGCTCTGGTGGGCGTCGTTCTGTAGGAGGCTCCACAGCACATGAAATAGAGAAAACAGGGAAAAGGGTCACCAATCTGGTTTTCCACATGTACTCAAGTTACAAACACACAGTCTGTCTTCGTGCTTACCGCCACGTGACTCACTGTTACATAGAACTTCAAAAATCCTATGGTACAAATTACACTTTTAATTAGCAAGATCTTCCTGAAGTTAGTTACAATTCCAACAATAAAGCAAAAATCCTTTCTCAGTAAAACTCACTTTATACTAGCAAAATCATCCAACTATTACTCCTATAATAGCAAAATCATCTAAAATTACTCTTATAATGAACAAAATCATCTAAAATTACTCTTATAATGAACAAAATCATCTAAAATTACTCTTATAATGAACAAAATCATCTAACTGCTATTCCTATAATCACAAAATCATCTACTTGTTACTCTTACAATAAACAAAATCATCTAAAATTACTCTTATAATCACAAAATCATCTAATAGTTACTCTGACAATGATCATCTAATTATCTCTCCATTAATTCATTTAATCTTGACATAATTACTTCTCGAAAACTCAAACCGCTAATAACAAAATCATTCATAATTATTTCCAAGTTACTCTGACAATGATCATCTAATTATCTCTCCCTTAATTCATTTAATCGTGACAAAATTACTTCTTGAAAACTCAAACCTCAAATAACAAAATCATTCATAATTATTTCCAAGTTACTCTGACAATGATCATCGAAAATTATTTCTCCATCAATTCATTTAATAGTGGCAAACATTACTTCTCAAAAACTCAAACCTCTAATAACAAACTCATTTATAATTATTTATCGAATCTCAAATCTGTACTATTCCAATGGTGGCTTTACACTAGGTCTACTCTATTGCTAATAACGGCTTTGTTTCTTCCGGCCGATTGATTGAATGGGTGTGTGTGTGGGGGGGGGGGGTTGTGAGACGCCGGTACGTCGATGTCATTTCTCTCGCAGCATCTCCCGGGCCCTGGGAGGATATGACGAGCGCCATGACATGAGCGTTCTATGCTTCAGATTCCACTCCTTCGCTGCGCTTGATAGCCGGGGAGGGGGGGGTGAGTGAGTGCGCTAGTGTACAGACGAAGACCGTTGAGCAGTGACGGACCAGGGGAGGGGATTTCTGCTGTCCTGGGGCGATGCATCGTGAAGGCGTCCCTTCGCGACAACATTAGCCCATGAGGCGGGCTTCACTTCCTCGAGTTCATCCTGTATCCCAGCATTCCATGTTTTCAAGCGTCGTCTGCTGCGAGGCAGCCGCTGAGGCAAAGGCGGAAGGGGTGCTGATCCACCGGATGTGTTGACGTCATAGCAAGCCACGGTGTGGGGGGGGTGTCAGCAGCAGTGGCTTGGGCGACTCTTCCGTCTGGCGCACGTGGTCAAAGGTCGTACCTATGTGGCGGTGGCTGGGAGCTCGCTGTGGCAGGGCGCGCTCGCGCATCTGGCGCCGGGCGGCCTGCAACGTGATTCCGTGGGACTTGGGGGTTCGATTCCCAGTCGTCGTCCTCAGATTTCGTCTCAACGATGGGTCGTGACGAGGGCGTCAGGGGTTTTGGTGTGGGATCTTCTGGGATGGAGGGCTCACCTATCAGGTACGGGCGTCGCTTCCACAGTTTGGTGAGGCGATCGACATGTACTGTTTCTACTTTGTGAGGTTTGGCGACTAAGGCAATTTTATAATTCACTTCGGTGAGGCGTTGTAGCACTCGCCATGGCCCGGTGGACATTTTCGACAGCTTCCTGATATTCCTGCGAGGGACCCGTGGGCTATATAAAAACACTAGGTCACCAGGCCGAATACCTTTATCCACGGCCATTTTTTTCCTCTGCTCCTCCTGACTCGTAGCTGCTGTTTCAAGATTCGCCTTCACCAGCTCATATGCTTCATTCAACTTGTTGGCTAACTGTTCGCCATAGCTCTCAGTGTTGGCGTAGATTGGGGGCTCCTTCGTCTGCCACATCTGGTAAGGTAGGGCCACGTCTCGGCCATATAGTAGAAAATAGGGGTCTCATGGGTGGAGCTGTGGGTGGCACTCCGATAAGTCATCAAAACAAATGGCAGATGCTCATCCCACATATCATTTTTGTCGTCCACCAGATGAGATAAAATGGATGCGATGGACTGGTTGAATTTTTCCACGAGGCCGTTGGAGCTCGGGTGATAAAAACTAGTGTTTTGTTTGGTAATGCCTAATCTGTTAAATACCTCGGTCATCACGCAAAAGGTAAAGTTGCGCCCATTATCACTGATGACAGTAGCGGGAATTCCATGTTTGAGAATAAAATCTTCTACGAACGCTCTAGCAATCGACTCTGCTGACTGATCGGCCAGCGCGTAGACCTCTGGTCATTTGGTGAAGTAGTCCATAATGACTAAGATGTACTTATTTCCTCGCTGAGTGATGAGTAGAGGGCCTAAAATATCCATTCCTATGCGCTGAAAGGGGCGGCTCATGAGTGGGGCTCGAACTAGGTTTCCCTTCTTCTTCTCGACGTAGCCTCTCCGTTGCAGACAAGATGTACAGGTCTGGACGTAATTGCGAATATCAGCGTACATGCTGGGCCAGTAATACTCGGACCTTACTCTTTGCAATGTTTCGTACTCTCCGAAGTAGCCTGAGCAAGGGTTGTCGTGGCACAATTCTAATATCTGCCCTCGCAGACTGACGGGGATCGCTAGCTGCTCTGTTGCTTCCATGTGGGGGCTATGGCTAGTTGGGGGGAGCCAAATGGTATAGGATACCTTCCTTCAAGTAAAACGGTTCGGCGGCACTGGCGGGTGAATCGTGGGCCCTACTCTAAAATTTCGATGGTGTTCCTAAAAGTGGGGTCTTCCAGCTGTAGGTCTCTCAGACGGGCTAGATCGCCAAAGGGGCTCTGGGAAGGAGGATTTCTCTCGACTGCCTGTATGTGACGGGACAGGGTGTCGGCGGGGACATTGTGTTTCCCAGGCTGATAAATGATGTCAAAATCGTAGTCCTGCAGCGTCAGATTCCACTTGGCCAACCTACTGGAGGGGTCCTTGAGCTTCAGTAAATATGTGAGGGGGTCATGGTCAGACACAACCATAAATCGTCGCCCATATAGGTACTGCTTGAAATGGGTAATGGCGAAATGGATTGCGAGGGCCTCCTTCTCAATTGTCAAGTAGCGTGTTTCTGGGGGCTTCAATTTCCGACTGGCGTAAGCTACCGGATGACGGAAACCGTCGTCCGTCTTTTGCTCGAGTACGCCTGCTACCGCAATATCCGACGCATCGATCGACAGGAAAAACTTCCGTCCAAAGTCGGGGTACAGGAGAAGGGGCTCGGTCATTAATTTCCTCTTCAGTACTTCGAATGCTTCCTCCGCTTCTGAAGACCATCTAAAAGGGGTGTCCTTCTTCACTAAATGGACCAAGGGGGCTGTAAGATCGGTGTAGCGATCGATAAAGCGCCGGTAATAGCCGGTTAGGCCTAGGAAGGCTCGAACATTCCGGACACTACGGGGGCAAGGAAATTCTTCAATGGCCTGGACGCTCCATGGGTCCGGCTGGATCCCTTCTGCGGAAATCAAATGTCCCAAGTACGTGAGGGATTCCTTCATGAATTGGCACTTCGCTGGCTTCAACTTTAAATTGTAGGCCCGTAGGCGGTCAAATACCCTCTGTAACCGTTCTGTGTGTTGTTCAAATGTCTGGGAGGCCACCATTATGTCGTCGAGGTAGACGAGAACTTGCTCTTGTCGCATTCCCATTAATACGTGGTCCAGTAAATGTTGGAAAGTAGCGGGACTGTTCTTCAGTCCAAATGGTAAGTAGTTAAATTCAAATAACCCTTGCCTACTGATGAACGCAGTCTTCTCCATGTCACATGGGTGTACGGGAACCTGCCAATAACCGGATACCATATCCAGCGAGCTAAAATATTTGGCATCAGCTAGTTGGTCGATAATTTCGTTTATGAGGGGGAGAGGGTACGAATCTGGGATTGTTTTCGCATTTAGTGCCCTGTAGTCAACGCAGAATCTGTATGTGGAGTCTTTTTTCTTCACTAAGACGATGGGTGACGCAAAAGGAGAGGCGCTTTCTCTTATTATCCCTTGCTCTAACAGCTCATCCACTTGTCGGTCTAGTTCGCCCTGCAGCGCGAATGGCACCCTGTATACCCGCTGCCTCACGGGGCGGTCGTCTGTGAGGTGGATTTCATGATACACGGCCTCTGTGCTGGTCAGTTCGCTGACATCTCTTGCAAAAACATTTCGATTTTTCATCAAAAATTTCCCCAGTTTACTCTTCTCTTGAGGCCCAAGATGGTCCAATTCGAAATCTTTCAGGGACAGGGGCGACTTTCTTGTCTTCCGGGGGACACTAGGGATTCTATTTGGTCAACATCGAGGGCTTCCAACGTGCAATACGCATGTTTTTATTCAGCCAGACAGGGGCCGAGGAGGTATTGGCGATCCGAATGTTGAGTCGGCCCGACCGTCCACGCGGTTCACTGAGCGGGCCACGCGCACTGAACCGGTTTTCAGTTATGCTCATGTGGCTGAGCTAAGATCGTGCATCCTCGGAGCTGGGGAGCAGAACATTCGATGAGAGCTATGCGCTCGGCTCGGGGAGGGATGCAGAGCTTCTGCACGATGCGCCCAACGTACGTGGGTGTAGGGGAGGGGGGTGAAGGTTGCTCCTGGGCAGGGTAAGCGGGCAGTGCGAGCGGGTTGCTCCTATGTTCCAATTTCTCGTCCTTCTTCCTTTGCACTGTGCCTGAATGACAATCTATGATGAATCGGTGCTTCTTGAGGATATCGTGTCCCATTATCATGTCGTACCGTGGAGTGTCTATGGCAAGGGCTACTGTGGGGTGCTCAAAACTAATCTCGTCAAATGTGAGGGTCACCATGTATCTGCCTATCACTGGAAGGGGGTGGCCATCTACAGTTTCAAATTATGTTAGGGGGGACCGTTTTGTGCAGGATTCGGCTTCTCAAGCGCTGAAAACACTGGCTATTCATGACGGACACAGTGGCGCCGGTATCGACGAGGGCCGACACCTCCGTGTCCTCCATGCAGCCGGACACAATGGGTGAATTTTCATCACTGCATAGTATGGCACACGGGGCAATGCGGACGGCTGACGCTTCGGGGGGATTCTGGGAAGTGCATCCGGGGCTTCCCTCCCATTCTAGTTTAAAGGAGCCGTATGGTGGTTGGCTTGACCGCAACTCTTCTCTACCCCATTCTTGAGTTTGCTGAGGGGGGGTAAAAGGGAATCCATTCTCTCTCGTCCAGCGGGTCCTCCATGGGGTTGCTCGGTTTCGATTTTGCTGCTGGTTTCGTCCTGTTTGGTATCGCGGGTCACGTGGGCGTAGGGTCGGGGGCGACGCACACTGACGGGCATAATGGCCCACTCCACCGCACGCAAAGCACGTGACGCCCCGGCGATCCGCCCAGGGGTGCTGCTGTTGCTGGGGCTGACTGGTATGGCTCCTCTCTCGCTGTCCCTCGATCTGGTGAGTCGCTCCCCCAAACTCACTAAATCTGCCTGGATCTGGCACAGTGGAAAGATCTGGCACAGCAGATCCTGTAGCTGGGGCAGAGGGTTCGACTCTGTGTTTCTAGCAGGGGTTTCCTCATCAAGTGCTCGTATGGCTGGCAGTCGTCCGGAGGCACGCTCATTGCTCTCTTCCAGCGTAGCTTTCGCTAAAGCCTCTTCAAAAGTATGGGGGTTATGAGACAGTACGAACCACTTGAGCCGCGGGGCCAGGCCCGCCAAAAACTGGGCTAGGCGCATCTGATCGCCGATTCCCTGATCCTCGCTGTCCGTGTTTCTCCCTGCTGTTCCTAAAAACTGATAGGCCCGGGTCCTAATGCGGGCAGCATACTCCCGGACACTCTCGTTCGCCGCTTGCTGACAGCTTGTGAATTCATGCAGGCGGGTGGCTAATGGCGCCTCGCTATCGAACCTTTCTAACACCGCCCTTTTGAAAATGGCAAAATCCTCTTCGTTCCTTAATTCCGGGGATTGGTTAACGAATTCCACAGCAGCTCCTCGCAGCTTCGAGCGGGCAATGATTGCCATCTCGCTCGGCTGCCATCGTGCGATCCTCCCAACTCCCTCTATTTGTTCGAAAAACGCTGCGGCAGTGCGACTACTATCTCCTTCGTACGGGTTAACTAAATTTACGAACCCCGCCAGGAGAGGTCCCGTCGTTGGGGACGGCTCCTGGGTGGGTGGCGCACTCGCGTCCTGACTCTCCATTGCTTCGGGGGGTTTTCTCACTACGCAAATAGTGTGCTGCGTGTTGTGCTGTGTGTTGCGTTTTTTTGTACCTCCTAGGTGCAATGGAGGCGCACACAGAAATGCAACTTAACAGTAACACAAGAAGAAAAATCACTCCTATCTAAAATATCATGACATAGTCCCTAGTCGAAATCTCTAATACTTCCTTCATACACTCTACACCTGGGCCTAGCTATAGTCTTATACTTATTTCTTAGCACTAAACATTTAATTCAAATCACTTTCTATACTTCAATATAACACTTGTTTTAACAGATGCTCCTGAAATTCCTCGCTCAAAACATAGTATACATTCTCGCTAACATCACAATATTAAATCACAATTTAAATCACTAAAGTCGCTAAAATCACAATATTTAACATTCTTAATTTTCTTTACATTCTGCTACTGCCACATTTCAACACAATAATTTTGACATCTCTAATTATACTCTTTTTCTAGCCGCAATAACACTCAGGTTAGAACATACTGGGTCACAGAAACCAGTTTGAAGCTAATCCGTGGTCACGGCACCAATTTTACGTGAACCCCCTTTCATACGAGGGCGGTCCGCCATTAAATTTCTGACTCCCTCCCGTCGATTTGGCCGTGCTGTGACTTGTGCAGACTATCGAGAAGGGGACCTTCTCTGCAATAACCCAAAACGTGACTCAAACTTGAAAAGACAGAGCGGAGTCAGATATTACCATTTAAACATAATTTATTTACAGTACATTGCTAAAACTAATCTCCAGTATCGTGAGTTCCCTTCGGGGAATACAGCTGAACTTACTCGTTCTCAGGCGATGACCGCCTTTACAATTAGACGCCAGATCGTTTTGGCAAAAGTCTGTTCATGGAGCTACGAGCTCTAAGTCCTAGTACAGAGGCTGTTCCCCAGAACACAGTGGCGGAAGCAGACAGAATAAACAATTTGTGGAAAGGATTCCAGATCTATGAATAAGGGTGACCCTTACCTGTCGGATATGGTCGATGCAGGAGCCTTTGTTGCGAAGATCAGCACTGTCCGTTGGAGGCCCATCGCCTAGGTTTGGTCAGACAAAAGGAAAGTTAAACAGTTCGAAAAACGCTGCTAAACTGGGCGACTACTCTACGCTACCAGTCACACAAGAACTCTGCCCACGTGCCCATTCTCGGCCAAAGAGAAGACGTCTTAACCGGATCGGAAACATGAAGACAAGAAGGCTCTTCTCTGCCGCAGTTAAAAAATTGCCGCTTCTTCCCGCCGCGACCTCTAGCGGTGGTCAGCGTCGTAAGCTGACGCGGGCGCTTGCAATTGGACGTCGGACGAACATCGCTCCGCCTACTCGGCCTCTTTTGTGGCGAGTCCGAACTCTGGGTCCGGAAGTTTTTGGCTCCTGGGGCGATGCTAGACACTGGTTTCATCCAGTTTAACTGGCAAGTTCGTGGAAACTGAGATGACTAACCAGGTCTTTGTTCATACTTTGAGCAAAACACATTCAAGGACCTTTTAGCCCAAGTCGTGTCCGCAGGATCAATTCCTGGGGGCACGACACCATCTCTGTAGCGTGTGAAAATTCTCTGATGGTCGACATCTCAGCAGACAAGGAATGGAGAGGAAACTGACAGGTAGCAAACTGACCAGCAAAATGACAGTTAGCGGGATTGTAGTGTTTAATATATGTATATATTGTAGTTTTTATATACACCACCCACTCTCTGAATCATCTTGTGCAACACCCCAAAGTCGGATGATCTTAAATCACGTGATAGCTCACACGATCCGGAACACAACAAGGATTGTTGACAGCTTCTATTTTAAAACCTTATCAGCGCCAAATGTATACACAGTGGAGCGCTCGGCGCTCGCCCTCTTGACCTCCCAGACCGATAGGCGATTGCACCATGTCCCGTGTGTCGCATGATGTGGCGAAAGTCCGACTGCACCCTTCGATAAGCGGCCACATCATACGATCTGAAGGAATGTCAACACGTGATGTTTTGAAAGATTACGGACTTTGAAAATTTTTTCACTGTTGACGTCTGTTCTAAAGCGGATCTAACATGCCATCCCTACAGGTTCTATTACGAATAATTTAAATCAGATTTTATTAATTTTACCCAATGGTATTTTCTGGGTAACATTTACTGCAGTATAATCCTTCTTCTAGTGAAGGTCACAAAATACGGTGGTCTTGTTCAAGGATTGCATCAACCATTCAGCGATGAGGCTTTTTAGCTGGACACTGAGGTAGCGGGATCAGTTCAGTGTGCTAGAGAAGGATTTTTTTCTTCCGATTAAACGCGTCTAGAGAAAACTGTTTTACCATGTTTTATTTTGAGCTGATGATGAACAGAGTTTTTGATAAGTGTTTATTTACTAAGGAATTATTAACGAACTTGGAAAATTTCAGACGAATACCAAAGGAGTTTGGTGAACTTTTGATTTTTAATAAAAGTGAATTTTAATTACTAGGGAATTGAGAGTTGATTAGCGGTCTTGACAAAATGAATAGCAAAGGAGTTTTAATAGAGGTGTGTTTTGATTTTTACTAAAGGGTTTTAATTACTAGGGAGTTGATTAGCAGACTTGGTGAAAGGAATGTGAATAGCAAAGGAGCTTGGTGAAGTTTTAATAAAGGCGAGGGAATTTTGATAAGTGTTTAATTACTAAGGAATAATATGTTTAGTGGACTTGGTAAAATGAATGCGGATACCAAAGGAGTTTAATAAAGGTGAGTTTTGATTTTTAATAAAAGGGTATTTTAATTACTAGGGAGTTGATTAGCAGACTTGGTGAAATGAATGTGAATAGCGAAGGAGCTTGGCGAACTTTTGATTTTTAATAAAAGGGGATTTTAATTACTAGTGGCTGATTAATGGACTTGGAAAATTTCAGATGAATACCGAAGGAGTTTAATAGAGGTGAGTTTTGATTTTTAATAAAGGTGAGGGAGGTTTTTAACGAGTGTTAAATTACTAAGGAGTAAAAATGGGTAATACAACTTTGGGAGTAGATTTTCTGTGACTGTTAACGAAAGTTTTACAATTATTTAGAGACCTGCATTAGACATTCTGAGTGTCTCCATTCAAAAAGAGTATAATGGACTTGTAAAAGGATAGAAACCGAGGGAGTTTGTGATGAGTTTTTAAATACAGGAGATGTACTAAAATGCGCATTGGACACCCCCGATTAAATTTTTAATGAGGGGAGGAGACAGTTTTGATGAGTGTTTAATTAATAAGGAATAAATACATAGAATACATAGCTTTGAGAGTTGATTTTATGTGAGGAGCTGCTTTTACAATTATTTAGAGACTCGTATCAGCCCTTTCTGTGTGAGATGCAATTATTCTGAGGCTTGCATCAGCCAATCGTTGGCGTCCCGAGGGACTTATTCGGGAAGGGGGCTTAAAAATATAGGTGGACCTGAAATAAAGAGAAGGAGGGGGCTTAAAATATAGGTTGGGACAACCAGGGGGGTCTGAAAAATCGAGGAGGGCTTAAAATAGAGTTGGGGCAACCGGGGGAGTCTGAAATAAAGAAATATCGGGAAATTAGAGTTAAAATAGGGGTTTTTCCGAAAATAGTACGTCTCATGGACACCAGATGGCGCCAGGTTTCTTTTTAATAAGGGGGAGGAATTTTTAATAAGGGAGGAATCAAAAAACGAGAAATTAGAGTTAAAATAGGGGTTTTTCCGAAAATAGTACGTCTCATAGGCACCAGATGGCGCCAGGGGCTTTTTAATAAGGGGGAGGAATTTTTTATAAATGGAGGATCAAAAATCGAGAAATTAGAACTAAAATAGGGGTTTTTCCGACAATAGTACTCCTCATTGACACCAGATGGCGCCAGGGGTTAAAAGGGGGAGGGTTTTAATAAGGGGGAGGAATTATTAATTATTAATAAAGGGGCGTGGTCAGTTACGTAACAGGTTACTTCATAGGGGCGTGGTCAGTGACGTCATAGGGGGGAAAGCACTGTGCAAAGGGATTCGGTGGGTTGGTACAATACTACTAACCTACTGTACTACCAGTCTCATCAACAACTCGGATGAAAGAGTTCATCTCATCAACATCATTTCCAGAAGTGCTAAATCATCAGCATAATCTAAATCAAAAAAATTTCAGATCTCCAGAGCACTTAAGGCCAAAATCTTTCCCTTTTTGCATAACATAATCGACAACCGAACTAGAGAGAAAAGGAGACAAACTGAACCCTTGTTGAACATCAGAAGCAATGCTAAACCAATTGCTACAAGACTTACCAACTCTCACACATGACTCGGTGTAATTATAGAGAGCTTTTATTATGTTAATTAGCTTGTCTGGTATCCCATACGATCTCACAATCAACCACAAATTATGACGATCAACAGAGTCGAAAGCCTTTTTGAAATCAACAAAGCTAATAACGAAAGGTTTCTGAAATTCTAAACGTTTCTCAAGTGAAAAATAACTGTTCTACACATCC
This sequence comes from Ryuthela nishihirai, assembly GCA_038380435.1. Classification (NCBI taxonomy): domain Eukaryota; kingdom Metazoa; phylum Arthropoda; class Arachnida; order Araneae; family Heptathelidae; genus Ryuthela; species Ryuthela nishihirai. The sequence goes on along the minus strand of JAWZYU010000029.1, from coordinate 2,328,605 downwards.
TATACCACTTCTGAATCTGCACTGCTCATTACGTTTTTGTCTGTCAAGATTCCTAATTCTATTAAGCACAAATCATGCAAAGAACTTTCCCTGGAACAGAGAGTAGGCTGATACTCGTATAGTCATTAAAAGAACTACGATTAACTTTTTTAAAAATGGTGATATTAACAGCACTAGAAAGATCCTAAGGATCAACACATTTATCATAAAAATATTCTGAATTTCAGTCAGCCATGAGACAACAGTACCCAGCTCTAAGCATTCGATGGTGATTTCATTCACCCCGGAAATTTATGCGATTTTAATTAATGATTTCAAAAGTAACTTCAATATTAGAGCCAGTAATCTATCCTCATTACACACAATGGAAGTAGAACTAATCACATTGTTTAGGACAGGCGAGTCCAACCCGCGGCCCTGGACAGCTAGTAATGTGGCCCACAATATCGTAAAGTTTACGTGCTTACGACTTAAGCTTTCAACATGATTATGTGATTTTTCAGCGAGTTTTTGATATCCCACTAGTTTATGTTGTTCTTTTTTTAATTTTAAAATGAAAAACATAAGAAAATAAATGAAGTTTTATTATTCATATACATTAACTATGTTTTATATTTTATGTGCAGCCCAAAACAATTCATCTGCAATCAATGTGACCCAGGAAGTGAAATCTTCACTCAATTTGCCCAGGGAAGTCAGAAGGTTGGACACGCCTGGTTTAGAACATCACTGAAATACTCGGCCCAAATGGTCATCATAGAAACCTCACCTTCTATATAGCCTTACCTTGTTCATCCTTCAATCCCTGTATACCTGTCCGTTTTCTACCATACAAAACATTAACAATCTGGCACAGCTCTCTGCTGTTGTGCTGTCTAATTGCTTCCTCAGCTTTTCCAGCCAAGCCATCAAGCCAAAGATTCTTATCAGCAGTTAACTGATCCTTTACACGTTTATGAAACTCTCTATAATGCTTTCTCTTTGGATTAGTAGAATCTTGATTGACATTCCTGCAGTTCTTCCTTTCTGAAATAGCCCAGATAGCTTATAACTCAAATAATTTTGCCTCCTATGCCCCTTTTTCCTAAAAGAGTGCTGTTATTTTCAAGGAAAGCCATTTTAAAACAGTTCATACTTCCTCAACTTCAGTAGCTGACAAAACATGACTGTCATAACTTAGCTATAACGGGTCTTTCAAAGCTTCAATGCTAAAGGTAACTTTTTTAAACTTAGCACAAAACTTCTTAAGTTTAAGTTACAAGACACTTTTAACCACAGAAAAGGAAGGTACAGATGCGCAATTCCCATACGGCCCATGGTAACCGCGAGGCGATGGCAGCGCCATCACAGCTGGATTCCCGAACTACAATGCGCTTACAATCACTCTCTTCCTATGTTTGCGGTTATTTGGAGTTAATATGTACAAATGGGTGTGAACAAATTTTGTCTTTAGTGTATACTTTTTTAAAAAATAATTTTAAGTGTTGGATATATTTCATACTTAGTTTTGTCCAGAGTTATACGATATCAGTTTGTTATTGCTAATCAATAGTCTAAAGGAAATTTCTATTGAGAATTTTTTAAATATTCGCGTATATTACCCAATTGTTGCAAACCTAACAGTTTCATATTTGTGTATTCTTCATTCATATATATGGTATTTTAGCAAGACACTAAATTTTCCGACTTTACCCTTTTGCTATAAAACACATTGCAAGAAAGATCAATTTTCCCTAGTTTTTAAATAAAAAGTTAAGAGTTTTTCAATATAAATCGAAAATTAATTTTCCCAGGGTCGGATCAAAAGGGCATGACCCCAGCAAAAAACAAATGTTATTAAAGGTAATAGAGGCAAATATTAAACATTTATATTTCACTTATTTTTCAGAATTTTAAGTGCAGTAAAATGGGGCTGGGGGGGATTATATTGAATTGTAAGTCTAGTTTCTTGTTCCTCTTACATTCAGCACGACAGTTTCGTAGGCTCCTATCAACTCATCCCCCCTGAGATCCACGCTTGCATTTTCCTATAAATATTATAATTCTGTTTTAATAAGTATTATGAAGTTATTAGAGAAATTAAAATCTCAGTACTCTGAAATCGTTTTATTTAAGGCAAATGCATTTGAATTTTTTAATACTTAAATTTTGCAGAAATAAAATAGGAATTAAAATGACACTCACAGTTAATAGAACTTATTTCTTACTCAAAAAGCAAACAATATCCAATGTACAGGAATACAGGTACTGGACAAAAAGATGGAAGCGGATCCATGTTGCAATAAATACGCCCTCAAGCAGCTGCTTGCCACAGAGGTCTAACAGAAGCCTATCAGTTTAATACGCCATAGCAGAAGGTCTGTGAGTACAGCAGGACCTGAGCAGAAAAACGTCACAAACATCCATGCGTTTACTAGGGTTCGAACCCAGAGCTCAATAACTTCTTTACTATGATTTTTAGTGAAAAAATGCCTAAAGATAAATTAAAGATCTCAATCTCAAACAATATCTGTTCAGTTTTCAAAGAGTAATTAACACAGGAATCTCAACAAGATACAAAAGATTTACCTCAAAACTTAATTAAAACAGGATTGGGTTGTCTTACCTCTAAATAATGGGCCAAATGACCGTGTTACAAGTATCCCCACACAGCTGGGGGAAGGTACTCACTGAACAGCATCAAGCATATTCTTTAATGTGCACGTAGTATGACTCTCCCATAGACAGGTCCGTGGTTTAATGTTCCATTTGATGGATGGTGGAATTAAAGCAGATTAATTGATCTTAGTTTACTCCAATACAATGTATTACACACTGTGTTGATCTCAGTCTATTTCAATGTATTACATAAATTTTGAGGTTAATTTTTTCAGTCTTTTAAATATTCAGCATTCATCTCCCTGAATACTAAATAAATATTGATCAAAATTAAGATATAGAAAGATGTCACTGCATCTATATCTTTAGACATATTTTTCGTTAAAAATCATATTGTAATTATTCACTCAAAATGTGATTTTCATTGAGATAGCAAGAAACTGTTTCCATTTTTCTGTCCAAAATAAAAATAAATACCCCCTCAAGGAACTGCTTGCCACAGAGGTCTGACAGGTGCCTGTCAGTTTATATGTTTATATGCCAAAGTAGAAGGTCTGAGAGATGACAGGACCTCAGCAGAAGCCTATATAATATATATTTTCTTGCAAATGTGATATTAAATTAATCAATGACAACACATATATACTTTCTTATATGAAATAATAGGATATTAAATTCATGAGAAAATGGTGTTCAATGTAATATAACAAAGAAATACGGCATCCATCTATACTCCTACAAACCTTTTAGTGAATTTGCATGTTATATCAATGAGAAACTTTGAATCTGTAAAATTTAAACTTTTTTGTGGAAAAAAATGTTGCATATAATAAGTCTTTTTTATATTTCCCTATAACTTAGAAATTAAATAGTAAAATTCATATACATTTTCCTTTAAGAAAGAAAAAATATTTAAACATTGCGAAATAATGTGTTTAGTGATAAATTATCACAGAAACACACTATATCTATTTGCATATCATGAAATAAACAACTATAACATAAAAATATAATTATTCAATGGAAAATTGCAACCACTGTGGTTTAGAAAGAGTACAGTAAATAAGTCAGTTATTATGACTGATTGACATGAAGATTTGGATTGTTTTACCTATGAGCAGCACCTTTACTGGGCACAATGGGCTAAATGACCAGGTCACAAGGACCCAATGGCTCAGAGATTGAGGGAGGACACCCACTGGACAGCTGTTAGCCTCTCATCAAGCCATCCATGTTCCTTAATATGCACAAGGTATCTCTCCCACACACAGGACCAAGGCCTAACATCCCATCTGATGTATGGTGTCCTTACTAAACTCATTAGTGTCCCCTGCTGACTGAGGGCAGACCAGGAAGTTTTAGTGGATAAATAAAATATTACCAAATAATTTTTCAATCATGTGCAACAGAAAAAGGATATATAAATATTACAGTGAGAGTGTCCTGTATGGGAAGAGTTATTAGACACAAGAAAAAAACTATTCATTGTAAAATAAAATGCAAAAATATAATATATATTTTCTTAGAAATGTGATATGATATATAAATTAATGACACATACATTGTATGTTTTCCTATACAAGATAATGGGATAGTAAATTCATCAAAAACATTGTTTAATGCAAATATAGCATCTATTTACACTCCTACCAACTTATTAGGAATTTGCATCTAAAATCAATGAAAATTTTTGAAGCTCTATTACTCCTAACTTCAGCTTTTTATGAAAAAAATGCTAATAAAATAAATAATACTCCTTCAAGCAGCTGCTTGCCACCAAGGTCTGACAGGAGCCTGTCAGTTTATATGTCATAGCAGAAGGTTTGTGCGGATGGCAAGACCTCAGCAGAAAAACAACCCGAACATCCATGCCTTACCCAGGGCATGGATGTTCGTGATCAGTAGACAAGCACGCTAACCACTCGGACAAATTATATTCCAACAAATCAATTACTCATGCATGTACCCTTTTCTTTAGAAGCGAAGACTTATTAAAGAGAGAAAACACATTTTTGAAATTATTGCACAGAAATGCACCATATCTACCTGCAAATCATAAAATAAATAACATAAAATTATGCTACTCAATGCAAAACTACACCCACTGAGATTAGAAGAGTACAGTAATTTTGAATAAGTTTCAAGGAATTGTGAAAACTATTTCTTAAACTAATTTCCTTTAGAGGAGAATAGTTGTTTAATAAGGCAAAACAGAAATGAAGTTTATTTTCAACTATATTAGGAGCAAACAAATTCGGCTAACAATAATAAGCAATCATTAAAATTACCTTTGCCTGCATATTGTAGCAGCATAATTTTAACATTAATTCATTTTCTCTGTTTGGGATATTAAAATAATTTAATAGTTAATGATAGTTCCAATTTTCGTTTTTCACTTTTTAGCGTGATTAATCATGTATTTCATTTCTTAATATTAATGATTTTCCCGCCCCTATTTGGTTTGGCCGTGATCGTTAATTTAATAATATATCTCGTGATCCACCTTATAGCAATCAGTCACCCTCCCACACAAAACGAGTGACTAAAGGCAGGTAATGGTATTTTTCTTACACTTACAAAAGACATTTATTTACAACCTAAACATCACTGATTCAATTCCACAATCAATTATTTCAATTCCACAATCAATTATTTCAATTCCACAATCAATTATTTCAATTCCACAAACATACTCAACAGAACTTACAATTTCAGTAGACTGTGGTGATCACATCTTTTTACTATAAACTGCTCACTCTCCTACTAAGCTAAACTTTATGAGTCCATCGAAAGCCAACCGTCCAACCTCTCTGTGCTCTCTCACCATCACCACCAGAAGAAGTCCTATTTTCTCCTCTCACAATCACAAAAAAAAGGATCGCTATCGTGGAGAATTATTGGCTCTCTCAACTCTTCGCTAGGCGGTGGGATAGGGTGCCGGACGAAAATTAGAAACTTACAGGGTTGTCAGACAGGAGGGCAGTCCTGTCGCCAGACTCTTCCATCACAAAGGTGAACCACTGATGCGTGGACGCTGCCCTCTGTAGGCGTTAGTCCGGGATTAAGCTGGCTTACCGACAGGTAAGTGGTCGGCTCAGCTAGACGGTGCATCAAAGGGTCCTGTCTGCCTGAGATGCGGGCTTAACGGGCTTGTCTTTCATGATAATCCCTCGTATGGCGCCGCTCCGATGGAAAGGAAACTGCAATCTGGAACTTGAATACTGTTCTGCGCGAACTATGCAAATTCATGCAGAACAAATCCATTCTCTTGACCCCTCTCCCCCCAACACATTATGTCTCAATTGTGTTTCTTGCCCCCACCCTTTGCTTTTTTTTCTAAATCCAGTTTTACTTAGGGTAATACTAAATTTTGATCATTACATTATCACTATGGAATGTATTAAGATATAATGGAAAACAAATTGAAAATTAAAAAAAATTCTCTTTGGCAAAGCATTTATTTTAAAATTGTCATATCTTTTTCCTTAAGAGGCAGTGATATAAAACAGAAAATGGCAGATATCAAATCTAAAATCATTGTGGCTTAATTTGGTACAGGGCTTCATTAACAATACACAAATTAGAAATTATGACTGGTTGTGTCATGATATAATGCAAAGTTTCATAATTAAAACTTCAGTGCAAGAAACAATGATTCTATGCAACTTGTTCATAAATTTGAATCTTATCATATTCAACATTATATTTACTTCCAAAATATTTTACATATATATTTTACTTCTAAAATAAAGAATTATGTAAATATATTTTTCAGTTGTTTGGTAAATTTTTGAGATCATTTGTACTCATGTATTTATGCTTAGCTTGTAAATTGTAGCTAGGCGTAAACTGGAAGGAGAGCTGTGTACCAATCCCCAGTGATGATGCACAGAACCGGCCAGGTCTAGCACCTAATGTCCGACCCCGCCTTCTCGTGGTGCAGGCCGTTAGTACCTTTCAAGAGAGATATTCTCTTTTGGAAGGGAACGGAAGGGGAGGGGCTGCCAGTTCACTATGGCCTACTGATCTGGTCATCTGTGGCCACTTTTTTCTTTTTTTTCAACCCTGCTGAGGAGTGGTCAACTTCATAGGGTCCTGGTGCTGACCATTTATACCTACTAGACTGGATTTGTTTATGGATTTGAGCTTGATTATGGATCCTGGACTTGCTGCACTGGTGGGCCTCTGTTGCAGGAGAGTCTGCCGCTGTGTTTTCTGTTTGCTTCTGGGTTGCCAGCTCTAAGTGAACAGAGGCATGGGATACCTTATATCAGCTGGTGGATAATCCTAATCAGAGGCCATCGCAGGTACCTGAACCTTACTTAGCTAGTTGGGCATCGTCAAGCCTAAACTGGAGTGAATGTGTCTCAGGCAGGCCATATGGTTCTTGAAAAAGTCCACTTGAAAAGGTGGTGCCTGAAGTTCCTACCAGCATCGGTGACTTCAGCCTTTAGCGGAGGAGGAACAGGTCTTTGCCCCATGCCTGCGATCAGGGGACTGTTTGATATTGTTGGCCCTACCAATCTCAATAAACCTAATTTCTTTAAAAATCCTACTAATCATTTTCTCTCTGCAGGAACGTGGAACGTGAGGACATTACATAGAGATTATTCTCTTGATGTCCTCATGCAGGAATTCCAGCGCTATAACCTAGATATTCTAGGCTTGCAAGAGACCAGATGGACAGGTAAAGGTGAGATACTTAAAAATAACTTTAAATTTCTCTTTACAGGGAGGGAGGATGGAAAGCATCACCAAGGCGTGGGTCTGCTGCTCAGCAGACATGCTAGTGATGCTCTTCTAGGATATGAGTGCATTAATGAAAGGTTTCTTACAGCAAAATTTCAGACAAGCATTAAAGACTTGAATGTTATCTGCTGTTATGCCCCCACTGAGGATTCTGATGAGGATGAGAAGGATAGGTTTTACAGACAACTTCAGGATATTTTGAATTCTGTCAAGAAAGGAGATATTACCCTTGTTCTTGGTGACTTCAATGCCAAAGTTGGTACCGACTCTGACCTTTGGGGAGGAGTAATAGGCCCTTTTGGTATTGATAGCTGCAATGGCAATGGGCAACGTCTCCTACAGGTAAGTAAACTCAATGGTTTCAGAATAACTAACACATATTACAAACACCGCGACATACATAAATACACATGGTTTTCTCCTGATGGGCTGCATAAGAATATGATTGATTATATATTAATTAACAGCAAATGGGCTAGTTCTGTTAGAAATACCAGGGCATATAGGGGAGCTGAAATGGGATCTGACCAATACCTTGTTAAAAGTGTCTTGCAACTTAAACTTAAAAAGTGTTGTGCTAGGGTTAAAAAATTTACCTTTAATACTGAAGCTCTGAAAGACCCAGTTATAGCTAAAGCTTACCATGATAGGTTACTTAGTCATTATGACAGTCATGGTTTGCTTAATACTGAAGTTGAGGAAGAATGGGGCCATTTTAAACAGGCTTTTTTGGAAACTAACAGTACTCTTTTAGGGAAAAAGGAGCAGAGGAGTCAGAATTATTTAAGTGATAAGGCACATGAGCTTATTTCAGAAAGAAGGAACTGCAGGAATGTCCTTAATCAGTACCCTACTAGTCCTAATAGAAAGCATTACAAGGAACTTAATAAACGTGTAAAGAATCAGTTAGCTACTGATAAGAATCTTTGGCTTGATGGCTTGGCTGACAATGCCGAGGAAGCAGTTAGGCAGCACAACAGGACAGTGTTATACCAGATAGTAAATGTTTTATGTGGTAGAAAACGGACAGGTATAAAAGGATTGCAGGATAAACAAGGTAAGGTTATAGAAGGTGAGGATTCTGTCATGGCTAGGTGGGCTGAGCATTTCAGTGATGTTCTAAACAATGTGGTTAGTTCTACTCCCATTGTTTGTAATGATGATAGATGCATCGGTGGATTTAATGTTGGCCCTATAACACAATCTGAAGTTAGTTTGGCTATTTCTAAACTTAAACTTCATAAATCCTCAGGGGTGGATGATATTACTATGGAAATGCTTAGAGCTGGGAATGTTTCAGTTACCATTTGGATGACTGAAATTTTGAATAACTTTTATGACAAAGGCATGGTTCCTAAAGATTTTATCAGAGCTATTATTATCCCTATTTTCAAGAAACGTGATCGCAGTTCTTGTGATAACCGTAATAGTATCAGCCTACTCTCCGTTCCAGGTAAAGTTCTTTCCATGATTGTGCTTAATAGAATTAAGAATCTGGTTGACAGGCAATTGCGTGATGAGCAATGTGGATTCAGAAGTGGTAGGGGATGTGTAGATCAGATATTTTCACTTAGGCAGATTCTTGAGAAATGTTTAGAGTTTCAGAAACCTATGGTTGCTAGCTTTATTGATTTCAAAAAGGCTTTCGACTCTGTTGATCGTCATAATTTGTGGTTGATTGTGAGATCATATGGTATACCAGACAAGTTAGTTAACATTATGAAAGCTCTCTATAATAACACTGAGTCGTGTTTGAGAGTTGGTAAGGCTTGTAGCAATTGGTTTAGCATTACTTCTGGTGTTCGACAAGGATGCATTTTGTCTCTTTTCTCTTTAGTTTGGTTATTGATTATGTTATGCGAAATTCACTTCAAGGGAAAGCTTTTGGCCTTAAATGGGCTGGAGATACGAAAATTTCTGATTTAGATTATGCTGATGATTTAACCCTTTTGGCAAATGATGTTGGTGAGATGAACTCTTTCATTCGAACTGTTGATGAGACTGGTAGTACAGTAGGTTTGGTTATAAACAGAGAGAAAACTAAAGTGATGAAAATTGGTCAGGCAGGTTGTGATTCAGTTAATCTGAATGGTTGCAGCCTTGAGCAGGTGTCACAGTTTAATTACCTTGGGAGCTGCGTAACTGATACTGGTGATGTGCGACATGAGATTAACAGACGAATAGGTATTGCTGCCGGGACTTTTAAGAATCTATGGAGATTGTGGAGAAATAGGCATATACACCTAAAGACTAAAATTAGACTGTATAATAGTTTGGTCTTTCTAGGGTTAGTTATGGTAGTGAAACTTGAACACTTTGTAAACAAGATAATAGGAAACTAGATGCTTTTGATTCCAGATGCTTACGCAGTATCTTGGGTATTAGATGGTTTAATTTGTAACTAATGATGAGGTTAGGTAAAGGAGTCTGCAACCTCCTTTAAGCAGCATATTGTGCAGAGAGAGACTCCGCTGGTTTGGCCAATGTTGCCCGTATAGATAATTATTGATTGGCGAATAGGGTTATGAACAGTGTGCCTAGAGGCCTCAGAATGAGGGGGAGACCTAGGATGCGGTGGGCTGACAATGTCAAACAGGACCTTCTTAGAATTGGTGTACAGTGGCCGGATGCAGCAGATGTAGCTCAGGACAGATATGCTTGGAGAATTAAACTGCGCGGTCTGGTTGGACCTCCATAGCCCATGGCTGCTTGAGGATGATGATGATGATGACGATGATTTATGCTGTTATATATTTACCCTGTATAATATTTTACAGAAAAAATTAGGAATAACAAACCTGTTTTCTTACCTTATCAGTGCACATTTGTACACAAAGGCAAGTATCAGCTGCAGGTGCAGTATCAGAAGCTACCATGATCAACCGGAAGACTTTTTTTTTTTGGAATACTAAAAATTCTTATTTTGCATAAGTTTCGTGGAATTGGGAAAAACTATTTCTAAAATTGTTTTCCTCCAGAAGGGCTATAAGATATTAGAAAACAAAAAAAAATATTATTCAATCACTGCAAAATAAACTAAGACAGCAATACACCACATTTACATACAAATCATTTTCTCTGCATATGCTATTGAGATAATTTCAGTTCATCACAGTTGCAGAATTTTTTTTCATGCAGGACATTCTACAGAAAGCTCGTCAAATTTAGAATAAATTATGGTAATATCAGATAAGTTTTAAACATGGATGAGTTCTACTCATCAATCATATATTTCAAACACAAATTAATATTTTCAATATAAAAATCCTTTTACATCATCATCCTCAAGCAGCCATGGGCTACAGAGGTCCAACCAGACCGGGCAATTCAGTTCTCCAAACGTATCTGTCCTGAGCTATATCTGCTGCATCTCGCCACTGCACACCAATCCAAACTAGGTCCTGTGTCATGCCCACGTAATTTTATTACGTGGGCAAGATATCCTGGGCTTCGGTACGAGGTTAGATTAGGTTCCAGTTTAATAGTGACATTTTCGACTGCCTCTATTTTTGTGGCCAGTTCAAAGAAGAGGATATCGGCCGCAAGCCCCGAACTTTCCAGATTCAGCCTGGAACCCCAGATGGCAGAGGAATTTCGTGACATGCCTGGTAAACAACTTTGGCCGGAGGGGGGCTGAGATTCGCACCTCGTCTACTCTGGCCAATCCCGTACAGCCACGCATGAGCGTAGGTGACCTCCACAAGGGAGGCCAGCGAAAAAGGACAAGAAAAAATTTGGCAAAAGGAGTCTCTTCTTCTCGTCCAGGCTCTGTGGTCGGTAGCAATGGTCCTCTCCAGTTAGCAGAATCCCGAAGTGTGAACAGTGTATGTGCAGGGGAAGTGCTAAGCAGCCTGGGCTCCCAGCAACTTGGAGTGCAGTGGCCCAGTGATTGCCTTCCCGAGGGACTCCTGACTTGACGAGGTAAAGGGGCACTTTCGTAAAACTGGCTCCGCTCTCTTTTGCATTTGAATGTATTTCTGTGAACGGCCGTCAAGGTGACCAAAGTGGAACCATCTTAACGGTTAAGGACTGTTAGAGTCACAGGCAAGTAGCTCTGCATCATGAACTGTTGATTAATGACTGTTGAGTAATAAACTTGCAAAGTTCCCTTAATTGAAAAGGGCCATACTAGAGGCATTGTTGAATCTGTCCCAAAAGTGGGAACTACATATGAGTAGAATGTTTGAAGGTAATTTTGTTAATAAATGTGTATTTTATTGTTAACTGAAAAATGATCTCAGTTTTCATTATTGCAAATGTCTGTTAACTTGGTTGTGGGTCAAGATTTTTGCAGCAAAGAACGCATCACAGTCTAAAAGTTGTGCCGCCCTAAAAATACTCAAGGGGAGTCATAACAAATTGGTGCCATGACCTATCGATCTTGGTTATTACGGTGTAATAACAAATTTGTTCCCGTGACCAGGATTACCAAACCTGTGGGTTATTGCAGATAAAAACTTGAAAAAAAAATATTATAGATATGGAAAATTGAAATGTTTTTGTTAAGGAAAGTGAAATTTTATTAGTGAGGAGTGTGTATCATGTTCTAGCTAGGATTTGCAGCGATATCTGTTAAAACAATACCTTTTTAGATCTGATATTTTTGTGAAATACTATATTACATGCTAGTTTGTAAGAGTAGATTAGGCCCAGGAGTAGCATGTATGTGGAGATTTAGAGAATCAACTAAGGACTACTGCATCATTATTTTATTTTAGCTAGGAGTGATTATTTTCATGTATGGCATTTCTGTGACACACCTCCATGCACTTTTGGAGGATTCCAATAAACACATACACCACTACAATGCTCAGTACTCGGGGAATGGTGGGACAAGTGAGTAGAAACACTAACCGATGTAATTAGGATGTACCGTGTTCTCTTTTTTCTTTGATAAATACAGCAGATAAGCTGATTCCTGTGTTATTGAACATTATATGTATACTAAATGTTTGGGATTTTCTTAGTGAGATAAGAGGAGTTGTGATGACACTGTGAAATGATGGATTAATGATTAAGTGATTGTATTGAAGTAAGAATTTAGGTATCGATGAAAACAGTTTTTAGAGAGACTTGTAGAGAATAGTGAAGAGTTTGTTTGATAAAGGTTTAGTGAAGCAGAGTGTAGCGCACAAGAAGTACGTAGGTTTTTTTATATGAGATTTAGAATACTGTATTATCATATTAAGTTGTGTATCTGTTAGCATTGGCTTTAGGAAATTTTAGACATGGTCCCCGTACCTATATACAATGTAGCGATCAACTCTGGCGCTTATCCCCACCATGAGGACCCTCGAAACACACTGGAAAGGAACGCAGAACAGCTCACGAAGAATTGGTTTAAGGTTAGGGAAGCTCACAGTGTACCTATCTTCCACGTAGCGATCAATTCTGGCACACACACCCAACACGAGAACCGTCAGAACCCGCCTAAGAGGAGCACTAGGCGGCACACGAATCAATGTTGGGAGTGTGGAAAACACGGCCATTTGGCTGGTGACTGCCCCACCAAGAATGAGTATTCAACGTATTATGAGTATGACGACCCTGAGAGCCATATACGGCAGTACCTCCTTGACCCACAACGATACACAAAGAATTGTCAGGAACGTGGAGAGTCTAATCATTTTGCTAGAAATTGTCCCACCAGAAGGAGCCCCCCACGGAAACGTTTTATTTACGATCGTTCCGATTACTACACAGAACCCCGTTCACTATCTCACCCCCACAGAAAACAGGACCCCTCTTGCGGCAAACACAGAAAAAGTAGCCACCCCGCAGTTCACAAAATTAAGAATTTGCCTTATAGCTCACCCAACTCCCAGTGTACCACACTCCCACACCTAACTGGATTAGGCATTCCCTTTTGTTCCAAATATTAGAGGCAGAACTGGGACATCCTCCCAGGTGTTGGAGAAAAGCAGTTAATCTAGACGTCGAGCAACTAGTAGAGACAGTTTTCACCCCTATTGGCCTAGAAGAAGACAAAGAGGTGTTAAGGCTAGACGAAATTGCTTTCGACATAGATGGTCTCAGAGAAGCAATTTATGAAACTTTAAGGCAAAGACGATTGGTTAAGGAGTAGGAGTTAGTGAAGCAGGAAAATAACCCTCCTGACGAAAAGCCCGAAATTTGCCAAGTTAAGCATTATGCCCTTACAAAATATTAGAGGCTGAACATGGTCCCCCTCCCATATGCTGGAAGGATGTGAATGGAATGGATGTCAAAAAATTATTGGAAAAAGTCCTGGCCGCATTCTGTCTCGAAGAGAACAAGGAGTTCGGTAAAGAAATAGGAACCCTTTAAATATTCGTGGGCTCCGGAAGAGAATTGTAGATATATTAACGGAGGAGAGGTTAGCGAAGGACGGTACGCAAGAGGGACAAGAAGAGAATCAGGAGAATCGAACCCCTACTTGTCACCAGCCACAGGGTGAAGAATGCTCCCCGGAGCTCCCCATAGCTAGCGAGGAGGCCTCTGACTCACTGGAGAGGAATAGCAGGTAAGGAGAAGACTAAGGAAATTTGGAGATACGGGAAACAGAAAATTTTGAGGCACCGAGTAAGGGAGAAATTGTCGAGCTGAACGTAGTGAGTGAATAGATTGAGATACCCAACAGTAGTGAAACTGATGAGGTACAAGACAGTAACAGTAAGAATTGGGAAACCCATTTGGAAATGGAGAAGTTGTCCCCACCTATCGAAACTGGGAAGAATTTTGAAACGTCCACTGAAACTGAGGAGAGATTGCCCCCAGCAGTGAATAGAGAATGGGAGGTGTAGCATGTTAATAAGAGTTTGGAAACCCACTGGGAGATGGAGGGGTTCGTCCCATCTAATGAAATTAGTAAGAATTATGAAACGTTCGATGAGCGGGAGGAGAGATTGTCCTCATCAGCAAATAGGGACTGGGAATTACAAGGAGTTAATGAGAGGTTTGAGATATCCGGTCCGAAATTAGATGCCCCTAGGGAAGTACAGAATGAGAATTTGGATACATTCCGAGGGCAAGAAGATTTTACTCGGAACAGAGCAAGCGAGCGCTTTAAGACTCAGGCTGGAAATACAGAAAGGGAAAAGCCAAGTAAACGGCGGAAGAGCAAGTGTTATCACACTCAAAACAGTAATGGGAATTTTTATGCAGAGATAAAGATAAGAAGTTTTAACACACTAAGAGATAGAACCATTGAGAAGTTGGCCCCACCTATCGAAGTTAGAAACTGGGAGACAAGCGGAGAAATTGAGGATGTCATGACACCTAGGGGTGATGGGAGATTGGATATGCCTGAAAAAAATAATTTTGTTTCACGGAAAAGAGTCGGAAAAAGTTGCTATCCACACAGAGGGATTAGGAGCTGTTGCGTGCATGGGTATGGCGAAACCAATGAACCGGACAGAGAGAGCGAAAGGTTCTCTACACACGGAGACAGGCCCTGCCAAAAAAGTTTCAGAAACTTAAAGGAGAGGACGACGACTAGGATTTCGACCCACGGGTCACTCCGAACCAGAGCACCCTTACCCCCTGCACCGAGGCAGGCCAGAGCGCATGCGCTGTCCGATAGTTGAACGCATATCCTGCCGTCTACCCCAGCGCTCACTTCAGGTCGACAGCCGCCAGAACGCCAATCAACAGCGAGATTAGCTGCCATTACCGCAGCGCCCCCTACGAGCAAAGCGCTGACCGACAGAGCAGCGCCTCCTGCTTCGCGTTGCCGTGGCAACCAGTGAAGGCACGCACCAAGGCAACTCAACGAGTGACCCACCAAACGGCAGCACTGCCTGGGAGCCAAGAAGAGCGAAGGTGACGTCATCTCGGCATTGTAGCTGCCCTAAACGAACGCCATAGAACCACCACTTGATTGACTTCTCACCGGGTAGGCCCTTCCACGTTACTAGTCGAACAGCCCCCAGCTGAGTCTGTCAATGGAGCCCGCCAGCGCTCAGAAAGCGATCACTGCGCGAGAGCCATTGGACGGATGGGCGTTCTTCCCTCCCTCACATTTCTCCCTCTCCTGGGGACATTACACACCACTTCAGGGGACTCAAATTTTGGAAGCGGGCTGAATCATGTACAATTTTCATTTTTTTCATAGCCCTGTACAATGAAAATAGAAATGTGCACTTTTTTTTTGTTCTTGTTTATGGTAAGATGATTGAGATTAAATTATGTATTAACACCATTGAGTAAGCCAGATGTTTGGATTGAAATTGATTAATGTACCTCTGTGGCAAGCACCTGCTTCAGGGGGTATTTATTTTTTTATTTATTTATTAATACCATTAAATAAGCAAAGTATTTGGATTGATCTGACTGAAAAAAAAATTGTTTTTGTTGTTATATTGTGATCGAGCTAAATTAGAGTTTACTGAATGACTTGTTGGCCAAATATCTGTTACATAATGAGAGATTGTATAGTGTAGGTCGCACTGAAGCACACAAAATGTTTTACGAGCCATTAAGTACCGTGAAATGAAATAAAAAGAGATCTTTGTTTTTCTCTTCGTGTCGGACTATCATACACATAGTCATTTTAAGTGAAATGTCTTGCCGGCTACGGCCTCGCTGTGGGAAAAGAGGCACGCCGAAATGTTAAATTGTACAGGCTAAATGCAGGCAGTACTCAAGTCTTCTGGAATATATAGATGAAAATATATGATTCAACAAGTGTTTTAGAATGATATTGAATGATGCCCGTTTTATCTATCTATTATGTTAACTCCATGATACCTTGTATAGTAATATTATAAGCCTATGAGTTTGTGGCCTGAGTAGGTAAAGATAATTGTGAGGGCACGTGATGGCCAGTAATAGAATGAATTGTGTATTGTAGATCGTTGATGTGTGGAAAAGCCAGATTTTTGACCCCCTCCTCGTTTCTCTTTGTTTTCATGTGCTGCTGTGCTGGAGTCATCACCCAAGCAGAGGACCAACGAGAAGCCAGACTCAACTCCACTGGACCTCGGCAGACGAGGCGGATGGTGGAGCGTGTGAACGAGTGCAGTGCGCGTAACGTCCGGCCCACGGGGCCGAATCGGGACCCTACCTTCTTCAGAGGAACTTTCTTCTCCAACCTGTGATGGTGAACTTTCCTCTCCAACTTGAAACCAGGAGTACTGTGAGTTTTGTTTTCCTCATCCCTGCTATTGGTGCATTGCGTGTGATGTCCTTAACTCTGGATCCCCTGTCGATAGCCCATGAAGGGGCGCAAGAACTCTTTCGCTCCATCCAGCGAAGGGACTTATTAGACCTCTGCCTATCTTTCCCCCCTCGAAAAGATAGGTATGTCATGCCCACATAATTTTATTACGTGGCCAAGACATCGTGGGCTTCGGGACGACGTTAGATTAGGCTCCAGTTTAATAGTGACATTTTTGACTGCCTCCATTTTTGTGTCCAGTTCAGCGAAGAGAACACAAGCCACAAACTTTCCAGATTGAGCCTGGAACCCCAGATGGCAGAGGAACTTCATGACATGCCTGGTAAACAACGTTGGCCGGAGGGGAGCTGAGATTCGCACCTCGGCTACTCTGGCCAATCCCGTACAGCCACGCATGAGCGTAGGTGACCTCCACAAGGGAGGCCAGCGAAAAAGGACAAGAAAGAATTTGGCAGAAAGAGTCTATTCTTTTCTTCCAGGCTCTGTGGTCGGTAGCAATGGTCCTCTCCAGTTAGCAGAATCCCAAAGTATGAACAGTGTAAGTGCAGGGGAAGCGCTAAGCAGCCTGGGCTCCCAGCAACTTGGAGTGCAGTGGCCCAGTGATTGCCTTCCCGAGGGACTCCTGACTTGACGAGGTAAAGGGATTAGGCTCCAGTTAGATATCATAATAGCAATCATTTCTTATTGAAATATTATATTTTCTAAAAATATAAAAGCTGATATACCAATTGATAAGAACATGAAAAAACTGAGGTAGGCAAAAGAAAAAATGGTTTAACCTTTCATAAAACTGGCTCCGCTCTCTTTTGCATTTGAATGTATTTCTGTGAACGGCCGTCAAGGTGACCAAAGTGGAACCATCTTAACGGTTAAGGACTGTTAGAGTCACGGGCAAGTAGCTCTGCATCATGAACTGTTGATTAATGACTGTTGAGTAATAAACTTGCAAAGTTCCCTTAATTGAAAAGGGCCATACTAGAGGCATTGTTGAATCTGTCCCAAAAGTGGGAACCACATATGAGTAGAATGTTTGAAGGTAATTTTGTTAATAAATGTGTATTTTATTGTTAACTGAAAAATGATCTCAGTTTTCATTATTGCAAATGTCTGTTAACTTGGTTGTGGGTCCAGGAATTTGCCTCGATTTTTGCAGCAAAGAACGCATCACGGCCTAAAAGTTGTGCCGCCCTAAAAATACTCCGGGGGGGGGGGGGGGGTTGTCATAACACCTGTTTGACATTGTCTGCCCACCGCATCCTAGTTCTCCCCCTCTTTCTGAAGTCTTTAGGCACACTGTTCGCTAATCAATAATTATCCATACAAGCAGCAGGGCCAAACCAACGCAGTCTCTCTCTGCACAACGTACTGCTTAGAGGAGGTTGCCGACTCCTTTGCCTAACCTCTTTGTTGCTTACACAGTTGAACCACATGCCCAAAATACTGCGTAAGCATCTAAAATCCAAAGAATCTAGTTTCTTGCTATCTTACTTAAAATGCATTCACGTTTCACTGCCATAACCCTAGAACGAACCAAACCATTATACAGTCTAATTTTATTCTTTAGGTGAATACACCTTTTCTCCACACTCTCCATAGATTCCTAAAAGTCCCAGAGGCAATCCCTATTTCCCTGTTAATCTCATGCCGCACATCACCATACACATTTAATTTTACTTTCAAATTTGTATATTATCCACTTCAAAATGCTGGCCATAAAAGAAAAAAAGGAATATTTCAAACATAAAAAGCAATGCTTACATCATTTGGTATAGGTTTCATAAATATTGTCTGCCAGGGATATGTTATATTTTATGTATATATATAAAATCCTCTCATGTAGCTGCTTACCACAAAGATCTGATCGCAGTCTTCCATTCTACACACCAAAGAGGTGTGACCTCAGCAGAAAGCCGTGGTCCTGGGTGCGGAGAGCCATACCCTGCGCATGTTAAACAACACGCTGGATGGCCTTGACGAGAGGTCTCCCAACAGCTGTTCCAGTGGGTTCCCTTTCCCAACTTTCTCTGAGTCTTCGGGGTCCTTGTGATCTGGCCTTTTAGCCCATGGTGTGCAAAAAAGTGATGCTCAGAGGTAAAACAACCGAATCCAAGCCTTACCCAGGGCTTGAAACCATGTCCAATAGATCAGTAGCCAAGCATGATAACCACTCAGCGACAAGACTGCTTATACAAGTAAAAATTAAATTTTGAAATTTACAACTTAAATGAAGTATCAGTAACAAACAATAATTATATGCTATTAGTTTCTCAGCTTTAATGCTTATCAACACCCAATAACATGTTTTCCTAAAATAAAATAATAAACCTAAAAAGGGCAGGATTTATCTTTTTCAAATTAATGGTAGTAGCAAAATTCTATTTGTGAAACCAGGGCTTAGATCAGGGGAAATTCTCCTACTTAACCTAAAACTAAATAAATCTAAGGTAGAAAAAATATTAGGGCATGACATTTGCCATATAGATAGATATCATTAAACATGATATTAAGCAATTAAGAAATTTCATTTTGCAAAACGTAAAAACAAAATGAAACTTGCATCATTCAAAAGAACCCCTAAAAAGAGTACCCCATTGAAGTTCAATGTATGTTCTGTTACTCTGCATATATCTAATATTCATTTTTCTGTCAAACATTTTTCAGCACATGATCATTTTTTGTATGATAGAACCTAGGGGTACATCATCCATAATAGCAATCATTTCTTATTGAAATATTATATTGTCTAAAAATATAAAAGCTGATATGCCAATTGATAAGAACATAATAAAACTGAGGTAGGCAAAAGAAAAAAATGGTTTAACCTTTCAGCATCATTTCTGTCTGAATACTCCTGGACTGAAGGAACAGCAGTGTAATTTAATCTTCTTCGAAAAGCATCAAGTAGTATCATAAAGGATTCCAGCTTAACATGCAAGCTGCACAACTTAACTGCACATAGTTTCTGCCAGAATCCTTCATTGTATTGCTGCATTCCCATAAATGTAATCTGTAATAATGCACAAAATTAGTGAAATTATTTGGTTCCCGTAGATAAAACAAAGGCATACTTGAGGATAATAACACATTATAAATTCATTTTTACTTATTCTGGATTCAACAGCTGATACTAAATTAAGTTTTATTGCATACCACTGGACAAAACTAGTTCGTATTCAAGTGTTTACTGAAGAAAATGTTCCCACAGCCGAATAAAAAAATAATATTAAATACTCCCTCAAATAGCTGCTTGCCACAGAGGTCTGACACGAGCCGTTCAGTTTATACGTCATAAATAGATCTGTGAGAGTGACAAAATACTAGTTATAAACCCATTTCATGCCACATATTATATACAGGGTGAATCTGAAAAAGTGGGCAAAACTTTACGGGGTGGTAGAACGCAGCTATACGAGCAATATTCGTCATAGAAAGTATGGGCGGAACGCAAACAGCGAGCCGCTAGGTGGCGTTGGAAATGGTATAAAAGTATCGGTCCTCGCACCCAACGGCATTTCTACCGTGGATTGCCGAGAGGATGGCTGATTATACTAACCACGAAATGGCGGATATGCACTTTGTGTACGATGCGGACCTCAATTACATTCCTGTTAATAAAATGTTTTCTGAAGTATCTCCTCTCCTTCTTGTGTTCATTCTTTAAATGTGACAGTGGAAAACTACCTTTTAACTTCTCACCGCTTGCGTTCCGACCATACATTCTATGACGAATATTGCTCGTATAGCTGCGTTCTACCACCCCGTAAAGTTTTGCCCACTTTTTCAGATTCACCCTGTATATGTGATGCACATTTTTGTTATAAAATGTAAAAGAAAGAATGATTAAATTTTTTAGAGGAGTATATGCAAAGCAAAACTGTGAGAGAGACAATATATATATATAAACACATTATATGCCACATATTATATATATTATGTATATAATATATATAATAAATATAACATATTATATATATTATATATATTATATACATTTTGTTCTTTCATTACCATCATGAAATGCAAAAAGAAGAATGATTAATTTTTATTTTTGGAAATATATGCAAAACGTAACTTTGATTGGAAGAAATAATATATTTAATAAGAACCGAAGGTAATGAAAGAATGAAACATACGACGGAAAACGATTTCAAAATCAGCGTTCAGAGCAAATCATTTTATGAAACAGCTTTCAGTCAAAAAGACTAAAATGTGGTCAATTCAGCAACGAAAGAAAAAGCACCAACGTAGAGAAATATCTCGTTAACTTTATACGCAACTGAAACATATTTATTAAATATTAAAACATTAGTTATGCAGAATATTTCTTTGCCTAAGCCACCTTTTCTAATAGAGCTTGAAAGAAAATTGCCGATTACAAAGAAGTTAACATCACTGTAGCAATAATAATCTGCATTACTTTTAATACTTCATTAGAAATAAAACTTAAAACTATTTTAACAGTAGCAAAATATTAACCAAATAGTAACTGGCACAAAAACTATTCGAATGGCTAACAGCTATCCATTGTATGATGTACAATGGTACCTTCATACCCAAAAGCGTAATGTAGATTTTACTAAAGACTTAAGATTTTACTAAATGCACATTACCTTTGACTTTTTTTCGGAAATTTAAAAAATAAAAAAACTCTGTTGTATTATTACACCTGCTGCAACAAACGGTGTCTCCATCTGAAAGCACACTACACGTGCTTTCTCAAATACATCCACTCCACAGATCCACTCATAGCTCCGGCTTAGCTCCAGCTACAACAACGGCTTGGGTTCAAATGGGCAATTAGGTTAACCCCGAGTGAGGGCGCCACTTTCACCCTTCGAGAGTCTCGCATCTGTTCTAACTAATCTGTGCTTTTAACAAGGTAATGGTCAGATGCAATATCAGCTCCCCTATCATATAGAAGACCTGCGGAACATAAATTCAGCTCCCCTATCATATAGAAGACCTGCGGAACATAAATTCAGCTCCCCTATCATATAGAAGACCTGCGGAACATAAATTCAGCTCCCCTATCATATAGAACACCTGCGGAACATAAATTCAGCTCCCCTTATCATATAGGAGATATCATATACCCTGCTCATAATTTCAACTCCCCTATCATATAGGAAACCTGCGGAATGAAATTCCGCAAGTCGTATAAGGGAGCTGAAATTATAATTTCATGAATAGTTAACAGAATATCTATGAATAGTCAACAGATCTAAACTATACTTATAGGCAGCCCATCTGGTAAAACCCATATATGTATATATAAACCATATATATATTGTAGCTACCAATACCAAAATCACCCTTCCCCAAAGGTTAGAATCACTACCAACTTTTGCATTGAAATCACCTAAAACAAGGATAATATCTCCTTTCTTGACAGAATTCAAAATATCCGTAAGTTGTCCGTAAAACCTATCTTTGTCATCCTCATCAACATCCTCAGTGGGGACATAACAATAGATTACATTCCAATCTTTAATGCTTGTTTTGAATTCAGCTGTAAAAAATTTTCATTAATGCACTCATATCCTAGAAGAGCATCACTAGCGTGTCTGCTGAAAAGCAAACCTACGCCTTAGAGACGCTTTTTACCTTCCCTTCTTGAAAAGCGAAATCTAATATTACTTTTAGGAATCCGACCTTTATCTGCCCATCTTGATCTCTTGTAACCCGAGAATATAAAGATTATAACGGTGGAATTCTTATGTGAGGACATCAAGAAAATAATCTTTGTGCAGAGTCTTCACATTCCAACTACCTATGTGCAGAGAATGGTTAGTGGGATGTTTAAAGAAACTATGTTTATTGAGAGAGCGAATGCCAAAAATACCAAACAGCCCCCTGATCGAAAGTATGGGACAAAGACCTGTTCCCCCACCACTAAAGGCTGAAGCCATCTACACTGGAAGACTTCCTGCAATGTAGAATTTGACGATGCCTGTAGAAGCAAGAATTCAGGTGCCTGCGATTACCTCTACTCAGGATTATCCACCAGCTGATGAAATGTATCCTGTGAATCTATTCACTTGGAGCTGTCCACCCACAAACAAACAGAAACACAGAAGATTTTCCCTCCACATAGCTCCCAAGATAATTATACTGAGATGCTTGCTCAAGGGCGCAACCATTCAAATCGACTGAAGCACCATCTGCCTTACCAATTTTCATCACTTTATATTTATCTCTGTTTATCACCAAACCTACTCTACTACCGGTCTCATCAACAGTCCTAATGAAAGAATTTATCTCATCACCATCATTAGCCAACAAAGCCAAATCATCTGCATAATTAGCCAACAAAGTCAAATTATCTGCATAATCTAAATCAAAAATTTTCAGATATCCAGATCATTTAAGGCCAAAATGTTTCCCTTGCAGTGAATTTCGCATAACATAATCAATAACCAAACTAGAGAGAAAAGGAGACACAACGCACCCTTCTCGAACATCAGAAGCAAGACTAAACCAATTGCTACAAGTCTTAGCAACTTTCACATACGACTCGGTGTTATTATAGAGAGTCTTCATTACATTTACTAACTTGTCTGGTATGCCACGATCTCACAATGAACAGGGAATTATGACGATCAACAGAATCAAAAGCCTTTTTCAAATCAACAAAGTTAGTAACCAAAGGTTTCTGAAGCTGTAAACATTTCTTAAAAATTTGCCTGAGTGAAAATATCTGTTTTACAAATACCACTTTTACAGATACCACTTCTGAATCAGCATTGCTCATCACGCAACTGCCAACCAGAGTCTTAATTCTATTAAGTACAATCATGCAAAGAACTTTACCTGGAACAGAAAGTAGGCTAATATCCCTATCGTTTTCACAAGAACTGCAATCACTCTTTTTTAAAAATAGGAATAATAATAGCTCTGGTAAAATCCTTAGGAACAATGCCTTTATCATAAAATTTATTCAAAATTTCTCTCATCCATGTGGTAACGGAAACATTCCCAGCTCTAAGCATTTCCGTAGTAATTTCATCCACCCCTGGGGATTGATGTAGATTAAGTTTAGAAATAGCCAAAATAACTCCAGACAGTGTTATAGGCCCAAAATTAAAGCCTCTATCATCATTATAAACAACAGCATTGTTTAGAACATCATTGAATTTTTGCATACCTGCCCGTTTTCTACCACACAAAATATTAACTGTCTGGTACAGCTCTTTGCTATTGTGTTGTCTAATTGCTTCCTCAGCTTTGTCAGCCAAGAAAAAGCTCCTTATCAGCAGCTAATTGTAGCTCTCTATAATGCTTCCTATTCGTAACATTCCTACAGTTTTTCACTTCTGAAATAAGCTCAAGTGTCTTATCACTCAAGTAATTCTGTCTCTTCTGCTCCTTTTTTTTCTAAAAGAGTACTGTTAGTTTCGAAAAACGCCTGTTTAAAACGATCCCATTCTTCCTCAACTTCATCATCATCATCATCATCATCATCATCAAGCAGCCATGGGCTACGGAGGTCCAACCAGACTGCGCAGTCTAATTCTCCAAACATATCTCTCCTGAGCTACATCTGCTGCATCCGGCCACTGTACACCAATTCTAACAAGGTCCTGTTTGACATTATCTGCTCACCGCATCCTAGGTCTCCCCCTCCTTCTGAGGCCTCTAGGCACACTGTTCATAACCCTATTCGCCAATCTATAATTATCCATACGGGAAACATGGCCAAACCAGCGGAGTCTCTCTCTGCACAATATGCTGCTTAAAGGAGGTTGCAGACTCCTTTGCCGAACCTCATCATTAGTTACAAAGTTAAACCACCTAATACCCAAGATACTGCGTAAGCATCTAGAATCAAAAGCATCTAGTTTCCTGTTATCTTGTTTACACAATGTCCAAGTTTCACTACCATAACTTACCCTAGAAAGAACCAAACTATTATACAGTCTAATTTTAGTCTTTAGGTGTATACGCCCATTTCTCCACAATCTCCATAGATTCTTAAAAGTCCCGGCAGCAATACCTATTCGTCTGTTAATCTCATGCCGCACTTCACCAGTATCTGTTACATAGCTCCCAAGGTAATTAAACTGTGACACCTGCTCAAGACTGCAACCATTCAGATTAACTGAATCACAGCCTGCCTGACCAATTTTCATCACTTTAGTTTTCTCTCTGTTTATAACCAAACCTACTCTACTACCAGTCTCAGCAACAGCTCGAATGAAAGAGTTCATCTCATCAACATCATTTGCCAAAAGGGCTAAATCATCAGCATAATCTAAATCAGAAATTTTCGTATCTCCAGCCCATTTAAGGCCAAAATCTTTCCCTTGAAGTGAATTTCGCAGAACATAATCAACAACCAAACTAAAGAGAAAAGGAGACAAAATGCACCCTTGTCGAACACCAGAAGTAATGCTAAACCAATTGCTACAAGACTTACCAACTCTCACACATGACTCAGTGTTATTATAGAGAGCTTTCATTGCTAACTTGTCTGGTATGCCATATGATTTCACAATCAACCACAAATTATGACGATCAACAGAGTCGAAAGCCTTTTTGAAATCAACAAAGCTAGCAACCAAAGGTTTCTGAAACTCTAAATATTTCTCAAGAATCTGCCTAAGTGAAAAAATCTGATCTACACATCCCCTACCACGTCTGAATCCACATTGCTCATCACGCAATTGCCTGTCAACCAGATTCTTAATTCTATTAAGCACAACCATGGAAAGAACTTTACCTGGAACAGAGAGAGGCTGATACCCCTATAGTTATCACAAGAACTGCGATCACCTTTTTCGAAAATAGGGATAATAATAGCTCTGGTAAAATCTTCAGGAACCATGCCTTTATCATAAAAGTTATTCAAAATTTCAGTCATCCAAGTGGTAACTGAAACATTCCCAGCTCTAAGCATTTCCGTAGTAATTTCATCCACCCCTGGGGATTTATGAAGTTTAAGTTTAGAAATAGCCAAACTAAAGCAAACCATGACTGTCATAATGACAAGTAACCTATCATAGTAAGCTTTAGCTATAACTGGGTCTTTCATAGCTTCAGATTTAAAGGTAAATTTTTTAACCCTAGCACAACACTTCTGAAATTTAAGTTGCAAGACACTTTTAACCAGGTAAAGGTCAGATCCAATTTCAGATCCTCTATTTGACCTGTATTCCTAACAGAACTAGCACATTTGCTGTTAATTAATATATAATCAATCATATTCTTATGCAGCCCATTTAGTGAAACCCATGTATGTCGCGGTGTTTGTAATAAGTGTTAGTTATTCTCAAGCCATTAAGTTTGCTTACCTGTGGGATACATTGCCCATTGCCATTGGAGCCACCAATACCAAAAGGGCCTATCAACACAACAGAGTCAGTAACAACTTTGGCATTGAAGCCCTCTAGAACAAGGGTAATGTTTCCTTTCTTGACAGAATTCAAAATATCCTGAAGTTGTCCGTGAAACCCATCCTTCTCATCCTCATCGGCATGCTCAGTAGGGGCTAACAGTAGATAACATTCGTCTTTTTGAGAGATTTTTCTGTAAAAAACCTTTCATTAATGCACTTATATCCTAGAAGAGCATCACTAGCGGGTCTGCTGTGAAGCAGACCTACGCCTTGGAGATGCTTGTTATCATTCCTCCCTGAATAGAGAAATTTAAGATTATACCTAGGCTACATTTTAAAATTAAATTAGTTGCATGTTTTTTGGTGTAATACTTTCTTTAGTACACACTAAAAGTTTACATTCGTTATTCGATATACATGTTTTATTTGAATTCGATTATCCGAACTACTTACATCCTTGTTTTATCCGGATAATCGAGTTATATATTTTGAAATGTTGCTCTAGTACCATTTGATATCCCTGAACTACATAATTTGATTTAAATATGTACAAATCATAAACTGTTGTGTTTTTGGGAAAGAAATCTTAAGTCACGAATTCATCTAAAGTGAGAGATTATAATGTTTGCATGTTATTGCACGCACGCTAAACTTCAACATTCTCGCATGAGTTTTTAAAAGCCACAGATAAACACTTTACCTGTCACCTGCAATCAATTCATGTCTCCTGATCCTGAATCCTTTTTTGACGCGTAGTGTCGGTGGGAGACGTGCGACATTCGCTTCACACTTAATTCTGAAGCACAGATAAACTGAACTAAGGCACTGAAAGAGAAAAAAATCCAAACAACTGCGAGCATTGGTGGTCAAGTGATCTCGGTAGCAACACAACCAATGTTGAATTCGGTTCGCTACTGTCTGGAGGGTAACGTTAAAACCGAGGGGGGAACGTGGCTCGAGACCAAAAGAAATGGCTAGTCTCTCCGCCGTCAGTTCGAGTGCCGCACGTGCCACACATACGCAGTGGCTTCAGCCGCGCGTGACCTGCACCTCGTCCTCGCGACACGGGATTCCCAGCACGTGAAAGAAGCAGTCGGGTAGCCTAAATTTTTCTTTTCTTTTTTTCTACTCGGACTCTAAAATTACAAGTGTATTGTGCTAGAGGCGACTTCAGACACTTTGACTCGGTGGACGTCCCCAAAGGCCTACGGATGATATATTTAATGTCGAAATGCCCACAGGAGTTCAGTGGTACGCTCAAGACACGCGAACAGCTATCGAGTACTATCACGGATTCACATCTGAACACATAGATGGCAACAGATAGAAATGCATTCAAAGTGAACCTTACTGACACTTTAAAGCTCTTCCCTCCCGTCGTTTTATTTGCTTCAATTACTTCCGGTAGCAATAGACACAGTCAGGATGTGAAATGTAAGGGACGAGGAGGGTTGCAGCCGCTATCGAAAAGGAGCTCAAGCGTTGCTCCTCGCCTTCCTCTTAAAAGCATTTGCTTCAACTGAAACAAGTTCAGAAAACTCATCTATGTGAAATCGCTGCAGCCTCATGCCGCTGAACAGTGATAACTATGGGGATCTTTAGGCGACCTGAGGCACTGCCCCACAAAAATAATCACAGAAAATAATAAACCAATTTCAAATATAATATTCATTATTTGTCATATCCAAATCAGCATAATATCATTTTTAGAATCGTTTTGTAATCATTATTTACAGTAAGTAATCATTATTTGCTAGTATATGTTTTGTAATCATTATTTGCTAGTATATGTAATGGAGGACAAAATGTATTAAAATTGGGCATATTTCACCCATTTTTCATGAATGTTTCAAAAACTTCTAAAATAAAGGGGAAATATTGCACTGCAATAGAATTCCAGTTACTTGAGCCCCCCTTTTCTTTTTCTGGCTCGTTTGAGTCACTTTGATCGCGCCCCCTCCAACACCCCTTAATTTTTCTCTAGCTGTTGTCCCTTAATGATTTTTTAGCTCCTGGCCTGGAATTAATACTTTTTTACACTTTCTTCATAAAATATTGCTCCAGTTAGTTTAAAAACTGGGATAAACTAAATTTGTATTAAAATGCTTACGTAGTTTGAACTAAATTATTTTGAATATGATTAATTTTCCCTTGTGTTGAAAAACTAGAAGGATAAATATATACACTTCAAAAAATATTGAAGCCTTAATAACTCGCTTTCGTCTCGATGTAGCCCCTCTCCAATTAGCAACAGCAGCAATTGCCCTTACTGCGGGCAACGTGAAAGAAAAGACAGTCTCCATTGCCTAAGTCTGGGTAGCATACGAGCTCCAAATGTTCAGACTCAATGGAATAAAAATATAGGCTCCTTACACCTGTTGGTACATTTTGTCCCTACCAGAAAAAATTTTCATTCCAAAGTTTAAAATTACATCAGACATTCACGTAGAATTTGTTAAAAACCCTTGATTACAGCAAGAAATCCCTCTTTAATCTTACATTCTGATATTTAAAAAAGATTAACCATCCTTCTCCACCTCTTCGCAGATTATTCGTATATATATTGAGGTATCAAGCCGTGCAGCTAAACATCCCATTAACTCCAGAAAAGACAAGATAATAGTTATGTGCTTCATCAATACGTGCAATCACCAGAATTTCTTATTTTTAGCATAAATATATCGTTTCAATATTACTTCAAGTTCTACATTTTCTACATTTAGCGCCCTCTAACGATAATAAATTAAGGACATTTCGAGAATTCGAAAACTATAAATCAGCATATTTTGATAGTATCTATTCAACTTAAAAAAATTTGCATTAATATGATATTCAAAATATAAAGTTGCGCTTCCCATCCTCCCCCGCGGTGAAGGGGCAAATTATTGTTGCCAAAGTAAACCTCTTGATCATCACACTCCACCACTAAACTATCAGATTTCTAACCCAAATATATTGTTTAAATTATTCGTTTAACATTTTAAATTTTTCAAACTTTTCCACCATCAGGAAACACAATTAAAGTTTTTGGGAGAGTCTAAAAGTTGAATCGTAATAGTTTATCAATATCTATAACCCAAAAGCAATTTTCTATTTGTCTCTAAAAGCAAACAATTTTTTTTAAACACAAAAATTGCGTTTTCCCACTTTCTCTGGAGGTAAAAGTGAAAAATCATTGTTGTCAATGCAAACTTCAAAATATATTCATATTTCACAGCCAAAATTTCAAATTTTTAAAATAGTTACATCGCTTGCAATATTAGTTAGAAATTTTGCAATTTTCAAATTTTTCGACCATCAGAGGGAGCAATCATAGCTAATGGAAGATTCCAAAAGCGCGAATCGTGATTCATCAATACCTATCCAAACCAAAAGAAGTTTAAATCTATCTGTAAAAACAGAAATTAATATATCGACGTCTACAACAGATAGACAGAAGACAAATTGAAAACATTAGTTCGTTTTTTTCTGAAAACGAGCTAAAAACACAGAAATTTATTCGCACATATTGTTATAAATTTCAGGATGGAAATTGAGCGTGAGTTCAAAAAATAATATTTAGCAACAATAATTCTAAAATAATGTAATTTATTACAAAAGTATGAATAAAAGCATTTATATAAACCAACACAAATCATTTTCATTAGTATGAAAATACACCTATAATCTACTAAGAATAGCCTTACTATCTATGTCCACTTTTTTCTTTTTTTTCAACCCTGCTGAGGAGTGGTCAACTTCACAGGGTCCTGGTGCTGACCATTTATACCTACTAGACTGGACTTGTTTATGGATTTGAGCTTGATTATTGATCCTGGACTTGCTGCACTGGTGGGCATCTGTTGAGGGAGAGTCTGCCGCTGTGTTTTCTGTTTGCTTCTGGGTTGCCAGCTCTAAGTGAACAGAGGCATGGGATACCTTATATCAGCTGGTGGATAATCCTAATCAGAGGCCATCGCAGGACCTGAACCTTACTTAGCTAGTTGGGCATCGTCAAGCCTAAACTAGAGTAATGTGTCTCAGGCAGGCCATAGTCAGTTGGGCATCGACAAGCCTAAACTAGAGTAATGTGTCTCAGGCAGTCCCTTCAAAAAGTCCACTTGAAAAGGTGGTGCCTGAAGTTCCTACCAGCATCGGTGACTTCAGCCTTTAGCGGAGGAGGAACAGGTCTTTGTCCCATGCCTGCGATCAGGGGGCTGTCTGATATTGTTGGCCCTACCAATCTCAATAAACCTAATTTCTTTAAAAATCCTACTAATCATTTTCTTTCTGCAGGAACGTGGAACGGGAGGACATTACATAGAGATTATTCTCTTGATGTCCTCATGCAGGAATTCCAGCGCTATAACCTAGATATTCTAGGCTTGCAAGAGACCAGATGGACAGGTAAAGGTGAGATACTTAAAAATAACTTTAAATTCCTCTTTACAGGGAGGGAGGATGGAAAGCATCACCAAGGCTTGGGTCTGCTGTTCAGCAGACATGCTGGTGATGCTCTTCTAGGATATGAGTGCATTAATGAAAGGTTTCTTAGAGCAAAATTTCAGACAAGCATTAACACTTGAACGTTATCTGCTGTTATGCCCCCACTGAGGATGCTGATGAAGATGAGAAGGATAGGTTTTACGGACAACTTCAGGATATTTTGAATTCTGTCAAGAAAGGAGCTATTACCCTTGTTCTAGGTGACTTCAATGCCAAAATTGGTACTGATCTGATCTTTGGGGAGGGGTGATAGGCCCTTTTGGTATTGGTAGTGCAATGGCAATGGGCAACGTCTCCTACAGGTAAGTAAACTCAATGGATTCAGAATAACTAACACTTATTACAAACACCGCCACATACATAAGTACACATGGGTTACACCTGATGGGTTGCATAAGAATATGATTGATTATATACTAATTAACAGCAAATGGGCTAGTTCCGTTAGAAATACCAGGGCATATAGGGGAGCTGAAATTGGATCTGACCATTACCTTGTTGAAAGTGTCTTGCAACTTAAACTTAAAAAGTGTTGTGCTAGGGTTAAAAAATTTACCTTTAATACTGAAGCTCTGAAAGACCCAGCTATAGCTAAAACTTACCATGATAGGTTACTTAGTCCTTATGACAGTCATTTTTTGCTTAATACTGAAGTTGAGGAAGAATTGGGCTGTTTCAAACAGGCTGATTTTGGAAACTAACAGTACTCTTTTAGGAAAAAAGGAGCAGAGGAGACAGAATTATTTAAGTGATAAAGCACTTGAGCTTATTTCAGAAAGAAGGAACTGGAGGAATGTCCTTAATCAGTACCCTACTAGTCCTAATAGAAAGGATTACAGAGAGCTTAATAAACATGTAAAGGATCAGTTAGCTACTGATAAGAATCTTTGGCTTGATGGATTGGCTGACAAAGCTGAGGAAGCAGTTAGGCAGCACAACAGGAGAGTGTTATACCAGATAGTAAATGTTTTATGTGGTAGAAAACGGACAGGTATACAAGGATTGCAGGATAAACAAGGTAAGGTTATAGAAGGTTAGGATTCTTTCATGGCTAGGTGGGCTCAGCATTTCAGTGATGTTCTAAACAATGTGGTTAGTTCTACTCCCATTGTTTGCAATGATGATAGATGAATCGGTGGATTTAATGTTGGCCCTATAACACAATCTGAAGTTATTTTGGCTGTTTCTAAACTTAAACTTCATAAATCCCCAGGGGTAGATGAAATTACTACGGATATGTTTAGAGCAGGAATGTTTCTGTTACCACTTGGATGACTGAAATTTTGAAAATCTTTTATGATAAAGGCATGGTTCCTAAAGATTTTACCAGAGCTGAGCATTTCAGTGATGTTCTAAACAATGTGGTTAGTTCTACTCCCATTGTTTATAATGATGATAGATGCATTGGCAGCTTTAATGTTGGCCCTATAACACAATCTGAAGTTATTTTGGCTATCTCTAAACTTAAACTTCATAAATCCCCAGGGGTAGATGAAACTACTACAAAAATGCTCAGAGCTGGGGATGTTTCGGTTACCATTTCGATGACTGTAATTCTGAATATCTTTTATGATAAAGGCATGGTTCCTACAGATTTTTCCAGAGCTATTATTATCCCTATTTTAAAAAAAAGGTGATCACAATTCTTGTGATAACTATAGGGGTATCAGCCTACTCTCTGTTCCAGGTAAAGTTCTTTCCATGATTGTGCTTAATATAATTAAGAATCTGGTTGAGAGGCAATTGCGTGATGAGCAATGTGAATTCAGAAGTGGTAGGTGATGTGTGGATCAAATATTTTCACTTAGGCATATTCTTGAAAATGGTTTAGAGTCTCAGAAACTTTTGGTTGCTTGCTTTGTTGATTTCAAAAAGGCTTTCGACTCTGTTGATCATCATAATTTGTGGTTGATTGTGAAATCATATGGTATACCAGACAAGTTAGTTAACATAATGAAAGCTCTCTATAATAACACTGAGTCGTGTGTGAGAATTGGTATGGCTTGTAGCAATTGGTTTAGCATTACTTCTGGTGTTCGACAAGGGTGCATTTTGTCTCCTTTTCTCTTTAGTTTGGTTATTGATTATGATTTACCAAATTCACTGAAGGGGAAAGAATTTGGCCTTAAGTAGTCTGGAGATTTGCAAATTTCTGAGTTATATTATGCTGATGATTTAGCCCTTTTGGCAAATGATGTTGAGATGAACTCTTTCATTCGAGCTATTGATGAAACTGGTAGTAGAGTAGGTTTGATTATAAACAGAGGGACAACTGAAGTGATGAAAATTGGTTAGGCAGGCTGTGATTCAGTTAATCTGAATGGTTGCAGTCTTGAGCAGGTGTCACAGTTTAATTATCTTGGGAGCTATGTAACAGATAATGGTGATGTGCGGCATGAGATTAACAGACGAATAGGGATTGCAGCCGAGGCTTTTAAGAATCTATGGAGAGTGTGGAGAAATAGGCGTATACACCTAAAGACTGAAATTAGACTGTATAATAGTTTGGTTCTTTCTAGTGTTAGTTATGGTAGTGAAACTTGAACGGTGTGTAAAGAAAATAACAGGAAACTAGATGCTTTTGATTCTAGATGCTTACGCAGTATATTGGGTATTAGGTGGTTTAACTTTGTAATTAATGATGAGGTTAGGCAAAGGAGTCTGCAACCTCCTTTAAGCAGCATATTGTGCAGAGAGAAACTCCGCTGGTTTGGCCATGTTGCCCGTATGGATAATTATAGATTGGCGAATAGGGTTATGAACAGTGTGCCAAGAGGCCTCAGAAGGAGGGGAAGACCTAGGATGCGGTGGGCAGACAATGTCAAACAGGACCTTGTTAGAATTGGTGTGCAGTGGCGGGATACAGCAGATGTAGCTCAGGACAGATATGTTTGGAGAATTGAACTGCGTGGTCTGGTTGGTTCCCTCCGTAGCCCATGGCTGCTTGATGATGATGATGATGATGATGATGATGATGATGACGACGACGACGATGATGATGATGATGATGATGATGATGATGATGATGATGATGATGATGATGATGATGATGATGATGATGATGATGATGATGATGATGATGATGATCGTGCACAGACTAAGACAAACTACCGTAATTCCCCGAAAACAAGCCCTAGCATGATTTTTCAGGATGCTCGCAATATAAGCCCTACACCGAAAATAAGCCACAGTTAAGATCGTCAGCCAGACGGACTCATGCAACACACGACGGACGTATTGAAATATAAAATAATAATATTAATATATAATTAAATATAAATAAATAATATTATTGACATTAATTCTTAAAATAAATGATAATATAAATTGCAATTAAGTATTTGTAAATACCCAAGCGGGCGCCTTTGGACAAGAGGTAAACACCTATGTAAACAGATGAACTCGAGACTTATTGTCGAATGACCAATCGGAGTGCAGACACAACGCACGAATAACGTGCGCACTTGATAACTAACGGACGTGGTTGTGTCTAATATGAATCTTCATAATTCAATACGCCGTGTGTTGTAACGGAGGTACTTAATGCACTCGTGTGATATATAGAAACGTTTTCTGAATTTTGGTGCCTGCAATTTTTCGTCACTTTTGTGTGGACCATCATTCGTAACTGTCATCATTTTTGTTGCCACTCCTGTCTGGTAAGTCTTCAATTAACCCTTAATTTAATGGTAGATTTAATCATCATCATCCTCAAGCAGCCATGGGCTACGGAGGTCCAACCAGAACGTGCAATATAGTTCTCCAAGCAATTCTATCCTGAGCTACGTCTACTGCATCTCGCCACTGCACGCCAATTCTAATAAGGTCCTGTTTGACATTGTCTGCCCACCGCATCCTAGGTCTCCCCTTTTTTCTGAGGCCTTTAGGCACACTGTTCATAACCCTATTCGCCAATCTATAATTATTCATACGGGCAACATGGCCAAACCAAAAAAGTCTCTCTCTGCACAATATGCTGCTTAAAGGAGGTTGCAAACTCCTTTGCCTAATCTCATCATTAGTTACAAAGTTGAACCACCTAATGCCCAAGATACTGCGTAAGCATCTGGAATCAAAAGCATCTAGTTTCCTGTTATCTTGTTTACAAAGTTTCCAAGTTTCACTACCATAACTAACCCTAGAAAGAACCAAATTAATATACAGTCTAATTTTAGTCTTTAGGTGTATACGCCTATTTCTCCACACTCTCCATAGATTCTTAAAAGTCCCGGCAGCAATCCCTATTCGTCTGTTAATTTCACGCCGCACATCACCATTATCTGTTACATAGCTCCCAAGATAATTAAACTGTGACACCTGCTCAAGACTGCAACCATTCAGATTAACTGAATCACAGCCTGCCTGACCAATTTTCATCGCTTTAATTTTCTCTATTTTTTTATAACCAAACCTACTCTACTACTAGTCTCATCAACAGCTCGAATGAAAGAGTTCATCTCATCAACATCATTTGACAAAAGGGCTAAATCATCAACTTAGTCTAAATCAGAAATTTTTGTATCTCCAGTCCATTTAAGGGCAAAATCTTTCCCTTGAAGTGAATTTCGCATAACATAATCAATAACCCAGCAAAAGAGAAAAGGAGACAAAATGCACCGTTGTCGAACACCAGAAGTAATGCTAAACCAATTGCTACAAGCCTTACCAACTCTCACACACGACTCAGTGTTATAATAGAGAGCTTCCATTAGGTAACTAACTTGTCTGGTATACTATATGATCTCACAATCAACCACAAATTATGACGATCAACAGAGTCCAAAGCCTTTCTGTAATCAACAAAGCTAGCAACCAAAGGTTTCTGAAACTTTAAACATTTCTCAAGAATCTGCCTAAGTGAAAATATTTGATCCACACATCACCTACCGCTTCTGAATCCACATTGCTCATTACGCAACTGACTGTCAACCAGATTCTTAATTCTATTAAGCACAATCATGGAAAGAACTTTACCTGGAACAGAGAGTAGGCTGATACCCCTATAGTTTTCACAAGAACTGTGATCACCTTTTTTGAAAATAGGGATAACAATAGCTCTGGTAAAATCCTTAAGAACCATGCCTTTATCATAAAAGATATTCAGAATTTGAGTCATCCAAGTGGTAACCGAAACATTCCCCGCTCTAAACATTTTCGTAGTAATTTCATCTACCCCTGGGGATTTATGAAGTTTAAGTTTAGAAACAGCAAAAATAACTTCAGATTGTGTTATAGGGCCAACATTAAAGCCTCCAATGCATATATCATTAGTGCAAACAATGGGAGTAGAACTAACCACATTGTTTAGAATATCATTGAAATGCTCAGCCCACCTAGCCATGACAGAATCCTCACCTTCTATAACATTACCTTCTTTATCCTTCAATCCCTGTATACCTGTCCGTTTTCTACCACACAAAACATTAACTATCTAGTACAGCTCTCTGTTGTTGTGCTGTCTAACTGCTTCCTCGGCTTTGTCAGCCAAGCCATCAAGCCAAAGATTCTTATCAGCAGCTAACTGATCTTTTACACGTTTATTAAGTTCTCTGTAATGCTTTTTATTAGGAATAGTAGGGTATTGATTAAGGACATTCCTGCAGTTCCTTCTTTCTGAAATATGCTCAAGTGCCTTATCACTCAAATGGTTCTGTCTCTTCTGCTCCTTTTTTCCTAAAAGAGTACTGTTAGTTTCCAAAAAAAGCCTGTTTAAAATGATCCCATTCTTTGTCAACTTCAGTAGTAACCAACCATGAGTGTCATAATAAATAAGTAACCTATCATGGTAAGCTTTGGCTATAATTGGATCTTTCAGAGCTTCAGTATTAAAAATAAATTTTTTAACCCTAGCACAACACTTTTTAAGTTTAAGTTGCAAGACACTTTCAACAAGGTAATGGTCAGATCCAATTTTAGCTCCCCTATATGACATGGTATTCCTAACAGAACTAGCCCATTTGCTGTTAATTAGTATATAATCAATCATATTCTTATGCAGCCCATCAGGTGTAACCCATGTGTTCTTATGTATGTCTCGGTGTTTCTAATAAGTGTTAGTTATTCTGAATCCATTGAGTTTACTTACCTGTAGGAGACGTTGCCCATTGCTATTGCAGCTACCAATACCAAAAGGACCTATTACTCCTCCCCAAAGGTCAGAGTCAGTACCAACTTTGGCATTGAAGTCACCTAGAACAAGGGAAATATCTCCTTTCTTGACAGAATCCAAAATATCCTGAAGTTGTCCGTAAAACTATTCTTCTCATCTTCATCGTCATCCTCATTGGGGGCATAACAGCAGAAAACATTCAAGTCTTTAACCTTTGTCTAAAATTTTGCTTTAAGAAACCTTTCATTAATGCACTCATATCCTAGAAGAGCATCACTAGCGTGTCTGCTGAGAAGCAGACCTACGCCTTGGTGATACTTATTGTCGTCCCTCCCTGAAAAGAGAAATTTAAGATTATTTTTAAGAATCTGACCTTTATCTGTCCATCTGGTCTCTTGCAAGCCGAGAATGTCTAATTTATAATGGTGGAATTCTTGTGGGAGGACATCAAGAGAAAAAGCTCTGTGCAGAGTCCTCACATTCCAACTACCTATGGAGAGAAAATGGTTAGTGGGATGTTTAAAAAAACTATGTTTATTGACACCGACCGACAATATCAAGCAGCCCCTAATCGCAGACATGGGGCAAAGACCCGTTCCCCCACCACTAAAGGCTGAAGCCATCTACACTGGAAGACTTCCTCCAATGTAGAATTTGACGATGCCAATAGAAGCAAAGAGTTCAGGTGCCTGCGATGTCCTCGGAATAATATTTTGATCCCCAGACAAGATGAGTGCAAAAAGAAAGAGCTATTCCGTTTGTAGATATTTGTACATGAAAAAATAGGACATCCTCTGAAAATAAACACTAATGCGTCTTTTGGAGCAAAAATTAATATAAGACCCGTTCTTATTTTCGGGGAAATACGATACCTTTTCCTTCATACTGATTCTTCCTAATTGCAAATCTCTTATTCTTTATTTTTTTAAGTTATCGTTCGAAGTGGTTAGTGACCTAATTCTCACGTTGTAGTACACGCGAGCATCAAGGTGATACAGCATATCACAGTTTCCTTGTTGCTCGTTCATCTGTCGTAACAATATAAAGAAGTAATATGAATCAAATCTCTCAAAAATTAAGAATTATCATTACACTTTCGTCTACAACAGTGATTCCCAAACTTTTCTGGACCATCGCCCCGTTTAGAAGAGAACAAAAATTTCAACGCCCCCCTAGTCCATAATAGTTAATTTTATATGAAATATTAAAATATTGTTGCATGCTATCTGTACATAATTTATCTGTTTATTTATCTATTAAAATCATAAAGCAGAAATTAATAAAACGACAACCAAATGTACAATAAAATTGTTTATTAAAATTTTAAAAATTAACACAGAATCAATAAGAAATAAAAAGTAATGAGATAAACACAAAATTAATAACAAATAAAAAAAATTAATGAGATGGTTGAGGCTGGTGGAGTGTTAACAATTTGTTAATGTCGGGTTCCAATTTCGTTAACATCAATCGCAGTTCGCCACATTCAGTGATGTGTAGTCTGTTCCTCTTCTTTGACAGTAAATTAGCTACTGCACTGAATCCACGCTCAGCCATATAGGACGAAGGAAATGCGATTAAACACTTCTGTACTATTGCCCACAATCCAGGGTAGAGAACTGGTATTGATTTTTGAAGCCAGAACTCTTGGTATCCATGTTTCAATTTTACTTTGAGTGCTTCGTTAGTCGTGAGTTCTAAGAGTTCCTCTTCCAAATTTGATGATTCTTCAGTATCTGTGTTTCCGAAAGGATCTAAAACCCAACTCGGTATATTCATGTTTAAAATATTTTGGAAACGCTCCGTAAAATCAACATGAAGAACTTCCAAGTGTTGGCAGTAAGTAAGTAAATCTTCCGGTTTTGCACAGACTGCTGATAATGTGGGAAAGTGGTCGTATTCACCTCTACCTAGATTTCGTTTGAATAGAAGAAGTTTTCCCGCAAAAGCAGCTATGACTTTTTTGCTTTAATTAAATTCAACTCATCACCTTGCAATTGTAAATTAACTTGATTAAATATTTTAAACAGGTCTGTCAAATAAGCGATGTCATTTTTTGACGTAATCAGGTTTTCGCGCAATTTCTCGTCTCTGTCTTCAAGAAAGTCCAGTACTGAGTCAAATAGATTGAAAAAAACGATTCAGACAAACATCTTTAGAGAGCCAACGTACTTCTGTGTGCAGCAGCAAGCGATTGTAATCTTCATCATTTTTATTACAAAGCTTACCAAATAATCGGTAATTCAATGAATTGCTTCTAATCTTATTGATTGCTTTAATAACGTAATGGAGCGACGTATGCAGACGTTCATTCAAATTTTTTGCAACCAAACGCTGACGATGAATAATACAATGTACAGCGAGTACATTTGGTACTGCTTGTTTCAAATGCGCTATGAAACCCTTATGACGCCCTGTCATTGCTGGAGCATCATCAGTAGACAAAATATTGCAAACAGGAATTTCTTTCTCTTGAAAACTTTTGCATGGTATTAAATATAGATTTTCCCTTTGTATCAGATTCCAAATTTTTAGCAAATAATAATTCTTCATGAATTTTTTCTTCTCTTATAAATCGTACGTATGATAAGAGTAGAGCTTCGTTATTTGGTAGAGTTGATTCATCGAGTTGAATGGTTGAATTTGCAAGTCTTTAATATGATATTTAAACGTCTTTTGCCATTTCATCTATTCTTCTTTGCACTGAATTATTACTGAGAGGAATTTTTTTGATGATATCTGACGGTGTCTTATGATGAAGAACAGTTTTTAATATCACTTTGACTGCGGCAAAATTAATTCCTCGCCAATTGTGTGTGGTTTTCCTGCTTTTGCGATTAACAATGAAACGTTATATGAGGCTCGTAGTCCATCATCATCTTGTTTAGAAGATGACGCAAAAAGGTTTACATAGTTGGCTGTTTTAAATATTGATTTTCCAGTTCTTGAAAATAGGATAAATCTCTGTTCTTCTTATCAGCATGCATTTTATTTAAATGCTCTTGTAGCCTAGAAGGTTTCATAGCTTCATTTGAAAAAACTTTTCGCAAATTAAACACATAGGTAATGATTGGTTTGTAGGAGAATACGTAAATCCATATTTCAAGTACTCAATACTGTACTGCCGACATTTCTTTTTAGATGTAGATTCAGACATTTTCAAATACAAATTAACTTCTCAGCAGATTTATAGATAGTTATAAAAATAATGTTTATAATGACTTCTAACACTCATCACTCACGACTATTTATCACAGCGAAGCACATAAAAATAATAAAACATTCCTAGAGCTATCGCTTTTACAGATTTGATTTTGTCCACGCATTAACTTGTATGTTTCCGATGCCGGCGCACTTGCTCCGTAAACAAGTCATTTCAAGCTCCCATATTCTTGTCGAAACATGTTAAATTGCATGAACCGCGTGTTTGCCTACCAACTTGCAAGGACTTGTCACCGTCAATCTATTCTAAACTAAAACAAATTAGGTATAGGTATACCTAATGCTAATTTAAAAATGCTTGTTAACGCGATAACAATAAGAAAATTTACCTAGCTAGTTAAAATATTTATTTATGAAAACAGGTAATTTCAAAGTATTTTATTATATAAAAAATAATTATAAAAAAATTAAATATAATAAATTTATTATTATTATATTATTATTGCATCAAGGTTGATTTGCCTATCAGGACGGACACACATGTCCAACATAATAAGCCTGATATAGTAGTGCATGGTAAGGTATTGAATGAGATTACAATTATTGAAGTAGGAATAACATCTCAGGATAACCTGCAGACAGTAGAGGTTGAAAAGAAGAGGAAGTATGATCTGCTGGCTAATGAGTTGAGCCTAATATGCTTCAATATGTTTCCCCACTCCAAGAGCTTTGAGTATGCTTTATGGTACGTAGTTACAATACCATCCCACGTCAGAACATAAGGTATAATATTAACATTACACTTGTGAATTGGGCTCAACTCATTAGCCAGCAGATCATACTTCCTCTTCTTTTCAACCTCTACTGTCTGCAGGTTATCCTGAGATGTTATTCCTACTTCAATAACTGTAATCTCATTCAATACCTTAAGATGCACTACTATATCAGGCTTATTACGTTGGACATGTGTGTCCGTCCTGATAGGCAAATCAACCTTAATGCAACAATAATATAATAATAATAAAGTTATTATATTTAACATTTTTTATAATTTTTTTAATATAATAAAATACTTTGAAAATACCTGTTTTCATGAATAAATATTTTATCTAGCTATATAAATTATCTTATTGTTATCGCGTTAATAAGCATTTTTAAATTAGCATTAGGTATACCTATCCCTAATTTGTTTTAGTTTAGAATAGATTGACGGTGACAAGTCCTTGCAAGTTGGTAGGCAAACACGCGGTTCATGCAATTTAACATGTTTCGACAAGAATATGGGAGCTTGAAATGACTTGTTTACGGAGCAAGTGCGCCGGCATCGCAAACATACAAGTTAATGCGTGCACAAAATCAAATCTATAAAAGCGATAGCTTTAGGAATGTTTTATTATTTTTATGTGCTTCGCCGTGATAAATAGTCGTGAGTGATAAGTGTTAGAAGTCATTATAAACATTATTTTTATAACTATCTATAAATCTGTTGAGAAGTTAATTTGTATTTGAAAATGTCTGAATCTACATCTAAAAAGAAATGCCGGCAGTACAGTATTGAGTATTTGAAATATGGATTTACGTATTCTCCTACAAACCAATCATTACATATGTGTTTAATTTGCCGAAAAGTTTTTTCAAATGAAGCTAGGAAACCTTCTAGGCTACAAGAGCATTTAAATAAAATGCATGCTGATAAAAAGAACAAAGATTTATCGCATTTTCAAGAACTGGAAAAGCAATATTTAAAACAGCCAACTATGTCAAATCTTTTTGCGTTGTCTTCTAAACAAGATGATGATGGACTACGAGCCTCATATAACGTTTCATTGTTAATCGCAAAAGCAGGAAAACCACACAAAATTGGCGAGGAATTAATTTTGCCGGCAGTCAAAGAGATATTAAAAACTGTTCTTCATCATAAGACACCGTCAGATATCATCAAAAAATTCCTCTCAGTAATAATTCAGTGCAAAGAAGAATAGATGAAATGGCAAAAGACGTCGAAATATCATTATGTGATTACTTAAAGACTTGCAAATTTTCCATTCAACTCGATGAATCAACTCTACCAAATAACGAAGCTTTACTCTTATCATACGTACGATTTATAAAAGAAGAAAAAATTCATGAAGAGTTATTATTTGCTAAAAATTTGGAATCTGATACAAAGGGAGAATCTATATTTAATACAAGGCAAAAGTTTTTTCAAGAGAAAGAAATTCTTATTTCCAATATTTTGTTTGCTGCTACTGATGGTGCTCCAGCAATGACAGGGCGTCACAAGGGTTTCATAGCGCATTTGAAACAAGTAGTACCAAATGTACTCGCTGTACATTGTATTATTCATCGTCAGCATTTGGTTGCAAAAAATTTGAATGAACGTCTGCCTACGTCGCTCCATTACGTTATTAAAGCAATCAATAAGATTAGAAGCAATTAATTGAATTACCGATTATTTGGTAAGCTTTGTAATGAAAATGATGAAGATTACAATCACTTGCTGCTGCACACAGAAGTATGTTGACTCTCTAAAGGTGTTCGTCTGAATCTTTTTTTCAATCTATTGATACAGAAGTATATTTGACTCAGTACTGGACTTTCTTGAAGACAGAGACGAAAAATTGCGCGAAAACCTGATTACGTCAAAAAATGACATCGCTTATTTGACAGACCTGTTTAAAATATTTAATCAAGTTAATTGACAATTGCAAGGTGATGAGTTGAATTTAATTAAAGCAAAAAAGTCATAGCTGCTTTTGCGGGAAAACTTCTTCTATTCAAACGAAATCTAGGTAGAGGTGAATACGACCACTTTCCCACATTATCAGCAGTCTCTGCAAAACCGGAATATTTACTTTCTTACTGCCAACACTTGGAAGTTCTTCATGTTGATTTTACGGAGCGTTTCCAAGATATTTTAAACATGAATATACCGAGTTGGGTTTTAGATCCTTTCGGAAACACAGATACTGAAGAATCATCAAATTTGGAAGAGGAACTCTTAGAACTCACGACTAACGTAGCACTCAAAGTAAAATTCAAACATGGATACCAAGAGTTCTGGCTTCAAATATCAATACCAGTTCTCTACCCTGGATTGTGGCCAATAGTACAGAAGTTTCTAATCGCATTTCCTTCCTCCTATATGGCTGAGCGTGGATTCAGTGCAGTAGCTAATTTACTGTCAAAGAAGAGGAACAGGCTACACATCACTGAACGTGGCGATCTGCGATTGATGTTAACGAAATTGGAACCCGACATTAACAAATTGTTAACACTCCACCAGCCTCAACCATCTCATTAATTTTTTTTATTTATTATTAATTTTGTTTTTATCTCATTATTTTTTATTTCTTATTGATTCTCTGTTTATTTTTAAAATTTCAATAAACAATTTTATTGTACATTTGGTTGTCGTTTTATTAATTTCTGCTTTATGATTTTAATAGATAAATAAACAGATAAATTAGGTACAGATAACATGCAACAATATTTTAATATTTCATATAAAATTAACTATTATGTACTAGGGGGCGTTGAAATTTTTGTTCTCTTCTAAAGGGGGCGATGGTCCAGAAAAGTTTGGGAATCACTGGTCTAAAATTTTTCATAGAGTCACAATATTTCTCGTGTTGCGTTGCTGTTAAATAAGACTTGGTCTTCTGTTATAATATATTGTCAGCATTTCTGAAATTAGCTAACCTGGTTAGTTATCTTAGTCTTTTTACTTCGATTGGAAGATATTCGAAAGGATTTTTTGTTTTCTGGAAAATTTTTTTATGATTCCTAATTTTATAAATTTCGGAGGCTCTTTGTGGGGCAGGCTTCCCAATCTATATGCACTTTCCCCCTACAAAACTGAAATCGAAAAATAAAGTGAAGAACAATATTAAAATCATGATACCTAAATACAGATTTGTTAGCACCGAACCCACCAGAAACAATTATCAGTCATTATATCACCTTCCCGAAATTCCATTATTTATGGATTCACCATCTGCTACAGTTCATATTAAGGTCAAGCCATCCATTGCATTTGCCATTGCATCCGAACCTCAT
This sequence comes from Ryuthela nishihirai, assembly GCA_038380435.1. Lineage (NCBI taxonomy): Eukaryota > Metazoa > Arthropoda > Arachnida > Araneae > Heptathelidae > Ryuthela > Ryuthela nishihirai. Next base: position 2,284,952 of record JAWZYU010000029.1, on the reverse strand, counting down.
AGGGACTTCTGATTTTTTATCTTACGATCCTCTCGGGGTCTTTTTCGAAATTGAGTCCATCGATATGATACAAATGGCTCTCGTTTATCGCATGAGCTTAGTGCATTCAACGGAATCGTTTCCTATTCCATCCATTCGAAATGGACACGCAAATCCCACTCATGAAACTTTCCTTTTTTGCGGTCAGAGGTACAAAGGGATTTTGCACTGGCTTCACCACCCAAAGCGGTAATGCCAATGAATAAAACATTGGATGGTTATGACCGGAATAGCGTCAACAGAGTGATCGCTCCTCCGAGAACAACGGCCAATCTTTGTCGAATCCGAGATCTAGAAGTACGAAAATCCTACAGAATTTTGTTAAGCCAAAAAAAAAATGAATTTCTGATGCAATGCGATAGTGTGCTGAAATGCAAATGAAATTTTACATGCTGAATGCAAGAGACGTTTTATGTGACCCTAACAATTATTTTATTGTGGTAAAATCTTCAGAGTTAAGATTTCAACACAGCAAAAATCCATTTAATATGTTATACAAGATGGATAATAAGTTTTCTGTGAAGAATTATTTGTAAAATATCAATAATATAGTATCATATTCGTGATAAAATTTCTTAATAAGTGATAATTTCTATTCGCATTTGGACATGAACGTTGAAATTATCTTGTATCGGAAAGGGATGCCTACTAAGTTTTGATCTAGCTAGTTTAGATCTATCATAGCTACAAGGTTCCTTGAGCCCACTTTTTCAGACAAATTTTGCCAGTAACACGTCCATTCTGGAAAATACTACAACTAACAGATTTTAATTCTGACCATTTCTTATTGGCAGTTCATTTCCTATGAGTAGTCGTGATTACAATTTACCATTCTGAGCACCACTAGCAAATACTTCTACCCCTTTGTGTAAGGTTAGGAAATCAGAAAAAACTGCAGTGAAAACTTAAGAACCAAGTCATCATGCGAAACATTTCCATGTTAGGGTAATTATTTTGGACACAATGGTCTAAATGACCAGGTCATAAGGATCTCGAAGGCTCAGAGAAGGTTAGAGGAAGGGAACTAACTGGACAGCTTTTAGGAGACAAGGGGTAGCCTCTCGTCAAGGCCATCCAGCGTGTTATTTAACATGCCCAGGTTATGGCTCTCCCGTAGAGTGAGCCATGGCTTAATGTTCCATCCGATAAACTGCAGCCTTCTAACACAATTCTTTCGGTGTCCCCTACTGACCGGGGTCAAATTGGTTGGTTGTTTGAGGTTTAGTGGCGCATTTGCAATTCGGATACGCATTCTCAATAGACAAAAGGATAAAAGACAAAAGGATAAAAGACATGGAACTCGCAACCAAAATTAAAATTCAAAAAGGAAAAGTGTAAAAGACTAAAACAACAGAGAACAAAAGTAGAAGTAGCAGGTAAAACCAAATAGGTATATTTATACCTATTTGGTATACCTATTTGATCCATTATATAGTAATATATCAAATATATTTATACCAAATAGGTATAAATATAGTAAAAAACAATTTAACCCAGGTGTAAAAGACCTGGGTGAAAATAAGATTATAGAAAATAAAAAATAAAGAATACAAAACAGGAATACTGTTAAATATGAGTCGATTACAATAGCCAGAATATTTTAAAAAGGAATTGGTTTGGCTGTTTGGTGTTTTATGGCGCAAGAGCAACTGAGGCTTAAATATCCCACCCGATGGGTGGAGGCCTTTCCAAACCCATAAGTGTATCCTACTGACAGTGGGCAGCAGGGAGTTTTGCAGAGATAAATCTCAACGCTGGCCAGGCTGGAACTTGAAACCTGGTAACTGAAGATTACAAGCCTGATGCATTACTGACTAAGCCAACTCACCCCTAAAAGGTCAAGGATGGTATGATATATTTGTACTGTCTACTACAAAACAAATGAATATTTTTTAAATTTAAAATATTCTAAATATATAAAATTATATTAAAACTCTTTGCAGATTTCCTCTACGAAATGAAAGCTGTTTAAGTTGTGACTCCATAAAATATGCAGAAAAAATTGGATTCCAACAGCAGCAAGTGCTATCTGTTCCCAGCATTTTATAAGGATTGTTTTAAAACTAATGCCTCAAAAAATGGTAGAATAAATATAATTTCAGGCTATGTCAACTTTACTGATATTTGTAAAAAATTGCACATTGTCAAATCGGAAACTTTTTGCATTGAGAGAGACACCTATTGTAAATGTGACTGAAATTGGAGTGGAAACAGATATTGTCTATATAAATGATGGCACCTACTGTATAAAAGCGAGTCCTAAGAAAATTTAAGAGAAAGTTGGAATCAACACAAAATGAAATCCAAAGTTTAAAGAAAAAGCTACAGTCATGTCGTCGTCAACTGAGAGCCAAATAATCTGACTCTTTTCTAAAGGAAATGTTAGATTTGCTTAAGGCTCAAAAACTGATGCAAAAAGATAATATTAAAACCCTGAAATCTGTGCTACCAGATGCGATTTTAAACTTGTTCAGAAACGCACAGCAAAATGCTAAAAGATGCATTGGCAAATGTTATTGTCAAGAGGTAAAAGGGTTTGCAATGATACTATATTTTCACTCTCCAAAGGCTTATAAATTTGTAAGTGAAAAACTTTTCCTTCCCCATAACTCTACAATTTTGTATTTACTGAAGAAGTTTTTTCTGCACTGAAAATTTTACTGATAGTAAGCAGAAGTGTTATGCACTTTATTATTTGATGATATATCAATTACGAAACAGGTACTGGTGAGCGCTTTTGTGGATATGTGGATTATGGCAGAATTGCTAATGCTGAAAATTCAGATATAGCTTCTGCAGCTCTAGTTTGAGATTTTATTTTTTGAGAGGAGTTGTTTATTTAACCTATTTTTTGTCAAGGGATTTCGCTTACTTCCTAGACGGTTTTTTAAAAAAGGAAATTGCTGTCATATGTCAATAATTACTCTTAATTTAATTAAACATAATTTCAGCATAAACCATCACGGGAGCTGGGTTATTTTGTTCGGCACTGAGTGACTTCAGCCTTAAAGAGGGAAAGTTCTGACTTATAGGGCCGACAATGATCCACCATCTCTTTGAAACAGAACACCATGGGTGGCGGATTGAGATGATTAGAAGATGGGATACGCCACTGAGTTAGAAACCCCATGAACCGTCTACTGAAATCTCTTCTTTTTAAGCTCAATTCTCTGGTCACCAATAGAGCTCTAGCCAGCCAAATTTCATCATTGTTCTAAATGGATATGATAGCCCTTTTGCTGTTTAAAAAAGGAATCTACATTTGCCGTTACCACCAGTCCTATGACGGAGATCGACGCAGATGAAATCAAATTTCACAGTGCTTTGCAGTCTTATTCTTTCATTGGAACAGAATGACACTTTAAAATGCAACAATTAATCTCTCCTTGGTGATTAATGGTATTCTTAATCGATTTGGAACAAAACACTAAGCATGACAGCGTGACGTTTTTAGTAGGGGAAGCAATTACCAGAAGCAGTGCTACAACTAAAGCCGAACGCCGTTCTGATATTCGATGTTTCCGAATCACTGCCCCGAAATGCCGCCCGGTACTCGTATATTTAAATCACTGCACTGAAACGCCGTTCCAACACTTGATGTTTCCGAATGATTGGACGGGATCACCGATCCGGTACTTGATGTTTCTTAATCTATGAGCGAAAATAGTTCGATACATTAAAATCAAATATTACTGGAAATTATTATTATGCATGGAATCTTTTCTAGGAACAAATATGGGGATACTGTGGCCTTGTAACAACGTTAGCTTCGAGGGCCAAGCGCATGAAAAAAGTTAAAGATATATTTTACTACAATTTCATTTCATTTACTGGGAAGTTAAAACGAAAGTACAAATTAATGTTACCCAAAAAAGTTAACAAATATATTTTAAGAATAGTTGTATAACAAAATACAAATTTTAGTCATGCATTATGAGGAATATCTCGATTTCCTTCTTTGCTTTTGGTGTCGACACTGTGGTCGAAAATGATTTAAAGAAAAATATTACCAACTGTACATTAAAAATCTTTTATTAACAAACCCTCAACTAAAAGATAATAAACAAACTTTATTTTTATACGGATGAAAACGGTGAGGAAGAAACAATTTTGTATTATATACAAGTATTGGAGAGAAAAATGGAAACAGTTCCATGCTAATTCAATAGAAAATCACATTCAAAGCTCAATAACTTCTTCAATATGATTTTTAAAGAAAAATATGTCTCAAAATAACGATCTCAATAATATCGATCTAAATCTCAATGTTAAAAAGTATTTGTTCAGTATTCAAAGAGATATGAACTCTTGAATATATTTAACAGGCTACAAAAATTTAATTACCACAGGTTAAAAGAAAAGAGATTATAGTTGACTGTAGTGAGTTCAGGCGTGCATTGCACCCGTGACTGATCTCTTAACCTGTTTTAATAACTTTAATATGTTAATTAAAATTTGGGGTAATTTTTTTGTAAGCTGTTGAATATTCCAACGTTCATAACTCTTTGAATATTGAAAAAATGTTTAAAATTTGGATTTAGACAGATATGATTGAAGTCTTCAAACATATTTTTCACTAAAAATCATATTGAAGAAGTTATTGAGCTTTGAATGTCTATTGACATATCATGGAACAATTTCCATTTTTCATTCAGTCCACAATCTGCCCCTCATTCAAAAAATTTATTTTAAGAAATCATTTATTCCTGAGTGGTCGAATGGTCAGCTTTCTTGGCTATTGATTCTAGGCCAATGCATAAGCCCCTGCATAAAGGACAAGGATATTGTGCTGACAGCTACTGTAAGATTTATGTGGCAAGCAGCTGCTTGAGGGGTATTTTACTTATTTCTTCATTAACTTGCATTAATATAAATGTTGGCTAAATTTTTCAAAACCTACTTATTAGAAATATTTTGGCTGATTAGTTTAATACACAATTTAAGCTGTAATACATTCTAAAGTTTCATATTACAGCTTAAACTTGTATTAAACTAATATTATCTGTAGCTGTGTTAGATTTATTTATAAATATTTTGGCTAATCTTGGCTATACTACAGATTGTATATGAAATTATATAAATTATGTGTAAATTAATGAAAAATATGTACAAATTTGTGTACCCTAAATTTCATTCTTGCTATTTTAAATTGATATTGTGTTTGAGCTTGAATAAAGGCATTATTATTATTAAAATATGCTCTACAATTTCTCCTTCCGATACTGAATTCTATAAACAGACATCTGTGGAAGATGCGGAATTATGTCGCCATTCGAAAAACAGTTATACCCATCATTGCTCTGCCAGTTTTGAAACGTTTTACCTCTGAGCGGCGTTTTTGTATACACAATAGGTTAAATATCAGGTGAAAAGTACCCTCCCCCAGGGATCAGAGTTCAGAAGGTGAAAGGAATGGCTCAGTCGGCAGCGCGCTGGACTCGTAATTTGCAGTTCACAGGTTCGAGACCCACCTGGACCAGCTTTGAGATTTATATCCACTACCCAAGGAATGGATTTATCTCCACTCCTTGGACTTGGAAGGACCATCATCTGTTGGGTGAGACATTAGGCCGTGGCCCCGTGTGCTGGAGAGCCATATTCTGTGCACGGTAAAGAACACGCTGGATAACCCCAACCTTCTCTGAGCTTTCGGGGTCCTTATGTCCTGGCCATTTACCTTGTGTGCAAAAGAAGTGCCACTCAGAGGTAAAACAACCCAACCTGAACATGGAGTGACGACTTAATGCCTCATCCGACGGGTGGCAGTTTTGACGAGCCTATCGGTGCTCCCATTCTCGCCTAGAGCTAGATGTGGGTTAAAGGAAATAAATCGAAATTGGGACTCGTCTGGAAGAGTAAGAAAACTACTCTGGCGGGCTACAAATTAAACCACCCCCAACCGTATGCCTAAACTCAAAGGCTATTCTGATGATATTTATTGGGCAGTCAGAAAAATATATGCAAATCATCAAAGGAAACCGTTTAGTGAGAAGTGGAGCAGATTTTCGAGCTCAAGCTTTAGAATACGCAACCTCCTGAGCCCGATTTGGGAAAAAAAAATTCCGACGCATCACAAAATATATATACCGAAATGAATGGCGCTAATCAGTTATTTTATTCTTATAATATTAATTAAAATAATTTTATGACAAAATTGAATGCTAATGCTATTTGGAACGAAAAATAATGTAAATACTAGCTGAAACTGAAATTCTGTGGGTAGTATCTTTACAAATGCAAAGAGACATTAACTTATTAAAAATAAGACAATACGCAAAAAATAAAAGCTGCGTGGTGCTTATTTTTAATTACCAAGGACTGATTAAAAAGTTGAAATTATAATCAAAACTTTTATTTTTCTGCCTTTCTATAAAACTGAAAAACAATATTCGAAATTTAAATTACTCTAAGCCCGAATCTTATTAGCCCAGAGTCGTCTGCACTATTGGAACGAGTCAGCCGGTTCCGTCAGACTCGGGCCTAGCCGACAAATTTCGAACCAGAACTCATCGCTAGCGTGAAAGGTATAAATGTTTGCATTGCACAGCTTTCAGTGTAGCCTTTCCAAAAAAAAGCAGAAATAACAGAGAATTAACTTGATTCTCATTTTTTTTAGCCTAGATTCAATCTTCTAAATTTAATATATTGAACTACTGTGCAAAACCACCAATATGTCGTCAACGATGAAAAAATTTGTATCATCAGTTAACAGGAAAAAAAAGACAAAGGATGATGACTCGAAAGCAAAATAGTGAAAAGCCAAAAGAATTATAACTTGAGAGCAAAATAGTAAAAAAGCCGAAACAAATATGACGTGATGCAAGTGCCGAAATTAATAATAAAATTTCATGCATTTAATACTTTACGATGTCCAGTCATTTCTTTCTCATGGTTCGTTTCCAAAAAACCTCTATTTCTGTATTTTTCAGAATTTTTCGAGGGCTAAAGAATATATTTCTTATACCCTATAACCCTACTTAGCACCCTGATATAAACTGTTTCAAAATTCCCCATGTTCGAGAGATGCGAGTTAACGATAGGTTATTTATTCAATGAGCATAATCATTAATCATTGAAATCCCCTACCAGTGAGTAAGTTTTCTTCGTTTATTAATACATTTTTAATGAATCATACTAGTTGAATGCCACTTGAAAATTCAATAAGAAGTATTAATAATATTGTTATGAATTAAACGGATGGAAACTGAGCGTGAGTTCTAAAGTGCATTTACCAAACCAAAGTGTGAATGAAGTAATTGATTACAAAAAAAAAACAAAATCATGCAAATAAAACAATCTTATCTAAACAGAAATATTTCTCTTTCTCTTAGTATAAAGTAAAACCGTCATCCAAGTAAACCAGGCAAAATGTCATCCAAGTAAACCAGGCAAAATGTCATCCAAGTAAACCAGGCAGACCTCCCAAGACAAACCTATGAGCACCGACTTCATTAGTCGTTCAAACGTTGCAAAGTCGAAATGGCATCACTTTAAACTGCCAAAGTTCATTTCCTGTAGTGAAACTTGTTTTCTCACAATCTTCAGGATGTGAGATCAGGATGTGAGTCAGGGTCAAACTTTCCAATAGCCGCTCTTCAAATTTAATGTCGAGAACTATTCTCACCCAGATAGAGGGTCAATCCTGGGTAAAGGAAAGCAGTCTTTCTTTGTTATATCATTCAGTCTGCGGTAATCCACATAAAATCGGGTACATCCATCCTTTTTATTGGCAAGAACCACTGGTGATGTCCAGGGACTCTATGTTGCTCCTATAATGCCTTTAGCTTCCATGTCCCTTATGAGTTGTCCTGTCTCCTCCCGTTTTGCTAATGGAAGCCTTCTTGCTAGTAGATGGGTTGGAGGAGATTCACCAGTGGTGATTTTTTGTTCTGTACATAATCATTTGGTGTAGCAGAAAAAATGTCAGAAAACTCTTTAAGTAGGTTCTCGTAATCAGCAGCTTGGTCTTTAGTTAATATCATTCTTGTTTCTCTCCATAAGTCAGCAAGATGAGAGGGGATGTCTGTATGGTGTTGGTTTGAGTCAGTAACTTCTCTTGCTCATATTGCTAATTCTTCACCCTTTTTCAAAAATCTATTTGATTTGTTACAGTTCATCACTCTGATAGGGATCTGTTCTTTCTCTACTTTGACTACTTTTACTAATTTCCGGTTTAGAATGCTAAATAGTCAAATTTTACAAACGCCCATTCCAGTTTGGGTGAGGTATAATCGTCTTTACTATGTCTGTTCTGAGAATAGTCACATTTGCACTAGTGTCTACTATCATACGGCAAGGCACTCCATTCATGGTCCCATCAGCTACCAATCCGTTGTTTTCACCATGCAGTGTTGAAACATTTCCCTGAGCGACTTCCCCGGGGGCCAACCAATCAACAGCCAACCTTTGCCTTGCATGACTGACTAACTTCTGTTTCCCTGATCCTGTTGTCTAGTAGCTGTACTTGGACTCCTCATTCGTTTCTTATTACAGTTGGCATGAATGTGTCCAGTCTTCCACAATTCCAAAACTGAAAGTCTGTGGAAATCTTTTAGGAGGAACCTTTTATCTCTTTCAGAACTAGTAGTATGGCTTTGGTTAGTTCTTGCAATTCACTATACTTTTCCACAGTTTCTTCTGCATTCACAAATCTCACTGTTTGCTCGGGAGGAAAGCCTGGAGCACTCGTACTTCATGGCATGTACCACAGCTGACGTTATGGATTCACCTTCCAACATCCTCAGGGATTGTTGAGTCTCAGGCTCAGCAATAGCATTAATAAATTAAAGTTGAGTTAAGTTATCTTGAATAACTGGTGGACAGTTACTATAGCTAGTCTAGCTAAACGCCCAATGTTGCAAGTTCTTGCAAAGTTTCACCACTCTTCTGCACACGATGTTTAAATTGAGTCATATAATATAGTTTTATATAGTACTATTACCAAATCTGAGTTCTAATGCAGATACCAAACTTTGATAACCAAGTCATTTTTCTTCTGGAACAGACTGCAAAATTTCCGCAGCAAAATTTCTTAAGGAAGCTGCAACGAAACTGGCCTTATGAAATTCATTCCACTCATTAGCTCTAGCGATGACTTCAAATTGTGTTTTAAATACTGTCCAAGGACACACCATACACCATAACATGTGGAAGGTTCAATTGTATTTCTAGCTGTTATGATCCCGCTTGTGTATTTTTTGGGCGGCACAACTTTTAGGTCGTGATGCGATTTTTTCTGCAAAAATCAAGGCAAATTCCTGGACCCACAATCAAATTAACAGACATTTGCAATAATGAGAACTGAGATAATTTTTCAGTTAACAATAAAATACACATTTATTAACAAAATTACCTTCAAACATTCTACAAATATGTAGTTCCCACTTTTGCGACAGATTCAACAATGCCTCTAGCATGGCCCTTTTCAATTAAGGGAACTTTGCAAGTTATTTATCAACAGTCATTAATCAACAGTTCATGATGAAGACCTACTTACTCTGACAGTCCTTAACAGTTAAGACGGTTCCGCTCTGGTCACCGTGACGGCAGTTCACAGAAATATATTCAAATGCAAACGAAATGCGGAGCCAGTTTCATTAAAGAGCCCCCTTACCTCATCAAGTCAAGTCAGGAGTCCCTCGTGAAGGCAAAAACTGGGCCGCTGCACTCCAAGTTGCTGGGAGCCCAGGCTGCTTAGCACTTCCCCCGCACATACACTGTTCACACTTCGAGATTCTGCTAACTGGAGAGGACTATTGCTACCGACCACAGAGACTGGACGAAAAGAATAGACTCTTTTTGCCAAATTCTTTCTTGTCCTTTTTCGCTGGCCTCCCTTGTGGAGGTCACCTATGCTCATGCGTGGCTGTACGGGATTGGCCAGAGTAGCCGAGGTGCGAATCTCAGCTCCCCTCCGGCCAACGTTGTTTACCACGCATGTCATGTAGTTCCTCTACCATATGGGGTTCCAGGCTCAATCTGGAAAGTTTGTGGCTTGTGGCCGAGTCCCTCTTCGCTGAACTGGACACAAAAATGGAGGCAGTCAAAAGTGTCATTATTAAACTGGAGCCTAATCTAACGTCGTCCCGAAGCCCACGATGTCTTGGCCACGTAATAAAATTATGTAGGCATGACATACCTATCTTTTCGAGGGGGGAAAGATAGGCAGAGGTCTAATAAGTCTGTCGCTGGATGGAGTGAAAGAGTTCTTGCGCCCCTTCATGGGCTATCGACAGGGGATCCAGAGTTAAGGACATCACATGCAATGCACCAATAGCAGGGATGAGGAAAACAAAAGTCACAGTGCTCCTGGTTTCAAGTTGGAGAGGAAAGCTCACCATCACAGGTTGGAGAAGAAAGTTCCTCTGAAGAGGTAGAGTCCCGATTCGGCCCCGTGGGCCAGACGTTACACGCATTGCACTCGTTCACACGCTCCACCATCTGCCTTGTCTGCCGAGGTCCAGTGGAGTTGAGTCTGGCCTCTCGTTGGTCCTCTGCTTGGGTGATGACTCCAGCACAGCAGCACATGAAAACAAAGAGAAACGAGGATGGGTCAAAAATCTGGCTTTTCCACACATCAACAATCTACAATACACAATTCATTCTATTACTGGCCATCACGTGCCCTCACAATTATCTTTACCTACTCAGGCCACATACTCATAGGCTTATAATATTACTATACAATGTATCATGGAGTTAACATAATAGATAGATAAAACGGGCATCATTCAATATCATTCTAAAGCATTTGTTGAATCATATATTTTCATCTATATATTCCAGAAGACTTGAGTACTGCCTGCATTTAGCCTGTACAATTTAACATTTCTGCGTGCCTCTTTTCTCACAGCGAGGTCGTAGCCAGCAAGACATTTCACTTAAAATTACTATGTGTATGATAGTCCGACACGAAGAGAAAAACAAAGATCTCTTTTTATTGCACGCTACTTAATGGCTTGTAAAACATTTCGTGTGTTTCACATAATACTGCACGGTCCACATTATACAATCTTTCATTATGGAATAGATATTTGGCTAAAACTCCAATCCGCCCGATTGCAATAAAACATATAAAAATTGAAAAACTCTCTCTTTTTTTCATTTCACGCTAATCAATGGCCTGAGAAACATTTTGTGTGCTTCAGCACGATCTATACTATATAATATCTCATTATGTAACAGATAGTTACCCAAAAAGTCATTCAGTAAACTCTAATTTAACTCGATCACAATATAACAAGAAAAAAAAAATGTTTTTTTTTTTCAGTCAGAACAATCCAAATACTTTGCTTATTTAATGGTATCAATACATTAATAAATTTCAATCCAAATATCTTGTTTGCTTAATGGCATTAATACATAATTTAATCTCAATCATCTTGTCATAAACAACAAAAAAAAGGGCAAATTTCTATTTCATTGTAAAGGGCTATGAAAAAATGAAAATTGTACATAATTCAGCCTGCTTCCAAAATTTGAGTCCCCTGAAGTGGTGTGTAGTGTCCCCGGGAGAGGGAGTATTGTGAGGGAGAGAAGGATGCCCATCCGTCCAATGGCTCTCGCGCAGTAATCGCTTTCTGAGCGCTGGCGGGCTCCATTGACAGACTCAGCTGGGGGCTGATCGACTAGTAATGTGGAAGAGCCTACCCGGTGAGAAGTCAATCAAGTGGTGGTTCTATGGCGTTCGTTTAGGGCAGCTACAATGCCGAGATGACGTCACCTTCGCTCTTCTTGGCTCCCAGGCAGTGCTGCCGTTTGGTGGGTCACTCGTTGAGTTGCCTTCACTGGTTGCTACAGCAATGCGAAGCTGCTCTGCCGGTCAGCGCTGCTGCGAAGTGCTGCTCTATCGGTCAGCGCTAGGGGACGCTGCGGTAGACGGCAGCTGATCTCGCTGCTGATTGGCGTTCTGGCGGCTCTCGCCCCGAAGTGAGCGCTGGGGAAGATGGCAGGATATGCGTTCAACTATCGGACAGCGCATGCGCTTTGGCCTGCCTCGGTGCAGCGGGTAAGGGTGCTCTGGTTCGGGGTGACCCATGGGTCGAAATCCCAGTCGTCGTCCTCTCCTTTAAGTTTCTGAAACTTTTTTGGCAGGGCCTGTCTCCGTGTGTAGAGAACCTTTCGCTCTCTCTGTCCGGTTCATTGGTTTCGCCATACCCATGCACGCAACAGCTCCTAATGCCTCTGTGTGGATAGCAACTTTTTCCGACTCTTTTCCGTGAAACAAAATTATTTTTTTCAGGCATATCCAATCTCCCGTCACCCCTAGGTGTCATGACATCCTCAATTTCTCCGCTTGTCTCCCAGTTTCTAACTTCGATAGGTGGGGCCAACTTCTCAATGGTTCTATCTCTTAGTGTGTTAAAACTTCCTATCTTTATCTCTGCATAAAAATTCCCATTACTGTTTTGAGTGTGATAACACTTGCTCTTCCGCCGTTTACTTGGCTTTTCCCTTTCTGTATTTCCAGCCTGAGTCTTAAAGCGCTCACTTGCTCTGTTCCGAGAAAAATCTTCTTGCCCTCGGAATGTATCCAAATTCTCATTCTGTACTTCCCTAGGGGCATCTAATTTCGGACCGGATATCTCAAACCTCTCATTAACTCCTTGTAATTCCCAGTCCCTATTTGCTGATGAGGACAATCTCTCCTCCCGCTCATCGAACGTTTCATAATTCTTACTAATTTCATTAGATGGGACGAACCCCTTCATCTCCCAGTGGGTTTCCAAACTCTTATTAACATGCTACACCTCCCATTCTCTATTCACTGCTGGGGCAATCTCTCCTCAGTTTCAGTGGACGTTTCAAAATTCTTCCCAGTTTCGATAGGTGGGGACAACTTCTCCATTTCCAAATGGGTTTCCCAATTCTTACTGTTACTGTCTTGTACCTCATCAGTTTCACTACTGTTGGGTATCTCAATCTGTTCACTCACTACGTTCAGCTCGACAATTTCTCCCTTACTCGGTGCCTCAAAATTTTCGGTTTCCGTATCTCCAAATTTCCTTAGTCTTCTCCTTACCTGCTATTCCTCTCCAGTGAGTCAGAGGCCTCCTCGCTAGCTATGGGGAGCTCCGGGGGCATTCTTCACCCTGTGGCTGGTGCCGAGTAGGGATTCGATTCCCATGTGCACTTGAATTTTCATTAGTAGGAGGGGTTTCGCTGCTATGGCAATCCCTGTGGGGGTCAATATCGCCTCTGTTTGGTGTGGGTATCGCAAACTGCAATCCATCCTGTGCTGGCTGCTCCATGTGGGTTCGATTCTCCTGATTCTCTTCTTGTCCGTCTTGCGTACTGTCCTTCGCTAACCTCTCCTCCGTTAATACATCTACAATTCTCTTCCGGAGCCCATGAATATCGAATAGGGTTCCTATTTCTTCACCAAACTCCTCATCCTCTTCGAGGCAGAATGGGGCCAGCACATTTTCCATTAATTTTGATACATCCATTCCCTTCACATCCTTCTAGCATATGGGAGGGTTCAGCCTTTAATAGTTCAGCCTTTAATATTTTGTAAGGGCATAATGCTTAACTTGGCTAATTTCGGGCTTTTCGTCAGGAGGGTTATTTTCCTGTTTCACTAACTCCTACTCCTTAACCAATCGTCTTTCCTTAAAGTTTCATAAATTGCTTCTCTGAGATCATCTATGTCGAAAGCAATTTCGACTAGCCTTAACACCTCTTTGTCTTCCTCTAGGCAAATAGGGGTGAAAACTGTCTCTACTAGTTGCTCGACGTCTAGATTAACTGCTTTTCTCCAACACCTGGGAGGATGTCCCAGTTCTGCCTCTAATATTTGGAACAAAAGGGAATGCCTAATCCAGTTAGGTGTGGGAGTGTGGTACACTGGGAGTTGGGTGAGCTATAAGGCAAATTCTTAATTTTGTGAACTGCGGGGTGGCTACTTTTTCTGTGTTTGCCGCAAGAGGGGTCCTGTTTTCTGTGGGGGTGAGATAGTGAACGGGGTTCTGTGTAGTAATCGGAACGATCGTAAATAAAACGTTTCCGTGGGGGGCTCCTTCTGGTGGGACAATTTCTAGCAAAATGATTAGACTCTCCACGTTCCTGACAATTCTTTGTGTATCGTTGTGGGTCAAGGAGGTACTGCCGTATATGGCTCTCAGGGTCGTCATACTCATAATACGTTGAATACTCATTCTTGGTGGGGCAGTCACCAGCCAAATGGCCGTGTTTTCCACACTCCCAACATTGATTCATGTGCCGCCTAGTGCTCCTCTTAGGCGGGTTCTGACGGTTCTCGTGTTGGGTGTGTGTGCCAGAATTGATCGCTACGTGGAAGATAGGTACACTGTGAGCTTCCCTAACCTTAAACCAATTCTTCGTGAGCTGTTCTGCGTTCCTTTCCAGTGTGTTTCGAGGGTCCTCATGGTGGGGATGGATAAGCGCCAGAGTTGATCGCTACATTGTATATAGGTACGGGGATCATGTCTAAAATTTCCTAAAGCCAATGCTAACAGATACACAACTTAATATGATAATACAGTATTCTAAATCTCATATAAAAAAACCTACGTACTTCTTGTGCGCTACACTCTGCTTCACTAAACCTTTATCAAACAAACTCTTCACTATTCTCTACAAGTCTCTCTAAAAACTGTTTTCATCGATACCTAAATTCTTACTTCAATACAATCACTTAATCATTAATCCATCATTTCACAGTGTCATCACAACTCCTCTTATCTCACTAAGAAAATCCCAAACATTTAGTATACATATAATGTTCAATAACACAGGAATCAGCTTATCTGCTGTATTTATCAAAGAAAAAAGAGAACACGGTACATCCTAATTACATCAGTTAGTGTTTCTACTCACTTGTCCCACCATTCCCCGAGTACTGAGCATTGTAGTGGTGTATGTGTTTATTGGAATCCTCCAAAAGTGCATGGAGGTGTGTCACAGAAATGCCATACATGAAAATAATCACTCCTAGCTAAAATAAAATAATGACGCAGTAGTCCCTAGTTAATTCTCTAAATCTCCACATACATGCTATTCCTGGGGCTAATCTGCTCTTACGCACTAGCATGTAATGTAGTATTTCACAAAAATATCAGATCTAAAAAGGTATTGTTTTAACAGATGTCGCTGCATATCCTAGCTAGAACATGATACACACTCCTCACTAATAAAATTTCACTTTCCTTAACAAAAACATTTCAATTTTCCATATTTATAATATTTTTTTTTTCAAATTTTTATCTGCAATAACCCACAGGTTTGGTAATCCTGGTCACGGGAACCAATTTGTTATTACACCGTAATAACCAAGATCCTGGTCACGGGACCAATTTGTTATGACCCCCATTGTGTATTTTTAGGGCGGCACAACTTTTAGGCCGTGATGCCATTTTTGCTGCAAAAATCAAGGCAAATTCCTGGACCCACAATCAAATTAACAGACATTTGCAATAATAAGAACTGAGATAATTTTTCAGTTAACAATAAAATACACATTTATTAACAAAATTACTTTCAAACGTTCTACACATATGTAGTTTCCTCTTTTATGACAGATTCAACAATGCCTCTAGCCCGGCCCTTTTCAATTAAGGGAACTTTGCAAGTTTATTATTCAATAGTCATTAATCAACAGTTCATGATGAAGAGCTACTTGCTCGGACTCTAGCAGTCCTTAACTGTTAAGACGGTTCTACTCTGGTCACCGTGATGGCCGTTCATAGAAATACAATCAAATGCAAACGAAAAGCAGAGCCAGTTTCATAAAGAGCCCCCTTACCTCATCAAGTCAGGAGTCCCTCGGGAAGGTAATCACTGGGCCACTGCACTCCAAGTTGCTGGGTGCCCAGGCTGCTTAGCGCTTCTCCTGCACATACACTATTTGCACTTCGGGGCTCTGCTAGCTGGAGAGCCCCGAAGTAATATCACTGGCTTGTCAACTGGAAGAGAATCTCTTTTCGCCAAATTCTTTCTTGTCCGTTTTCGCTGGCCCCCTTGTGGAGGTCACCTACGCTCGTGCGTGGCTGTACGGGATTGGCCAGAGTAGCCGAGGTGCGAATCTCAGCTCCCCTTTGGCCAACATTGTTTACCAGGCATATCATGTCGTCCCAAAGCCCGTGAAGTCTTGGCCATGTAATAAATTTACATGGACATGACATAGCGATATGTGAAAAACATTATTGTCACTAAAATTGCCGTTATCACATGAAGGTAACATTTCGTTTCTTAAAATCTGAAACTGGCGTTCATAATTAGTTTTTATACTATCGATTTGATGCTTATAATCTACCTTAACCCCATCATGTTTTTAGTTAAAATCACAAGTGATTTCATTTACATACACTTTTACTCCACCTATATAATTTTTACACCGTCAATATCATTTTTACACTAGCAGTTTCAACCTTTAGACTATCACACTGTCTGTTCAATTAGGTCTTAATGTCTTTATATTGGTCAGTGATATTACTGATTTTTTTTTCTTAATACCATTATTCTGAATAATTACTTATTATTCTTATTATCATTATTCTGAATAATTATTGAATTTCTTACTAATTTGAGAAGCGAATTCATTATTTTCAGTTCTCAATTCAGCTCTCAATTCATTATTTTGTGTAGACATTTCGACTTTCAAAGTCATCATTTTGTCTATCACCAATTTTACTGTTTATGTCAGTTATAAGTTTTACTAACTCATCCATACTTCTAATTTCTTCTTCACTGGCTTTCAATAAATACTCCCGATCCTGGCACAAATGTTATGAATTAAACGGATGGAAACTGAGCTTGAGTTCTAAAGTGCATTTACCAAACCCAAGTATAAATGAAGTAATTTATTACAAAGACACAAAACCATAGAAATAAAACAATCTTATCTAAACACAAGTGTTTCTCTTTCTCTTAGTATAAAGTTAAACCTTAAAGAGAACAATTTACTATTGTTCTGCTCTACTATTATATTACCGTTCACGCAGAACGGTTTTCAAGTCCAGATTTCAGCTCCTTTCGGTCCGAGCGGAGCCATGCGGGAATTATCTTAGAAGCCAAGTCAGCTAAATCTGCATCTCAGGCAGACAGGACCGTTTGAGGTGCCACTTCAGCAGAGCCAAGCCACTTACTTCTTGAAAAGCCAGCTTAATCTGGACTGGCGTTACAAAGGGGAGTGCCTCCAGTCAATGAAAAAGCCTGTGTTGAAAAGGAGCCTGGCACCAAGACTGCAATTCTTGATTGACAACCACGGTAGGGCTTCTACCGGCTCACAGCGCAAAGGTCCCATGAAGGACAGTAGTGATTGCATGACAAGGAACAAGCTCCAGAAGGTTCCTTTTTTCGTCTGTCAACCTATCCTCCCCTAGCGAAGAGTTGAGAGAACCACAGACACTCAGGACGTCTCTTTTGTTTTTTCGTGTGTCCGATAAAGCAGATACTTTATCAGGGAGATACTTCTTGGTTCGGGACTGGCACGATGTAGTAAGAGGTCTCTCAGGACTTGGCTTCAGAGACTCGGAGGAGCAAGTCACGTTTTCCTGTTGGTCGCCTGGCTCTCGATGAGAGCAGACACAGTCAATGGCTTATGAGTTAGGAGCATGATGATGATGATGCTAAGTGTAGCAGGTAGGAGGGTCGTAAGATAAAAAATCAGAAGTCCCTATGAGGTTCGGATGCAATGGCAAATGCAATGGATGGCTTGACCTTAATATGAACTGTAGCAGATGGTGAATCCAGTGTAGCAGGTGTAGCAAACGATATGCTAGTTTTAGAGTAGGCAGTGCAGCAGCAGCAAATGTACAAAGATATAATGTAAGTTGTTGAAACCGAAGAATGTGCTCTTGTTAATATAATTGTGTCAATTAGTTCTGTAAATAAATGTGTTTTAGTAAGTGTTAGAAAGCCATACTTGCTTTAGTTGCTCCTGTGTGGAAGGTATGACTTCCACACAGAGTTCCAGTAGGGTTCTGGACTACTGATTGCTTTAAGGTGGATCACGAGATATATGGTTAAATTAACGATCACGAGATATATGGTTAAATTAACGATCACGGCCAAACCAAATAGGGGCGGGAAAATCATTAATATTAAGAAATGAAAGCCATGATTAAGCACGGTATGAAAGATCAGAATCAAAATCAGATCAGTTCTCGGAGGAGCGATCACTCTGTTGACGCTATTCCGCTCATAGCCATCAAATGTTTTATTCATTGGCATTACCGCTTTGGGTGGTGAAGCCAGTGCAAAATCCCTTTATACCTCTGACCGCAAAAAAGGAAAGTTTCATGAGTGGGATTTGCGTGTCCATTTCGAATGGATGGAATAGGAAACGATTCCGTTGAATGCACTCAGCTCATGCGATAAACGAGAGCCATTTGTATCATATCGATGGACTAAATTTCGAAAAAGACCCTGAGAGGGTCGTAAGATAAAAAATCAGAAGTCCCTATGAGGTTCGGATGCAATGGCAAATGCAATGGATGGCTTGACCTTAATATGAACTGTAGCAGATGGTGAATCCATAAATAATGGAATTTCGGGAAGGTGATATAATGACTGATAATTGTTTCTGGTGGGTTCGGTGCTAACAAATCTGTATTTAGGTATCATGATTTTAATATTGTTCTTCACTTTATTTTTCGATTTCAGTTTTGTAGGGGGAAACTGCATATAGATTGGGAAGCCTGCCCCACAAAGAGCCTCCGAAATTTATAAAATTAGAAATCATAAAAAAATTTTCCAGAAAACACAAAAAATCCTTTCGAATATCTTCCAATCGAAGTAAAAAGACTAAGATAACTAACCAGGTTAGCTAAGTTCAGAAATGCTGACAATATATTATAACAGAGGACCAAGTCTTATTTAACAGCAACGCAACACGAAAAATATTGTGACTCAACGAAAAATTTTAGAACAGTGATTCCCAAACTTTTCTGGACCATCGCCCCCTTTAGAAGAGAACAAAAATTTCAACACCCACCTAGTCCATAATAGTTAATTTTATATGAAATATTAAAATATTGTTGCATATTATCTGTACCTAATTTATCTGTTTATTTATCTATTAAAAATCATAAAGCAAAAATTAATAAAACGACAACCAAATGTACAATAAAATTGTTTATTAAAATTTTAAAAATAAACACAGAATCAATAAGAAATAAAAAAATAATGAGATAAACACAAAATTAATAATAAATAAAAAAAATTAATGATATGGTTGAGGCTGGTGGAGTGTTAACAATTTGTTAATGTCGGGTTCCAATTTCGTTAACATCAATCGAAGATCGCCACGTTCAGTGATGTGTAGTCTGTTCCTCTTCTTTGACAGTAAATTAGCTACTGCACTGAATGCACGCTCAGCCATATAGGACGAAGGAAATGCGATTAAAAACTTCTGTACTATTGGCCACAATCCAGGGTAGAAAACTGGTATTGATATTTGAAGCCAGAACTCTTGGTATCCATGTTTGAATTTTACTTTGAGTGCTTCGTTAGTCGTGAGTTCTAAGAGTTCCACTTCCAAATTTGATGATTCTTCAGTATCTGTGCTTGCGAAAGGATCTAAAACCCAACTCCGTATATTCATGTTTAAAATATTTTGGAAACGCTCCGTAAAATCAACATGAAAAACTTCCAAGTGTTGGCAGTAAGAAAGTAAATATTCCGGTTTTGCAGAGACTGCTGATAATGTGGGAAAGTGGTTGTATTCACCTCTACCTAGATTTCGTTTGAATAGAAGAAGTTTTCCCGCAAAAGCAGCTATGACTCTTTTTGCTTTAATTAAATTCAACTCATCACCTTGCAATTGTAAATTAACTTGATTAAATATTTTAAACAGGTCTGTCAAATAAGCGATGTCATTTTTTGACGTAATTAGGTTTTCGCGCAATTTTTCGTCTCTGTCTTCAAGAAAGTCCAGTACTGAGTCAAATAGATTGAAAAAAAGATTCAGACAAACACCTTTAGAGAGTCCACATACTTCTGTGTGCAGCAGCAAGTGATTGTAATCTTCATCATTTTCATTACAAAGCTTACCAAATAATCGGTCATTCAATGAATTGCTTCTAATCTTATTGATTGCTTTAATAACGTAATGGAGCGACGAATGCAGACGTTCATTCAAATTTTTTGCAACCAAATGCTGACGATGAATAATACAATGTACAGCGAGTACATTTGGTACTGCTTGTTTCAAATGCGCTATGAAACCGTTATGACGCCATCTCATTGCTGGAGCACCATCAGTAGCAGCAGACATAATAAATAAATAACATAATACATAAATAAGAATTTCTTTCTCTTGAAAAAACTTTTGCCTTGTATTAAATATAGATTCTCCCTTTGTATCAGATTCCAAATTTTTAGCAAATAATAACTCTTCATGAATTTTTTCTTCTTTTATAAATCGTACGTAGGATAAGAGTAGACTACGTTATTTGGTAGAGTTGATTCATCGAGTTGAATGGAAAATTTGCAAGTCTTTAAGAAATCACATAATGATATTTCAACGTCTTTTGCCATTTCATCTATTCTTCTTTGCACTGAATTATTACTGAGAGGAATTTTTTTGATGATATCTGACGGTGTCTTATGATGAAGAACAGTTTTTAATATCTCTTTGACTGCCCAAAATTAATTCCTCGCCAATTGTGTGTGGTTTTCCTTCTTTTGCGATTAACAATGAAACGTTATATGAGGCTCGTAGTCCATCATCATCTTGTTTAGAAGACAACGCAAAAAGGTTTGACATAGTTGGCTGTTTTAAATATTGCTTTTTCAGTTCTTGAAAATAGGATAAATCTTTGTTCTTCTTATCAGCATGCATTTTATTTAAATGCTCTTGTAGGCTAGAAGGTTTCATAGCTTCATTTGAAAAAACTTTTCGGCAAATTAAACACATAGGTAATGATTGGTTTGTAGGAGAATACTTAAATCCATATTTCAAATACTCAATACTGTACTGACGGCATTTCTTTTTAGATGTAGATTCAGACATTTTCAAATACAAATTAACTTCTCAACAGATTTATAGATAGTTATGAAAATAATGTTTATAATGACTTCTAACACTTATCACTCATGACTATCTATCACGGCGAAGTACATAAAAATAATAAAACATTCCTAAAGCTGTCGCTTTTATAGATTTGATTTTGTGCACGCATTAACTTGTATGTTTGGGATGCCGGCGCACTTGCTCCGTAAACAAGTCATTTCAAGCTCCCATATTCTTGTCGAAACATGTTAAATTGCATGAACCGCGTGTTTGCTTACCAACTTACAAGGACTTGTCACCGTCAATCTATTCTAAACTAGAACAAATTAGGTATAGGTATACCTAATGCTAATTTAAAAATGCTTATTAACGCGATAACAATAAGATAATTTACATAGCTAGATGAAATATTTATTCATGAAAACAGGTATTTTCAAGGTATTTTATTATATTAAAAAAAATAATTATAAAAAATGTTAAATATAATAAATTTATTATTATTATATTATTATTGCATCAAGGTTGATTTGCCTATCAGGACGGACACACATGTCCAACGTAATAAGCCTGATATAGTAGTGCATGTTAAGGTATTGAATGAGATTACAATTTTTGAAGTAGGAATAACATCTCAGGATAACCTGCAGACAGTAGAGGTTGAAAAGAAGGGGAAGTATGATCTGCTGGCTAATGAGTTGAGCCTAATTCACAAGTGTAATGTTAATATTATACCTTATGTTCTGACGTGGGATGGTATTGTAACTACGTACCATAAAGCATACTCAAAGCGACTTGGAGTGGGGAAACATATTAAAGCTTATATCCAATCTGTGATCTTGAAGAGAACGTTTGAGAGTATCTCAGTCGACTTCAGATGTACCAGTACGCTAGTAGGCGGTAGCAGGGAACTTATTGTCCAAGCTGCAGTTGAAAAGCTGTACATGACGGATGAGGTAGTGGATGACCAGAATCACCAGGAAGACACCACAGAATAGAAGAGATGAAAAGGTTGTCACAGGAAATTCCATTAAATTTATTTATTTATTTGACCGCCCCTCTTGACTGCCTCAACGCCCCCCATTTGCCTCTGTATCCGCTACCGCCCCCATGGAAGGCTCCAGCGCCCATTGGGGGGCTATATCGCCCCCGTTGGGAATCTATGAGTTAAGCAATGGAAGACACGAAGACAAAAGGTTATCACTTTGGATGTCCTTTCGGTGATCACGCACAAGTTTAATCAAACCTGCCACTTTAGTATATGCTAGGATTTTGTTCTTGTTATTATGTGGAAGAATAGTTAAAGATGTTTTAGGAACTATTAGATAAACCAGTACATACAGTTGTAAAAAAAAAAGAGCAATATGTATTTTCAGTTTATTTATTGTTTAATTATCTATTGCCAAATTTTGTCACTAAAATTAGTGTTCTAAAAACATAATTTTTTTTTTACTTTTGATAGGATACTGTTATATGGAATTAATTTAGGTAAGGAAGATAATATATTTTTTTTTTACTTAAGTATTTTCACGATCAATGTTTTAAATTCATTTTATGGGTTCTATTTTGTGAAAATTCAACTGTCATGTAAAATTTTAGTAAAAGTAATTCCACAGTTTATGCCATTTTTTGTTCATTCGACATAAAAGTTCAAAAATCATGGTGGAATAGATTTCAGTTACAAGAGCTCACAACCCAGAGAATATTTCGCCATACGGGTTTGTAAGCGTGTATTAGGGAATTATTAAACATAAACTATCATAATTAAGAGCAAGAAATATTTTAGTGTCTTGTTTTATAAAGAAATAATGGCTGTGTTTTGATCGGAAGTAATGATCAATGTAATCTCCTGAGTTTGTTGGTAGCAGTTTATCGGTGTTTGTCAACACGAATCACCTCCCTCCATAATACTGCGGGGGGGGGGGCACCCACTGCGGGGGGCAGTCGGGGTTGACAAATGTGACTGTCACGTGATGGCCGCATCGTGCTTACTAGGAAGCCAAATAGATTTGCCCTCGAACAGAGTTGAGGGTGGGGTAAAACAGATTATGTACTGTTATGGAGACTAGAGAAGTTTATTTTGACTGTAGCTAAGACTTTATAATGTGACATAGTTGGTTGATTAACGAAGTGAGATAAGCTGCCAGGTCCTGTTTCATTCGACTGAGTGTTATTTTGGTAGTTTCTGCTACTTTTTAGTCACGAGAATTTTGCCACCTATGCATAACTGTTGTAAATACCGTCACTTTCTTACTTCGCATATGTCATTTGTTCCCAGGACCCGTACGTGGTCGCTTGTAATGACGATTGATGAAAGTTACATTTTTGAATTTTTTGTTTAAGGTGGACTTAGCAGAATAATAAGATTAACGTGAATTTGCTGTGTATAACTTTTTTGTTGTATATACTTTTGAGCTCTCACGTCGTACCCCAAAACGTTTTACCGCGTTGAGAACCCCTACTCTAAACAATCACTTTGGAAATGCGGCAGAATTTTTTATATGAACTGTTTTAAGCTTTCCTGCAACTTCGATATTTGAGTCCTTTAGAATTTACATCATGGTTTAAACTAGTTTCAAGTTGACCTAGATTCTATTATAAATATCGAATTGAATTTTTAAGACAGTACGATACAGTTTCCTAGGAAACATCGGTATAAGCAAACATTGTTTAAACAGGAAGAGTTGGTAATGCTAATCCGACGTTGTATCTATATGCTTAAAAAAATTGCTAATTAAATCACTATCGCGACGTACGCTCAATAGCAATTCGTGAATGCTGAAAAATAGCGAAACGATGCAAATGCTGTTATAAATTCGTTACTTTAGAATCAAAAGTTTCTAAACAAATTTAATAACTGGAATCACTTCCGGTATCAGCCAGCACGTGACACATGTCATTTACAAGAAGTATGTCGATGTAGTTAAAAGCTGATTTTTGTACCCGAAAAGATTCCCTAGATGCGTTTCGTGTCTTTCTACGTTCAAATAGGGGAGGCTCTGTCGGTAGCGCGCCAGGCTTGCAATTCTCAGGTTCGGGTCCCAGCTGGGAATGTATAGAGATTTTCTTTGCTATACTCACCACCCTACCCACAGTGAATACCGGTCACTGTCAACACCACCTAGAGGAGAAGGCCCTACCAGTCGGTGAAGCGATTCTGATGACGTCAATTTAGTCGACCCGTAGCTAGTAGCGTCGCCTCCATCTTGCTTTCGTTCGTGTTTAGCTAGTTCGGCAAAACGTTTTAGTGTGTGCACACAATATTTTACGTTCATTGATTTTATTTTTAGCGCAATGCCATCGCGCTGCTCCGTTCCTCAATGATAAAATGTTCTCAGTTTCTAAATTTCCAGAAGATATCGATTTGCGACAGAAATGGATTCGTTCAATACCAACGCAAAACTTCTGTCCAAAGAAAGAATCCAAGGTAAGAATAACTTTATTCTGTATTATATCTGTTGTCATATTTATGAACTTCTAAAGTAAAAATTATCGTTTTAACTATTGTATGTTACGTTTGTATAATATACATATATAATATCATTGATCTGTTATGGATTAAATTGACGTTATTTTTATTAAGTAAGAAACCTAATATGCTGGAATAACAAATGTCGAATGTACGTATGTTAAAATGCTTAAATAGAAAAGAATATTTGACAGTGACCAGACTTTTTATTTAATAGATTACAGTAGTAAGTTAAGATATTGGTACTTTTGTTGGGATAGTTTCAGGGTCTAATGCTATATCACTATAGTTATATATCCATAGAGTTCAAATATTTCTCGTATAAGTTAATACGATAATACTGTTTAATACTGTTAAACTTGAAATACATATATATGCCAAAGGCAAGATCATGGGAAAACCTACTTTTAAATACAAAATCTCTGCATAAGTATTAGAAATTATTTTGGTGTTATTACTAATAGTATACTTGGATACAAATTGGACCCATGTTCAAAGCCTAGAGATGGCTTTGTGAATATGTATTATTTTCCTGCTGAAGTTTTGCCTACCTCACACATCAGCTATTTTTTAATAAAAGCAGGACAGGTAATGGTAAAAGTTCATTGTAGAAACTGTCGACAACAGTAAACTTCCTGACCAATCAATTCCTAATAACTTTCAGCATTAAATTAATCTGCATAATTATATCTCTGAAATCAGGTCAAATTATAGTGGATATTAAAGAATGGGTGGGCTACATCTAGCGTACATATGGATTAATAAATGAAAGGATATTTTGAAAAAGGATTTAATAGTAAAGTTAAAGAATTTTTTTACTTTCAAAGGAGTAATTAAAAGTGCATATATTTCCAATCACTCATTGTAAAATGAGATAAGTCAGGTATATTATAATAAAGGTATAACAGTCTACTGTCATATCTTTATTGCATGTGATTGCAGATTTTGTTTTAATTTTGTTACAAATGTATTCTATAATCATATTAGAGAATATATGAGGGGATATCTGTCATTTCATCTATTATGTGAATATAAATATGTTAAACACCACAAATGCATACAATATTGTTTTCAAGTTAACGTCAAAGTTTATCCTGTGTACTGACCACTGGTTTGGATTTTACAAATGAAGAAATCCAAAAATTATCACAAAAATTTGAGGTATTTTGATTTTACTGATATGCAATGGTAAAAGTTTATTGTAGAAA
The DNA here is from genome assembly GCA_038380435.1 of Ryuthela nishihirai. NCBI lineage: Eukaryota > Metazoa > Arthropoda > Arachnida > Araneae > Heptathelidae > Ryuthela > Ryuthela nishihirai. The sequence continues at coordinate 2,259,265 of JAWZYU010000029.1, read as the reverse complement.
CTGTCGACAAGAGTAAACTTCCTGACCAATCAATTTCTAATACCTTTCAGCATTAGTATAATACCAGGTGCTGTCTATATAAACAAAGTTATGCCTAATAAACTGAAAATTACAGTAAGAGGAAATTGTCTGAAACAATAAACTTATTACTGGAGTTGTTTTCAGGCTCAATTCCTAGACTGGAATATTTCAAACCTTTAAACGTTCATTCATAAGAGTGTTGTTTTTAATGATTTTCAGCTCAGTATGATTTTTCGCATTTTATTTTACATTATCACCTTATAGTGGCATTACCAAAAGCACTTTATGGTTAGCACTAGCAGTGGAATGCTATTAGATGGTTAGCATTAGCTTTCAAGGTGAACTATATATGATAAAAGAAGTGCTAGAAATATTGAGAAAAACCAGCTTACTGGTAGAATAGGTGCATTCCTTGGGAGAATTCATTCTTTTAACCATGGATTTTTATTGAAATCTTAGAAAATACACCGATTATAGAATTGTTTTGAATACAATCATAGCTTTTACTTTCGAAGGTAAAAAGTCTTCAGTTCTGAATAAAATTTTTTAGTGTATGGTGAACAGTATTCCTGGTGTTTGGATTTTTGTTTTAATGTTTATCATTCATCAGAGGTTTTTTTGTACATATTCTCAATATTTCTTTTGCATACATAGGTGTGTGAACTCCACTTTGCACCATCTGATGTTGAAAGAGAAACCAGCATGTTTGACATGAAAACTGGGAGAAAGCTTTCTGACCTCTATGGTATCCATATACTGATGGAGAGGTACTGTTCAACTACTTTTAAAGCATCCACAAATACACTTTAAAAAAATATTATGCCCAAAACTGAAATCATTGCTGACCACTACCTCAGTCAGAGTTTGAAGTAACAGAAAGTTTACCTTTTATGACAGTGCATAGTTACTAATCATTATGACACTTTAGGAGAAATAACCTTTGATTGTTTATGAAATAGGAATAAAAATCACTGTACCATATATTTTATAGTATATTTAATGAGTATTTTTTTTTGACTCAAATAATCATAGCCCAATAAATACAATGGTGGAAAACCCTTTGGAATGGTGTGCTATTGTTTCAATCATTGTTTTTCAGACACAAAAACTGGTTAACTTTATTGTCAAATATTTTGCAATATTTTAGTGGAAATTTTATTGCATGCAAGCTGCAATAGCTATTTTCAGTTCCTTTAACTATATTTTGCTACTGTACAGGGTCTACTAGATTTATTTCGTTTTTATTTTACTGATTTCATGTCTTTTGTGGCTAAATCTATGATCAAAGGGAATCTCTACCTGCACTTGTCAGTAGGTTTTTTCTTAATATTGTGTTTAGTGTTACTTTTGAGTGATCTTTTGCCAATTCCACAACATTTTCACTTCCCACTATACTCTTATGGCTGGACCCCTGAAGATAAATTATATTTTTAGTTGTCTTTAAATTTTTTTATCAATGTATCAAATACTTGTGGTGGATGCTTTTGTTTGGACAGCTATTCAGTATGGATGCAATATGTGACAGTATATGGTTTTCTTTCCAATCCATTTCATTTCTTCTGTTATACATGCATTTAGTGGGGTATGAAATTTATAATTTTCTGTTGGAACATATACCACCAGTTTCTGGATGAAATGATCAACTGAAACTCATTAAACTGCAAATAGAATTTTATGAATATTATTTTTCCTTCATTACTTTAAATTGAGAACATTATAAGCAGAAAACTTAAGTGTAAATCTTTGGTTTTTGTAAAAGCCATGGGAGATTTAGGAAGTTAATTTATTCCTTGATTTTCTTTAATATATATGCATATCTTGTGGCTTCTTCTGCCTTGCAAAGGTAGGATTTTTTAAAATTTTGAATAGTTATTGCCAATGGGTGTTTGATATGCCTATGAACTAGCCTGGTCAACGGATCAATAAGGTTTTCTGTATCATTGGGGATGTCAGTTTCTGCTTAGAGGGAGATGATAGACTATGTTATTAGAAACCTTGTACTGGTTCTGATACACATTTTCTTCTTCCAAGTTCTTTGTTAATAATTGGTTTTACACTGATAGTGAGTTAAAGTAATATTAAAATTTTAATGTAAGAATATCTGTTTATAAAGGGAAAATACCCTGTTGCTCTTAGCATTCGAAAGTATCTTCACCAGATATGGCAGTTAAGATATGCATAATAGTTAATGACTTAAGGTTTAAAAAACTCTGCAGAAGGTCAAGATTAGAATAATGTTTTTATTTAATATGTTTCCAGGCATGTTAAGTATATGCTCTTTACAAAATAGCAAAACATTTTTTTCTGTTCTGTATATTTTTGACACCATACAAATTTAAAGTTATTTTATCGACTTGCCTTTGGGAAGGAATCCTATTAAGAACCTACTGGTGTAGTTTATTTTGCCACTTCATCAACCTTTATGTAAATGACATCTAGATATTTTTTTAATTCTTCAATTTGATTTGCACATTTGGAGTATACTGAATCATTTCAAACAGCTTGACCTCTATAAAAATATAAGAAAATTTTAGATGCTAATTCTATCTATTCAATGTTAGTAAAATGTTCAATAGTTGATATATATTGCTTGTAGTACTTTATTTTTACTTAATTCAAGTTTTGCAATGTCATTAAATCTGAGTTGCTGATGATGCTACAATTCTACTAATTATATATATAGCTGCAAATTTTACAAGTTAAATCTTTTCTTATTACATGTATGTACAAATGTATTATCATAAATATTTTCAATTCTGTGTTATAAAAGTCTGTGTTTGCTGCCATGAAATTACCCCATATACACTCTGTTAATTATGACCACCCAATCCCATGTTATGTCAATGGAAAGATTATTTCAAAGCTCTGTAATTTCTAAAATAAACATTTCATGGGAAAATATGACTGAATATATATAAGTTAAAAATCTATCTTAATTTTCTATATTCCAATAATACTCATTTAGTATTTAAAGAGGCTTCGCTTGGTTACTAACCTGGGTTCGAGCCCTAGGTAAGGCATGGTTGTTCGTGTTGTTTCTCTGCCGGGTTTCCGTCATCCTCACAGACCTACTATGGCATATAAACTTACAGGCTCATGTCAGACCTCTGTTGTAAGCAGCTGTTTGAAGGGGTATTTTATTATATATATCAACATCTTAAACAGTAATGCGCATCCTGCAGAGTTGGTGAAAATTTAAATAATTGTTACATTTTCTGCTAAAACTATGGTAATAAAATTTAATATGGGATACTGTTTTGAGATTAACTTATTTCAACTACTTCCCAGATCAATATTTTAAAACAGCCATTGTTCATATTAAATATCCCAGTTTTCACAATTCTTTGATTTTTAATGAACATAGATTTAGATAAATTTGATTGAGATCTTTAATTGATTTTCATTTAATTTTTTTTCGTAAAAGCTCATTTTAAAAGTTACAAAGGTTTGAAATTAGCTTTCCATGGACATAACATGGAATTAGGTTTCATAATTACTGAGTGTATATGGATATTTCAATGTGACCTTTACATTGTATAATACTCATTGTATTTTATATTTCTGTTGTATTTTGAATCTTTTGACCACATGTATTTAGATGTTGCTTTCATGTTTCTTCAGAATTTTTTTTCTATTATTAAAGTTTATTATGATAGCAAAAAGGAAAAAAATTTCTATGTTATGTGAAGAAATTAGTTTTAATATGCATTAATGTGAAAAAGTTTGGGAAAGCAATTTTTCTTTTCTTTTTATTTAAAAGTCATAGTTGTCCTAGAAACAGTTTTTATTAATGTGATGCATTTTAAAAACAGCTTTCATTATTAAACTATTTAAAAAAAAGAGTTCAACTGGGATGAATGGAATATCATAAAATTTTCCTTTTCAATTTAAATAGTATTGCACAATATTAAGTTCTTTCATATTGCTTAAAAATTCTCCCATATGATTGGTGAATTTTCCTGTTTTAATTGCACAATTTTCTTAAAAATAAAGTAAACAATGAAATATTTGTTTCATTGTAATGTGTATCCTATATATATATTTGTTTTCTCATATTGTAAATAAAAGTATTTTTTTAATGTGGAATTTGTTGGTTGTTTTTCTTAACATATGCAATATTGAAACACTGTTTTCATTAAATAATGTTTTAGACCTCATATATATACATACATATTTGTGAAAAAAAAATAGATATCTGTGGTATTTTGTAACAAGTGGTTTTTTTCTAAATATATTTCGCACTTCTAGAATCCTTTAAGAGTGAAAATTTAGTACTTGTTCAAATATATTAATCGATCGTTTGCAAAATTCGTTAAAAGTTTTGAAATTTCCGAACATTTAAAGAGTGTTATTATCTAAATAATAATTTAAAGCTCTCTGTATAATCCGAAACGGTAATTAATGGTTTATCAATACTAATCAAAGCAAAAAAAAAAAAAAGTTATCTCTAAAAAAAATTAGAAAAAAGTGGGATTTTTTTCTAATTATATGAAAACAAATTATTTTAATGATTTATTAGTGAATATTCAAAATCTAAATGGGAAGTTGTATGAACAAGGATAAGCTATCTCTCAATCTATTCTGCCGGCAATCCAGTCCAGTAATGCTGACGTCACAAATGAGTGGTACGGCCTTCTCCTCTAGGTGGTGTTGTCACTGTTGGGCTTATAAAGTCCACCGTTCATCGGATGGGACGTTAAACTGTGGCCCTATATATGGAATAATATGCACGTGGCATATTAAGCACGTGGCCCCATGTGGATGGGGCCACGTGCATCCAGAGTGTGGCCCCATGTGGATGGGGCCACACTCTGGATGGTCTTGATGTAAGGCTGACTCTTCCCAACACCTGTCCAGCGGGCCCCCTCGCCCAACCATCCACGAAACCACTAGAGCTTGGAACGTGGACATTTGTCCCAACAAACTATGTTTTGGTAGCGATTATCATTCTTTTTTTAACAAAAAAAAACTCGAAATTCCCCTTTAAAACAGGATCGTCTTTTGGCACAATTCACTTACAGAGGTACAGTATAAATTTAGACCTTAATGCCACCAAATCTTATTAACAATAAATATTTGGCACGACTCAAAATTCGAAAAGTTTCCATTTTCCAGATTTGAATGAACTGACTGAATTAGATAACTTTTGAGTAATGCAGACCATTTGGACAGGTTCCTTCTACGCTGATTCGAAGCATTAATGTCAGTTTTCTTTTAGGCCTGAATCAGCACACGAATATGACGTGGTGCCATCTATCAGATGTAGTACTATCCTGTATAGTGAAGAGTCGGATGGCATCATTCAATCATGTTTCAATTCCTCTAAATAATATTAAAATGAAAAATACATTTGTACACACCCAATTGTTAATAAATTTGTACCAGAGTATTGTTTGTAATACATTTACAAATATTCAACAATTATTTCCTTAACTTTCGAGTTTCGCTATGGAGAAAAGGGTCCCCCCACCACAAAGTAAATCGGAGTTGGCAAAATTCGAAACGACTTTGTAAAATCTAGGTCATTTGTGAAAATTTTAAATTTTTTTGTAAAATTAAGGGGAATTTCCAAATTTCAGATAACTTGGCAAAATCTAGGGTAGTTGTCAAAATCCAGGGAACTTGGGGAACAAAATTTAAGGCAATTGGCAAAACCTTGGAGAGTTCGCAAAATTCAGAGTGACTTGGCAACATTCAGTTGAAATGTAAAAATTGTGATTTCTTTTTCTGTAAAATTAAGCCGAGTTGGCAAAATTCGAAGTGACTTTGAAAAATTCATATCAGATATTGGGATTTTTTTCTTTAAAATTATGGCGAGTTGGAAAAGTCGAGGAAATCGACAAAATCTAGGGGAGTTAAAAATTTCGAGGCAACTTGGCAAAATTCGAATCCACTTGGTTAAATATAGGCGAGTTGTGAAAATTGGGATTGATTTTGTAAAATTAAGGAGAGCTGCCAAAATAAGGAAAACTTGGCTTTTGCCAAGTTTTGGGATTCTTTTTGTGAAATTAAGGAGAATTGGCAAAATAGAGAAAACTTGGCAAAATCTGGGGGAGTTGGTAAAATTGAAAACTACTTGGTAAAATACAGACGAATTGTGAAGATTTTGAGTTTTGTGAAATTCGTGAGAGTTGGAAAAGTATGGAAAACATATATCTTGGGGAATTGGCAAAATTTGGAAGCCACTTGGTAAAATACAGGTGAGTTCTGAATTAAAAAATACCTATCTTTTTATGTGGCCCTAAAAAGTAGCTTAAAGCATATCGATGGTGCAATCAGTCACCGAGTTCGTATTCACTTCAAAGGAAGATAGGGAGCCAGCAATCTTGTTGAGTAGGTAAATCAGCGCCCTATCTTCCTTTGAAGTGAATACGAACTCGGTGATTGATTGCATCATCGATATGCTTTAGGTTTATTTTCTACTTTTTAGGGCACATATAGGAATATAGGTATTTTTTAAATTTTTTAATTTATTTATATTTTTTTCTTTGCCACTAAAAACGCATACCTTCAGACACTTTCACTTGATATATGACTCATAAACATCGACCGCATTTTCCCTTCCCTGTTTTTGGAGTCGTATTTAAGGTAGCCCATGATATTTCAAATGTTACAAGCTTTAATTTGGGAAATGATTCATTAAAGTCGAACCCCGCGAAAAATCTTACCTCCCCCTTTTTATCAGGGGGCCAATAGTGCGGAGAAAAATTTGTAATAGTTTAAGACGGTCATTATATGACTTTCACCTAACTCGTAACTGTAGGCCCTCGCATTCGCAAGATATACTACAACTTTCGCGATCCCATTTTTAGTGGGGGAGGACGTATTGGGGGTCAATTTATTATAGCCTATGATACTCATCACATCACAAGCTTCCATTTGACACGTAACTTGTTACTTTCCGTCTCGCGTTCAAGAAACATGTTCATAAAACAATGAAAATGGCAAAATTGAGAAAACTTGGCAAATTTCAACGTGGAATATAATTGGAATAAAAAATGATTTTTTTTAAATTTTTTTTATGAAATTATGGAAAAGTTGCAAAATCGACGGAAGCTGCAAACCGCGAGTGAAATGTTTCACAGGTTATATTTTTTGTATACTGAGTATAATCTTAGTGAATCTTTGTCCATAAAAAATTGTACCAATTTTTTTGTTTTCTGCTAAACCTATAATATAGAAAAAAATATCTATAGTTACTAAGATAATTATGAGAAGAGTAAAACATACTAAAAAGTTATAAATCTTTTTAGTCAAATGTGCATCGAGGCAATTAGGCTTAAATGGTATCTGAACTGGGGGGGGGGGAAGCACGATTAACTTTCTCCGACAAAACATTACTAATTAAGAAATTATTTTCTAATTTGGAGTGAGTGAATACTGGACATAGGGTAGGTAAGGATAAAGGAGGATTACTCTTTATTTTTTTAAAGAGTTAAAAATAATTAACCTTTGATATTTGGAAATATATTAAGCTCTCTCTCTCTCCTCTACAAAATAGAGTGACGATAATAATACGACGAGCTAATTGGATCTTTCGGCATGGATTGCACAAAAGTTGGTGTCTTCATAGTGTTTGAAAAGTAGCTAAAAGTTCTGCAGCCTAAATGCTAGTTAAATTTTTCAAGGAGTAACAAGTTATCTGCTGAGGAGTGGTCAACTTCACAGGGTCCTGGTGCTGACCATTTATACCTATTAGACTGGACTTGTTTATGGATTTGAGCTTGATTATTGATCTTGGACTTGCTGCACTGGTGGGCCTCTGTTGAGGGAGAGTATGCCGCTGTGTTTTCTGTTTGCTTCTGGGTTGCCAGCTCTAAGTGAACAGAGGCATGGGATACCTTATATCAGCTGGTGGATAATCCTAATCAGAGGCCATCGCAGGTACCTGAACCTTACTTAGCTAGTTGGGCATCGTCAAGCCTAAACTGGAGTAATGTGTCACTGGCAGGCCATATGTTTTTCCAGATTGGAACGTGGACATTTGTCCCAACAAACTATGTTTTGGTAGCGATTTATATTCTTTTTTTAATAGACGTTAATGCTTCGTTAATAAGACTCCGGAATATCCAGAAAACACAGCGGCAGATTCTCCCACAACAGAGGCCCACCAGTGCAGCAAGTCCAGGATCCATAATCAAGCTCAAATCCATAAACAATTTCAGTCTAGTAGGTATAAATGGTCAGCACCAGGACCCTGTGAAGTTGACCACTTGAAAAAGTCCACTTGAAAAGGTGGTGCCTGAAGTTCCTACCAGCATCGGTGACTTCAGCCATTAGAGGAGGAGGAACAGGTCTTTGCCCCATGCCTGCGATCAGAGGGCTGTTTGATATTGTTGGCCCTACCTATCTCAATAAACCTAGTTTCTTTAAAAATCCTACTAATCATTTTCTCTCTGCAGGAACGTGGAACGTGAGGACATTATATAGAGATTATTCTCTTGATGTCCTCACGCAGGAATTCCAGCGCTATAACCTAGATATTCTAGGCTTGAAAGTGATCAGATGGACAGGTAAAGGTGAGATACTTAAAAATAACTATAAATTTCTCTCTACAGGGAGGGAGGACGGAAAGCATCACCAAGGCGTGGGTCTGCTGCTCAGCAGACATGCTAGTGATGCTCTTCTAGGATATGAGTGCATTAATGAAAGGTTTTTTACAGAAAATCTTCACACAAAGACGAATATTATCTACTGTTCGCCCCTATTGAGCATGCCGATGAGGATGAGAAGGATGGGTTTTACGGAGAACTTCAGAATATTCTGAATTCTGTCAAGAAAGGAGACATTACCCTTGTTCTAGAGGGCTTCAATGCCAAAGTTGGTACTGACTCTGACCTTTCAGGAGGTGTGATAGGCCCTTTTGCTATTGGTGGCTCCAATGGCAATGGGCGATGTATCCCACAGGTAAGTAAACTTAATAGTTTGAGAATAAATAAAACACTTATTACAAACACCGCGATATACATAAGTACACATGGGTTTCACCTGATGGGCTGCATAAGAATATGATTGATTATATATTAATTAACAGCAAATGCGCTAGTTCTGTTAGGAATACCAGTTCATATAGGTGAGCTGGAATTGGATCTTGTTAAAAGTGTTTTCAACTTAAACTTAAAAAGTGTTGTGCTAAAGTGAAAAAATTTACGTTTAATACTAAAGCTCTGAAAGACCCAGTTATAGCTAAAGCTTACCATGATAGGTTACTTAGTTATTATGACAGTCATGGTTGGTTACTACTGAAGTTGAGAAAGAATGGGACCATTTCAAACAGGCTTTTTTTGGAAACTAAACGTACTCTTTTAGGAAAAAAGGAGCAGAGAAGGTAAAATTATTTGAGTGATAAGGAACTTGAGAGCTTATTTCAGAAAGAAGGAACTGCAGGAATTTCCTTAATTAGTACCCTACTAGTCCTAATAGAAAGGATTACAGAGAGCTTAACAAACGTGTAAAGGATCAGTTAACTGCTAAGAATCTTTGGCTTGATGGCTTGGCTGACAAAGCTGAGGAAGCAGTTAGGCAGCACAACAGCAGAGAGCTGTATCAGATAGTTAATGTTTTTATGTGGTAGAAAACGGAAAGGTATACAGGGATTGAAGGATAAACAAGGTAAGGTTATGGAAGGGGAGTATTCTGCCATGGCTAGGTGGGCTGAGCATTTCAGTGATATTCTAAACAATGTGGTTAGTTCTACTCCCATTGTTTGTAATGATGATGGATGCATTGGTGACTTTAATGTTGGCCCTATAACACAATCTGAAGTTATTTTGGCTATTTCTAAACTTAAACTTCATAAATCAACAGGGGTAGATGAAATTACTACAAAAATGCTTAGAGCTAGGAATGTTTGTGTTACCACTTGGATGACTGAAATTTTGAATATCTTTTATGATTACCAGAGCTATTATTATCCCTATTTTAAAAAAAGGTTATCACAGTTTTTGTGATAACTATAGGGGTATCAGCCTACTCTCTGTTCCAGGGAAAGTTCTTTGCATGATTGTGCTTAATAGAATTAAGAATCTGATTGACAGGCAATTGTGTGATGAGCAATGTGGATTCAGAAGTGGTAGGGGATGTGTAGATCAGACATTTTCACTTAGGCAGATTCTTGAGAAATGTTTAGAGTTTCAGAAACCTTTGGTTGCTAGTTTTGATGATTTCAAAAAGGCTTTCGACTCTGTGATCGTCATAATTTGTGGTTGATTGTGATATCATATGGTATACCAGACAAGTTAGTTAATATAATGAAAGCTCTCTATAATAACATTTAGTCATATGTGCGAGTCTTGTAGCAATTGGTTTAGCATTATTTCTGGTGTTCGACAAGGGTACATTTTGTCTCCTTTTCTGTTTAGTTATTATGTTATGCAAAATTCACTTCAAGGGAAAGATTTTTGCCTTAAAAGGGCTGGAGATACTAAAATTTCTGATTAAGATTATGTTGATGATTTAGCTCTTTTGTCAAATGATGTTGATGAGATTCTCTTTCATTCGAGCTGTTAATGAGACTTGTAGTAGGGTAGGTTTGGTTATAAACAGAGAGAAAACTAAACTGATGAAAATTGGTCAGGCAGGTTGTGATTCAGTTCATCAGAATGGTTGCAGTCTTGAGCATGTGTCACAGTTTAATTACCTTGGGAGCTATGTAACAGATACTGGTGATATGCGGCATGAGATTAACAGACGAATAGGGATTGCTGCCGAGACTTTTAAGAATCTATGGAGAGTGTGGAGAAATAGGCATATACACCTAAAGACTAAAATTAGACTGTATAATAATTTCTAGGGTTAATTAAGGTAATGAAACTTGGACGCTGTGTAAACAAGATTACAGGAAACTAGATGCTTGCATAGTATCTTGGGTATTACGTGGTTTAACTTTGTAACTAATAATGAGGTTAGGCAAAGGAGTCTGCAACCTCCTTTAAGCAGCATATTGTGCAGAGACTCCGCTGGTTTGGCCATGTTGCCCGTATGGATAATTATAGATTGGCGAATAGGGTTATGAACAGTGTGCCTAGAGGTCTCGGAAGGAAGGGGAGACCTAGGATGCGGTGGGCAATGTCAAACAGGACCTTGTTAGAATTGGTGTGCAGTGGCCGGATGCAGTTCAGGACAGATATGCTTGGAGGGATTAAACTACACGGTCTGGTTTGACCTCCGTAGTCCATGGCTGCTTGAGGAGATGATGATGATGAACAAGTTGTAACATCGAGAGAAGGAATACATTTTATTATTAGGACTCTTAGATCTATCTGTGTATATTTGTAGAAAGCATTGATAGAAATCTGCGTTGTAATTCAAAGCAACGGACTTCATTTCCTGTGGAGTAAGACTTATTTTGAGAAAGAGGAATATTGGTAGGATAATTTCCCAAATTGGGACATAGATCTCCTGTAGGTTACGAATTGATGAATTGAATACGTGGTTCTCAATTTATGAGTTTCTTGATATCTGATAGTTTGCAGTTATAGAGGATTTCATTCATGCCATAACTTTTATTATTCTAGACTTTATTTTGAGGAGGAGGATAAAAGCTTCAGCAATAATTGGTGTCCCTGGAAGCATCATCTGGCAAAATCTGACAGCTTTATTCTAGCAAATATTTTGTTTATTTAGAAAGTATCTGAAGCATTTAGAAGAAAAATGCTACCGTACTCCAAGAAAAAATTAATTTATATAAAAATATTATTATACTAATAAATTGAGAAAAGTCAGAAAGAAGTGACTACCCATTATGTTCTGGCAAGATATCTTAGAATGCTTAGAATGTCAAGTCGGGCATTCGGCACTGGAATACGTCATTTACTGGTTTTCCAAGTGAGAGTTTTGTGCAAATAAACACCAAGAAAATTTTTGTTCAGTGACTGAACAGTTATTTGAGATATCGATGATACAAGAGATTTTGCTCTCTGTGCAGCCCATTTAGACCCCAAGCTTCAATGAAATCAGAAATTTTGTCGATGGTAACGTGCAAGTCTCTTTCTAGATTACAAGAATCGTTTGGGATGGACGACGGCAATATCGTGTGTGCAGAGAACAATGTATATTATTATTTTTTTTAAGATAAACTGGCAGGTCATGCAGCGTACTACAAATAGCTAGACCTAAAATGCTTCCTTGGGATAATCCAACAGAGCAAACGATGGTTTTGGAGCAAAATGTTTCGAGCTTTGAACTTTCCTTTCAGAGAGAAAATCTTGGAAGTATTATAACATACGTCTGACTCGAGTTTGAAATTTTTAAAAAAAAGAGGCTCTGATGCCAAACATTGTTGAACATTCAAAACAACAGTCACAATTTGGTTTCTTTTCAAAGCATTTTGGGTTTCAGCCACAAGTTTCAAACGATCTTCTGCAGCTTTTCGTCTTCGGAACCCCATTTGGCAAGACAGAAGCAGGTTGTTCACTTCTAAAAACCAGTTCGAGGTAAAGAACTAATCTCTCAAATAATTTATCAAGGAATGATGAGAAGTCGGTCTGTAGGACTGCAACTGATTAGATTATTTCGTTTTTTGATGGTAAACAACGTTGGCGATTTCCCAAACTTAAGAACTTTTCCGTTTACACAAATTTCATTAAACGTTTGAAGATTTGGAAGGATGGTCTCTGGCAAGGACTTAATCATACAATTCACGAGATCGATCGCCAGATTGTTTTTTTCTTTCAACTTCTTTATAGTGTTAATTCCCAAATCGGAAATTTCTGTTCCAAGAGATAGAAAAAGTTTTCACAAGGGTGCTGACTCTTGATAGGTTATTAAGGAAAAGTGAAGAGTCAGGAAGTGAAGCATAGGATGTAAAATGGCTGTCTAGGATATTAGTAAGATCATCGGTTTAACAGTTGAGTGTAATTCAGAGGATAGCCTAGGCAGGTTGGGATTCTATTTCCTCACGTGATTTGCTGTTTTTATTGTTTCGATTCTTGAAAACATTTGTTGTGACAATCGTCATTGTTTAAAATAACCAAAGAAACATTTTGAATTTGTGAATTAGTTTTATTTCTTGAACCAGGGTACAAAATTTCAGTATAATACAAAATACATGTCTTTGGTAATACATTGCAACAGAGACATTAAAATAAAATTTAATAATCAAGAGAAATGCTATTTGTCCCCCAATGATACATCATCCAAAAAACACAGAGGATAAATATTCAGTGGCAGTGGTTTTAGTTTTGATTAAACGACTACTCTACATTGGCAACTTTGGACACAGCTGTTATTTGGTGACTTGGAAGTCAATAGCAGCATTCTCGCTGTGACTAGAAACACTGCCTTCTTACCTGAATGATTGAGTACTAGATGACACTTCATGCTTCTCACCATGACGAGGTCAGTGTGTCTCTGATCTGTACCCCGGTTCAAAGAATGGTGAATAAAATGCAACTATTCTTCTACTCTTTCTGTGCTTTTAACAATACTCTTAATACACAGAATTCAAGGGATTTACTAAAGATGAAAAGATTTAACAAAGAGATTATACTGGCGCTAAGTGAATGACACAATTATTAGATGCTATCTACAATAAAGCAGAATCTCACGATAAAAAGTCGACGGTGTACTAACAGGATCAAGACGTTTCTTCCCATTTAGATAGTCCCAACGAATTTCGACTCCACTACACATCAGTTATTAAGGAAATTTATTTCCCTATATCCTTATTTTTTATTAAAGAACAGCAAGAAACACCTATTAGAATTGCACAATATCAGATTATTCATTATATGTTTCAAGCGGGGCTGTTATGAAGATATTTGCCTCTCTGAAGCTAAGGAGTTTTTTTAATTGCTTAAGATATGCATATTTTTAGTCGATATATAATAATTATTATAGCAGTTGCGAGCTGCCTATAGTGTTATACGCTGGCTTTCTTGAAACATAAATTCATCATTTTGCTTTGATAATTTCTTTAATATGCTGCCCTGCTGTTCTATATGCCTCGACTTTAGGGCGAGATCGTCGGACAAGCAAAATGTTTCCTCGTGAGAAGGGCAAGTACCCAAATGCAGAATTAACGCAAATTGATTTTGCCAACCTCTGGAAATTTTGCTTTCCCAAAGTATACTATGTAAATAATCGGTAACAATTGTTCACTAAACTAAGAGGCACAAATCCAAGGAAGGATTGAAGTATCTATTAATTTCTTTTCGTTATTTAAAATTAAAACATTTATAAAAAGTGAAGGAAAATCGTCATCGCTATATGACATGTCTTTCTTTCGGCTACCCCCATAACAATGTTTTCTGACTGATGCACCAATTGATTAGAATTACTACAAATTAAGGTTCAACAGCATTAATTTGCTGCTGCATGTTATAAAATTAGGTCTGGTCAGAGATAAAAAATAATTGTTTAAACAAAATAATTTCGCAGTTTATTTCTTAATATTTAAAAAAAATTGACAATTTTGTACTATTAAAGTTGTTGAGCAGTTTAAAGGTATACACTTGTATTTGATAAATACATAGTTTTAAATAAATTTAAACACTACTGCAGAATTTTGCCAAAATCCAATTCTTCAGATCTGCATTGCTTCAAGATACACAATTTCCTATTCCTTGTTTCAAGGTTTATCAGCGTACTTTTCAGTTCTTATCCTCAATTCGCTCTGTAGAAATATTTCACTGTTTCACAAAAAGATCATGATGCACCATTGAACTTTCAATCACACATCTAAACTTTTTATCGCTCTGAAATACTGGATTTTGGCAATATTCTGTAATAATCTCCTAAAGGTATTTATAGCTATAATGCGTAGTTTGGGAAAATCAACTTGTAATTACCGTATAACATAACGGAATATGTAAAACATGTACCGTATATATGCTTTCAGTTGTTCGTTTTTTTTTTTTCAAATTGAAACGCTACATACTCGGTCCAGTCTCCCCAATTGCCTCATGATATCTCAAAGAAAACGTTTAGATCACGCAAAAAATGCAGAAACGTTCGAAGGTTGATTAAACAATCATAGAGGTAGCCATATTCTTTTCTGTACAATGCTCTGTTTCCTCAAGGCATGGCAGCAACTTCAAACAATTATCAAACCTGTTCAAGGGCGTCTACGGTTAGAAGCCACCTAGATGATTCTCCTAACAGGAGAGCAACGGCATCATCTTTACCTTCAGGCTTCATTGCAATCACAAGGCAGGCAGGCATTTGCCCCAATAATGATCAGAAGGCTTCACAGGACCAGACTCATACTCCCTTTAACCTTCACACACTGAGAGGCCCGTTTGAAATGGTGTCATGATGTCGCCCGAACCTGACCAACAATTATGCCATATCCTCTTCATGGACAAATCTAAAACTTCTCTACAGATAGCAAACTCAGTAACAGCAGACAAACTCATCTGAAGAGAAATTGGAATCTGCAACCAACCACGACATCTTGGCGAGTACATTTTCTTAAAGGTCTGTGTGGCCAGGTTTCCATTGCGTGATTGTACCAACCTTCATGAGTTTCATGGAGGTTGGATTCATCAGGTTTTGTATTAATCTGTTTCTCACACACTTTATTTTATTCAGAGAATTTAGGGTACATTACTTTGTACAAGATTTTCATGAGTTACCACAGCATTATCTGTTTCTTCCTGTGCAATTTTATTAAATTTGTCAAAATATAGTTAAAACTTCTGAAAACAATTATTGCCGACATGCCGGGAATCGAATCCGCAACTCTCCAGATTCACGCCAGAGCGCTCTCAATCTGGAGAGAATCTGGCACGAACCTGGAGAGTTGTGGGTTCGATTCTCATGGTGTCGGCGATAATTTTTTTCAGAAGTTTTAACTATTGTTAAAGTTTATTTCTACAGGTATTCTGTGTATTTACTATGAATGGATTGTCGAAATAGGTTTTCAGATAAGCAAGAATAATAAAATGCACCTACTTTTGATTAGCACTGTGTTCAAGCTGATTCGTTTTAGTTTACAACTGATATTATCTAATTATCATATGCATGAAACTTTGTATGCAACACGAATTTAATATCGTGATTGTAATGCAAACACGATATTAAAAAGTGAGAAAAGTAGGCGATATTAAAAATCTCGTCTATTTTGGATGGCAAAAATCTTTGCCTTGATCTGCCTTAAAATGTTGGTTAAGCGATGTTAGACTATACAATACTAAAAGGAGTATCTTCCTTTAGTAGTAATTACGAGAAAAAAAATCCCTTGATATTTGAGTGTAGCATAATCGCAAATCGTTGGGAAGAAACATCGAGGGATGTAGAGATGAAACATTTCAAGAGGGACCAAACGTCTTAGACCCATACTAGCACACACTGTGCTTCTTTGTGTGTGTGGTGAAAAATATATCTTGATAGCACTGGCCACACATTTCGCATTTCCTTTTACTTCAATTCAATGAAGAACTGAAATTTTTCTTATGGCAGAAATACTTCTTTAAACTACAAAATAAGTAATCTGATTATTAATAAATTTTATTATCGAACAGTGGCAGCTCGTCCTAAAACAACTACCGATTTTAACAATAAAAGTTACTTTTTTCTTTGGAAAAATTACCTTGTACTCGTTTATTTATTTACGCAAAACGAAAAGGGAAGCATATTTCCTGCAAGTCAAAGAGCAGAATGCGAAGAGATGTATTCATTTCGATTAAAGTCTACTTGATGGCGATGTCATTGATGAGGCTGCAAAATCCTCATACTCTCCAAAACATTTGTTGTATTTATGAAACTTTCAAAAGAAATTTCGATATAAAATATTGGACTCTGATAATGAAAGAAAATCTATTTTATTAATTCAAGGTTATCTACTGCCCAATGATACTACCGGTACGAAAAACGATAGCATTCGATAAAATAATTTTTCTTAAATACTAGTGGGCTCCAAAATATATATTTTCCAGCAAGCAGCGCAATTTATTTAATCTGTCTTACTTTTGACAAGTTGGCGAATTTGATACGAGCACTTTTATGGTGTGCACCAGCATTTAGAACACTTCATTATATGAGCGATACCATCAAATTAACCTTAGATTTCAACACGAGTGATTGCAGCTTGGATTCAAATACGCATGTGCAATGATAGATGTGATCGTTGATTGGATGCGCCGATATGAAGGCATAAACAAATAAATATAGTTAAATAATATCAGAATTGAATCGAAATAGATGAGAAATTTACTGTTTAATTGACACATTTACAACTTCCTCACAGTAACAGTAAATAAAATAGTAGTCCCCTTAAAAATTAATAATGATGCTATTCTCATTTCTTCTGGAAATGGAAAAAGCTTCCCTTTGTTGTTGCGTTCTTTCCGTGCCACGACGTTCCGCTCGGAAATAACATTGCTTTAATCACTTTATGAATCTTTCGAGTGCACTCTACGATCTGTTTTAGTATATTATGAAACGAATATGAAAATATAAGAATGCTTTGTACGATTGCTCTATAATGGAAGAGTAATATGTCCTTTTCATGGGAAAATATGAAAGTAGTGTTTAGTCTGTTGATTCATGAATCACAGTTGTTTGAATCCGATCGTTTGCGCGATTATTTTGACGCAAACTTTGCTCAGTGTAGTATCTCTTATCAAATAGTTTCTTCAAAATTCATTCAGTTTTAAAAAAGGAAATATTTTCAAACATAATGCTACATTCTTAGTGAAACATGCCGCATTTATTAAACTTAGTAATAGGATGTTATTGATTTTAGAGCTGTGCATTAGTCTTGCTACGGAACTACTCTAATAATTTTAATCTTTGTTACATTTTATTACTTTCCTTTGTCAACATTTTATCAGTACATGAAACGATTAAAATTTTTCACCATATTTCAATGAGGGCATTTTTTACATTTCTTCTAGCTTCTCCGATCTGATCCCACCGACAAAACTCGCGAGCAGTCACTGTCATAAAAAATGCTTTCTAGATTTTTATAACGGATGAATAAATTTATATAACGGATAAAGTGAAATGGTTGATAAATGAAATACAATTCATGGTGAAAAAATAACTTACTATAATTGACTACGGGTGATTTTTACTTCTCGTATTTCAAAACTTACTCCGCTGTTTGGAAGAGTTTGTTCCTTTTGTTGCAAAAAACTCTTTCTTATAAATCATGTCCAAATTAAGCAAAGGCATTTTTTCAACCTTTTCAGCATTTTTTTTAAATACTTTGATAAATTGTTTAATGGAAAACTTAATCAAATGGACATGAACCCGCTAAATTAAAAAAAGCTCGGAAAGCTTTATAAAAATTGGAGAAAAATTAACATACTTTATTATTAAAATAATATTTGTAAAATTATAAAGATAATGCATGAATTATGATGCTATAACATTTTACAATTATTTCAGCAGTTGTGAACTTTTGAAAATTATTCTCGACATTGTGGAAAACTCGTTTAAATACATATTGATCTCATTGTTGGAATTTGTTAAAGCTGCATCTTTTACTCCTTATTCAAGACTGATTTAATAACGTATGCATAATCGCAAAAATACTCAACTTACAAAGCATCAATTAATAAAGTGTTCGCACAGAATTTTGCTTATACTCAAAGATTTTTTTTAGCAGACATTAGACCAGCTAAAGATCGAATATTCTTTATAGGGTAACTAATTCAACATTCGTAATCACTTACAAAGCCTTTAACTCGTTAGTTTTTAAATTTCGACATCGGAGTCCCTGGTCATTTCAAGATAGAAGTGACGATAAAAAAAACCCTCACAATTTCCAAAGCAATCACAGCTTATATAGTAAATAAATAAATACCCCCCTCAAGCAGCTGCTTGCCACAGAGGTCTGATAGGAGCCTATCAGTTTATATGCGATAGTAGGTCTGAGAGGATGGCAGGATAATCCTATATTTACTATTACATTGTATTATAAATGTATAAAAATTTGGCTACCAACATATCATTTGATGCACTTTTGTAAAGTTTTTCGAAGGAGTAATAATATTCCACAATTTCGGTTTCGTTTTTCAAGTAGTGGTAGTATATAGAGTGCTGCGTTTAGTCCGAATGACACTGTACTAGGTGATACCATACTTCTGATATTGTGCAAAGGCCTGGAAAAAAAAACCCAGTAAAACCATATTATTTAACGTGACCGGGTTAATTTAGCCAGAAAATAAATAACTCGACCGACTGTCCAGCAGCCAAAACTCGGTCGATTTAACCGAATTTTGCGTTTTTTATTGTATACACACACCTCGCAAACCTGTGCACAAGATCTATAGTACATCATCTAGGACAGTGTCTACCCAACTAAAGACTGCAGTCGAAACTAACGCCATTCGAAAGATAAAACTGAAACTGTGCACACTTTTATGGGTTTAAAAAACAGTGAGAAACCACAAGGACGTCCAGTCTTGGGATAAAGAACTATATCCTTTCAAAAACTTTATTAAAGTGCATCAAATGATGTGTTGGTAAACGCATCTTTTGATGGTAGACGCATTTTTTATATCAATATATAGCGAAATAGTCAATGAATACACAATTATATTTACAATAATGCTTCATAATTTTTCGCCGGTTTTCATATTTCTCTCACGATATATACATTCCTCGCTTTGTTTTCGTATTTTTCATATATTCTCCACGGCTACTATTTGAGAACTCTACCTTAAAGTAACAGTTCTGTTATTATTCAGTAAGTATAAAATGAAATGTTTCACATCGTAAAAAGTAATAATGCACCAAATTATGATTAAAAAAAATCCATTTTGTATGGCCAGTAAAACACACATTCAAAAGTTTAATCTCCTTTGTTTGACGTAGTTTTTCTTTCTTTTAAAGTCGTGAATATCAAAATATGAATTGTTCTTTTCAGTATACATACATTTGACAAAAAGGAAATACACACTCTTACCGATTTTGTGATATTCAAACTACAGATAACTTCAGCAACACACAGAAAATCATTTTGCCAGTTATATAAAAATAACTTCAAAATTCTGATGATCAGGTACATAAATGTCACTCCCGTGTTCAGTTTTATTTTTCCGACACATAATATTCTTCTAAACTAAACAAATAATCTAAAAATACTACAAACGCAATCTTAACATGCTAATTGATTCTTAAAAATATTTATAAATATGCAGTGCTTTTTACTTGAGAGGAC
The DNA here is from genome assembly GCA_038380435.1 of Ryuthela nishihirai. Classification (NCBI taxonomy): domain Eukaryota; kingdom Metazoa; phylum Arthropoda; class Arachnida; order Araneae; family Heptathelidae; genus Ryuthela; species Ryuthela nishihirai. Next base: position 2,239,134 of record JAWZYU010000029.1, on the reverse strand, counting down.
ATGCTAACAATAAATATATCTAAATATTTCTCAAACGTACAGAAAAACTTTTCCTATGACTCGAAGAGTGTCAAACAATAAAATTAGCTACTTTTTAATTAATTATTGCATTATGTACAATTTGCTACAATGATTGCAATTTTTGGCATCAATATATCTTCTGCTAGAGACATAAAACAGGAAGACAATTCTTTAACAAGTAATATGCAGTAGCATGCTAAGGATATCTTACTTAAAAATGAAAGCAGCATAAAAGCAAGAAACACTTATTGATAAAACTCATAAAACATCGCATCTCTAAAGTTGGCTATAAACATTAAGTATTTATTGGTATTGAAATATTCACATGCAAATGGGTATCCACAGCACAAAATTGTCATACAACAATTAGGCTGGCAAATATAAAGAGAAACACCATTTTGCTCCGTTAAGTGCAATATTTGATTGGTGCTTAAAATCCTCATATCCATGAAACCCAACTTAATATTTGTTCATCTCATTGAATACACAATTGTTCACAATGCACTCAATTGGTGCCACAGAAAAATGTACTATCAAATTATAAACACTTAACTTACATTTAATAACAAATATTTCTATAAATTACAGTTAAATAATCATAATTTAAACAATTACGTTAAAGTAAAACAAAAATATTTATCAGAAATGAAATAATTTTACATATTATTTTAATCTGTTACATGCAAAAGGTGTTTCTCAGAAAACGAAACATCGTGACAAATACTCTGTTATTTTGAACTGTTTCCACAATACTCAAAAGTACATAAAAACGTCACAGAAAAGTACAACAAATAAGAGCACGAAAAATGAGCAATGATTAATTAGTGGAAATATTCCATCGTAAGAAGATTAAGGCACTGCAGAGGAACACAACAAATAATTACAGGTAATAATATTTCATCCAAATTTTAGAAGCAATCTTTTATACCATATGACAAGAGATATCGGTGTAGACCATGGGTGTCAAAAACCCACAAGACCATTTATCTGGTCTGTAATAATTTTTTGCAATAGGAATAAGTATAAAGCTTAGTTTTGTTAGTCGAGAATTTGGAATATGAAATTTGAAAATTTAATTTTGGGAAACCTCAGTAATGGTAAAAATTAAGTTCTAAAATATATATGTATGTTTTAGGCACAGTCTCCTAATAAGCTGATGATATCCATGGTTTGTCCATATTTGTTTCAAACGAGTCACAGTCACTATGGCTTCAATAATTTCAGCCTGAGGACGAAAATGATTGAAGAAAGTTAGGCCTCGATGATTTTAACGTGCATACTTATTGGAGTTTGACACTCCTGTTGTAAGACAATGCTATTACAACCTTTAATTTTAAAGATAACTACGCATCTAGTTATAAGCACCACATTAAACAGTCAAGAAAAATTATCTTTTGTAGGTCAAAAAAATATTGTTAAAAAATTTGCTTTTTTTTATCTAGAGTTAGAATAAAGCATGATAGGCGAAAAAAAAATGGGCATCGAAAAATCTTGGGGTAAAGAGTCGTGGTTTAAAAAATGATTAGTAACTGCTTCTACAATTAATAAAGTTTCGAAAACTGTTATTTGGCAGACAACTCATAATAAAGTATTATTAATACAGGTCGATATCTAATATCAGCAAGATGTATGTATCTACTTTAATATGCTCATATTTATACGGTTGTTACTTAATACCATACTGTTTTCATACTAATATAAAGACTAATCAAAATTTTGATATTCTTTAAATTGCAGAAATATTTCTTTACTAATTCACTCTTTTAAGTAGAAAATTAGTGCTTGTGCCTCACAGCATGAACTCTTATTCTAAACCATTACAATATATATAAAATTAAATATACAATATTATTAGCACAAAGTAAAATCTCATTTCAAAAGGTGTTTATTCTACAAAACACACCTTCCCTAAATTTCTTGCCAATTTTTTCATAATCTGATGCTTTTGAATACATTTCCATGCACCGAAATTTCCAATTTTCCATTCTTTTCAGTTAATTTCAATGCCACTACATTATGTGATGAACTAACAGAAAAAATTGGTTTCTTTTCCAAGGGTTTTACCTGCAAATAACTAAATTATGAATGTATTGTCAAGTCATTCATTTGGGAACAAATTGAAAATATAAAGTAAAAACCAGCTTAATCACAAAATATGGCACACGATTTGTACAAATGTTCTGTACACAAGATAGTAGTGAAAGGAACATTTGCCTCTTCCTCTGAAATTTGAAGAAACATTTAAATATTTATCAATAAAATATGTCAACTTCAAAGAAATAAAAGTGGTATAGTCATAATTTTAGTATTTTTAGTAAATTGGTATTTTTTAAATGAAATTTTTTATTATTTAGTAAATTTAGTATAAACTTAGTAATAATTTAAGAATGGACTTTACACTGTTAAAGAGAAATGTATTAAATTATTTTGCGTTTATTCCCCCTTTGGCCAAAGAGTCAAAAACTTCAAAATGAGAATTATCATAATCATTTGTGACCATTTCACTAGTTTTCCAGTTGTGGACTACATAAGAAAAATATCCACAGACAGCATGCACCAGGATCTTTTACAACACATGGCATTATGTAACTGCTATTTGCGATTTAAATGCCATAACAAAATTCTAATGGTCATGATGAGAAGAAATATCGACCAGTAACCTTACTTTGTTGCACCGTTTTGTTCATAATGCAATTGACATAAAGTAAGAAGCAAAGATAAAACAAGAACAAAAGTAATTAAAGTTATCTGATACAAATGGGGAGGCACTATCGCAAGTGCAACAGATGCAACTGCATCTGGTGGCATTTGTTTTAGGGACAGCAAATTTCTAAACTAACGACCATATCTGCAGTAAGGTTGACTGGAATAAATATGACCTCTTTTTCAAAACATAATTTTCGATTGCTTTTAAACCTTCCAGTGTCCAGCCTGAAAAACTGGTTTCCATCCAGAGGCGAAGTTATTTTTCATTCAAGACTAATTAATTCTAACACTGCTACAAAGCTTTAAATGTCAACCTATAAAATTAGTTAAACTTGAAAGCACCAACGAAATACAGTTACCTCCGTAATGATTGCAATATTTGTTCTTAAAGTTTAATTTTTAAGTTTTAACAAGTTTTGTTTTGAAGCTATGCCTGATTTTAATACTTTTATACTAATGTAAAGAAAAACATATTCGTTTTCTAAACAGAAAAAAAGGATAACTTTAGAGATTCTAGATTCATCTTACACAGATTCTCTATGATTTTCACATTAAAAAAATGGCACAATATCTGTTTACAATTTTTTTACAGATATACTCTGAAATATAACATTTTCTTTACTAATGGAACATACATATGCAGCTCTTGTAATTTGATTATCAGAGGTTCTGGTTGTGAATAGATCATTTATTGTATTTGAATTGCTGAACATTCAACAATGCAAGTGGCAGTTCCGGTAATGCAAAAAAAAAAAAACTCTGCAATTATCCTCAGGTCACCCTGGGCTTGTAAACTTTTTGTTTGTACCCAAATCTTCGATTTGGTCCCCTTCTGCTAACTTGTGCAAAATAATGAGCACAAATAAGATTCTACTTAAAAACAGTGGCATATCCAGGAAACTCTAATGGGTGGGATGGGGGAATTAGCATGCTTGTGTCATAGAGAACTTTTAATTTTCGAGGCCTGCCTTACAAAGTTTATGTCATTCAAGCCCTTAACCCCCTTCCCCTGAGTACGCCACTGCTTAAAATGCTAATAACACCGTAACTAGGCCTGCCAGCATGCAGTGAATGTAAATGGAGTACAATAAAGTGCAGCCTAAGACAAATTATCAAGAATTAGATTTGAAAACGTTAATGTATATAGTAAGTTTCCTAGCTACGGCACCGAAATGATGTAAGGAATGTGGCAGTTAATACGAACTAAAAATTTCTTACCAATAAACAACTATTTGGTAATTAAAACATTTGCAAATGGCATTTTTGCATTTCACATCCTTTGTTACAAAATGAAGACATTTAAAAATTTCAAAGTGTATATAAATGTTATAAGAACAAGAAACCTGATCATCATTTGCCTTAAACTATGAGACTAAAAATATAATGTCCTTTGTACCCATACCTGTCTCTTACAATTATTTATACGAATTGCTATAAATAGGAAGAGGCAACTTCATACAGGAGGTGGTCCTCGGATATAGCGAAGTTGTGGCCACATTGAGAAAGTCAAGTTGTTGATATTGTCACAGCAATGAGGTTCCAGTAGGCATGCCATGCAATACAGCATCACTAATGCTACTTGAATGGGAAATGCACAACGTAATGTGCGCCACAAGCGGGAATGACTCCTAGTCTGCACTTGATAATCAAAAGTATTTTTGTCTAAGCAAACAGATGGCTTGGCGACTTCTACACATTCAAGATTTCTGGAAAACAGAAGTATTCAAAAATTCACAACGATTAATTACTTTTGATAAATGTGCACTTATCTAAACTAGAGCGACACATAAAACAAAAATGCGCAGGTAATGGACAAAAGAATGGATACAATTCCATGTTCATAGGAAGTCAGGGTTCAGTAACTTCTTAAATAAACATTTCATGTAAAAATATGACTGTAAATAAAATCTGAAATGTATCCAAATCGCGATTTTCAACAACATTCTTCCAGTATTCAAAGAGTTTTAAAAACTGGAATATTTCATGAGTTAAAATAATTTATCACAATTCTAAGTGAAAGCAACAATCAGATATAACTTTACTAATATAATAAGAGTATTTTTTTACCATTTGTGCAATGATTATTTCAATTTTCTTCAATTTTGAGAACACTGTTATTGCTATATATTTCAACGTCCATAAATCTTTAAATACTGAACAAGTAGTTAATGCAACAACAACCTAATGTTTTCACTTTGTCTTCTGTCTGTACAATCAACCTTTTTTGATTTTGTAGATAAATGAAAATTCCTTTTTGTGTTGGATAGGTATTGATGAAATATTGTGATTTGCATATTTCACAAATTCCTAGACAAGTGAAAAAAAAAATTTACATTCCAGTCTATTACCTGATGATAACCACAAATCTAAACATTTATGGAGAATGGCAGAGGAAAAAATGCACCTGATACACAACTCAGCACACTACAGCATTACCAAATATTTTCAATGACAAAGCAAAACCAAAATTTGATAATTCCTTACAATATGAACAGTGTGCTAGATGGAATTTATACACTTACCAAAACTGAACTGTAGTTGGTCACATCAATATGAAGGCTAATTATTTCTGAGCAGAAAAATAAATTCTTTACTTCAAGCAAGAAAATTACTCTGTCTGGTAAAATTTTCCCAGTGATATATTTTAAAAAATGTCGAGAGTTTTGGCAACTCCTCAGTCAAATAAAAGAGTTAATTTCGGGTTTTTTTCTTTATTTTTTTTACCACATAAAAATTTAACTGGGGGTAAGAAAAATAATGGAAATAAAAAAAAAAACACGGGCAATTTTTTATTGCAAAGTGTTATTATACGCTTTTTATTTTAACTGCAGTAAGAAAATTTTTAGAAATTAATTTTGAAATTTTTTTAATTATTTTAATATAAATAATTCATAATATTTCTCATTACTTAAATCCTCTATTTATTTAATTTTTTCGAAATCTTTTCCTCAATTATGCAAACAGCATATAATGCTGATTTTTTTTTGATCAGCAAACTCTAAAGTTTAAATAATTTTAAAGTTAAAATAAATAATAAAAATTATAACTAAGTTTATAATTTTTATTATTTATTTTAACTTTAAAATTTATTATTAATTAAATTTTTAATATTATTTTAGTATTACAAAAATTTATTTTGCTTTAAAACAAGATAATTCAGTACAAAAGCAAAGTTTCCCTTAAAATTTTCATGAACAGAAAAAAAAAAGATATGTATATTAAACATACTATTAAAAGGACCTTCTTGCTTGGGAATTAATTAAAAAAACTTAAAATTCTCTTTTGTTGAGCAATAAAACTTTGAAATTTATTTATTTATTTAGTCTGCAACCAAATCTACAGGTAGGACTCAGGAACCCCCCCATGGGCTCACCCCTTTCCGGCATCCTGTCCGAGATTATCCTTAAGATTTTGAAACAAAATTATTCAACTCTGCAGCAATTTTACCCTTCTTCTGGTGTCGCTATGCCGACGATATACTTTTAATTTGGAATGGCAGCAATGAGCGATAAAACTGCCTCATTAATTCTGCCATCAATATCTACCCTACGATATGTTTTACGAAAGAGGAGGAAAATAGCAGTGCCATACCCGATTTATACGTTTTTCATCGAAAAAGATGAAGCAGGAACCTTGACGACGTCAGTATACCGAAAGCCCACCTACGTCCCCAAAGAATATATAAGGAGAAGAATGAAAGCCTTGTTTTATCCGGAGCCGAGTCGCTACTACCGCTTCTCACCTACAGATACACGCTCTGTCGTAGAATGTGCTTACAGGGGCAATGCAGCAAACCGGGTTGTTTGCAGTCTAGGATTCAATTATTTCTGCGCGCGCGATCTGTGGCCTTTTAGCACGTTGCTCCTGAACGACAGGGGTTATAATCTCGAATTTCAGGTACGTTGAACTTTTTTTTTTCCTCCTTCAGCACTTTTATTTGATACATTTGCTACTCCAAAAAAAAATCTTCAGAAGTAGTTTTCCATAAACACGTGGTTTACCTTAAGCCTTACCACCATGTTGCCCGTTACGGTAGGCGATGACTTGTAACGTGCAAGTAGTACATGTTGCTATTCTTTCTATATTGTAGGGTTAATTCCAGAAGTATATCTAGCTTTAATAAGTGACTGATGCTTACAGACTGATTACACTGTTCTACAAGGGAAATTTTCTTTGGTTAACTGATGTGTTCCTAAAGTATTTTGGTGTCGGAAATTGAAATCTGAGATCAGAATTGGTCTATCAGGGTAGTTTTAGAGTTATGGAGATATAACCCATCAATTTAATACATATTACCCGGGGAATGAAAAATCTTGAAATGTTACGTCAGAAAAGTTGGCAACACTGACTTGTTTGCAATAGTTTGTACTTACATATTAGCAACAATGTTATTCTATTCATAGTTTAGATAACTGCTAGTCTGCCTCTGTAAAGTTTATTTTAAAAACGTATAAATGACAAGATTGTGATGCCCCATCGTTCACTTTTGCTTTACCTTAACCAGTTTTGTTTAATTTACGTTATATTTATCATTTTGGGGATTTTTATTTCCTTTTCGGCATCACAGCACTCGTTTTCAAGTTTCTAGGAGTTGCGTACGCGCAACTCCGAACTTCCGACCGTAACCGTTAAAGCGCGTGTCAAGGACACGCCCCCTCTTGCGTCATAGCTTGCGTCCTTCGTCATTGTATGCAAATGTCTTTCCCGGCATGCGCCGGCCCATTGTCAAAACCGTGACCTGCGAGTCACTTAGAGCACTTAGCACTTGAGAGCAGAGTTGTAGAGAGAGCAGAGAGATGTAGTAAGGTGCGTAGCACCGTGCGTGTAGCACAGAATTTAGTTTCTTCATTGATGTCTTGGTGAGTTAATTATTTTGGAAATAAATCTATTTTGTTTTGTTATAAACTTTTGAGTCTATAGTTTTTTATCTTGAGCAACGCTAATTTAGGATCTTTTTTACATTAACTCTTATTTTGTTAAGAATCATTTTTGACTCTTACTTATGAACGCTCGCTGGCATTTGAACCCTAAATCAACTTATTCTACATTTTGGCAATTTGTTAATTATTGCCTGGCGCCCGTCTAAGCTATCCGGAGCATAAAACTTTAAGTATTTTGCAATTGTTTTGGAGCGTTACAAGATATTTGTGGAATTAACATCAGTTTTTTTCAAACTGTATTCTAGGGTATGTAAAGATATTTTATGACAATATTTGTGTAGTTAACATGACAAGTTTGTGAATACTTCTGTTACTTTTTTTCTTTTTTTATTCTAGAAAATGCCCCGCCGAAAATGTCAAAATAAGGCAGGTAACTTCTGTTATATTTGCGAAGAGTTCACCTTTGCAAGACACAAGAAACAAATGTCACCTATAATAAAGAGAGCATGTAAACATTACTTTGGATGTAAAATATGAGATTAGGACAAGTAGTGGACCCCTCACATAAGTTGTGCAACTTGCTATGTGAAATTAATAAACTGGTGGAAATGTAAAGGTAGTGTCATGTTATTTATTGTACCCATGATATGGAGGGAACCAAAAGACCATTCCACAGATTGCTACTTCTGTAACTTTACGGCGGCCTTTCCAAGCCCATCGGTGTCCCCTACTGATCGTGGGCAGGGTGGGGAATTTAGTATGAAGGGTTTTACCAGCAGAAAATCGAAGAGACATATCGATTATCCTAACTTACCTTCTGCAATACTACCAGTACCTCATTCTAAAACTTTGCTAATTCCACTAGCTTCGTCAGGAAACAGAAGATGAAGAAAGTACTGGTGAAGAGAGTGAGGCACATGAATCACCTCCAAAAAGAAGTGATCCTTCCTACGAGGCTCCCATGGATTCAACTCCACATTTTTTAACGCAGGCAGATCTGAACGATTTGGTTCGTGATCTAGGGCTAAGTAAACAAAATGCTGAACTGCTGGGCTCTAGGTTGCAAGAATGGAATCGTCTCCAACCTAATATAACTTTATATAGAAATTGTTGCATTCTTTTCACATGATGGCCGATTGACTTTCTGTAATGATATTGCCGGTTTGATGACAGCTTTAGGCTTTATTTATGACCCACAAAATTGGAGGCTTTTTATAGATGCATACAAAACTAGTTGAAGGCAGTTTTACTACATGGTGTAATTTAATGCCTTCTGTTCCAGTTGCCTGTGTTAGTATGGCAAAAGAATCATATGAGATTCTAGATATAATGCTCAAATCCATTAAATATACGGATTTCAATTGGAAAATATGTGGAGATTTAAAAATCATTGCCATGATATTGGGAATGCGAAAAGGGAACACAAAATTTACTTGTTTCCTTTGTGAATGTGACAGCCGTGACAGAGCATCCCATTACTTGAAGAAAACTGGCCAATACGTAATTGGAAAGTGGGAGGAGGGTTGGGTTGTTTTACCTCTGAGCGGCACTTTTTTGCACACCATGGGCTAAATGGCCAAGTCACATGGACCCCGAAGGCTCAGAGAAGGTTGGGGGAGGGGACCCACTGGAACGGCTGTTGGGAGACAGATGGTAGCCTCCCGTCAAGGCCATCCAGCGTGTTCTTTAACGTGCACAGGGTATGGCTCTCCCGCACACGGGGCCACGGCTTAACGTCCCATCCGACGGACGGCGGCCTTTCCAAGCCCATCGGTGTCCCCTACTGATCGTGGGCAGGGTGGGGAATTTTGCGGAAGAAAGTGGAAGCAAAAAATTTACAGAAGCACAGACTTATAAGCTTATGAGGACGTGATCCTTCCTCCCTTTCATATAAAACTGGGACTTATGAAGCAATTTGTCAAGGCAGTGGATAAATATGGTAGAGGATTTGCTCACCTAACATCAAAATTCCCCCGTCTTTCAGAAGCAAAGATAAAATTGGGCGTGTTTGTTGGCCCTCAAAAATAAGACAGTTGAAGAAAGATGTAAAATTTGACGAATCTCTAACAGACAAACTTGCTTGGACATTTTTAAAAAAAATTACAGACAATTTTCTGGGAAAAAAGACGTTTAAAGAAAGAAATAGTAAACCAGATGCTACATGCATATCAGGATTTAGGATGTAACATGTCTTTGAAAGTGCACTTCCTGCATTCACATCTGGACTACTTTCCGGAAAGCTACAGTGACGTCTCTGATGAACACGATGAGATGTTTCACAAAGATATTTCGACAATTGAAAAGCGATATGATGGGAAATAGATACCTACAATGTTAGCTGATTTTTGTTGGAAGAAAAAAATTATTTACGTTTGGTATTTTTGTTATTTAATTATTCTGTATTCAATTTACTTCTGTGTAATATTCTGTATGAATCTATAATCATTTTAAAACTTCCATCCTGTTTGTACCGCATACTCCGGTCCTGCTGCTGCCGCAGAAGAGAGCTTGCTGTCGGCATAGTAAGCGCCTGCAAGATGTGATTCAAAGATGTTTTCCTCACCACAATCACAAAGCAGGAAGGAATATGGATTATATTTACAGGATATTTCCAATTTACGTGAAAATTGAATGAAAAATGAAAATTGAATGAATTTACATTTCTTTATAATTACAAAATTTGAAAGAAAGGTTTGATATTTGGTAATGTTGCAAATAAAATTTTTACCCATTGACATAATCTGTTGTAGCCAACTTCTCATGGTGTGACCTCGGTTGAAAATGTATGATATTGCAACTTAAAATTTCTGTGCTATTTTTTATTTTGATTACATTTATTGCATATGACACAACAAAAAATTAAATAATCATCATGTCAAAAAATCTTTTATCAGATAAATTTGTTGAACATAGCAAAAAAAAAAATGGAGTGAGGGAGCTGGAGGGGTTAGTAAAGAATGCTGTGCATTTGAAAATTATATATATTATTAAATATTGTATCAATCAAGATTTTATTAATATTTCAGAAACATACGTAAAAGTGTTGAAGGAGAAAAAATTATGTTTCATGAGATGAGAAAACATTTCCAAATGCTTATAATACAGTACGTCCCATGGCCGAGTGGTTAGCGCGCTTGGCTACTGATCTATGGGACCTGGGTTCGAGTCCCGGGTAAGGCATGGATGTATGTGTCGTTTTTCTGCTGAGGTCCTGCCATCCTCTCAGACCTTCTACTATGGCATATAAACTGACAGGCTCCTGTCAGACCTCTGTGGCAAGCAGCTGCTTGAGGGGGTATTTATAATACATGATGCATAGAACCAGCCAGGCCTAGCATCTAATGTCCGACCCCGTCTTCTCGTGGTGCAGACCGTTAGTACCTTTCAAAAGAGATACTCTATTGTGGAAGTGAACGGAAGTGGAGGGCTGCCACAGTTAGTGTGGCCTACTGATCTGGTCAACTATGACTACTCTTTTTTTTTTCTTTTCTACCCTCCTGAGGAGTGGTTAACCACACAGGGTCCAGGTGCTGACCGTATAAACCTACTGGACTGGACTAAGGCTCCGAACTTGATTATGGATCCTGAATTTGCTGTTGTGGTGGGCTTCTGCAGAGGGAAAACCTTCCGCTGTGTTTTCTGTTTGTTCGTGGGTTGACAGCCCCAAGTGAATAGATTCACAGGATATGTTTATCAGCTGGTGGATAATCCTGAGCAGAAGTCATCGCAGGCACCTGAACTCTTTGCTTCTATTGGCATCGTCAAATTCTACATTGGAGGAAGTCATTTAGTGTATATAGCTTCAGCCTTTAGTGGTGGGGTAACAGGTATTTGCCCCATATTTGCGATTACGGGGGGCTGTTTGATATTGTCGGCATTTCCTCTCTCAATAAATGTAATTTCTTTATAACTCTTTGCCATTTTCTCTCCATAGGTAGTTGGAATGTGAAGACTCTGCACAGAGCTTTTTCTCTTGATGTCCTCACACAAGAATTCCACCCTTATAATTTAGATATTCACGGCTTGCAAGAGACCAGATGCACAGATAAAGGTCAGATTCTTAAAAATAATCTTAAATTTCTCTTTTCAGGGAGGGACGACAATAGGTATCCCCAAAGCGTGGGTTTGCTTCTTAGCGGACACGCTCGTGATGATCTTCTAGGATATGAGTGCATTAATGAAAGGTTTCTTACAGCAAAATTTCAGACAAGCATTAAACACTTGAATGTTATCTGCTGTTATGCCCCCACTGAGGATGCTGATGAGGATGAGAAGGATAGGTTTTACGAACAACTTCAGGATACTTTGTATTCTGTGAAGAAAGGAGTATTACCCTTGTTCTAGGTGACTTCAATGCCAAAGTTGGTACTGACTCTGACCTTTGGGGAGGGGTGATTGGCCCTTTTGGTATTGGTAGCTGCAATGGCAATGGGCAACGTCTCCTACAGGTAAGTAAACTCATTGGTTTCAGAATAACTAACACTTATTACAAACACCGCGATATATATAAGTACACATGGGTTTCACCTGATGGGCTGCATAAGAATATGATTGACTATATACTAATTAACAGCAAATAGGCTAGTTCTGTTAGGAATACCAGGTCATATAGGGGAGCTGAAATTGGATCTGACCATTACCTTGTTAAAAGTGTCTTGCAACTTAAACTTAAAAAGTGTTGTGCTAGGGTTAAAAAATTTGCTTTTAATACTGAAGCTCTGAAAGACCCAGTTATAGCCAAAGCTTACCATGATAGGTTACTTAGTCATTATGACAGTCATGGTTTGCTTACTACTGAAGTTGAGGAAGAATGAGACCATTTTAAACAGGTTTTTTTGGAAACTAACCTTACTCTTTTAGGAAAAAAGGAGCAGAGGAAGCAGAATTATTTGAATGATAAGGCACTTGAGCTTATTTCAGAAAGAAAGAACTGCAGGAATGTCCTTAATCAATACTCTACTAGTCCTAATAGAAAGCATTATAGAGAGCTTAATAAACGCGTAAAGGATCAGGTAGTTGTAATAAGAATCTTTGGCTTGATGGCTTGGCTGACAAAGCCGAGGAAGCTGTTAGACAACACAACTGCGGAGAGCTGAACCTGATAGTTAATGTTTTTTGTGGTAGAAAACGGACAGGTATACAGGGATTGAAGGGTAAACAAGGTAAGGTTATAGAAGGTGAGGATTCTGTCATGGCTAGGTGGATTGAGCATTTCAGTGATGTTCTAAACAATATGGTTAGTTCTACTCCCATTGTTTGCAATGATGATAGATGCATTGGTGGCTTTAATGTTGGCCTTATAACACATTCTGTAGATATTTTGGCTATTTCTAAACTTAAACTTCATAAATCCCCAGGGGTTTATGAAATTATTACGGAAATGCTTAGAGTTGGGAATGTTTCGTTACAACTTGGATGACTGAAATTTTGAATATCTTTTATGATAAAGGCATGGTTCCTAAGGATTTTACCAGAGCTATTATTATTTCTATTTTCCAATAAAGTGATCGCAGTTCTTATGATAACTATAGGGGTATCAGCCTACTCTCTGTTCCAGGGAACGTTCTTTGCATGATTGTGCTTAATAGAATTAAGAATCTGGTTGACAGGCAATTGCGTGATGAGCAATGTGGATTCAGAAGTGGTAGGGGATGTGTAGATCAGATATTTTCACTTAGGCAGATTCTTGAGAAAAGTTTAGAGTTTCAGAAACCTTTGGTTGCTAGCTTTGTTGATTTCAAAAAGGCTTTCGACTCTGTTGATCGTCATAATTTGTGGTTGATTGTGAAATCATATGGTATACCAGACAAATTAGTTAACATAATGAAAGCTCTCTATAATAACACTGAGTCGTGTGTGAGAGTTGGTAAGGCTTGTAGAAACTGGTTTAGCATTACTTCTGGTGTTCGACAAGGGTACATTTTGTCTCCTTTTCTCTTTAGTTTGGTTATTGATTATGTTATGCGAAATTCACTTCAAGGGAAAGATTTTGGCTTTAAATGGGCTGGAGATACGAAAATTTCTGATTTAGATAATGCTGATGATTTACCCCTTTTGGCAAATGATGTTGATGAGATGAACTCTTTCATTCGAGCTATTGATTAGACTGGTAGTAGTTGGTTGGTTGGTTGTTTAGGGTTTTATGGCGCATTAGCATCTAATGCGCCAAAATGTCCAAAAAGTAAAAAGATAAAAGTCATGAAACCCTGAACCAATTTTTAAAAATAAACTACAAATTTAACAAGAAAAATGTAAAACTATAAAATACCACGTTGGGAATAACAGTAAACAAATGTAGAAATATGTTGTAAAAAGAGATGAAAGTAACCCAGGTGAAAGCAGCCTGGGTTAAAAATATATATATATAAAAAGCTGAAGAGTAAAAACTATATATGAGTAAAATATCCAGTATATTTTAAAAAGTAAAATCATGATGGTTAAAAAACGTATGTTGTTCAAACGTAAAACATGGACATGAGATTAAAATATGTTTGATAGTTAAAATGGTGTCATAAAACTCACACTAGGTACGTCGTCTGCCTGTAGAAGAAACGAATGAGAAATAAACGAATGACCTAAGCAAGTACAGCTTCCCCCTTGTGATTCCTGCGATAACAAGACTGCCATGGTTTGATGATAAGTTTGATCTCAAAGAGCTTGTTAGCAAGCTGTTATGACCAAGATCTCTGCCACTGTGCCCAGAGCTCGGTAAAACGCTGCCGAAAATCCAGATATGGAACCGGCAGTGGAGAGTTGGACAAGGGCATGGCTGACTTGGCAGCAGCGTCTGCAGAGTTATTGCCCCTAATCCGACGTGACCGGGCACCCAATAGAAGAGAACATTGGTGGTGGCTGCCAAATGATAGAGCTGCTGGCGTATCGTAGAGAGAACAGGGTGAGGCCGATGCCTCACTGAGATCAAAGCCTGTAGCGAGCTAAGCGAGTTGGTGTAAAGCACACGCCAATGATGATGCTTAGCCACCACATGGTCCAAGGCGAGACTGATAGCATGCAACTCTGCAGTGAAGATGGAACATTGGAATAGGATCTGGTCTGCAATGATTATATCACAGCAGACCATGGCTGATCCAACTTATGTGCCAGACTTCGAGCCATCTGTAAAGACAGGGAAGAAGTCCGGGTGCTCAGCATGATAACTGGCAAAGAGTTGCCGGCCACACAGTTGGGTGTAAAGGCTTTCCCCGTCCTGCACAGGAAGGGGAAACAGTGAGACACAGTGGGAGTGGCTCTACTGTCGACTGTGCAACGCTATCAAGACTGGTGTTGATGTCTCTGAGGTAGTCTCGGACTCGTAAACCAAATGGACAAATGGCAGTTGGCTGATTAGTGTAAAGCATTTCCCACTTTGGACTGCATTCCCCACTTGGACACTTGGATTTCCCACTTGGACTGAAAACGCAGTCCCAAGTGGGATGGCCAGGCAGGGATCGCAATTTAGATGCATATTGCAGGGACAACTGTTGACGGCGAAGAGATAAAAATGGTTCGTTGGTCTCAACATAAAGACTATGGACTGGTGAGGTGCGGAAGGCTCCCGTGCAAACACGGAGAGCCTGATAATCGAGGGGGTCCAGCACCTTCACCACCAAATCCTGGGTGGAGTCGTACACCTGGGATCTGTAGTCCAATTTTGATCGGACAAGTGCACAGTAGAGGTGGAGCAAGGAACATCGGTCTGCCCCCCAAGAAAGGGAGGAGAGGACCTTAATGATGTTCAATGCCTGGGTGCACTTGGACCTGAGATAACGGATGTATGATGAAAAGGTCAATTTCCGATGATGAGACCAAGAAACTTAGTCTCCACCACAACTCGGGATCCAGGTGAAGATTACGCTTGTGGCAAAAGTGCACACAAGCGGTCTTCTGTGGGGAGAACCGAAACCAGTTTGCTGTTGCCCAAACAGAAAGATTGTTCAGGGCAATTTGCAGTTGTCTTTCAATGACCCTCATGCTGGACAAAGAGCAAAAGATGCTGAAGCCATCAACATAGAGGACATTGCCAACTGATGGAGGAAGTTGTCTAGTAATAGAATTAATCTTGACAGTGAAAAGCGTAACACTCAGAACGCAGCCTTGTGGCACCCCCTGTTCTTGGGGGTACGGCCGCGACAGTGTTACCGACACGGACACGAAAAGAATGTTTCAATAAGAAGTTGGAGATGAAGATCAGCATGTGACCTCTCAAGCTGAAGCTATGAGGATCACGAAGAATGCCGAATCTCCAAGCCATGTTGTACGCTTTCTCGATGTCGATGAAAATTGACACCAGGTGCTCTCTACGTAAAAATGAATTTCTGATAGCCAATTCGAGGTGTATCAGATGGCCAAGAGTTGACCATTGCCTGCGAAAGCCACACTAAGTGTTGGAAAGTAGGTTGTTGTGTTCTAAATACCAGATGAGTCTCGCATTCACCATTCTTTCCAACACCTTGCACACGCAGCTCGTCTGGAATCCTTTCCTGGCTTCAGGAAGGCCAAAATGATGGCCTCCCACCAGGAGTCCGGAAACTGCTCCTCAAGAAAAATACAATTGAAGAATCGGAGCAGTTGATCCTTACTCGATGGTGAGAGATGTTGGAGCATGGCATAATGGGCATTGTCTGGCCCGACATGAGTGCAGAGCAAGGCAAAGCTCCTCTGCTGTGAATGGCCTGTTGTAAGGATCCAGGCCATTCGAGTGGAAGGACAGTGGAGAGCGCTCTGCCCTGCCCTTCTGGGCCAGAAACTCGGGGGAGTAAGAAGAAGAGATGGAGGAGAATGACTCCCCCAGAGTGTCGGCAATTGCTTTGGGATCAGCAATTGCCTGTCCATTGTGCTCCAGGATCGATAACGAGTGGGACGTATAGTTCCCACCCATCTTCCAGACTTTATCCCACATGCCCTACGAACTGGTCGTGCGGGTGTATAATTGATCCAAGATTCCTTCTGGCGTCGGACAAAACGCGATTTTGCCCTGGTGCGTTTGAACTTTTTGAGGTTGGGGGACGTCGGATATCTCCGAAACACCCCCCAAGCCTTGTTCTCAGCCTTATGAGCTGCAATGCAATCTGAATTCCACCATGGTTTCGGAAAACGAGGAAACCATGTCGAAGTTTGAGGAATTGTTGATGCAGCTGCATCTACGATACAGTCCGTTATCTCCACTACTGCCACATTGATTGGCTTCTGGCTGACAGAGTGGTCATCGAGCTCAGAGAGCAGCTCAAAACCACCCCAGTCAGCCCAATCGAGCCTCCACCGTGAGGTGCGTGAAGGGCTACAAGGCCCCCCACAGGAGATGGTGCACACCACAGGGAGGTGATCGCTTCCATAAGGGTTGTCCTCGACCTCCCATGTAAAGAATGGAAGGATCGAGGAGGAGCAGATGGTGAGGTCAATGGCAGTGAAAGTGCGGGATGGGGAGTGAACGTAGGTACTGACACCAATGTTCAACAGGGAGAGAGAAGGATCCAGGAGCCACTGCTCCAGGACCCCACCGCTCCCATTGAAGTCCCCCATGATAAGGAAGGGGGACAGCAGCTGCGAGACGATATCATCAAGGTCTTCCTGGAAGACGATGCTCCCAGGTGAAAGATATACAGAGCAGACAGTCAGCGAGAACCCCACGAAGAGGCTGATGGCACCGCCTCTACTGGTAGTAGAGTAAACACAGAGAGAAAACTAAAGTGATGAAAATTGGTCATGCAGGCTGTGATTCAGTTAATCTGAATGGTTGCAGTCTTGAGCAGGTGTCACAGTTTAATTATCTTGGGAGCTATGTAACAGACACTGGTGATGTGTGGCATGAGATTAATAGATGAATAGGGATTGCTGCCGAGACTTTTAAGAATCTATGCAGAGTGTGGAGAAATAGGCGTATACACCTAAAGACTAAAATTAGACTGTAGTGAAACTTGAACACTGTAAACAAAATAACAGGAAACTAGATGCTTACGCAGTACCTTGGGCATTAAGTGGCTTAACTTTGTAACTAATGATGAGGTTAGGCAAAGGATTCAGCAACCTCCTTTGAGCAGCATATTGTGCAGAGAGATGTTGCCCGTATGGATAATTATTGATTGGCAAATAGGGTTATGAATAGTGTGCCTAAAGGTCTCAGAAAGAGAGGGAGACCTAGGATGCCGTGGGCAGATAATGTCAAACAGGACCTTATTAGAATTGGTGTCCAGTGGGTAGATGCAGGATAGATATGCTTAGAGAATTAAACTGCATGATCTGGTTGGACCTCCGTAGCCCATGACTGCTTGAGGATGATGATGAAAAGTTACAACACTAACAACACCACCTGCCAAATCTAAAATTTCTCACGGAAACAAATATGCAAACACCTTAGCCCCTGAGATCACGAACAGAAACTTCCCTGTAACACAGAACGTGTATCTGTAGCCTTGTAGTGCTGCAGTCAAAAGTGTCTTATATTACACCTATGGAAGCTTTCATTCTTTTCCTTCATATTTTTTTGTACGTTTCCTCCATCATACATGCCGAGGTATCTTCAAACGAGCAGTTGATTAAAAAGAAATTCAAAACATCCATTCCATTGCAGCAGCAACCGACAACAATAGAAAAGCTAATCAATAAATGTAGAAAGAAAACAGATGAGATTCGGCTCTCTTCCCAATCACCTACTCCGAATGTGCAACCTTTGCCAGACCCTATATCTTACGTTCCTGGTTCTCAGAGCCAGTTCTTGCGGACCTGGTAACTTGCAGTCCTGGTTCAGTCCGCAAGTTACTCAGAGTCCAAAATATCAAAACTGTTTCCAGCTGAGCTCCAAATCTGAAGAAAATTATCATAAGTGACAGAAACAAATTCAGCTTACTTCAAAACTTGAGCCTATACCGATTTCCCTTTCATTTGCCGGATAATTCCATTGTTTACTACATCGAAAAAACCCTATGTTCTTTACAACAAACGTTCACAGAGCATCAATCAGCTGTCAGCCAAAGAAATATGCCAAGAAACTAATACCGGGATCTACTGCTTTAACCTCCCTCCCTTGAGTGTTTTTGGGGATGGCTCAAATATAATAAATTAATTTCTCGTTTGTATGAATGTTTCTGCTTTTTTAGGTTCACCGAATGTAAGTTTCTTATTGATTTTGCTTTTTCTATAATGACAGAAGTAGTGTACTCGGCAGTATGCCAGTTTTATGATAACCCTTTCCTTCCAGTGCAGGTGTGGAATTTAATGAGCATTGCAGATGGAATATTATGAGCAGCGCAGATGGAATATTTAATGAGCAGACGGATTAATGACAGGATGTTTCAAGCGACTGTAATGATATCAGATGGACTAATGCGAGGGTCTGCTTCTCAGCAGACACGCTAGCGATGCTCTTCTAGGATATGAGTGCATTAATGAAAGGTTTCTTACAGCAAAATTTCAGACAAGCATTAAAGACTTGAATGTTATCTGCTGTTATGCCCCCACTGAGGATGCCGATGAGGATGAGAAGGATAGGTTTTATGAACAACTTCAGGATATTTTGAATTCTGTCAAGAAAGGAGATATTACTCTTGTTCTTGGTGACTTCAATGCCAAAGTTGGTACTGACTCTGACCTTTGGGGAGGAGTAATAGGCCCTTTTGGTATTGGTAGCTGCAATGGCAATGGGCAACGTCTCCTACAGGTAAGTAAACTCAAAGGATTCAGAATAACTAACACTTATTACAAACACCGCGACATACATAAGTACACATGGGTTTCACCTGATGGGCTGCATAAGAATATGATTGATTACATATTAATTAACAGCAAATGGGCTAGTTCTGTTAGGAATACCAGGGCATATAGGGGAGCTGAAATTGGATCTGACCATTACCTTGTTAAAAGTGTCTTGCAACTTAAACTTAAAAAGTGTTGTGCTAGGGTTAGAAAAATTTACTTTTAATACTGAAGCTCCGAAAGATCCAGTTATAGCCAAAGCTTACCATGATAGGTTACTTAGTCATTATGACAGTCATGGTTTGCTTACTACTGAAGTTGAGGAAGAATGGGATCATTTTAAACAGGCTTTTTTGGACACTAACAGTAGTCTTTTAGGAAAAAAGGAGCAGAAGAGGCAAAATTATCTGAGTGATAAGGCACTTGAGCTTATTTCGGAAAGAAAACTGCAGGAATGCCCTTAATCAATACCCTACTAGTCCTAATAGAAAGCATTACAGAGACCTTAATAAACTTGTAAAGGATCAGATAGCTACTGATAAGAATCTTTGGCTTGATGGTTTGGCTGACAAAGCCGAGGAAGCAGTTAGACAGCACAAGAGCAGAGAACTGTACCAGATAGTTAATGTTTTGTGTGGTAGAAAACAGACAGGCATACAAGGATTGAAGGATAAACAAGGTAAGGTTATAGAAGGGGAGG
Organism: Ryuthela nishihirai; assembly: GCA_038380435.1. Classification (NCBI taxonomy): domain Eukaryota; kingdom Metazoa; phylum Arthropoda; class Arachnida; order Araneae; family Heptathelidae; genus Ryuthela; species Ryuthela nishihirai. Next base: position 2,219,139 of record JAWZYU010000029.1, on the reverse strand, counting down.
ATTCTGTCATGGCTAGGTGGGCTGAGCATTTCAGTGATGTTCTAAACAATGCGGTTAGTTCTATTCCCATTGTTTGCAATGATGATAGATGCATTGGTGGCTTTAATGTTGGCCCTATAACACAATCTGAAGTTCTTTTGGCTGTTTCTAAACTTAAACTTCATAAATCCCCAGGGTAGATGAAATTACTACAGAAATGCTTAGAGCTGGGAATGTTTCGGTTACCATTTGGATGACTGAAATTCTGAATATCTTTTATGATAAAGGCATGGTTCCTAGATGATGCATAGAACCGGCCAGGCCTAGCACCTAATGTCCAACCCCGCCGTCTCGTGGTGCGGACCGTTAGTAACTTTCAAAAGAGATACTCTCTTGTGGAAGTGAACGGAAGGGGAGGGCTGCCAGATTAGTGTGGCCTACTGATCTGGACAACTATGGCTACTTTTCTTTTTTTTCTACCCTGCTGAGGAGTGGTCAACCACACAGGGTCCTGGTGCTGACCATATAAACCTACTGGACTGGACAGATATATGGCTCTGAGCTTGATTATGGATCCTGATTTTGCTGCACTGGTGGGCTTCTGTGGAGGGAAAATCTTCCGCTGTGTTTTCTTTTTGTTTGTGGGTTGACAGCCCCAAGTGAATAGATCCACAGGATATGTATATCAGCTGGTGGATAATCCTGAGCAGAAGTCATCGCAGGCACCTGAACTCTTTGCTTCTATTGGCATCGTCAAATTCTACATTGGAGGAAGTCTTCCAGTGTAGATGGCTTCAGCCTTTAGTAGTGGGGGAACGGGTCTTTGCCCCATGTCTGCGATTAGGGGGCTGTTTGATATTGTCGGCATTCCCTCTCTCAATAAACATAGTTTCTTTAAACATCCCACTAACCATTTTCTCTCCATAGGTAGTTGGAATGTGAGGACTCTGCACAGAGCTTTTTCTCTTGATGTCCTCACACAAGAATTCCACCGTTATAATTTAGATATTCTCGGCTTGCAAGAGACCAGATGGACAGATAAAGGTCAGATTCTTAAAAATAATCTTAAATTTCTCTTTTCAGGGAGGGACGACAAAAAGCATCACCAAGGCGTGGGTCTGCTTCTCAGCAGACACGCTAGTGATGCTCTTATAGGATATGAGTGCATTAATGAAAGATTTCTTACAGCAAAATTTCAGACAAGCGTTAAAGACTTGAATGTTATCTGCTGTTATGCCCCCACTGAGGATGCCGATGAGGATGAGAAGGATAGGTTTTATGAACAACTTCAGGATATTTTGAATTCTGTCAAGAAAGGAGATATTACCCTTGTTCTTGGTGACTTCAATGCCAAAGTTGGTACTGACTCTGACCTTTGGGGAGGAGTAATAGGCCCTTTTGGTATTGGTAGCTGCAATAGCAATGGGCAACGTCTCCTACAGGTAAGTAAACTCAATGGATTCAGAATAACTAACACTTATTACAAACACCGCGATATATATAAGTACACATGGGTTTCACCTGATGGGCTGCATAAGAATATGATTGATTACATATTAATTAACAGCAAATGGACTAGTTCTGTTAGGAATACCAGGGCATATAGGGGAGCTGAAATTGGATCTGACCATTACCTTGTTAAAAGTGTGTTGCAACTTAAACTTAAAAAGTGTTGTGCTAGGGTTAAAAAATTTACTTTTAATACTGAAGCTCTGAAAGATCCAGTTATAGCCAAAGCTTACCATGATAGGTTACTTAGTCATTATGACAGTCATGGTTTGCTTACTACTGAAGTTGAGGAAGAATGGGATCATTTTAAACTGGCTTTTTTGGACACTAACAGTACTCTTTTAGGAAAAAAGGAGCAGAAGAGGCAAAATTTTCTGAGTGATAAGGCACTTGAGCTTATTTCGGAAAGAAAGAACTGCAGGAATGCCCTTAATCAATACCCTACTAGTCCTAATAGAAAGCATTACAGAGACCTTAATAAACTTGTAAAGGATCAGTTAGCTGCTGATAAAAATTTTTGGCTTGATGGTTTGGCTGACAAAGCCGAGGAAGCAGTTAGACAGCACAACAGCAGAGAGCTGTACCAGATAGTTAATGTTTTGTGTGGTAGAAAACGGACAGGCATACAAGGATTGAAGGATAAACAAGGTAAGGTTATAGAAGGGGAGGATTCTGTCATGGCTAGGTGGGCTGAGCATTTCAGTGATGTTCTAAACAATGTAGTTAGTTCTACTCCCATTGTTTGCAATGATGATAGAAGCATTGGTGGCTTTAATGTTGGCCCTATAACACAATCTGAAGTTAGTTTGGCTGTTTCTAAACTTAAACTTCATAAATCCCCAGGGATAGATGAAATTACTACGGAAATGCTTAGAGCTGGGAATGTTTCGGTTACCACTTGGATGACTGAAATTCTGAATCTCTTTTATGATAAAGGCATGGTTCCTAAGGATTTTACCAGAGCTATTGTTATCCCTATTTTCAAAAAAGGTGATCGCAGTTCTTGTGATAACTATAGGGGTATCAGCCTACTCTCTGTTCCAGGTAAAGTTCTTTCCATGATTGTGCTTAATAGAATTAAGAATCTGGTTGACAGGCAATTGCGTGATGAGCAATGTGGATTCAGAAGTGGTAGGGGATGTGTAGATCAGATATTTTCACTTAGGCAGATTCTTGAGAAATGTTTAGAGTTTCAGAAACCTTTGGTTGCTAGCTTTGTTGATTTCAAAAAGGCTTTCGACTCTGTTAATCGTCATAATTTGTGGTTGATTGTGAGATCATATGGTATACCAGACAAGTTAGTTAACATTATGAAAGCTCTCTATAATAACACTGAGTCGTGTGTGAGAGTTGGTAAGGCTTGTAGCAATTGGTTTAGCATTACTTCTGGTGTTCGACAAGGGTGCATTTTGTCTCCTTTTCTCTTTAGCTTGGTTATTGATTATGTTATGCGAAATTCACTTCAAGGGAAAGATTTTGGCCTTAAATGGGCTGGAGATAGGAAAATTTCTGATTTAGATTATGCCGATGATTTAGCCCTTCTGGCAAATGATGTTGATGAGATGAACTCTTTCATTCGAGCCGTTGATGAGACTGGTAGTAGAGTAGGTTTGGTTATAAACAGAGAGAAAACTAAAGTGATGAAAATTGGTCAGGCAGGCAGTGATTCAGTTAATCTGAATGGTTGCAGTCTTGAGCAGGTGTCACAGTTTAATTATCTTGGGAGCTATGTAACAGATAATGGTGATGTGCGGCATGAGATTAACAGACGAATAGGGATTGCTGCTGGGACTTTTAAGAATCTATGGAGAGTGTGGAGAAATAGGCGTATACACCTAAAGACTAAAATTAGACTGTATAATAGTTTGGTTCTTTCTAGGGTTAGTTATGGTAGTGAAACTTGGACACTTTGTAAACAAGATAACAGGAAACTAGATGCTTTTGATTCCAGATGCTTACGCAGTATCTTGGGCATTAGGTGGTTCAACTTTGTAACTAACGATGAGATTAGGAAAAGGAGTTTGCAACCTCCTTTAAGCAGCGTATTGTGCAGAGAGAGACTCCGTTGGTTTGGCCATGTTGCCCGTATGAATAATTATAGATTGGCGAATAGGGTTATGAACAGTGTGCCTAAAGGCCTCAGAAAGAAGGGGAGACCTAGGATGCGGTGGGCAGACAATGTCAAACAAGACCTTGTTAGAATTGGTGTGCAGTGGCCAGATGCAGTAGATATAGCTCAGGATAGACTTGCTTGGAGAACTAAATTGCACGGTCTGGTTGGACCTCCGTAGCCCATGGCTGCTTGAGGATGATGATGATGATGATGATGATTGTTATCCCTATTTTCAAAAAAGGTAATCGCAGTTCTTGTGATAACTATAGGGGTATCAGCCTACTCTCTGTTCCAGGTAAAGTACTTTCCATGATTGTGCTTAATAGAATTAAGAATCTGGTTGACAGTCAATTGCGTGATGAGCAATGTGGATTCAGAAGTGGTGGGGATGTGTGAATCAGATATTTTCACTTAGTCAGATTCTTGAGAAATGTTTAGAGTTTCAGAAACCTTTGGTTGCTGGCTTTGTTGATTTCAAAAAGGCTTTCGACTCTGTTGATCATCATAATTTGTGGTTGATTGTGAAATCATATGGTATACCTGACAAGTTAGTTAACATAATGAAAGCTCTCTATAATAATACTGAGTCATGTGTGAGAGTTGGTAAGGCTTGTAGCAATTGGTTTAGCATTACTTCTGGTGTTCGACAAGGGTGCATTTTGTCTCCTTTTCTCTTTAGCTTGGTTATTGATTATGTTATGCGAAATTCACTTGAAGGGAAAGATTTTGGCCTTAAATGGGCTGGAGATACGAAAATTTCTGATTTAGATTATGCTGATGATTTAGCCCTTTTGGCAAATGATGTTGATGAGATGAACTCTTTCATTCGAGCTGTTGATGAGACTGGTAGTAGAGTAGGTTTGGTTATAAACAGAGAGAAAATTAATGTGATGAAAATTTGTCAGGCAGGCTGTGATTCAGTTAATCTGAATGGGTGTAGTCTTGAGCAGGTGTCACAGTTTAATTATCTTGGGAGCTATGTAACAGATAATGGTGATGTGCGACATGAGATTAACAGACGAATAGGGATTGCTGCCGGGACTTTTAAGAACCTATGGAGAGTGTGGAGAAATAGGCGTATACACCCAAAGACTAAAATTAGACTGTATAATAGTTTGGTTCTTTCTAGGGTTAGTTATGGTAGTGAAACTTGGACACTTTGTAAACAAGATAACAGGAAACTAGATGTTTTTGATTCCAGATGCTTACGCAGTATCTTGGGCATTAGGTGGTTCAACTTTGTAACTAATGATGAGATTAGGCAAAGGAGTTTGCAACCTCGTTTAAGTAACATATTGTGCAGAGAGAGACTCCGTTGGTTTTGCCATGTTGCCCTTATGAATAACTATAGATTGGCGAATAGGGTTATGAACAGTGTGCCTAAAGGCCTCAGAAAGAAGGGGAGACCTAGGATGTGGTGGGCAGAAAATGTCAAACAGGACCTTGTTAGAATTGGTGTGCAGTGGCCAGATGCAGTAGATGTAGCTCAGGATAGACTTGCTTGGAGAACTAAATTTCACGGTCTGGTTGGACCTCCGTAGCCCATGGCTGCTTGAGGATGATGATGATGATGATGATGAATGATATAGTTAATTAATGAAATGACTTCATTAATGAAATAACTCATCAGATGATTGATTGATTTGATGATGAATGAGAGGGTTGTATGCGAATATCGACCAGATGAAAAAACCCTCCTACTAAAGAGTAGATATCCCTCTCTGTACATTTTGTATATTATTCTTAAGAGTGGTAACCTTTTTGGTAAAGAGTAAGATTTTAATCCTTTTGGTAAAAGAGTAGATGTCTTTGTATGTATGAGAACTTATTTTGGTATCTGAGAGGCTGGGGTTGGGAGTAACAAATTTCCCCCTCTCCTCCTAAAGAACAGATGTTCTATCTCAGATGGAGATAACAATAGCACAAGACTGAACCCTCCCTACATATAGTGAAAGGTATTGTATACGACACACGAGAGGTTAAAGAGCGGTATATGTTTTTGTCCTTAGAGAATTAGCTGTGACCATCTTTGATGATCAACAGATGTTTCATTATGTTCGTATACTCTAGCAGACAATTCGATAATAATACAGCTCCCTGAAGACTTTGATTGGATTGTTTTACCTCTGAGCGGCACTTTTTTGCACACCATGGGTTAAATGGCCAGGCCACAAGGACCCCGAAGGCTCAGAGAAGGTTGGGGGAGGGGACCCACTGGAAAAGCTGCTGGGAGACAGATGGTAGCCTCCCGTCAAGGCCATCCAGCGTGTTCTTTAACGTGCACAGGGTATGTCTCTCCCGCACACGGGACCACGGCTTAACGTCACATCCGACGGACGGTGGCCTTTTCAAACCCATCGGTGTCCCCTACTGACCGTGGGCAGGGCGGGGAAATTTTGCGGAGATAAATCTCAACGCTGACCCAGCTGGGACTCCCTGAAGACACTTAAGAGGGTTTCGTACATCTTACAGCTTCATTCTTCGTTCTATGAAACGTAAACTCAATTTCAGATTTAGTCAAATTGGCTTGGCAGAATCTGCATTAAACCAACAATGGATGCAAACCCTGCCAAAGCAGCGCTATCAGGTTGAGTCTCGTAAAATGACTCCCACACGACTGGAAGTTACACGGTCCCGACAATTTGCGCTGAATGCGCCTAGAACGATGCAGAACGAAGCAGAGAATTTGTTCCACGTCAAGCTTCAAATAATGACATTAGACCTAAAACGTATGCTAGAGAAACTTTCAGATGTGATTTTTGTGGCCGACTAGGACACATGGAGCAATATTGTTATAGAAGGAATGACAATTCGGGCATGATGATAATTTGTTCATAGATGGTAATTCATCGATGATAATTTGTTCATAGATGGCTTCCTATTATTAACTGTAAATTCATTGTATCATTACATAGCTAAAATTTTCAAATCATCTTTTCTGGAAAGGAAGAAGCTCCGTATACCCTGCATTTGCTCTTGCATGATAATCATTACAATGTTATCATGAATCCTGCAGGTTATTTTCATGTTTACAGATTTTGTAAAACTTGCTTAAAGCTGATCCATGATCTTCCTCACATCTTTTAATCATAATATATTTATTTATCATCATCGTCATCTCACAAAATACAGATGTAGAGAGATTTTATACATTTGACCCGCAAAGCTAATAGCTTATCTGCAGGAAATATTGATGGGCATTAGTTTTCATACATAAGTGAACATAGTAAAAAAGAACACAAAAGTCATATAGATACAGGTTTTCTCAGGATTACAGATTAACAGACATTCTTTAAATAGTTTTTAACCTTTAACTTAATCTCACTAAAATTAGTTAGATATATGATTTCTCTTGGTAACTGGTTAAAGATCTCCGACACTTTATACTCTAAGATTTTTACTGTAATTATTAACAAAATTCGGGATTTGAAAATAGTTATTGGTCTGAAGTCTGGTATTCTTATCATGTGTAATTTGTACTTTATATGTGTTATTGAAAAAGCTGTCCAGAATAATGCCATATCCATAGAGATTTTGAATTGATAGAATATTTAGGAAAGAAAATCTTTCACTTGCATTTGAAAAATTATCTCTAAGCTTGTATGGAATTATATTTTTTGCTACAGATGATTGCAATTTTTCAATTTGTTTTAGGTTACTGATGCCAGTTGTTCCATATATTGTAATTCCATACCTAATTAAGGATTCACAAATTGCCTTGTAGACCATAAGGCAAACGTCGGTATTGACTATGAATTGCAATTTGTAAATTTTAGCAGCACGATATCCGAGACTTTCACATAGCTTCAAGACGTGAGTGTTCCATCGAAAGGTTGAAATCAAATATAAACCCAGGTACTTAAAATTATCCACCAATTCAATGTATGGCAATCACAAATATTTTTATAAGTTTCGGATTTATATATGCAATTTATATTATGGGTCTTAATTATGTGGTTTGATGTTTTCAAAGTCCTTGGTGAGTGGAAGATCATCCATTTCCTTTTATCGTTATTTATATGTATTAAATTAATATTCAGCCATCTCATCAAGTAATTATAGTCATCCTGTAATTCTTTTATAGCCACGTCCATGTCGCAATAGCTGCTTAAAATAACAGTATCATCAGCATAAAGAAATAATTTACTTTTTAATTTTAAATTAGTCATATCATTAATATACAGGAGGAACAACAAGGATCCAAGTATAGATCCTTGCGGAACTCCAACATTTAATTTTCTTTCGCTATTTAATGCATTTCCAATTTTAGTTATAATAGTCCTATTACGTAGGTAATTTTTGAACCACATAAGAGCTGTCCCTCTAATTCCATAGTTTTCAAGTTTTGAAAGAAGTATATTGTGATCCAATGTGTCGAATGCTTTACTAAAGTCGAGAAAGAGAGCAGCAACTTTTTCTCCATTGTTCAAGGCCTTATTAACACATTCTGCAAAATTGGACAGTAGAGTTGTAGTACTTTCTGAAAGTCATATTACCTATTAGAAATAATGTTGAGTTTTAAGAGAAAGCTACAGAGAGTGTCATCTATGTACCTCTCTAAAATTTTGAGTACAGTGGACAAGATAGCAATAGGCCTATAATTCGTATCATCATCATCATCATCATCCTCAAGCAGCCATGGGCTACGGAAGTCCAACCAGACCGTGCAATTTAGTTCTCCAAGCAAGTCTATCCTGAGCTACATCTACTGCATCTGGCCACTGCACACCAATTCTAACAAGGTCCTGTTTGACATTGTCTGCCCACCGCATCCTAGGTCTCCCCTTCTTTCTGAGGCCTTTAGGCACACTGTTCATAACCCTATTCGCCAATCTATAATTATTCATACGGGCAACATGGCCAAACCAACGGAGTCTCTCTCTGCACAATATGCTGCTTAAAGGAGGTTGCCGACTCCTTTGCCTAACCTCATCATTAGCTACAAAGTTGAACCACCTAATGCCCAAGATACTGCGTAAGCATCTGGAATCAAAAGCATCTAGTTTCCTATTATCTTGTTTACAAAGTGTCCAAGTTTCACTACCATAACTAACCCTAGAAAGAACAAACTATTATACAGTCTAATTTTAGTCTTTAGGTGTATACGCCTATTTCTCCACACTCTCCATAGATTCTTAAAAGTCCCGGCAGCAATCCCAATTCGTCTGTTAATCTCATGCTGCACATTACCATTATCTGTTACATAGCTCCCAAGATAATTAAACTGTGACACCTGCTCAAGATTGCAACCATTCAGATTAACTGAATCACAGCCTGCCTGACCAATTTTCATCACTTTAGTTTTCTCTCTGTTTATAATCAAATCTACTCTACTCCCAGTCTCATCAACAGCTCGAATGAAAGAGTTCATCTCATCAACATCATTTGCCAAAAGGGCTAAATCATCAGCATAATCTAAATCAGAAATTTTCGTATCTCCAGTCCATTTAAGGCCAAAATCTTTCCCTTCAAGTGAATTTCACATAACATAATCAATAACCAAGGTAAAGAGAAAAGGAGACAAAATGCACCCTTGTCGAACACCAGAAGTAATGCTAAACCAATTGCTACAAGCCTTACCAACTCTCACACACGACTCAGTATTATTATAGAGAGCTTTCATTATGTTAACTAACTTGTCTGGTATACCATATGATTTCACAATCAACCACAAATTATGACGATCAACAGAGTCGAAAGCCTTTTTGAAATCAACAAAGGTTTCTAAAACTCTAAACATTTCTCAAGAATCTGCCTAAGTGAAAATATCTGATCCACACATCCCCTACCACTTCTGAATCCACATTGCTCATCACGCAATTGACTGTCAACCAGATTCTTAATTCTATTAAGCACAATCATGGAAAGAACTTTACCTGGAACAGAGAGAAGGCTAATACCCCTATAGTTATCACAAGAACTGCGATCACCTTTTTTGAAAATAGGGATAACAATAGCTCTGGTAAAATCCTTAGGAACCATGCCTTTATCGTTAAAGATATTCAGAATTTCAGTCATCCAAGTGGTAACCGAAACATTTCCAGCTCTAAGCATTTCTGCAGTAATTTCATCTACCCCTGGGTATTTATGAAGTTTAAGTTTAGAAACAGCCAAAATAACTTCAGATTGTGTTATAGGGCCAACATTAAAGCCACCAATGCATCTATCATCATTGCAAACAACGGGAACAGAACTAACCGCATTGTTTAGAATATCACTGAAATGCTCAGACCACCTAGCCATGACAGAATCCTCACCTTCTAATAACCTTACCTTGTTTATCTTCAATCCCTGTATACTGTCCGTTTTCTACCACACGAAATGTTAACTATCTGGTACAGCTCTCTGCTGTTGTGCTGTCTAACTGCTTCCTCGGCTTTGCCAGCCAAACCATCAAGCCAAAGATTCTTATCAGCAGCTAACTGATCTTTTACACGTTTATTAAGTTCTCTGTAATGCTTTCTATTAGGACTAGTAATGTATTGCTTACGGACATTCCTGCAGTTCTTTCTTTCCGAAATAAGCTCAAGAGCCTTATCACTCAGATAATTTTGTCTCTTCTGCTCCTTTTTTCCTAAAAGAGTACTGTTAGTGTCCAAAAAAGCCTGTTTAAAATGATCCCATTCTTCCTCAACTTCAGTAGTAAGCATACCATGACTGTCATAATGACTAAGTAACCTATCATGGTAAGCTTTGGCTATAACTGGATCTTTCGGAGCTTCAGTATTAAAAGCAAATTTTTTAACCCTAGCACAACTCTTTTTAAGTTTAAGTTGCAACACACTTTTAACAAGGTAATGGTCAGATTCAATTTCAGCTCCCCTATATGCCCTGGTATTTCTAACAGAACTAGCCCATTTGCTGTTAATTAATATATAATCAATCATATTCCTATGCAGCCCATCAGGTGAAACCCATGTGTACTTATGTATGTCGCGGTGTTTGTAATATGTGTTAGTTATTCTGAAACCATTGAGTTTACTTACCTGTAGGAGATGTTGACCATTGCCATTGTAGCTAACAATACCAAAAGGGCCAATCACCCCTCCCCAAAGGTCAGAGTCAGTACCAACTTTGGCATTGAAGTCATCAAGAACAAGGGTAATATCTCCTTTCTTGACAGAATTCAAAATATCCTGAAGTTGTCCATAAACCTATCCTTCTCATCCTCATCGGCATTTTCAGTGGGGGCATAACAGCAGATAACACTCATGTTTTTAACGCTTGTCTGAAATTTTGCTGTAAGAAATCTTTCATTAATGCACTCATATCGTAGAAGAGCATCACTAGCGTGTGTGCTGAGAAGCAGACCCACGCCTTGGTGATGCTTATTGTCGTCCCTCCCTGAAAAGAGAAATTTAAGATTATTTTTAAGAATCTGACCTTTATCTGTCCATCTGGTCTCTTGCAAGCTGAGAATATCCAAATTATAATGCTGGAATTCTTGTGCGAGGACATCAAGAGAAAAAGCTCTGTGCAGAGTCCTCACATTCCAACTACCTATGGAGAGAAAATGGTTAATAGGATGTTTAAAGAAACTATGTTTATTGAGAGAGGGAATGGCGACAATATCAAGCAGCCCCTAATCGCAGACAAGGGGCAAAGACCCGTTCCCCCACCACTAAAGGCTGAAGTCATCTACACTGGAAAACTTCCTCCAATGTAGAATTTGACGATGCCAATAGAAGCAAAGAGTTCAGGTGCCTGCAATGACCTCTGCTCAGGATTATCCACCAGCTGATAAACATATCCTGTGAATCTATTCACTTGGGGCTGTCTCCCCACAAACAAACAGAAAACACAGCAGAAGATTTTCCATCCACAGAAGCCCACCAATGCAGCAAAATCAGGATCCATAATCAAGCTCAGAGCCATATATCTGTCCAGTGGGTTTATATGGTCAGCACCAGGACCCTGTGTGGTTGACCACTCCTCAGCAGGGTAGAAAAAAAAAGAAAAGTAGCCATAGTTGTCCAGATCAGTAGGCCACACTAATCTGGCAGCCCTCCCCTTCCGTTCACTTCAGTTGAAAGGTACTAATGGTCTGCACTACGAGAAGGCGGGGTCGGACATTAGGTGCTAGGCCTGGCCGGTTCTATGCATCATCACAGGGGATTGGTGCATAGCTCTCCTTCCAGTGACTACCTAGCTACCATTTACAGATATAGAATTCGTATAATACAATTCATATATTCGATATTACAATTCGTATAATTACTTTTAACACCACTTTTATAGATAGGTCTCAGTATTGTAATTTTTAAAGTGGAAGGTATATTTCCAGAAGTAATACCTAAGTTAATTGGTTTAGCAGGATATTCTGTTAATTGATTCATGCATGCCTTTATATGTTTGGTGTGTATGTTATCAACGCCTCGTGATTTACGTTCATCCAAAGACAAAATTATTTTTTTAACTGAATGTCCTAAATTTTTTAACTAAATGTCTGAAATAGGTGGGTTGGATTGCTCTCCCGTAATTTATCAACCATGTCTGCAAAATAATTATAAAAATTCGTAGCAATTTGAGAATGTCAGTTTTTTGGGCATATGATTAATTATTATGTTATCTAGTGGCCTTTTCTCTTTCCATCTAATAAAGTATTAATCATATCCCAGGATTGTTTTGTATTTCCAGCAATGGATTTGAAGCGTTTTTTGTAAAATTTAGATTTTTCTTTTCTTATAAAAATTGGTTATTGAATTTCGTAGTTGTTGATAAAGTTTTTTGTTAACGTTGTCATTTCTGTTGTTTCTGTAAGTAACCTATGTTGTATCTCTTTGTTCAATCATATTCATGATTTCGGGAGTGATCCATTCTTTGCTGTTTTTCCGAAATTTGATGTTGTGTTGGTTTGTTGAGTTATTTTCATCCAAAATCATGCTGTATTTATTTTTAAAACTATTGTACATTTCATCAGCAGACATGGTGACTTGCTCAGTATTCCAATTTGTCCTAATTATTGAGTTAATAATATTTTTATGATCATACTTCAAATATTTTTCATCACCTGTTGTATATTTGCACACTGATTTATTCGAGCTTACTAATAACGAAATAAAATAGTAGTCTGCAACTTTGATTCGTGAAATTAAGGATTTATAATTAAAAATTCTATCCAATGTTACATTAATGTGATCAGTGCACGAGTGAGTAGTGGAGCTTCCCAAAATCTCTTCTCTAGTAAATCCTCTTATTGTAGGGACAAAGCCAAACTCGGAAAGAGCATTAAGATATTTTTGAACTCAATTCTTTCTATGACTAGAAATATCAATATTGAAATCTCCAATGAGTATTATATTCTTAAATTTGTGGCTCTCCCCCATCCATCTAGTCAGAGAAGAAAGAAATTCATTAATATCGGTGCCTGGAGATCAATAAACAGACACCAAGTTATATATTATTTTATGATTGATAATCCCTAAGTGCATAGATTCTGCTGGTGAGATACGTACGGTAACATTTTCAATTACCAAGGTTTCTCTATAGAAAACAATAATACCTATTGTTTTCTTACCAGTACTATTTAAAGAAATTTGGTTAAAATTACTTATATTGTACCAGAATTTTTCATATTCATTAACATTCGTTTCTGTTAATACTATTACATCTAGAAAATCTAAGATATTAATTAAATAGCAATATAAGAGATCCCAGTTTTTTTTTAAACTTCTAACATTAACACGTATAACAATAACTGTTCTATTGCATCATATATTACGTTTTTATCTTCTTGGAACCAGTTTTCTGTATCGATATGTGTCATGTATACAAAACTAAGATCTGTGGAAAACGAGGAACTACCATTTTTTGCAAACTCTGCAATAAACAGTGTAAAGGATCCACATGCTTCACTGCTCACCATCTCTCAGGAGCTTATTCTTCATCATATCAATGTCTACAGTGTGGAGACACTTATCCTACCAACAAGTCATGTCTGCACGAAAACAGAACTAGGACACATAAAAATCATTAATGAAGAAGATATGTGTCTCCACTACATGTACTACGATCTAGAGACGAAAACAAGCTATTTACTATAGGCATTTTTCTAGACTTATCTAAAGCATTTGACTCTATCTGTCATGAAATTTTGTTGTTCAAGTTATACCATTATGGTTTTTGGGGCATTGTTCACAAATGGTTTCAAATTTACTTATCCAACAGAAAGCAAGTTGTTTCTTATAATTATAATGTATCCGATACTTGTGGCCTTAAACGAAGTGTACCTCCAGGCTCTAATCTAGGACCACTACTTTTTCTCCTATATGTTAACAATATTATTAATATTTCAAAAAATTCTTCTCCAATATTATTTGCAGACGATACTAGTATATTTTATACAGGTAAAAATCATTAATAACTTAATTGACATCATTAATAACGATTTAAAAATTTATGCAAAATGATTTACAGCTAATAAACTCGAGTTAAATATTGACAAAAATTAAATATATCTTATTTGGTTCAACTGTAAAAACTGCAAATCTTTAGCTATCAAGAAATATGCATTAATGGAAATGCAATCAAAAGAGTTAATAAAATTAAATTCTTAGGAATATGACTTACTGGCAACTTAAAATGGAATGAACACGTATGTACATTAAGAAAAAAATTTCAAAGAATATTGGTCTTATTAGAGGCTATAGATTTATGTTTCCTTTTCGAATTAAATTGCAATTGTATAACTACATTATTTATCCTCATCTATATTATTGCATTTTAATATGGGGTAACACAAGTAATCAGAATATTAATAAACTACTATATCTTCAAAAAACATTTGTAAGAACTCTGTAAACTTTAATGAACATACTAAAGAATTTTTTGAAAAAGCCAAAATTCTACAACTTCCGGATCTATACAAATTAAATATAGAGTTATTTATGTTCTGTGCTATTAGATTAAAAAGAAATACGACATCAATTTCCAAAGGAAGTGTTATCATTACCAAGTCGACAGCAACTTGACCAAGAATTACCATTATGCAGAACAAATTATGGACAAGCATCATTAATCTTTCACAGAGTGAAAATTTCGAATAATTTATATAATTAATTAATTGATTCTGAAAAAAAATCATCGCCACCATGGCGGGAATCGAACCCGCATCTCTCCAGAGAATCAGTTAATTAATATTTGATGTCTATCTTAACAGGGAATACTGTGCATTCACTTTGGATTGATTTTTAATTATATATTAACATTTTAGCGTTAGCGACCTTCTCATCAACATCTGATAATCAAATGCAACGACTGAAAAAGTTGCATCTCCTTGAGTATAGATGGCACTGTCTCAGTCACATCTCAGGAAGAAGATTTATAAGGTCATATTCTGAAAGAGTTCGTTGTCCGACGCATGGTGCAATGGTAGCGCGCTCTGGCATGAATCTGGAGAGATGCAGGCTCAATTCCCACTGTGGAGGCGATGAATTTTTTTCAGAATCAATTAATTAATGTTTGATGTCTATCTTAACAGGGAATACTGTGCATTCACTTTGGATTGATTTTTTAATTTATATAATAATTTAAAAGAAGCTGAAAAGTATTCTGCATTCAAACGTAGTTTGTTAACTACTTTAACTCATTAATATTTTTAATGTTTAAAACGCTTAAAATACTGGTGTGTCATACAGTGGATATTTACCACAAGTTTGTATTTTAATGTAATTTAATTAAGGGTTTGTCGAATTCTGTATTGAATTTTTTACTCAGCATCCAATTTCTGTTTTTATGCGAATTGTATTATATTAATTAGTGTAACATTTTGTACTGCAAAATAAAATGGAAATAAAATTATTATTATTATTATATAACGGAAGAAAGGAAAACATATAAAGAAAGGAATCAAGACAAATACACAGAAACCAATAAGATAGTGTACCAAAAAGAGATAAAGAAGGCTAAGGAGAAAACACATACATTGAAAATAAACAGGGAGAAGTTACCACAAACAAAGAAGAAATAAAACAAATTTGGACAGACTACATGAGGGAATTGTATGATGACAATAGAGACTGTAGAACTAGTGACAGAAATTGTAGGTCTGATAATCCTAGAGGATGAGGAGAAAATATGCACTATCAGTGATGAAAACAGGAAAAATCACAAGCCCAGATGGAACACAAGGTGAACTCATCAAGAATATAGGAGATAATGGTGTCAACAAAATAACTACAATACTAAATGAAATATACATAGCAGAAACAGCTCCAATTCAAATGAACAGATCTAAAAATATCCCAATCACAAATAAGTCTAATATAACAAAGACTAATGAACACAGATCATGCTGCTAAAGAAATATAAAAAAGCAGAAGACTAAATAAGCTCAACACAATTTGGATTTAGAACTGGTCTGGGCACAAGAGAAGATTGAGAATTGAACTGAAAATTCCCCTATACTTGTGCTTTCTAGGCTATGAGAAAGCCTTTGATATATTAAATCATGATCGACTGATGGAAGTCCTACATGAAATTGCTTTAGATATTAGAGACATAAGAATTATCAAGGATGTCTCCAAAAATGCCCCTTTTACAAAGTGGTCCAAGTCTATGAAAAAGAGGATGTTATAGGCTTACAAAATTAGGGTTGGACAAGAAGAAACAGAATGGATCAAAATTAAAAAAGGTGTCAGACAGGGCAGCGTCTTGTCACCAATAATCTATAATCAGCATGCAGAGAAAATAATAAAAACAAACCTACAAGATAGAAAAGGTTTAAAGATAAATGGAAGAGTAATAAACAATTTGAGATTTGCAGATGACACAATCTTAATAGCCAAAGCTCAGACATAACTACAATATCTCGTCTATATTGAGTATATAATAGATATACCCAACATAGAAGGAGTGAAAATGAGACTGAATATAAATGCAAGAAAGATGAAAGCAATATGCATTCAACATAAAGAAATTAGAAGTAAATATCGCATGAAAGAACAAAAAAACTGGATAAAGTCGATGAGGAGTCAACAACAAGCTATTTGGGAAGACATATTTACACTGATAATGACCAAATTAAAGAAATAGACACCAAATTGGATAAGCTAAAAACCAATTTAACCAGATGAGAAAAATTCTGTGTGAGGGAAAGTTAAACCACCAATTGAGAATTAGAATCTTAAAATGTTACATCTGGCCCATCCTACTGTATGGGTATGACACCTGGACTCTAAAGAAGAAATCAAAAGACAAATTGGAGTCATTTGAGATGTGGTGCCTTAGGAGAACACTGAAAATAAGTGGACTAGCAGGATGACAAACATTAAGATACCAGATACGGGGCCAAGTCTACTAGATAACAGGGGCGGGGGTGGCTCAGTCGGTAGTGCGCCAGGCTCGTAATTTGTAGTTCCCAGGTTCGAGTCCCAGCTGGGTCAGCATTGAGATTTATCTCCGCAAAATTCCCCGCCCTGCCCACGGTCAGTAGGGGACACCGATGGGCTTGGAAAGGCCCCGTCCATCGGATGGGACGTTAAGCAGTGGCCCCGTGTGTGGGAGAGCCATACCCTGTGCACGTTAAAGAACACACTGGATGGCCTTGACGGGAGGCTACCATCTGTCTCCCAACAGCTGTTCCAGTGGGTCCCCTCCCCCAACCTTCTCTGAGCCTTCGGGGTCCATGTGACCTGGCCATTTAGCCCATGGTGTGCAAAAAAGTGCCGATCAGAGGTAAAACAACCCAACCCAACTACTAGATAACTATTAAAGAATGTAAAGAGAAGGAAACTGGCATATTGTGGACATATACTGCGAGGGGAAAAGTTATGACATCCCACAACTCGTCCTTGAGGGTAAATTGGAAGGCAAACGGACACAAGGGAGAAGAAAGAGTTGGATGGATGATCTTTGCGAGTGGACAAGCTTGGACACAGAGGACATAATCCATGATGCAAGAAACAGAGAATTATGGTATTTCTTGGCTGTCAACCTCCCAATTGGAGATGACACTTATGGAAGAAATATTAATTAACGAAATAGACATCAGTCAGAAATATTGCATACATTGGTATGTGGGATGTTACTCTTGGTCTTCAGTCTGTTGAGATCACTTTGAAATGTCTCTCCAGTTCGACTGCAATATGCGAACGGGTGAAAGAGTCTTTCTTAAGACTTCTATGATTCGAAGGAAAATGCAGGGTCACAATACTGAGCTACTGCTAATAAAATGGTTCAACTTCAGTCTTTAGTAAAATGATTATTTACTG
This sequence comes from Ryuthela nishihirai, assembly GCA_038380435.1. NCBI lineage: Eukaryota > Metazoa > Arthropoda > Arachnida > Araneae > Heptathelidae > Ryuthela > Ryuthela nishihirai. The sequence continues at coordinate 2,201,328 of JAWZYU010000029.1, read as the reverse complement.
AACACATAGACTAGGACATATGTATGCTCAGTTACATGGCATTACAACTCCAGCTTACTATGCCTGTTCAGCTGTTTTCCCAGAGCCCAATGCCATTAATTCCAGTCAGCATTTACGAGCCAAAAATCTTGCATCTTACACGCTCATTCTTCCTCTTGGCCCTGTCCTCTCTTGATCATTGTCAGCTCCCCTTCCCTTATTGGAACTTCAGACATGTGACAAAAGTCATTGACATCTGGCCAGGGTCAACTGTCAGAGGGCACTCAAGTCAGGCAGACTCCCTCTAATCAACCTGCTACATCAACTAACATTCCAGCAAGCACTGCAAGGCCTTGCTGGAATTGCAGGCATCCCTATATTGCCTTATGCCTCTTTGGTGAAATAAAAAATATTTACAAAAGAAATCTAGCCAGGCTACTATAGCTTGACAGTATGCTACATGCATGCATAGTAATTTGGCCAGGCAGTGTGTGTCATTGAGATTTCATAGGATAAATGAAGACCTTTTATAACACTGTATTTTTGCATATTTTCACCTGCTGCCAACAAGGCTGATGGAAATGAGGGACAAACGTCAGTCACAATAGAATAATTTTATACAACTAAGGCTAGAAAATAATAACAAAATGTTGCAGTACCACTGCAAATATTTCTGATCCTATTCATTTCAGTTATATTACGTGAATATTTGAACTGAAAATTTCTTGACATCCTCAGCGTTAACTTAAATATAGTCAATGTATCTTGTCAGAGATACATTGGCTATATTTAAGTTAAACAATCTGAACCATTAAAGGCCTCTTACTTAATTTTTTCTAGCATAAAAGCTACAATTTTTTTAATTATATAAAATGCTCTTTATAATATATTAAAATATACACTTAATATATATTCAATTTACATTCTTTTTAATTATCTTCTTATCTTTCTTTTTCTTTATTATTAGCTGACTAATACTTAAATCCTGTATAATTTAATTTACTCTGAAGCATTTTAATCGAATAATGACAACAAATTGTAGACTCGCTTGGGGAGCAAAATAACTTGGCCTTGCCCTTGGTTCAGTGCAAGAGAGAAAAATAAATTTAATACTAAGAGACTAATAATCACCTTCAATATGTATGCAAAAATAAGAAAACCATTTAAATAATTAATTATTCAACTACCTGAAATTCTGGATCTTAGATGTTGGTGGATGATGATGAAATAAAGGTCGTTCAACTTTGTCATCCTCTCTTTGAACTATGCACCATGCAGCTGAAGCTTTTGCTGGTTCCATAGTCAAAGCTCTCAAAGAATCATAGTGATCAGCAATATGAACTTCAGCTCCAGCACTTTGCAAATTGTCTTCTTTTATTATCTAAATTTGGATTTATATTCATATAATCAAAATGTGAATATGGGTATAGAGAAAAATCTTAAGATTTATGTTATTGTAAAATAACACAAATATAATGATTGCAATAAATTGGAGAGCAAACTGCTGAGAATAAAATCTTAACATTTTAAATGTTTTAAAAATAAAATTGGCAACATTAACTTCTATATCTTAAAAGTGGATATATATTACATATATATGTCGTTATAGTGACGTAGATCATAAAAAGTGTTCTTGTGATGCCCCATCGTTCACTTTTGCTTTACCTTAACCAGTTTTTGTTTAATTTACGTTATATTTATCATTTTGGGGATTTTTATTTCCGTTTCGGCATCACAGCACTCGTTTTCAAGTTTCTAGGAGTTGCGTACGCGCAACTCCGAACTTCCGACCGTAACCGTTAAAGCGCGTGCCAAGGACATGCCCCCTCTTGCGTCATAGCTTGCGTCCGTCATTGTATGCAAATGTCTTTCCCGGCATGCGCCGGTCTTTTGTCAAAACCATGCCCTGCGAGGCACTTGAGGGATTTTAGCACTTGAGAGTTGTAGAGAGAGCAGAGAGATGTAGTAAGGTGCGTAGCACCATGCGAGTAGCACAGATTTTAGTTTCTTCATTGATGTCTTGGTGAGTTACTTATTTTTGGAAATAAATCTATTTTGTTATGTTACAAACTTTTGAGTCTATAGTTTTTATCTTGAGCAATGCTGATTTAGTACCTTTTTTACATTAACTATTATTTGTTAAGAATCATTTTGACTCTTACTTATGAACGCTCACTGGCACTGGAACCCTAAATCAACTTATTCTACATTTTTGGCAATTTGTTAATGATTGCCTGGCGCCCGTCAAAGCTATCCGGAGCATAAAACTTTAAGTATTCTACATTGTTTGGAGCGTTACATTCTGTCAGCTGAAGTTTCGTTATGTTTAATTTTATTGTGTAATGTTAATAACTATGCTTTCGTACATAATACACATTAGATATTAAAATAAAACCAGGTTATGAGCCCAGGTCAGCTTGAAACTGGGACAAAAATAAAAGATACATGTGAGCGATGTTAAGCCTAACGACTACATTTATTCAGAATTAAACTATTGTGTACTAAACTGAATTGCTAAAATGGCTGGAGCTGATAACGTTAAATTAGGAATGGAAATTTCTAAACTGGAAGGTATAAGAACTGGCCAGAATATAAGAAAAATGTAAAATTACTTCTAACAGTACACAAAGTGTTGGGCATTGTTGATGGATCATATCAAAAGCCTAATATGTCAAGAACCTAATACATCATCATCATCATCCTCAAGCAGCCATGGGCTATGGAGGTCTAACCAGACGGTGCAATTTAGTTCTCCAAGCAAGTCTGTCCTGAGCTACATCAGCTGCATCGGGCCACTGCACACCAATTCTAATAAGGTCCTGTTTGACACTGTCTGGCCACTGCATCCTAGGTCTCCCCCTTTTTCTGAGGCCTTTAAGCACACTGTTCATAAGCCTATTCGCCAATCTATAATTATCCATACAGGCAACATGGCCAAACCAACGGAGACTCTCTCTGCACAATAAGCAGCTTCAAAGGAGGTTGACAACTCCTTTGCTGAACCTCACCATTAGTTACAAAGTTGAACAACCTAATGCCCAAGATACTGCGTAAGCATCTAGAATCAAAAGCATCTAGTTTCCTGTTATCTTGCTTACAAAGTGTCAAAGTTTCATTACATAACTAACCCTAGAAAGAACTAAACTATTATACAGTCTAATTTTAGTCTTTAGGTGTACACACCTATTTCTCCACACTCTCCATAGATTCTTAAAAGTCGCGGCAGCAATCCCTATTCTTCTGTTAATCTCATGCCGCACATCACCAGTATCTGTTGCATAGCTCCCAAGATAATTAAACTGTGACACTTGCTCAAGACTGCAACCATTCAGATTAACTGAATCACAGCCTTCCTGACCAATTTTCATCACTTTAGTTTTCTCTCTGTTTATAACCAAACCTACTCTACTACCAGTTTCATCAACAGCTCAAATGAAAGAGTTCATCTCATCAACATCATTTGCCAAAAGGGCTAAATCATCAGCATAATCTAAATCAGAAATTTTGGTATCTCCAGTCCATTTAAGGCCAAAATCTTTCTCTTGAAGTAAATTTCGCATAACATAATCAATAACCAAACCAGAGAGAAAAGGAGACAAAATGCACCCTTGTTAAACACCAGAAGTAATGCTAAACCAGCCTTACCAACTCTCACACATGACTCAGTGTTATTATAGAGAGCTTTCATTATGTTAACTAACTTGTCTAGTATACCATATGATTTCACAATCAACCACAAATTATGATGATCTACAGCGTCGAAAGCCTTTTTGAAATCAACAAAGCTAGCAACCAAAGGTTTCTGAAACTCTAAACTTTTCTCAAGAATCTGCCCAAGTGAAAATATCTCATCTACACATCCCTACCTGAATCCACATTGCTCATCACGCAATTGCCTGTCAACCAGATTCTTAATTCTATTAAGCACAATCATGGAACAAACTTTAATTGGACAGAGAGTAGGCTGATACCCCTATAGTTATCACAAGAACTGCGATCACCTTTTTTGAAAATAGGGATAATAATAGCTCTGGTAATCATAAAAGATATTCAAAATTTCAGTCATCCAAGTGGTAACCGAAACATTCCCAACTCTAAGCATTTCCATAGTAATTTCATCTACCCCTGGGGATTTATGAAGTTTAAGTTCAGAAATAGCCAAAATAACTTCAGAAGGTGTTATAGGGCCAACATTAAAGCTACCAATGCATCTATCATCATTGCAAACAATGGGAGTACCACATAAAATATTAACTATTGGGTTCAGCTCTCTGCTGTTGTGTTGTCTAACTGCTTCCTCGGCTTTATCAGCCAAGCCATCAAGCCAAAGATTCTTATCAGCAACTAACTGATCTTTTACGAGTTTATTAAGCTCTATTTAATGCTTTCTATTAGGACTAGTAGGGTATTTATTAAGGACATTCCTGCAGTTCTTTCTTTCTGAAATAAGCTCAAGTGCCTTATAACTCAAATAATTCTGAATCCTCTGCTCCATTTTTCCTAAAAGAGTACAGTTAGTTTCCAAAAAAACCTGTTTAAAATGGTCCCATTCTTCCTCGACTTCAGTAGTAAGTTCACAAACCATGACTGTCATAAAGACTAAGTAACCTATCATGGTAAGCTTTAGCTATAACTGGGTCTTTCAGAGCTTCAGTATTAAAGGTCAATTTTTTCACTTTAGCACACTTTTTAAGTTTAAATTGCAAGACACTTTTAACAAGGTAATGGTCAGATCCAATTTCAGCTCCCCTATATGACCTGGTATTCCTAACAGAACTAGCCCATTTGCTATTAATTAACATATAATCAATCATATTCTTATGCAGCCCATCAGGTGAAACCCATGTGTACTTATGTATGTCACGGTGTTTGTAATAAGTGCTAGTTATTGTGAAACCATTGAGTTTACTTACCTGTAGGAGACGTTGCCCATTGCCATTGCAGCTACCAATACCAAAAGGGCATATCACCACTTCTCAAAGGACAGAGTTCTAGGTGGCTTCAGTGCCAGCTTTCGCACTGAAGCCACCTAGAACAAGGGTTATATCTATTTCCTTGACAGAATTCAAAATATCCTGAAGTTGTCCATAAAACCTATCCTTCTCATACTCATTGGCATCCTCAGTGAGGGCATAACAGCAAATAACATTCAAGTCTTTAATGCTTGTCTGAAATTTTGCTGTAAGAAACCTTTCATTAATGCACTCATATTCTAGAAGAACATCACTAGCGTGTCTGCTGAGAAGCAGACCCACGCCTTGGTGATGTTTATTTTCTTCCCTCCCTAAAAAGAGAAATTTAAGATAATTTTTAAGAATCTGACCTTTGTCCATCTGGTCTCTTGTAAGCCGAGAATATCTAAATTATAACGGTGGAATTCTTGTGTGAGGACATCAAGAGAAAAAAAGCTCTGTGCAGAGTCCTCACATTCCAACTACCTATGGAGAGAAAATGGTTAGTGGGATGTTCAAAGAAACTACATTTATTGAGAGAGGGAATGTCGACAATATCAAGCTGCCCCCTAATCGCAGACATGGGGCAAAGTCCTGTTCCCCCACCACTAAGGGGCTGAAGCCATCTACACTGGAAGACTTCCTCCAATGTAGAATTTGATGATGCCAATAGAAGCAAATAGTTCAGGTGCCTGGGATGACCTCTGCTGATGATTATCCTTCAGCTGATATACATATCGTGTGAATCTATTCACTTGGGGCTGTCAACCCACAAACAGAAAACACAGCAGATTTTCCCTCCACAGAAGCCCACCTGTGCAGGAAATTCAGTATCCATAATCAAGCTCAGAGCCATATTTCAGTCCAGTAGGTTTATATGGTCAGCACCAGGACCCTGTGTGGTTGACTACTCCTCAGCAGGGTAGAAAAAAAGAAAAGTAGCCATAGTTGTCCAGATAAAAAATAAGGCCAATAAAATCTATGGCCAAATATTTATATATTACAGTTATTCATTTCATGGAAAATTCAAGTCAAATATTTTTGATTCAAAATTATTAATTATTATATATAATTATTAATTACTAAATATTAAATTATTAATTAATATGATAAATAAAAATAATTATAATTAATATACATAAATAATTATTATTAATAATTATTTAATTTAATTAATAATTTTTATTAATATATATGAAATATAAATAATTATAATTAGTAATAATAATAATTAAATATAATTTTTATTAACCACACTAATCTGGCAGCCCTTCAATTCCGTTCACTTCCACAAGAGAGTATCTCTTTGGAAGGTACTAACAGTCTGCACCACAAGAAGGCGGGGTCGGACATTAGGTGCTAGGCCTGGCTGGTTCTATGCATCATCACAGGGGATTGGTGCATAGCTCTCCTTCCAGTGACTACCTATATACCACTTACAGACCTTGATAAACACTAATAACTCGTGTTATAAATCACGTAAGTGATTAATTGTGCTTTTTTTTATTTTCTCGCCGAGATAAGATATTTGCAAATGGGATCGCATGAAACAAGAAGCTGTAGTTGATGCTTCTTCAAAGAGCTACACAAAATTATGACAGTAACATCTGTGAAAATTGTATATTTTCGCAAATTAAATATTTGTTTATATGCAATAACAAATGGGCAGACCTATACACAAAATTACTATGGGATCGCTATTACTATGGATTTATTGGCCTTATTTTTTATCTGGATAACTATGGCTACTTTTCTTTTTTTCTACCCTGCTGAGGAGTAGTCAACCACACAGGGTCCTGGTGCTGACCATATAAACCTACTGGACTGAAATATGGCTCTGAGCTTGATTATGGAAAATATTTATGCATATTTAGCTATGTATAAGATTTTTGAAAGAATTTTTTCTAAAAAAAAAGGGAAAAGAATTATTACTAACTGAATTTTAATCTGAAGTGTCATGAATGAGTGCAATTCTGGAATGGCTAGCCAGCATGCATTACAATTAAACGGATGACTTAGTTTGAAATATAAAATATATTTTGCTGTTTTGAAATTAAACTTAATAGTCTCAAGTCATATACTGATCAGAAACTGAAAATAGTTTTATTGAAGTTTGCACTTGAAATCATTTAATAGAACAGAATACACAAAAATGATACAATCTTCTGCTGCTGAAAGTTTCCAAAAAAGGATTATTTCATTTGACCTTGGTTTACTCAGCAGACATTTTGGAAGCCTTTAATACACTGAGTAGCTTGAGTAGAAGTAATACCATTATTAGTCACTATGATATCATTCACATATTTCTAGCCAAACTACAGCTATGGATGCAGTGTATTGATGTCAGAAATTTAGGTATATTTTCTGAACTCAAAGTGGTTCTCAAAGACAGGGATATTGATAAAGTTTTGCTGATGCATTTGTAACTTTTCCCAAAACAGTACAACAGACTCTACATAATCATTTCTTTTTCATCCATATTGCAAAGCTGTTTTTCTGCTTTTGTTACAATCAAAACAGTAGAGCAGACTCGATGTTGAAAGTGACTACTCTGTGCTGTACCTTACTAGTTCCGAAAAATCAAGAAAATTGTGGGGAAAAAAAAAAAAGCACATCAGTGCTCCCACTGAATACATCGAAAAATGTGCCCAGAAATATGTTTGGCAGGTATAATTCTTGATTGTAATTATTATTTTCTTCTATGGCCAAAATATTTATATATTATAGTTATTAATTTCATGGATAATTCAAGTCAAATATTTTTTATTCAAGTCTGAAAAGGATGGGGTGAGGGAATTTCAAGTTGCCTAATGGTAGATGCGAGTTAAAAAAAAAGTGTTGAAAATCACTACTAAATAGTTGGCAAAGCATTTGTATATCATAGCCAAAAGAATGAGTGCATAGTTATAGCTTTTGTGGCTCTCATGAAGCTAGAAGAATGCAATGCTGAAGCAATAGTGGTGGCTATTATTAAAAGCACTCAACAAGGTATCATTTGACATTAACAAAATGAAAGGAATCAGAATGCCTAACAGCCAATATAATGGTTGGTGTTAGTAACGAAGTATGCACAAGACTGAAAAAAAAAGAATCACATTTGATTCTGACTGTGCTTATGATACTTTTCCTGGCTGTATCATATGCGATATCTGAAGAACTTTCCAGAAATGCATAAGTTTACATTATATGAAATATGCGATTTCTTTTTTTGTCTGGCTACGCAGAAATAGAGCACCAAGATATGTATAAAACTATGAATGACTCAAATAAACTATTAAAAATTGTACAGGCCTGTGATTCGAGATGACTACTTTTGAAAGCACCATTTCAAGACTAAATGGAACTTAAAACATATTTTCAGATTACTAGTTTATCAGAAAAATATCACATGGCTGAAATTCTGACAGTGAAATATTCTAACAATGTCAATCATGCTCATGTCTTACTTTTAAAACATATTTTAAGGGAAATACAGAATATAAAGTATTTAAAAGCAAAATTGCTGATTTTTCTGGTATTTTATTAAATGGAAATTATATAATTAGTTATTTAATATCAATTATAATTTAATTAAATATGTAACTCCCACCCAAAACTCAATATTTTTCAGCTAATTCTTCAATTGATTTCGAAACTCAATTGTTTTGGTAATTGACTTTTTATCTGCTTATAATTACATCTTTTGACATGCACTTACTTTTAACTATATAAAAATCATCGAGATAAAAAGTTGCATTGTGTAAAATTCTAATAAATATTAGTTTCTGCAGGTAGCTTCTATTTGACAATATGTTGTATTTCATAATGCAATGTAAATAAGTTAGTTAAATTTTATTCTTGAAAGCATTTTTGATGAGGCATTCATAAAGTAAGATTTAAAAAATACTTATAACAGTTGCATATAATCCTATATTTTTATTACAAACGTTCCTGTTAACTTTTTTATGGGTAGATATAACTTAGTGGATTTTTTGGCAACATTTTTCAAACCGAAGTGAATGCACAGTATTCCCTGTTAAGAAACAATAATTAATAGATTCTGAAAAAAAATTCATCACCGCCACGGCGGGAATCGATATTCTGAAAATATTCGTTGTCCGACGCGTGGTGCAATGGTAGCGCGTTCTGGCATGAATCTGGAGAGATGCGGGTTCGATTCCCGCCGTGGCGGCGATGAATTTTTTTCAGAATCTATTAATTATTGTTTCTTAACAGGGAATACTGTGCATTCACTTTGGATTTCAATTATATATTTAACGTGGTAGCGTTAGCGACCTTCTCATTAACATCTGATAATCAAATGCAACGACTGTAAAACGTTGCATCTCCTTGAGTATAGATGGCGTTGTCTCAGTCACGTCTCAAGAAGAAAAACTTAAAAGGTCATATTCTGAAAATATTCATTGTCCGACGCGTGGTGCAATGGTAGCGTGCTCTGGCATGAATCTGGAGAGATGCGGGTTCGATTCCCGCCGTGGCAGCGATGAATTTTTTTTCAGAATCTATTAATTATTGTTTCTTAACAGGGAATACTGTGCATTCACTCTGGATTTCAATTATATATTTAACGTGGTAGCGTTAGCGACCTTCTCATTAACATCTGATAATCAAATGCAACGACTGTAAAACGTTGCATCTCCTTGAGTATAGATGGCGCTGTCTCAGTCACGTCTCAAGAAGAGAAAAACTTAAAAGGTCATATTCTGAAAATATTCGTTGTCTGACGCGTGGTGCAATGGTAGCGCGCTCTGGCATGAATCTGGAGAGATGCAAGTTCGATTCCCGCCGTGGCGGTGATGAATTTTTTTCAGAATCTATTAATTTTTCAAACCCTTAGCAACTTCTAGCGAATACTGAATGAGGGATTGGTAACATTCAGAAACCACTACCAGCAACACTGCTACTGACTTATTTCCCCAACTTCAAAATCCATATTAAGCCATTAGAGAAAGGTCTAAATTACATTCATATATTTAATTTTATACATATACATACCAAAATATAAAATGCAATGAAATAGTTAAACAATGCATTATTTCATAACATAATTATTAAAAAAAATATTCTTTTATACTAACTTGTGACTTGGGTAGTGATCCTCCCACTTGTACTTGCTGCCACTGGAAGGCAATTTCTGAAATATCTTGAACATTGCTGTCTTCATATTGTTGCCATCGAGAATGGAAAGTCTGGAGTTTGGTAAGCTGTGAACCACTTCTAGAAAGCATTAAAACAATTTCTCCAGTTATATTTACAATCATTGAAGAATAAAATTTATCTTTATAATCATTCAATTTTTACAATTAATACAAAATTACACTATAATACCTTAATGAATGCATAAATATTTATTGAAGCATTTAAAAATCAGTAACAATCTTAGACATTAGAAGATTTTATGGCACTGCAGAAATGTTGAAAGTATAAAAGAGCAAATACTACTGATAGGAATTATCTACTTGTAAAGTTTATTTTTACAATACACAAACTACCTTAAAATTATGTACTTGAAAATCCTCACCTACATCATCATTCTCAAGCAGCCATTTGCTACGGAGTCCAATTAGACAGCACAATTTAGTTCTCCAAGTAAATCTGTCCTGAGCTACATTGGCTGTATTTGGCCATTGCACACTAATTCTAACAAGGCCCTGCTTCACATTGTCTGCCCACTGCATACTAGGTCTTCCCCTCTTTCTGAGGCCTTTATGCACACTGTTCATAACCCTATTCACTGATCTATAATTACCCATATGGGCAATATGGCCAAACCAAAGGAGTTTCTCTCTCCAAAATATGCTGCTCAAAGGAGGTTGCAGACTCCTCTGCCTAACCTCATCATTAATTACAAAGTTGAACTACCTAATGCCCAAGATAATGTGTAAGCATCTAGAATCAAAAGAATCAAGTTTCCTGTTATCTTGTTTAAAAAGCATCCAAGTTTCACTACCATAACTAACCCTAGAAAGAACCAAACTATTATAATTGTAATTTCAGTCTTTAGGTATATATGCCTATTTCTCCACACTCTCCACAGATTCTTAAAATTCCTGGCAGCAATCCCTATTCATCTGTTAATCTCATGCCACGCATCACTAGTATAATAATATATCATAATCGAGTATCGTGCATTTGGCTTAGGGGTGAAACTCACTTTACAGAGGACTAATACTTCTGTAATTACATGCTTTTGTCAACTTTCGTTCTCTTCACTTTTCCTATGTAAGAATTACCCATTGATATCCTACAGAGTATATTAATATTAACTCTGTTCCCTGTTTGTATACTACCTAGAAAGCTTTTGGTTGTAATAATTTATTCTATAAATTGACTTCAGGCAAATTTGAAATCTCCTCTCTCTGTTCAATTTATAATTGTTGGTTCAACAAAAAATAATTCCAATGGAGAAAATACACCTTTATTAAAATCATGATATTATTATTTTTTTTTCCAAATACAAAGTGCAGTTACTTTTTTTCCTTTTTATATATATATATAAATTTTTTTATGCATAATTCATCTGCCCTTATTGTCCCAGCTTAAACAAATGCACGACACTATTCGAAACACCACTTCAGGTCGCCACTTATGCTTTGTCAAAGCTGAACTTTTTCTTATACTTTTTTTGCTGTTTATCACCAAACCTACTCTACTACCAGTCTCAACAACAGCTCGGATGAAAGAGTTCATCTCATGAACAACATTTGCCAAAAGGGCTAAATCATCAGCATAATTTAAATCAAAAACTTTCAAATCTCTAGACCATTTATTAAGGCCAAAATCTTTCCCTTGCAATGAATTTCGCATAACATAATCAATACTAACCTAAAGAAAAAGGGAGACAAAATGCACCCTTGTTGAACATCGGAAGCAATGCTAAACCAATTGCTACAAGTCTTACCAACTCTTACACATGACTCAGTGTTATTATAGGGAGCTTTCATTATGTTTAACTTGTCTGGTATGTCATATGATCTCACAATCAATCCCAAATTATGACAATCAAGGGAGTCAAAAGCCATTTTGAAATCAACAAAGCTAGTGGAAAAAAGGCTTCTGAATCTCTAAATAATTCTCAAGAATCTGCCTAAGAGAAAAAATCTGATCTACACATCCCCTATCACTTCTGAATCCACACTGCTCATCACACAAACACCCATCAACCAGATTCTTAATGATCATCAACCAGATCTATGTGATAACCGAAACAATCCCAGCTTTAAGCATTTCAATAGTAATTTCATCTACCCCTGGAGATTTATGTAATTTAAATTTAGAAACAGCTAAAATAACTTCAGACTCTGTTATAGTGTAAGGCTCCAAAGATAATTAACTTTTCAAGTTGGACCTTTTCTCTGATCCAAATTTATTCAATATTCCAGAAAGCTTTGTTGGGCACCAGTCAATTTTAACTTGCCAAATAAAGTTGAAATAGGGTTCATTAGGTATTTCTCTAGAGTTACTTATCGGGTAAGAATTCAAAAAGGATTGTCAAGTTTAATTAAAGTTTAAATCTAATCAAAAATCAATTTACGTTGCTCAATAGAAAAATGTAAAAATTGAAAAGTTTCCAAAAAATTCAAAAACTCACCAAAACTTCAAAAACTCATTGATGAATACAAGAGTTGGAGTACTAGCAACTCACATCTATCTAAATCACTACTATCTCTCTCTCCACAACAAAATTACAACTCCACTCACTAAACTGATAATTCTGACTCTACTCTGTGACCTAATGTCACTTAGTTGTCACTTAGTTATAACATACGGCATACAAATCCAGCACTGTCTGTTACACGTCAGAGAAACATTTGAATAATCTGACATTCGTGCTAGTTATGACGCAAGAGGGGTCGTGTCCTACATGCGCGCATTAGCAGCTCAGAAACGAGAATTGCGATTAGTCCAAAAAAAAAAAAGAATTAATCCCAAAAACGTAAATGTAACGTAAATAAAGTGAAATTGGTTAAGAAAAAGCAAAAGTGAACGGGTGGACCATCACAACAGGGCTATTTTAAAGCCAGTAATCATTGTCATTACAAACAATGGGAGCAGAATTAACCACATTGTTTAGAATGCCACTGAAATGCTCAGCCCACCTAACTACGGCAGAATTCCAACCTTCTATAAGCTTACCCTGTTTATCATTCAATCCCTGTATACCTGTCCGTTTTCTACCACACAAAACATTAACTATCTGGTACAGCTCTCTGCTTGAGCTGTGAATTCACATGTCTAATTAGACTACTGTTATGCTGTTTAACTGCTTCTTCAGATTTGTCAGCCAAGCCAAAGATTCTTATCAGCTGCTAACTGATCATTCACAAGTTATTGAGCTCTTTATAATGCTTTCTATTAGGGCTAATAACATTCCTGCAGTTCTTTCTTCCTGAAATAAGCTTAAGTGCCTTATCACTCACATAATTTTGCCTCCTCTGCTCCTTTTTTCCTAAGAGTACTGTTAGTTTTAAGAAAGATAATGGTCAGATCCAATTTCAGCTGTTGTATATGAAATGAATTTCCTAATGGAATTAACAAGTTTGCTGCTAATATATAATCAATCATATTCTTATGCAGCCCATCTGGTGAAACCCATGTGTACTTGTGTATCTCATGGTGTTTGTAATAAGTGTTAGTTATTCTCAAACTATTAAGTTTACTTACCTGTAGGAGACGTTGCCCATTGCCATTGCAGCTACCAATACCAAAAGGACATATCACCTCTTCTCAAAGGACAGAGTCAGTGCCAGCTTTGGCACTGAAGTCACCTAGAACAAGGGTAATATCTGGAAAGTATTAATAGTGGTTCACACCATGACTTTGCCACCAAATTCATAACATTCAAGTCTTTAATGCTTGTCTGAAATTTTGCTGTAAGAAACCTTTCATTAATGCACTCACATCCTAGAAGAGCATCACTAGCGTGTCTGCTGAGAAGCAGACCCACGCCTTGGTGATGTTTATTGTCTTCCCTCCCTAAAAAGAGAAATTTAAGATAATTTTTAAGAATCAGACCTTTGTCCATCTGGTCTCTTGCAAGCCGAGAATATCTAAATTATAACGGTGGAATTCTTGTGTGAGGACATCAAGAGAATAATTTCTGTGCAGAATTCTCACATTCGAACTATCTATGGAGAGAAAATGGTTAGTGGTATGTTTAAAGACACTATGTTTATTGAGAGAGGGAATGCTGACAATATCTGTGATGTTACATTAAAAAAAATATACCTCTGCTTAGGATTATCCACCAGCTAATAAAACCTATCCTGGAAATCTATTCACTTGGGGCTGTCAATCCACAAAGAGGAAGCAAGTAAAAGATTTTCTCTCCACCAGTGAATTTTATTTTTCACACTTTTCCTACTCTTAATTCAGCTTAAAATAAAATTTTAACACCTTAATGCTACTTATATATATTAATTCAAACCTTGTCATTGATTTAATGAATATTTATCCACTATCAAGAAAGGTGATCTAAACAGAAGCTAACATAATGGGGGTGCCAGCATTTCTTTTGGGACACAGAGTTCCCAAATGCACTCAAAAGACAGTGGTTCACCAGAAGGTATATAGCATAACATCAGCATTAGAAAAGAGACTGATCAGTGGCTAACAGCGCAGTGTCAGAGCATATGACATGTCATTAAGAGGTTGTGGGTTCAGATCCCACCTGGCTCAAGACAATTTTTCCTCTACACCCCATCTTCAGCCTGTTACTTAAAAAAAAAAGTTTGATAGTGGATAAATATTCAGTAAATCAATGATGAGCTGTGAATTCACATGTCTAAATACAAGGTACTGCTGATAAAACCAGAGGTGGCAGAGATTCTGATTTGCACACAAAAAATATCAGCCAGGAGGCTCTATTGGCGTGGCTGATCATGTGCACAAGACTGGGATGGCTCTGAAGAAATAGTCCCCAAATGCACTCAAAAGACAGTGATTGACCTGATGGTGTATAGCATTACATCAGCAGTAGAGGAGAAATTGATCAGTAGCTGATAGCTCAGTGGTCAAAGCACCTGACATCTCACCAGGAGATCATAGGTTCAGATCCCACTGGGCTCAAGACAATTTTCCCTCTATACCTATCTTCATTCTGTTACCTAAAAGAAACAGCTTGATAGTGGATAAATATTCATTAAACCTTAATGCTAACCTGGCAATAAACACAACTATTCATATTCAGTTATTATCAGGGGCAGATTTACACCTCATATGCCCCTAGGTACAAATAGAGACAGTGTGCACTTATACAGGGTGCTTTTTTAAATCTTGTATAAAATGATAAAGATGTGCAAATTTCACAACAATTAAGAAAGGATATAATGTAATCGAAATGAATGTGAGAATTTTAATAAGCAAGTTAGTCAATAGTATGCAGCCATATTTTCAAATCAAATTATTCGCTTTCAGTTTTAAACCATTTTTTCTTCTTTTACTCTGTTAATGAAAAAATTACTCTTAATCTTTAAAGTACTGGGACACTTTCATGTTGCAGGAATGGAAAGCTGTATTCAAAATTCCCTAACTATAAAATAAATATTGTGTAAAAGAATGTCATCAAAAATAAATTTAAAAAACAAAAGTTTCCATAATCTGGTCTGTCACTGGAAGGAGAGTTATGCACCAATACCCTGTGATGATGCATAGAATGGCCAGGCCTAGCACTTAATGTCTGACCCCACCTTCCCATGGTGCAGACCATTAGTACCTTTCAAAAGTGATACTCTCTTGTGGAAATGAACGGAAGTGAAGGGCTGCCAGATTAGTGCAGCATACTGATCTCGACATCTGTGGCTACTATTCTTTTTTTTTCTACCCTGCTGAGGAGTGGTCAACCACACAGGGTCCTGGTGCTGACCATATAAACCCACTGGACTGGACATATATGGCTCTGAGCTTTATTATGGATCCTGAATTTGCTGCACTGGTGGGCTTCTGTGGAGGGAAAATCTTCCGCTGTGTTTTCTCTTTCTTTGTGGGTTGACAGCCCCAAGTGAATAGATTCACAGCTGATATTAATCAGCTGGTGGATAATCCTGAGCAGAGGTCATTGCAGGCACCTGAACTCTTTGCTTCTATTGGCATCGTCAAATTCTACATTGGAGGAAGTCTTCCAGTGTAGATGGCTTCAGCCTTTAGTGGTGGGGGAACGGGTCTTTGCCCCATGTCTGCGATTAAGGGGCTGTTTGATATTGTCAGCATTCCCTCCCTCAATAAAACAGTTTCTTTAAACATCCCACTAACCATTTTCTCTCCATAGGTAGTTGGAATGTATAATAGGAGGTTGAAAACTCTGCACAGAGCTTTCTCTCTTGATGTCCTCACACAAGAATTCCACAGTTAGAATTTAGATATTCTCGGCTTGCAAGAGACCACATGGACAGATAAAGGTCAGATTCTTAAAAATAATCTTAAATTTCTCTTTACAGGGAGGGAAGACAATAAACATTACCAAGGCGTGGGTCTGCTTCTCAGCAGACACGCTAGTGATGCTCTTCTAGAATATGAGAGCATTAAGGAACCTGATGTGTCCTCACATATTGTCAGGTCGTGGGTTCTTATCCCACCCGGCTTAAGACAATTTTTCCTCTAAATATTTGAATCAATTTACAGAGTGGAAATTATTAGTGGATACTTAATGAGTTGAGTTTAATAATAATTATTTGCATTAATGAAAGGTTTCTTATGACTAAATTTCACACAAGCATTAAAGACATGAATGTTATGTGGTATACTCCCACTGAGGATGCCAATGAGGATGAGAAGGATGTTTTACGAAAAACTTCAGGATATTTTGAATTCTGCCAAGGAAAGAGATAATATTACCCTTGTTCTAGGTGATTTCAATGCCAAAGCTGGCACTGACTCTGATCTTTGGGGAGAGGTAATAGGCCCTTTTGGTACTGGTACCTGCAATGGCAATGTCTCCTACAGGTAAGTAAACTCAATGGTTTCAGAATAACTAACTCATTACAAACACCGCGACATACATAAGTACACATGGGTTTCACCTGATGGGCTGCATATGAATATGATTGATTATATATTAATTAACAGGAAATGGGCTAGTTCTATTGGGAATACCAGGTCATATAGGGGAGCTGAAATTGGATCTGACCATTACCTTGTTAAAAGTGTCTTGCAATATAAACTTAAAAAGTGTGCTAAAGTGAAAAAATTTACCTTTAATACTGAAGCTCTGAAAGACCCAGTTATAGCTAAAGCTTACCATGATAGGTTACTTAGTCATTATGACAGTCATGGTTTGCTTACTACTCAAGTTGAGGAAGAGTGGGACCATTTTAAACAGGCTTTTTTGGAAACTAACCGTACTCTTTTAGGGAAAAAGGAGCAGAGGAGACAGAATTATTTGAATGATAAGGCACTTGAGCTTATTTCAGAAAGAAAGAACTGCAGGAATGTCCTTAACCAATATCTTATTAGTCCTGATAGAAAGCATTACAGAGAGCTTAATAAATGTGTAAAGGATCAGTTAGTTGCTGATAAGAATCTTTGGCTTGATGGCTTGGCTGAGAAAGCCGAGGATGCAGTTAGACAGCACAACAGCAGAGAGCTGTACCAGATAGTTAATGTTTTATGTGGTAGAAAACGGACAGGTATACCAGGATTGAAGGATAAAAAAGGTAAGGTTATAGAAGGGGAGGATTCTGTCATG
The DNA here is from genome assembly GCA_038380435.1 of Ryuthela nishihirai. Taxonomy (NCBI): domain Eukaryota; kingdom Metazoa; phylum Arthropoda; class Arachnida; order Araneae; family Heptathelidae; genus Ryuthela; species Ryuthela nishihirai. The sequence continues at coordinate 2,183,715 of JAWZYU010000029.1, read as the reverse complement.
GCTAGGTGGGCTGAGCATTTCAGTGATGTTCTAAACAATATGGTTAGTTCTACTCCCATTGTTTGCAATGATGATAGATGCATTGGTGGCTTTAATGTTGGCCCTATCAGTCTGAAGTTATTTTGGCTATTTCTAAACTAAAACTTCATAAATCCCCAGGTGAAGATGAAATTACTACGGAAATGCTTAGAGCTAGGAATGTTTCTGTTACCACTTGGATGACTGAAATTTTGAATATTTTTATGATAAAGGCATGGTTCCTAAGGATTTTACCAGAGCTATTATTATCCCTATTTTAAAAAAAAGGTGATCACAGTTCTTGTGATAACTATAGGGGTATCAGCATACTCTCTGTTCCAATTCAAGTTTGTTCCATGATTGTGCTTAATAGAATTAAGAATCTGGTTGACAGGCAATGTGGATTCAGAAGTGGTAGGGGATGTGTGGATCAAATATTTTCACATAGGCAGATTCTTGAAAAAGGTTTAGAGTTTCAGAAACCTTTGGTTGCTAGCTTTGTTGATTTCAAAAAGGCTTTCGACTCTGTAGATCGTCATAATTTGTGGTTGATTGTGAGATCATATGGTATACCAGACAAGTTAGTTAACATAATGAAAGCTCTCTATAATAACACTGAGTCGTGTGTGAGAGTTGGTAAGTCTTGTAGCAACTGGTTTAGCATTACTTCTGGTGTTCGACAAGGGTGCATTTTTTCTCCTTTTCTCTTTAGTTTGGTTATTAATTATGTTATGCGGAATTCACTACAAGTGAAAGATTTTGGCCTTAAATGGGCTGGAGATACGAAAATTTCTGATTTAGGTTATGCTGATGATTTAGCCCTTTTGGCAAATGATGTTGATGAGATGAACTCTTTCATTCGAGCTGTTGATGAGACTGGTAGTAGAGTAGGATTGGTTATAAACAGAGAGAAAACTAAAGTAATGAAAATTGGTCAGGCAGGTTGTGATTCAGTTCATCTGAATGGTTGCAGTCTTGAGCAGGTGTCACAGTTTAATTATCTTGGAAGCTATGTAACAGATACTGGTGAGGTGTGGCATGAAATTAACAGACGAATAGGGAATTGCTGCTGGGACTTTTAAGAATCTATGGAGAGTGTGGAGAAATAGGCGTATACACCTAAAGACTAAAATTAGACTGTATAATAGTTTGGTTCTTTCTAGGGTTAGTTATGGTAGTGAAACTTGGAAACTTTGTAAACAAGATAACAGGAAACTATATGCTTTTGATTCCAGATGCTTATGCAGTATCTTGGGCATTAGGTGGTTCAACTTTGTAACTAATGATGAGGTTAAACAAAGGACTCAGCAACCTCCTTTAAGCAGCATATTGTGCAGAGAGACTCCATTGGTTTGGCCATGTTGCCGATATGGATAATTATAGATTGGCGAATAGGGTTATGAACAGTGTGCCTAAAGGCCTCAGAAAGAGGGGGAGACCTAGGATGCAGTGGGCAATGTCAAACAGGACCTTGTTAGAATTGGTGTGCAGTGGCGGGATGCAGCAGATGTAGCTCAGGACAGACATGCTTGGAGAACTAAATTGTACGGTCTAGTTGGACATCCGTGCCCATGGCTGCTTGAGGATGATGATGATGACCATAATCTAGTTTTCCAGGAGACATGAGTTCGAATACCACTCATGGGAAAACCAATATTTTTCAGCTTATTATTGAGTTCCATGTCTACAGGACACATCTTGTGATTCTTTACTACTGTACCATAATCTTGTTTTTGGGAAATATTTGTTAAATAATTGTTTGAACTTTCAGAACTCTTTAACAGCAGTATTGCTAGAGTGGAAGAATTTACCTCAAAGGTTACAACAAATAGTTTCTGAAAAAGAGATAATATTTTAGAAATAATCAATCAAGCCACTTGAACGTTTAAATTAATATCCAAAATTACCCATACCTTGGGTTTACTGCAACCCCCTGCAAGAAATAAATTAGTTTTATTATTATATTATTTATCCATTGCACATATAATATTTTAATCCATTGCACATATAATATGTGCAATGGATTTCTAGGTCATTCAATAGTGAAACAATATTTAAGATGAGAGTAATGGCAGCATCTCCTATGAAATACTTGAGTTTCAGTAACTACTATTTATATTTCAAACGCGTATTGTTTAAAATCGAGTTTGTAAAAATTGTGATGAGATCCATCATTTATGTGGCATTTTTCTGTAAAAAGTTTATTTTTATTAAAGTTATGGAGTTTTAAATGTAGTTTTCTATTTGCATAATATGGATGTGTTCCAATAAATTTGATCGTATGCTGTGCATCCTAACAATCTATGTCCTTTAAAAGTTCACTTTCCATTGGCATATGATAGTCTTTTCAGCCACTCCTGAACCATGGATATTTGTACCTAGTTTTAGGTTCTTCCAAAACTTGAAAAGGAATCATTTTGTTGGTACATAAATTATAATGGTGGAATTCTTGTGTGAGAACATGAAGAGAATAATTTCTGTGCAAGAATCCTCACATTCTAACTACCTATGGAGAGAAAATGGTTAGTGGGATGTTTAAAGACACTATGTTTATTAAGAGAGGGAATGCCGACAATATCAAACACCCCCTTAATCACAGGTGTGGGGAAAAGAAAACAAATGTGGCAGTTGAATTCTAGCACTCTTATTAAACTGGTGCCACTAAGCAAGTGCCTTACGGGAAACTTGGTCCTGGTTATTAGATAAAAGTTAAAAGGGGGAGGGGGGGGGCAAACAACAGTTCAACTGCTTTAGTGATGTATTCAGCAGAAGGTAGACCAAGGTGTAACGAAATTGTCAAGTAATGCATCACTTTTTAAACATATGTACTTAAACCTATTATACGATTGCTAAAAATACTGTTGGTTATCCTTGTTCAAGGGCGTGATTTTCTGTAAGGCACTTGCCTGGGGTGCTAACATAATGGTGGTGTGAGCATTTATCTCTTATAATTTATTTATTGAAGTAGCAACAAAATTTTGACCTTTTCAATCGTTAGGAGTGAAAAACTAGTTGCAAATAGAGGTCCTGTATAGTTTGATCTGGCCATCTCAGTAATTGACTGCCATTGGTTGATTGAGTAACGTGGTTTATGGGCGCCATGTGTTGTCGTACCATGAGACGAAAGCCTGTGACTTAGTGTGTGTACCTAGTTAAAGCTTCTCAGTTGTTATAGTTTTATATATTTCTACCACTTTTTTTGTGTATTAAATCTTCCGTATTTTATCAATGTGTCATTGCACTTTATTTGGGTGAAAAAATTCCACTCACAGAAATGAATTAAAGAATATTTTTTCCAAGAAACTCTGTCAGAAGACGGCAACAAATACAAAACCAACAAATAATTTCTTTAAAGATTCGTTTAAATAACGAGCTAATATTTTCACTTTGTCGTCTGTAAATGTTTGTTCCTCTGTCACCTGTCCATCCATCTATAGACAATCAGCTTTTTTACTCTTAGAGATAAACAAAAAATTCTTTTTGGGTTCGATAGGTATCGAAGAAATATTGCGATTCGCAATTTTGAAAATTTCCATTAACTTTAATAACTTCCTCTAGCGGTGGAAAAAGATCAAAAATGCTAAAATTTCAAACGAATATTGCAAGGAAGCTATTTACACTGGAATACTGCAATTTTGGTAATAGAGCGTTTTGGTCAGAAGGTTTACAATGGCAACAAGGCTTTGTCCTCCCCCTTCGGGGTAAACCCAAGGTTTTGTTTTCCATCCCCTTGGGTATGGAAAAATGAAACTTTTTTATTTTAAGAGATGAACAAAAAATTCATTTTTTTGTTTTACAGATACTAACAAAATATTAACATTTACATTTTTCTAATTCCCATCAGTTGGAATTTCCACTGTTAGAAAGTGCTACAAATGGTAAATAAAAATTAGAAAGGTGGACTCTAGTGTCAGAAAAAGCTGAAGAATACCAAATCTTTAAATGAATATTGCAAATGATCTATTTATGCTAGAAACTTAAAATTTTGGTGAAAGAATATAATGGTCAAATGGTTTACACTAATAGTAATGATTTGACCCCTTATACCAAGAAGGTGTTGGTAAAATGCAACTTTTCTGCTTTAAGAAATAAATGAAAAACTTTTTGTCTTGTACAGGTACTAATAAAATATTAATAGTTTATTTTCCCAATTATGCAGTAGTTCAAATTTCCACTGTCAGAGGGTACTCAATGTATAAAATAACTATAAGGATGCATATCGCCTCTGGCGCATATGAGAATCTCGTTTTCAAAGAGAATGAAGTGCTTCCTATCAACTTTTTCACTCCTTAAAAGTTTTAATTGTGGATGTTTGTGTTGTTTTTCTGCTGAGGCCCCGCCATTCTCGCGGACCTTCTACTATGGCATGTAAACTGACATTCCCTTAAGCAGCTGCCACAGAGGAGCCTATTTTTTTTTTCAATGTATGATGGGATAAAATGCACGTAGTATTTTTTTTAGTAATTATCAACATAGAAAATATGTCGTTTAGTTCTTAAATTAAAAAATTGCTTTCTCCCACTCCTCTGAAAATAGTGGGCAGATCATTACTGTCAGCCTGTGCATATTTCTACTATAACAGAACTCTACCACCAAAATTTCTACCAAAAACATATCATTTGAAACATTCGTAAAAAGTTTTACCATTTGGATATTTAATGATCACTAATGACATAAATTAAAACATACCTTTGAAAATCTTAATTATATTCCATTAGTATCAACTAAAAAAGAGATTTTCAATTATCTCGTAAAACAAAACCATTCCCTACCAACCTTGGCCTTGTCAATGAAATCCTGAAGATCGTCACATTCCACAATGAAAGTTTCAAATTTCTAGCATAACTACATAGTTTTTAATATTCGTTTTAAATCTTGCAATTTTTCGATTTTTTTCCACCGTTAGAAGGCTTTCAATTATAGTTTTTGGGAGATTCGAAAATGCAAGTTTTAATATTTCACCAATACATATCCAACCAAAAAATAATTTTTATCTCTAAAAACATACAATTTTTGGTTAAAACAAAAAAAAAAAGTCCGATGTCTATAGACGCCAAAGCGAAAATTATTCTCTCTTTTTTAAATAAATAAATCAAGCAGCTGCTTGACACAGCGGTCTGACAGGAGCCTATTAGTTTATATGCCATAGTAGGAGGTCTGTGAGATTGGCAGGGCCTCAGCAGAAAAAATTACAAACGTCTATTTCTTACCCGGGGATCGAACCCAGATCCCTTAGATCAGTAACCAAGCGTGCTAACAACTCGGCAACGGGACGGCTTTTTTTTTTTAATAAAGTTCTAGAATTTACTTTTCGTTTTTAGCCGTTTTCTAAAGTACTTCCAATTGTGAGCACCGAAATCTGTAACAAATATTACCCTACACTTTTCTGGAATGTATAAGTATCCGTGCAATACCATTCAGCTTTGCACGCCAAAACATGACGTCCAAGTTCGAGATGGCCAACCTCTATCTATATAGTGCCTCTAGTTGCAAGTATCCATGATAAAATGAACGATTGCCCTTTTCTGACAATCGGAAGTGAACTTTTAAATGAAAAATGGATGGTGAGGACATAAACATAATAGATGGTGAGGACTTAACCAGTTTTAATTTATTTACATAATAATTATTATTTTGGTACCTTTCACTACATTGCTTCTCTCTGCCCGTAGTGTTGCGCATTGCGCAACTCCGTTTTGATTGCTAGCCGCTAACTGCTGCGAACATGGTCACAGCCGCTATTGTCATCATCATCGTTGCACGATCACGTATGCAAATGTAGCTTCGGGCGTGATGTCGGGACGTGCCATATTTGTTTTTAAGCCAGTGGGTGACTGAGAACAGTTAGCCAACCTTGCATGACGAAAAATACGATTTGAAGGAATGAAAAATCTGAGTACTGCAGTTTTGCGTTGCTCAGACGTCATTTTTTTAATGCAACGCAGTAAAGCGTTATGTTTTGACGGAACGCTCGACTTCCGAACTCCTAGCGACGACTGAAGAATTTAATTCTTCCAGAATTAAACCAAGTTTCTTAAAATTACTTCCGAAAAAACCTCCACTAAAAATACGATTTAAACAAATGAAAAACATATTTCAATATCACATTAGAAAGAATATTAAACTTCTTGGAAAGTTCTACAAATAATAATCTAAATAATCGGATTATTAGCAGTGAAGAGGTCGTACGAATGCTGAGTAAAGAATATAATTATAAAACACTTTTCCCAAGCAGAAAATTTTGTTTCGCAAATAAAAGGAAAACCTCCAGAAGTAATAGCATCTAAGGCATATTTTCCTAACAGACGAATGTCGCTCAGTACCATCCGAGGATACTTGTTTCACCAGTCTATTGTCATTAAGAGAAACATTCATTCCGTAATTTAAAAACACTCGCAAACATCGATAATCACGTCGGAGACGGATATTTTAACGAGCGCATACTGTTAAACAACGAATTGCCGTTCCGCAATTTACGGAAACCCCCAGAACAAAATTACCGAAGACAGCCAAATTCAACCTGAACATACTGCTGTTCAAAACAGTAACCTGAACAAACAGCCGTTCCATCTTTTTTTCCCACCCCCCAAAACAACTAATCTTATAACAAGCCTAAAAACCAAAATTGTAAACAATTCACCCGCCTGATCTGCAGTATAAAAAAAACCCTGAGCAAATGATGCCATCAGGGACAACAATTAAAAAACACAAAAAGTGGTAAACAATGCACTCCCATCCGCATTATTAATAAAAAAGGAAACACTAGAAAAGATAGTCATCGAAGACAACCATTTTAACAGAGCATATCGCTAAAGAAGTAATCGTTCCATTAATTAAATATCATAAATCGTCTGCAACATAAGTACTTACTTTTTAAATTTACACCGTTATGCTATATTATATGGGAATTAAATCCAGTTGCATTAAAAAACTACATTCCTTCCGGTTAAATAACCTCATAACTTTTTTTTTTTCAGGTGTGACCTGAAAAAGAAAACCAGGGACCATATGAAATATTTCAAGCGATAATCCAATAAATTGCTCGATAAAATGAAAAGCTATTAATAAGTTCACCTTAAGAAATTTATCACTCGTAGCGCCATCTAGTGAGAGAGTGCAATAACTGCAGGTTACCCTGGGTTGGGTTGTTTTACCTCTGAGCGGCACTTTTTTGCACACCATGGGCTAAATGGCCAGGTCACATGGACCCCGAAGGCTCAGAGAAGATTGGGGGAGGGGACCCACTGGAACAGCTGTTGGAAGACAGATGGAAGACAAGGCCATCCAGCGTGTTCCCACACACGAGGCCACGGCTTAACGTCCCATCCGACGGACGGCGGCCTTTCCAAGCCCATCGGTGTCCCCTACTGACCGTGGACAGGGTGGAGAAATTTTGCGGAGATAAATCTCAACGCTGATCCAGCTGGGACTCGAACCTGGGAACTACAGATTACGAGCCTGGCGCGCTACCGACTGAGCCACCCCCGCAAGCCCATCGGTGTCCCCTACTGACCGTGGACAGGGTGGAGAAATTTTGCGGAGATAAATCTCAACGCTGATCCAGCTGGGACTCGAACCTGGGAACTACAGATTACGAGCCTGGCGCGCTACCGACTGAGCCACCCCCGCCCTACAGGTTTACCTGCTTAATGTTATTAGTTACTAGTTATGTAAATATATTTTAATCGCTAATAACATAAAAACAGTCTCGGCACCTTGTGAGCCTCGATCTATTACGGGAGAAAACAAATTAGCCTTCCCAGGCTAATTTACCAGATCAGACCTCCGTGGCAAGTAGCTGCTGTGGGGGTATTTATTTTTATTATTCAAGCGATGATCATTTTATCGTGTCCATTACCAATTATGAATTTTGGGAAAAAAAGCTTAAATCTGTTTAGTTACATTTTTGGCACGCGTGCTTCTTCGTATTAACGAAATTTAACTTAATCGCTAATAATCAACAATATGTAGTAGGCATAATCCAACGATTAACAACAGATACACCTAAGAGCCAAAATACTATCACCACCTGTCTAATATGATGTTGGTCCTCCACGTGTCCCCAAAACAGCTCTTACCCGTCGAGACATGGACGCTACAAGATTTCTAAAGGTGTCTTGTGGTATCTGCTACCAACACGTTACCAGCAGATCCTTTAACTCGTAAATTACGTCGTTGAGTCGCTGCAGATCGGGTATACTGCTCCAACATAAACCACAGATGCTGGATTGGATTGATATCTAGGGAATTTGGAGACCTCGGCAATACCTGGAAGTCTTCCTTATGTTCCACAAACCATTCTCGAACAATCCGGGCAGTGTGGCATGGCGCATTATACTGCTGAAAGAAGGCACAATTAGAGGAGTATACCGTTGCCATGAAAGGATGTACCTGGTCTGAAATGATGTTTAGGTAGCTGGTAGACGTCATAGTTTCCTGCACATGAATGACTGGGCCAAAGGTTTCCAGCAGAACATTGCCCAAAGCATTACACTTCCTCCAGCAGCTTGTTTTCGTCCCAAGGTGCAACCTGGTGCCAAGACTTCCCCAGGTAAACGATGCACAAGTAACCGGACGTCCACTGGTGAAAGGAGGTTAGCATGAACCTTCATTTCCCATGGTTGCTTGAGGATGATGATACTTTGCATTTGAAAGGCACTTGTTTTGAACGTATTTTCCAGATTTCATATCTGCACAAGCGAATTTCGATTCAGATAGAAATCTTTTGCTTTCTACTTTAGAATATCGTTTGCATGCTTCCCTTGTTATGTGCAATCATTACTTCAACTGCGATATATTGAAATTTATTGAAAGGTGATTTTTGTTTGTGTTGTTTTACCTCTGAGCAGCACATTTTTTAACACAACTGGATTATTGGCTAGACCACAAGGGCTTAGAAAACATTTGGAAAGGGGATCGACTGGACATTGTGCACGAGATATGGGAAAGTGTGAATAAACATTGATTGATATGTATAATTCCTTGTGCAATAGTTTTTGTTACATAATGGAATACATGGCCATTCCACAAAAACAAAGATGAAAGTGCGAATTAAAAAGATTTGCTAAGAGAAGTAGGAAGTCACCAGTCATGACCACCCAGTTCATTCTTTAATGTAGAAAGAGAATAATTTCCTTGTATACAGGTAATAGTTGGGCACGTCCGATTGGATAGTTAGCAGATTTTTCACTATCCTCTTCGTAAGAGTGGATGGGACTAAAACGTGGAAAAAATTTCGATACTTTAAGTTAGTACTCAAACTAGAAAAATTTAGGGTCGTAAGCTTGTTGCGCTGTTGATTGCACACATAATAGCAAAACACATTTTATGCCATTCGATAAAAAGTAGGAAGTAATATATAACTGCACTTACATTATATTATACAGTTTCAATAATTCATATTAAGCAAATAATGCTTACATATGCATTTGATGTTATGTCTACAAAAAACCTAATATGATATTCTCATAGTCATACTAGAAATTACAGTAATATTGCTTGGAGACCTAAAATTTTAAAGAACATATGATTTCACCGTAGCTTTCTTTTTAATTCTTCTTTTTTCGTATGCATTATCCTTTTCTTAGGCTCCTCTTTGGGACTGTTGATAATTGAAACAAGGGTGAAAATAATAATAACCATTTATGTTACATATATTTTTTTAAAGAATATTTGTTAAAAGATCACTAAAACGGGAGCAAAATTAATACCGAAATGACATTCTGGCTCAATCGTTTCACTTGCACATCCTCTCCTCTCTAACGCAATAAATTTAAGAAAAATTCTTACCCGCTTCCTTCTGATCATCAATAAATTCATTCCAAAATTGGTAGGGATAAAATATAAATATGCATAAAAATAAGGACTAATCAGTAAAATATCGTGGTTATAACTGTAATTGAATTTTAAAAATGCATAAATAATTTTGGTGTAATATTATAGTAGAACTTATTTCTTACATAAAAAAGATGAATAAACAATGATACGAAAACAATTTTCTGTCTATATGTCATTTATTTCATCACTCTTGTCCATTACTTAAATAATGGCTGTGTGAACTGTCATTAAATCTTCATCACGTTATTGAATTGCTACAGTTTTATATATTTTCCATTATCCTTAGTCGAAAATAAAATTTGGAATTTAACGTAACTTCATTATTCAGAGGTGTGGTACTCTCTGTTGTTCCACTAGTAGTGTTCCACCACTTGCTGCTTTTTAGTACTGCAATCCCTAAACTTAGTTGCAACACTGCTACAAACGAAGTTACTGGCTTTCTGTATCTACTATAAGAAAGTCGATAAGGCATGATCTCCAGACAGCTGTCAATGCGACAGGACACTGCCTGAATCCAAAAGGTTGAGAAAGCTTGAGACAGTTTAAGTATTGATGTTTCTATTGCCGTTACGATCCCTACGGACGTAAAAACTTTACAACTACTTTAATTTACTCAATAAAGAAAACAAAAGAAAACGGTGGAAAGGCAGCCTTGTAGCAACTTGTAAGCTAGTTAGACAGTTCAATGAAATTAAACTGACCACAAAGAAGCAAAAGACGGGAGAAGACTCCTTGATTGAGGTCATGTGCCAAGAAGAAAGGAGGGAGAAAGCTAAAAGGTCAATAAGAGTCAGAGCAACGACCTAGAACAGAAGGCGGAAAGTTGTCAATGGCAATGGCGCATGCTATGCACATCGATTAGCACTTAGTAGTAACGTTAGTAGTGCGAAGTTACCACAACAGGACAGATGTTATTAGCAGACACTATTTACGTACATTTCAAACGACTGTTACTATAATTAGCTTGTTTGTTACATGACATAATTAATTGTTCAACCTTATTTTTTTTCTACCTTAAAGAACTGTTTATTGCTTGCGTACACGCCAAATGACTATTACTCTATTTAGACTGTTTATCGCAAAGATTTAAATTAATCCTTTGACAACTTTTCGCTTCCTCCGAAAAAGTTTATATTGATTTCTAAGGAATAAAACGCGAAATATTTCGTTTTTATTCTAATGTTACTTATAAGAATTTAATAGAAAATGATATTTGGGTCTCAACAAAAAATACGATTTTCCATATCTTCGCATTCATATAACACAGTTTCTCAGTGCGGGCTTGAAAATTCGTGGGACTCGGTGCAGAGTGGGTTCGGGGCTTTTTAATGGGGCATATACAAAATACGAAATGGTATTTTAGCCACGAACCCTTAGGTTACAGATCTAACTCTTCATATCCCTCCTCATCATCCGTCCCAACACTTTCCTTTCTGCAACGTTCATCTTTTTTACATGGCAATGAGCAAAATAAGTGAGTACGGTAGTATGTTAATTATAACTAATAATACAACCAATTTCTTTTGTCACAGGGCCGGAGTGGGTTCAGTCAGCGCACCAGGCTTGTAATCTGCACTTCCAATGTTCGAGTTCCACCTGCGCAAGCGTTATCTCCCCAACACTTCTCACACTGCCCTCGGTCAGTAGATGATTGATGGGCTTGGAAAAGCCGCAATCATTCAGATGGATACGTTAAGCCATGGCATCGTGTTAGGAAGAGTCATATCCTGTGCATATTAAAGAACACGCTGGATGACCTTGATGGGAGAGCTACTGTCTCCAACAGCTGTCCTTTACAAAAACTTTACAAACCCCAAACCTTCCTCTGGGCCCTCAGGGTCCTTGTGACCTGGGTATTTACACCATTGTGTGCAAAAAAGTGCTGCACAGATAGTTTGAGAATAACTAAAGCTTATTACAAACACCGCAACATGTGGGTTGTTTTACCTCTGAGCGGCACTTTTTTGCACACCATGGGCTAAATGGCCAGGTCACATGGACCCCGAGGGCTCAGAGAAGGTTGGTGGAGGGAACCCACTGGAACAGCTGTTGGGAGACAGATGGTAGCCTCCCGTCAAGGCCATCCAGCGTGTTCTTTAACGTGCACAGGGTATGTCTCTCCTGCACACGGACCCACGGCTTAACGTCCCATCCGACGGACGGCGGCCTTTCCAAGCCCATCGGTGTCCCCTACTGACCGTGGGCAGGGCGGGGAATTTTGCGGAGATAAATCTCAACGCTGACCCAGCTGGGACTCGAACCTGGGAACTACAGGTTACGAGCCTGGCGCGCTACCGACTGAGCCACCCCCGCCCCCCCGCAACATGTGGATTTCACCAGATAGACGGCCTCAGAATAAATAAATCAAAACAAATACACCCCTCAAGCAGCTGCTTGCCACAGAAATATGACAGGAGCCTGCCAGTTTATATGCCGTAGTAGAAGATCTGAGAGGATGGCAGGACCTCAGCAGAAAAACGATACATACATCCATGCCTTACCCGGGGTTAGATCAGTAGTCAAGCACACTAATCACTTGGCCAAGGGACGGCTATGTTTGATTATATTTTAATAAACAGCAAATGGGCTAGTTCTGTTAGGAATACCAGGTTATTTAGGGGAGCTGAAATTGGTTTTGAACATTAAGTTGTAACACTTTGAAAAAAGTAAACTTAAGAGGTGTTTGGCTAAGGTTAAAAAAGTTACCTTTAACACTGAAGGCCTGAGAGATCCAGTTATAGCTAAAGCTTACCATGATAAGTTACTTAGTCATTATGACAGTCATGGTTTGCCTACTAAAGTTGAAGAAGAATGGGACCGTTTTATACAAGTTTTTCTTAAACTAACAGTACTCTTTTAGGAAAAAGGAGCAGAGGAGAATGTCCTTAATCACTACTAGTCCTAATAGAAAGCATTACAAATACAGTGGACCTTCGTTATAGCGCTGCTCGCTATAAGTTCAAACATGTTTATACAGGTCCGTGCGGCGTTAGTGAGTATCGCATTTTATTGTTACTGCGTATTGAGTAATTGTGTATGTATTGAGTTCCTCATGTATTTTGAATAGTGTTTAATTATTGTATGCATGATGAGTAAAAGAAAAGCTTACAGTGTGAAATTTATTGTGTCGCCACCGCGTCGCTCGGTATAACGCGGTTCACCTTATAACGCGGGTGTTGTTTCCCGCCCGACATGCGCGTTATATCGGGGGTCCACTGTATCTTAATAAACGTGTAAAGAATCAGTTAGCAGCTAATAAGAACCTTTGGCTTGGCTGAAAAAGCTGAGGAAGCAGTTAGACAGTACAACAGCAGAGAGCTGTAAATAAATACCCCCTGAAGCAGCTGCTTGTTAGATGTCTGATAGGAGCCTGTCAGTTTATATGCCATAGTAGAAGGTCTGTGAGGTTGGCAGGACCTCAGCAGAAAAACAACACGAGCATCCATGCCTTACCCGGGGCTTGAACCCAGGTCCCTTAGATCAGTAGCCAAGTGCCCTAACCACTTGGCCTACCAGATAGTCAATGTTTTGTGTGGGAAAAACGTACAGGTATACCGGGATTGAAGGATAAACAAGGTAAGGTATCTGTTATGAACTAGGTGGGCTGAGGATTTCATTGTTCTAAACAATAGGGTTAATTCTACTCCAAAGTTTTCTAATGATGATAGATGCATTACTAATGCCCAATGTTTGCCCTATATCACAGTCTGGTTATTTTGGCTATTTCTAAACTGAAACTACATGATGAAATTACTACTGAAATGCTTACAGCTGGGAATGTTTCAGTTACCACACGGATGACTGAAAATTGCTTTAGTGTTATTTTTTTCCGGTGGTTATTGCAGCTGGCACATTGCCTTTAATCATTTTTGCTTATCATAACATCAACACATATACGTGTTGACTCTATGTGGGAGGAGGTTAGGGAAATTTTCACAAAATTAAGCTTTAACCTGTTCAGTGCCGAGTTTTCTCGTCTGAATCCACAAGCCGACTTCTTTTCTCAATTAAGCCTAACGTATAAAAAAAATAATTCCAGTTTCCCAGATTTTCAAAAAAAAATCACTGACTTTTCACTTTGCTTACGGAACTATTTCAAGACACATCTTTCTTGGAAAAGTGATGTACGAGTCCACTAGAAATAGTTCCTTCCGAAAACTCAACATTAAAGTCTAATTATAGTCTACATTTTTCATTTGAATTCCACCTACTGTTTTTAGTTTCTAATAATATATTTTCTAGAGCTGTTTGAAATAATTTCAGATTTATTTATTATATATATATTTTCTAATTTCTTTCATTTGCTGTGATTCTTGCCAAACCAGAGGCAAATATGTATGCCCTTTGGGAAACATGGGAGATGAGCCTTTTGTACTCTTTCATTGCATGCACTAGAGGTGCTAATTAGGAGCAGCAGTCCCCCACAGAGTAGTAGATAAAGAGGTAACACTCTCTTTTCATGGAACGACATCAGCGCCAGTGTTGAACTAAGGAACTATTCCACCGGTTATGACGTCAGGGAGGAATGCATCACCCGACATCACCCGTGACATCTCGAAGGTTTCCGCCTATTTCAGCAGTGCGCGAGCTATACACGTCCATTCCTAAAATGACACACACATCCATGTCTAATTCGGGGCTCGAACCCAGGTCCCTTAGATCAGTAGCCAAGCATGCTAACCACTCGGCCACGGGACGGCTTTAAAATAGTTACTTTATTTTAATTTGTTAGTAATGAAGAAAAACCCAGAGTTTATTCTGCCTTAAATCTGGCACCACCTTCGTTTTCCCAAAGATGAACCGAGGTAAGCTGATTTTATTACAAAAAAAAAGATATTCTTAGAAATTCTGGTTGCAGTTGCATTTAATTAGTTATGCTTCACTGAGGCAAACAAGACACAGATGGCTGATGCGATCTCCGTTGCTTGTGCTATGTGTTGTTTACAGTTTTATTCCAACATATTGGATACTCTTTGTCACGTTAGTATTTTTTTTTATATTTAAACCTTAATTAGTTTTCATTTCAGTATATTTATTTTCGGAAATTACCGATCTTTCGGCCGATCGATAAGTATTGATTTTTTTCACAGTTATGTTATACCGTATGGCCGGCCTACAACTTGTTGCTGTGAATATTTTAGCATCGCGTTTGCCTATACGTTAATTTTTATTTTATTATTTATTACTTTTCCAGTAAATCTTTGATCTAGTATTACTTTCTGAAAATAAATGTTTTTGGATACGAAAGCAAATTCATTTTTATATATTTACTTCCGTTAGTTAGCGATCTTACGATCGGCTGATTTATCAATTTTCCCGAGTTATGCTAGATCGGAGGCAGGTTAAAAGTTGTTGCAGATATTTATTTAACATTCCATTAGGTTATATGTAATTTTTATTTTATTATTTCTTGTTTTTTTTTCGTAAAAAAAATCTTTGAGCTTGTACCGTTTTCTGAAAATGTCTTGTATACGGAAGCAAAATAGACTTCCGTTGCTACGGAAATCGGCCATCATTTGGGAGGGCAATGAGAGCTCTTGCGAGACAGATTGTATCAGAGTTCACGATTCTTACGACCGCTTTCTTATTTTTAATAAAGGACTCAACATCAGCGAGCGATCGTGTCTCGGGTCCAGTACGTCCACTGCCTTCACGATCGATGTTGGCACAGACGAAATCAAATTCGAGGTCGCTGTGGCTACCAATACCTTCGTTGGATTGGACTTAGGTTGACAGAGTTTTTCAGGTCCGAAGAACGGAAACGGAGTCTTATGTGACTATAATCTCCTTCTGGTACGATGTCACTGACCATTTTTTCGTGCATTGATCTGAACACATGAAGAAAATTGTAAGCCTCCACATTTTTCATACTCCCTAGACGAACGCTTGTTGACACAAACTGAGTTTTAAATTTCACAGAGTTAAAGTTCCTCACATTCGTTACTGTGTAATACAGTTTATCCACATTATCAGTAGTTCTGGTCACAGTCATCATCATCATCATCATCATCATCCTCAAGCAGCCATGGGCTACGGAGGTCCAACCAGACTGTGCAATTTAGTTCTCCAAGCAAGTCTATCCTGAGCTACATCTACTGCATCTGGCCACTGCACACCAATTCTGACAAGGTCCTGTTTGACATTGTCTGCCCACCGCATCCTAGGTCTCCCCTTCTTTCTGAGGCCTTTAGGCACACTGTTCATAACCCTATTCGCCAATCTATAATTATCCATACGGGAAACATAGCCAAACCAAAGGAGTCTCTCTCTACACAATATGCTGCTTAAAGGAGGTTGCAAACTCCTTTGCCTAACCTCATCATTAGTTACAAAGTTGAACCACCTAATGCCCAAGATACTGCGTAAGCATCTGGAATCAAAAGCATCTAGTTTCCTGCTATCTTGTTTACAAAGTGTCCAAGTTTCACTACCATAACTAACCCTAGAAAGAACCAAACTATTATACAGTCTAATTTTAGTCTTTAGGTGTATACGCCTATTTCTCCACACTCTCCATAGATACTTAAAAGTCGCGGCAGCAATCCCTATTCGTCTGTTAATCTCATGCCGCACATCACCATTATCTGTTACATAGCTCCCAAGATAATTAAACTGTGACACCTGCTCAAGACTGCAACCATTCAGATTAACTGAATCGCAGCCTGCCTGACCATTTTCATCACTTTAGTTTTCTCTCTGTTTATAACCAAACCTACTCTACTACCAGTCTCATCAAAAGCTCGAATGAAAGAGTTCATCTCATCAACATCATTTGCCAAAAGGGCTAAATCATCAGCATAATCTAAATCAGAAATTTTCGTATCTCCAGTCCATTTAAGGCCAAAATCTTTCCCTTCAAGTGAATTTCGCATAACATAATCAACAACCAAACTAAAGAGAAAAGGAGACAAAATGCACCCTTGTCGAACACCAGAAGTAATGCTAAACCAATTGCTACAAGACTTACCAACTCTCACACACGACTCAGTATTATTATACAGGGTGATTCAGAATTCATCATCAATATTTAGTGGGGAGGAAGGGAATAAGAAAAGAAAGAGATTTCACATAGGAAAGGATGGGGGCAGACGAACGCATGGTGGTGTAGAGGGCGCTGTGTGTACACACCTCTCATACAGAAGCACAGCTGTTTGACGCGTGCAGTCAGTTGTCATTCGACAAGGATCGATTTCTTTGTATGGGGTGCTATGAAAAACATGGTGTACGAGACCCCTGTTGATAGTGCTATGGATCTTGTAGCACGCATATCAGTTGCTGCCTCAAACATCCGGGAAATGCCAGGCATCTTCCACAGGGTCCGGCTGTCCATGCAACGCCGTTGTGAGTCATGCATTCTAGCACATGGTCGGCAGTTCGAGCACCTCTTGTAAGTCTGTACAACCAATGCAAAGAAATGTTACATGTAAGATAATAAATGTTTTTTCCTTACCACTTCCTTCTTATGTGTTCTTTCCATCATTGAACTGGGGTCATTTTGCCCTACTACATGGCATATGCGCCCATGCTTTCCTATGTGAAATCTCCTCCGTTTCTTATTACCTACCTCCCTACCAAATATTGATGATGAATTCTGAATCACCCTGTAGAGAGCTTTCAGTATGTTAACTAACTTGTCTGGTATACCATATGATTTCACAATCAACCACAAATTATGACGATCAACAGAGTCGAAAGCCTTTTTGAAATGAACAAAGCTAGCAACCAAAGGTTTCTGAAACTCTAAACATTTCTCAAGAATCTGCCTAAGTGAAAATATCTGATCCACACATCCCCTACCACTTCTGAATCCACATTGCTCATCACGCAATTGACTGTCAACCAGATTCTTAATTCTATTAAGCAAAATCATGGAAAGAACTTTACCTGGAACAGAGAGAAGGCTAATACCCCTATAGTTATCACAAGAACTACGATCACCTTTTTTGAAAATAGGGATAACAATAGCTCTGGTAAAATCTTTAGGAACCATGCCTTTATCATAAAAGATATTCAGAATTTGAGTCATCCAAGTGGTAACCGAAACATTCCCAGCTCTAAGCATTTCGGTATTAATTTCATCTACCCCTGGGGATTTATGTAGTTTAAGTTTATAAACAGCCAAAATAACTTCAGATTGTGGTATAGGACCAACATTAAAGCCACCAATGAATCATCATTGCAAACAATGGGAGTAGAACTAACCGCATTGTTTAGAATATCACTGAAATGCTCAGCCCACCTAGCCATGACAGAATCCTCCTTATAACCTTACCTTGTTTATCCTTCAATCCCTGTATACCTGTCCGTTTTCTGCCACACAAAACATTAACTATCTGGTACAGCTCTCTTGTGCTGTCTAACTGCTTCCTCGGCTTAGTCAGCCAAACCATCAAGCCAAAGATTCTTATCAGCAGCTAACTGATCTTTTACACGTTTATTAAGTTCTCTGTAATGCTTTCTATTAGGACTAGTAGGGTATTGATTAAAGACATTCCTCCAGTTCTTTCTTTCCGAAATAAGCTCAAGTGCCTTATCACTCAGATAATTTTGTCTCTTCTGCTCCTTTTTTCCTAAAAGACTACTGTTAGTGTCCAAAAAAGCCTGTTTAAAATGATCCCATTCTTCCTCAACTTCAGTAGTAAGCACACCATGATTGTCATAATGACTAAGTAACCTATCATGGTAAGCTTTGGTTATAACTGGATCTTTCAGAGCTTCAGTATTAAAAGTAAATTTTTTAACTTTAGCACAACACTTTTTAAGTTTAAGTTGCAAGACACTTTTAACAAGGTAATGGTCAGATCCAATTTCAGCTCCCCTATATGCCCTGGTATTCCTAACAGAACTAGCCCATTTGCTGTTAATTAATATGTAATCAATCATATTCTTATGCAGCCCATCAGGTGAAACCCATGTGTACTTATGTATGTCGCGGTGTTTGTAATAAGTGTTGTTACTCTGTATCCATTGAGTTTACTTACCTGTAGGAGACGTTGCCCATTGCCATTGCAGCTAACAATACCAAAAGGGCCTGTTACTCCTGCCCAAAGGTCAGAGTCAGTACCAACTTTGGCATTGAAGTCACCAAGAACAAGGGTAATATCTCCTTTCTTGACAGAATTCAAAATATCCTGAAGTTGTTCATAAAACCTATCCTTCTCATCCTCATCGGCATCCTCAGTGGGGGCATAACAGCAGATAACATTCAAGTCTTTAACGCTTGTCTGAAAATTTGCTGTAAGAAACCTTTCATTAATGCACTCATATCCTAGAAGAGCATCACTAGCGTGTCTGCTGAGAAGCAGCCCACGCCTTGGTGATGAATATTGTCGTCCCTCCCTGAAAAGAGAAATTTAAGATTATTTTTAAGAATCTGACCTTTATCTGTCCCTCTGGTCTCTTGCAAGCCGAGAATATCTAAATTATAATGGTGGAATTCTTGTGTGAGGACATCAAGAGAAAAAGCTCTGTGCAGAGTCCTCACATTCCAACTACCTATGGAGAGAAAATGGTTAGTGGGATGTTTAAAGAAACTATGTTTATTGAGAGAGGGAATGCCGACAATATCAAACAGCCCCCTAATCGCAGACATGGGGCAAAGACCCGTTCCCCCACTACCAAAGGCTGAAGCCATTTACACTGGAAGACTTCCTCCAATGTAGAATTTGACGATGTCAATAGAAGCAAAGTGTTCAGGTGCCTGCGATGACTTCTGCTCAGGATTATCCACCAGCTGATAAACATATCCTGTGAATCTATTCACTTGGGGCTGTCAACCCACAAACAAACAGAAAACACAGCGGAAGATTTTCCCTCCACAGAAGCCCACCAGTGCAGCAAAATCAGGATCCATAATCAAGCTCAGAGCTATATATCTGTCCAGTCCAGTGGGTTTATATGGTCAGCACCAGGACCCTGTGTGGTTGACCACTCCTCAGCAGGGTAGAAAAAAAATGAAAAGTAGCCATAGTTGTCCAGATCAGTAGGCCACACTAATCTGGCAACCCTCCCCTTCCGTTCTCTTTCACAAGAGAGTATCTCTCTAACGGTCCGCACCACCAGAAGGCGGGGTCGGACATTAGGTGCTAGGCCTGGCCGGTTCTATGCATCATCACAGGGGATTGGTACATAGCTCTCCTTCCAGTGACTACCTAGCTACCATTTACAGACCCTGGTCACAGTAGGAGTGATTAAAGGGTGATGTGTGACATCCTTGCCAGTAGAGCGTGATGGGGGACCTGGAACGGATCCATCTAACAGGTGAGCTGGGATGTAGGGACGGCTAGCAGATGCATGACCTGCGGTAGAGGATACTCTCTGTGCCTGGCAAAGAGCTTTCCCACCGCGCTGGATGGCTGACAGGCACGGGCGTTTCGGCTACGGACGTTCATCGGATGATGGGCACTTTGCTGCCACATCTAGCTGAATCACCCTCGCAAGTAGATTGTCAAAGGCATCGATGATGTCCTTCCTTTCGGCGTCCAACACAGCAGCGTATTGAAACTCACGAATAACAGGCATTTCTACATTGATAAAATAGCTTCAAAGCAAGCGCAAAATTCTTACTGACAACACACTACAGAGTAATAGCAAAGAATGATATAACGGGTCATTGTTGAGTTTATATACTCTCAAATGTTATCTCATAAACGCCCGTGGGGTCAAGATACATCTTCGAAATGAACATCGCAAAGGATGAGCAAAACAGTGACTTTTACCACATCTGATAAACCCCAAGAGCTCATGGGAAAGACATTCGAAGTAAACACGCGGCAAAGATCGAAAACGGAGCAAAAGCGGCACCAGAATTATTTACTTAGCTTCTATTTGTAACGAAGGAAATAATTTCATCAGCTCTTATCAGCAACAAATATTGCAACTAGCGCGCATCCGAAGTTGAATGAGTGAACTCATCAGTCACCCTTTGACAATGTAGCGATAAGAACCGACCCCGACCCATGTCACACGCTCTGCAAGTTTAAAGCATGGCGTATTAAAGCTTGTAGATATTAAAATACCAATTAGTATTCAGAGACTTGTGATTCCTGGTTTGGAAAAATATTTTTTAATTTCGCAGGACTTTTCAGTTTGTAAATCCATCTGTTAGTAAATCGTGGTCCCTGGCATGGGTGAGGTACCGAAAAATGCATGTCGCAGGACTCAGAATTATATGAAGATTGATGTCACAAAATATTGGACTTTGTAATTATTTTGAGGATTGCATCAGCCATTCTGAGAGGTTAGTCGTCCGAGGGGAGTGGAATTTTTGATAAACGTTTAATAAAGGGTGTGCGTATAAAGGGTGTGCGTATTAATAAGGGTTTTTTAATGAGGGGGTGTGTATTAATATGGGGGACGTCAGTTTTGATAAGTGTTGAATTAATAAGGAATAAAAATAACTGAGGTCTTGCCTACTGAAGATCTTTGGTGTATTAGTTGGATATTTTTGCTGATTGACTGCTGTTTGATCAAAGTGGAAATCAAGTGCTTTAGTGATGTGTTTTAATTCCGAACAGCACTTTTTTTTTCACAGAATGGGTTAAATGGACAAGTCACAATGACCCCGAGGGCTCAGACAAGGTTGGGAAGAGAATTTTTATGATATACCCTAAACTATATGATATGTATATAATTGAAACTTTTATTGAGTTGTGGCAACCATTTTATATTGCTAAATTATATTTAGTAGAACAGTATACGAAATTATTTGTTAAAAATGAACTATTTGAAGGAATATCAACCTGTTTAACCTATGAGTACTTTAATGATATTCATATAAATTGGTGTATACTATATTATTACCAGTAGAGGCAAAGGTACATATAGACTTTTAAAATATTTAGCTCACTAACTAGTTCACTGCTTAATGTTTATTATTACATGATATTGATGAAGTTTCCGTTTGAAAAATTACTTAGCTACCACATGGGAAAAATAATATAGTGGTGCAAAAAATTGTAATACATAGTTTGTTTGCATATGTAAATCACAATAACAAAAATATGGGATCCAATTAACATATTTCCAAAGTAATGCCCACATTTCTTTTTTTACAGATCAATTATTATTCTAGAGCATAGATTCCCAACGGGGGCGATACCGCCCCCCAGTGGGCGCTGGAGCCTTCCATGGGGGCGGTAGCGGATCCAGAGGCAAATGGGGGGCGTTGAGGCAGTCAAATAAATAAATAAATTTAATGGAATTTTCTGTGACAACCTTTTTATCTCTTCTATTCTGTGGTATCTTCCTGGTGATTCTGGTCATCCACTACCTCATCCGTCATGTACAGCTTTTCAACTGCAGCTTGGACAATAAGTTCCCTGCTACCGCCTACTAGCGTACTGGTACGTCTGAAGTCGACTGAGATGCTCTCAAAAGTTCTCTTCAAGATCACAGATTGGATATAAGCTTCAATATGTTTTCCCACTCCAAGTCGCTTTGAGTATGCTTTATGGTACGTAGTTGCAATACCATCCCACGTCACAACATAAGGTATAATATTAACATTACACTTGTGAATTAGGCTCAACTCATTAGCCAGCAGATCATACTTCCTCTTCTTTTCAACCTCTACTGTCTGCAGGTTATCCTGAGATGTTATTTCTACTTCAATAATTGTAATCTCATTCAATACCTTAGCATGCACTATATCAGGCTTATTATGTTGGACATGTGAGTCCGTCCTGATAGGCAAATCAACCTTGATGCAATAATATAATAATAATAAATTTATTATATTTAATATTTTTTAATAATTATTTTTAATATAATAAACTACTTTGAAAATACTTTGAAAATTGTTTTCATGAATAAATATTTTATCTAGCTATGTAAATTATCTTATTGTTATCGCGTTAATAAGAATTTTTAAATTAGCATTAGATATCATCATCATCCTCAAGCAGCCATGGGCTACGGAGGTCCAACCCGATCACGCAGTTTAATTCTCCAAGCATATCTGTCCTGAGCTACATCTGCTGCATCTGGCCACTGTACACCAATTCTAACAAGGTCCTGTATGACATTGTCTGCCCACCGCATCCTAGGTCTCACCCTCCTTCTGAGGCCTCTAGGCACACTGTTCATAACCCTATTCGCCAATCTATAATTATCCATACGGGCAACATGGCCAAACCAGCGGAGTCTCTCTCTACACAATATGCTGCTTAAAGGAGGTTGCAGACTCCTTTGCCTAACCTCATCATTAGTTACAAAGTTAAACCACCTAATACCCAAGATACTGCGTAAGCATCTAGAATCGAAAGCATCTAGTTCCCTGTTGGTATACCTACTATTAATTAAGTATACCTATACCTAATTTGTTTTAGTTTAGAATAGATTGATGGTGACAAGTCCTTGCAGGTTGGTAGGCAAACACGCGGTTCATGCAATTTAACATGTTTCGACAAGAATATGGGAGCTTGAAATGACTTGTTTACGGAGCAAGTGCGCCGGCATCGCAAACATACAAGTTAATGCGTGCACAAAATCAAATCTATAAAAGCGATAGATTTAGGAATGTTTTATTATTTTTATGTGCTTCGCCGTGGTAAATAGTCGTGAGTGATAAGTGTTAGAAGTCATTATAAACATTATTTTTATAACTATCTATAAATCTGTTGAGAAGTTAATTTGTATTTGAAAATGTCTGAATCTATATCTAAAAAGAAATGCTGGCAGTACAGTATTGAGTATTTGAAATATGGATTTAAGTATTCTCCTACAAACCAATCATTACCTATGTGTTTAATTTGCCGAAAAGTTTTTTCAAATGAAGCTATGAAACCTTCTAGGCTACAAGAGCATTTAAATAAAATGCATGTTGATAAGAAGAACATAGATTTATCCTATTTTCAAGAACTGTAAAAGCAATATTTAAAACAGCCAACTATGTCAAACCTTTTTGCGTCGTCTTCTAAACAAGATGATGATGGACTACGAGCCTCATATAACGTTTCACTGTTAATCGCAAAAGCAGGAAAACCACACACAATTGGCGAGGAATTAATTTTGCCGGCAGTCAAAGAGATATTAAAAACTGTTCTTCATCATAAGACACCGTCAGATATCATCAAAAAAATTCCTCTCAGTAATAATTCAGTGCAAAGAAGAATAGATGAAATGGCAAAAGACGTTGAAATATCATTATGTGATTACTTAGAGACTTGCAAATTTTCCATTCAACTCGATGAATCAACTCTACCAAATAACGAAGCTTTACTCTTATCATACATACGATTTATAAAAGAAGAAAATATTCATGAAGAGTTATTATTTGCTAAAAATTTGGAATCTGATACAAAGGGAGAATCTATATTTAATACCATGCAAAAGTTTTTTCAAGAGAAAGAAATTCCTATTTGCAATATTTTGTCTGCTGCTACTGATGGTGCTCCAGAAATGACAGGGCGTCATAAGGGTTTCATAGCGCATTTGAAACAAGCAGTACCAAATGTACTCGCTGTACATTGTATTATTCATCGTCAGCATTTGGTTGCAAAAAATTTGAATGAACGTCTGCATTCGTCGCTCCATTACGTTATTAAAGCAATCAATAAGATTAGAAGCAATTCATTGAATGACCGATTATTTGGTAAGCTTTGTAATGAAAAATGATGAAGATTACAATCACTTGCTGCTGCACACAGAAGTATGTTGACTCTCTAAAGGTGTTCGTCTGAATCTTTTTTTCAATCTATTTGACTCAATACTGGACTTTCTTGAAGACAGAGACGAAAAATTTGCGCGAAAACCTGATTACGTCAAAGAATGACATCGCTTATTTGACAGACCTGTTTAAAATATTTAATCAAGTTAATTTACAATTGCAAGGTGATGAGTTGAATTTAATTAAAGCAAAAAAGTCATAGCTGCTTTTGCGGGAAAACTTCTTCTATTCAAACGAAATCTAGGTAGAGGTGAATACAACCACTTTCCCACATTATCAGCAGTCTCTGCAAAACCGGAAGATTTACTTACTGCCAACACTTGGAAGTTCTTCATGTTGATTTTACGGAGCGTTTCCAAGATATTTTAAACATGAATATACCGAGTTGGGTTTTAGATCCTTTCACAAACACAGATACTGAAGAATCATCAAATTTGGAAGAGGAACTCTTAGAACTCACGACTAACGAAGCACTCAAAGTAAAATTCAAACATGGATACCAAGAGTTCTGGCTTCAAAAATCAATACCAGTTCTCTACCCTGGATTGTGGGCAATAGTACAGAAGTTTTTAATCGCATTTCCTTCGTCCTATATGGCTGAGCGTGGATTCAGTGCAGTAGCTAATTTACTGTCAAAGAAGAGGAACAGACTACACATCACTGAATGTGGCGATCTGCGATAGATGTTAACGAAATTGGAACCCGACATTAACAAATTGTTAACACTCCACCAGCCTCAACCATCTCATTAATTTTTTTTATTTATTATTAATTTTGTGTTTATCTCATTATTTTTTATTTCTTATTGATTCTGTGTTTATTTTTAAAATTTTAATAAATAATTTTATTGTACATTTGGTTGTCGTTTTATTAATTTCTGTTTTATGATTTTAATAGATAAATAAACAGATAAATTAGGTACAGATATTATGCAACAATATTTTAATATTTCATATAAAATTAACTATTATGGACTAGGGGGGAGTTGAATTTTTGTTCTCTTCTAAAGGGGGCGGTGGTCCAGAAAAGGTTGGGAATCACTGTTCTAGAGCATGTTACATAGTGTATGACATGTATACCTCCATTGTAAATTTGTTGTCTTGCATCCTTCAGGCACTATTTCATAGACTGCAAGAGGAATAAAATTGCAATTTTGTCTCACAGTTATGCTTCCATAATATTTCATTAATATTCAATGATGGTTTCTTTCCATGTTGATTGTGTTATTGGGAAAGTTCTGAAAGTCAGATTTATCAGATTTATGCAGTGCCCAATTGTGCTATGGTCTACACCATTGGTTCTTAATGTGGGGTACATGGTAAAAAATTTTTGGGTATGCGTAAAAGCTCAAAAGTCATGTATATATATGTGTGTGTTTTATTCCCATTGTTATAACTATAGTTTTCTTTACGTATACAAAGGGGTAATCCAATTACATACACATTTCCAGAGCGTACATGAAGTATAAAAGGTTGAGAACCACTGTCTACAGCATTATTTTCATATGAATTCTGTAGTCACTTGCAAATGTTTCGGGCAGTCACCTTGTACCAAAAATTCCAATAGCAGTACATTGCTTCTCACAAGTGTGCATGGGGACTATGAAGAATGTATCAGCAGTGGCAAGATATTATTGCAGTAAAAGGATGTACCTGTATGCGAACCTGATTTAGAATAATAATTTCTCTGTCAAAAAATATTTTGGACATTACTTTTGGAGTGGTTCTTAGATATTCATTTTATTGATATCTGTGTATTCTTAGGACAAGCTGAATGAAAACTTATTTAGAATGAGAGCTAGCCTTGTACCAAGAAGTTCCTATACACCTTTTTACACATAATGATTCATAATCACCCAAATAAAGTAAATGTCATAAAAAAAACTAATTTTTTTGTTTATGACGTCTGTCTTTGCACCACATGAAAGCTTGTAATTTTTATAACAAACTCATATTATCCAAAATTTGAATTATTTTCCTAAATGGTTAACTTAAAATGAAACACTAAACTTACACAAAATATGAGGTAATGAACTGTAATTGATTCGAAAAGAACTTAATTTATCAGTCAGCAGTAAAACCAAAGAGTTACCTGTTGACTTTGAAGTCAGTAAATAGTTGGGTTGATTAGTTTTGCCAACTGAGGAATTAGACCCATGTCTTTCCATACGCATGGCGAGTGTTCTAATGGCTGCCTAACTAACACCGGCTCTGCGATTCATTCACTAATGTGACTTTTTTATTGCAATTACCTGAGTCACTTTGGTTAGGGTTTTATGGCACAAGAGCAAGAAAGGCAGCAAAGGCCTAAAACCAAAGAAGAATAAATAGAAATGTAAAAGACGTTTAATTTAGTCCGCAACCAGAGTTAAAATCAAGACACAAATCAACACATCATTGTACTAATATTTATAACACGCTCCTTTAGATCACTATGTAGTAGTTGCCATATTCAAATAAGAAGAATAAACCTACAGGTTTAGGATGGCATAAAGTACAAAAAAGAACAGTTTATCTTAACAAGGAAAAAACTTGGTGTAAATGTAGGTAAACATTTATTTTGGAAAACTAATGTTGCATAATTATGATTATCCAAGAGAGTTGCATTTCTGAAAAATATCCTTTCCATCTCAGTATTAATCAATTTGATATATGGTAAATTCAATATACTGCAACAAAGCTATGAGGGGAAAGGGGTTTAAGTATTTTGAGTTCCATAACACATAGCATTTTCAGATGACTTTTATAACCTGCTGCACATCTGTATATGATCAGAAAGAAAATATCCAGCCTTGTGCAATTCAGTTTGGTTATTATTGATTGATCTCATATTGTGGTATGCAAAAAATATGCTTTTCATTAAAATAATATATAAAAATAAATAAATACCCCCTCAAGCAGCTGCTTGCCACAGAGGTCTGACAGGAGCCTGTAAGTTTATATGCCAGAGTAGAAGGTCTGAGAGGATGGCAGGACCTCAGCAGAAAACAACAGGAACATCCATGCCTTACCGGGTGCTCGAACCCAGGTCCCGTAGTTGAAAATTCAAAAAATGAAAATGTAGCAGATAGTTGTATCCCAAAGGAAAAAGGCATACAATTACCAAGCATTATAACTATTAACTGTGATGCTGAAATATTTTTTATTTAAATATTTTTATTTATTTATTTCAGGTTGCAATCATGGCTAAAGTTGATTGGACGTCAAGATGTGATGTCATTGGCAAACTATTATACTCTGACACATAACAATGGACGTTTGTGCCCTGCACATTTTTCAGAGTGGTGTTTCACAAGCACAGAAAAAATGATTAATAAAATATGCTTACTTTGCCATGCACGGATTTTCCATCTGAAGCAGCAGGATCTCCATTACCTGGTAATGGTGGTACAGAAGTGATATCTGATTTATGTTCTGCCAGCCCTAAATTGTCAGATCATGATTCTAATCAACTAGATCATACACCAAAAACGAGGAAAATCTTTAATTTGCGTTCAACTGTTTCCAAACTAAAGAGACGAGTACTTAATTTTGGAAGCAAATCCATCCTTTCTTGTAGGGAGGTGTCACTATTTTTTTATCAGCAGTTACAAATTTCCAGGTTTTAACCCATTTTATTTGGTCAACCCAGAGTTGTTCGTGACCAGATTTTTCAGTAACTCCACCAGCATATGGTTTGAGATTATATAAAGTTTTGCCATTTACACTGTCAAACAGCTCATCCATCTGATTAACAAAATCAGCTGTAAATGCAGATTCTGCTGGGATCTGACCTAAAGTGTTATAGACACACAATCCAGCTGACACAGAATGGCTAAAAACTTGTGCTGCAAGTTTAACTTTCACGTTGCCTAATCCCCCAACTGTAAGATGTTTTTCAGTTAGCCTAGGTGCAACACGATATTTGGTAACACTATCTAATTTAAGAAATCGCCACAGATGCTGCCAAGAAGCAATTTTGCCATCTTCGAAGTGGACGTCATAATTTTTAAAGTTGTTTCGAACACTTTTCAGCAAATGTGGCGTATCATAAAATGCAAATATTTTGCTATCATCTACATGGAAAAATGGCCTTTCTTCTGCTATACAAAGATCCTTCATAAGAGCTTGGTTGCATGGCCCTTGATCACAAACAATCCCTATGGTCTTAAGACCACAGTCTTGCAATTTTCAATACCAGTGATGATTATTTTCTTCAATTCAGAAGGTGGAACTGAATTTTCAATGTAAAAGTAACCAACCAACAGTTTCCAATTGCACACAATACCCCTAACCATGATCACAAGGGCATGCTTAGCTAGTTGTGGTTCAGTTGTTTCAAAATTAGCGTATCCAATTACACGATCTTGTTTTTCGTTATAAGTTAATCTAGCTTTAATGGATATTTCATCAAAAGACACAATTTATATGATTCTGCCATTTTTGGGGTTTGTTTTTCGAGACATTTTAATAAAACAGTGCAAAAGCCTGGTTCTTCCACTACATCTTTAATTGAGCGATTCAAAGTCATTTTGCTGGGAAATGCTAATCGCTTTCGTAATATTTCATATGCACTTGGGCTTTGCAAATAAATATTAAGTGCAAAAGATTTTTCATCGTTGCTCCAACGTCTACCTTTAGGATGACTTTTGGATGCTTTTATTTGCGACAAGACAAATTTGTAATGGGCTGAAGACAGTTTCTGCTTAAAGTTTTGCAGCAGAAACTGTCTTTAGCCCATTACAAATTTGTCTTGTCGCAAATAAAAGCATCCAAAAGTCATACTTATGTCGAAATGTGGAATTTTCTAAAAACTGAAGTTAAATTTCTTTTGATGAACAGATTTAATCAGGATAGCCTAGAAAATGTATTTTCCTCTGTGCGTAGAAGAGGAGGATTTAGAGATAACCCAGATAGTGCACAATTTCAGACTGCACTTCATGGTGTGATGGTTCACAAAGTGTTTAAACGCAAATCTACTAACTGCGAAGATGACGGAGGAGGAAATCTAGTAGATTTAAAGTCTTTGGATAGATCTTTCATTAGGCAAAATCTGTATATGAAAGCACTAGTGAACAACCAATGGAAACTTCCTTCAATGAAGATAAAAAAAAAATTCGGAATTCAATTCTTCTCTCCTGGATGTAGAAAAAAATGCATTGGCATATATAGGTTTTTTTTTTCTGAAAAAAATCTTGAAGAACGTTGAATGCAATATATGCTGTTCGATTTTACTTGCATCAAAAGAACTTGATAATAATAAATTAATACCTGGATACTACTTATGGTTTGAAATGGCCATCCGATTTTGTATTAGTATCGTTTAACCATTTGCTTGAAGTTTTTGAACGTTTCTCAGCAGTATTTCATAACAACATTGATCATTTCTTTCAGCAGAAATATGTTTGTCAGATAATGTGCCAAAAACTGAAACAAGTGGAATTTTCTTAGCCAGATCATGAACATTGTGAAACCATGAGATGCCGGTTAATACATCTGTATGTTAAATTAATGATTAGGCATAAAGTAAGAAAAATCAATCTGGAACTGCAAAGACCAGCTTATCACTGGAAATCTAAAAAAAAAACCTTAAATATGTTAAGCATATTTAATATTTTAAATGTCCTTTCAGCAATAAATATTGGATATGTGTTTGAAGTAATACACACAAATGAAGGATATTTAGTGCTCTAGATTCTATGACTATTTACTGGGGAAAAAAATAAACGATACTACGCAAATAGTTGTTACTGCATAGTTTTTTGAACATATAATGCAAATTTTAATTTCAATTTTAACTGACCACTTACTCATTTTATTGAAGTGTGAATAAAAAACTTTTCGGGATTTTTTAGTTGGGTTGTTTTAATTCTGATTGGTATTGTTTTTGCACTCAATGGGCTAAATGGTCAGGTAACAAGGACCTTGAGGGCTCCTAAATGCCCCCATCCAACGGATGCCACCTTTCCAAGCCAACCAGTATCCCCTGATAACAAAGGGAAGCATGAGGAGTTTTTGCAAAGAAGCCATTTAGCACGTGTGCAAATAAAAAAGCTGCATCGAGGTAAAGCAACCCAACTGTGATTCACAATCGTTTACCACATTTTTACTTCCACTATTACGGATCACAATGTGAAAACAATTATCATGAATGCAAATTGGAAGCTTTTTGTCGATCAAAAACAAAAAGAGTAATTTGGAAACATTTCTTTTTTAGGAAAAAAAATAAGCTGGCAGAATAGAAGAGCGATATTGCAGTAAAGTTTTCGGTTACTACTTTTGCACCCCGTAGAAGTTTTAATTAAAACTAATGGGTGATTGGAGAAAATGCAAGTGGTAATATTTTGTTCGTACTTATACAGCATAAAAAGTATTTGCCTTAGTTGTAAAATATGGAAAAACTTCCTATATGTGCTCTGAAAAGCAAATAAACTAAAGCATATAGATCGCTGAATTCGTATTCATTTAAACCGATCGGTCGTGAGCAATCTTATTGAGTACGTAAATCGCCGTCCTATCTTTCCTTGAAGCGAGTACGATTTAAGTGATTGAATTATAAATATGTTGTAGCTTTATTCCCTTTGTAGGCTGCATATAGGAAAATAGGCGTGACTTGTGAGTATCGATCTCGTTTCACCGTTCGTTTTTCATTTAGTTGGGCCGTATTTGAGATCGCTCATCTCAAGCTTTAAACTATGATGTAACTCGTCACGGTCAAATCCCGCTAAATTTTCTTCCTCCCTAAAGGGGGAGGGGAGAATAGTGGTGGGCATAATTCGATGTAATTGAAGACGATTCTCATATGACCATGCATTTAGCTCCTAACTCCAGGCCTATTGTTCTGCAAATATGGTACAGGAACGACTTTCTTATTTTTCTCCATGTGGGAGAGAAAGGAGGACTATATTTTTATTGCCGACATACCCCAAATCAATGAAATCAAGTAAGGAAAGTGTCACAAGCTTTTATTTGACGTACATGTTACAGTCGACCTTCAAATTCCAAAGGTAATTGCTTTTTTTGCGGGGGGGGGGGGATTTTATGACTAACAAATTGTAATATATAGTCGGTGTCGCAATATTTCTTATGACACATAGTCTTATTTTTCCGTCCTTGTGCTCCAAAGATATGTTGCTAATTAGTTTTCATATTTTCCCTCTTTTAGGGTATTATGTTATAGCCCATGAAAAAATCAGCTTCTACTTCACAAGCCTTCATTGAATACATGAATTTTTGCCCATCGCATTCGAAAGGTATGGTGGAACAACTTTTGACTAGCGGAAGACATTAGTAGAAAGATAGTTAAAAATGTATTCCTATGACATTAGTAGAAAGATAGTTAAAAATGTATTGCTATGACATTAGTAGAAAGATAGTTAAAAATGTATTCCTATGACTGTAATTTCAACCGTTTGATCGGACATTAAGAATTGGACCATAGAGCTTTTATTTTTTTTCACATACACCTTTACCAAATTAATGACATCACAGTACAAAAATCAGTTTCCAATTGTAATTTCTATCTTTTGTTCCAAATATCATTGACATTAATTTTTTGTTAAAAGTGATATTTATAATAATGTAGGAATAAAATAAGTGTTTGGTGGCATGAAAATCTGTACTGTTTTATGATGAGAGTGTCATGATGAACGAAGGCAACATATTGATGTAAATGAAAGCCTTGCGACCTTCATATACTATCATCAAAATTAGCAGCATAAATACATCGCCTGCAATATTTGTTTTAACAATTTTACACCGTTAGCAGACATAATTATAACTTTTGGGAAAAATCGCAAATTATGACTCGTATATATAACAAAAAAATTATTTTAACTCAAAAAATGTTCAGTGTCTAGTGATATATGATAAGTTTAGCTTTAAGCTTCGCGGGTCACCTGTATTGATAAAATTTACATTTTACTATAATCAAAAAATGCAAACAAATTAAAAAAAAAATAGAAACCCTCTTTTCATTCGAAAACAAAATAAAAATACCTGTTATCACAAATCGAACGCTAATCTATATAATACAGTTGCTTAAATATTTTAGCGTATTTCATCAGAACCATATTTTCCGCAGTGAAAACAAATTTGTCATATCTTCTAAAGGAGAAGCAAAAGTTTCAAAGGATATTCATAATGGGAGAAAGGTAGGTATAGATGTTATTATTAAAGGCAAATATAAGTGGTTTATGTAGTTTAGAATGAATTTCATGTACAAAATATTCCCTTTCTTTACACATTGATATGCAATAACCAATTATTTCTGAAACACTTGATGATTAATGCAAACTCGCAGCGAGTACGATCGCACAATTCTAAACAACGCGGAATAAATATATAGTAATTCTACAACTTTCACTCCTTATTAAAGTGTTTTTTGCTTAATATTCTGGTTGAAGCAATACCCTTTATTTTAAAAAATTCCTTGATCTGCAGAGTACTTAGAATATCATAAAAAAAGGTTTAGCTGCACTGATTAATTACAAACCGAAGCGTCCCACGTCCTCGTTTTCATTCAAAACAGTATGACGTTATTTCCGCTCCCTGCAATATCTCGCGACCTGGTGTGTCGTCACTCTTAACTAGTTCCTTGGTTCAACACTGAGGATGCTGTATCCATAGGTTTCAACAGGAAGCAAAAATTGCCATTGGGCCTATGGGAGTGTACCTCTGTATCTACTACTCTGTGCAGTCCCCGAATCTCTCTTCAACAGTGCCCTGCAGGCTGTTTATTCCTTTCAAACCACAAGCATTAAAGAGAGATTGCCGAGGTAGCACCTAAATCTTCTCCGGGGTTGAAGGTTAGACTCCCATGGCCAAAGAATATTTGCCGTGGCCACGGTCGACTCCCAGGAATAAACATCTCAGGCGTTTCTATAGACTTTCAATTCTATTCACTTCAAAAAATGGCTTTTCGAAATTCGAATACTAAACTGAGAACAGAAGTCATATTTATATTTCCTAAATGAACTGGGTTTCTTAGAGAAATAATTTAATAAAATAAAATGAATTATCAGTCAAGGAGCTGTTTATCACAGAGGTCTCACAGAAACTTTTCAGTGTTATATGCAGCGGTGAAAGTAGATTTTATTTCTTACCGGTACGATTCAAAGCATAGCTATGTGTGGAAAATTACACATAGGTGGACACCCCGCTGAAGTCATCTTACAGAAGTAATAAAGTGAAGTGTGTGGCTGCGAAAGTACAGTGCCATTGTATTATTTCTCCCTCGTTTTCAGCAAATGGCGAATGACATGGGTTTTTAATGTGAGGAAATATTAATATATTTAAATACTTGCTAATTCCGTTGTATTATTGGATTTCAGCCTTATTGAAAAAAATAATATGTAGATGTTTTTAAAATTATTTTAAGAACAATAACTTTTGTCTCATATTGTAATTATGATCACTCAACGTACATAATCTAAACCCATATGCCAAATATAGTATTTTTTTAGAATAACATTTATCGAAGATTAAGTGTAAACTTAAATTATTAGTTTTCAAACTAATAATCAAATTCTAGATGATTTTACTTGGCACTCAAAAGTGCTTAGCAAAAACGTCTCGCATCTTTCCCATCGCAGTTTCGCATCCAGTCCCATATGCAAAAGACCATTTGCATCCCAAAGCCTCCTCATCTCATGCTTGCTCAAGACAAAGCCCTAATTGATCAACAGCAATGCCAGTCTTCTAATGAACTTGGAAGAATTCTTTCTGTTCTTCCCTAGCCTTAATTCTCTCCGATAAACAAAAGGGTCCAAAGAAAGGAACATAAAAATAAAGTGTTAAATAAAAATTAACGTCAAATGAACTTCGCTTGTTTATAATGCAAAACTGATAGACTTTTTCGTTCAGTTCCATAGCCATTGTTCGTCAAGGTAAAACAAAAATCACGCTGTAGCATTATTTTTATATCAAAATTATTTCTTGTGTAATTAAAAAATTGATAATAATCTTTATCAGAAGTTGATAATTATAATTTATTGTTATTTATTATGATTCTGATATTTCGGGATCTGAAACGGCTAAATGTATCTAGTACGTATACAAATATTATAAATTGCGTTATATCAAAAGTTAAATTCCAAGGGATGTAAGAAATGAAAAAGCATTAGATGATTAAATTTTAGTTGATTAATTTTTTTATATCCCTCAAACAACTGTTTTCTCACAGATCTGATAAGAGCCTATTAATAAAAGACGTCATAAGACCTGTTATAAAAGCGAGTAGAAGCAGAAAGACAATGGAGAAAGAAAATCCATACCTACAAAGTCCAGACCCCCAGATCCCATAAATTTGAAGCGAAGCCTGCTAACCAATTGATCACCAGCACGATGTTTACAACTCAAAAAATTTTACAAATGCCGGTCAACGCAGTGTTTGTTGATGATTCTGAAACTTGTGTAGGCCTTATTCATGTACTAGCTTCTTTTCCATTATTTAAAATTAATTTTTACTGACACTATTGACATGCTGAGAGTTAATACAGTAGTGAGGTCCCAGAATAGGCCGTTTTGGACTTTGACCCCAATGACGTAAATAAAACAATGACAAAATAGTCAATAAAACAGCATGATTCTCACTGTGTGCATAGCTTTATTATTTGTTGACAGGTATAGTCGTGTAGGTTGTTAACTGTAGACCATACTCCAAGACTACCTAATGTTGAATTGCATGATCAGAGAGCAAAGCTGCTTCAGAAAAACATTAAACACATTCTCCTCCTCAAGCAGCCATGGGCTACGGAGGTCCAACCAGATCACGCAGTTTAATTCTCCAAGCATATCTGTCCTGAGCTACATCTGCTGCATCCGGCCACTGCACACCAATTCTAACAAGGTCCTGTTTGACATTGTCTGCCCACCGCATCCTAGGTCGCCCCCTCCTTCTGAGGCCTCTAGGCACACTGTTCATAACCTTATTTGCCAATCTATAATTATCCATACGGGCAACATGGCCAAACCAGCGGAGTCTCTCTCTGACAATATGCTGCTTAAAGGAGGTTGCAGACTCCTTTGCCTAACCTCATCATTAGTTACAAAGTTAAACCACCTAATACCCAAGATACTGCGTAAGCATCTAGAATCAAAAGCATCTAGTTTCCTGTTACCTCGTTTACACAGCGTCCAAGTTTCACTACCATAACTAACCCTAGAAAGAACCAAACTATTATACAGTCTAATTTTAGTCTTTAGGTGTATACACCTATTTCTCCACAATATCCATAGATTCTTAAAAGTCCCGGCAGCATCACCTATTCGTCTGTTAATCTCATGCCGCACATCACCAATATCAGTTACATAGCTCCCAAGGTAATTAAACTGTGACACCTGCTCAAGACTGCAACCATTCCGATTAACTGAATCACACCCTGCCTGACCAATTTTCATCACTTTAGTTTTCTCTCCGTTTATAACCAAACCTACTCTACTACCAGTCTCATCAACAGCTCGAATGAAAGAGTTCATCTCATCAATATCATTTGCCAAAAGGGCTAAATCATCAGCATAATCTAAATCAGAAATTTTCGTATCTCCAGCCCATTTAAGGCCAAAATCTTTCCCTTGAAGTGAATTTCGCATAACATAATCAACAACCAAACTAAAGAGAAAAGGAGACAAAATGCACCCTTGTCGAACACCAGACGTAATGCTAAACCAATTGCTATAAGACTTATCAACTCTCACACATGACTCAGTGTTACTATAGAGAGCTTTCATTATGTTAACTAACTTATCTGGTATACCATAGGATCTCACAATCAACCACAAATGACGATCAACAGAGTCGAAAGCCTTTTTGAAATCAACAAAGCTAACAACCAAAGGTTTATGAAACTCTACACATTTCTCAAGAATCTGCCTAAGTGAAAATATCTGATCTACACATCCCCTACCATTTCTGAATCCACATTGCTCATCACGCAATTGACTGTCAACCAGATATTTAATTCTATTAAGCACAATCATGGAAAGAACTTTACCTGGAACAGAGAGTAGGCTGATACCCCTATAGTTATCACAAGAACTGCGATCACCTTTTTTGAAAATAGGGATAATAATAGGTCTGGTAAAATCTTTAGGAACCATGCCTTTATCATAAAAGTTATTCAAAATTTCAGTCATCCAAGTTGTAACCGAAACATTCCCAGCTCCGAGCATTTCTGTAGTAATTTCATCTACTCCTGGGGATTTATGAAGTTTAAGTTTAGAGATAGCCAAAATAACTTCCGATTGTGTTATAAGGCCAACATTAAAGATGTCAATGCATCTATCATCATTACAAACAATGGGAGTAGAACTAACCACATTGTTTAGAACATCACTGAAATGCTCAGCCCACCTAGCCATGACAGAATCCTCACCTTCTATAACCTTACCTTGTTTATCCTTCAATCCCTGTATACCTGTCCGTTTTCTACCACATAAATCATTAACTATCTGGTACAGCTCTCTGCTGTTGTGCTGCCTAACTGCTTCCTCAGCTTTGTCAGCCAAGACATCAAGCCAAAGATTGTTTTCAGTAGCTAACTGATCCTTTACACGTTTATTGAGCTCTCTGTAATCCTTTCTATTAGGACTAGTAGGGTACTGATTAAGGACATTCCTGCAGTTCCTTCTTTCTGAAATAAGCTCAAGTGCCTTATCACTTAAATAATTTTTTCCTAAAAGAGTACTGTTAGTTTCCAAAAAAGCCTGTTTAAAATGGCCCCATTCTTCCTAAACTTCAGTATTAAGCAAACCATGACTGTCATAATGACTAAGTAACCTATCATGGTAAGATTTAGCTATAACTGGGTCTTTCAGAACTTCAGTATTAAAGGTAAATTTTTTAACCCTAGCACAACACTTTTTAAGTTTAAGTTGCAAGACACTTTTAACAAGGTAATGGTCAGATCCAATTTCAGCTCCTCTATATGCCCTGGTATTTCTAACAGAACTAGCCCATTTGCTGTTAATTAATATATAATCAATCATATTCCTATGCAGCCCATCAGGTGAAACCCATGTGTATTTATGATGTCGCGGTGTTAGTAATATGTGTTAGTTATTCTGAAACCATTGAGTTGACTTACCTGTAGGAGACGCTGCCCATTGCCATTGCAGCTACCAATACCAAAAGGGCCTATCACCCCTCCCCAAAGATCAGATTCAGTACCAACTTTGGCATTGAAGTCACCTAGAACAAGGGTAATATCTCCTTTCTTGACAGAATTCAAAATATCCTGAAGTTGTTCGTAAAACCTATCCTTCTCATCCTCATCAGCATCGTCAGTGGGGGAATAACAGCAGATAACATTCAAGTCTTTAATGCTTGTCTGAAATTTTGCTGTAAGAAACCTTTCATTAATGCACTCATATCCTAGAAGAGCATCACTAGCATGTCTGCTGAGCAGCAGACCCACGCCTTGGTGATGCTTATTGTCGTTCCTCCCTGAAAAGAGATATTTAAAGTTATTTTTAAGTATCTCACCTTTACCCGTCCATCTGGTCTCTTGCAAGCCTAGAATATCTAGATTATAGCACTGGAATTCCTGCATGAGGACATCAAGAGAATAATCTCTATGTAATGTCCTCACATTCCACATTCCTGCAGAGCGAAAATGATTATTAGGATTTTTAAAGAAATTAGATTTATTGAGATTGGTAGGGCCAACAATATCAAACAGCCCCCTGATCGCAGGCATGTGGCAAAGACCTGTTCCTCCTCCGCTAAAGGCTGAAGTCACCGATGCTGGTAGGAACTTCAGGCACCACCTTTTCAAGTGGACTTTTTCAAGAGCCACATGGCCTGCCTGAGACACTTTACTCCAGTTTAGGCTTGACGATGCCCAACTAGCTAAGTAAGGTTCAGGTACCTGCGATGGCCTCTGATTAGAATTATCCACCAGCTGATATAAGGTATCCCATGCCTCTGTTCACTTAGAGCTGGCAACCCTGAAGCAAACAGAAAACACAGCGGCAGATTCTCCCTCAACAGACCAGTGCAGCAAGTCCAGGATCAATAATCAAGCTCAAATCCATAAACAAGTCCAGTCTAGTAGGTATAAATGGTCAGCACCAGGACCCTGTGAAGTTGACCACTCCTCAGCAGGGTTGAAAAAAAAAGGAAAAAAGTGGCCATAGATGACCAGCACACTCGTCAGAAAAGAAATTTTTCGGATTCTCCGTACGAACTGTATTGGGTGTGAAGTAGATCACCCCAAGTCAGCTTCGACATTAGTGTCTTGCCATATCCAATTAATCAGTTGATGCCCATTTCGTAGAATAGCCGTGAGAAACATTCATTTAAGCGATAACGCTAAACTTTTTGTGGAAAAGGCAGGAGTTGAAGATAATTATTCCTACATGTCTGAATGGAACTTTACTACGTTACTAAATGTACGACGAACTGGTACACGCCTCTGAATATGTACTAAATAAATGCTAATAGTGTTACTAAATAGTGTTCTATATCTGATTTTTCGTTATTGTTATTTCTTAGTGTATGAATAAAAGATTTTTCCTGCATATCTGTTTTATTGACTATTCGTTCTACTTAACTGAATCGAGAAAGGTAAAATAATGATAAAAGTCTATCTGAAAACTGTATACAATATTGGAGAGAGAAAATAATGTTGTAGATTTCATATGAGTGGTGGCTATGAAAGAAATCATAATCTAGTCTCGTTTTAAATTGTTAGCTTCTTCTGTAGCAAGCAAGTGTCTGAAAGATAATATGTTTATTCTTGAACACACGATTCAGAGAAACAAAATGAACACACATCCATCCGATTCACAGAAACAAACATGAAAACATACTTACACGTACACACGCACGCACACACAATTAACACATGTACAGAGACGAACATGAAGACACAGTTAAATCTTAACATATATGCACACACCTACACGTATAGACAATTCGCAGAAACGTACATATTTACACACAGACACACACACAGAGAGAAACAAACATACAAAAAGACATATTAACATATGATTCACAGAAAGAGACATACGCACAAGACAGTGTGCTTTACTGCAATGTGGCACCCTGTGAACTAAAGAATCTTTCTCAAACCCGTTCATAGCATGTTTTTTCACAAATGTGTTCCATGGGTAGTGATCGTTATCTCTATAGATTTAAATGTGAACCATAGAGTGCGTATCTCTTTGTATGAAATCGCTTATAATGAGACAATATTTCCTAGAAAAGTTGGAAGTTATTAGTATGAACTGAAAAAAGTGATGATATATACACTATCTGATCGTTAAAATCAAACGTTAGCAAGGAATTTAACATATCGTTCTCTAGATAGCGAGTCCGAAATTAGTGTGTTTTTGCGTTAAAAAATAAATACGACTTCGCGCAGTTAATTGCCATAACAGTTACAGGACCCTTTCATACAACACAGTAGGAGTGAGAGGATGTCGGGATCATAGCAGGAAAACAACGTTCATGTCTTATGGATTTCAAACCTTGGCTTTGAAGCCATGAGTGTTAACCAATTGTCTGTGGATAAATCTTTTAATCTGATGACTATCACAACTTATATCTGTGTCGTGGGTAAAGTACTGAAGAGTATCCATTTCATCTCTTTTCAGGTTAGTGTGATCAATTCATTGTAAAGATATATGGATAAAATAATGATCTGACTGAGATGATGCTTACGATTTTACCTATTTCGGCAAATGGTGCGATGAAAGTAAATATGCATATGTGGAAGATGATCAGTGTTTGAGCGAGTTACTTTAATTATCTTGCGAGATGTGTGATAGTGGTATTGTATGAGAGAAAACAAAGAATACATAATGAGAGATTTACGAATCTGTGAAGAAACATGCATCTGAAGAGTTAGTTTATTTCTAAGAAGTTAGTTTATCTCTAAGATTGCATGGTAGTGAAACTTTAATAAGGAAACTTGTAATCAGGTTGTCTTTAATTCTAAATGCTTACACAACATCTGAACCAGATAGGTAGTTTGCCTGTGTAATGATGAGTCATTAACGTCTGATGCGTAGTATCTTTTGTAGATAGACACTTAAATGAGTACATTTAGTGAATAAGATGACAGAAAAAGAGAAAGTCCTTGACTGAATGTGTAAAACATCCCTTGTGATCCTGACAGAATTAGACATCTACAGCAGAATTAACTCCGAAGATTGTGTGGAGAATTAAACTTTACAGAGGTCTATTCATCTTTGATAGTTAAATGAATCATTTCTCAAGCATTGATGTTTCTCAATTTATGATAGTATAGAGAAAACAAGCGAGGAAGGCAATCCCTGTCTATATTATCACACTATGTTTTCATCCCTCAAGGCAAAAATTCCCCGCCCTGCCCACGGTCAGTAGGGGACACCGAAGGGCTTGGAAAGGCCGCCGTCCGTCGGATGGGACGTTAAGCCGTGGCCCCGTGTGCGGGAGAGCCATACCCTGTGCACGTTAAAGAACACGCTGGATGGCCTTGACGGGAGGCTACCATCTGTCTCCCAACAGATGTTCCAGTGGGTCCCCTCCCCCAACCTTCTCTGAGCCTTCGGGGTCCATGTGACCTGGACATTTAGCCCATGGTGTGCAAAAAAGTGCCGCTCAGAGGTAAAACAACCCAACCCATCCCTCAAGTTCAGCACATTACGTTTCACATATTTTTTAACAATCAGATCAGTTCATTCACGGTTTTAATGACTTTTTAGTTCAAATCTTTATTGTCTATGGGAAATGCATGAACCAGGTTTGTTTCTTAGAAAAGTGCATGGTCATATCGCTACAGTGAGAAAGATCGCCCCACATGCCCCATTTTTGCATCGAGGTCACCACCGAAACTGTACATTATCGTGGTTATTGGTCGGAAAAAATAATAATCCGACTCAGATGATGCTTGCGATTTATCTATTTTGGTCGTTAACCCTTTCACGACTAAGGGAAACATTTTTCCCATTTTAAAATTGGTGATTGTCGTATTTAATTATAACCTTATCTGCATTTTTTATAGAGAATGTCAAAATAGAACGTATGCCGAACGCAATTACGTAAACGGGAACGTTTAGAAAACAAAAACAGAACTGTCAGGATGCATAATATATGTACTATGTGCAATGTCCATCTTTGCCTCACTACCAAAAGAAATTTGCTTCGCAGAATATCATAATTAGCACATCATTTTGTATAGTAATTTTATTTCATAATTTTGTATTATTTTAGTTAACATTTTGTTCTAATAAACCAATAAATAAAAGACACTGCATAATAAGCCTAATTATAATTTGTGTTACCTTTATAGTCCATTGGGAAAAATATTTCCCATAAAATTCCAAAAAAACTACACATTATGTATTTTTCTTATGATTTTTATTTATTTTACGTCTAAACAAACTAAAATAAACAGGTAGATACTTAGAAAGAAATGGTCCTGAACCTTATGGTCTAGGCGGTAGCGCGCCAGGCTCGTTATCTGTAGTTCCCAGGTTCGAGTCCCAGCTGGGTCAGTGTTGAGATTTATCTCCGCAAAATTCCCCGCCCTGCCCACGGTCAGTAGGGGACACCGATGGGCTTGGAAAGGCCGCCGTCCGTCGGATGGGACGTTAAGCCGTGGCCCCGTGTGCGGGAGAGCCATACCCTGTGCACGTTAAAGAACACGCTGGATGGCCTTGACGGGAGGCTACCATCTGTCTCCCAACAGCTGCTCCAGTGGGTCCCCTCCCCCAACCTTCTCTGAGAGTTCGGGGTCCATGTGACCTGGCCATTTAGCCCATGGTGTGCAAAAAAGTGCCGCTCAGAGGTAAAACAACCCAACACAACCCAACCTTATGGTCTAGGACCATAGAAACCTTATGGTCCTGAAAGGGTTAAAGTATGGATTATTAGAAAGTAAATATACACATAGGGAAGATGAATCAGTGATTATGTTCTTTTGAGCAAGTTACTTTAATTATCTTGCGAGATGTATGAGAAAGGAGATCAAACTATATAACGAGTTTATCTCTAAGAATGTATGACAGTGAAGCTTTAATAAGCAAACTTGCAATCAGTTTGTCTTTCATTCTAAATGTTTGTTGTTTGCGCATCACTGAAATTCCTCTTCGTATGCCTTTTTCCAGGAAAAGGTACATTGTAGGTTATCAACTCTAGATTAATATTTGTCATCTTCAGGCATGAAGAGAGGAGCTGTATAAACATGACAGGGATCAATTTCATAGTATCTGACAAAAAGTTTTCACAAACACATCAGCTAAGAGGAGCACGTCAGTGTACAAGTCGTGATATTGACCTAGGTTTTTTTTTATATCGAATGAGTTCCATACTTTCATTGCATGGGTATAGTGTTCTTCCCCCTAGCGCTTCTCGGAGGAGCCGCTCATAATACGTGTAATCTCAATTTTAAGCGCCCCAATAAGATTCCAGTTATATTTCATAACCTAAAGGACAGCCATCTTATTATGCAAGGAATCGGTATGATCAAAAATAAGAATATTAATTACATTCCCAATAATATGGAAAAGTACACAACATTCTCCCTCGGAACTTGAATTTCATAGATTCTTATCAGTTTTTTAAGTGCTTAATAATTTTTTTAAGTGTTTTAATTGTTATCGACTGTTACTGCGTAGCGTTACTTCCTAGGAACGAGAAATATTTTGCATCAAATGTTGACGATACAGCAGCAAAAAGTATTAGGAATAAAAAGTTTTAAACCATGTCGTAACGGATATACTTGCAGAGAGTAATTAATTGAGACATGGCAGAGATAAGAATTTAACGTAAAACCACTTTATCGTTCCAAAACAAGTTCTGACGCGGAAAGTGCAGAATATGTGTGAACACAGATATCTGATGGCAACATCCTTCAAC
The DNA here is from genome assembly GCA_038380435.1 of Ryuthela nishihirai. Lineage (NCBI taxonomy): Eukaryota > Metazoa > Arthropoda > Arachnida > Araneae > Heptathelidae > Ryuthela > Ryuthela nishihirai. The sequence goes on along the minus strand of JAWZYU010000029.1, from coordinate 2,140,367 downwards.
CCGATGGAGACTAATTTTAATAAGAGAAGCTCAACTCTTGGAGGTTTAGGGGCGCGTAATTTCAAAATGGATTGTCTTCTTCCGACGGGGTACATTGAAACAAATAGCTGATCTATCATAAAGGGTAGATGCGATGTTTCGATAAGAGGATATTTCCAAAACATTGTTTCCATACCGTATCTCCTGTGATGGCCTGGAACAAAGGGGGGAGGGTAGAATTGGGGGGTGACAATGCGGTTCAGTCAAAAGGGCTGCCAACCGTCTCTGGACTTAGAAAAATTTCGAGATGGGTCCTAAAACAGTGGTCAAGGCTGCGAGTGAGTTTTCATGTTGTAAGACATCGCGTCTGATAACGAAGCAAAGGGGTATCGACAGCGGAGGGGGTGACGTGATCCAAGATTCATCCTTCAATAAAACGTGGTCCATAGTAAGGGTGAGGTACCGAACGCTTGTTGCGTGTTCTAAAGCAGGTCTTTTATGTTACCCATACAGGTCACCAGACCATATTACCCTTCAATATTTTTCGTAATTACGAATAATTAGTTTTTAAAACAAAGATTTTTTTTGTTTTCCTTTTATTAATTTTTTTACCCAATAGCATTTTTTCATTTTCTGCGGGAGTCTTTTAAAACAATTACTGCGGGATAGTCCTTAAAAGGGGGGCAGAACTTTTGCTAAGAGTTTTAATTAATGCAGGTTTTTTAAGAAAGGAGGAATGGGAGGACTTTTTGATGAATAACGGATTTATCGAAGATGACCGCCAAAGGGATGAGTGGGATACCTTGAACATTGCGATAAACATTCGCAATGGTTGAGCAAAACTTACGAATTGTTATTCAGAGACTTCTGATTCTCCGTTTGGAAATTTTTGTAAGATGCTTCAGATTGTAAAACCATCCATCGGTAAAACGTTGTCCCCGGTATGGGTGAGATACCGAACACTTGTTTGCGAAATGCACGTTGTAGGACTTAATGAAGGTCGAATTCACAAAATATGGGGCTCTGTAATTATTTTTGAAGATTGCATCAGCCATTCTGAGAAGATGCCACCGAAAGTTTAGTTGGAGTTGGCAAATTTCAGATGAGGGTAGAAATCAAGGGACTTATTCGGGAGTTTGTGATCGGTGAGGGGGGAGTTTAATAGAAGGGGCAGAACTTTTGATAAGGGTTTTTTTAATGAGGGGGAAGGCAGTTTTGATAAGTGTTTAATTAATAAGGAATAAAAATTCGCAATAAATACAAGGAATATACAACTACCACGTTAAAGTATAAAAATATTTGGGGGGGGGGGGTTAATGAGGGGGAGTCAAAAATTGCAAAAATTACGACTAAAATTGAGGGCTTTTCTAAATATAGTACTCATAATATACACTAGAGGGCGCCACAGGCTTTTAATAAAGGGGAGAAATTTTTAATGTTTTTAATGAGGGGGAGTAATTATTAAGAATATTAATATGGGGCGTAGCTGGAAGGGGCGTGGCTGGTGACGTCATATCACGTGACTGGAAGTGGGCGGGTCTGTGGCGTCATAGGGGACAAAGTCCAAAACGGCCTATTCTGGGACCTCACTACTCAATACTAACAAATATACTGAATTCCGTGCAAATGATAGGCTCATAAAAGTCGAAACTGGAAGCTCAGTATAATCTGATGAAAAATGAGGATTCATTGCAATTATCTTGATCATGGGCTTTTTTCGGATGTTAAAAATCTCACACTACAGGTACGAATTACAAGTCAGAATTATTCAATATTAATCTTTAACATCAAACAAAAAAAAACATTGGAATATTGTTACTTTATAAAGAGGAAATTACAACAATCTGAAGTTTTCCTTTCAAGTTTTATAAACGAAGTAACTGTCCTGAAACAAAAATCGTTTTCCCCTGTTGTATCTTGGCGACAAGACTCGGCCAGAAAATATTTTCTGAAGGACCTAAACTTGTGAGGAGCGATAGAGGTAGGAGGAAAAAGTAAAAGATTCGATAGATGTATAATACCTGTAACCTTCAAATAAACTTTTCAAAAGTAGATATATTTACTTTTTTTTTTAAGTTTATAATTAGATATAAATAAAAAAAGTACTTGTTAAAAAATTAATACACAACATAATTCATTTCTTAGATTTTAATCTTTCAAATATTTTCCGTCATAGAATTTCGGAGTGTGCATGCTCTCCGTATATATGTACTCTGAATTCATTCTGTTTTGAATCCTCATACGTTTAGGAGATGGCGAAGCAGACCACCAGTTTTTAAAATGGCTAGAGAGGCAATTTAATATTTAAAATTAATAACAAATATTTCCTACCTTAGTAAGAGTGGCTACTACAGGCCATTCAGAAGGACATTACGTCCGGGCTACACACTAAGTAGTGCCTTAAAATTGACAAACACAAATGAAAAATTAAATTTATCCAATAAGAAGGAAAAGAAAAACACTTTTTCCCCATCTTACACTTTTATAGATTTCTTCTTTATAATTTTCGTAAGGAAGACAGTCAATAGCAAAAGAGAGGGACAGGGGAGCTTGTATAAGCTGACAGCTATATTTGCAGAAGGGGGAAGTGGTGCGATTTTCCGTGATGAGGAGGGAGGAAATCCATCTTTATTCCGTGTCTCTGGAAGAAAATGGAATATTTAATATTTTGATCCAGACCCCTAAAGGCTTTTGTATTGTCCTGGGTGCGCCAATATTATAATTATATTGTCATTGGACCAAAGGCACCATATTAAAGTTGGTCTACATGCTATTTTGAAATGCGATTTTTTTTTTCAAGTTGTTTTGGTTATCCAGTTTAGCTAAGTATAAATTACTCGAAAAAATTGGCTAATCTCTATGGCGTATAAACTGACAGGCTCCTGCCAGACTTCTTGGCAAGCACCTGCTTGAGGGGTATATATTTACTTTTTATTATTTAGTATGAAGTTAGCTTTTTTTTTATATACTGCCCACATAACACTACCACATGATTTATTCAATAGTACCAATTTTTTTGTAGTGTTATAAAAATTTACAAGCCGCCACAGTGTGCACTGATATCACTTTGCCTAGCGGTGCCGGCGCAGCAGTGGGTTGGGTTGTTTTACCTCTGAGCGGCACTTTTTTTCACACCATGGGCTAAATGGCCAGGTCACATGGACCCCGAAGGCTCAGAGAAGGTTGGGGGGAGGGGACCCACAGGAACAGCTGTTGGGAGACAGATGGTAGCCTCCCGTTAAGGCCATTCAGCGTGTTCTTTAACGTGCACAGGGTATGTCTCTCCCGCATACGGGGCCACGGCTTAACGTCCCATCCGACGGACGGCGGCCTTTCCAAGCCCATCGGTGTCCCCTACTGACCGTGGGCAGGGCGGGGAATTTTGCGGAGATAAATCTCAACGCTGACCCAGCTGGGACTCGAACCTGAGAACTACAGATTACGAGTCTGGCGCGCTACCGACTGAGCCACCCCCGCCCCTAGGCGCAGCAGTGGGATCTGGGTTCGAATATTGGGTAATGGCATGGTTGTTTGTTCTGTGCTATTCTGCAAGAAGGTCGATATAATTTGGAAGTAGCTTCAACTACCCTTTTCTGTTCTCTATATAACTTAAGAAAAAAGAAAGTTATAAATACTCCGCTTACAGTTAGGGCTGCCACCTCTTCGGTTTTCATCCAGAAACTCCCAAGTTTTGACATTCAAGACTCCGGTTTTTGAAATGATCAAACAGATGCTGTCATTTATACTACCACGGCCTACTCAGGTTATGAAATATGTAGATTGTATGAACGATTAACAAGTTCACCCAAGCTCAGCCCGCTAAAATGACTAGAAAAACCAGCCCCAAAAATCAGTACTTCCCTTCGAAATGAATGCTAAATACATTTAAAACAATACTATTATCAAAGTTTAAAAAAAGGCAAATTCCTATATATTTTAATGCAAAATTAAAAAAAAAAGAACAAGTTTCAATAAAAGCAGAATTATGTTAAAGTTTTTCAAATAAAAATAATGATTACGCCGATTATTTTTGAATAAATATATCGTTATTATCTGGGTGTTTTTGGAGGGAGGAAGGAGCGGAATTTACTTAAAGCCATTTTTATGATCTCCGGATATTTAAATCTCAGAAGGTGTCAGCCTTATTTATAGTGCTAATCAAAAATTATGTTTAAAAAATAATGTACCAACTTTTGCGGGGCAGCAAAATTAAAGAAACGTGTATTAATTTCTGCATTATGCTACTCCAGTAACGTAATGTTAGGTGATTAATTGATAAAACTGATTTTAAAAAAAAATCTGTTTTGCTATGAATTTGAAGTAATAAAAAAAACTCAACAAATATTAATCTCCTCCTCCAAACCTATTATTTAAATTTGGGGAAGCATGTGCCCTATCGTCCTGATTAAATTGTCTTCCGTTATTCTCAGAAATGTTATAATTTTCAATTCAGCAGAATATAAATTATTTACAAAAAATATATTTGGAAGACGAAAAATTGAAACCCGCAAATATACTTTGTTATTATCTTGCAATGAATTACATTTCCAAGTCTAATTTCTTTGATTTGTCAGCCCGCTTTCCCCGTTCTGCCTCTGTTGGTAATTGTGGACCAGATGATAGCGGGTCTTACAGTCCTGCTTACAAAGTAGCAGTTGAGAACGAAGGAATTTTCTCTGGTGTTAATCAAGACCGAACCCAGACAACTATGGCGGCTGATGCGAATGTGTATTGTCCGTGAACACTTATAATCCCCGAAGCAAAGCTTTGGTTGGAATCGCCTTTGTCCGTCTAGTTCTACACTCTTTTCACAATCTTCTTTTGCTAATCGTTCAAAGAGAGAAAGCACTACTTCTTCAAATATATAGCACTCCCACTTGACACTCCTGTCGGATCTCAAAGTATGCGGTTTTCAAGCAGCTGATATCTAAAGGATTAAACTTTAGTAGTGTAATTAAAAAACGAGGAATGTTTCTTAAAACGAATGATTTGCTTTTTTTTTATTATTAAATTGTTGGCTGAAAGAGCATTAAGGTATGAAGGAAATCGTTAACGGAGCTATTACTGAAAAATGTTTTACCGGTACGGCCTACTTTCACCACTGGAGGTCAAGACATTAGCAGAAAGGCAATACAAAGAAATAAACGTCCATATGTTATCCAGAACTCGAACCCAAGTCTCTTTCATCCCCAGCTTAGCAGGCTAAGAGAAAAAAACTTTGCTTCTCACGATTTTCGATATATTAGTGTACCGTATTTGATGGTAGAACTGTTTTAAAGCCCAACAATTCAAATTTATGTTAATGAACGTAATTTAAATTTTGAAGTGGCAATTGCATTGGCACTGTTTTGACTTTTTGGAGACGGATAAAATTAGAAATTAATTATAAATGACCCACATAGCCTGAAAATATATTCTGGGGAAAGAGGATGTGCAAAGTAAAATTGTATATGCAAGGAAAAAACCGATATATACTTTTTATTTAACCCTGCTAAAATATAACTATACAGGCCCGAATCTAGAAAAAAAAAAACGAGGGGAAGAGGGGGCAATAAACAAAATCGACCTCCGTTTTGCAGGTCTTTAAAAAAATTCTTGAAAAATGCATGAAAAATAAGTTTCAAAATCTTTTTTCCTCTTTTATCATTATTAACATTCAGAAGGGAGGGAGGGGGGGGGGGCATGCCTCCATTTCTGAATGTTAATAATAAAATAATAATACATTAACAAATTCGTTTCTAAAAGTTTAAGCTTCTAATTCTCCTTACTGTCCTAGAATTTTGGGAGACAAGTAATTTATCTGCATAGACAAAATATAAAAATGAAAACCAATTCAATTCTAAGAAAGATAACAAGAAACTTTGTTCTTCCTTGAAAAGCGTTTGACGGAAAATGCGTACCTAAGAGGGACTTACCGGAAGGGGAGCAGAATATTAGAACCTTTCTCCTACTGAATAACCGGTCATCTTATACGAAATCCAAATCAGTTGCCTTCGTATAATTTTATATAACTTCGTATTTTATGTAAATATATAAAATAAATACCCCCTCAAGCAGCTGCTTGCCACAGAGGTCTGACAGGAGCCTGTCAGTTTATATGCCAGAGTAGAAGGTCTGAGAGGATGGTAGGACCTCAGCAGAAAAACGACGCAAAGCATTATAGAATCTCATTCCGTATAGAATAACATTTTAGCCTTTCCTGTCGGTCAATAATTTGGAAATTATATTTTAGTAATTAACAATTGGTATGCAACAAATGTGCCCTCTTTTAAAATTACTTTGGGAATGCTTTTAAAAACCACATGCAAATTTCTTAAGTGATTTTAAATCACGATTATTTGTAACAAATTCGTTATTAAAAATTAGTTACAGTAACTAACCCATTATTATGAAAATTATTAATGCACTCTTAAATATAATATTAAATAAAAAAATAAATGCCCACTCTAGCAGCTACTTGCCACAGAAGTTTGACAGGAACATGCCTTATTGTACGTCGTAGTGGAAGGTATGTGAGGAAGTCGAGACCTCAGCAGAAAGACAACAAAAGCATCCATGCCTTACCCGGGACACGAACTCAGGTCCCCTTGATCAGTTATGAGAATAAATTATTTGCTCTTTACCGTAAAAATGTCACAGCATTTATAACACAATATCAAGATAAAAGAACAATAGTATAATCCGAAACAGCAGAATCGCAAAGAAGTGTAAATAATGCTAATAAACTCTACGTTACAGTCAAAAAATTTATAAAGGGTGAAAATTGAAATAAACAATAGGGTGGCCGAATGGCATAGATGTTTGTGTTGTCTTTCTGCTGAGGTCCCCCCATCCTCGCGGACCTTCTACTATGTGCGAATTAAACTGACAGGCCCCTGTCAGACTTCTGTGGCATTTAGCTGTTTGAGGAAGTTTTCATTTGATAGGATAAAAATAAAGGTTAAATACCTCCTCAAGTAGCTGCTTGCCACAGAGGTCTGACAGGATGGCAGGACCTCAACAGAAAAACAACATAAATATTTTACTAAGCCTAAGTTATTCCATAAAAAGAAAACTTTCTTCGAGGCTGGGAGGGGTTCGGCTGTCTGTAACGTGGCAAGCTCGTAATCTGCAATTCTCAGGGTCGAGTCCCACTTGTTTTCATTTGTCTTTTCAAACTCTCACACTGTCCTCGTCCTGTACGGAACACTGATAACTTGGACGAGCAGCCGCCCGTTGGATGGAACGTAAAACCGAAGCCCAGTGTGCCAGTGAGTCATATACCCTGTGCAAGTTAAAGAATGCATTGGATGGCCTTGAGGGAAACTATCTCTCTCCTCACAGCTATCCAATGGGTCCTCTTTCCGTAATCAACTTGAAGTCCTTATGATCTGACCGACTGGAATATGGCCCGGTTGACAAGCTTATCGAGGGAAAAGCCAAACCAAGAGTCTCCACCCCGGGAGCCGAGTCAACTTCGTTCTATATACCATTTTTGTGGCTAACCGGGGAACAGATTAAATTTAGGTTCTGACCGATGGATGAACCTTCCTTCTATAGGATTGTTCGCCATAGGTAGCCGTGGGTTGGGTTGTTTTACCTCTGAGCGGCACTTTTTTGCACACAATTGGCTAAATGGCCAGGTCACATGGACCCGAAGGCTCAGAGAAGGTTGGGGGAGGGGACCCACTGGAATAGCTGTTGGGAGACAGATGGTAGCCTCCGGTCAAGGCCATCCAGCATGTTCTTTAACGTGCACAGGGTATGGCTCTCTCGCACACGGGGCCACGGCTTAACGTCCCATCGGACGGACGGCGGCCTTTAGGTAGCCGTGGATCAGCTGTGTCCTTGTGGCACTGTCTTGCCCCGGCGTAGGTAGTGGTGTTCATGGCATTCTCCCCATAGTTGGTGTGCAGCCTTATGTTGCAGTACAACTGGGACTTACCTTTATTTAATGTAATTTAGCCCACTATGTGCAAAGAAAAGTGCCGCTCAGAGATCCAATCTTCTGAGGCCTCAACTTTATCAGTTCTTTGCTATAGCTTATTATAACGACAGCTTTCTGTTAGACCTCAAAGACAAACGGAATGAATGAAGAGATCTATCTCACTTACAACTAAAGCTTTGGTTAAATTTTAATACAAAAATAAAATTTAGAGGAAATTGGGTTTATAGCTAAAATATTGAAAATGAACTATCACTTTCATTAAATTATGCTGTTTCAGGTTGGGTTGTTTTCCCTCTGAGCGGCACTTTTTTTCACACCATGGGCTAAATGGCCAGGTCACATGGACCCCGAAGGCTCAGAGAAGGTTGGGGGAGGGGACCCACTGGAACAGCTGTTGTGAGACAGATGGTAGCCTCCCGTCAAGGCCATCCAGCGTGTTCTTTATCGTGCATAGGGTATGGCTCTCTCGCACACGGGGCCACGGCTTAACGTCCCATCGGACGGACGGCGGCCTTTCCAAGCCCATTGGTGTCCCCTATTGACCGTGGGCAGGGCGAGGGATTTTGCGGAGATGAATCTCAACGCTGACCCAGCTGGGACTCGAACCTGGGAACTACAGATTACGAGCCTGGCGCGCTACCGACTGAGCCATCCCCGCCCTTGCTGTTTCAATATTTATAATTATACTGCAATTTACAGTCAACACATTTTATGAAAATCTACATATAAGTTTTTAATTTTAGCTCATTTCCAAAAAAAAGTTACTGCTCTCACTTTATCGTCTTTAGAAATTCCACTTGTTTTATTTCTAGAGATAAACGAAAATTTCTTTATTCGCAGGATTGCTAATTGCACATTTTTTAATTCTTCCAAAGTTGCTCGGACTCAGTCCTATTTGTGTGTCTCTGGACTGTCGCTCACTGAGTCAATTCCTGTCCCTCATAACAAAGGAATGTCTAGTTATTGATCTCCAATAATTCGTACTGTATCAAAGGCCGACTTTTTTTCCCAATATCTCTAATAACCTTTTCTTCCTCTGTATACTTCTTTCGATAAATCAAAAAGATATATACAAATGTCTTTCTGGATTAATTTTATTTCCGTTAAGCTTATTAATTAATTACGTTACTTCAGATTGAAAATATATGTGTGATCAGACCCAGATCTAGAAAAAAATATATGGGTAGGGGGCCAAGAAATACAATCGAGCCGGAAAAATGTAAAAGGGTGTGCCAAGAGTCCAATGCAGTATAATAGTGTTATACTGCATTGTTGAGTGCACATGTTAGAGGTGTTTAAAGAAACTTGCTGAAAATGCATGAAATATAAATATTTAATAATTTTTGCCTCTTTTACTCTTACTGGCATTGTTAAAGGAGGAAGGGAGAAGTGCATGGCCACCTTGTTCCTCTTCCTAGATCCGGCCCTCTACATGATTATAATCATATTTTAATTAAGTATTAATAAGTTGTGTTATTTTAGTTAACAAATTAGTTTATTAATCAATTTTGTTATTGAAATGTAACACATTTAAAAAACAAAATTAAAAGAATGGATCAGGCACAGACCTAGGAAAAAAAAAGGAGAGAAGGAAACTATCCGAATGAGGAGAGGGAACAGATAAATTCGGAACGACATTCCGGTATTAAATTTTTCCCTGTGTTTTAGTAAAAAAAACGATAAATTATTCCTCAAACAGCCCCGTGCAACAATGGTTTGACAGCAGACTGTCAGTGTAAAAAAAATAAAAATAAATACCCCCTCAACCAGTTGCTTGCCACAGAGGTCTCACAGGAGCCTGTCAGTTTATATGCCTAGTAGGTCTGAGGATGGCAGGATCTCAGCAGAAATACGATACATACATCCATGCCTTACCTGGGGCTCGAACCCAGGTCCCGTAGATCAGTAGCCAAGCGTGCTAATACACCATAGAAAAGAATTTTGCAGTTGTTTGAAAAAAGAGATTTAAAAAATACTTCTAAAAAATACATTTTTCATATTTTTTTGGCCTCCTTTTCGGTTACTATCATTTTCAAAAGGGGACGAGAAAGACCCATTTGTCCTCCCCTCCTAGATCGGGTCCTGGCCTGAGGAGCAATTTTAAGCCACCAAAAGAAACAGTCTAGAAAGAACGTAATGCTGTTTCAATCAAATTTTAACAGCCTTTTCAATGTGGAATAAAGGGATTTCTACTCATCCTTCTTTGTGAATGCTAATAACAGGAAATAAAGCCAATTTTCAAAAGGGGACGAGAAAGACCCATTTGTCCTCCCCTCCTAGATCGGGTCCTGGCCTGAGGAGCAATTTTAAGCCACCAAAAGAAACAGTCTAGAAAGAACGTAATGCTGTTTCAATCAAATTTTAACAGCCTTTTCAATGTGGAATAAAGGGATTTCTACTCATCCTTCTTTGTGAATGCTAATAACAGGAAATAAAGCCAAATATATATTTCACGCATTTTTCAAACGATGTTTTAAAATCCACCAAACATGAGAATATGTAGTTACGAGAACAGGGCATTACGTAACGCCATGCAATTCCCCTGAGGCTCGCAGCAGTCTTTTCTGTTTGTATGAGGTGGGGGGATGTTGGCAGGGGTGACTCAGTCGGTAATGCGCCAGGTTCGTAATCTGTAGTTCCCAGGTTCCTGTCCCAGCTAGGCCAGCATTGAGATTTATCTTCGCAAGACTCCCCGTCCTGCCCTCGGTACATCGATTGGGCTTGGAAAGGCCGCTGTCCATCGGATAGGACGTTAAGCTGTGGCCGTTTATGTGCGGGAAAGGCATACCCTGTGCACGTTAACGAACAAGCTAAATGGCCTTGACGGGATGCTACCATCTGCCTCCTAACAGTTGTTCACTGGGTCCCCAACCTTCTCTGAGCCTTCGAGGTATTTGTCACATGGCCATTTAGCAAATTGTGTGCAAAAAGTGCCCCTCCGAGAACCCAACCCTTTTTGTAAAAGTTATTCACTCCTTGCACAGTAATCAGGATACCAAGTGAGTGGAGGTAGTGATAAGTACTTATAAGTGAAGATGAAATAAATTTTTTTTTTACCATCGGAAAACGAAAAAAAAAACACTAATTTTAGAAATAAACATAATAATTTTATCGCTCCATAACTCTACCTGTGACTCTTCCCTCTTTAACGCAACTTAAAAAAATTCACCAACCCTATTCTCTCTAGTGACAAACTCTGGGTGTGATTGGTATTTAATTTTCAATTAAATTGGAATCGTACTTGTGGAAGTTCTACTTATAATATTTTTTACTATTCGGATCCCTTGCAAAACGTATAACTGTCGTTTCACTGCAGAAATTTTATTAGCAAATTCTTTCAGCTAATTATTTCAAGTGTTTCTTGTCAACAGGACATTTCCTGTGATATTTTATTGCTGAATTACCCATCTTTGTTCTTGAACGAAATGGCGGCTTTATACTTTTGACAGGATTTCTGTAACTTTCCTAATTTTCGTAGTAAAGTTCAAGTGATACAAATGAAGCTGAAGCTTCTATCTCACTTGGCAGCTAAAAGTCAAATGGTTACTGCTTTGATGACATCCGGCCAAGGAGAAGACAGATCACACCTCTCCCAGGTACAGAGGAGGGCTCTTTCCTGGAATACAAAGATGAGGGCATTTCCAAGAAGCAGTTGGTTAGTGACCTTCCACAAGTGTCGAAACTGAGGTCGACCATAATATATGCTTTCGTTGCATACTAGATATCACCTTAGAAGAGATTTTTGATCATTGCAAAAGAAATTTAAAAAGCAAAAATTTAATTTAAAAAATGGTGAAAAGTAATCAACATTTTCAAATCCATCTAAAAAAATCTGATTTTTTTTTACATATCTCTTACTAAATTAATTTTATTTGAGATAAGTTTATTAATTGTTTATTGAATCGATTAATCTTATCAAAAATTATATTTTTCGTGATTTATTTTTCTTTGTTTAAAAACCCAAAAGTATTGGGGTCGTCCATAAATTACGTAACGTTGTTGTTTGAACTGACGAAAGGTACACTTTCCCCCATCCCCATTCCATCCTCTCATTGACCACTTTTCTTTTTTCACGTAATTAGCATGCCAAAAATAATGTGTATACTCAACATTTACGTGTTATATTGTACTGAAATTCAGCATGTAGCTATTTATTTTTAAAAACAGAGTAAATTTGTTTTAAATTATTAAATTACGTAATAATATAGTTCTAATAATATTTTTACGCCACATGTTTCAAAAGCAGAAACTTTTAATTAATCACTTAAACCTTTGCGCATTACCAGTTGGAGTGGCTCAGTCGTAGCTCGCCAGGCTTGTATCTGTAGTTCCGAGGTTCGAGTCCCACCTGTGCCAGGGTTGGCATTTATCTCCACCCTGCCCTCGGTCAGAAAGGGGACACCGATGGGCTTGGAAATGACCCTGTCCCTTCGGATGTAACTTAAGTTCATAACACCATGTGTTGGAGAGCTATACCTCTGCACATTGAAGAACACGCTGGATGGCCTTGATGGGAAGTTGCCATCTGTCTCCTAACATCTGTTCAGTGGATTCCCTTCACCCGACTTCCTCTGTACCCTTGTGACATGCCTATATAGCCCACTGTGCAAAAAATGCCGTTCATAGGTAAAATAACACGCCTCATTATTAATATTTTTGGCTTTCGTTCAAAAGTCGTTCTACCCAAGTCCTACCTGTGTGTTTCTAGACAGGTGCACCCTTGATCTCAGGCAAAGCAATGTCTGGTTAATTAGAGCTGTTTTTCGCGGCTCGAATTTCCGCGACTATTTCCGCGAATTTACATGTTTTTTTCGCGAATTTTATAAATTTTTTCTAAAATTCTGCGACTTATAAGAATTTTTTTAATATTTAAGTTGCTAATATTCTGTTAAGCCACAGAAGATAATAGTCAATTACGATAAGTTTCCAGCATTTATCGTTTCTTAATTATGCTATTTTTTCATACATGATTGGATGCATGAAACCATATGTTTGTGAAACTTATATGAATTTCAGTTGATCTGCTTTACCTCTGAACAGCACTTTTTTTGCACACGATGAACAAAATGATTAGGTCACAAGGACCCAGAGGGTTCAGAAAAGGTTGGGGAAAGGGAACCTACTAGACAGCTGTTAGGAGACAGTCCCGTCAAGGCCATCCAGTGTATTCTTTAACTGCAGGAGGGTATGGGTCTCGTGTACACGGGGCCATGGCTTAACATCTCATCCGACGGACGACAGACTTTCCAAGTCTATTGGTGTCCCCTATTGACCGAGGGCAGAGATGGAAGTTTTGTGAAAATAAATCTCATTGTTGAACAAGATGGGACTCGAACCTTGAAACTGCAGATTAGGAGTCTGGCGCTCTACCGAATGCGAATACTCAATCACAGGTGCCGACTTTTAACTTTTATTAAGAGGGCAGAATAGTTATATCCATGGCCAGAACTAGGGGGCAAAGGGGAAATACTCGTACCTGAAAATACTCGTAAGGGTGATGGAGGTAAAACATTATTAAACATGGGCATTTCTTTGTTGTTTGTATCTTTGTGATATAAATGTGTAGCATTAAAATATAAATAACCTAAAAGCATCCGCTTATCCATTATTGCAATATTTAACACAGAAATAAAGTAATGACAACATATTTTAACACATAATACATGGCCGAGTGGTTAGCACGCTTGGCTACTGATCTAAGGGACCTGGATTCGAGCCCCGGGTAAGGCGTGGATGTATGTGTCGTTTTTCTGCTGAGGTCCCGCCATCCTCACAGACCTCCTACTTTGGCATATAAACTGACAGGCTCCTGTCAGACCTTTGTGGCAAGCAAGCTGCTTGAGGGGGTATTTATTTATTTTTTCATACAATTTTAAACATATTCGATGATATTTAAATTTTCATTTACAGAAAAAATATGGATTTCCTATTCCCCGGAAAAAAAAAACAGTAGCAAATATATGCGATTCCATTTATCAATATAATTTTTTTCTGTGCTCGTATGGACAGAAATGAGAATGATTTCTTTTACCAGCCGAGTTCTAAAAGACAGCATGGACACGTTTTGACCGTTAGTTTTAAATATTACAAGGCAATTGTAATAACTATGCCAAGGGTGTGGGGAAAACTTTTTCTCTAACACTTGCGAGTTTTTCTCTTACACAGGTAATTCAGCAGAACACCGTCAGTCACTCCAATATTTATATTGCAGTCTAATACCAAATTGGTTTCCATATGGGATAACCAGTTTTCCGATTAATTTTACCGGATTTTGACAAGCCTAATCAATGTGTGGTAATAATCATGAAAAGTTCCTTTTTATCTTTCCATGCGATGGCGTTAATGCATTTCTTTGCTTTGATTGCACTTCATCTAAATCTGAAGTTCGTCGAATTAAATCTGAATGTATTCCTTTTCTATTTTACATCTCCGTACCACATATATGAGTCTTTCATGTTAACAATTGTTCTGTTAACGATGCAGAAGTGAAAAATCTGTCAAAGCATAAAATGTAGCCTTTATGTGACAGGCTATCAAGTAACGTTAATACAACTATGTCTTCATAATTCCCACAGCCTGTTTCAAATGCAGTTTCTTTTCCACAATAGATTCCAAAGTTCCACACATAACCTCTTTTAAAATCACCAAACTCATAACTTTCGATTCCATATCTAGCTCTCTTAGATGGAATATATAAACGAAATCCTACTCTTCCTATCCAAAGCATTAAACTTTCATCTATACATACAGTCGTATCAGAATAATATGACCATCTACCTAATAATGGGAACCTTTGGCCCGGATGACAGCGGCGAGACAGTGTGGCATGAACGCAATGAGGCCCTGGAAGGTTGCCAGAGGAACACGTGCCCATTCAACACCACCGGACTCCAGCAGAGCACAAAGCTTCGGAGATGATGTGGTTGTGGGTCCGCAAGAGGTTTCGTGTCCTACCCGCGCTTTAGCGGTTAACAGTCAAAAGGTCGCAGTTGCGCATGAGCAACTCCTATACTCGGAAACGAGAATTGAGGTCAGTCCAAAAAAATGAAATAATCCCCAAGATGATAAATATAACGTAAAATAAGCAAAACTGGTTAAGGAAAAGTAAAAGTGAATGGGTGGACGGTTATGATGACGTTGTGGATCAGCAATATTTTTACAAGTGTTCTATGAGATTGAGGTCGGGAGTATTAAACCTTATGTATTAAACGACATTGTTTAAAATCTTGAGTTGAGTGACATTTTCCGGTTTAAAATCTGTTCTAAGTGAAAGAGCTTCAAGTGCGACTTTCTATTAAAATAGCATGGAAATGTCCCAGTATGTTTGGTAATATAGTGTATATTGAATGTCGTTTATACACTGTTAACAACATTTGCCCCGTTTAAAACAATGATATCTTTTAACTGGTAGAGCTCACTCACCGATCGTCAAGAAACTTCTGATAAGGTGTTATTTACTCTCTTAAAAGGGGTCATTTGGCTACTGATCAATCAAGGGAATTGGGTTGGGAGGCTAGGTAAGGCATGGACATTTGTATTTTCTTTCTGCTGTGGTTTCGCTTTTCTCACACACCTTCTCTATGGTGACCTCTGTGGAAGCAGCTTCATGAAGGAGTATTTTTTTTACAGCACATGATGAACAGTCTAGTTAGGTGTCATTGACGATATGGGGAAATCATAGTGAATACAAAATATTACTGTCCTTTAATTATTCAGTACATTTATTAAAATATTATTTATTTCTATTCCCAATAGTTTACATTTTTTATTTTATAAATTTCATAACTTTCCTTTTAATTTACATTCATTGGGATTTCTTTCTTTATGATTCTATGTATTATTTGTCTGCAATAAAGGCAATTTATGAACAATATAGTTTCGTGTTGTAGGAGCCTCGATATGTTTAAACCCTATCTGGTCTAGTGGTTAACGTACCTAACTACTAAGACCAGTGGGGCATGTCCAAGTGGGGCAGGGGTGGCTCAGCTGGTAAGCACGCCAGGCTCGTAATCTGCAGTTCCCAAGTTCGAGTCCCACCTGGGTCAGCTTTGAGATTTATCTCGTAAAATTCCCTGCTCATGGTCAGTATAGGGAACACCGAAGGGCTTGGAAAGGTCGCTGTCCATCAGATGGGACTTTAAGCCATGGCCCTGTGTACATGTTAAAGAACACGCTGAATAGCCTTGACAGGAAGCTGCCATCCGTCTCCCAACAGCTGTTCCAGTGAGTCCCCTCCCTCAACCTTCTCTGAGCCTTCAGGGTCCTTGTGGCCTGACCATGTAGCCCATTGTGTGCAAAAAAGTGCCACTCAAAGGTAAAACAATGCAACTCAATCTTGTGTGTTTGTATATTGTATGAGAAACTAGGATAAGCCTAATATAGCTTCTAGGTTATCTTCATCCTTCTAGTAGGAAAGTACATTCTTCCTTTAAAAAAATGCTAAAAATATGTTACCACTCAAACTGATACTTTAAAAAATTACTATATTGATTTATTTTCATAATTAATAATTAGTCATTATAAGAAATTAGTATTTAATTCATATTCCTTTAAAACATTTTCACGAGCTTTTTGTTATTATACACTTTTTATATTGCACACTGGTAGCCATAATCCTTGCAGCAGCCCTGCTTACTTTGGTCAACCTTACTTCGGTCAAAGAATATAGTTCTTTGCTTCTACTATGGTCATTATAGTTTGTTCGTATATTTTCCATCCCCCTCCCAAAAAATGCCGTCCCTGTATATATTACAAGTTTTTGAGGTGAATATAACGTGAATTGCTATTTATTAGTGTTTAACATCCTCACTTGCAATCGGTGAACTGATTTTAAATAGCTTGTGCACATAATTTTCATGTGAGTCACTTTGTGGCAGTTCTTTCTTTGTTAAGACCTAACCACCATGACTTGATTGGGAAGTACTGTGTGCTTGGTTGCAAACAGCAATTATCACTGCAGCAATGTAAAAATTCTAAGAAAGGCTTTTGTGCCAAGCAACAATCATTTCAATGAGAATTTTTTTGTTGTTTTGATGAATTCCCAACATAAAATGGAACTTTGAAAATTTTAAGAGGTAAGTGATTTGGTTTACAGTTGAAATCTTACTGATATCTGAGTGACAAAATGATTTAGTTTACAGTTGTCCTTTCGCTTATATTTTAGTGATAAAATGATTTGGTTTATAGTTGACCTTTCACTGATATTTTAGTGGTAAATTAATTTGGTTTATAGCTGACATTTCACTGATATCTAAGAGATAAAATAATTTTAAAAATGATATTTAAGTGAAAAAATGATTTGGTTTATATTCACATTTCCTTGATATTTAAATGGTAAAATGATTTAGATTACAGTTAGTTGGTTTACATTTGATGTCTCACTGATATTTAAGTTGCAAAATTATTTGGCTAACAGTTAATATGTCATTCTACACTGCTGGACATTAAAAGTGTAACACCAGGAAAGACAAAAGTATTTAGTGAATACATAGCTTAGGTTACAAGGATCAAATGATTACAAATACAACTCGGTTAGACTTGTGAAATACAAAGAAATCAGTATCTTGTGTAGCCACCATGAGCAGCAATAACCGCTGCTACACGGTCCGGTATTGAGAAGATGAGATGTCGGATGTGTGTTTGGAGAATGTCAGTCCATGCAGTTTTAATACATAGCCAAAGTTCATCTGTTGTAGCCGCCGCTGGTTGATTGTGAGATCATATGGTGTACCAGACAAGTTAGTTAACATAATGAAAGCTCTCTATAATAACACTGAGTCGTGTGTGAGAGTTGGTAAGTCTTGTAGCAATTGGTTTAGCATTACTTTTGGTGTTCGACAAGGTTACATTTTGTCTCCTTTTCTCTTTAGTTTGGTTATTGATTATGTTATGCAAAATTCACTTCAAGGGAAAGATTTTGGCCTTAAATGGGCTGGAGATATGAAAATTTCTGATTTAGATTATGCTGATGATTTAGCCCTTTTGGCAGATGATGTTGATGAGATGAACTCTTTCATTCGAGCTGTTGATGAGACTGGTAGTAGAGTAGGTTTGGTTATAAACAGAGAAAACTAAAGTGATGAAAATTGGTCAGGCAGGTTGTGATTCAGTTCATCTGAATATGCTTTAAGCAGCATATTGTGCAGAGAGAGACTCCGCTGGTTTGGCCATGTTGCCCCTATGGATAATTATAGATTGGCGAATAGGGTTATGAACAGTGTGCCTAGAGGCCTCAGAAGGATGGGGAGACCTAGGATGCAGTGGGCTGACAATGTCAAACAGGACCTTGTTAGAATTGGTGTGCAGGTGGCTGGATGCAGCAGATGTAGCTCAGGACAGATATGCTTGGAGAATTAAACTGCACGGTCTGGTTAGACCTCCGTATCCCATGGCTGCTTGAGGTGATGATAATGATGATGATGAGTCGTCATGAGATTATGGACCAGACATGTTCAACTGGGGACAGATCTGGTGAACCAAGGCAGAAGGTCACATGTTGGCTATCCAGGAATTGTTGGACGATAAACCTGGCAGACTCCAAAGCACCACATGTAGTCGGGCATTGTCTTGTTAGTAAATGGCCCTCAGTGACGTAACACTGGCTGTTCAAAGTACTGGTAATTGTTGGTTCCTGGGGTTGGTAAAATATAACTGATCCATGGCACCCACAGGTAAAGACATAAGATTTTGGTTCATTCTGTATTGGGCTTTCAATGTTTGAGAAATTGAGAGTTGCGGCAAGATAACTAACTCCAAGTTTAAAACAATAATAAAAGGTTTATTATGGAAAATAGATACAGAGTCTCCCCCAGCACTGACATTGGCTACTGGCTAAGTTGGCTACAATCATATTCAGATTGCTTAACAGACTGCAACTCTACACACCTAACAGAGGAAAACCTCTCCTCTCGTGAATATCTATTCACCGAGCAACTCTATGTGTTGGCTCCAGCCAGCATCTCGTTCAGAACTGTCTTCCTCATCTAATGGCCCTCCAACCTTCCGCACTGACATCCCTGTCCCATGGGATGGTCATTTGGCATCGCGCTCCTTGATCAATCGAGTTGGGTCGAAAAGGCAGCTGATCACAAGCGATCAGGTACCATAAACCTGTCTTGCTGATTACAGCAAGACACATTAGCCATAAACAGCCTTTCAGTCAGTGATGGGAGAAAGGAAACAGTTTCACTCAAAGGATTACAATGCGAGGTCACATACAAATATATACATGAAATGACAAAATTATATCCGGGTATCGCTTCAAAACCTTACAGTAATGTGCATGAGGCACGTGCATGAGTGGCGTCCAATGGCACCCCATACCATAACATCAAGGGCTGGACCTGTATGGTGCTGCATTATGCATGTCTCATTGAGCCTGTCACAGCGGTTCCGCCAGATATGGATTCATCCATCATGGTGCTGCATACTGAAGCAGGATTCATCAGATAAGACAATGTCATTTGCACATCCATGCACAATGTTTTGGCACCATTGCAGTCACATACACTTGTGTTGTAGAGTCAATGGCGACCTAGCAAAGATGCTCCGATGCTGCAGACGATGTCGAAACATACATGCAGACACTGGTTGATGTGCAACACACCTTAACTGTTGAGCTGCACTTTGAATCATTTACATGTTCACCCATGAGCTACACACCTTGCATATTTCAGGACAATCTAATGAATTCTTCCTGGTGTTGCACTTTTAATAGCCAGCAGTGTGTTCACACACCTTAACTGTTGAGCTAAGGGGTTTGATGTGGCTATACGATCACTCAAAGCCATATGCATGAGATGTCTGTCCTCTCGTTTGTTTGTGCAACAGGGCCGTTGAGATCCCTCATGTCAGCAAGTTTGTTCCTCCTCTACCCACTGACGCCATATTCTTATCACTGTTGCAGTTCCATCCAACATGAGCACCAATGTCTTGGTACGATAATCCGCCTTTGTGTAATCCCACAATTCTCCCACAATCAAAGTCAGAAACCTGGTCATATGGATGCCATGTCCTTCAATGAGGAATACTTAATCCTTTAGTGCACAAGAACTGCCAGCAAACACAATTCCAGTGCTTTACAGTGGATCTTTGTAATCTCCTCTTATACCACTTCCAGGGGGTGTTATTGTCACACATGTGTGTATGTGCTGCGCTTTGAATCATTTACATGTTCTCCCATGGGCTACCCATCTTGCATATTTCAGGACAATCTGATGAATTCTTTCTGGTGTTGCACTTTTAATAGCCAGCAGTGTATTTGCATGTAATATTATTGAGAATGTATATTCCATTAAATGTGATTGAAATATTAAGAATAGTTTGGGATTTTCTAGCTTAATTTCATAAGTGTTATTAAAAATTTAAATTTATATGACAATTAAACAGTCAAATTATGACAGTTCACAGATGTCAAATCACTGATATAATGTTTTGTCACAGTGACACAAAACATTTTAGGTTGTGTGAGGTTTCCCATGTGATTAAATAGAATGATTTCATACATGTATAACACACATTACTAAAACACTTCTCAACTTTTAATAAAACCTTTAAAGCTATTTTAGATCATTTGCATAATTAAAATTTAAATGCTGCAGAAAAGACTTCTCCATTTGTCCTGAGCATGATAATCAATCAATATATGACAATGGTTTGGTATGAAACACATAGCTTTTACTTCAGCAATTCCATTTAATTGCTATATTGATTTCAATTCTGAAGCTGATCATGTGTAACATATGTCATGTTACTCTGTGAATAAAAATACAATCTTACTAGGATATAAAATCCTAATCCACTTTAACTTAATTACAACTTTACCATGGTAATATATGAATAATATTGATAGGTAAATACAGCAGCTATACTGAAATTTGAGCATTACTGAATCTCAAAGTTCAGGGTTAACATTGCTTTACAGATCTAAGGCAATAGTTCTCGCATTTCTTCATGGCAAACAATGATAAATATGCTAAGAACATATATTCTTCTTATAAGACGACTGTTGCACTCTAAAAAATATTAATGATAAACAAATTCAAAATATTTAAATGATAGATACTCTTTAACGATTCATGAAAGAAATGAAATCACACATTTTCAAATATCGCTACATGTTCTCATTATGTAATTAAGGAAAATATTTTTGATACATCATCAGGGGGTTAGGTATGGGGAGAGGTTCCTCCCAAAGTTAATCGGAGTTGGCAAAATTTGAAGTGGCTTTGTAAAATCCAGGTGAATTCTAAAAAAATGTATATTTTTTTTTTATAAAATTAAGAGTAGTTAGCGAAATCTAGACAACTTGGCAAAATCTAAGGCAGTTGCCATAATTCGAAGCCACTTGGTAAAATACAGTCAAGTTGTGAAAATTAGGATTGGTTTTGTGAAATTAAAGAAAGTTGGCAAAATCGGGACATCTTGGGAAAATCTTGGGGTGTTGGCAATATTCAGGTGAGATGTAAAATTAGGAATTTTTTTTTCTGTAAAATTATGGCGAGTTGGCAAAATCTAGGGAGAACTTGTGGAACACTTGGGGAGTTGGTAAAATCGAGGAAACTTGGCAAAATCTAGAATAGTTGGACATATCGAGATAATTTGGCAAATTTCCAAGCCACTTGATAAAAAATTTTGGAGAGCTTCAAACCTCTCCCCCCATGTAGCAAAATTTTATCTGTCCCTGAGAGAGACACAATATAGGTAAAGGTCTTATTTTTCAGTTGGCCAAATTTGATTTCCAAGTTGGAAAATTTTTGTTCTCCCCCCCCACCACCACCACCATAGTCCTTCGCAACACCACTCCCTCATTCATCTTTTTAATAAAAGATCATTTGGGGAAATATTTTTCCTTCCATTAATTATATTTTATCATTTCTTTTTATTTTGGATTTGATGTCAAATATGCTGAAGAGCGTTTTGTACAAAGCAGAGTATGAATCTTTATAAATTTTGTTGTTGTAGACTACTAAAGTAGAAGTGATTTTTCATGAATAAAAAAAATAATGCACGGTTTGATTATTCAATAATTAAACATTCTGGAAAAAATACAAATTAATTAAAATATTCAGTTGATATAACTAAAATAATGATAAAGATATATTTAATTTACACAAAAATCACTTAAAATTAAAAGCTGTTCTCAGATAATCTTTACAACATAATTAACAAGCTTACTCTTCAATAAAAGAGCCGAGTATTTAATCACACTAGTGCTGGTCCCAATGCAAATGATTTTACTTCAGCAAAGTCTGACTACTGTCCTGTTTTATGCAGTGGCAGGCACACTACTTTCGGGTTACGCTATTCCAGCATCAAGTATTCCGTATCTTGTGTGCGCACATTTGCAGCTGTTGAAATGTAGATCTTTTTAGCTTAAATAGTGTCTCTTCCTTTATAGATACTTCTTTTCTTGAACACAGAACATCCAGCAGATATCAAGGGTTGTATCATTCTCTTAGAACACCCTTCATAATTTCTGTTTCATACTTTACTACTTTTAAAATAAATTATAAATTAAAAAGTAAGTTTTAAAAACAGGAACTCTCCCAGATGCACCTCCTCCATCACCCGATGGCATCTTCAGTGGCAACCACAGCTATTCGAATGGTGGCAGATATAGTGGTAACCCTTTGGCAGTGATGCAGAAACACCTCCCTCCCATAACACAATAGTAGATTCCAAACAAGTGGAAGGGGGGTGATTACTGTATTATATCATCATCATCAAGCAGCCATGGGCTACAAAGGTCCAACCAGACCATGCAATTTAGTTCTCAAAGCAAGTCTATCCTGAGCTACATCTACTGCATCTGGCCACTGCACACCAATTCTAATAAGGTCCTGTTTGACACTGTCTGCCCACCTCATCCATGGTCTCTCCCTCTTTCTGAAGCCTTTAGGTACACTGTTAATAACCCTATTCACCATTCTATAATTATCCATACGGGCAACATGGCCAAACCAGCTGAGTCTCTCTCTGCACAACATGCTGCTTAAAGGAGGTTGCAGACTCCTTTGTCTAACCTCATTATTAGTTACAAAGTTGAACCACCTAATGCCCAAGATACTGCGTAATTATCTGGAATCAAAAGCATCTAGTTTCCTGTTATCTTGTTTACAAAGTGTCCAAGTTTCATTACCATAACTAACCCTAGAAAGAGCCAAACTATTATACAGTCTAATTTCAGTCTTTAGGTGATACGCCTATTTCTCCACACTCTCCATAGATTCTTAAAAGTCTCGGCTGCAATCCCTATTCGTCTCTTAATCTCATGCCGCACATCATCAGTATCTGTTACATAGCTCCCAAGATAATTAAACTGTGATATCTGCTCAAGACTGCAACCATTCAGATTAACAGAATCACAGCCTACCTGACCAATTTTCATCACTTCAGTTGTACCTCTGTTTATAATCAAACCTACTCTACTACCAGTTTCATCAATAGCTCGAATGAAAGAGTTCATCTCAACATCATTTGCCAAAAGGGCTAAATCATCAGCATAATCTAAATCAGAAATTTGCAAATCTCCAGACTACTTAAGGCCAAATTCTTTCCCCTGCAGTGAATTTGGCAAAACATAATCAATAACCAAACTAAAGAGAAAAGGAGACAAAATGCACCCTTCTCGAACACCAGAAGTAATGCTAAACCAATTGCTACAAGACTTACCAACTCTCACACACGACTCAGTGTTATTATAGAGAGCGTTCATTATGTTAACTAACTTGTCTGGTATACCATATGATTTCACAATCAACCACAAATTATAATGATCAACAGAGTCGAAAGTCTTTTCGAAATCAACAAAGGTTTCTGAAACTCTAAACATTTCTCAAGAATCTGCCTAAGTGAAAATATTTGATCCACACATCCCCTACCACTTTTGAATCCATATTGCTCATCACGCAATTGCCTCTCGACCAGATTCTTAATTCTGTTAAGCACAATCATGGAAAGAACTTTACCTGGAACAGGGAGTAGGCTGATACCCCTATAGTTATCACAAGAACTGTGATCACCTATTTTGAAAATAGGGATAACAATAGCTCTGGTAAAATCCTTAGGAACCATGCCTTTATCATAAAAGATATTCAAAATTTCAGTCATTCAAGTGGTAACTGAAACATTCCCAGCTCTAAGCATCTTAGTAGTAATTTCATCTACCCCTGGGGTTTTTATGAAGTTTAAGTTTAGAAATAGCCAAAATAACTTCAGACTGATAGGGCCAACATTAAAGCCACCAATGCATCTATCATCATTGCAAACAATGGAAGTAGAACTAACCACATTGTTAATCTCATGCCGCACATCATCAGTATCTGATGCATAGCTCCCAAGATAATTAAACTGTGATATCTGCTCAAGACTGCAACCATTCAGATTAACAGAATCACAGCCTACCTGACCAATTTTCATCACTTTAGTTTTCTCTCTGTTTATAACCAAAAATCTACTCTACTACCAGTTTCATCAATAGCTCGAACGAAAGAGTTCATCTCAACATCATTTGCCAGAAGGGCTAAATCATCGGCATAATCTAAATCAGAAATTTGCAAATCTCCAGACTACTTAAGGCCAAATTCTTTCCCCTGCAGTGAATTTGACAAAACGTATACAATAACCAAACTAAAGAGAAAAGAAGAAAAAATGCACCCATGTTGAACACTAGAAGTAATGCTAAACCAATTGCTACAAGACTTACCAACTCTCACACACGACTCAGTGTTATTATAGAGAGCTTTCATTATGTTAACTAACTTGTCTCGTATACCATACGATCTCACAATCAACCACAAATTATGACGATCAACAGAGTCGAAAGCCTTTTTGAAATCAACAAAGCTAGCAACCAAAGGTTTCTGAAACTCTAAACATTTCTCAAGAATCTGCCTAAGTGAAAATATCTGATCCACACATCCCCTACCACTTCTGAATCCACATTGCTCATCACACAATTGCTTGTCAACCAGATTCTTAATTCTATTAAGCACAATCATGCAAAGAATTTTCTCTGGAACAGAGAGTAGGCTGATACTGTGATGCCAAATCGTTCACTTTTGCTTTACCTTAACCAGTTTTGCTTAATTTACGTTATATTTATCATTTTGGGGATTTTTATTTCCTTTTTGGCATCACTGCACTCATTTCCAAGAGTTAGGAGTTGCGCATGCGCAACTCCGATCTTCCGACTGTCACCCGCTAAAGCGCGTGCACAAGGACACCCCCCTCTTGCGTCATAGCTTGCGTCGCTCGTCATTTTATGTAACATGACCCGGCATGCAACATGACACATTCGGCTCTTGTTAAAGTCTGATGTCATGTAGTCACAGTAGCAGAGAGAGACACAGCACAGTGAGTTATCAGAGCACATAGAGAGAAGTGAAAGCATGAAGGAGTACAGCTCAGTTGAGAGCACAATTAGTGCAGTGTGCATCTTCATTGAAGTTTTGGTGAGAGATTTTTGGAAATAAATTTGTTTGTTATTTAAACCTTTTGAGTCTTTACTAATTTTTTCTCTTGAGCAACGTGAATTAAGTTTTGATTATATTTAGATATTTAACTTGACAATCATTTTTGGATTCTTACTCATTAACGCTCGCTGGTATTTTGAACACTAATTTAACTTTATTTATTTATTTGGCAATTTGTTAATTATTGCCTGGCAC
The DNA here is from genome assembly GCA_038380435.1 of Ryuthela nishihirai. Taxonomy (NCBI): domain Eukaryota; kingdom Metazoa; phylum Arthropoda; class Arachnida; order Araneae; family Heptathelidae; genus Ryuthela; species Ryuthela nishihirai. The sequence goes on along the minus strand of JAWZYU010000029.1, from coordinate 2,114,792 downwards.
CCAACTGAATTATCCGGAGCATAAAACTATTTGGATCAGAAAAAGGGTCCAAACTTAAAAGTAATTTGTCATATTCTTTGGCCCATTACACCAATTTTTACCATTACACTGTTTTTGAAATCAACAAAGCTAGCAACCAAAGGTTTCTGAAACTCTAAACATTTCTCAAGAATCTGCCTAAGTGAAAATATCTGATCTACACATCTCCTACCACTTCTGAATCCACATTGCTCATCACACAATTGCTTGTCAACCAGATTCTTAATTCTATTAAGCACAATCATGCAAAGAATTTTCCCTGGAACAGAGAGTAGGCTGATACCCCTATAGTCATCACAAGAACTGCGATCACCTTTTTTGAAAATAAGGACAATAATAGCTTTGGTAAAATCCTTAGGAACCATGCCTTTATCATAAAATATATTCAAAATTTCAGTCATCCAAGTGGTAACCGAAACATTCCCAGCTCTAAGCACTTTCATAGTAATTTCATCTACCCCTGGGGATTTATTTAGAAACAGCCAAAATAACTTCAGACTGTGATATAGGACCAACATTAAAGCCACCAATGCATCATCATTGCAATCCCTGTACACCTGTTCGTTTTCTACCACACAAAACATTAACTATTTGATAAAGCTCTCTGCTGTTGTGCTGTCTAACTGCTTCCTCGGCTTTGTCAGCCAAGCCATCAAGCCAAAGTTTCTTATCAGCAGCTAACTGATCCTTTACACGTTTATTAAGTTCTCTGTAGTGCTTTCTATTAGCAGTGGTAGGGTATTAATTAAGGACATTCGGGCAGTTCTTTCTATCTGAAATAAGCTCAAGTGCCTATTACTCACATAATTCTGCCTACTCTTCTCCTTTCTTCCTAAAAGAGTACTGTTAGCGTCCAAAAAAAGCCTGTTTAAAATGGTCCCATTCTTCCTCAACTTCAGTAGTAAGCATACCATGACTGTCATAATGACTAAGTAACCTATCATGGTAATCTTTGGCTATAACTGGGTCTTTCAGAGCTTCAGCATTAAAAGTAAATTTTTTAACCGTAGCACAACACTTTTTAAGTTTAACTTGCAAAACACTTTTAACAAGGTAATGGTCAGATCTAATATCAGCTCCCCTATATGACCTGGTATTCCTAACAGAACTAGCCCATTTGCTATTAATTAACATATAATCAATCATATTCTTATGCAGCCCATCAGGTGAAACCCATGTGTACTTATGTATGTCACAGTGTTTGTAATAAGTGCTAGTTATTGTGAAACCATTGAGTTTACTTACCTGTAGGAGACGTTGCCCATTGCCATTGCAGCTACCAATACCAAAAGGGCATATCACCTTTTCTCAAAGGACAGAGTCAGTGCCAGCTTTGGCACTGAAGTCACCTAGAACAAGGGTAACATCTCCTTTCTTGACAGAATTCAAAATATCCTGAAGTTATCCGTAAAACCTGTCCTTCTCATCCTCATCGGCATCTTCAGTGGGGGCATAACAGCAGATAACATTCAAGTCTTTAACGCTTGTCTGAAATTTTGCTGTAAGAAACCTTTCATTAATGCATTCATATCCTAGAAGAGCATCAATAGTGTGTCTGCTGAAAAGCAGACCCATGCCTTGGTGATGTTTCTCATCTCCCCTCCCGGAAAAGAGAAATGTAAGATTATTTTTAAGAATCTGACCTTTATTTGTCCATCTGGTCTCTTGCAAGCCGAGAATATTTAAATTATAATGGTGGAATTCTTGTGTGAGGACATCAAGAGAAAAAGCTCTGTGCAGAGTCCTCACATTCCAACTACTTATGGAGAGAAAATGATTAGTGGTATGTTTAAAGAAACTATGTTTATTGAGAGAGGAAATGGCGACAATATCAAACAGCCCCCTAATCGCAGACATGGGGAAAAGACCCATTCCCCCACCACTAAAGGCTGAAGCCATCTACACTGGAAGACTTCCTCCAATGTAGGTTTGATGATGTCTGTAGAAAGCAAGAATTCAGGTACCTGCGATGATCTCAGATCATGATTATCGACCAGCTGATAAAAACATATCCTATGAATCTATTCACTTGGGGCTGTCAACCCACAAACAAACAGAAAACACAGTGGAAGATTTTTTCCCTCTAAAGAAGCCCACCAGTGAAGCAAAATCAGGATCCATAATCAAGCTCAAAGCCATAATTCCATTCAGGTTGGTATATATGGTCAGCACCAGGACCCTGTGTGGTTGACCACTCCTCAGCAGGGTAGGAAAAAAAAAAAGTAGCCGTAGTTGCCCAGATCAGTAGATCACACTAATCTTGAAGCCCTCCCCTTCCGTTCACTACCACAAGAGAGTATCTCTTTTGAAAGGTTCTAATGGTCTGCACCACAAGAATGCGGGGTCAGACATTAGGTGCTAGGCCTGGCCGGTTCTATGCATCATCACAGGGGATTGGTGCAGAACTCTCCTTCCAGGGGTCTTTTTTTAATTTATGAGAATATTTTCAAGATAGTTTAACTGGTACTTAATGTGTGTGTGTGTGTGGGGGGGGGGTGATCTATTTGGGTAATAAATCAATAAATATTTTGCGGAAAAATGTTTTGCTGAGATACAGGATCCGTATGTCTGTATGTCGGAAAAAAAATTTTCCACAAAATATTTATTGATTTTGTGATGGTTTTTTTACTTTTCCTTAACCAGTTTTGCTTATTTTACGCTATATTTATCAGTTTGGGGATTTATTTCCGTTTGTGGACTGTCTCAATCCTCCTCCGAGCTGCAGGAGTTGCGCATGCGCAACTCCGACCTTTTGATTTTCAACCACTAAAGCACCTGTGTTCAAGGACACAGGCGCTTTAGTGGTTGTGTCTCTTGTGTCATAGCTTGCGTGCTCGTCAGTTTATGTAAATATATCTTTCCTGGCGTGCAACATGACATGTGCGGGCTTTTGCATGCCACTTGTTATAACAGTGACGTTAGTTAGCAGAGTTAGCAGTTGAGTAGAGTGTGGTAAGTAGTAGGAGAGATTGTGTAGACAGAATTTTTGCTCGAGATGTAGTGGAGATTAGATAAAAAAAAGCACAGGAGTTAAAAAGGAATCATCAGATAAAATGTGGCTGAGTGTAAAGGGCTCAGCCATAAAATCATGAAAGTCAAAATACACACAATGTTCAAGGTTATATAAGTTAAGCAATTAAAATATGTTTAACATGTCAAAAAACTCGCACTTAAGTTCATCGTGCACCCAAAGAAAAATGAATGCATGATAAATGAATGACCTAAGCAGAGCAGAGCAAGTAAACTTATTACCAACCTGTTCAGACTAAGATCTCTGCCATAGTGCCCAGAGCTCAATGGAAAAACACTGCCGCAAGTCCACATATGGAACCAGTAGTGGAGAGTAGGACAGGGGTGTGGCCAACTTGGCAGCAGCATTTGCCAAGCCATTGCTCCTGATCCCCAACAGAAAAGAATGGTGGTTGTGGCTGCCAGACAATGGAGCTACTGACAGATTTGGAGAGAACAGGGTGAGGCTGATGCCTCATGGAGATCAAATCCTCTAGCAAATCACCGTAAAACACATACCAATGATGATGCTTAGCTGCTAAGTGGTCCAAGGTGAGGCAGATAGCTTGCAACTCTAAGTGAGGATGGAATGCTGCTGTGTGATCTGATCTGCAATGATAATATCATAGCAAACCATGACCAATCCCACTGATGTGCCACACTTTGAGCCATCTGTGAAGACAGGCAAGAAGTCAGGGTGGTCAGCATGGTGGCTTGCAAATAGTTGTTGGTACACACATTTGGGTTAAAGGCCTTCCGCATCCTGCAAAGAGAAAAGTCGCAGGAAAGGGAAACAGTGAGCCATGGTGGAAGTAGTTCAGCTGTCAACTGGCAATGCTATCGAGACTGCTGTTGATATCTCTGATGTAGCCTAGGACAAGCAAATCGAAAGTATAAATGGCAATCAGGCAATTCTGGTATAATTTTCCTACTTCAGGACTGAAAACGCAGTCTTAAGTGGAATGGCCTTGGCAGGGATTCCAATTTTGATGCATACTGCAGGGACAACTGCTGATGAATAGATATGGAAGGCTCAACAATCTCAATGTAAGGACTGGACTGGTGAAGTGTGGAAGGCCCTCATGCAAACGCAGAAGGCCTGATGGTGGAAGGGGTCCAGCACCTTCACCACTGAATCCAGGGAGGAGTGTACACCTGAGATCTGTAGTCCAGTTTTGACTGGACAAGTGCATGTTACAGGTGGAGCAAAGAATATCAGTCCACTCCCCACAAGATGGAGAGGACCTTGCAGATATTCAATGCCCATGTGCACTTGGACTGCAGATGATGAATGCGTGATAAAAAGGTCAATTTTCAGTTGATGAGACCAAGGAACTTGGTGTCTGCCACAACTGGAATGTTACTGCCAAGCCTTAGTCCGGGCTCCAGATGAAGATTACAGAAACATTGCATGCAAGCGATTTTCATTGGCCATCACCCAAACTGAGAGGTTGTTCATGGCAATTTGCAGTTGTCATTCAATGACCCTTATGCTGAACAATGAGCAAAAATGCTAAAATTATCAACATCAAGGGCATTGCCTACAGTTAGAGGAAGATGCCATATAATGGAATTCATCTTGACAGCAAAAAGTGTAATACTCAGGACTAGGGGCGTAGTAGCTATGGGGGGGTTTGAGGAGGTTCCCCCCAAAGTAACTCAGAGTTGGCAAAATTCGAAATGACTTCGTAAAATCTAGGTGAGTTGTGAAATTTTTTTTTTTTTGTAAAATTAAGGGGAGTTGTCAAAATTGAGGCAACTACAAATCTAGGACAGTTTGAAAAATGGAGAGATGACAAAATTAGAGCAGTTGGAAAAATTCGAAGCCACTTAGTAAAATACAGGTGAGTTGGCAAAATCTTGGGGAGTTAGCAAAATTCGGAGTGACTTGGCAAAATCGTGGGGAGTTCGAAAAATTCAGGTCAGATGTAAAAATTGGTATTTTTTTCTGTAAAATTATGGCGAGTTGGCAAAACTTAGGGAGGTGGCAAAATCGCGGGGAGTTAGCAAAATTCAGGTGAGATATAAATTTTTTTTTTTTTTCTGCAAAATTATGGTGAGTTGACAAAATCTAGGGGCAGTTGGCAAAATTCAGAGTGACTTGGCAAAATCATGGGGAGTTGGCAAAATTCAGGCAAGATGAAAACATGGGATTTTGTTTTATAAAATTATGGAGGGTTGGCAAAACTTAGGGAATTGGCAAAATCTAGGGGTAGTTTGCAAAACTCGGAGTGAATTGGCAAAATCGTGGAGAGTTGAAAAAATTCGAAGTGATGGAAAAATTGGGGGAGTTGGCAAAATTCAGGTGAAATGTAAAAATTGCAATATTTTTTCTGTAAAATTATGGTGTGTTGTCAAAAATTGAGGCAACTTCGCAATATCTAGGAGAGCCCTGAACAGCAGATGCACGAGACATGCAAAGCATGTCTCGTGCATCTGCTGTTCAGGGCTGGAAACTCGGGGGGGGGGGGGGGGGGGGGGGGGGGGAATAAGAAGACGATGGAGGAAAAAGATTCTCCCGGAGTGTTAGCAATTGCATGGAATCAGCAATTGCCTGACCATAGTGCTCCAGGATTGATAATGAGTGGGAGGTGAAATTCCCACCCATCTTCTGGACTTTATCCCACACAACCTTAGAATTCGTCATGTGGGTGATAAAAGATTGGTGCCAGAGCTAAAAGGTATCTTTGATGAAATACATGTATGAAGGAATACTTTGATCAGACAAAACAGGCTTTGGCCCTGGTGTGTTTGAATGCTTCAAGGTTGGGGAATGTCAGATATCTCTGAAACAACCCCAAGCCTTGTTTTGAGCCTTATGAGCTGCAGTGCAGTCGAGATTCCACCACAGTTTTGGAAACTGGGTAGAGGTCTGAGGAATTATTGAGGTAGTTGCATGGGCGATACAGTCTGTTATCACCACCATTGCATTGTTGATTGGCTCAAATGAGGTTCATCAAACTCACAAAGGAGATCTAAGACCTTCCATCCAGTCAGTCTGATCCAACCTCCACCATGAAACACGAGAAGAGGTGAAATGCCCCCCCCCCCCCCCCCCCCACACACACACACAGGAGTGGTACACACCACAGGGAGGGGATCACTTCCATATGGATTGTCCTTGATCTCCCATGTAAAGAGTGGAAGGATCAAGAAGGAGCACATGGTAATATCAATGGCAGTGAATGAGCAGGTCGGGGAATGAAAGTAAGTACTAAAACAGGTGTTCAACAGGGAGAGTGATGGATCCAAGAGCCACTGCTCCGGGAACCCACCCCTCCCACTGGTGTCCCAGAACAGCCCATAAAATGTGTCCATGAAGTACCACATGATGAGGAAAGGGGTTACAGCAGCTGTGAGATGAGGTCATCAAGGTCTTCCCAGAATATACTTCCAGGTGGTATGTAAACGAAGCATTCAGTGAAAATCCCACGAAATTGCAGATGGCAACAGCCTCTAAGTTGGTGGTGAGGGGTATGATCTGGAATGGAGAATGGTGGTTCACAAGGATGGAAACCCTGCAAGCTGATACATCTCCATTCCAGTCCCAGCAAACAAGAGAAAACTGTTGGATCATCAGCTATCTGCAAGTATGTCTCCTGTAGGCAGATGGGCTCGTGTGCCCTCAGGAAGCCCTCGATGTCATCAATATTCTTCTGGAATCTACAACAATTCCATTGTAATGGTGTGGCCATCTCAGGTCTTAGGTGATTGGGCAGATGAATTTCGATTTAAACGTCCAGCGACAGTTTTGGAAAAATTGGGTAGTCTGTATCCATGTTCTCAGAGTCATCTGTGGGACATGGATCAGAGACTGCTGCTCTAGAAGGGTGGTGGATTTTTTCTTCTGTCCCAGAAGGGCCCCTTTGGTTTGTGGAAGGTTAGGCTGTTTGCGGTAGTGATGAAAGGGGCCTTTCTGAGATGGAATCGGAAGGCACTGATGCAGGAATAGAAATTAGCATTTAAGTCGATGCTGACATGAATTTCAGTTTCACCTGCATCAGGAGGTACTTCAATGCGGGTGAGGAAAACTCAGGTGGTGGGATATTGATATCAGTCTGCACTGCCACGGAAGCCAACGCAATGATGGGCTTTCCAATCACAGCACCACTTTCCAGGTGAGGCAAGCAGCACAGCAAGCTTTCTTGCTTCAGGATAGGTGATGTTATTCAGCATTTTGAGGCATACCTCCTTCTTCTCTAGCAACTTGGAACAGTCTCGGGAGTATGCCAGATGTTCGCCACTACAATTCACACAACTTGCCTTTTCTGCTGTGCAGTTAGGATGAAAGTGATCCTGGCTGCCACAACGAGAACAGGTGGGTTTGCCCCAGTAAGTTGTGTGAGTATGGCCATACCTCGCAGCAAAGGTAACTTGCCTTGATGGATTGGGTTGTTTTACCTCTGAGCGGCACTTTTTTGCACACCATGGGCTAAATGCTTGCCTTGATGGAAGTCAACAGGTACGGCATGTTGAATGTAAGGATTAGTACCTGGATGGGCACTAATTTCCATCACGATAATGTGAAACCCAGTGGACTGTTATCACTCCCTGGGATGAGAGCTCTGAGAGGATTACCTCCTCAGAAACCTTTAGGAGGACCCACTCAATCAAACCCCAGGAGGAATTAAGTGTCTTCTGGGGAATGATGGTAATCGCCACTCCACCAATCTCTGTTACATTGAGAAGTAGCTCAGAATGTTTCGAGCATGCAGTTTCCACCAGCAAGTCTCTGGATCTTAGGTGCTTGACTGATTTCAGAACTCCCACAAGACCCTCCAAAATCTTTGCTAATGAAACAGGGGGCATGTCACCAATTACCTGATCACCCATGGAATGGACGATCAAGAATCTTGGGGACAAAGAGACACACAAAGATGACAGTGATGATGATGAAGAGGACAGAGAAGATGGGGCTCATGTTGAGTCCTCTTGGCAGCATTAGCCAAAGAATTTACTTTAAGGAACTCGTGGTTCTTTAATTGTGGTTCAGTGTCCATGGTCCCCACCTACCATGGAGATGCCAGGCTTGCATGGTCACTATACCCACACAGTCAGTGAGCCAAGCCCTCACAAATAAATAAAAGAAAAATAAACAGATAAGTGTTAGGAACTAAACAGTCCTCACAAAATGAAATAAGCAAAAAATAAAAGTGCGAGAAGCAAACTGGCCTCACAAAATAAAGAAAACTATAAAATTAGTAAATATGTGGGGAAACTTGCAAACCTCTACCCACACATGGGCGAGACACTCACCATACTGCACAGTTAGTCCTAGTAGGTTCAGTCCACCAGCTGATTGATCCTGGGGGGCCACCCCAGGACCTCCTATTTACCTTAATCAGAGGCCAAAGCAGTATGAAGCAGCAGCCCTCGAAATCACTGCCCAGCCCCATGATGAATAGGCTCCCCAATGGCAAAGATGACCCCAGTAGTCATGGGACTCTGCTAGTCATGAGCTACAAAGAGCAGATGAGAACCCCCAAGCAACTACCATGACCCTCCTTTCCAGGAACACAGGTCTCTTACGCAAGACAAACATTCAGCCGAGGTATTGGGCTAACAGGGTATGGGCTTTCCCATATCCTGTTAGCCCAGAACCAATCGAAACTTCACAGGGTGGTCTAAAAGTAGTGCCCTTTTTGTGTGCTATTATTTTTATATTTGCATATATATATAATTTTTTTAAATGTAATTTTTTTATAAATTTTAGTTTTTAATAACTTTCTAATTTTCTAATTCAGATTTAAAATTCCAATTCATTTCAGATTTTGTAAATGTACATGAATTACCATTTAACGAAACAATGAGTGAATAAAAAACAGGGGTTACTTTTGCACCACCTTGTATATATGCTCTTTTTCCAATCCAATAGATGTTCCTTTTTTCACAGAGGACAGAATTGGGGTTAGCACCAAAAATCACCGATGTTGCACATTACCATGGAGCCATCACAGCCCCTGCCTAGTTGGTTTCTCTGTATACAATATTATACTGGCCCCCACCTATTTAGGAACTCACAAGTCGCCACTGGTAATAATGAATAAACCATTTTATGTACACTTGCCCCTTAATCCTAGGAGATGAGAATACACAATTTTTTCATCTTAACAGATAAAAGGGAAGTTCTTCTGGTTCTATTGGTTGCATATATGGCTAATAATATATTACTACTTAAATTTGCCAACCCATTGGTACAAATTATTACTGTTAAAGGGTACAAAATTCATAAAATTCAAAACTTTATTTTCTTTCAAAACAAGCTCTCATCATTTGCTAGAGATGATGTTATTCTTCCAGTTACAGAAAAGGGTTGTTTTGTTTTACTTCTGAGCAACAATGTTTTGCACAGAAGGGGTTCAATGGACAGGTCACAAGGACCCCAAGGGCTGAGAGAAGGTTGGAGAGGGACACACTGGACAGCTGTTAGGAGACAGATGGTAGTTACCTGTCAAGGTCATCCAGCATGTTCTCTAACATGCACAGGGTATGGCTCTCCCACACACGGATTAGCATCCCACTCAATGGACAACAGCCTTCCAACCCCATCATCTGCTCTGGTCAGTAGTGTCCCCTACTGACCAGAGCAGGGAGTTCTGAAGAGATAAATCCCAAAACTGTCACAGCTGGGCTGAAACCTGGCAACTGCAGATTACTAGCCTGGTGCACTATCGACTGAGCCACCCAGCCTGTTACAGAAAAGAAACAATGAAATGGTAGAAAAAAAACCTAGCTAAATGCAGGTTTATTTCAATGCATGGTGTGTGTAGATGATTGTGAGTAATGAAGATTGAAAATGAGAAATTTATTTTCAAATATAATGATGCAATGAAGATGACCAACTGTATGCTTAATAGTGTTTCAAATCTACACATCACAAGCTACACTGGTGGAAACTGAAAAAAGAACACCATTAACAATTGTAGCATAACCTAAGAGATTTATTTTGCAGAAACAACTTGTTGAGAAAGGACAGTGATCACAAATGTGAAGTAATTCAATGTTTATTTTACCTTTTAATCAGCATTACATTTTACAGAAGGCACATTTTAATAAGGTATTGAACCTCCTCGAGCATCAGTACAAGCTTCATATCTGGCATACATTCGGTTACACAAATGCTGGATATCATGCTATGGGATATTATTCCATGTGCTTTCAACTTGGGCACGTAATTCAGCGATGGTCATTGCTTGTCATGGTCTGCAGAAGATTGACTGGATTGGACAAACTTGTCCAATCCAGTCCCAGATATGCTCAATTAAAGACATCCGGAGAGCATGCTGGCCAAGGGAATTGGTACACTGACTGAAGAGCATGTTGAGTTGCCCAGGCAGAGTGTGGGCATGCATTATCCTGTGGGAATATTGCATTAACACAACATGATGGCTGGCATGAGTCCTGTGTGTTGCTGGCGAATGCACAATGGAAGAAGCCACTCACCTTGCCACCTTCGGATGCATAAATGACCATCAGACACTCCTAGGCAGAATTGGCTTTCATCACTGAAGACCACAGACTGCCATTCTTCCTTTCAATGAACTTGTCCTTGACACCACTGCAAACATGCTCGACAGTGACAGTTGACAGTGGTAACAATGCCAGCGACACGTGCCCATAGTCCTGCTTCCAAAAGATGATTGCATATCATATAGACACCCTTGGTACGATAGAGGATCAAATTTGTGATCCCGTAGCCATTCGCTCTGCCACCACCGCCCTCCTGATATGCCGATCCTCTTGTGTGTCCATAACTCTGTGTTGCCGGGAACCATGTCTGTGAGAGGGCGAATGCTCTTCTGACCATCGACGCCACCATTGTATCACTGCTGATACCTCTCATCCAACATGGTTGTAATTTGATGAAAAGCCAAGCCTGCTTCCCGAAGACCCAGTATACGACCTCACTCAAACTCCACTAACTGAACAAATGTTGAATGCCTGAATCGTCCAGGCATATTATATCGTCCATCCTTAAATATGTGCTGTGTACATTTGCATGTTGTCATCCTCAGTGACATCATTATTTCACCCAATGACTTTCAATCTTGGATCAGTTTCTGCTGCCCTTATCTATTAACATATTATGACGTCCCTAGAGGAATTCCTTCTGGGTGTTCATTTTTCAATTTCCACCAATATATATAACCTTTAGCCAATCAGGGTGAATTTGTATGTGCCTACATTGTCATTGGTAGCAACCATTAAAATGTTCATTGTATACAAATATATTACCTGTTAGTAGTGGTACAGGTAGTATGGTGACCAGAAATGAGTTGACTACACACCCTGAGAAGTCCCCCTCATTTCGTGCTTTCAACCATGCCCCCTAGTCAAAAAGTCCTCAAGATCTTTGATGGCTAATATTTTTTCATGGTGCTAGCATCCCACACAACCACAATATTCAAAAGTCTATATCAAGTCAAATCAAATGGATATCCATTTGCCATCTTATATATCTTCTGACTATTGTGGTTGTGTGGGACCATTTTTTTTGGCCATAACTTGGATTCTGACAAAGTCCCCTGATACTGCCATTAGTTCAACTTGCCAAAAAAGACTTGTGCTAAGGGATTATTTCAACACTAACGAGAAAATTATCCTTATTATCCAATCATAGGATGTCAAAGGACCCCAGGTGGAAATAGAAAATAATAATGCTACTTAATATCAATTACCGGAAGATAATGGATTTTTACCCCATCCACTTAACTAGTAGAGATTAAAACTTAGTTCTTTCAAAAAAGTAGTTGTTTTATTAAAAATATATATTTACAATTCCCTTTAAATCTATAAAACATAAAATAACCCTAACATTATTTTCAAACACCTGCAAAAATTACATGGAACTCAGACAGATTCACTTTTGGCACTGAAAAGTACTATGTTATGAGATTAGGACAGGAGTTAAGTGAGATGGGATTTTAAACTTTGAAGAAATATCTGACCTTGGTGAAAAAAGAATCTGCAATAAGTTGACAAAAACAGAGCAGGGAAAAACCATTGTTTCACACAGAAAATATATTCAGTTGCATTTATTAAGGTTAGAAAACTGATTTAGCAGTAAGTTTTAATTAAACAATAGACTGAAAATAAGTTCTTATTTCAAACCAAATTTTAGTTCACTCAAAAAATAATTAAGGAGACAATTTGGGTGAGCTAATGATTTAAAGCATTCAGAAAAAAAGACGGAATTAACCATCATTGATTTAACTTAGCAAACTGCTATAAGTTTTCAAAAACAGAGCCATGGAATATACACTAAAAGGACAATTTATTATACACATCCATCTTAGTAATATGTGGGTCCACCTTTTGCTCTCACAATAGCAGCAAAACATCAAGGCATGGACTCTACCATGCTTTGGAAATTTTCGGGCAGTATTGCAGCCCATGATTCCAGGAGCGTCACCAGTAAAATGCCAAGAGTTGCCAGTGGTGAGTTTCAGGCTTGAATGCATTGCTCAACTTCCTCCCACAGATGCTCAATAGGGTTCAAATCCAGAGAGTGAGAAAGTTATTTGAAGCTTGTAAACTCACTAGAATACTCCTCCAGCCAATCCTTCACCAAATGTGAATGATGAAATGGGCATTGTCTTGTTGAAAGAAGGCTTCCTGCTTCGAAAAAAGGATAGACTTGAATGGGTGTAGGTGGTCTGTGAGTATGCCAACATAGCTTTCTATGGTGGTCTCAATAGGTACAAAAGGCCCTAAGGTGACACACATACACATGCCCCAGAACATTATACCACCTCTACTAGCCTGTAACACTCCTACTTGATAGTTGGAATCCATGGTCTTGTGCAGTGTACTCCATACAGGTAAACTTCCATTACTGTGTTGTAGTTGGAACCTCAATTCATCAGACCATGTCGAGTTGGTCATTTCTCGAATTTTAAGCTGTTTCGGTCTTTTCAAACAAGTCATACACCCTCTTGTGTGAACGAAAGTGCCACTCAGAGTTAAATCAATCCAACATCATAATATACATCAAAATGGTTGATATAATTGCTTCAAGAAATTAATACACAGTGAAATGGATTGTAGAATAACTATAAGAATCTTAGAAAGCACACTGAAATGAAAGAAGGTATTTACCCTCACAATGGATGGAGATAATCTAGAAGCTACGATGGTCATTCAAAAAATAAAGAACATTTGATTATAAAAGCTATATACTTTTTAAATATTCAAACATTTTATTTACAATTTTTAACTCATAATGTAGCCTATTTTTCTACATAGTCACCCTGGACATTGAAGCACCTGTCCTTTCAGCCAGTCCATAACAGCCTCCTTTGGCACATCATCATCATCATCATCAAAATGTTGTTCACCAATGAACTGCTTTAAATTGGGGAACAAGTTGTAGTCCGATGGCACCAAGTCCAGGCTATAAAGTGGATGCTCAAAAACTTCTCAGTGAAACTCATCAAGCAGCTCCTTTGTCTTCCAGGCAGGGTGCAGGCAGGCATTGTCCTGTATGAAACAGATTCCTCATGACAGCATGCCCCTGCGGCGGTTCTGAAAGATTCATTGTAGACATTTCGGAGTTGCACATTAGGCATCTGCATTTATGTTTGCATCTCTTTCCATAAAATCGACGATTAAAACACCTTTCTGGTCCCAGAAGACACTCACCATGATTTTCTTTGCAAACAAATTTCGTTTGACTTTTAGTGGCTTTTTCGGTGTTTGAGGGTGATGCAACTCAACTGAATGTCTTTTGTTCTGAGGGCTGTAGTGCAAAATCCACATTTTGTCCCCTGTAACAATTTAATAAATAAACTCGTTGCCATCTTAGCAGTAATGCTCCAAGAATATTAATGCAGCTCCCAGTCACTGAGTTCTGTGTTCATCTGTGAGCATCTGTGTGATCTTGCACAGATTTTGTTAAAGTTCAGATGTTCAGTCAAAATTTAGTACACATGTACAAGAAATTTCAGGGCATTTTTTAATGCACTTCGCTAATCATAAAGGATCTATTCTCTTTAATGATGTCATTAACCTTTCGTTTGAGTTCGTCCATGGTGAGAGAGGGACACCCTGACCACTCCTCGTCATCAACATTTGTTTTTCTGTTTTAGAACATTATTCACCAATTTCTGACACTGGATTCATTCATAACACCTTATCTATACACTTGAACAAGTCTTCGATGAATGTCAATAGGCTTGGTGTTTTCAGCAGTCAGAAAATGGATAACTGATCAAACTTTGCATTCAGCAGGATTTTCAATGCACTTGTTCATTTCGAAAGATCATAACTAACCACAAAAGGATACACTTAAACAAAGACATGTCCACTGGTCTTAATAGTCAAATACACTAATCACTAGACCAGGTAGAATGACCCCAAAATTGCACACAGTACATTGGAATGCAGGAAAGAATATCCAGAAAACACCATGAAATAGGAAGATGAATAATTGTTAAATACACCATTGTCCAAAATTTAAGCATAATTGAATTGAAGAAACAATCAACAAAAACAGCAATGAAAGTGCAGATAATGATAGGCACATGCAAATGTGAGTTGGTCAGTTGTTCGGAGTTTTATGGTGCAAGAACAATGGCTATCTTATACAAAAAAAGGATAAATAGAAAGTAAAATACATTGAACCTACAACCAAAGCAAAATCAATGCACAAATTGTAAAGGATTGTACAGAATCAAAAAGTGTATAACAATAAGCATAAAAATCATGGTTAAAAACAATCAGCAATGAATGTATCTAAAAAACAGAAACGGTTGTAAAATTCAAAAATCTAAGAGGTTATAAACATTTAAAATATACCAAAAAAGTCGAAAACTGGTGTTAAAATTCAGTTATCAGGTGTCTGAGTGTAAGGGGCTCAGATGGTAAATGATAAAAACTAGAATAAATACGACATTCACAGTTAAAAGCCGGACATGCAGTAAAATGTGTTTAATATTTAAAATGATGTCACAGATGTGCCATACTTCAAACCATCTGTAAAAATGGGCAAGAAGTTGTAACACTCCAAAGATTATTAACTTTTCAAGTTGGACTTTTTTCTCATTCAAATTTATTCAATATTCCGGATAGCTTTGGCGGGCACCAGGCAATATTAACTTGCCAATTAAAGTTGAAATAAGGTTCGTTAGATATTTCTTTAATGTTACTTATCTAGTAAGAATTCAAAAAAGATTGTCAAGTTTAATTAAAGTTTAAATTTAATCAAAAAATGAATTTATGTTGCTCAGGAGAAAACTAGCTAAAATTCAAAAGTTTCTAATACAAACAAAGTTTATTTCCAAAAAATTCCCTCACCAATTCATTGATGAATACAAAAAGTTAAAGTACTAACAAATCACACCTACCTAAATCTCTATTAACAACTCCTTCTATCTACACAACACATACTACTAACATTACCAATTCTCTCTCTCCTCACAATACTAATTCTAACTCCTACATCTCTACTAACTCTGATTATACTTCTCACAATACTAACTACAATTTCTCCACTAACTCTATGACCTAACGTCATTTAGTTATAACATACTGCATACAAATCCAGAAAACATTTACATAATCTGATGATTGTGCTAGCTATGACGCAAGAGGGGTTGTGTCCTACACACACGCATTAGTGGCTGACAATCAAAACAGCTCGGAAGTGAGAATTGTAATCAGTCCAAATGAAATAATCCCAAAAATGATAAATATAATGCAAATAAAGTAAAACTGGTTAAGTAAAGGTAAAAGTGAATGGGTGGACGGTGGCTGGCAAAGATTTGCTGGAACATGCAGTAGGGTGTAAAGGCCTTCCCCATTCTTCAAAGGGAAAAGTTGCTGGAAGGGGAAACAATGAGCCATGGTGGAAGTGGTTCAGCTGTCAACACTATCAAGACATGCTGATCTTGTGATGGTCCACCCATTCACTTTTACTTTACCTTCCAGTTTTGCTTTATTTATGTAATATTTATCAATTTGGGGATTTTTATTTCCTTTTTAGTGGACTGTTCTGACCTCTTTCTGAGCTACAGGAGTTGTGCATCGCAACTCCGATCTTTTGACTGTTAACCGCTAAAGCACCCGTGTTAAAGGACACACCCTCTCTTGTGTCATAGCTTACTCGCTCGTCAGTTTATATAAATGTCTTTCCTGGCATGCAACATGATACGTGTGAGTCTTTGTACAACGCATGATATAATAGTGACATTAGGTCACAGAGTATTCAGAGAAATTGTTAGACAGAAGAAGAAGTAAGCGTAGTAGAGGAAGTTAGTAGTAGAAGTTAGTTGGAGTTGGTGTGATGAGTAGAGATATAGTAGACATTTTCATCTGATATTAGTGAGTTAAAATTTTGGAAATAAATTTTGGTTGTTATAAAAACTTTTGAATCTTTGCTATTTTTTCTCTTGAGCAACATTAGTTGATAATATTTGATTGTATTTAAAGTTAAGCTTCACAATCATTTTTTTTTTAATTCTTACTCAGTAAGTAACACCTGCTGGCATATTAGAACCCTAATTTCGACTTTAATTGGCAAGTTATTATTGCCTGGTGCCCAAGCTATCTGGAGTTTGAATAAATATTGGATCAGATAAAAGGTTCAAAACTTTAAAAGTTTTTAATTTTGGAGCGTTACAATCTCTCTGCTGTAGCTTTGGGCATGCAAACCCAAAAGGATGAATGGAAGTTGGGCAATTCATGTAAAGCAGTTCCCACCAAGAACTGAAAATGCAGTTCCAAAGCCTGACAGGAATTGCAATTTTGATGTATACTGTAGGGACAACCACCCAGTGATGGTGAATAGATAAGGATGGCTCATCAGTCTCAACATAAAGACTCTGTGAGGTGCAGATGGCTCCCCATGCAAACACAGAGGGTCTGATGATGGAGAGGACCCAGCACCATCACCACCGAATTCCAGCAGAATCATACACCTTTGATCCAGTCCAGTTTCTACTGGACAAATGCATGGGATAGGAAGAGAAAGAACATTGCCCCACAAGAGGGAGGACAGCACCTTGAGGATGTTCAGTACCTGTTTGCATGTGAACCTGAGATGACATATGTGAAGTAAAAAAGTCAATTTCTAGTCAAAGATGAGACTGAGAAACTTTATCTCCACAACCTTTCATCTGATCCAAATTTATTCAAAATACCGAATACCTTGTTGGGTGCCAGGTAATATTAACTTGCCTAAGAAAGTTGAAATAGGATTCATTCTGTATATCTATAGCATTACTTATCGAGTAAAGAATTCAAAAAGGATTGTCAAGTTTAATTAAAGTTCAAATATAATCAAAAATCAACTAATGTTGCTCAAGAGAAAAATGGCAAAAATTCTAAAGTTTATAAAACGGGCAAAGTTTATTTCCAAAAAATTCAAACACTGACCAATTCAGTTGATGAATACAAACAGTTGGAGTACTAACAACACACATCTATCTAAATCTCTACTAACAACTCCTATCTACACAATGCATACAGATTCAACATACTACTTCAACATATTTCAGCTCCTCCTAACAATATTCCTCCTTACTCAACATACTACTAACAATTCCAATTCTACATCTACTACTCACAATACTAATTCTGTGACCTAATGTCACTTAGTTATAACATGCGGTGTACAAATCTGGCATGTGTCTGTTGCATACCAGGAAAACATTTGCATAATCTGATGATCGTGCTAGCTATGATGCAAGAGGGGGCATGTCCTACACACGTGCATTAGTGGCTGACAATGAAAAGGTCGAAAGTAAGAACTGTGATCAGTCCAAACGAAATAATAATTCCCAAAATGATAAATATAACATAAATAAAGTAAAACTGGTTGAGGAAAAGTAAAAGTGAATGGGTTGACCATCCCATGCACACAAGTGATCTTATGTGGGGAGAACTGAAACCCATTAGCTATCACCTAAAACAAGAGAGGTGGTCATTCAATGATGCTCATGCTGCTGAGTAAAAGATGATAAAATCATCAACATAGAGGGCATTGACTACAGTGGGAGGAAGATATCTAGTAATGGAATTTATCTTAAAAGTTAAAAGCATAACACTCAGGATGCAGCTTTGTGGCAATGCCGTATTCTTGAGGGAAAGGACACGACAAAAAGTTGGAGATGAAGTCTTCTCAATCAGAAGGCATGGAGGTCTCAAAGAATGTTGACCCCAGGTGCTCTCTTCATAAGAAAGAATTCCTATAGGGGTCTTTATTTGAACAAGAGTATGATCAGAAAAAAATTATTGATTGTCTAAAAATAATGTTATTTCAAATATATCACACCTATCTCTGTTGAAGAGAAAAAAATTAAGTCACACACAATTTCATAAAATAATAAAGTTTTATTGAGTATAAACTCACCATATATTAATTCCTTCTATAAAAACAATCTGTATATTGACCCCTACAAACCAAATCATCATATACTCCTTTACTACTACTCCTCCACTCTGCACCAACTCTCTACACTTCCAACTTTACTCTTACTTAGCCCCCACTGGATTAAGTGCAAATGTGGCATGTGTGTAACATCGTGCCCATTACACACAATTCAATACGAGATCAATAAATGGAAAATCAAATGCAATGAATGATAAAAATAATTCTAACAACACTGAAATAGGTTTAAGCTAGAAGAGAGGGCAAAACATCAAATAATCTTCCAATTTTAAAAATAAACAGTTTTTGGTGAGGAATGTGGACAAGGAATATGATAATCATGTGCACTACGCTCTCAGAATGGTGACCAGAATGATGTCAACAGTTTTTAAGCCACTAAAGATAGAAGTTCTTCATAAATTTTAATGGCACATATTATTAATGCCTATAAAATGAAAAATTTACAAGCATATATATATATACAAAATTTTAAAATAAGATATTTCCTTCCTTAAAAATTTTAAGTTTAATGTATTGCACTAAGTACAGATGTATCTGCACTTAGTGCAATACATGAAATGTATGCTGCTCAGTGTAGCACTACTGACTGAGCAGCAGGTGGAGATCCTGGAAGGGTTAAATATATGGATATATGAAACTAAGATATTAAGGCAGCAATAAGCTGCAAAAATTTTAAAATTGTCACCCACATAACAATATCAGCTAGCCTTAAAAAATCACGAGGTAAGTCAGTGAGAGAAGGAATGATTTACAGGAGTAGATTTACAGGTTCACACAGTATGTGCAAAAGTAGGGCACCCAAATTTTGAAAGATCATTTATTCAGAACAAATAAGGTCCTCCAGAAAAGGATTGCAAATAGGCTACAAGGACCATAAATCCACTGCTGCCTACATCTACAACCTAAGAACTCTCCTGAAATATAAATAGATGGCACAACCACCATATTCAGTAAAAATTTACAAGTCACATCGTGGAACTGATATCATTTGATGTATGGTTTAATCAGTGGAGCATGTATCTGGAAAGTTGTGGATTCAATTCCCACAGTGTCAGCGATATTTTTTTTTACCTAAATATTAATGCATGTTGATTTGTTCACATACTTTTTGGCTTAAGTCTTTATTCTTTTACAATGTTCACTGAATCTACGACTATCATAAAAAAAAATTTAGTCTTTAGCCATGGAAATTGGATTTAAGCAAAGTTTCATAATCAATAATAAACTTACAATTCATATACATCTTCCCACAATTGATAGAGCTTGGTTGCATCATCTTTGAGAGAGGATATTGCAGGCCCACCACCTTCTGCAATGAGTCGGAAAACCTGAGCACTCACTGATAAAATATCATCTTTTACTTCCTGTAGAGTAGTTAGTCCTGTCTGTTTATAAAGAAAAAAGACTTAGGTAAAATGCCACACAAATTATAAATATAAAAAAAAGTTCAAACTTTTAAAATCTGAATTAAAGTAAAAACAAAATTAAAAGCTAAAGTCTTGATTTTCCAATTGCTTTTTTTCTCACGGCTAAGTGGTTAGTGTGCTTGATTACTGATCATAAAGACATGGTTTCAAATCCTGGGGTAAGGCATGGCTATTTGTGTTGTTTTTCTGCTGATGTTTCTGCCTTCCCCACAGACCTTCTCTATGGCATATAAACAGACAAACTCCTCTCAGACCTGTGACAAGAAACTTCTTGAGACAGTATTTATTTTATTTTTATTTCTTTCTCTTAGTACTAACCTAGCCGTCCCATGGCCGATTGGTTAGCACGCTTGTCTACTGATCTAAGGGACCTGGGTTCGAGCCCGGGTAAGGCATGGTTGTGTGTGTCGTTTTTCTGCTGAGGTCCTGCCATCCTCTCAGATCTTCTACTCTGGCATATAAACTGACAGGCTCCTGTCAGACCTCTGTGGCAAGCAGCTGCTTGAGGGATATTTTTTTTTAAGTACTAACCTAGAGTTGCCAAACTTTAAAAAGGTGTGAGTAGAGAAATAAGTGGTATTACTAAACTTTATTATAAATGACGATTATTTATTCCATTGAGGTTATAAACATAGTTATATATGCTACTTTTATACACTATAAAAGTTTAAAATCTAATCAAAAATCAACTAATGTTGCTCATGAGTCATCAAAAGTTATCAAAAGTTAACAATCAAGTCAACGAAAGTTAACATGTGCATATCTCGATCAATTTTTTGGACAAATTTAATCAAATTGCATAGGAAAAAAGAAAGAAAATGTTCAGATACGACATGAAAATTTAGGCAAATGTAATAACCTACTGTCTGCAAATGGTAGCTAGGTAGTCAGTGGAAGGAGAGCTATGCACCAATCCCCTGTGATGATGCATAGAACTGGCCAGGCCTAGCACCTAATGTCCGACCCCGCCTTCTCGTAGTGCAGACTGTTAGTACCTTTCAAAAGAGATACTCTCTTGTGGAAGTGAACGGAAGGGGAGGGCTGAGAGATTAGTGTGGCCTACTGATCTGGACAACTATGGCTACTTTTCTTCTTTTTTTCTACCCTGCTGATGAGTGGTCAACCACACAGGGTCCTGGTGCTGACCATACAAACCCACTGGACTGGACAGATATATGGCTCTGAGCATTATTATGGATCCTGATTTTGCTGCACTGGTGGGCTTCTGTGGAGGGAAAATCTTCCGCTGTGTTTTCTGTTTGTGGGTTGACAGCCCGAAGTGAATAGATTCACAAGATATGCTTATCAGCTGGTGGATAATCCTGAGCAGAGGTCATCGCAGGCACCTGAACTCTTTGCTTCTATTGGCATCGCCAATTCTACATTGGAGGAAGTCTTCCAGTGTAGATGGCTTCAGCCTTTAGTAGTGGGGGAACGGGTCTTTGCCCCATGTCTGCGATTAGGGGGCTGTTTGATATTGTCGGCATTCCCTCTCTCAATAAACATAGTTTCTTTAAACATCCCACTAACCATTTTCTCTCCATAGTTGGAATGTGAGGACTCTGCACAGAGTTTTTTCTCTTGATGTCCTCAAACAAGAATTCCACCATTATAATTTAGATATTCTCGGCTGGCAAGAGACCAGATGGACAGATAAAAGGTCAGATTCTTAAAAATAATCTTAAATTTCTCTTTTCAGGGAGGGACGACAATAAGCATCACCAAGGCGTGGGTCTGCTTCTCAGCAGACACGCTAGTGATGCTCTTCTAGGATACGAGTGCATTAATGAAAGGTTTCTTACAGCAAAATTTCAGACAAGCGTTAAAGACCTGAATGTTATCTGCTCTTATGCCCCCATTAAGTATGCTGATGAGGATGAGAAGGATAGGTTTTATGAACAACTTCAGGATATTTTGAATTCTGTCAAGAAAGGAGATGTTACCCTTGTTCTTGGTGACTTCAATGCCAAAGTTGGTACTGACTCTGACCTTTGGGGAGGAGTAATAGGCCCTTTTGGTATTGGTAGCTGCAATGGCAATGGGCAACGTCTCCTACAGGTAAGTAAACTCAATGGATTCAGAATAACTAACACTTATTACAAACACCACGACACACATAAATACACATGGGTTTCACCTGATGGGCTGCATAGAATATGATTGATTACATATTAATTAACAGCAAATGGGCTAGTTCTGTTAGGAATACCAGGGCATATAGGGGAGCTGAAATTGGATTTGACCATTACCTTGTAAAAAGTGTCTTGCAACTTAAACTTAAAAAAGTGTTGTGATAAGGTTAAAAAATTCACTTTTAATACTGAAGCTCTGAAAGATCCAGTTATAGCCAAAGCTTACCATGATAGGTTACTTAGTCATTATGACAGTCATGGTATGCTTACTACTGAAGTTAAGGAAGAATGGGATCATTTTTAACAGGCTTTTTTGGACACTAACAGTACTCTTTTAGGAAAAAAGGAGCAGAAGAGACAGAATTATCTGAGTGATAAGGCACTTGAGCTTATTTCGGAAAGAAGGAACTGCAGGAATGTTCTTAATCAATAGTCACTAGTCCTAATAGAAAGCATTACGTGCAAAGGATCAGTTAGCTGCTGATAAGAATCTTTGGCTTGATGGCTTCGCTGACAAAGCTGAAGAAGCAGTTAGACAACACAACAGCAGAGAACTGTACCAGATAGTTAATGTTTTGTGTGGTAGAAAACGGACAGGTATACTGGGATTGAAGGATAAACAAAGTAAGGTTATAATAGAAGGTGAGGATTCTGTCATGGCTAAGTGGGCTGAGCATTTCAGTGATGTTCTAAACTATGTGGTTAGTTCTACTCCCATTGTTTGCAATGATGATTCATTGGTGGCTTTAATGTTGGTCCTATAATACAGTCTGAAGTTATTTTGGCTATTTCTAAACTTAAACTTCATAAATCCCCAGGGGTAGATGAAATTACTATTGAAATTCTTAGAGCTGGGAATGTTTCAGTTACCACTTGGATGACTGAAATTTTGAATAACTTTTATGATAAAGGCATGGTTCCTAAAGATTTTACCAGAGCTATTATTATCCCTATTTTCAAAAAAGGTGATCGTAGTTCTAGTGATAACTATAGGGGTATCAGCCTACTTTCTGTTCCAGGTAAAGTTCTTTCCATGATTTTGCTTAATAGAATTAAGAATCTGGTTGACAGGCAATTGCGTGATGAGCAATGTGGATTCAGAAGTGGTAGGGGAAGTGTAGATCAGATATTTTCACTTAGGCAGATTCTTGAGAAATGTTTAGAGTTTCAGAAACCTTTAGTTGCTAAGCTTTGTTGACTTCAAAAAGACTTTTGACTCTGTCAATCATCATAATTTGTGGTTGATTGTGTATTCATATGGTATACCAGACAAGTTAGTTAACATAATGAAAGCTCTCTATAATAACACTGAGTCGTGTGTGAGAGTTGGTAAGGCTTGTAGCAATTGGTTTAGCATTACTTCTGGTGTTCGACAAGGGTGCATTTTGTCTCCTTTTCCCTTTACCTTGGTTATTGATTATGTTATGCAAAATTCACTTGAAGGGAAAGATTTTGGCCTTAAATGGACTGGAGATACGAAAATTTCTGATTTAGATTATGCCGATGATTTAGCCCTTTTGGCAAATGATGTTGATTAGATGAACTCTTTCATTCGAGCCGTTGATGAAACTGGTACTAGAGTAAGTATTTGGTTATAAACAGAAAGAAAACTAAATTGATGAAAATTGGTCAGCCAGGTTGTGATTCAGTTCATCTGAATGGTTGCAGTCTTGAGCAGGTGTCACAATTTAATTATCTTGGGAGCTATGTAACAGATAATGGTGATGTGCAGCATGAGATTAACAGACGAATAGGTGGTGCTGCCGGGACTTTTAAGAATCTATGGAGAGTGTGGAGAAATAGGGGTATACACCTAAAGACTAAAATTAGACTGTATACTAGTTTGGTTCTTTCTAGGGTTAGTTATGGTAGTGAAACTTGGTCACTTTGTGAACAAGATAACACGAATCTAGATGCTTTTGATTCCAGATGCTAATGCAGTATCTTGGGCATTAGGTGGTCAACTTTGTAACTAATGATGAGGTTAGGCAAAAGAGTTTGCAACCTCATTTAAGCAGCATATTGTGTAGAGAGAGACTCCGTTGGTTTGGCCATGTTGCTCGTATGGATAATTATAGATTGGCGAATAAGGTTATGAACAGTGTGCCTAAAGGCTTCAGAAAGAAGGGGAGACCAAAGATGCAGTGGGCAGACAATGTCAAACAGGACCTTGTTAGAATTGGTGTGCAGTGGCCAGATGCTGTAGATGTAGCTCAGGATAGACTTGCTTGGAGAACTAAATTGCACGGACTGGTTGGACCTCCGTAGCCCATGGCTGCTTGAGGATGATGATGACATATTAAATTTAGAGCTATTTGGGTTGCGTTATTTTACCTCTGACCGGCACTTTTTTTGCACATAATGGACTAAATGGCCCGGTCACAAGAATCTCTTAAGGCTCAGAGAAGGTTGGGGGAGGGGACCCACTGAAACATCTGTTAGGAGACAGATGGTAGCCTCCTGTCAAGGCTATCCAGTGTGTTCTTTAATGTGATCTCTCCTACTCACAGGACCATGGTTTAATGTCCCATCCAACGGACAGCAGCGTTTCCAAGCCCATCGGTGTCCCCCACTGACCATGGACAGGGTGGGGAGCTTTGCGGAGATGGATTTCAACATTGATCCAGCTGGGACTCGAACCTGGGAACTGGAGATTACAAGCCTGGCACACTATAGACTGAGCCAGCTCCGCCCCAAATTTTGAGCTAACTTTAATATTTATAATCATCATCTTCAAATAGCCATGACTTATGGAGGTCCAACCAGACAGTGCAATTAATCTAGTTCTCCAAGCATATCTGTCCTGAGCTACATCTGCTGCATCTGGACACTGCACACCAATTCTAATAAGGTCCTGTTTGACATTGCCTGCAACATCCTAGGCCTCCCTGTCTTTCTGAGTCCTTTAGGCACACTGTTCATAACTATTTGTTAATGTATAATTATCCATAAGGCAACATTGCCAAACCAATGGAGTCTCTCTCTGCACAATATGCTGCTCAAAGGAGGTTGTTGACTCCTTTACTTCCACCTAATGCCCAAGATACTGCATAAGCATCTGGAATCATGAGCATCAAGTTTCCTGTTATCTTGTTCAAAAAGGCTCCATATTTTTCCACTACTGTAGAATAACTCTAGAAAGAATCAAACTATTATACAGTCTAAGTTTAGTGCTTAAATATATTACACCTATTTTTGCACACTCTCCATACATTCTTAAAAGTCCCAGCCACAACACCTCTTCATATGTTAATCTCATGCTGCACATCACCAGCATCTGTTATATAGCTCCCAAGATGAGACACTTGCTCAAGAGTGGAATGATTCTGATTAACTAAACCACAGCCTGCCCCACACAATTTTCACCACCTTAGTTTTCTCTCTGTTTATCACCAAACCTACTCTAGTACCAGTTTCATCAACAGCTCAAATGAAAGAGTTCATCTCATCAACATCATTTGCCAAAAGTACTAAATCATCAGCATAATTTAAATCAGAAATATTCGTATCACCAGCCAATTTAAGGCCAAAACCTTTCCCTCGAAGTGAATTTCGCATAACATAATCAATAACCAAACTAAAGAGAAAAGGAGACAAAATGCACCCTTGTCGAACACCAGAATTAATGCTAAACCAATTGCTACAAGCCATACCAACTCTCACACACTACTCTCACACATTAACTAACTTGTCTGGTATGCCATACAACCACACAGTCATCCACAAATTATGACGATTCACCTCTTTGAAATCAACAAAGCTAGTAACCAAAGGTCTCTGAAACTCTAAACATTTCTCAAGAATCCTCCCCCTCCTCCTCAAGTAGCCATGGGCTACGGATATCCAACCAGACCATGCAATTTAGTTCTCCAAGCAAGTCTGACCTGAGCTACATCTGCTGCATCTCACCACTGCACACCAATTCTAATAAGGTCCTGTTTCACATTCTGTCCACCGTATCCTAGGTCTCCCCCTCTTTCTGAAGCCTTTACGCACACTGTTCATAACCCTATTCCCCAATCTATATTTATCCATACGGGCAACATGACGAAACCAACGGAGTCTCTCTCTGCACAATATGCTGCTTAAAGGAGGTTGCTGACTCCTCTGCCTAACCTCATCATTAGTTACAAAGTTGAACCACCTGCGCCCAATGCCCAAGACACTGCGTAAGCATCTAGAATCAAAAGCACCTAATTTCCTATTCTCTTGTTTACAAAGCATCCAAGTTTCTCTACAATAGCTAACCCTAGAAAGAACCAAATTATTATACAGTCAAATTTTAGTCTTTAGGTGTATACACCTATTTCTCCACACTATTCGCCTGTTTCTCCACACTATTCGTCTGTTAATCTCATGTCGTACATCACCAGTAACTGTTACATAACTCCCAAGATAATTAAACTGCGACACCTGCTCAAGGCTGCAACCATTCAGATTAACAGAATCACATACTACCTGACCAATTTTCATCACAAATTATGACGATCAACAGAGTCGAAAGTCTTTTTGTAATCAACAGAACTAGCCAGCAACCAAAGTTGGGTTGGGTTGTTTAACCTCTGAGCGGTACTTTTTTGCACACAATGGGCTAAATGGTGAGGTCACATGGACCCTGAAGGCACAGAGAAGATTGGGGGATGGGACCAACTGGAACAACTGTTGGGAGACATGGTAGCCTCCTGTCAAGGCCATCCAGTGTGCTCTTTAACGTGCACAGGGTATGGCTCTCCAGCACACGGGGCCACGGCTAAATGTCCCATCTGATGGATGGCAGCCTTTCCAAGCCCATCAGTGTCCCCTACTGACAGTGGGCAGGGCGGGGAATTTTGCGGAGATAAATCTCAATGCTGACCCAGCTGGGACTCCACTACTACATATTATGAGCTTGGCACGCTACCGACTGAGCTACCCCTGCCCCCCAGCAAACAAAGGTTTCAGAAACTCTAAACATTTCTCAAGAATCCGCCAAAGTGAAAATATCTGATCTACACACCCCTACCACTTCTGAATCCACATTCCTCATCATGCAATTGTATGTCAATCAGATTCTTAATTCTATTAAGCACAATAATACAAAGAACTTTCCCTGGAACAGAGAATAGGCTGATACCCATATAGTTATCACAAGAAATGCGATCACCTTTTTTGAAAATAGGAATAATAATAGCTCTGGTAAAATCCTTAGGATCCATGCCTTTATCATAAAAGATATTCAAAATTTCAGTCATCCATGGTAACAGAAACATTCCAAGCTCTAAGCATTTCTGTAGTAATTTCATCTACCCCTGGGGATTTCTGAAGTTTAAGTTTAGAAACAGCCAAAATAACTACAAATTGTGTTATAGGACCAACATTAAAGCCACCAATGAATCTATCATCACTGCAAACAATGGGAGTAGAACTAACCACATTGTTTAGAAGTCACTGAAATGCTCAACCCACCTAGACATGACAGAATCCTCGCCTTCTATAACCTTACCTTGTTTATCCTTCAATCCCTGTATACCTGTCCGTTTTCTACCACACAAAACATTAACTATCTGATACAGATCTCTGCTGTTGTGTTGCCTAACTGTTTCCTCAGCTTTGTCAGCCAAGCCATCAAGGCAAAGATTCTTATCAGTAGCTAACTGATCCTTTACACGTTTATTAAGCTCTCTGTAATGCTTTGGGCTGAGCATTTCAGTGATATTCTGAACAATGCGGTTAGTTCTATTCCCATTGTTTGCAATGATGATAGATGCATTGGTGGCTTTAATGTTGGCCCTATAACACAATCTGAAGTTATTTTGGCTGTTTCTAAACTTAAACTTCATAAATCCCCAGGGGTAGATGAAATTACTACCGAAATGCTTAGAGCTGGAAATGTTCGGTTACCACTTGGATGACTGAAATTCTGAATATCTTTTATGATAAAGGCATGGTTCCTAAGGATTTTACCAGAGCTATTGTTATCCCTATTTTCAAAAAAGGTGATTGCAGTTCTTGTAATAACTATAGGGGTATTAGCCTACTCTCTGTTCCAGGTAAAGTTCTTTCCATGATTGTGCTTAATAGAATTAAGAATCTGGTTGACAGTCAATTGCGTGATGAGCAATGTGGATTCAGAAGTGGTAGGGGATGTGTGGATCAGATATTTTCACTTAGGCAGATTCTTGAGAAATGTTTAGAGTTTCAGAAACCTTTGGTTGCTAGCTTTGTTGATTTCAAAAAGGCTTTCGACTCTGTTGATCGTCATAATTTGTGGTTGATTGTGAAACCATATGGTATACCTGAGAAGTTAGTTACCGTAATGAAAGCTCTCTATAATAACACTGAGTCGTGTGTGAGAGTTGGTAAGGCTTGTAGCAATTGGTTTAGCATTACTTCTGGTGTTCGACAAGGGTGCATTTTGTCTCCTTTTCTCTTTAGTTTGGTTATTGATTATGTTATGCGAAATTCACTTCAAGGGAAAGATTTTGGCCTTAAATGGGCTGGAGATATGAAAATTTCTGATTTAGGTTATGGTGATGATTTTAGCCCTTTTGCTAAATGATGTTGATGAGATGAACCTTTCATTCGAGCTGTTGATGAGACTGGTAGTAGAATAGGTTTAGTTATAAACAGAGAGAAAACTAAAGTGATGAAAATTGGTCATGCAGGCTGGGATTCAGTTAATCTGAATGGTTGCAGTCTTGAGCAGGTGTCACAGTTTAATTATCTTGGGAGCTATGTAACAGATAATGGTGATGTACGACATGAGATTAACAGACGAATAGGGATTGCTGCCGGGACTTTTAAGAATCTATGGAGAGTGTGGAGAAATAGGCGTATACACCTAAAGACTAAAATTAGGCTGTATAGTAGTTTGGTTCTTTCTAGGGTTAGTTATGGTAGTGAAACTTGGTCACTTTGTGAACAAGATAACACGAATCTAGATGCTTTTGATTCCAGATGCTTACGCAGTATCTTGGGCATTAGATGGTTCAACTTTGTAACTAATGATGAGGTTAGGCAAAAGAGTTTGCAACCTCATTTAAGCAGCATATTGGGCAGAGAGAGACTCCGTTGGTTTGGCCATGTTGCTCGTATGGATAATTATAGATTGGAGAATAAGGTTATGAACAGTGTGCCTAAAGGCTTCAGAAAGAGGGGGAGACCAAAGATGCAGTGGGCAGACAATGTCAAACGTGTGCAGTGGCCAGATGCTGTAGATGTAGCTCAGGATAGACTTGCTTGGAGAACTAAATTGCACGGTCTGGTTGGACCTCCGTAGCCCATGGCTGCTTGATGATGATGATGACATATTAAATTTAGAGCTATTTGGGTTGCGTTATTTTACCTCTGACCGGCACTTTTTTGCACATAATGGACTAAATGGCCAGGTCACAAGAATCTCTTAAGGCTCAGAGAAGGTTGGGGGAGGGGACCCACTGGAACATCCGTTAGGAGACAGATGGTAGCCTCCTGTCAAGGCTATCCAGTGTGTTCTTTAATGTGATCTCTCCCACTCACAGGACCATGGTTTAATGTCCCATCCAACGGACAGCAGCGTTTCCAAGCCCATCGGTGTTCCCCACTGACCATGGACAAGGTGGGGAGCTTTGCGGAGATGGATTTCAACATTGATCCAGCTGGGACTCGAACCTGGGAACTGGAGATTACAAGCCTGGCACACTATAGACTGAGCCAGCTCCGCCCCAAATTTTGAGCTAACTTTAATATTTATAATCATCATCTTCAAATAGCCATGACTTATGGAGGTCCAACCAGACAGTGCAATTAATCTAGTTCTCCAAGCATATCTGTCCTGAGCTACATCTGCTGCATCTGGACACTGCACACCAATTCTAATAAGGTCCTGTTTGACATTGCCTGCAACATCCTAGGCCTCCCTGTCTTTCTGAGTCCTTTAGGCACACTGTTCATAACTATTTGTTAATGTATAATTATCCATAAGGCAACATTGCCAAACCAATGGAGTCTCTCTCTGCACAATATGCTGCTCAAAGGAGGTTGTTGACTCCTTTACTTCCACCTAATGCCCAAGATACTGCATAAGCATCTGGAATCATGAGCATCAAGTTTCCTGTTATCTTGTTCAAAAAGGCTCCATATTTTTCCACTACTGTAGAATAACTCTAGAAAGAATCAAAGTATTATACAGTCTAAGTTTAGTGCTTAAATATATTACACCTATTTTTGCACACTCTCCATACATTCTTAAAAGTCCCAGCCACAACACCTCTTCATTTGTTAATCTCATGCTGCACATCACCAGCATCTGTTATATAGCTCCCAAGATGAGACACTTGCTCAAGAGTGGAATGATTCTGATTAACTAAACCACAGCCTGCCCCACACAATTTTCACCACCTTAGTTTTCTCTCTGTTTATCACCAAACCTACTCTAGTACCAGTTTCATCAACAGCTCAAATGAAAGAGTTCATCTCATCAACATCATTTGCCAAAAGTACTAAATCATCAGCATAATTTAAATCAGAAATATTCGTATCACCAGCCAATTTAAGGCCAAAACCTTTCCCTCGAAGTGAATTTCGCATAACATAATCAATAACCAAACTAAAGAGAAAAGGAGACAAAATGCACCCTTGTCGAACACCAGAATTAATGCTAAACCAATTGCTACAAGCCATACCAACTCTCACACACTACTCTCACACATTAACTAACTTGTCTGGTATGCCATACAACCACACAGTCAGCCACAAATTATGACGATTCACCTCTTTGAAATCAACAAAGCTAGTAACCAAAGGTCTCTGAAACTCTAAACATTTCTCAAGAATCCTCCCCCTCCTCCTCAAGTAGCCATGGGCTACGGATATCCAACCAGACCATGCAATTTAGTTCTCCAAGCAAGTCTGACCTGAGCTACATCTGCTGCATCTCACCACTGCACACCAATTCTAATAAGGTCCTGTTTCACATTCTGTCCACCATATCCTAGGTCTCCCCCTCTTTCTGCAGCCTTTACGCACACTGTTCATAACCCTATTCCCCAATCTATAATTATCCATACGGGCAACATGACGAAACCAACGGAGTCTCTCTCTGCACAATATGCTGCTTAAAGGAGGTTGCTGACTCCTCTGCCTAACCTCATCATTAGTTACAAAGTTGAACCACCTGCGCCCAATGCCCAAGACACTGCGTAAGCATCTAGAATCAAAAGCATCTAATTTCCTATTCTCTTGTTTACAAAGCATCCAAGTTTCTCTACAATAGCTAACCCTAGAAAGAACCAAATTATTATACAGTCAAATTTTAGTCTTTAGGTGTATACACCTATTTCTCCACACTATTCGCCTGTTTCTCCACACTATTCGTCTGTTAATCTCATGTCGTACATCACCAGTAACTGTTACATAACTCCCAAGATAATTAAACTGCGACACCTGCTCAAGGCTGCAACCATTCAGATTAACAGAATCACATACTACCTGACCAATTTTCATCACAAATTATGACGATGAACAGAGTCGAAAGTCTTTTTGTAATCAACAGAACTAGCCAGCAACCAAAGTTGGGTTGGGTTGTTTAACCTCTGAGCGGTACTTTTTTGCACACAATGGGCTAAATGGCCAGGTCACATGGACCCTGAAGGCACAGAGAAGATTGGGGGATGGGACCAACTGGAACAACTGTTGGGAGACATGGTAGCCTCCTGTCAAGGCCATCCAGTGTGCTCTTTAACGTGCACAGGGTATGGCTCTCCAGCACACGGGGCCACGGCTAAACGTCCCATCTGATGGATGGCAGCCTTTCCAAGCCCATCAGTGTCCCCTACTGACAGTGGGCAGGGCGGGGAATTTTGCGGAGATAAATCTCAATGCTGACCCAGCTGGGACTCCACTACTACATATTATGAGCTTGGCACGCTACCGACTGAGCCACCCCTGCCCCCCAGCAAACAAAGGTTTCAGAAACTCTAAACATTTCTCAAGAATCCGCCAAAGTGAAAATATCTGATCTACACACCCCTACCACTTCTGAATCCACATTCCTCATCATGCAATTGTATGTCAATCAGATTCTTAATTCTATTAAGCACAATAATGCAAAGAACTTTCCCTGGAACAGAGAATAGGCTGATACCCATATAGTTATCACAAGAAATGCGATCACCTTTTTTGAAAATAGGAATAATAATAGCTCTGGTAAAATCCTTAGGATCCATGCCTTTATCATAAAAGATATTCAAAATTTCAGTCATCCATGGTAACAGAAACATTCCAAGCTCTAAGCATTTCTGTAGTAATTTCATCTACCCCTGGGGATTTCTGAAGTTTAAGTTTAGAAACAGCCAAAATAACTACAAATTGTGTTATAGGACCAACATTAAAGCCACCAATGAATCTATCATCACTGCAAACAATGGGAGTAGAACTAACCACATTGTTTAGAAGTCACTGAAATGCTCAACCCACCTAGACATGACAGAATCCTCGCCTTCTATAACCTTACCTTGTTTATCCTTCAATCCCTGTATACCTGTCCGTTTTCTACCACACAAAACATTAACTATCTGGTACAGCTTTCTGCTGTTGTGTTGCCTAACTGTTTCCTCAGCTTTGTCAGCCAAGCCATCAAGGCAAAGATTCTTATCAGTAGCTAACTGATCCTTTACACGTTTATTAAGCTCTCTGTAATGCTTTGGGCTGAGCATTTCAGTGATATTCTGAACAATGCGGTTAGTTCTATTCCCATTGTTTGCAATGATGATAGATGCATTGGTGGCTTTAATGTTGGCCCTATAACACAATCTGAAGTTATTTTGGCTGTTTCTAAACTTAAACTTCATAAATCCCCAGGGGTAGATGAAATTACTACCGAAATGCTTAGAGCTGGAAATGTTCAGTTACCACTTGGATGACTGAAATTCTGAATATCTTTTATGATAAAGGCATGGTTCCTAAGGATTTTACCAGAGCTATTGTTATCCCTATTTTCAAAAAAGGTGATCGCAGTTCTTGTAATAACTATAGGGGTATTAGCCTACTCTCTGTTCCAGGTAAAGTTCTTTCCATGATTGTGCTTAATAGAATTAAGAATCTGGTTGACAGTCAATTGCGTGATGAGCAATGTGGATTCAGAAGTGGTAGGGGATGTGTGGATCAGATATTTTCACTTAGGCAGATTCTTGAGAAATGTTTAGAGTTTCAGAAACCTTTGGTTGCTAGCTTTGTTGATTTCAAAAAGGCTTTCGACTCTGTTGATCGTCATAATTTGTGGTTGATTGTGAAACCATATGGTATACCTGAGAAGTTAGTTACCGTAATGAAAGCTCTCTATAATAACACTGAGTCGTGTGTGAGAGTTGGTAAGGCTTGTAGCAATTGGTTTAGCATTACTTCTGGTGTTCGACAAGGGTGCATTTTGTCTCCTTTTCTCTTTAGTTTGGTTATTGATTATGTTATGCGAAATTCACTTCAAGGGAAAGATTTTGGCCTTAAATGGGCTGGAGATATGAAAATTTCTGATTTAGGTTATGGTGATGATTTTAGCCCTTTTGGCAAATGATGTTGATGAGATGAACTCTTTCATTCGAGCTGTTGATGAGACTGGTAGTAGAGTAGGTTTAGTTATAAACAGAGAGAAAACTAAAGTGATGAAAATTGGTCAGGCAGGCTGGGATTCAGTTAATCTGAATGGTTGCAGTCTTGAGCAGGTGTCACAGTTTAATTATCTTGGGAGCTATGTAACAGATAATAGTGATGTACGGCATGAGATTAACAGACGAATAGGGATTGCTGCCGCGACTTTTAAGAATCTATGGAGAGTGTGGAGAAATAGGCGTATACACCTAAAGACTAAAATTAGGCTGTATAATAGTTTGGTTCTTTCTAGGGTTAGTTATGATAGTGAAACTTGGACACTTTGTAAACATGATTACAGGAAACTAGATGCTTTTGATTCCAGATGCTTACGCAGTATCTTGGGCATTAGATGGTTCAACTTTGTAACTAATGATGAGTTAGGCAAAGGAGTTTGCAACCTTCTTTAAGCAGCATATTGTGCAGAGAGAGACTCCGTTGGTTTGGCCATGTTGCCCGTATGAATAATTATAGATTGGCGAATAGGGTTATGAACAGTGTGCCTAAAGGCCTCAGAAAGAAGGGGAGACCTAGGATGCGGTGGGCAGACAATGTCAAACTGGACCTTGTTAGAATTGGTGTGCAGTGGCCAGATGAAGTAGATGTAGCTCAGGATAGACTTGCTTGGAGAACTAAATTGCACCGTCTGGTTGGACCTCCGTAGCCCATGGCTGCTTGAGGATGATGATGATGATGAATGCTTTGTATTAGGATTAGTAGGGTATTGATTAAGGACATTCCTGAAGTTCTTTCTTTCTGCAATAAGCTCAAGTGCCTTGTACTAAAATAATTTAGCCTCCACTGCCCCAATGTAATGATTCGTATTAGAACTAGTAGGATAATGATTAAATGCAGCTGCAACCAGAATTTCTATAAAGGATGTGTTTACTTCCAGTTTCGATTTTGAAGGCGGGGAAAGATGCATAGAATGCTGGGGAAAATGATAAAAATAACTTGGGAATACTGAAATAGGTTTATGACAGAAAAGAGTGTGAAATGGAAAGAAAAAAGTGGTGGTAGGTATTTTGTAATTACTTCCAAAATCTATCGTTTTTAAAAACAGCAGTTGTTTTGTTAATTTTTAGGAGATTTTCGAAAAATTAAGGAAATATTTGTTGATAATAGTTCAAATCAAACTTGTGAGCTGAAATCAGAAGGTTGCTTCAGCAAATAGGAATGTTAGCAAGCAAATCAACAATACCGTTTAGTGCTTCTAAGAAATGGCAATCAAATGGCTTTATCAAATTATTTATATTGTAGTTTAATAAAATATGCATCAAATTAAAACACAAAATATTATTTTCAAAGCCTAAATTATATGTTTTTATAAGTTATATATAAAAAAATTTAAACGTCAATTTTTATTTTTAAAAATTCGAATATTTTTTGTTGTACTAAAAGCATATACCTACGTCCTCGGCACCTCAATTCAGATTCTCCGAATATATAGAGATGTGAACACTGGAAGGGTTAAGGACATTCTTGCACTTCTTTCTTTCTGAATAAGTTGAAGTGGCTTATCACTAAACTAATTTAGCCTCCACTGCCCCATTTTTCCTAAACGAGTAGTGTTAGTTTCAAGAAATGCATGTTTAAAACAGCCCCATTCTTCTACAACTTCTGTAGTAAGTGAACCATGACTGTAATAATCACTAAATAACCTATCACAGTAAGCTTTAGGTATAATTGAGCCTTTAATTTCTCACGAATAATTACTGTACAATAAAGTGATCCTGTATAATAGGCCTCTATAACCTAGGAGAGCGCAATGAGTATCACATAATATACATAATTTAACAACCTAATCACGATCATTTATTTGTCTACCCCTCTATGAGGTTGAGACTCCTATTTTTAAAATCACAAAAGAGAAGTTAGTATGTACACTTATCTTGACGTTACACAGTTAATTCTACCAACTAAGGTATAACCTTTAACTCATACACTTAAAGGATCTTAGTGGAGTATGTAACAAAGGTTTAGTTACCAAATTTGCGTAGAAGGCTGGTAAAACTGCATTGGTTATCGTCGACCAGCTGGTCCAAAGGCAGATATAATGGCTCCAGAACAGTCCATGTGACCAGTCCTTATGCTTATAGATGTAATGAAGCTTAGTTGAACACGTTTACACAGATTTCAACATAATCCATATTGCAGAATAGTTTATTGGGTTGGCACAGATGGATAACTTATGACATATACATTTTATCTCAGGCACCTAGTCATATTACATCACCATTACCATTTTCCGATGGCTTCCATTTCACTGTCCCACAAGCCTTTGATGTTCCCTTTTCAATATATTCTGCAAACTCCTTAATGCTGGATTAACTTTGAAATTGTGCACATATTGGTAACCTCCTTCCTTTACTCACTGTTCTCTTTCCGGGTTATGGCATTTTTAACATGATAAATCTTTAAACATCTTAACTTGGCCATTAAAACTTTAAAACTTAAGGCCTTTCCTCAATTCACATTTAGAGTCAGTAGTTACTCCTAGATGTTACTCGGAGCTACGCATTTCACTCGCCACCCATCAGCAGCTTCATCAGGCTCAAGCTGTTCACTGTGAAGTGTCACTTTAAATACGTTTCACCACCCACATCATCCCGTACGCAATCGTGCGCATTAGACTCAGTGAAGTTCTGCTGTTGAAGCAGAAGAGTCCATGCAGCCGGCACAGGGGGAATGTCAGTATTGCATATTGTGTTACGATGTGTGTGTATGTACAATTTCTCTGCATATGATAGTTGAAACTTAGTAAGGGGGGCAGCTAAAGGTTTATAATTGATATTATGCATTTTAATATTATTTTCAATTACGGTTTGGGCCAGGGCTGTATTTGGTAGTCTCTTTTGAATATCTATTTTATGCTCCTGCATTCTAGTAGTGTACTGTCGGTATGTCTTTCCAATATAAGTATCTTTCCCTTTTAATCTTTCTGAAGGTTCAGGAATATCCATTTGATAGACTCCCCCTCCCCCCATGGTTTTTTGCATCCCTATCATTAACAATTAACTTTTTAATCGATTTTGTTACTGTAACCAGTAACATTATGTCGTAATTTCTAACTATGTTTTGCATAGTATCTGTTACTTTTCTAATGTATAGAAAGCTATGCATGAATTTTGTAGTGTTTTGTGGCTGCCCTAATGTTATTTGGGATTCGTTTATTACTATGAATTTCGCATTATTTTGCCATCTATTCAGTATTTTCTTAGAATACCCTACTTCCATAGTTGTTTGTGTAACATAATCTATTTCCTTTTGGACACTATCCTGCTCAGAGCAATATGTATATGCCCTGATATAGTGCAGGAGTATAGAAGCTTTTTATATTTAATAGGATATGCAGATAAAAACGGAATATAATTAGGTATATGAGTTTTCTTTGAACAGGATAGTCTGAGCAGGATAGTATACAAAATATATTCTTTGATCATGTGATCGGAAAACATCTGGTTTTCATCTGAAACTTTTAGTGCTCATGTTAGATGTATTTATTAAACAAATAAGTGTTCCCCAAATATTTCAATTGATACTATTAAGTTGAACCAGAAAATCTTTAGTTTTTTGTGAAATATTTTGTTGAATCTGATAGTGATTCAGAAAAATTGTGATATTTCTCTATTTCAGAAGGAGGATATCGATTCCACCACTTCTAGAATTATTTATATTGATTCTCAAATATATACTGCAATTAGAAAGAATAATACACTGCTCACAAAAATTAGGGGATATTTCAAAATGAATATGAAGCGATAAAAAAAGAAGCATTTGAATTTTTTTTATTAAATGAGAACATCAGAAAAGCAAACGACAAATCAAAGAAAGTTGTTCGATTATGCAAATGAGATGCAAAACCAACTTTTATGTCACAGGTGAAAATGCACTATACAAAAGGCTGAAAGTACTGGAGTATCTGCACGTTCCCTGATCTTGAAAGTGCACATCCTGCAATTTCCCAGCCCTTGCAATGTCCCTGCAACACGATTTGCCCGAATGCAAAGTCTGGAGAGCCATAGGACATCTTGAAGCTGGTCACACACAGACGACAGTGGCAGCAGCACTTGGAACATCCCAAAGCGTGATTAGCAGACTGTGGAATCGCTTTCAAGAGACTGGCACAGTACGAAGAAGATGAGGGCAGAGTCGCCCATCTGCCACAACAGCAAGAGATGACCGCTACTTGACCTTATTGACAAGAAGGAACAGGTGCAGCAATGCAACAGAGCTGCAGGGACAATTTCTTGCTGCTACTAGACGATGGATATGCACCCAGGCCATACGAAATCGGCTCCATCGTGTTGGACTGCATGCCTGGTGACCAATGGTATGCATTCCGTTATCTGCTGAACACTGTAGAACCCGTAGAAGGTGGGCTGATGAGCATCGTCATTGGACCCGAAATGAGTGGTCAACTGTCCTCTTCTCTGATGAATCACGGTTTAGTCTGCAGCCTGACAATCATTGTGTCGTGATCTGGCATGAACGAGGAACACGGAAGAATCCACGTTTCATGCGAGAAAGGGACTCCTTTGGTGGTGGTGGAATCATGGTGTGGCCTGGCATCAGCATTGGTGGTCGTACCGACCTCCATGTCATCAGAAACAGATCGCTGACTGCTGTCAGATATCGAGATGAGGTTCTGCACCCTATAGTGGTACCCTATGCTGGAGCAGTTGGAAACAACATGGACTGGCCTTCACGTTCTCCAGACCTGAATCCCATTGAACATGCTTGGGATGCACTGGAAAGATGTCTGGTAAACCGTCCAATGCCTCCCACAACACTTCTTGAGCTGGAAGTTGCCCTGGAGCAAGAGTGGCAGAGGATCCCACAAGAACTGCTGGATATTCTTATCCTGTCCATGCCCCATCGCTCTCAGTGTGTTTTGGCAGTCTTGGGTGACCATACACCCTACTGAACAGTCAATGTGTGGCACTCTCATCCAGTTTGACATGCTTCTGTTCACCTCCACCATGTGCTACTCAATCACGACAATTGAGTTTGCATCTCGTTTGCATAATCGAACAACTTTGACTTGTCATTTGCTTTTCTGATGTTCTTGTTTAATAAAAAAAAATTCAAATGCTTCTTGTTTTTATTGCTTCATATTCATTTTGAAATATCCCCTAATTTTTGTGAGCAGTGTAATTTAAAACGACTGAAAATTAAATCATTAGGGATATGTAACTTCCAACTGATTAAGGCATTATAATGATTTTAATATTTAAACAATAGGACTTATTTTAGCAATATTTTCAATTAAATTGAAGAAATTTCATAACTAGCATTCAGAATTCACATTTTTGCCAATGCAAACTTTTCCATAGCAGTCAGTGGTCATTTGTTTGAAATATTTTTAATTTATTTCACAGCTCTTTATGACTTTTTAGTTACATATTTTTCAGTTTCTATTTAAATTATCTTATTTTCAAAGTAAAATTAATTTTTCTAACACTATTAACTTAGGCTTAGAGTTTGCTGATTGGCAAAAAAAAAAATCAACATTATGCATTCCTTTTTATATAATGACCAAAATATTTTGGAAAAATTAAAGATTTGAGTAATATTATGAAATTTGATGATTTTGATATATTATGAATTATTTCTATTAAAGTAATGATTATGTGTGTATATATATATATGGTGTATATATATATATATTAAGCATTAAAAGCTTAATATACATATACAGCAGGGCCGGATTTATAATAAGGTGCACTAGGCCATAGCTAGGCCACATCGAAAGAGAGTCTCACAAGACATCAACTTATTCAAAAAGTTAATATTTTTCTTTTATTGCATTTAATTACTAAAACTAAATTTACAATTACTGATATATGATAAATAAAAATTGCTAGCACTACTAGTACTTTTCTTTTGCTGCTATAACCTCAATCAGCCTCAAGAGTTTACCACTATACTCCACCATACTGTTTTCTACCATTTACAATGGTCAACTCATTAGAGAGAATTAGTGTGCATCTGAGGCACTTAAGGAGTGAAACTGAAACAAAATGTGTATAGGAGGTGGGTCACTAAAAGCAGTTATTCCCGAAAAATTTCACTGGAAGCAACTCATTGAGCCACCCTTCTTGTAAATTAGCACTAAGGGATAAGTACCTGTGATAGTCAGATATCGGAGCAATAGGTAAGGGCTCTCATTCATGGGGCTTTTAACAATGATAGCTGTCTAAAAGCCCTCCATGCAGTTCTCTTTAGGCACTGAGTGGCTCTCTTTACTCTAACATGGTCTTTACAATAGTATATTAAATTCTATCTTTCTATCATTCTTTCTCATCATTCACATCCATAACCATTTTTATAATTTCTAACAATGTTAATTTACAACATTCAGTTCAGCTTTCAAACAGCTGAAACGAAAAAAAAAAATCTACAAAAATACATAAATTCTCTTTAATCACATTAATACAATATAACAACTAGAACTTCAGATGAACAAGAACACATAAAAAAATTCTAATCACTTCACATTATAAACACAAAGTATAAACCTTGAATAGTAAATTCACTTTTCAAAAATAAATATCGAAACTCCAAAGTTTCAACAAGAAATTAAACATTTCATTTCTATTACCATACTAATTACCATACTATTCTAGAGTATAATAGACTCCTTTCAAATCATTAGAAATAGGTTTGATGATAATTGAGAGCTGTAGCCAGCAGCCTCACTCAGCAGCTACCACAGCAAAGACTTTAGGGGTGACTTTGAGTGGAAACTACTCATGGTTGATTTTAGAGGTGGTCGGAATAGAGGGACAATGGGCTATTAACCTAAGAGATAGTTAAGATTTTCGGTTTTGACCTTCCCACTTTATTTTCCTAAACATCTTTTCCCCCAAAAGCTCTTCTACCTCAGTCCATAATTCCCTTCCCCCAAAAATATTCTCATTTGGTTTGTTGGTCAAATCACAAAATTCAATCAGAACCATCCTTGTGATCTTATAAAAAGCACAATCCTAAATGAACCCATGGAATTAGTAGGCATGGATTTAATGGGCCCGTATTCACAAACACAAGTGGGATTCCAATATATACAGTCGTATCAGAATAATATGACCACCTAATAATACAAATGGTAGGAGGTCATATTACTCTTATACAACTATGTATTCTGGTGTTAGTAGATTATTTTTCAAAATGGGTTGAAATATTTCCCATTAGAAATACAAGGGCAACAATTGTAGCAAAGAAGTTTATAAATGAATTTATATGCAGGTACAGGGGAACCAAAAGTATAGTTTCAGAAAATGGGTCCCAATTCATTTCAAATGTGCATGCTGAAGTATGTGAAATGTTTCAAATAAAACACATATATATAACTCCATATCATCTACAATCAAATTTAACTGAAATACTTAATCGAAAAATATTGGTAGAATGATAGCTGCATATATTTAAAATAGACATAGCACCTGGGATAATCCTTGCAACAGTTTTCCTTTGCTCTATGCACTTCATTACACGAAACAACTAAATTCACACCTTCAAGGATATTTATGGGAAGGGAGTTGACATTACCCTGGGACAGACTCATTAGTCAACCTACATCTCCACAAACCATTGAATTTAGAACAGAAGAGCATATTCAAGCCATTTCAATGGCAGAAGATAATTCCTTACGAGCACAACAGAAGCAACGAGAATATTATAACAAAAGACGATGGCATATGAAATTTAAAATAGGTAATAAGGTCTTGATTAAAACACACCATAAAAGTGATAAAGAAAGACAGTTCAAAAAGAAATTTTGCCCCATTATATGTTGGACCATATATTATAAATAAAAAACTTTCACATTTATTATATGAACTAGCCAATATAACCACTAATGCCTAAATAGGATACTTTAATATTGTAAACATTAAACAGCATAAAAGTTCCATATAATTTTCCAGATCGGAAGTCTCAAATGATCTAGATGCTCCACAACAAAACCAGGAAAATGATGTCTCTGATGATGATGAATCAAGCAGACAAGAGAAGAAAAGATTTATTACATACAACAGGAAAAAAGAAAATAATGCCAGATTCAACTGTTTCATTGACTTCAAGAGCATAACGAGATGTCAACAAAATGACCACAGCCTGCAGAGCGATGAAGTAGTCAACATAGAATAGATGATGTCACCAACGAGATTTGAAGTCGAATTATTGTGATTTATATACTTAGAGATTTTGAATGTTTAATTTCTTCTTGAAACTTTGGAGTTTCAATATTTATTTTTGAAGAATGAATTTACTATCAAGATTTATAGTTTGAGTTTATAATGTGATGTGAATAGAATTTTTTTTATGTATTTTTGATCATCTCAAATTCTAGTTGTTATATTATAATTCTATTGGATGAAATGTTAACATCATATATTATAAATTATTGATACAGATTTTCTTTACTCTTAGATATGATGTGTATTTTCATGAAAAAAGTGAATGGAATTGTATTGGATGAAATGTTATCATCATATATTATAAATTATTGATACAACTTATTCTCTACTCTTAGATATGATGTTGTATATGTATTTAAATCTGTTCAGTGTCATCAGTCATATTTATGCATCAATGATGCATAATTATTAGGATGACACTGACAGCATTTATTTGCATATATATGAGCTGACCATGATGTCTTGAAAGATTTTTTCTTTGGTACCCATTTGGAGCTGTCCCCAACAGCCAAGTCTGGTGACGGAGTCAGTCACCAGCATAACTTCTTTCGAAGGGGAACTTAAAGCTCTAAAAGGGGAAGTAACTAATGCATTTTTTTATTTCAGCTAGTTCTCAATTATTTTGTCTAGGTGAAGAATTAGTGGATGATTACACTTCTACTTGTTTGTAAAATTTGGAATTTCTTAGATTCACATGTTTGATGTAGTTAGGATTTAACAGTGCCC
Source organism: Ryuthela nishihirai (assembly GCA_038380435.1). Taxonomy (NCBI): domain Eukaryota; kingdom Metazoa; phylum Arthropoda; class Arachnida; order Araneae; family Heptathelidae; genus Ryuthela; species Ryuthela nishihirai. Next base: position 2,072,269 of record JAWZYU010000029.1, on the reverse strand, counting down.
CAATACCCTTTTTTATACGTGTGGTAGGAGAAGATTTAGCTTTCACATATTTTGATTGTGGTTAGGGGATAAGTGGAAGCTTTGTAACCAGCTTGATATGTATGCAATCATATTCTGAAAAACAGCAGAATTTTATGCAAATTGAAATTTTTTTAAACCTTTTTAGAAGTTAAGCAGGATAAGTATTAACCAACTTTTTTCACAGGTTATTGTATGCAACTTTTGAAGTTTGTATCAGAATGTGATACTAGGTATTCCAATAATGCTAGTATGCAGTTAACTTCCACAGCCATTGGTATATAATTGCAATAGGTAACTGTACACATTGATAGGAGGAATGGGAGGAGGTACCTTTGATTGTGATGGAAAATTGTGTCAACGTGAGTTAGCTTGTCTTAACAAAATTTGTGCAAGCATACTTTTACTTTATTTTATGTTCAATTATGCGTAAATGATGTGAGAATTATTCAAAATTGGCTCGTCAAAATCTGTTATGTTAAATTTTGACTCCTTTTGGGAGGGGGAGTTGTGATTGTCCACCCATTCACTTTTACTTAACCAGTTTTGCTTTATTTACCTTGTATTTATCATTTTGGGGATTATTTCATTTTTTGGACATCACAATCCTCGTTCCAAGCATAGGAGTTGCACATGCGCAACTCTGACCTATTGATTGTCAACTGCTAAAGTGCATGTAGGACACAACCCCTCTTGCACCATAGCTAGCACTATCATCATATTATGCAAATGTCTTTCCCAGCATGCAATAGACACATGCTAGCTTTGTACGCCACTTGTTATAGTAGTGACGTTAGGTCACAGAGTCAGAACAACAGATTGAATGAGAGTTAGTGGAAGAGTCTTTGTGAGAAGAATATAGAGATATAGAAGTCAGAAGTTTGTGTTGTGTAGATAGGAGTTGTTAGTCTACAAATTTTTGTATTCTACCATCGAGTTTGGTGAGTTGAATTTTTTGAAAATAAACTTTGCTTTAGAAGCTTTTGAATTTTTGCTAGTTTTCTTTTGAGCAACGTTGATTGATTTTTTGATTTCATTTAAACTTTAATAAAACTTGACAATCCTTTTTGATTTCTTACTCGATAAGTAATGCCTGATATTATACATTAACAAACCCCATTTCAACATTATCTGGCAAGCTATTATTGTCTGGTGCCTGATACAGGAATCCAGAATTTGAATAAAATTGGATCACACAAAAAGTCCAACTTTAAAAGTTATTAATCTTTGGAGCATTACAAAGTGTGTGATAAAATGCAAGCATTGTGGCCACTCTATACAAATGTGGCTTCCAAGTATGATCATGATGTCGCATGTGCCACCTTAGCTGGAGTCAGAGTGATGTGTTTGTAGGAGTGACTGAAATGATAGCAGTCAGAGAGACGAGTTGTAGAGTGACAGGTCACAGCAGTCAGAGATATGAGTTGTAGAGTGACTGAAGTCATAGAAAGATGAAGTGTCAGAATGGAAAGTGTGTAATTGTAGAGTAGAAGGAGCTTTATTTGTGCATCACTTTTATGAATGATTTAGTAAAGACTTTTGTATCTTACTGGTGAATCTATAAGTCAATAAACTTTATTTTATGAAATTTGTATTTGACTATTTTTTTTTTCTCTTGAGTAGATTAAAAGAACCCTTATTTAATTTCTTGGCAAGATAAATTGCTTGGCACCTAGACTCAGTTATCTTGCAAATAAGATAATAACATGCTTCTGGAGCATTACACAACATGTTGAAAGCATGGCATTAATTCACAGTAAATTTCAACCTAGACTATTTCCATTATATTATTTTAATAGTTTCCTGGGACCACTGTGTGATGCCCCCTCATTCACTTTTACTTTACCTTAACCAGTTTTGCTTAATTTATGTTATATTTATCATTTTCGGGATTTTTATTTCATTTTTGGCATCACAGTGCTCATTTCCAAGAGCTTAGGAGTTGCACATGCGCAACTCCGAACTTCCAATTATCACCCGCTAAAGTGCGTGTACAAGGACATGCCCTCTGTTGCGTCATAGCTTGCACGCTCGTCATTTTATGCAAATGTCTTTACCGGTGTGACAGCCAGGTGTTGCTAAGCCTGCTATAACTGTGACATGTTAGTCACAGGAGTTAATTGAGTTTTTGAGTAGAGAGAAGTAGTTGGTGAGGAGTTAGAGGCAGTTGAAGGAGAAGAGTTGATAGAGTTGTTTGTTAGTTGTCAGTTTGTAGTGAGATCGAAATGATATAGTATGTTCTTTATTAAAGTTTGGTGAGTATTTGAAATAATTTTGGAAATAAATTTGTTTGTTAAATAAACCTTTTTTGAATCTTTACTATTTTTTTTCTTTTGAGAAACATTAATTGTTTTGATTATAAGTAAAAATAGAAGTTTGACAATCATTTAATTTTTGAATTCTTACTCATTAAGTAACGCTCGCTGATATTCGAACCCTAATTGAACTTTATTTTTGGCAATTTGTTAATTATTGCCTTACACCCGACTTAGCTATCCGGAGCTTGAATAATTATTGGATCAGACAAAGGGTCCAAACTTTAAAAGTATTTCAAATTCTTAGGCTCATTACAACTGTTTGGAGCAATTAAAAAATTCATTGAATAACTTGAATAGCATATTACCAAGCATAAAATTCACTCGTGAATCAGAAAAAGAATATTACTTTATATGAATATACTAAAAACCAGAAAATAAAATAAATGCAAACAACAGTGTACAGAAAACCTACTGTAAATGTCCACCCATTCACTTTTATTTTTCCTTAACTAGTTTTACTTTATTTACGTTATATATATATATTATTTTGGGGATTTTAATTTCAGCTGCATCATTATTTCTCCTCATCAAGTCCACTAAAAGAGTTGTGCATGTGCAACTCCGACTTTTGATTGGCAGCCGCTAATGCACGCGTAACAACACGCCCCCTTTTGCATCATAGCTAGCCAAGTGTGCAATCGGAAGTTTATGCTGTTTTCCCCAGTGTGTAACACATATGTGTGTGTTGTGACATTACTTCACAGAGTAGTTTTTGGAGCTAGTAGTCGAGAGAATGTGAGCCAGAAGAGTTTGGAGGAAGAAGAGAAGAAGTCAGTTTAGATGTTTTGATACGAGCTTTTAGTTGCTCAGAATATTTTGTATTCATCAGTTTACTTGGTGAATTTAGATTTTTTGGAAATAAACCTTGTTTGCTTTATGAAATAGTTTAACTTTTCTATTTTTTTTTTCTTTTGAGCAAGATAAATTCATTTTGATTAGATTTAACTTTAAACAGTTGACAATTTAAGTAACTAAGTAATGCTTATATACTTAGCAAACCCTTATTTAACTTTATTTGACAAGATTAATTGCCTGGCGCCCAATGCTATCTGGAAATTTAGTATAATTTGGATCAGTCAAAAAGTCCAAAGCGAAGAAGTTTAACATACCTTTGAAACATTACACTGCTTATAGTGTATTGCTCTGACGATTATTAATTTTTCAAGTTGGACCTTTTGTCTGATCCAAATTTATTCAAAATTCCAGACAGCTTTGTCGGGCGCCAGGCAATTTTAACTTGTCAAATAAAGTTGAAATAAGGTTTGTTATGTATATAATGTTACTTATCGAGTAAGAATTCAAAAAGGATTGTCAAGTTTAATTACAGTTTAAATATAATCAAAAATCAATTAACATTGCTCAAGAGAAAAATAGCAAAAATTCAAAATTTTCTAAAACAGTTTATTTCCGAAAAATTCAAAGACTCACCAAATTCAATGGAAGAATACAAAAGTTGGAATACTAACAACTCACATCTATCTAAATCTCTACATCTCTACATCTCTCTCCACTACAATATTACATTTCACTGACAATACTCATTCTAACTCATTGACAGCACTCTCCCTACTAACTCATTCTGACTACTACATCTCTACTATTTCTGACTCTACTAACAACTCCTTCTATCTACACAACACATACTTCTCACAATACTTCTGACTCCTACATCTCTACTAACTCTGACTACTCCATTTCACAAAACTGACTCTGTGACCTAATGTCACTTAGTTATAGCATGCTGTGTACAGTCCGGCATGTCTGTTGTATACCGGGAAAACATTTGAATAATCTGATGATTGCGCTAGCTATGACACAAGAGGGGTCATGTCTTACACGCGTGCATTAGCGGCTGACAATCAAAAGTCGGAGTTGCACATGCACAACTCCTATGGCTCAGAAGCAAGAATTGTGTTGTCCAATAATGAAATAATTTCCAAAATGATAAATATATGTAAATAAGGTAAAACTGGTTAAAGAAAAGAAAAAGTGAATGGGTGGACCATCACAATAGTCTAAATCTGCTCTCAAAAAAATCCACACATCCAGAGAGTTAAATAAGATCAACTTTTAACTCTTAATAATTTTGTTGATCATACAGATATTGCTCTATTAATGTAGCACTAGAACAAGAATTAATCATATATATATGCAGTAGGTAACCCAGCAGGATATTCCTTTCCATTTTCAGAATGTTAGTAAGGGTAATAGAGGCAAAACAACGATTAGACTTATTTATATTTCATGTATTTATCAAGAAATCATTTAAAGAATGTAAAATAGAGGGAGGAATGATATACTTTTGCACTCCTTCAGTTCTTATCTAATTGTAATTGTGTTTCCCCCCCCCCTGATTTTCTTCTACATCCAAGCCTATCTGTTATTAATCTGTTATTAATATAAGACAGCTTGTTTGGTTGGTCGTTTTACCTCTGAGTGGCACTTTTTTTGCACACAATGGGCTAAATGGCCAGGTCACATGGACCCCGAAGACTCAGAGAAGGTTGGGGGAGGGTTGGGTTGGGTTGTTTTACCTCTGAGCGGCACTTTTTTGCACACCATGGCCAGGTCACAAGGACCCCGAAGGCTCAGAGAAGGTTGGGGGAGGGGACCCACTGGAACAGCTGTTGGGAGACAGATGGTAGCCTCCCGTCAAGGCCATCCAGCGTGTTCTTTAACGTGCACAGGGTATGGCTCTCCAGCACACGGGACCACGGCTTAACGTCCCATCCGACGGACGGCGACCTTTCCAAGCCTATCGGTGTCCCCTACTGACCGTGGGCAGGGCGGGGAAATTTTGCAGAGATAAATCTCAACGCTGACCCAGCTGGGACTCGAACCTGGGAAGTACAGATTACGAGCCTGGCGCACTACCGACTGAGCCACCCCCGTCCCGTTGGGGGAGGGGACTCATTGGAACGGCTGTTGGGAGACAGATGGTAGCCGCCCGTCAAGGCCATCCAGCATGTTCTTTAATGTGCACAGAGTATGGCTCTCCCGCCCACGGGGCCACAGCTTAACATCCCATCCGACAGATGGCAGCCTTTCCAAGCCCACTGGTGTCTACTACTGACCATGGGCAAGGCAGGGAGTTTTGCGGAGAAAAATCTCAACACTGACTCAGCTAGGACTCGAACCTGGGAACTGCAGATTATGAGCCTGGTGCGCTACCGACTGAGTCACCACCACCCCAATATAAGATAGCAGATTGCTAAATAAGTTGATTATAACCGAGATATGACTCTACCAAACTTTAATTCTACAACGATATTCTGTTCAATTAAATCTGTAGAAAGGTAAAATTGCATTGAAGAGAAGTGTGTGCCCTCATTATTGAGGAGACATCATTTTGAGGACTAATAGAACATTTTGATACATGTAGTTCTTTGTTATACAGGAGTTTGTTAATTAAAAATTTTAAGATATTTAAAATATGCTATTTTTTTGCACCAATATTATAGTTTTCATAAAAGTGTAGAAGGCAAAAACTATTTCTTGAAAATATATTTAGAACACTTTAAACAATGACAATATTTTACACAGTAAAAATTTTATCAAATCCTTTAAAATGCACATAACTAAAAGCTAATGTCAGCAACCTTAAATATTTTATGTTATTTATTAAAGTTAGTATATGGGATATGAAACACTTCATAAATATATAAATACTTCAACAATAAATTTTGAGGATTTATAAGTATTTGTAAGGTTGAGTCAAGAATCAACAATACAAATATACATCATACTTTTCATATTCTCATTAAAGTTACCTGTAGTTTTTGAATTTTTGTTTCCAAATCTTTTAAACAAGAAAATGCATCTAGTGCTCTTAAAGCACTACTAGACATGATGTTTAGTTTCTCCTTCAGCATTCCCATTATATGTTGCACTTTTGAGGCTGCTACTTCTACTTCCTCCTTTGTGAGTTTCTGTTCATTATCTTTTTGTGGAAGACGTAGAAGTTTCACCCGAAGTATTTCCCATTCTCTTATCAGCTCTATAAATAGATAAACATATTTTTGTAATGCTGTAAGTTTATCAGCTTTAATCATATCAACAATCCTCCAAATACTTAAAAGGGAAAAACTGTTATCTAGCTACAACTTTATCAAGAATGTATGTGTGACATGCATTCTTGATAAAGGAACAAGAAATGTAAAAAATATTACATGAAAATCAAGTAATTTACAATTGTTAAAAGAAATATATATATATGTATTGCCAAACAAGTTTAATACATACTTAAAATTTTATTCTAAAGAGGGTTCAAAATAGGTTTCTATTACATGGATGTGAATAAAAAATAAAATACAATACAAAATAGCCAAAAAATGTATTCGATATAGGGTACAAAATAGGTTTCTATTACATAAATATGAATAAAAATAAAATATAATAATACATAATATACTGCAAAATAGCCAAAACAAGAGAAATATATATATACACTCAGCAAACTCTCTAAGATCCATCACCCTCTGGGATTAAAAAGTGCTGGATTTTAGAAAGGCATACCTAGTGGTTGAGAATTTTTGGAGATGCACATTTCAATGAATATTAAAGCACTGAAAATTGAACTTTTTTTACATATGTAAACATAGAATAATGACTAACAGATTAGGCTAGTTTTTGGAAACGTAAGTAATAATTCAATTTGTTAAATGCATCTTGTAATGCTCCAAAAGTATTTTATTATTTTTCTGCCAGATAGCTGAATTCGGGCCAGTTGTGTGTCATCACTACTCTCATTAACATTCTTTCTTCTTTTTTAAGGAAGATATCTCTCTGAATTTAACGTTGATCAATTTTAGAGGAAATATTGTCTTGAGCCGGATGGGATATGAACCCACAACCTCCTGATAACATGTCAGGTGCTCTGGACCACTGTGCTACCAGTCACTGATCGAGATCTCCTCTAATTGATGCTATGAACTTTCTACCAACAGTACACAATTCTCTGTGTCACATGAAGGTCACAATTGCTCTCAGCCTCAAGAAACAATGACAAGCATGTCATGAAGATGGTAAGTATATTCTGAGTATACAACTGCTGAGATTGAAGAGGTCCCCCCCCCCCCCCCCCCCCCCAATGCATTTATTCATATATTAAGGAAGCTATCACTCTGAATTTAACATCGAACAATTTTAAAGTAAAAACTGTCTTGAGCCAGGTGGGATAGGATTCTTTCTTCTGCTCTATTTTGACACATAAGTATACCTCGATTAATGGCTGTGTCAATTGTAAGTTGGCAAGGTTGGCAATTATGTAAGAAGAGTATATGGTTAAAAGAAACTAAACAGCAATAAAGAGTAAATAAAAATCAGAGTTAACTGGTTGGTTAACTGTAAAATAATAATGCAGTTCTCATCAGGGCTGGGGGAGCTATGGGAGGGGAGGCTCCTCCAAAGTAAATAGGAGTTGGCCAAATTCGAAGTAACTAAGTAAAATTCAGGTACGATTTAAAAATTGCGATTTTTTGTGTAATATTATGGTGAATTAGCAAAATTGAAACAACTTGGCAAAATACAGGTAAGTTGTAAAAATTGGGATTTTTTTATGAAATTAAGGAGAGTTGGCAAAATCAATGCAACTTGGCAAAATCTAGGGAATTTGGCAAAATTCAAAGTTACTCAGTAAAATTCAGGTAATGATCCCTGACAAAAGACATAACTAAATGTATGTAAAATATTTATTTTCTCAGCTGGAAAATTTTGATTTCAGAGTTAGAAATTTTTTTTGCTACACCCTGGATCTCATATTCCCCATCCCTAGACCGAGACAAAATGCCTTAACAAAATTTTGTTGAATTAAGATTTCAGTAAGAGTCCAGAAAGGCAAAAGAAAGTTTACAGCAATTGGACATATATTACCAGTTCTGAGTATGCTAAAATATTAAATATAATGTAGTGTATTTAAACATTGTAATGCTCCAAAAGTATGTTATTATATTAGCCAGATAATTGAATCTGGGCACCAGTCAATTAATTTTGCACAAAATAACCAATCGTGCCTTATTTAAATGAGCATGATAAGAAATGAAATTAATGATTGTCCAAAAATAATAGTTAAATCAATATCACTACACAAGCTCTGCTCAAGAGAAAAAAAATCAATAAATCATTATTGATTATCAATAAATATTTTTTCATAATCAATAATTAATTATCATAATCAATAAATATTTTTTCAAAAAAAATCAAAAAAACAAAGTCAAATACAATTTTATAAAATTATTGACTGAATATAAAGCTTCTACGAAACAACTTAAAAATCATTCATCAACACAATTCAAAAATCTCAAAACTAAACGTCTCCACCTATACCAAATGTCATCTCTTTACCACACCTCTCTACCTGTACTCAGCCATAAACTGGCTTAAAGCAAATGTGGTATGTGCCAACATCATGGCTGAAGCCACATTTGCATACAATGATTGTGTGATGATGACATAAGAGGCTATAATGACATAAGGTCCATCTGAAAAGATGGTATTTGAATTTCCACCAGCATGGGTGGCTACAGCCATTAGCAGTAGGAGAATAGGTCTTTGCCCCATGACTGTGATCAGGGGTCTGATTAATATTATTGGTTCTACCTCCCTCAATAAATAGAGTTTCTTTAAAAAATCTAATAATCATTTTCTCTCTGCAGGTATTTTGGGTTGTTTTACCTCTGAGCGGCACTTTTTTGCACACCATGGGCTAAATGGCCAGGTCACATGGACCCCGAAGGCTCAGAGAAGGTTGGGGGAGGGGACCCACTGGAACAGCTGTTGGGAGACAGATGGTAGCCTCCCGTCAAGGCCATCCAGCGTGTTCTTCAACGTGCACAGGGTATGGCTCTCCCGCACACGGGGCCACAGCTTAACGTCCCATCCGATGGATGGCGGCCTTTCCAAGCCCATCAGTGTCCCCTACTGACCGTGGGCAGGGTGGGGAATTTTGCGGAGATAAATCTCAACGCTGATCCAGCTGGGACTCGAACCTGGGAACTACAGATTATGAGCCTGGCGCTCTACCGAATGAGCCACCCCCAACCCTCTGCAGGTATATGAGGACATTACGTAGATGTTATCCTCTTGATGTCCTCGTGCAGGAATACCAGCATTATAATTAACTATTCCAGGCTTGAAAGAGACCAGACGGACCGGTAAAAGTCAGATATTTAAAAATATTTTTAAATTTCTTTTTTCAGGGAGGAAGGATGGGAAGCATCTCCAAGGTGTAGGTTTGTTTCTCATCAGACACGACAATGATGCTCTTCTATGATATGATTCCATTAATAAAAGATTTCTTACAGCTAAATTTAAAACAAAAATGGAAGACATGAATGTCATCTGTTGTTATAGCCCCACAGATGAGAACAAGGAGGATGTTTTACAGACAGCTTTTGAATTATGTGAAAAAAGGAGATTGGAGACTTCAATGCTAAAGTTGGTACTGACTCAGACCTTTGGGCAGGAGCTTTAGGCCACTTTGGCATTGGTAGTTCTGTGATGGTCCGTCCATTCACTTTTACTTTTCGATAACCAGCTTTATTTACCTTATATTTATGATTTTGGGGATTATTTTTAGTTGGTCATCATTTTCCCTCATCCTGATCCGCTAAAGGAGTTGTGCATGCACAACTCTGACTTTTGGTTGACAGCCACTAATCTGCGCATTCTCGCACATCATAGTGAGTGCGTGATCTAGCGTCATGCCCCCTGTCGTGTAATAGCAAGCATGCGATCATAAGATTCCGAAAATGTTTTACCCAGCAGGCAACACACACACATGTCAGTTGTACACCGTATGTAATACTAAGTGACATTTGGTCACAGAATCAGAAAGTGATGAAAGATGTTAATAGGAAGGTAGTGATGATAGTAATGATAGTGGAGAATGATGTTAACTGAGAAGTTTTTTCAGTTTTGGAGATGTTTAAATGAGTTTTTATTTGCTCAGACTACTTTTGTATTCATCAATTTATTTAGTGAGTCGTGAATTTTTTGGAAATAAACTTTGTTATATGAATATTTTGACTTTGCTATTTTTCTCTCTTTAGCAACGATAATTGATTTTTGATTAAGACATAATTTTAACAATTTCACAAACTTTTAATTTCTTACTCAATAAGCAATGTCCATATACTTGCCAAATAAAGTTAAATGAGGATTTGTTAAGTTAATATTGCCTGGCACCCAACATGCTGGAACTGTATACATACACGTAAAAATTGTATGTTATTTAATGTGATTGTCAAAGTTAACAATTTTTCAGCTCATTAGTTATATGTACTAATCATAGATTTAATGGCAGTTTAAGCTGAAATTTTTGTTCAGCAATAAGCTTAACTTTGTATTTGTCAAAGGTACTGAAGTTTCAGTGCAGCTATTGCTGATAGTTAAGATCATTATTGTATGTATGTAAAGATTACAAGTGTCCACACACACACACACGAGCGCAATTGATAAACTTTTTGATGAGCAAGTTTAATTGCAAGCTTAGTATAGCTTTACTATTGTATTCTTGTATAGCAGTACCTTTGACCACTGCTCAAGATAAAAAAAAATTTGAAAATTTTGGCAGATCGATAAACATGTCTGCTAGTAACATAACTTCCGCCATTATGATTCCCGACTTAGTAAAAGTAAAAGATAGGTTGCAGGATGTGATGAAAGAAGCAGAAATGTTAATGAATCTGCTTAAAGATCCTCGGGAGAAAGGGGGAACGACAACAACCACTAAATTTGCTGAAAATGCTATGTCAGCTCACGAACATATAAACTTTGAACATAAAGTTTCATCTTTTGTTCCATCAGAAGCAAGTGATAGAACAGAGTATTATCTGCCGCCTCAACGATATATAGTCCTTATGCTAATTGGCCTTTTGTGATGGTCCACCCATTCACTTTTACTTTTCCTTAACCAGTTTTACTTTATTTACATTGTATTTATCATTTTGTGGATTATTATTTCATTTGGACTGATTGCAATTCTTACTTCTGAGCTGTAGGAGTTGTGCATGCACAAGTCCGACAATTGTTAGCTGCTAATGCACGCGTGTAGGACATGACCCCTCTTGCGTCATAGCTAGAGCGATCATCAGATTATGCAAATTTTTTCCCAGTGTGAAACAGACACGTTGGATTTGTACGCTGCATGCTATAACTAAGCGACATTAGGTCACAGAGTCAGAGTAGTATAGTAAATGTATTGAGTAAGGAGGAGTATTGTTAGGAATCAGCTGAAACATGTTGAAGTAGTACGTTGAATCAGCATGTGTTGTGTAGATAGAAGGAGTTGTTAGTAGAGATTTAGATAGATGTGAGCTGCTAGTACTAGAACTTTTGTATTCATCAACTGAATTTGGTATGTCTTTGAATTTTTTGGAAACAAACTTTGTTTTAGAAACTTTTGAATTATTGCTGTTTTTCTCTTGAGCAACCTTAATTGATTTTTGATTAGATTTAAACATAAATTTGACAATCCTTTTGAATTCTTACTCGATAAGTAATGCTAGACAAATACAAAACGAATCCTATTTAAACTTTATTTGGCAAGTTGCAACTTTACTTGGCACCCAATAAACTATCCGGAATTCTCAATAAATTTGGATCAAACAAAAGTTAAACTTGAAAAGTTAATAATCTTTGGAGCGTTACACTTTACCTGAGCTAAGGTTCGACAGTTCAAAACATCCGTCATCGTGCACATTTGTCAAATCCATGGAAGAGCATTTCCATTTACATGAATTGTCCAGCAACAAAAAGGTGATTTCCATAGTATTTTAATTGGATGTGCTAAGCAATGATGGAAAAACATAGGATGTCATCATGGCATAGAATTTTGGGAAGACTTTAAAAACAAACTTTGGAAATTTATTCTCCTTACAATGACTTTACTAAAAACTTTTTTTTTAAAACAGAACTTTTTTCACGAAGACAAAGGGAAGGAGATGACATTGAAAAATTCATCTGGGGTACAGTACAGTTATACTAACTGTACGATCCTGATGCTGCCAAAATTGACATAATAAACAGCATTATGTCCCAATTACTTCTGCTCTTAATAGTTTTTTAGAAGTCAGAAACGCAACTTCAATTTCAATTTTAATCAAACTGGCTCAGCAATACATCACAAGAAGAAAATCTGCAAAAATGGCATTAAATCAACAATGGATGCAATCCTTGCCAAAGCAGAGATATCAGATTCAGTATTGCAAAATAACTCACGCACGAACTGAAGTTACATGGTCCCGAAAATTTGTGCCAAATGCGATGCAGAATGAACGAAGCAGAGATTATGTTCCACATCAAGCTTCAAATGATGACAGTAGACCAAAAACTTTTGTTATGAATAATAGAGAAACTTTTAGATGTAATTTTTGTGGCCAACTAGGGCACACGGAAAAATATTGCTACAGAAAAAAAAATCAATTCGGGAAACTTAAATTAGGATCTTTGAAGCAAGAGGCTAAAGTTCCTCAAGAAAAGTCCTCTCGTGAGTTATGCCTTGCCACTGTTGGTACACATAATATTCTAGATTTACCTTTAGTGAAGCTTTATGATGAAATAATTGAATTCATAGCTTGTATCGACATAGGAGCTGATATTTCAAGTCTACACAAGAAAGTATGGGATAAAATTCAGAGAAGTTGTAAGCTGAAATTGCAGCCATGGTCCCATGGATCTTTGAACTTAGCTTGTGATCCCAAGTAGAAGTCATGTATAATTAGAGGCTGGCGATCTCGGTGATTGACTGCCATTGGTTGATTGAGTCATGTGGTTTATTGTTGCCATGTTTTGTCGTACAAGTGAGAAAGCCTATGAGTAAGTGTGTATACCTAGTTAAAACTTCTCAGTTGTTACAGTTTTATACATTTCTATCACTTTTTTTTTTTATCTATAAGAGCTTCCATATTTTATCAATGTCTCACAGTGCTGCATTTGTGTGTAAAAATTCCACTCACAGCAATAAATTAATGAATATTTTTTCCAAGAAACCCTGTCAGAAGATGGCAATCGGCTGTAAAAACACTGAACTGAAACCCACAAATAATTTCTTTTAAGGTTCATTTAAAAAACGTGCTAATGTTTCCACTTTATTGTCTGCCTATGCCAATATTTGTTCGTCTGTCTTTCCACTTGTCTGTCAGTCTACAGACAATCAATTTTTTTACTTTTAGAGATAAATGAAAAATTCTTTTTGGGTTGAATAAGGTCGAAAAAATATTGTGGTTCCCAATTTTGAAATCTTCCAATAGCTTTAATAGTGCCCTCTAGTGGTGTAAAATGATGGAAAATGCTAAAATTTCAAAAGAATATTGCAAACAAACTATTTACACTAGAAATCTGAAATTTTGGTAGTAGAGATGATCCAAAGGTTTACAATGGCAACAAAGCTTTACCTCTTAGCTAAAAGGGGGTGCGAAAATTAAACTTTTTATTTTAAGAGATAAATAAAACAATCTCTCTCCTTTTTTTTGGGTTTTACAGGTACTAATAAAATATTAATATTTACAATTTTCAAATCCCAGTCAGTTGAAATTTCCACTGCTAGAAAATGCTAAACGCGGTAAATAAAAATTCAAAAGACTGCCTCTAACAGTTGAAAAAAGCTGGAAATACCAAATCTTTAAACTAATATTGCAAACAATCTATTTATGATAGAAATTTAAATTTTTGGTCATAGCAAGGAGGTGTTGGTAAAATGCAACTTTTCTGCTTTAAGAGATAAAAACATTTTTTGTATTTACAAGAACCAATAAAACATTAATAGTTCATTTTACCAATTATGCAGTAGTTTGAATTTCCACTGTCAGTGAATTTCCACTGTCAGGGGGTATAGAATGTGTAAAATAACCAGAAGAATTCATATCACCTCTGGCACATATGGGAATCTCATTTTCAAAGAGAATGAAGTTTGTCCTTTGCCTACATTTTCATTCCTTAAAAGTTTTAATTATAGACGTTTGTGTTGTTTTTCTGATGAGGTCCCACCATCCTCATGGACCTTCTTCTATTGTGTATATAAACTGACAGGCTCCTGTCAGACCTCTGTAACAAGCAGCTGCTTGAAGATTATTTTTTGTAATGTACGATGGGGAGAAATGCACAAAGTATTTTATTAGTAATTATACAACATAAAAAGTATTTGTCTTTTAGTTCTTAAATTAGAAAAGTTGCTTTTTTCCCCACACCTCTGAAAATAGTGGGCAGATCACTGCTATCAGTGGAATTTCTACCATAAAGACTACCATAACTACTGCCAAAATTTCTACCATAAACAGATCACTTGAAACATTCATTAAAAGTTTTACCGTTTAGATATTTAGTGATTCCTAATGATATAAATTAAAACTACATTTTAAAATGAGAATTATATTTCATAAGTACCAACTAAAAAAGAGATTTCCAATTATCTCTTAAAACAAAATGGTTCTGTTTCTTACCTACCTTGGGCGTAGGGGTCAATTCATTATAAATGGAATCTTCAAGACTGTCACACATTCCATCACCAAAATTTCAAATTTCCAGCATAAGTACATCGTTCACAATATTCGTTTTAAATTTTGTAATTTTTCGATTTTTTTCCACCAATAAAGGGCATAATTACAGCTTTTGGGAGATTCGGAAAATGCAAATTGCAATGTTTCATCAATAGCAGTCTAACTCAAAAAAAGTTCTAATTTATCTCTAAAAACATACAATTTTCTGTTAAAACAGGTTGCATTCACCCTCACCCTCGATCTAAAAGGTCAAGTAATTGTTGCCAATGGTAACTTTGTTATTTTGGAATTTTGAAATTTTCCCACCGTTAGAGGGAGCTTTTGGGAGATTCGAAAAATGTAAATCGTAATATTTCATTAATATCTATCCAACTCAAAAAGAATATTTTATTTATCTGTACGAACAAAAAAGTTCGATGTCTACAGATGGACCAGGTAAATATATATAATGACAAGACCTATTAGTTCTGCCTAAAGCACTACTAGTATAGGGAAATGCCATATTCACCACTACCTATGGTCAGGGGCAAGACAGTTCCATATAGATACAGCTGGTCCCCGATTACCTAAAGGCGAACAGTACTATAGGAGTAAAGCTCATTCATCAGTCAAAACCTAAATTTAATCTATGTCCTGGACCCACCACAAACAAAGATATAGAATCCAAGTTGTCCAACATGGAGAGATACTAGTCAGCAGGGCCCTCAACTTCATCCATCTTAGTCTGTCCAACCGTGGACCAATCCAGTCAGCATAGCCTTCAACTTCATTTAGGCCCTCAAGCCCCACCTTGACAAGGTGGCCCCGTATCGGGAGGGGGGGGGGGGGGGTTGTTGTCTACAGATGGACAGACAACAAAGCAAAATAATCTTTTTTCTTTTTTAATGCCCTAAAATTTACTTTTCCTTTTTCATTTTCTAAAGTGCTTCCAATCGTGAGCACTGAAATCTGTATCAAATCTTTTTCTTTTTTAATGCCCTAAAATTAAAAAAAAATTAAAAAAGAAAATTAAAAAAGAAAAATCTTTTTTCTTTTTTAATGCCCTAAAATTTACTTTTCCTTTTTCATTTTCTAAAGTGCTTCCAATCGTGAGCACTGAAATCTGTATCAAATATTACCCTACCACTTTCCGAAATCCATAAGTATCCATGCAATACCATTAAGTTTTTGCAAGCCAAACAATTCAAGCAACAACAAACATTGCGTCCAATTATGAGATTGCCAACCTCTACCTATATAGGGCCTGTAGTCCCAAGCAGTGTTTTCTGCAAGGAACTATTGAATTACCTATGATTTTAAACAACGTGGAGATAAGATTTGAATTTGTTGTAATAAATGAGTTATTATATGACTCCTTGATAGGAATGGATGCAATACGAAAACACTTCATAGAATTCGATTCTGTTAATAATACTATTTCACTGAATGCAACAATAAAAGAAAAACTTGATGTCAACCCAATGAAATTGGATATCAGAAAACATGCAGACAGCATTTATTTATTTAGATCATAATGAGAAAGTTAAGTTAGAAGTTCTGCTCAATGCTAATTACAAACTTTTTAACAAGCTTGGCAGATGTTAAATTTTAGAGCATCAAATCGACATGGGCAATAGTAAACCATACAATTATCTTCCAAGTAAAAAATAATCTCTGAGTAAATTAAGGAAATGTTAAAGGATGGGATAATTGAAAACCAAGTTTTACCCCTTGGGCTTCACCAGTTGTCCTCGCTAAAAAGAAAAGTGGAGATTTGAGATTTTGTGTGGACTATCGAAAACTAAATGTTGTCACTACTTATTATTCAGAATCTACTGACACAACTGGCTGGAAATAAATTTATTCCCACATTAAATTTATCGTCAGGATATTGGCGGTTTCTGTACATCCACCAGATCAGCCCAAAACTGCTTTCCTCACAAAAGATGGATTATTTCAAATTCGTTATTTACTATTTGGCGTAAACGGAGCACCCACCATGTTTCAATGTCTTATGTCCTTGGTTCTGGGTGATTTGAAAAGAAAAATTTATGAAGTCTACTTTGATGACATATTTATTTTCTTCACTGATTTTTATTTGAGCATCTGTGTGATTTAGATTTGGTTTTCTCAAGGTAAGAGAAGCCAGGCTCACCATAAAATTATCTAAATGCACATTTCTCCGAGAAGACATTAAATACCTCGGTTTTATGCTAATGCAGATGTAGTAAGAACATTACCTAATAAGATTGAAGCCATAGAACAATTTCCCCCGCCATGCATTTCAAAGCAAATTAGCAGATTTCTAGGAATGTGTGGCTGATACTGACAATTTGTACCTAATTTTGCAAATTTGACTGAACCTTTATGTGAATTACACTGAAAATGAAAACAGTTTCATTGGACACCTGCTTGAGGCATAGCATTTCAGAAATTAAAAGTTACATTTGTGTCCTGCTCCCATGTTGGCCTTGTCGCATTCAGGCAAACCTTTCAAGATTTACATTGATGCTTCTGATGTTGGTCTCAGTGCTATGCTCAGCCAAATGTAGGATGACAATTGTGAACACATCATTATGTAAGCCAGTCATAGTTTGAGTCATGCTAAAAGGATTTATACAGTGACTGAAAAAGAATGTCAAAGTGTAATATGGGCTCTAGAAAATTTTAAAGTGCAACTAGACACTTCCGACATTACCATTTTGACCAACCGTGCTGCTTTACAATGGTTGCAGACATACACCAATTTAACAGGTCATCTATTGCGCTGGGCATGCACCTTCAAGAATTCAATTTCATGTTGAGCACCGAAAGGGAACTGCATATCAGCTACAAGATGCATTGTCCCATGCAGCCAGCAGAAGTTATGCCAGAGCTGGAGGATAAGCCTTTTGCTCCCTCACTTGTCACAATAGTTCCCATAGAATACAATGAACACTTAGTTAAAAAACAACAAAAAGATTAAGAATATGGAAATAAGTTATATACCATTATTTGAAAACTGATAAATTACCTCCAGATCCTAGTATAGCTTCAAGTATTGTTGGAAGAGCCAGACATTTTCAATTAATTAATGACATTTTGTACTACTACAGATGACCGAGTCAAACAGGTAGTTATCATCCATTTATCCCCAAGACTTTAAGAGAGTACATACTCCAAGAATTGCATGATGTACCATCAGCAGGACATCTAGGTACACAAAAAACATATCAGAAGGTAGCCAAAACAGCATATTTTCCAGCTTTGAGAAGGGATGTAAAAACCTACGTAGAAACATGCTCAATTTGTCAAACCACAAAATTCGATCAGAACCATCCTTCTGTCTTATGTAAAGCAGATCTCCAACAAACCCATGGAATTAGTAGGCATGGATTTAATGGGCCCGTATCCACAAACACAAGCGGGATTCTAATATATTCTGGTGCAGTTGATTATTTTTCAAAATGGGTTGAAATATTTCCTGTTAGAAATGCAACAGCAACAATTGTTTATAAATGAATTTATATGCAGATACGGGGTACCCAGAAGTATAGTTTCAAAAAATGGGCCCCAATTCATTTCAAATGTGCTTGCTGAAGTATGTGAAATATTTCAAATAAAACACATATATACAACTACATATCATCCACAATCAAATTTAACTGAAACAATAAATTGAAATATTGGTAGAATGATGCAAAAGTTTTTCTTTGCTCTATTCACTTCATTACACGAAACAACTAAATTCACGCCTTCAAGGATATTTATAGGAAGAGAGCTGATATTACCCTGGGACAGACTCATTAGTCAACCTACATCTCCACAAACCATTGAATTTAGAACGGAACAGCATATTCAAGCCATTTCCTACAAGCACAACAGAAGCAACGAGAAGATTATAACAAAAGACGACTGCATACGTAATTTAAAATAGATGATAAGGTCTTGATTAAAATGCACCAAAAAAGTGATACAAAATAAAAGTGACGAAAAGTGATAAAGGGGATTCATAAAGATATTTACACCGTTATATGCTGGACCATATATTGTAAAGAAAAAATTTCACATTTGTTATATGAATTAGCTAACTTAACCTCTAATGCCTCAATAGGATAATACAGTAAACATTAAACAGTATGAAAGTTCTATAGAATTTTCCAGATCAGAAGTCTCAAATGATCTGGATGCTCCACAACAAAACCAGGAAAATGATGTCTCTGAGGGTGATGAGCCACTACCAAGCAGAAGAGAGAAGACTGGATTATAACCTATTTCATACAACAAGAAAAAAAGATAGTGAAGCCAGATTCAGCTGTTCCATTGATGTCAAAAGCGTAGTGAGATGTCAACACGATGACCACAGCCTGCAGAGTGACATAGCTCTCAATATAGACGACTTCACCAATGAGATCTTCAGAAGCATCTATACCTTGCCTATCAATCGACACATGAATGAAGCTACTGAGAAATTGCTCTATGATGATTTATTGCAACAGAGTGTGGACAATGAAAATTTAAGTACACTGCTCAACATTGAAAGTGCCCCAACCAGAAGGACATGCAATACAAACATGAAAATAGAAGGGTGGGTGGGTGCAGTTGAGATATGCAAATGCTGATAATCCAGAGCAATGATGTGTGTTGCTCAAGAGATAAAATGTGCAAGAAGGAACAGGGAACAGAAGTAAGCAGAATTTTTTTTATGTATTCTGGCTCATCTGAGGTTCTAGTTGAATCATAAGGAGTTATATCGTATTAACATGATTTCAAGTGTAATTATAAATTTTTGTAGATTTCTTTCATTTCAGCTGACTGAAAGCTGAATTGAGTGCTGTAAGTTAGAATTTAGAAATTTAGGAGCTATTATGCAGATGGGAGTCATACGAATGGTTGTGATTAAGTGGTTCCACTAGGAAATTGTTCAGCAAGGCCGAAAATGCCTGGTACATGCTGTCGGCAAGTTTATCCCCATTTGGATGCTTTTAAGAGAGGAAGAATTATAGCATATGTGAAGCTGGATGGACTACACGTAGGTGTCCCTGCTTATGTTCATCGGCATGCACAAAATGTTAGACACTGTTGACAACAGTGGCAAAATGTAGGTTCTAGTGTGTCACAGAGGGAGTGGTGTCGCCCCAACAGAGGTCAGCATGGCTTGATAGGTGCATTATTCGACATGATCCTTTGTTACCACAGAGCACTGTAGGTGATATTCGATGGGCTGTGTCAGCAGCCTTGGACATCCTCATAACGAACCAAATGGTAAACTGAAGGTTGCATGAAGTACACCTGCACTCTAGGCAACTGTTATGTTGACTGCAAACCATCACAGTGCTCATCTGGCTTGGTGTCGAAGTCTTATGAACTGGGGTCATGAATGGAACACTGTTGTGTTTAGTGAAGAATCCAATTTCTGTCTGAGTGCTGATGATTGATGGGTCAGTGTATGGTGACAATTTGGTGAGAGGATGGATCCAGCTTTTATTCATGACCAGCACACCGCCTGTCAGTCAGGCATAATGGTATGGGGTGCTATTGGATATGACAGCAGGTCACCTCTTGTCCACATTACTGGAACACTGACAGCTGCATGATACATTAGTGTGGTTCTGCAGCCCATTTTGTTACCATTCCTGGGAGGCATGCAACAGCCCATTTTCCAGCATGACAATGCCTGTGTACACACTGCTAGGTCTTCAGACAATGCCTGCAACATGTTCAAGTAAGTTCACCACTTACTGAGGCAGTCACATTGTGATGCATTATCTCATCTTCTAACTACTGTAAGTGGCTGCAAATTAAATCATGGTATGCCAATATGTATTGCTATTGTCGTGCCCACAGCGAACTAGTCCTGTGGACACGACTCTGGGAGCTGGAAGGTTCTCGAACATTCAGACGGGCGAGCTAACCTCCATGTTGGATCCGCGGACAACAAACTACAGCGGAGGTGAAGTTGACCCCCTCCCCCCTCCTTGCGGCAGAGCACATGCGATGCTCCTGCCGTGACCTGAATCAAGGACTCCGGAGAGGGGGGGCCTTCCCCTTTGTTTCAAATGTCGGGCCAATGAGGTAAGGACACCTCTCGCCGGCGACCTCCGATTGGTGACACATGACTCCAGAGCCAAAAACAAAGAGATGGAAATTGACTTGCCTGATGTGGAGAGCCCACTCTTTCTTCTTCTTGTCCGGGTCAGCGATGTGGGCTGACGTGTCCTGCAAGTACTCCACGAAGTTCGAGAGAGTCAGCGCAGCACATGAGAACAAAGAGCGATGGTGTCTACTGAACTTCGGCTCCAGCAAATAAGAGGTAGGGACTATTTCAACATTTAGGGTTCTCTTACACATGAGCAGTGTCTAGCCTCCGTCGCCGCACTCCCGTAACGAACTGGGCACCAAAACCTAATTTTTGTCAAAAAGAGACTTTTACGAACTTTTCAGCCCCAACGAACTTTGAGTCCGCTTCAGTCGAAGTGACCGGAACTCTGATGTCCGAGAACATCCCGGATGGGGGATGCAGATGACCTCTGTGATGATCATGTTTGTGTAACTGATATTCTTAATTGTGAAGTGTTAAAATAAAATGATTGTTTGTAACTTTGAGTTGCAGAAGTGTGGTTAAGTTAAGTTGCACGCAAACACAGGGAGGAAGTCGAAGGTAATAAGAATCGACCATCCCCAGAGCCCACTTTGATGAAATACGTACTGTAAAATAGAACCTGGTTTAATGATAAGATAGAAAAAATTACACAACGCAATTACCCACATGTTTGGGGAATAGAATCTACATGGTGATTTCTCCCCTAGTTGTAGCCACCCCATCGCCCAGAGCTGGTGGGGTGCACAACACTATGTGTGCTATATTTCACCCCTATCCCCTCATTCCTTCTGGGTGTTGCAATTTCAATGTCTTGCAGTGTATATTATTATTCTTCCACTGTGCCACTAATTATTTGATGTTTTATTTCTTTTCCCTGGAATAGATGAAGTGCAGATGATAGAAGATTGTTTATTGTTGTTTACACTTAGAGATTTCGAAATGTTTAATTTAGTGTTGAAACTTTGGAGTTTCGGATATTTTTTTGAAGGGAATTTATTATTCAAAGTTTATAGTTTGAGTATATAATGTGAAGTAAGTAGAATTTTTTTTATGTTTTCTGGTTCATCTGACGTTCTAGTTGAATCATAAGGAGTTATATCACATTAACATGATTTCAAATGTAGTTATAAATTTTTGTAGATTTCTTTCGTTTCAGCTGACTGAAAGCTGAATTGAGTGTTGTAAGTTAGAATTTAGAAATTTAGGAACTATAAAATGTTTATGGATGTGAATGATGAGAATGAAAGAGAATTTAGTATAGAGTGATTGCATAATTATATTTTGAAATGTATTTATGAATTTCAAGTACATTTTTGTAAAATTTGGGTGGAATTCTATTGCATGAAATGTTAGCATCGTATCTGAAAAAATTTATTATTATGGTACAGCTTTTTTCTACTCTTAGATATGATATATATGTGTTTAAATCTGTTCAGTGTCATCAGTGACATTGATGCGTCAATGATGCATAATTATTGGGATGACATCGGCAGCATTTGGTTGCATATATATTAGAACTGACCATGATCTTGAAGTTTTTGTACCGTCTATGAGCTGTCCCCAATGAAAATGACTAGTTTGACTGAGACGATCACAAGAAAAACTCCTTTGGGAGGGGTTATGTACCCTGCTTGATGCATCTGTATTTATATTCTGTGAAAGTGCAGAATTTGATGTAATTGAATTTTTCTTTAACTTTTTTAGAAGTTACGCAGTTTAGGAATGATATTAACAAGTTTTTTGTAAAGGTTATATTGTATGCAACTTTTGAATTTTATATCAGAATGTGATACTGGGTAGTCCAATAATGCTAGTATGCAATTAACTGCCACAGCCATTGGTATGTATTTACAATAGGTAGCAGTACACGTTGATAGGAGGAATGGGAGGAGGTACCTTTGATTGTGATGGAAAATTGTGTCAAAGTGAGTTAGCTTGTCTTAACAAAATTTGTGCAAACATACTTTTACTTTATTTTATGTTCAATTATGCGTAAATGATGTGAGAATTATTCAAAATTGGCTCGTCAAAATCGGTTAAGTTAAATTTTGACTCCCTTTGGGAGGGGGAGTTGTGATTGTCCACCCATTCTCTTTTACTTAACCAGTTTTGATTTATTCACCTTGTATTTATCATTTTGGGGATTATTTCATTTTTTGGACATCACAATCCTCGTTCCAAGCATAGGAGTTGCACATTCGCAAATCTGACCTTTCAATTGTCAACTGCTAAAGTGCATGTAGGACACAACCCCTCTTGCATCATAGCTAGCACTATCATCATATTATGCAAATGTCTTTCCCAGCATGCAATAGACACATGCTAGCTTTGTACGCCACTTGTTATAGTAGTGACGTTAGGTCACAGAGTCAGAACAACAGATTGAATGAGAGTTAGTGGAAGAGTCTTTGTGAGAAGAATATAGAGATGTAGAAGTCAGAAGTTTGTGTTGTGTAGATAGGAGTTGTTAGTCTAAAAATTTTTGTATTCTACCATTGAGTTTGGTGAGTTGAATTTTTTGAAAATAAACTTTGCTTTAGAAGCTTTTGAATTTTTGCTAGTTTTCTTTTGAGCAACGTTGATTGATTTTTTGATTTCATTTAAACTTTAATAAAACTTGACAATCCTTTTTGATTTCTTACTCGATAAGTAATGCCTGATATTATACATTAACAAACCCTATTTCAACATTATCTGGCAAGTTATTATTGTCTGGTGCCTGATACAGGAATCCAGAATTTGAATAAAATTGGATCACACAAAAAGTCGAACTTTAAAAGTTATTAATCTTTGGAGCATTACAAAGTGTGTGATCAAATGCAAGCATTGTGGCCACTCTATGCAAATGTGGCTTCCAAGTATGATCATGATGTCGCATGTGCCACCTTAGCTGGAGTCAGAGTGATGTGTTTGTAGGAGTGACTGAAATGATAGCAGTCAGAGAGACGAGTTGTAGAGTGACAGGTCACAGCAGTCAGAGAGATGAGTTGTAGAGTGACTGAAGTCATAGAAAGATGAAGTGTCAGAATGGAAAGTGTGTAATTGTAGAGTAGAAGGAGCTTTATTTGTGCATCACTTTTATGAATGATTTAGTAAAGACTTTTGTATCTTACTGGTGAATCTATAAGTCAATAAACTTTATTTTACGAAATTTGTATTTGACTATTTTTTTTTTCTCTTGAGTAAATTAAAAGAACCCTTATTTAATTTCTTGGCAAGATAAATTGCTTGGCACCTAGACTCAGTTACTAGCAAATAAGATAATAACATGCTTCTGGAGCATTACACAACATGTTGAAAGCATGGCATTAATTCACAGTAAATTTCAACCTAGACTATTTCCATTATATTATTTTAATAGTTTTCTGGGACCACTGTGTGATGCCCCCTCATTCACTTTACCTTAACCAGTTTTGCTTAATTTATGTTATATTTATCATTTTGGGGATTTTTATTTCATTTTTGGCATCACAGTGCTCATTTCCAAGAGCTTAGGAGTTGCACATGCGCAACTCCGAACTTCCAATTATCACCCGCTAAAGTGCGTGTACAAGGACATGCCCTCTGTTGCGTCATAGCTTGCACGCTCGTCATTTTATGCAAATGTCTTTACCGGTGTGACAGCCAGGTGTTGCTAAGCCTGCTATAACTGTGACATGTTAGTCACAGGAGTTAGTTGAGTTTTTGAGTAGAGAGAAGTAGTTGGTGAGGAGTTAGAGGCAGTTGAAGGAGAAGAGTTGATAGAGTTGTTTGTTAGTTGTCAGTTTGTAGTGAGATCGAAATGATGTAGTATCTTCTTCATTGAAGTTTGGTGAGTGTTTGAAATAATTTTGGAAATAAATTTGTTTGTTAAATAAACCTTTTTTGAATCTTTACTATTTTTTTTCTTTTGAGAAACGTTAATTGTTTTGATTATAAGTAAAAATAGAAGTTTGACAATCATTGAATTTTTGAATTCTTATTAAGTAACGCTCGCTGGTATTCGAACCCTAATTGAACTTTATTTTTGGCAATTTGTTAATTATTGCCTTACACCCGACTTAGCTATCCAGAGCTTGAATAATTATTGGATCAGACAAAGGGTCCAAACTTTAAAAGTATTTCAAATTCTTAGGCTCATTACAACTGTTTGGAGCAATTAAAAAATTCATTGAATAACTTGAATAGCATATTACCAAGCATAAAATTCACTCGTGAATCAGAAAAAGAATATTACTTTATATGAATATACTAAAAACCAGAAAATAAAATAAATGCAAACAACAGTGTACAGAAAACCTACTGTAAATGTCCACCCATTCACTTTTATTTTTCCTTAACTAGTTTTACTTTATTTACGTTATATATATATATTATTTTGGGGATTTTAATTTCAGCTGCATCATTATTTCTCCTCATCAAGTCCACTAAAAGAGTTGTGCATGTGCAACTCCGACTTTTGATTGGCAGCCGCTAATGCACGCGTAACAACACGCCCCCTTTTGCATCATAGCTAGCCAAGTGTGCAATCGGAAGTTTATGCTGTTTTCCCCAGTGTGTAACACATATGTGTGTGTTGTGACATTAATTCACAGAGTAGTTTTTGGAGCTAGTAGTCGAGAGAATGTGAGCCAGAAGAGTTTGGAGGAAGAGAAGAAGTCAGTTTAGACGTTTTGATACGAGCTTTTAGTTGCTCAGAATATTTTGTATTCATCAGTTTACTTGGTGAATTTAGATTTTTTGGAAATAAACCTTGTTTGCTTTATGAAATAGTTTAACTTTTCTATTTTTTTTTCTTTTGAGCAAGATAAATTCATTTCGATTAGATTTAACTTTAAACAGTTGACAATTTAAGTAACTAAGTAATGCTTATATACTTAGCAAACCCTTATTTAACTTTATTTGACAAGATTAATTGCCTGGCGCCCAATGCTATCTGGAAATTTAATTTAGTAATTCAAAATTTGCTCATCAAAATCTGTTAAGTCAAATTTTGACTCCCTTTGGGAGGAGAGTTGTGATGGTTCATCCATTTTCTTTTACTTTTCCATAACCAGATTTACTTTATTTAACATTATATTTAGTATTTTGGGGATTATTTTTAGTTGGCCATCAATTTTTCTCATCCCGATCCGCTAAAGGAGTTGCACATGAGCAACTCTGACTTTTGATTGACAGCCGCTAATGTGCACAGTAAGATTATTCAAATGTTTTACCCACTGTGAAAAACACGTGTCAGTTGTATGCCTAGTGTCAGGTAATACTAAGTGACATTAGGTCATGGAGTCAGACAGTGATGAAAGCTGTTAGTATGATGGTAGTGATGATAGTGGAGAACGAGAACGATGTTAACTGAGAAGTTTTGTCAGTTTTGGAGATGTTTAAATGAGTTTTTATTTGCTCAGACTACTTTTGTATTCATCAGTTTATATGATGAGTCATGAATTTTTTGGAAATAAAATTTGCTATATGAATATTTTGACTTTGCTGTTTTTTTCTTGATATTTGATTAAGACATAATTTTAACAATTTTACAAACTTTCAATTTCTTACTCAATAAGTAATGCCCATATACTTAATGAAATCTCATTTAATTTTATTTGGCAAGTTAATATTGCCTAGCACCCAATATGCTACCCGGAGTTTTCATTTAATTTGGATCAGTCAAAAGGTCAAAAGTAACGAAATTTAACATACTTTTGGGGCGTTACAGTTGCAATAGTGTAATGCTCCAAAATATATGTTATTTGCTTCCGGATAGCTTGGGCACCAGGCAATTAATCTTGCCAATAAAGTTAAATGAGGGTTCTTAGAATGATTAACACTCCTTAATAGAAATTTAAATCAAAATATTGTCAATTATTAAAGTTAACTCTATCCAAAATCTCAAAACTTTGATCAAGAGAAAAATTAGAAAGTCAAAAAGTATTTCATAAAACAAATAAAGTTTATTTCCAAAAATCTAGACTTGCCAAAGTGAAACTTCCTTCTACAGAAATATCTGAGTAACTCTGCTCCCTCAAACAAAATAACTCCTCTCTGAGCTCCAACAAACTCTCACGAACATTCTAACTCATCATCATCCTCCTCCTCCTCCTCAAGCAGCCATGGGCTACGGAGGTCCAACCAGACCACGCAGTTTAATTCTCCAAGCATATCTGTCCTGAGCTGCATCTGGCCACTGCACTCCAATTCTAACAAGGTCCTGTTTGACACTGTCTGCCCACCACATCCTAGGACTCCCCCTCCTTCTCAGTCCTCTAGGCACACTGTTCATAACCCTATTCACCAATCTATAATTATCCATACAGGCAACATGGCCAAACCACCGGAGTCTCTCTCTGCACAATATCCTGCTTAAAGGAGGTTGCAGACTCCTTTGCCTAACCTCATCATTAATTACAAAGTTAAACCACCTAATACCCAAGATACTGCGTAAGCATCTAGAATCAAAAGCATCTAGTTTCCTGTTATCTTGTTTATACAGCATCCAAGTTTCACTACAATAACTAACCCTAGAAAGAACCAAACTATTATACAGTCTAATTTTAGTCTTTAGGTGTATATGCCTATTTCTCCACAATCTCCATAGATTCTTAAAAGTCCCAGCAGCAAACCCTATTCGTCTGTTAATCTCATGCCACACATTACCAGTATCTGTTACATAACTCCCAAGGTAATTAAACTGTGACATCTGCTCAAGACTACAACCATTCAGATGAACTGAATCACAACCTGCCAGACCAATTTTCATCACTTTAGTTTTCTCTCTGTTTATAACCAAACCTACTCTACTACCAGTCTCATCAACAGCTCGAATGAAAGAGTTCATCTCATCAACATCATTTGCCAAAAAAGCTAAATCATCAGCATAATCTAAATCAGAAATTTTAGTATCTCCAGACCATTTAAGGACCAAAATCTTTCCCTTGGAGTCAATTTGCATAACATAATCAACAACCAAACAAAAGAGGAAAGGAGACAAAATGCACCCTTGTCGAACACCAGACGTAATGCTAAACCAATTGCTACAAGCCTTACCAACTCTCACACACAACTCAGTGTTATTATAGAGAGCTTTCATTATGTTAACCAACTTGTCTGGTATACCATATGATATCACAATCAACCAAAATTATGACGATCAACAGAGTCGAAAGCCTTTTTGAAATCAACAAAGCTAGCAACCAAAGGTTTCTGAAACTCTAAACATTTCTCAAGAATCTGCCTAAGTGAAAATATCTGATCTACACATCCCCTACCACTTCTGAATCCACATTGCTCATCACGCAATTGCCTGTCAACCAGATTCTTAATTCTATTAAGCACAATCATGGAAAAAACTTTACCTGGAACAGAGAGTAGTCTGATACCCCTATAGTTATCACAAGAACTGCGATCACCTTTTTTGAAAATAGGGATAATAATAGCTCTGGTAAAATCTTTAGAAAGCAAGCTTTTATCATAAAAGTTATTCAAAATTTCAGTCATCCAAGTGGTAACTGAAACATTCCCAGCTCTGAGCATTTCTGTAGTAATTTCATCTTCCCCTGGGGATTTATTAAGTTTAAGTTTAGAAATAGCCAAAATAACTTCAGATTGTGTTATAGGGCCAACATTAAAGCCGCCAATGCATCAATCATCATCACAAACAATGGGAGTAAAACTAACCACATTGTTTAGAACATCACTGAAATGCTCAGCCCACCTAGCCATGACAGAATCCTCCCCTTCTATAACCTTACCTTGTTTATCCTGCAGTCCTTGTATGCCTGTCCATTTTCTACCACATAAAACATTAACTATCTGGTACAGCTCTCTGCTGTTGTGCTGCCTAACCGCTTCCTCAGCCTTGTCAGCCAAGCCATCAAGCCAAAGATTCTTATCAGCAGCTAACTTATCTTTTACACGTTTATTAAGCTCTGTGTAATCTTTTCTATTAGGACTAGTAGGGTATTGATTAAGGACATTCCTGCAGTTCCTTCTTTCTGAAATGAACTCAAGTACCTTATCACTCAAATAATTCTGCCTACTCTGCTCCTTTTTTCTAAAATACTGTTAGTGTCCAAAAAAGCCTGTTTAAAATGGCCCCATTCTTCCTCAACTTCAGTAGTAAGCGGACCATGATTGTCATAATGACAAAGTAACATATCATGGTAAGCTTTGGCTATAACTGGGTCTTTCAGAGCTTCGGTATTAAAGGTAAATTTTTTAACCTTAGTTCAACACTTTTTAAGTTTAAGTTGCAAGACACTTTTAACAAGGTAATGGTCAGATCTAATTTCAGCTCTCCTATATGACCTGGTATTCCTAACAGAACTAGCCCATTTGCTGTTAATTAATATATAATCAATCACATATATATATAATATGCAGCCCATCAGGTGAAACCCATGTGTACTTATGTATGTCGCGGTGTTTGAAATAAGTGTTAGTTATTCTGAAACCATTGAGTTTACTTACCTGTAGGAGATGTTGCCCATTGCCATTGCAGCTACCAATAGGGCCTATTACTCCTCCCCAAAGGTCAGAGTCAGTACCAACTTTGGCATTGAAGTCACCTAGAACAAGGGTAATACTCCTTTCTTCACAGAATTCAAAATATCCTGAAGTTGCCCGTAAAATCTATCCTTCTCATCCTCATCGGCATCCTCAGTGGGGGCATAACAGCAGATAGCATTCAAGTCTCTAATGCTTGTCTGAAATTTTGCTGTAAGAAACCTTTCATTAATGCACTCATATCCTAGAAGAGCATCACTAGAATGTCTGCTGAGAAGCAGACCCTGCCTTGGTGATGCTTTCCATCCTCCCTTGATGTAAAGAGAAATTTAAAGTTATTTTTAAGTATCACACCTTTATCTGTCCATCTGGTCTCTTTCAACCCTAGAATATCTTGGTTATATCGCTGGAATTCCTTCGTGAGGACATCAAGAGAATAACCTCTATGTAATGTTCTCACTTTCCAAGTTCCTGCAGAGAGAAAATGATTAGTAGGATTTTTAAAGAAACTAGGTTTAAAGTCACCGATGGTGGTAGGAACTTCAGGCACCACCTTTTCAAGTGGACTTTTTCAAGAGCCATATGATCTGCCTGAGACATAATACTCCAGATCAGAATTGATGATGTCCAACTAGCTAAGTGAGGTTCAGGTACCTGCGATGGCCTCTGATTAGGATTATCCACCAGCTGATATAAGGTATCCCATGCCTCTGTTCACTTAGGGCTGGCAACCCAGAAGCAAACAGAAAATACAGAAGCAGATTCTCCCTCAACAGGGGCCCACCAGTGCAGCAAGTCCAGAGGATCCATAATCAAACTCAAATCCATAAACAAATCCAGTCTAGTAGGTATAAATGGTCAGCACCAGGATTCTGTGAAGTTGACCACTCCTCAGCAGGTTAGAAAAAAAAAAGGAAAAAAAGTGGCAATAGATGACCAGATCAGTAGGCCATACTGAACTGGCAGCCCTCCCCTTCCCTTCCAAAAGAGAATATCTCTTTTGAAAGGTACTAACGGCCTGCACCACGAGAAGGTGGGGTCGAACGTTAGGTGCTAGACCTGGCCGATTCTGTGCATAATCAGTAGGGATTGGTACACAGCTCTCCTTCCAGTTTACGCCTAGCTACTATTTACAGGCCACATTCTAACTACTGTCTCCTACCTAAGTGACCTAATGTCACTTACTATACACGTAGCACGCAACTGACACACGTGCTGCATGCGAAAGCACATTTACATAAACTGATGATTGCACACTCCTGCTAGCTATGACACAAGATGGGGCATGTCCTTCTGCATGCATTGGTGGCTGTCAATCAAAAATTGGAGTTGTGCATGTGCAACTCCTCTAGCAACATGGGCAAAGGAAAAATGATGATTCAACTGAAATTTAATGCCACAAAATAAAAATTATAATATAAATAAAGTAAAACTGGTTAAGGAAAAGTAAAAGCGAATGGGTGAACCATCACAATGGCAATGGGGACTGTCTCCTACAGGTATGTAAACTTAATGGTTTGCAAAGAACTAATACTTACTACAAACACCAATACACATGGGTTTCACCTGATGAGTTGCACAAGAATATAAAAAAAAAAATACCCCCTCAAGCAGCTGCTTGCCACAGAGGTCTGACAGGAGCCTGTCAGTTTATATGCCATAGTAGGAGATCTGAGAGGGTGGCAGGACCTCAGCAGAAAAACGACTCATACATCCATGCCTTATCCAGGGCTCAAACCCAGGTCCCTTAGATCAGTAGCCAAGCGCGCTAACCACTCGGCCATGTACGATAATTATATTTTAATTAGCAGCAAATGAGCTTGTTGATTAGGAATACCAGATCATACAGGGGAGCCAAAATTAAGTCTGACCATTACATGATCAGAAGTGTCTGTCAGGATCTTACAACTGAACCTACTTCAAGCCTTGCAATATGGTAATCCAAAACAGGAAACATCATAAATCTGTCTGTGTGGTCTAAGCATAACCCTGAGTTAAAGTGTTATTGCAATGACACCTCAGTTGATCTGTAAAAAGGGTTGAGTGGAGCCAGTAAAAAGGGCAAGTTGATGACGTGAGGGTGACTGTGCCAATTGTCACCTGACCCGAAGATCAAACGATTACCTGGGGCAGTGTGAAATTTGGAGTGGGAAAAACAACAACTGACTCAGGTGAAGATGGGCAGAGTTTCAAGTGGCTAGAAGAGGATTTATCTGTGGGTTTGGAAGCTCTGTGCCAGCTGTGGACTTAAAATGTCCTGTGTATTTAAATCTCTACTTCTGCCTCTCCTTCATTGCTCCAACCTGCCTTATGAACTAGGTTCTTCATTGGTGACAAGTGATTTCCACATGTGCACAACTGCCCACTGACTGTGTAACACTCCAAAGATTATGAACTTTTAAAGTTGGACCTTTTTGTCCGATCCAAATTCCTGATATCTGTATCAGGCGCCGGCAATAATAACTTGAAAAAATTAAGTGAAATAGGGTTCGTTAATGTATAATATCAGGTGTTACTTATTGAGTAAGAATTCAAAAAGGATTGTCAAGTTTAATTAAAGCTTAAATATAATCAAAAAACAATCAACGTTACTCAAGAGAAAAAAATAGCAAAAATTCAAAAGTTTCTATAACAAAGTTTATTTCCAAAAAATTCAACTCGCCAAACTCAATGGTAGAATACAAAATTTGTAGACTATAACTCCTATCTACACAAAACATACTTCTGACTCCTTCATCTCTACTCTCACAACTCACTCCACAATTTCTATCATTCTGACTACATCTCAATCTACCGTTCTTTCTAACATTGTGACCTCACATCACTACTATAACAAGCGGCTGTACGGCGGCACATGTCTATTGCACGCCAGAAAAGACATTTGCATAATATGATGATTGTGCTAGCTCTGACGCAAGAGGGGGTCATGTCATACATGCACTTTAGCAGTTGACAATCAAAAGGTTGAAGTTGCACGTGCGCAACTCCTACAACTCGAAAACAAGAATTGCGATCAGTCCAAAAAAAAACATAATAATCCCCAAAATGATAAATGTAAATAAAGTAAAACTGGTTAAGGAAAAGTAAAAGTGAATGGGTGGGCCATCAAAACTCCCCCTACCAAAGAGAGTCAAAATTTGACCTAACAGATTTTGATGAGCAAATTTTGAATAGGACACTTCTCACGTCATTTACACATAGTTGAACATCAAATAGAGTAAAAGTATGCTTATGCAAATTTTGATAAGATGAGCTAATCTCACTTTGACACAATTTTCCATCACAACCAAAGCTACCTCCTCCCGTTCCTCCTATCAATGTGTACAGCTACCCATTGTAAATACATACCAATGGCTGTGGCAGTTAACTGCATACTAGCGTTATCAGATTACTCAGTATCACATTCTGATATAAACTTCAAAAGTTACACACAATAACCTGTACAAAAAGCTGGTTAATCTTACTTTTAAAATGGTTTAAAAAAATTTCAATTTACATCAAACTCTGCTCTTTCACAGAATATAATTACAAACATATCAAGTGGGGTACAGAGCTTCCGCTTTATACTCTAACCACAATCAAAACATGTGAAAGCTAAATATTCTCCTACCACACGTAAAAAAAACTGGTATTGGGGCACTGTTAAATCCTCCTAACTGCATCAAACATACGAATCTAAGAAATTCCAAATCTTACAAACAAGTGGGAGTGTAATCATCTGCTAATTCACCTACACACAATAATCGAGAGTTAGTTGAAATAAAAAAAATGCATTAGTTACATCCCCTGTTTGAGTTTTATGTCCCCATCCCAAAGGAGTTATGCTGGTGACTGACTCGGTCATCAGATTTGGCTGTTGGGGACAGCTCCAAATGAGTACCAAAAAAAAAAAAACTTTCAAGACATCATGGTCAGCTCATATATATGCAAATAAATGCTGTCAATGTCATCCTAATAATTATGCATCATTGACACACAAATATTTTTGATGAATCGAACAGTTTTAAACACATATACATACATCATATCTAATTGTAAAGAAAAAGTTGTATCAATAATTTATAATATATGACGATAACATTTCATCCAATACAATTCCATTCACTTTTTTCATGAAAATACACTTTGCATAAAAACACTCATTTCGAAATGCACAATATTTTACAAAAGTACAAAATATTTAATCACTCTATACTATAAATTCTTTCATTCTCATGATTTGTATCCATAATCATTTTACAATTTCGAAATTCTAACTTAATGCTAACTTACAGTTCAGCTTTCAGTCAGCTGAAACGAAAAAAATCTACAAAAATACACTTTAAATCAGGTTAATACAATATAACAACTAGAACTTCAGATGAACAAGAAAACATATAAAATTCTATTCACATCACATTATAAATTCAAACTGTAGTATATTCACTCTTCGAAAATAAATATCGAAACTCCAAAGTTTCAAAAAGAAATTGAACATTTCAAACTCTCTAAGTATATAAATCACAATAATTCAACTTCAAGCTATTTCAAAGAAAAGAAATAAAACATTATAAATCATTAAGTACCACAGTGGAAGAAGAATAATATACTTCAATTTGCATTGTTGGCACTCCATTGTGATAAATCATCATCCAGTCGTTTCTCGGTGACATCCTTTCCTCATCTATCGATACGCTAGCCTACATTAGGTGAAAGCACCGCTGAAGATCTCGTTGGTGATATCATTTATTCTATGTTGACTGCTTCGTTGTCGGTTGTCGCTCTTCAGGCTGTGGTTGTTTTGTTGACATCTTGTCGCTATGTGCTTGTTTTTGAAGAGCCCGTCTTGGTGCTTTCCAGGTTTATTGCTGCCTGTTTCTAAATAATGCTTCAAGAGTTCAAAACTTCTAAACTTATTAGATTCATCAGGATTATTTGTACTTCAAATAGTTTCTGGGTTGCTTTTCTCATTAGCTTTTAGTTCTTCATTAACATTATTTTCCGTTAAAACCTAATTCAAAATGTTTCTCATTAACAATTTCAGCACTATTTTCGTTTCAAACTTCCATTTCAAAAACTTTTTCAACTAATTTTGTACTATTTTCCTAAAAAATTCTACTTCAGAAACTTTTCTTCAACTAACTTTGTACTATTTTCCTCTGCAACTATATCAACACATTTCTCATTATGAATTTGCTTTGCATCATCAACTTGTTTCTCAAAATTCACATTAATTACACTAATGGAGCATTTTATAGGTTCTTCTTGAACATTATGCTTTCGACTACAAGGTAAATCAGAAAGTCCACTGGACACGCGGCTGCAATTTCAATTGACAATTGTCGTAAATATCATCTAAAACTCACTCATTTTAACATGAGAGATCAGTTTCTGTATCATTGCGATCTATTAATTCAGTTTCTCCGTGACAAGTTTTAACAAAAAGTAAAACAACAGCGTCAAGACTTAACTTATGAGAGGGCTTTTCTTGAGGAACTTTGGCCTCTCGCTTCAAAGATCCTAATTTAAGTTTCCAGAATTGTCAATCCTTCTGTAGCAATATTGCTCCGTGTGCCTAGTTGGCCACAAAAATTACATCTGAAAGTTTTTCTATTATTGTTAGCAAAAGTTTTAGGTCTATTCATTGTTTGACGTGGAAAATGATCTCTGCTTCGTTCATTCTGCATCACTGTAGGTGTGCTCTGCACAAATTGTCGGGACCATGTAACTTCTGGTTGTATGGGAGTCATTTTACGAGACCCAACCTGATAGCCTGCTTTGGCGAGGATTGCATCCATTGTTGGTTTAATGCAGTTTCTGCAGATTCTTTCTTGCAGCATATTTTTGAGGCAATTTGACTAAAGTTGAAATTGAATTTACATTTCATATTTCTAAGAATTCCCTAATGGGCAAAATTAATTGGAACAATATGCAGTTTATAACGTCAATTTCGGTGGCATCAGCATCATACAGCTGGTATAACTCTACTGTACCCCAGATGAATTTTTTGATATCATCTCTTTTTTGTCTTCATGGAAACAGTTCTGTAGCTAACTGTGTGAAATCATTATAAGCTGGATAGATTTCCAAGAGTTCGCTTTTAAAATCTTCCCAAAACTGTATTCCATGATGACATCCTACGTTATTCCACTTTTGCTTAGCACATCGAATTAGACAAGATACTGCTAAAACCACCTTTTCATTAAAGGGCACTTCATGTAAACAGAAATGCTCCTCCACGGACTTCACAAACGTCCATGATGATGGACGTTTAGAACTGTCGAACTTATTTCGGGTAAAGGCCAATTAACAAAAGTTAGTAAATGGATTGGCAACTCATTGTTGTGGCAGTTGATAATACTCTGTTCTATCACTTGCTTCTGACGGAAACAAAAAATGGAACCTTTCATTCAAAATTTATACCTTCGTGAACTGACGTAGCATTGTCAGCAAATTTAGGGGTTGTGTTCGTTCCACTTTTCTCCTGAGGCTCATTAAGCAGATTTATTAACACTTCTGCTTCTTTCATCACATCCTGAAACCTATCTTTCCTACCTACTTTCTCTAAGTCAGGAGTCATTATGGCAGAATCGGCCATATTACTAGCAGATATGTTTAGCGGTCTGCAAAAATTTTGGAAATTTTGAAACTTTTTTATCTTGAGCAGCGCCCAAAGATATTGCTATACAACAATATAACACTAAAGTTATACCAAGCTTGAAAATAAACTTGCTTATCAAAAAGTTTATCTATTGTGTGTCCAAAAAATTCTAATCTTTACATACATACAATAAAGATCCTTACTATCAGCAATAATTGTGCTGAAACTTCAGTACCTTTGACTAATACACAAAAGTTAAGCTTCTTGCTCAACAAAATTTTTTGGCTTAAGTTGCCATTAAATCTATGAATAATACATATAACTAATGAGCTGAAAAATTCGTTACTTTGACAATCACATTAAATAATATACAATTTATACATATATATATATACCGTCCCTGTTTTCGGTGTGCCACTTTCTTTCTACGTCAGGTCCCTGTTTGGGCGACACTTTCTTTTAACACTCTCAATAATTCGGGTGGGGGGCAGGTCCCAAAGGACCCACCCCCATGGGGAAAAATTCGTATTCCATCTTCCAACACTACATAAGTGGCTTGAGAAGCCTGGAAGTAGAAGATAAAGATTTGTCCCAGAGGAGACCAGTAGGGACTCGGAGTATGGATGGCATTAAAGGGGGCGTGGAGCGCAGCCTGGCTAGAAGATGGAAAATAAGTATAAGAGCAAAAGCAGCTCCGGTCTCAAATGAGTGAGTCCCAGAGCCGGCAGATGAGCCAGCCCATGTCCCTCAGGTGTGCCCCGACTCTGGCACTCCTGATGGACAGTGTGACTGCACCCTTGCTACCTCACTGATTGCTTGGGAGCTTCTGAATTCGTTAGCAAACCCTTCCGTGATTGGACACCAGAGAATGTAGTGCTCGACATCTGTACCTGGAGCCCCACAGCTGCAGTTACTATGGGCAGAGATTTTAAAACGCTCCAGATATGCAGGGAAGCTCCCATGTCACATCAGTACCTGTGTAAAGTAGTGGTCTGTGGACATAAAGGATAGACCGACCCTTTGTAAGAATGTCTTTGTTTGAAGACCATTCTCGGTCATATCCCAGAGCCTCTGCCACTTGTCCATTACCTGTTTGCCTAGATGTAACTTCAGAGCGCTTTTAGAAGTTTTAACCGCTATCTCAAAATTGGGTGACAGTACCTGCTGAGTGGGCCATTAGTCTGCCTGCTCATTCCCTTTGTGTGCCCCTGGGGACCCGGGATTAGGTGGGCCCAGCGTGGCGGGTCGGCCAGCTAAGTGAGATGAACAGAAGACAAAAAGTGACTTTATAAAATGTGTCTTTTATTTTGTCTATCCAGCTAAAATTAATTATTTTATTAGGCACATTACATTATCCTCTCATACCAACTTTTTGTTCTGTCTTTGTGATTACTGTGACTTACTGCATGAAATCCTTCACCTTAAAAGTATTCACAAGATAGTTTTTGGCACTGAAAGGAGCCCAATTAGACTTCTGAATGCAATTTACAACAAAAAACTGCAAGGTATATTTGCCAATATCAGCCTCGCCATTAAACTGTTTTGTACAGTACTAGTTACTGTTTCTTCAACTGAAAGATTGTTCAGCAGATTATCAAATTCATTGAAAACATGGCACAGAAGCACAACTAGTCAAGAGCAACTTAATCATCTAGCAATTTTGTGCATCAAAAATGATTTAGCTAAGCAAGTTAATTTTACTGAAGTTATTGAAAAATTTGTGACAACCAAAGCTAGAAAATATACTTTGAGATAATTTTTTGATATTATTGCAAGTTTTTATTATGTAAATCCATATATTTTTTTTTCATAAATATAAATATTACTTTTGAGTCGTCATTTAAACTGACATCCTAAATCTTGTAGAGCAGCATGCTGCCCTTAACCTTAGTGGTAAGTAGGGAGGGGGGGGGGGGGGCACCCAAGATCCTGGCCTGGGGGGCCCGCTTCAAGATGTGGGGGCCCTGGCCTTGATCCAGGAGGAGATCCTGGGCATGCTCTGAGTGCCTAGGAGGCACTTGATCTCATTTACCATATGATGCCTGTTGTTTGCATCTTCAAGTGCTTGCAGAGCTGCCCGGATGTCATTATTGTGACTGCTGTCATTGAGGGCTCAAATTAGATCCTCTCTGATGGCAAGCAACTCTGCTTGTAAGGCCAAGCCATTGTCAGTGACCTTCCTCTTAAAGTCATACATTTTGGCTCCTTGATTGTAGATGGTGTAGGCTAAGCCCACACCATCCATGCTCTTGGAACAGTCTCTGTAGATTTCAACTCCGTGACCTGATGGTAACTCCATAGATTATGACATGTGCAGTGTTCTGGTAGGATGGGTATCCCACTCAGCGGTCTGAGTGTCATATACCTTGGGGTCATATTGAACTCCGAGGAATGTTGCTTTTTCCTTAACCTGCAGGACTCTAAATATGGTTGCTTCTTTTCCAACCATTAAATACAGAGGAGGGATCTCTGCTATCACTAGGAGAACATCAATAGATGTGGTCCTATAAGCCCTGGTAATTCGCAGTAAAGCTGGCATCTGGGCTGCAAGCAGCTTTCTACACATGATGGAGTGGTCCGTCGGGTGGCACCAGGCGTCCGCTCCATAAGTAAATTTTTTTGAGGACCTCTGCTCGAAGTCCCCATGAGATGTGAGCCATACGCCCCAGCTTGCACATAACTTTCGTGCATTTTACCTTAAGGTCCTGCAGGTGTGGGATCCACCTCATCCTCTTATCCAGAGTGATCCCCAAGTATTTTAAAGTCATCATACGGCTGATATCATTGCCATTCAGTTTAAAGATCGGGAACCTTTTGTTGAGGACACCCTCTTTGGCCACTGTCATTGATATAGTCTTCGCCCAGCTAAACCCAAGCTTGTAGCGTAGACTCCATCCTTCGAGCACCGACAGTGCTGCATTGTCAGCAATCTCCAGTCTCGCTCTGGAGGAGGCCGATATGACAAGCAGCATGTTGTCTGCATAAGCTTGGAGACAGACTCCCTCAGGTAGGGTCAACTCAAGAGCCGTGTCTGCAATAAGTTCCAGAGAAACAGGCCACTGCATGAACCTTGTGGGCAGCCCCTGTCCAAGTTCCTCGAGACTGCCCCGCTGGCATGGGAGCAGGTGACCACTCTCTTACTGAGATAATTGGACACCAGGATGAAGATGTTCCTGGGATAAGAACAATCTTTCAGCTTACCTAAGATAGCCGGCCACCAGACGTCAAATGCACCCGTCACATCCAAGGTGATGAGAGAGGTGTGCAGCTTATTCTCCCTATTTACCTTAACAATGTCCACCACCTGTTTGATAACGGCAGTGTTGGACTGGTCTGCCCTGAACCCAAATTGCCTGTTGTTCAGGAAGTTTTCTTACTACAGTGGCAGTACAACCTATTTGTGAGCAGTTTATCCAGAATATTTCCCATCACCAGTAGCAGACATATCGGTCTGTAGGATCTTATCTCTGCCACATCTCTACCTGCCTTGTTGAAAAGGATTAGGTCAGCCTATTTCCAGGCCTGTGGGAAGTATCCCAGTCACAGACAGTTGTTAAAGAGCTGGGTGAACAGATCTCTGTGTTCATTGAACAACTGCATCACAATCTCCACTGTCAGACCATTGTGACCAGGTGCTTTACCCCTGACCATAGCATTAATCACCTCTCCCACCTCCTCTTCAGAACACGGAACATCATCTTCCGTGTCCAGTGGAACTCTTCTAAAATCCCTCTGGAAATGATGTTAGGCATCATCAGAGCTCCTATTGTCCTCTGGGAATAATCCCTCAAGTAATACCTGGATAGTTTCATCAAAAGAGGTTGCCTTGGACCCATCCTCTTTGAGAACATACTCAATATCCAGGGGTTTTATGTCCTTCCCTGTAGCCAGCTTATACTGCAGAGTAAAGGGGTTCTGTGCAGCAATTTCACTACAAAATTTTTGCCAAGAGGCTAACTGGGTTTGGTGGATGGCAAGTTGGTACTCTGCCTGAGCCTTCCTATTTATCTCTTCTCTGGAACTTCTTTCCCCATTGTGGCACCTTTGGTACCTTTTTCTAAGAGCTCGGACCCGCTTTCTTTTGATACCGAGCTCTGGTGCCCACCAGGGTACAGACTTTCTACCTTTAGGGAGTTTCCCCTTGAAACCCAAAGGTTTTCTTAGAACCAGAGCCTATACACTTGGTTATTTCTCTGATGATATTATTCAGAGAGTCACAATCACCAATGCTGGAGATGCACTGGTGAGTCTTAGCCAGGCCCAGTGCAACACAGCGCATGAGCTTGCACACCAGTCAGGGGTTTTGCCTATTGTAAACCTTTTGGTGTTGTGTGGGGGCAGGGTTGTGCCTCCCACAAGGAACATTAAGTAACTGTGACACTGTTACAGTAACTGTGAGTGTAGGAGTTGAACATGCGCAACTCCTATGCTCAGGAACGAGAACTGAGATCAGTCAAAAAAAATTTAATAATCCCCAAAATGGTAAATATAACGTAAATATAGTAAAACTGGTTAAAGACAAGTAAAAATGGGTGGACCATCACAACTGCCTCACCGTAATTTTACTTTTAGCAAATAAATATTATTGTTTTGAATTTATTTGTCTATTGGTTATTAATTGACAGTAGCATGAATAGTCTATCTTTTGCTGCTGAGCACACAAACCAAATTTACATCAGAGATGAACCAAGAACAGAATATAAGTAAAGTGGGAGTGATGTAAGAAATAAATAAGAAACCTTACAACTGGCACAATTGACAGGATTAATGCTCGACTCAGAGGAGAAGTTCTAATTCAACAGCATTTGTGATTAGTGCATCCGAGACAATTAACGATCTTTACTGTCTGTAACTGGTGAAGTATGCTGTGTAAAGACTTTTGGAGCATTTACCAATACCAAAATTTGGGAGAATTGTGTAACCTGAACTGTTCATAGACTTTCCGTGCTAGTGAGGAATAGTGCGTTTTCAGTGCATTCTGTGCAATGTGGATCATCATTTTAGTGTTTCCTGGGTTCGAGTCATCCAGCAATTCCAGAAGAGTGGATTCAGGAGATCTTTGGCAGATGAACACACTATGATTGGTGAGCTATTTTTCAGTATTTTCAAAAAAAAAAAAATTTCCAGTAGTTTAATAGGAAAATTTTAATTTTTGGTAAAATTATGGAAAAATTGTTTGCAAACTAAAAAGGGAACTAAGGCTAAAAATAATGGTGATATTAATAATTTAGGATTAGGCAGCAATGATTCCAAACAGGGTTTAGTTCATGCACAGTGGTAATTGATTATAGCAATATGGTGCTATTAGCCTCAGACAGAGAAGAACCTGCAGAATTGCCTCTGGTCAATTGGGCATCGGAATCTACTTGCAGAAATGTCTCAGCTTCATTCACACAGTTTATTTGGCAATTTGAAACGACGCAGGCAACAACAAAATAATAAATTTAAAGTCCAAATGAAAATAAATAATTTTAATACCCATAGGCCTAAAACAACATTTTCCGAGTCCGGAAGATTTTCACAAACAATACCGAAAACCCCACTTTCCAAGAGAGACTCGTTAATCCCACAAGTGCAAAAATGCTTTTAATGCGGATCCTCAGCTCATTTCCACATGAATTGCTCAAAGCAACAGGCATTAACCCATGTGCAGTCACAAGTTCAAATCAGTGAGCCTGGTAAGTGCAGTCGCAATTACTATATTGTAGCTAAAGTATCAAAGTTCTTTGATGCTGGAAGTGAATTGGAAGGTAGTCTCAAACCAAAGGATCGATTTATGCAAAATTTATTAGTAGTAGTAGTTAAGATAAGTGACAATCAAATCACTGGTACAGTTGACAGCAGTAGTCAAATATATGTGGTTAGGTCTGATATGGTTTCAGATCATTACCTTAAGACATGGGAAAATAACTACCATGAGTGCATGGTATGTAAATGGTAGATAGGTAGTCACTGGAAGGAGAGATAAGCACCAATTCCCTGTGATGATGCATAGAACCGGCCAGGTCTGGCACATAATGTCCAACCTTGCCTTCTCGTGGTGCAGACCATTAGTACCTTTCAAAAGTGATACTCTCTTGTGGAAGTGAACAGAAGAGGAGGGCTGCCAGATTAGTGTGGCCTACTGATCTGGACAACTATGGATACTTTTCTTTTTTTTTTTCTACCCTGCTGAGGAGTGGTCAACCACACAGGGTCCTGGTGCTGAACATATAAACCTAATGGACTGATATAAGGCTCTGAGCTTTATTATGGATCCTGAATTTGCTGCACTGGTGGGCTTCTGTGGAGGGATAATCTTCCGCAGTGTTTTCTGTTTGTTTGTAGGTTGACAGCCCAATTTACTTGGGTGAATAGATTCACAGGATATGTTAATCAGCTGGTGGATAATCCTGAGCAGAGGTCATCGCAGGCACTTGAACTCTTTGCTTCTATTGGCATCGTCAAATTCTACATTGGAGGAAGTCTTCCAGTGTAGATGGCTTTAGCCTTTAGAGGTGGGGGAACGGATCTTTGCCTCATGTCTGTGATTAGGGGGATGTTTGATATTGTCGGCATTCCCTCTCTCAATAAACATAGTTTCTTTAAACATCCCACTAACCATTTTCTCTCCATAGGTAGTTGGAATGTGAGGACTCTGCACAGAGCTTTTTCTCTTGATGTCCTCACACAAGAATTCCACCATTATAATTTAGATATTCTCGGCTTGCAAGAGACCAGATGGGCAGATAAAGGTCAGATTCTTAAAAATAATCCTATATTTCTCTTTTCAGGGAGGGACGATAATAAGCATCACCAAGCTAACACGCTAACATCTCAGCAAACACGCTAACAATGCTCTTCTAGGATACGAGTGCATTAATGAAAGATTTCTTACAGCAAAATTTCAGACAAGCGTTAAAGACTTGAATGTTATCTGCTGTTATGCCCCCACTGAGGATGCCGATGAGTATGAGAAGGACAGGTTTTACAGACAACTTCAGGATATTTTGAATTCTCTCAAGAAAGGAGATATTACCCTTGTTTTAGGTGACTTCAATGCCAAAGATGGTACTGACTTTGACCTTTGGGGAGGAGTAATAGGCCCTTTTGGTATTGGTAGCTGCAATGGCAATGGGAAACATCTCCTACAGGTAAGTAAACTCAATGGATTCAGAATAACTAACACTTATTACAAACACCACGACATACATAAGTGCACATGGGTTTCACCTGATGGGCTGCATATGAATATGATTGATTATATATTAATTAACAGAAAATGGGCTAGTTCTATTAGGAATACCAGGTCATATAGGGGAGCTGAAATTGGATCTGACCATTATCTTGTTAAAAGTGTCTTGCAACTTAAACTTAAAAAGTGTTGTGCTAAAGTTAAAAAATTTACCTATAATACTGAAGCTCTGAACGACCCTGTTTTTGAAAACTAACAGTACTCTTTTAGGAAAAAAGGAGCAGAGGAGGCAGAATTATTTGAGTGATTGAGCTTATTTCAGAAAGAAAGAACTGCAGGAATGTCCTTAATCAATACCCTACTAGTCCTAATAGAAAGGATTACAGAGAGCTTAATAAACATGTATAGGATCAGTTAGCTGCTGACAAGAATTTTTGGCTTAATGGTTTGACTGACAAAGCCGAGGAAGCAATTAGATAGCACAACAGCAGAGAACTGTACCAGATAGTTAATGTTTTGTGTGGTAGAAAATGAACAGGTATACTGGGATTGAAGGATAAACAAAATAAGGTTACAGAAGGTGAGGATTCTGTCATGGCTAGGTGGGCTGAGCATTTCAGTGATGTTCTAAACAATGTGGTTAGTTCTACTCCCATTGTTTGCAATCATGATTCATTGGTGGCTTTAATATTGGCCCTATAACACAATCTGAAGTTATTTTGGCTATTTCTAAACTTAAACTTCATAAATCCCCAGGGGTAGATGAAATTACTACAGAAGTGCTCAGAGCTGAGAATGTTTCGGTTACCACTTGGATGACTGAAATTTTGAATATCTTTTATGATAAAGGCATGGTTCCTAAGGATTTTACCAGAGCTATTGTTATCCCTATTTTCAAAAAAGGTGATCGCAGTTCTTGTGATAACTATAGGGGTATCAGCCTAATCTCTGTTCCAGGTAAAGTTCTTTCCGTGTTTTTGCTTAATAGAATTAAGAATCTAGTTGACAGGCAATTGTGTGATGAGCAATGTGGATTCAGAAGTGGTAGGGGATGTGTAGATCAAATATTTTCCCTTAGGGGATTCTTGAGAAATGTTTAGAGTTCCAGAAACCTTTAGTTGTCAGTTTTGTTGATTTCAAAAAGGCCTTTGGACTCTGCTGATTGTCA
The DNA here is from genome assembly GCA_038380435.1 of Ryuthela nishihirai. NCBI lineage: Eukaryota > Metazoa > Arthropoda > Arachnida > Araneae > Heptathelidae > Ryuthela > Ryuthela nishihirai. The sequence continues at coordinate 2,027,978 of JAWZYU010000029.1, read as the reverse complement.
TAATTTATGGTTGATTGTGATATCATATGGTATACCAGACAAGTTAGTTAACATAATGGAAGCTCTCTATAATAACATTGAGTCGCGTGTGAGAGTTGATAAGGCTTGTAGCAACTGGTTTAGCATTACTTCTAATGTTCGACAAGGGTGCATTTTGTCTCCTTTTCTCTTTAGTTTGGTTATTGATTATGTTATGCGAAATTCACTTCAACGGAAAGATTTTGGCCTTAAATGGGCTGGAGATACGAAAATTTCTGATTTAGATTATACTGATGATTTAGCCCTTTTGGCAAATGATGTTGATGAGATGAACCTTTCATTCGAGTTGTTGATGATACTGGTACTAAAGTAGGTTTGGTTATAAACAGAGTAAACTAAAGTGATGAAAATTGGTCAGGCAGGTTGTGATTCAGTTCATCTGAAAGGTTGCAGTCTTGTGCTCTGTAACAGATACTGGTGATGTGCGACATGAGATTAACAGACGAATAGGGATTGCTGCCAGGACTTTTAAGAATCTATGGAGAGTGTGGACAAATAGGCATATACACCTAAAGACTAAAATTAGACTGTATAATAGTTTGGTTCTTTCTAGGGTTAGCTATTGTAGTGGAACTTGGATGCTTTGTAAACAAGATAACAGGAAACTAGATGTTTTTGATTCTAGATGCTTACGCAGTATCTTGGGCATTTGGTGGTTCAACTTTGTAACTAATGATGAGGTTAGGCAAAGGAGTCGGCAACCTCCTTTAAGCAGCATATTGTGCAGAGAGAGACAGTTGGTTTGGCCATGTTCTGACCTTATGGATAATTATAGATTGGCAAATAGGGTTATGATGAACAGTGTGCCCAAAGACCTCAGAAAGAGGGAGAGACCTAGTATGACAGTGTCAAACCGGACCTTTTTAGAATTAGTGTGCAGTGGCCAGATGCAATTGATGTAGCTCAGGACAGACTTACTTGGAGAACTAAATTGCACTGTCTGGTTGGACCTCCATAGCCCATGACTGCTTGAGGATGATGAGGAGGATGATGAGTGTATTTGGTCACTTGATGGTGGCTTATAATGATCACCCCATTCACTATTACTTAACCTTTTGGGTTGTTTTACCTCTGAGAGGCACTTTTTTGCACACCATGGGCTAAATGGCCAGGTCACATGAGAAGGTTGGAGAACATGGAAGGCTCAGAGAAGGTTGGGGGAGGGGACCCACTGGAACAGCTGTTGGGAGACAGATGGTAGCCTCCCATCAAGGCCATCCAGCATGTTCTTTAACGTGCACAGGGTATGTTTCTTCCACACACGGGGCCACGGCTTAACGTCCCATCCGACGGACGACGGCCTTTCCAAGCCCATCGGTGTCCCCTACTGACCGTGGGCAGGATGGGGAATTTTGCGGAGATACACTATTACTTAACCAATTTTTACTTTATTTACATTATATTTATCATTTTGGGGATTATTTTCAGTTGGATTTATCCCATTTTTCTCCTCCAGGCTTCAGAAGAGCCTACCTAGCTTATCGATCAACATGGGAATGAAGTCTTCGGTAAACGACTGCATGATGATTTATCACAACAGACTGCCATCAATGAAAATTTAAGTATATTATTCTTCCACTGTGGCACTAATTATTTATTTTATTTATTTCTCTGAAATAGATGAAGATGGAGACGACTGAGGATTATTTATTGTTGTTCATACTTAGAGATCTTAATATTTATTTTTGGAAAAGTGAATTCATTACTCAAGGTTTATAGTTTGAGTTTACAATGTGATGTGATTAGAATTTTTTTTATATATTCTGCTTCATCTTAAGTTCTAATTGAACCATAAAGAGTTACATATTTTATTAACGTGATTTCAGGTGTAATTATGAATTGTAGATTGTTTCATTTCAGCTGACTGAAAGCTGAATTGAGTATTGGAATTTAGGAATCATAAAATGTTTATGGGTATGAATGATGAGAATGAAAGAGAATTTAGTATATAATGATTAAATAAATTGTATTTGTTATTTGAAGTACATATTTGTATCTAAATTGATTCTTATTGTAAAATTTGGATGGAATTATATTGGATGAAATATTAGCATCGTATATATTAGATCAAATATATTCAATCTAATATATACAATGAAATATTCGCATCGTATATTACTGATACAGCTTTTCTTTACTCTTAGATATGATGTATATGTGTTTAAATCTATTCAGGTCATCAGTGATATTGATGTGTAATTATCAGGATGGCATTGGCAGCATTTGTTTGCATATATATGAGCTGACCATGATGTCTTAAAGTTTTATACCCTTGTAGCAAAGTTTTCTACTCCAATGACAGAGTCTAGTTTGATTCAGATGGTCACTAGCATGGGTGCCAGGCAAGAATAACTTGCCAAATAATGTCGAAAAAGGGTTCGTTATGTATTTATCAAGCATTACCTATCGAGTAAGAATTAAAAAAGGATTGACAAGTTTAAAGTTTTAATATAATCAAAAATCAATTGAATTTTTGCTATTTTTCTCTTGAGCAATGTTAAAAGTTTCTAAAACAAAGATTATTTCCAAAAAATTCAAAAACTCACCAAACTCAATGGTAGAATACAAAAGTGGTACGATATCATCTCTACTAATAACTCGCATCTATCTAAATCTCCTACTTTTCACATTACTTCTGACTCCTACATCTCTGCTACTCACTAAACAAAATCTACCTCTCCACTACAATACTGTATTTCTACTCTGTGACCCAACATCACCACACTACTAACTCTATGACCTAACATCACTTAGTTATAACATGCATACAAATCCGAAACATGTCTGTTGCATGCCAGGAAAGACATTTGTATAGGCTGACCATATTTCCTTGAGACAAAAACGGGACATTAGGATAGCAAAAACAGGATGAGTGTTATGTAATATTCTGTATTCACGAAAAAGTAAAACGATAAAAAAAAGTGAATGTTTCTTCAGTGACAGAACTCATACAAAAATTTAGGTAGACGTAGAGGGGGCTGTATTTCGCGACAATCATATCATGAATATTTCTCAGACGTTTTTGATAAGATGTTGACATTATCATAAAACTTCTCACACTCCATGACACAATTTTGTTACAACTAACATAGCCCTCATTGTCTCAACACTTAATCTAGATTTCTCCTTTGACCACATATTGTTCATAGCAGAAAATATTCTATCAATATGTACTTCCTGGAAGACAAATACTAAACTTTAAAATATTACAAAAGTCTTGAAAGTCTAGGCGTTTTTCACTCATTTCAGAAAAAATCCGTACCCATCTATCAGATTCAGAAATGTTTTCTTTCTTCCATGTATCCAACTGCCTCACAATTATAGATTTTCTGAGGGTCCACTGATCGAATGCATGAGTTTCTTCTCTTTCTGTGCATGTGATGAGTTCATCGTTCAGGCATTTTGTATTTCTTTCCATTCAGGTGTCTTCCTTAGTAGACCCACTTGAACTTCTCAGTGTTTCCTAAACTGCACTGGGGAAGGGATGGCTCAGTTGGTAGAATGCCAGGCTCGTAATCTGCAGTTCCCAAGTTCAAGTCCTAGCTGGGTCAGCGTTAATACTTATCTCTGCAAAATTCCCTGCCCTGCCCATGTTCAGTAGGGGACACTGATGGGCTTGGAAAGGCTGCTGTCTGTTGGATGGTACATTAAAAAGACAACATACACACACATAATTTAAGCCGCGGCCCCATGTGCGGGAGAGCCATTCCCTGTGCACATTAAAGAATACGCTGGATGACCTTGATGGGAGGCTACCATCTGTCTCCCAACAGCTGTTCCAGTGGATCCTCTCCCCAACCCTCTCCGAGCCTTCGGGGTCCTTGTGACCTGGCCATTTAGCCTATGGTGTGCAAAAAAGCGCTGCTCAGAGGTAAAACAACCCAACCCTAAACTGCACTTCCACTTGTTGACATATTCTAAGCTGCTTTCATAGAAATTCTCAACTACCTCAAAAAACTTAGCCTCATTAATTTCTCCTGAATCTACTAACATTTTCAGTTGTTTTTTGACATCAGTAGTTACAAACACTTCACTTTTTCTGGACTCTAAATTGTTTACAAGATTTTCAATGTTCATGGCTAGTTCTGTAGCTGAAATATTTATCTTTTTCAATTAAGCTAATGTATATTTGGAATGTAGACACTTGATCTCTTTCAAATGAAACCACAATTTCAAATAGGGATCTTCAAACAATTTTCGCAACATAACAGGGCATTTTTCTTGAGAAAGAAAATAAGAATGAAGCCCATCAAACATGCTCTAATCTCTCTCCATGCTCTAACAATTTAGCGTAATTGTTTCCTGCAAAATCACACGTTTTTCAGTTCTACAACTCTGATTGCGTATATATTGAGGTATTTGTATACTTTCACTGCAAACATTCAATATTAATTGGTAAACAGTTGACAGCACACTGGAGACAACTGTGAATAATGTGTGTCCCACAACCAATACCGATAATCTGCCACTTCAATTCAGTTTCAAGTTTTCACCATACAGTATTTTTGCCAAGTCTTTTGCAGCCACCAAAATTGAAGTTCGTGTTATCTGCACACAAAGCAACAATTTTGTTTTGTAAGGCAAATTTATCACTTACTTCCTTCAACACTGTAAGTCAGATGGTTTCACCAGGTAAGGAAATAAAGTCTATAATTCTGTTTTGAACACCTAATTTGCAAAAAGTACCACACAGCGATTCGAAAAAGTTTGATTCTTTTTTGTTTGATGCATCTAAACTGACTGTAATGCTTTTAGTTTTATTCAAATCCTAATGGTGATAAAACGTTGGTAATTATTGATTCTGATTAGGTACGTGCTGAAGAAAATTTTGGTTCGTAAATTTTCTTTATCAATGTCGATAAGCAGTCACTTGCGCAAAAACTTTGGCCATGATGCACAGTATGATAAGCAACAAGAGCTTCACTAAGCTGCAATTTTATCACTTTCACTATCACCATAAATGAGCTGATGTTTTTAACTGAAGCCAGTCTTTTCAGCATCCTTATGTTTCTGGCTAGGTAGATGTTGATTATGGGTTGCTGGGTTGTTTTACCTCTGAGCCGCACTTTTTTGCACAGAATGAGCTAAATGGCCAGGTCACAAGGATTCTGAAGGCTCCGAGATATTTGGGGGAGGGGACCCACTGAAACAGCTGTTGGGAGACAGATGGTAGTCTCCGTCAAGGCCATCCAGCGTGTTCTTTAACGTGCAGAGGGTATGGCTCTCCCGCACATGGGGTCACGGCTTAACGTCCCATCTGACAGACGGCGGCCTTTCCAAGACCATCGGTGTCCCCTACTGACAGTGGGTAGGGTGGGGAGTTTTGCGGAGATAAATCTCAATGCTGACCCAGCTGAGACTCGAACCTGGGAACTGCAGATTACGAGCCTAGTGCACTACCGACTGAGCCACCCCCGCTGCAATATCGCTTCTGCCTCCATGAGCAATGGAAAAATGGACATTACAATGTTGGCATACCACTTTTGCTCCATCACTACACAGCTTGTCCAGTTTAATAAATTTGAATTCTTTCTGGAGATCATCATTAAAACTGCAGTTTCATCTCTTTGATACTGCAAGGATAGACTTAAGGCTTTAAAAAATAAGACTTGAAACTTTAAAAAATATGAAATTTAAACCACCGGCATTGAATAAAAAACCACTGGTTAGCATACAGGCCAAATTTTTTATTTTCTCTGAATAAGTCACTGCAGATATCGATACTTGGTATCAAACAATGTGACTTTATGGTTATACAAATTACGGGTATCTGCCACTTCAATTGATTATATACGATTATAGGTTATTAATAACAATTTATGATTGACCAATATTAAAGTATATTTATAGTTTTTATTAGAAACAGGACAAAATTGACATTTTTATTAAAATGATGGGACAACTGGGAAATATGAAAGCAAAAAAAGGTATGTCCCATTCAAAATGATACGTATGGTCAGCCTACATTTGCATAATATAATAATCGTGCTAGGTATGATGCAAGAGGGGTCGTATCCTACACACGCACTTTAGCGGTTGACAATCAAAAGGTCAGAGTTGTGCATGCACCAGCTCGGAAATGAGAATTGCAATGTCCAAAAAAATGGAATAATTCCCAAAATGATAAATATAACGTAAATAAAGCAAAACTGGTTAAGGAAAAGTAAAAGTGAATGGGTGGACCATCACAGATAGATAATTAATGCTATTTTTATTTCAGGTACCTTGTGATTTATTATGCTTAGGTGAAGTTTTAGTGGATAATTACACTCCTGCTTGTTTGTAAAATGAAATTATTAGCTTCACACATTTATTGTAGTTAGGAGGATTTAACAGAGTACCAATACCCTTTTTTATGTGTGGCAGGGAAGAAAGAAGATTAGATTTCGAGTATTTCATTGTTGTTAGGGGAAAAAGGAGATGTTATGTACCCCGCTTGATGCACTTGTATTTATATTCAGTGAAAGAGCAGAAATTCGTGTCTTTTTTTTTTTCAATTTTTCTCTTTCAGAACCTTTTAAGAAGTTCAGCAGATTACGAGTTAGATTAAACAAGCTTTTTGTACAGTGTATGATATGCAACTTTTGGAATTGTAAAAGAATGCGATACTAGACTGATAATGCTAGTATGCAGTTAACTGCCACAGACATCAGTATGCAGTTTACACTAGGAAGCTCATGCACACATTGTTAGGAGGAATGGGAAGAGGTACCTTTGGTTGTGATGGAAGATTGTGTTGATGTGAGAGCAGCTCGTCTTAGTAAAATTTGCATGTGCATACTTATTACTTTATTTATGTTCAGCGATATGGTCATGATGTGATACATAATGTTATCAGGAGGTTGTGGGTTCGTATCCCACCTGGCTCAAGACAATTTTTCCTCTAAAACTGATCGACGTTTTCAGAGTGATATCTTCCTTCACATATGAATTATTGTGTAATCACACCACTTGTATCACTAAGGTTGATTTAAATTTTAAAGACGCTGACCATGAGTCATGTGCTAGAGAAATTAATGATTCTGTTTATCAAAATAATATGGAAATGGAAGATAAGCAGGGTTAGCAGAGGGAAACAATAACTTTGATGATTCTAATATCATGGAGTAGAGAACAGTAGATAAAGCCAATCCTTAGCATTGATAAGGTTACTAATGAGAAAAATAATTCTGTCGGTTTTCAAGATCACTACACCATTTTGGTATTGTTAACATATGAAAGTAACCTTAAAACAAATGTAAATAGTCAAGTAAAGGTTGAAGGTGTAAGATAATAATTTGTATGAATTTAATCATTATTTACATGAGGTTATAATATTGCTACAAATATTGATAATGAAAGTACTAATTATGATGATAATGCTTTAAATGATAAGGAATTGGTAGAAAATCGTAGTATTAGGTAGTTCAGTAATAATGAGTATGGTACAGAAGATGAAATGGGAAAATTTAAAGTAAAATCAAATATTTGCAAAACAATTACAGTTCATAACCAAAATTAGAATTATACACTGAAAAGCCAAAACATTATGACCACCTGCCTAATATGATATTGGTCCTCCAAGTGCTGCCAAAACAACTTTTACCCGTCAAGACATGGACATTACAAAATTTCTAAAGGTGTCTTGTGGTATCTGGTAACAACACGTTACCAGCATAGCCTTTAACTCTTGTAAGTTACGTATTTGAGCTGCTGCAGATCGGATATGCTGTTCCAACACAAACCACAGATGCTCAATTGGATTGATGTCTGGGGAATTTTGAGGCCAGGGCAATACCTGGAAGTCTTCCTCATGTTCCATGAACCATTCTCGAATAATCCGGGTAGTGTGGAATGGCACATTATCTTGCTGAATGAAGGCACTACTAGGGGGATATACTGTTGCCATGAAGGATGATGGTATGCATTGATGATTAGGTAGATGGTAGATGTCATAGTTTCCTGCACATGAATGACTGGACCCAGGGTTTTCCAGAAGAACTTGCCCAAAGCATTACACTTCCTCCACTGGCTGGTTTTCATCCCAAGGTGAAAACCAGCCAGTGGCTGTTGCCATGAAAGGATGTATCTGGTCTGCAATGATGATAAGGTAGGTGGTAGATGTCATAGTTTTCTGCACATGAATGACTGGACCCAGGGTTTCCCAGAAAAACATTGTCAAAAGCATTACACTTCCTCCACTGGCTGGTTTCATCCCAAGGTGTATCCTGGCGACATTTCCTCAGGTAAACAATGCACATGTAACCAGCTGTCCACATGGTGCAACAGGAAACGAGATTCCTCAGACCAGATGATTTCCTTCAATCATTCAAGGTCCAGTTTTGAAGCTTGGATTAGCCTGTGGCTACACAGCCCCATTTTCAGCAGGGTTCAATGTAAGGTATTTTGTGACACATTACTCCTGTCACCAGCATTCAAATTACGGCTGAGTTGTGCCACAATATCCCTTCTGTTGGCTTCTGCCATATGGGATAGCCTTCACTGACTTGTAGCATCGATGAGCTGTAGTCAGTCCACATCTTGTCGGCGGTTCGTGGTTTTTCCCTTCTCGGACCACTTTTTGAAGGTACTAATCTGATGGTAATAGCTGACTAAGAGCACCCACAAGCCTTGCCGTCTCGAAAATGATCAGTCCCAGTAGTCTGGCCATTACAATTTGGTCTTTGTCAAAATCATTTAAGTCTGCTGCCTTTCCCATTTGAAGAACAAAAATAACACTGATTAACAGAGCTCAGTAACAGGAATTATTTATACCATTTCATGACCTTCACATGCACTGTCATTTACCTGCAGTTGCTTCGATTTGCATAATGATGCACTGGTCATAATATTTTGGCTCTTCGGTGTATGTACCAATGTAGTAAAAAGAAAAACTGCTGTCAAACAAAATAGTGACTTGTATGTTAATAATGGTAGAATGTAAAGAGAGCCTAGGAAGGTCTTTTTCAAAATTAAAGTTATTTTTATCAGAAATTGTAATCAGGGGCATAGCTATGAGGGGGGAGGGGAGCTCCCCCCAAAATAAATCAGAGGTGGCAAACTTTGAAGCGACTTTGTAATCCAAGTGAATTGTGAAAACTTGTTTGTTTTTTTTTGGAAAATTAAGGGAAGTTAACAAAATCTAGACAACATGACAAAATCTAGTGTAGCTGTCAAATTTGAGGAAACGTGGCAAAATCTAGGGCAGTTGGCAAAATCAGGAGAACTTAGCGAAATCTTGGGGAGTTGGCAAAATTCGGCTAAAATGTAAAAATTGGGATTTTTTTTTTCCGTAAAATTATGGCTAGCGGGCAAAATCGAGCCAACTTGGCAAAATTCGAATCCACTTGGTAAAATTCAGGAGACATGTAAAAATTGTGATTTTTTTTTTTGTGAAATTAAGGAGAGGTGGCAAAATAATGAACTCTAGGCAAAATCTTGGGGAGTTGAAAAAATTGGAAACCACTTGGTATAATACAGGTGAGTTGTGAAAATTGGGATTGGTTTTGTGAAATTAAGGAGAGTTGCAAAATCTAGGGGAGTTGGCAAAATTAAAAGTGACTGAAATTCAGGTGAAATGTAAGAACTTATTTTTTTTCTGTGAAATTATGGCAAGTTGGCAAAATCTACATTGTTAGCAAAATTTCAAGCCACTTGGTAAAATGCAGGTGAGTTGACCCCCCCCCCCCCCCATACACACACACACAGGGCGAAATTCTGGGTACGTACCTGACAGAGCCATAATGTATATAAAAAGTATTATTTTCCAAGTTGGCAAAATTTGATTTCAGAATTGGAAAATTTTCGTTCTCTCCCCCTTCCCTCAATCATAGTTCCTCCGCTATGATCCTGATTGTAATAAGAAAAAAAAAAAACAATACACCTTTAATATGAGTCGTGTTAAACAAAAAAATTTTTAGGAAATTTAGCAGACAGAGAGAGTGTCAAAGCTAAAAGAAAAAAAATAAATGGAGCAGAAGGTATTTTAGAAGATACTGTAAATCAGTTAATCTAATATCAGATAGAGTTAAGAGGAACTGGATAAAGTTTGGCAAAGGAATTAAATATTATCTTGGTAAGAAAGTATGTTACCCTCCAACTATCCAAGTCAGCAATAGGAGATTTAAAGGAAGTAATAGTGAAATTGACTGCAAAGATAGTAGCATAGCTATACATATTTTGCATATTTTAAAAAGTTGATCTGTAAAAAGCATTGAACATCCAAGAGAAAATATATTAATTTGCATTGTAAAATAAATGGCAAACAAGTTTTATCACACTGAGACAACTTACTGCTATCTGTATTGCAGTGTAGTTGTTAGTTTGTCATTGTATTTTCTGCATTCATGTTTCTTGTTGTTTTTTATGTATCATCATCATCCTCAAGCAGCCATGGGCTACAGAAGTCCAACCAGACTGTGCAATTTAGTTCTCCAAGCAAGTCTGTCCTGAGCTACATCTACTGCATCTGGCCACTGCACACCAATTCTATCAAGGTCCTGTTTGACATTGTCTGCCCACTGCATTCTAGGTCTTCCCCTCTTTCTGAGGCCTTTAGGCACACTGTTCATAACCCTATTCGCCAATCTATAATTATTCATACGGGCAACATGTCCAAACCAACGGTCTCTCTCTCTGCACAATATGCTGCTTAAAGGAGGTTGCAAACTACTTTGCCTAACCTCATCATTAGTTACAAAGTTGAACCACCTAATGCCCAAGATACTGCACAAGCATCTGGAATAAAAAGCATCTAGTTTCCTGTTATCTTGTTTACAAAGTGTCCAAATATGTCAATATTGATTTACAACCCAGGTAACATTTCTGTCATGTAGGTGTGTCATTGAGAACTTTTTGCAGCAATGTTTTTTCCCCCCATATTGCAAAGATAATTGATTTTGTTTCTCTTCAGCTGGGCTGTTTTTAGTAATATTGATTTAATGATTATTTTTGGATAATCAAATGACTTTAATTTCTTTCTTATCTTACACTCATTTAATAGGGAACCATTATTTAATTTTTCGCAAGATTAACTGACTGGCAGCTGAAACCAGTTATCTGGCAAATAAAACAGCATAATTTGGAGCATTACAATATGTTAATATTTTTATGTTTCTGTAATTAACAATTCAATTAATTTGCTTTTTTAACAATCATTTTAACCAAGCTGGTGCAATACATCAGAAAACATTACTGAATAAATATACAATGAAAATTATAACTTCTATCCTGTTATTTTGTACTTTTGTACTAAAAATATTTCATTATAACATTAACAAAAACAAAAAAATAAAATTTAACTTTTTGCCATATCAAAAAATGTAATATAACAAATAATGTAAAATACTTCTCTGCAAAAAGTGTTTCTTAAACTCTACGTCAACAAGTAATCTGCATATTTGCTATTGACTGATTCTTGCTTCAAAAACTTAACCAGCATTTTATGAAGTAATGAAAATTACGAATAGCTAAATACCTTGCAACCTGAGGATGTCTTCTTCTGCTAGAGTTGGTAAATCATGACCTAAATCAAGTTGATGTTGTATTGCATGAAGATGGCACAAATTAGTTTGGCATGTAGCTACTAATTCAGCCTGAAATTAAACACAGTATACTGCATGAGATTTTAAGTAAAAGAATTATCATAAATAAAATTGTCTAAAAGTATCTCTTTTTTTCTATAAATAAAAAAAATTCTAAAGCTAAAATTTAAATCATTGTGTAAGAATTTAACAAATTAATATACAAACTGTAATACCATCTGTGAAACGTAAATAAGTGGTAAACTGCACAAGAAGCTGCAAACACTCAAATAAAACATCTGTACAAAATACACACTAACAGTCTGCATTGTTTATTGTTTGGCCATGAAAGGATGTATTCTTTATTGTTTGTGCGTGAATCAGAAATTGCCATTTAATTAAAAATGTCTGAAAGGCATCATTTAGATGCTCATTAAGGTGGTATATTATTCAAAGAATGGAGACTAGCTAGTCCAAAACCAATGTAGCCAGATGGCTAAATGTGCTTGAATGGTGGTCTCTAAGTTCTGGAGACAATTTCAGAATATAGATGATATCACTAAAAAACCAATGCAAAGTTTCCTAATTTTCACAATATGTGTGATGATTCACCATTCACTTTTACATTCCCTAATCAGTTTAATTTATTTAGGTTATAATTATTAATTTGGGTCCTCTCTCCATCCCTTAGAAAAGTTGCCAATTGTGCAACTTCTTTTGAGTGACAGCTTTAACTAACTGCCGACATCAAGACCAAAACCACTAGCATCATCATTGACACATGATCTAATATGCAAATGTGGCTCACAGGCCACATTTGCACTTAGGCCAGTGTGTGACAACGGGGGAGGAGTAAGACAATGGTTAGAGAGTGTGGAGGAGGAAGAGTGATGAAGTTGAAGCTGATGGTTTAGTTTTATGGAAGTCAGGATAAGAATTGTTTGTAGAAGGAATTATTTGATAAGTTAAAAAAAAACTCAAATGAACATTTCTATTTTATAAAATTGTATTTTATTTAATTTCTTTTCTCTGGAGCAGAGATAGGTTTAATATTATTGGATTTACATTATTTTTGAACAATCGTCGATTATTTTTCTGTTCTTCTTCTGATGATGATGATCATATTTCATTGGGTCCTACAAATAAAGAACCCTACTTTATTTATTTTTTTGGCAAAATTTATTGCCTGGCACCAGAATCACAAACTACCTGATAGTCTAAAAGTAACATACTTTGGAGCATTAAAACACATTTTGACATTATGGTATATGGCTTCAATTGTCAGGTAATCAGAGGGCACTTGACAACCTCCAACTAGCTTTGGATCCCACAGAAAGATTTTCAAGGTGGATGGTTATCAGAAGGCTTCAGGAGAAAGTGCTCTATGCGAAAATAATCAGTGGTATGTGTCCTTGATTACCGTGTCTTAAAATGGCTCATGGTTAGGCTCCACATGTGACATCTTCTTGTTAAATCTCTCAAATACCTCTTTAAATCTACCTTGTATAAATTCTCATAAATCCTCTGTAAATCCTCTTGTAAACTCCATATAAACTCCTCTTAAATTCTGGTTAATAATCTCAAAGGGCCTCTACAGACCAGATTAATCTCAGGGTTCAATTACATCACTGGCTGGCCACATTACTCCATCGTGAAGTGGATGGGAGTCATTTGAAGAATGTAACCATACTAATTCTATTCTGGTCACATGCTTATGACAGTACTATTCTTCATCTACAAGGCGAGTTCTTCTTATAGCATCTTGATTCATGCTGCCATCTAGGCACAGAGCATGGAGCCAACATCTGCATTTAATATTAATTTTTCTCTAATTCTGGCTCTATATGAGAGAAATAATTCAAAATATCTGAACATCACTACTTATCAGCCAAATCAGACTTAGATAGCTCCACTCAGAGAAAAGAATGCATCATGCCGAGATGAGGCTTCCACAGCTGGGGTCGAACTTGGGACCTGGGAAAGTCAGCAAGAGCTGCTGAGAGGCAATGACTTAATCCACAAGGCCAAGAGGCTAGCCCCGAAGGGCATCGTTATGACTAAGTATATGTGTTCTCATCATAACGGCCGAACTGTACAGTCTCATTACTTCCCTTTCACAGAAGAGCACATCTGATTTGGCCTGAGAAACATGTGCATGGTACCCAAGAACAGTTGTCAATTGTTCTCTTCACAGATGTGTCTAGTTTCAGCTTAAAAATTGAATCTTGACAAACATTCATCTGGGGAGAATGTGAGATATGATATTATCACTCTAACTTAGGGGAAAGGAACAATAGGGTGGTGTTCAATGGTCTGGGCAAAGCATCAATATCAGTGACCACAATAACCTCAATATTATAACAGTCCATCTGTTATGAAGAGAATGCATATATACTTAATCATAACAATGCCCTTAAGGGTCAGCCTCTTGGCATTTTGGATTAAGTCTTTGTCTTTCAGAAACACTTGCAGACTTTCCTTGGGGTCTCAAGTTCAATCCAGCTGTGGGAAGCCACATCTTAGTATGGTGTGTTCTCTTCTCTGAGCAGAGCTGCTGAAGTCTGATTTGGCTGAGAAGAAGTGATGTTTGGAGATTTGAAAGGATTTCTCTTGTACAAAGATAAAATTGATTACAGAGAAATTATTGAGTTGGATTCGATGTTGGTACCCTGCTCTGTGCCTAGATGGCAGCACAAATCAAGATGGAATTAAGAAGAACTCACCTTGTACGAAAAGAACGGTCACAAACATGTAAGTGGAATAACATTAGAATGGTTATGGTCTTCAGTTAGCTGCCTTCCACTTCATCAATGTAATCATGTGGCCTCACCAGTGATGATGTTGAATCCTAAGGTATACCTGGCTCATAGAGGTTCTTTGAGATGATTTGCTGGAGATTTGGAGAAATTTATAAGGAGAATTTATAGTGGATTTATTTCAGGAGGTTTATATGGGGTTTAGTTGAGAGATTTAAGGAAGATGTCACATTTGCTTCCTCAGTCATTGCACAATTTAAGGAGAGCTGTCACATGTTTGAAAGAGGCTTCCTGACTTCCCACAGGTATCGGGATGTGATCCTTGAATCTTTTTGCTCATTGGCAGGTGCAGTAAGCTAGGGATTCATTTCACTGGATGGTAATGCCAATATACAAATAACTTAATTGATGGACCCATATCTTGAATGTAAAGATATGGAACGTATGAAGTGGCCTGCAAGATCCACTGACCTAAATCTTATTGACCATGTCTGGGATGCTTTGGGGAGATGAACTGTCAGTCATCTCAGCCCTCCCCCCAGAAATCTCTGTGATCTTAGGACAGCCTTTTTGCATCAGTGGAATTTACAGCCTTATAAATTTATTGGAGAAATTATGAGTCAAATGAAATTGCTATTAGAGATGGTCATCCTTCTTAATAATATGAGTTTCCATTCCCCTTCTTGGACTTACATTTATCCCTTCATATAAACATGACAATCATTTTTATATTCCAAATGTATTTATGAACTACTCAAAAAGTGGGTACCCCATTAGCTTGATATAAGCAGTCAAACAAAAAATATAATTCCAAGAAAAGTAATCCATACAAATTGCTCCAGTGCAGTAAATATACAAGAACTATATACATACTCCATGGCTAAATCAAGAACTTAATGATACTGTCATAAATTTAATAGATGAAAATTGAGCTTGAGTTCAAAAGTATGCTTTAAATATAAATGACAATCACAGCATTATCTGTTGATTTTTTAACATCTGCCATCGCAGGAACCTGAACCCTCATGTAGCTAGTTGGGCATCTCCAACCCTAAACTGGGTCTAATGGAGTAATGTGTCTCAGGCAAGCCATATGGCTCTTGAAAAGGTGGTGCCAGAATTTCCTACCAGCATCGGTGACTTCAGCCTTTAGCAGAGGGGGAAGGTCTTTGCCCTATGCTGCGATCAGGGGACTGTTTGATATTGTTGGCCCTACCTCTCTCAATAAATCTAGGTACTTTCAAAATCCCACTAATCATTTTCTCTCTGCAGGTACATGGAACATGAGGACATTAAATAGAAATTATTCTCTTGATGTCATCATGCAGAAATTCCAGCATCATAACCTAAATATTCTAGGATTGCTAGAGACCAGATGGAATGGCAAAGGTGAGAAACTTAAAAATAACTTTAAATTTCTCTTTTCAGAGAGAATGGACAGCATCTCCAAGGTGTAGGTTTCTTCTCAACAGACATGCCAGTGATGCTGTTCTAGGATATGACTGCATTAATAAAAAATTTCTTACAGCAAAATTTAAAACAAAAATTAAACACTTGAATGTCATCTGTTGTTATGCCCCCACAAAGGATTCTGATGAGAACGAGAAGGATACATTTTACAGCCAGCTACAGGATATTTTGAATTCTGTGAAGAAAGGAGATTTTCTGCTAGGTGACTTCAATGCTAAAGTTGGTACTGACTCTAACCTTTGTGCAGGAGTTTTAGGTCCCTTTGACATTGGTAGTTCCAATGGCAATGGGGAAAGTGTGAAAGAAGTAGAGTTTATGTTCTGCAACAAGAGTCAAACAATGAAACTAAACCAAAAACTTTTGCAACGAATAATAAAAAAAACTTTTGGATGTAATTTTTGTGGCTGACTAGGGCAAACAGAACAATTTTGCTACAGAAAAAATGGTAATTGTGCTAGGTGAATTCAATGCTAAAGTTGGTACTGACTCAGACCTTTTGGGCAGGAGTTTTAGGTCCCTTTGGCATTGGTAGTTCCAATGACAATGGGGAATGACTCCTACAGGTGAGTAAACTTAATGATTTACGAATAACTAACACATACTACAAACATCGGGACATTTATTAATATACATGGGTTTCACCTGATGGGTTGAACAGGAATATGACAGAATATATTTTAATTAACAGCAAATGGGCTAGTTCAGTTAAGAATACTAAATCATACAGGGGAGCCAAAATTGGGTGTGACCATTACCTGGTAAAAAGTGTCTTGCAGCTGAAGCTTAAGAAATTGTGTGCTAAGGTTAAGAAAATTACCTTCAACACTGAAGGTCTGAAAGATCCAGATATAGCCAAAGCATACCATGATAGGCTACTAAGTCATTATGACAATTGTGGTTTGCTTACTGCTGAAGTTGAGAAAGAATGGGATCAGTTTAAACAGGCTTTTCTTGAAACCAACAGTACTCTTTTGGGTAAAAGGGAACAGAGGAAACCAAATTATTTGAGTGATAAGGCTACAGAACTTATTTCTGAAAGAAGTGGAGGATTAATATGAATCAACACCTTACTGGTATTAACAGAAGGCATTACAATGAGCTTCATAAACATGTACAGAGATGACAATCACAGCATTACCTGCTGACTTTTTGACATTGAGAAATCACTAAACATTTTGCAGTTAAAATTTCGCCGACATACGGGACTTGAAACCGCATTTCTCCAGAAACATGACAGGGTATTCTTCCATTGAACTAATGCCAGCTCTGTCTTTTTTCCACTAATTTAAGACTAAACTCTTCACAGAGGTTCAGGTTCAGGGTGTTGCAAATATGGTGAAATTAGCCTCCAAATAAGGGGCTCCTTACACCAGTCACAACAGAAGGGTGAGATAGCAGATGCAGAAGAAACTGCCTCTCACTTATCTCCCTTAAAAAAAAAGTTCACTGTTTTACTTTCTCCTTCTATTCAGGAGAAAGTAAAACACAGAACATTAGACCTTGCAGAGGAGGCCAATGTTCTGAAAGACATCAGTGACCATACAGAAGCACGCTCGCTGCAGCTTCGCATTATGATTGTTGCCAAGAAGGGAGGTGATGTAGTAGTCAGTGGTTACGATAGCATGAAGCTCCCAGAACAAAACTTCTCATTCGGCATTAAAGTGGGAGCAGTTGAGCAGAGCATGCGATACAATCTCAGGTGTGCTGCAAGTTGCATAGTCTGGACTGTAAACTCTGCCAAGAGTGTGAAGAATAGAGTTGCTGTAGATGACACCAACTTGGAGACAATGAAGGAGGGTCTCCTCAGATCTGAGGAGATTACTGAGGTTAGGAGCAGTGAGAGAAGGTTCAGCCAGGTATCTGAATGAGGAATAGCTGCTGTCCTTCTGCCATTGAATAAGTCAATGCTGGCTCATCAGGTGTGAGACAGCACTCTTGCATTCACTGAGAGAGAGAGGGTAATTAGTTACACACCTCTGACTCTCCAGCGCCTCCTTCGCAGTGTGATCAGCAAGCTCATTGCCAGGTATCCCTACATGGGAAGGGATCCACTGGAAATGAACCATGATTCCAGCAGAAGTGACCTTGGAGCAAGTCTCCATGATCTTCTGGATGAGGAAGGGGTGCAGCTCTTGCTGTTTCACTTTTGGTGAGCTTCCAAGGCTGATTTGCAGTCACAGAGGATGACTAAGTTGAATACTCAACACTGTACCAAGATTTATTAATGCTTCAGTTCATTTATGTACCTACTAATCAATTTTAGTTGGACTTAACAGAGTAACTATTGATAACAGAAATGAGAAATATGTGTTAATGATAAGATTTATGTCACCATTATCATGGAAGAATAGTTGATTAGAAAAAGCATTATCCCCCAAGACAAAACAATGTTAGGAGGATTGGGTTGTTTTACCTCTGAGCGGCACTTTTTTGCACACTATGGGCTAAATGACCAGGTCACAAGGACCCCGAAGGCTCAGAGAAGATTGGGGGAGGGGACCCACTGTAACAGCTGTTGGGAGACAGATGGTAGCCTCCCGTCAAGGCTATCCAGCGTATTCTTTAACGTGCACAGGGTATGACTCTCCCACACACAGAATCATGACTTAATGTCCCATCCGATGAATGGCAACCTTTGTAAGCCCATCGGTATCCCCTTCTGACTGTGGGCAGGGTGGGGAATATTGCGAAGATAAATCTCAACGCTGACTCAGCGGGGACTCGAACCTGGGAACTATAGATTAAAAGCCTGACACACTACTGACTGAGCCACTAGGTTTATGCAGCTTCACTTTCCTAACAGGTATGACCATTATCAGTTGGAAAAGAGGACACAACATGATCAAATTATCTACAAGTTATTGTACCTTCAACCAAGGGGGTGCATAACAAGTACAAGGTAAACAAAAATACTTTTTTAATACAAATAAATACATTTGACATAATCAGGCTAAGAATACAAACTAAAATGACATTGCTAAATTAGTAGAATGACAGATTACATTGTGAATTTTGTTTTTGAAAACACAAAAGCTTTCCTCCATTCTGATAACATAAGATAAAGAGTTAAATAATTTTGGAGCAATAAAAACAAAATGTCTTTGCAAAATAGATTTTTTAACCAATGGAACACCCAAAATAATGAACAATATGCTCATAGGCCCTACCCCAAAAACAAATTCCATATTGTAGAAGAGTATATCCATGCTTAATATAGGGTTACAAGAAATTTTCTACTATTTTGTTAATAAAGTCTTAAGAGTATAAATAATAATTTCTTTGTTAATTTCAAGGCATGTGACCTTCATTTTAAGTTAGATTCCAGTTCAACACCTAGGTAATTATAATATAAAGTACACTCCAAGCTTGGGCAAATATACAAGTGTGAATCTATGCAGTTTAGATTGTGAAGTTTAATATTTATTTCTGAATAACTATTTTGTAATTCAAAGAATATTAATTTACTCTTAGTTGTATTCATCTTTAATTTACATGAAACCAGTTCGATATCTTCTTTAAATCAGATTCTACTTGAAAAATCAATAAATACAAGTTTTCAGCAGAAAAAAAAATAGCTGCATCATCTACATAACAGAAGAGTGTACCTATAATTTCAAGAAACAAAAATCGATTATGTATATTATAAATAAAGGTGGACTCAAAACCGAGCTCTGAGCTACCCCCTTTCAATTCCTAAAAAAATACTTAAGAGTATTATTTATTTGCACAGCTTGTAATCTAGTACATAATAAAATAAATACCCCCTCAAGCAGCTGCTTGTCAGAGAGGTCTGACAGGAGCCTGTTAGTTTATACGCCATAGTGATCTGTGAGGATGGCGAACCTTAGCAGAAAAACAACATGAACATCCATGCCTTATCTGGAGCTCGAACCCAGGTCCCTTAGATCAGTAGCCAAGCGTGCTAACCACTTGGCCACAGGACGGCTCTAAGTAAGATTTAACTAACTGTATGCAGTACCTCTAATGCCAAGAGGAAACAGCTACGAAAAAAGAATTTTATGATCTACAGATACAAAAGCCTTCTGCAGATTCAAAAATGTCACAAGTCTTTCTATGTTGGTCTACACTTCTAAAAATATTTTTCAGTTAAGCTTAACATACATTTTCAGTGTTCTTTCCCTCACTAAAACCAAACATGGAAAACATGCTAAATTGACGATAGATCACAAATATTATTTTTGCATGTACCTGAAATGGACTTCGTAGCAAAAATTCTGATTCAGCCTATTAGTCAGTAAGCAATCATCATCTGATTTACGTAGAATGATATTATTTACAAAAGCCTGCTGTTTCTTATTACTTGTACCCCATCGTTAAAAACTATCCATGTGATACCTCTCTTTTGTCAAATTAAGATTTCGTTTCAATTGTTTATTAAATGTATACTTCTCTTCAATAGAAACTATACCTTTGTGTTTCAAATATTTTCAATATTTTTTCATTATTTATTAATGCAATTAAATCATTGTTACCCATGTTTGTTTACCTTTCTTTTTATTTTCAGAAATTTTTACCTGAAACTTCTGCTTATCATAAACAATTTATACCATTTCTTAAAACACTCATTAATATCATCTAGGCTTATGTTGATCTGAGTAACATCCAAGGCACTGACATAATGTTTTAATTTTCTCTCATCAAAACTCTCTATTAGGTTCGAATTTTGAGAAATGTTCTCCTGAGTTGAGACAGTTCTCTGATTAGAGTAAAAAATTTAAAACTATAGGGTAGTGGTCAGAGAAGTAATTACAAATAATACAGGGTGATTCAAAACTTTTGGGCCAAACTTTAAGGGGTGAAACAAAACAACCATTTTTTTCATACAATGCATGGTCGTAACTCAAGTGGTGAAGCGTTAGAGGGCGCTTTCCAGTGAACACTTATAAGCACTGGTTTTCGCACTTGTCGTCATTTCTACCATGGATTGCAGAATGGATGGATTGTTTCACGAATCAGGAGAAGGCGGACATGCATTTCATGTATGGTGTGGAGGACAGGAATGTGAAGGAAGCACAAAGACTGTACCGGGAGCACTTTCCGACCAGACATGTGCCTGATCGTAAAACCTTTCAGTGATTGAACTGGTATCTGTTCGAAATGGGCTCCTTTGTCAGTCACTTACAGGATACAGGGCATGCAAGGAGTGTGAGGACGCCACGTGTTACAGAGGAAATTCTACGTAGGGTTGGAGATCGTCCTGAATGTAGCACATGAGCAATTTCCCATGCCATAAGTGTGCCCCCAATTGATGGTGTGGCGAGTTCTTTGAGACAAACAATTACACCCCTACCATGCACAGAGGGTGCATGTCTTGACACCTGCAGATTAACAGCCTCGTGTGGATTTTGCACAGTGGTTCTTGCATCAGACTGCAGCACAACCGGAATTTGATGCATGTCTTATTCACTAACGAATGCACCTTTTACACATGAGGGTAGTTTTAATACCCACAATTCACATGTGGGCCACCAGTAATCTGCATGCCATACATCCATATTCATACCAGCAGCGTTTCTCCATAAATGTTTGGGCTGGAATCCTCCATGACCATTTGATTGGTCTATACCTTCTGCCAAGCCCGACTGAAAGGGAGAACACACCTCATATTTTTACAAGAAGTCTTGCCAGAATTACCGAACCTTGTTCCAGCAAACATTCAAACACGTATATGGTTCCAACATGATGAAGCACCACCCCATTTCAGCATGGATGTGCGTAACACCTTGGATGCAACATTTCCAGGACAATGGATTGGTCAGGGTGGTCCCATCGCTTGGCAGACACAATCGCCCGATCTCTCATGTCTGGACTTTTTCCTATGGGGCCATATGAAAAGCTTCATATATGATAGCCCCATCGATTCCAATGAGGACCTGGTTGCCAGGATTTCTATTGCCGCTGCTGCTGTACGAGAAATGCCTGATGTTTTTGCCCATATACGCTGATCACTACATTGAAGGTGTGAAGCCTGCATTAATGTTGGCGATCGTTCTTTCGAGCAGTTTCTGTAATTTGTTCAATAAAATTCTGTACTTTCTGTTCTGTAATTTGTGCAATTGTTTCAAACCTCTTCTGTCATTCTTGTGTTTCTTCATTTCCTGACACAATAACTGCTAACCCCTAGCGCTTTGATGATGCACAGAACCGGCCAGGTCTACCACCTAATGTCCGACCCTGCCTTCTCGTGGTGCAGGCCGTTAGTACCTTTCAAAAGAGATATTCTCTTTTGGAAGGGAACGGAAGGGGAGGGCTGCCAGTTCAGTATGGCCTACTGATCTAGTCATCTATGGCCACTTTTTCTTTTTTTTTCAACCCTGCTGAGGAGTGGTCAACTTTACAGGGTCCTGGTGTTGACCATTTATACCTACTAGACTGGACTTGTTTATGGATTTGAGCTTGATTATTGATCCTGGACTTGCTGCACTGGTGGGCCTCTGTTGAGGGAGAATCTGCTGCTGTGCTTTCTGTTTGCTTCTGGGTTGCCAGCTCTAAGTGAACAGAGGCATGGGATACCTTATATCAGCTGGTGGATAATCCTGATCAGAGGCCATCGCAGGTACCTGAACCTCACTTAGCTGGTTGGACATCATCAATCCTAAACTCAAGTAATGTGTCTCAGGCAGGCCATAGTCAGTTGGGCATCGACAAGCCTAAACTAGAGGCTTGTCGATGAAATTGATCAGGAGAAAATGTATATGATAAAAACTATTATACTTGGGGAAAGGGTTTAAATATCATTGTGGGAAACATTAGAAGTATGAGAAAATATTTTGATCATTTTTCTTTGTTTTTAAATCTTACAGATATTTATTCAGATATAATTGTTTTAACTGAAATCTGGATAAAAAAAATTAAATACAATTATATAAATTACAGGGATATAATATTTATTATAAATGCCAATTAGGAAACAGAGCTGGAGGTGTCAGTGTACATAAAAGATGAATTTATTATTATTTCTTGTAACACTATGTTCACAAATGCAGACTTGGTACAAATGGAATTTAAGTTTGGTAATATTATGTGTACTGTATTAGCCTTTTATAGATCACATATTTATTCAAAATCAGATTTTATTGAAAAATTAGAATGCAAATTAAATACAATAAATAAAAATTATGTTATTGGTGATATGAATATAGACATCAAATCTAGAGATCAAATAAGTGAAAAATATGTAAATTTGATTAATCACCTAGAATTCTATGTAGCAAATAATAACTAGAGAAACTACAAAAACCTGTTTAGATCATGTTTTTGCAAGAATACCAAACCTAAATACCTTATTCAAACACATATAACTGATCATTATTACCTAGGTATTCGTTTAAACTGAATTCAGATAAAATTCAAATGAATTATAAAAAAATATTTAAAACTATATCATTAATATATATTAATAAATAAATTATTAGATTACGATTGGGAAATAATAAAAAAATTATACTGATTTAAATATTCAATTTGATCTATTTATAAAAAAAAATGACAGGAACTAATTAGAATTTCAAGTTATATTAAATATAATCATCATATTCGGAAAAAATTAAAACCCTGGATTACAGATGCATTATTAAATTCGATAGAAAAAAAGGAACAAATTGTATAAAATATGTAAGGCACAACCTTCAAATGAAATTTTAAGGGAACAATTCACTAAATATAGAAATTTATTACTTAACCTTATTAGGCAGGCAAAATCAAATTATTTTAAAAATATCTAAAAATTTTGGAAACATGAAAAAACAATGGGAAATTATTAATGAATTATCTGGTGTTGACATGAAAAATATTTCCTACAGAAATAATTTATAAAAATTTAAATTACAATTTCCATGATAATCCTTTGGTTTTTGTTAATATATTTAATAAATATTTCACTGGTGTTATAGAGAATTTAATAAAAATGATCCCAATAAATGAAACATATAATTTGACAGAATTAGATTCCACACTACAATCAATTTTTATTGATTGTGTAACTGAAACTGAAGTGATACAGACAATAAATTCACTAAAAATAGAAAAGGCTTCAGGAAATGATTATTTATTGTCATTTATTTTAAAAAAATATACGACCATATATTAGAAAGACCTTATGTCATTTAATAAATTATTCTATATCATCTTTTCCAAATTGTTTAAAAAAGGCTACTGTAATTCCAGTTTATAAAAGAGGTGATCGAAAAAATTTAGGGAACTATAAACCAATTTCAATACTATCAAATTTATCAAAAATCTTTGAAAAAATTATGAATATAAAAATGGTAAAGTTTCTTAGAAAGATAATTTTTTTGTTGAAAATCAATTTGGATTTAGGAAAAAAAGAAATACAGAGGATTTAGTATTTAATATTTCTATTTTAAAATTAGCTTCAATAGTTCATAAAGGAATAAATGATAACCTTAAAGTAGCTATTGTTTTTCTGGATATACATAAAGCTTTTGATTCTGTTCCACATGACATAATGCTATATAAACTTGAAAAATGTGGATTTAGAGGAAGAATGTATAATTGGTTAAAAAGTTATTTAAATGATAGGGTTTAGGTAGTTAAACCAGATGAAATTATTAGTTGAAAGAAACTGTGCAGTTTGGTGTTCCTCAAGGTTCAGTTTTTAGGACCACTTTTATTCTGAATTTATATAAATGATTTATATAAACTTGATACAATAGGAAATTTAATTGCTTTTTGCTGATGATACAGTTTTAATTTATACTGCTAAAGATTTAAATTCTTTAATAATTAATATAAATTTAGGCATGATTAAAATTAGAAAATGGTTTTTAAAAAATAAATTACTTTTAAATGTAAATAAAACGAAATATATCCATTTCAGATTAAAAGGACAATGTGATTTTCTATATAATAAAATATTTTATCATGCTTTTGAATGTATTGGTAAAAATTGTTCCTGTTTACCTACTAAAAGAGTTGATTGTTTTAAATATTTAGGTGTTTATATAGACTGTAAATTAAATTGGAAGGAACATATAGCAAATACTATAAAAAGATAAATATTGTAACACCACGGTTATATTATATTAGACAATTTGTAGATATTTAAACTTTAAAGATGATACATAATTGTTGGGTTAAATCGTATTTGCAATATAGAATTACTTCTTCGGGTGGCACATATACTAATATTAATAAATTAATTGTAGCTCAAAATAGAATTATAAAATGCATATTGAAAAAAAGAAAATATGAAAATGTTAAAAACTTTTATAAAGAGGATATTTTAACAGTTAGAAAATTATATATGCATTCAATTTTAAAACATTTGAAAATCAAATCTCTATATTTAATAGAACCAGAGATAGAATTTTAGAGTGCATTTTTATCCTTCTCCATTCTAAAGCTGTAATAGAAAAGCCAAGTTCGATTTGGAGACTGCCAATTGACATATGCATTTCCATCCCCCTCTAAATGTTGGCGGGTATCTACTAAATAGATACCTAAATTAAAACTTTTTAAATGAATAAATAACCATTAACTTATTCGCTTTTGTTTTTACATCGCTTTCACTGTCATGCATATTAGAAGACGAACTGATAGGAACATTCTGATTGACAAGAAATATTAAAATATCACATTACCCTAATTTAAGTATGTAAACATCCCATGGCCGAGTGGTTAGTGCACTTGGTTACTGACCTCTGTGGCAAGCAGCTGCTTGAGGTGGTATTTATTTATTTATTTATTTATTAACATCATCTGTGCCAGCATTGGACACCCTAGATTACACAACTTTTTTCTGCTGTTTTCAGAAAGAACTTTGCAGATTTAAAACAAATTAATAATTGAACCAGATCACTGTCTATATTTTGCTTTCAAATATTTTAATACGAATTTATATAACTTAACAACTTTAAATTTTCGTATATTTTTCTTATATTTTCAAAAATTTTTGATGCATCTAATTACACATATATGAACGTAGTGCAATACAGTTGGTACCCTCTTAACATCATTAATTTGTTCTTTAAAACACGAAGTTAAGCAAAAAACATTAAATTTATCGATGTGAGTGAAATGTATCACAATATATATTTTTCACAGTATACTGACTGAATGTAGCCTCGACGAATTTTATTATTAATACTCATAGGTTACTTTATTCACAAGATATTTTAGTTATTTGTATACACTTATCCCCCGATTTACACGGTACTTGTTTTGCACGATTTGTTTTACACGGTTGATAAAATAACGGATTTCAAAAAACTGGTAAAAATGTATATTCGGCTGCATATATATTTCAAGTCATTTTTAATCTCATTCCTTTGGTAACATTGGCAACAACAAGGACGGTGATTCCCCTAAATTTTACAACACGGGGAATCCCCATAGTATTTCACAATAGTAAAGCTATTTGGTTCGTGTGAAGTAGTGCAGTATCATTTTAGCAGCAAAGCTTTGCATCATTGTGCATTTTTTTATTTTATTATTTAAATATCTACTGGTAAGTTTCCAACATTTATAGTTTTTCTGGCATTTTTATAATTTACGTAAATCTTTTAAGGTTTTATAATGCCAAAAGATTTTAAAAATATCAAAAGAAAAGTTATTTCTTTAGAAACAAAAATTAAAATATTAGATCGTCTATATAATAGAGAAAGAGTAACAGATGTTGCTAAATTTTACTCCATGAATGAAGCCACAATAAGGACAATAAGAAAAAATGAAGACTCCATTAGAAAAAGTGTAGCAGCTGGATCTTGCACGAGTATGAGAAAAATTTCATATGTAAGAGATGTTACAATGGAAAATATGGAAAAGGCATTAGTGATATGGCTAGAAGACCAAACTCAAAAGCGGGTTCCAACTGATACCAGTGCCATTACAAATAAGGATTTAAAGATTTATGAAACACTTAAGAATCGGTTACCGTCGACTTCGCCAGATGAAAAGAAGGTATCTTTTTCCACAAGCCATGGTTGGTTCGAGAGATTTAAACAAAGACATTCTTTACATAATCTAAGATTGAAAGGTGAAAGAGCATCTGCTGATTTGGATGCAGCACAACAATATCCAGCAAAATTTGCTGAAATCATTGCCGCCAACTCCTACACTCCTGACCAGGTCTTCAATGCTGACGAGTCTGGGTTATTCTGGAAAAAAATGCTAGAAAGAACCTATTTGGCTAAAGCTCACAAATCAGCTAGTGGTCATAAGGCAGAGAAAAGTCGTATAACAGTTCTTTTCTGTAGCAACGCTTCAGGCGATCATATAATGAAACCATTGGTTATTAACAAATCGAAAACACCACACTCATTTAAAGGAATAAACATCAAAAACCTTCCCATTTATTGGATGGCTAATAAGAAAGCATGGGTCACTGCCATGGTTTTCAATGAATGATTTCATACTTGTTTGTCCCAGATGTCAAAAGTTATTTAAGTAAAAGGGGATTGCCTTTTAAGGCCCTTCTATTAATTGATAATGCACCAGGTCATCCTCAAGATTTACAACACAAAAATGTACAAATTGTTTTTTTACCAAGGAATACAACTTCTTTATTACAGCCGTTAGATCAAGGGATAATTTTGACTTTCAAGGCACTGTATATCAAGCAAACCTTCAGGTATATTTTAGAACAAATGGAGAATGATGGATCTCTTACTCTTATGGATGCTTGGAAGAAATTTACAATCTTAGATTGTGTTAAGGACGATGGATCTTAGATTGTGTTAAGCACGTCATATACCCAGATTAAACAATCAACACTCAATGCCTGCCCGGAAAGCAATATGGCCAGATGCTGTTGAAGATGAGAATTATAGATTACCATTAGAGCATGAATATTCTCAGATCGCTAAGTTGGAGCATACTACAGGAGGAGAAGGTTTTGAGGATTTAGCTGAGGCAGATATTGAAGAAATAATGGCTGATGAACTAGATGAGGATGATTTAGTTAACATGATTCATGAAACAAATAACCATGATGAAGACAATGATCCTGATGAAGAGCAATCTGAACCAGTTGCGTTCACAACAAGAGTCATCAGCGTAGGACTTGAATTGGGGAGAAAATTTGGTAATCATTTTTTACAAAATGACCCGAATGTTGAACAAGTTCTCCGATTCCAGCGGGATATTAGTAAGTGCTTAAATCAATATGAGGAGGCCTATAAAGATTTAACAAAAAAACCTACACAATTGTTAATTACGGATTTCATTACAAAGTCTCGTCAATCTGAGATTGTCCCTAATTCATCAACCATTGAACCAGAATCGCATCAAGAACTATCGAGAGATGAAAGTGACATCATACCAATCAGGAAGAAAAGACTGATAGTCCATGAAAGTGATGACAGTAATTAAACTTATTGTTAATTTTTTTTTAAGGATCTTATATTTTTTGTTCCTAATGCAAAATGAATTAAATATGTACTTAAATTACCTTCATATATTTGTTATTTTATGAATGAAGTGTAATTTTATGTTTTTCAAGATGTCTTGCTTTTGTTTTATGTAAATAAATGACTGAATTATGCACATTTTGGTGTTTTTTTCGTTTTACAAGGTTTTACATAGCAAAATCCAAGATTTCGATTTACACGGTTTTGTGCAGAACCTATCTTCAGTGTAAATCGAGGGATAAGTGTATTTTCTATTATACCTATAGCAGTAATAACACTATCTAGTTATTATGGTAATAAGAACAGTAACATGTAATGTAAGATTTATAAGCCACTTTAGCAAATGTGAATCAGAGGAATTAAGCTGACAGATATAGAATGTGATAGGACACAGCTTATATTTACTTTACATGTTAAATAGTAGAGCAATACTATTAATACATAATACATATAATTTGAAATGAGGAAAGCCAAACATAGGATAACAAAGGAGAATTTCACCTCGTTTTTTAAAAAATAATTTAAAAAATTAAACTTACCTTCAGCGACTTCTTGTGTCAGCACCATTGCTGATGATAGTAGCAATGACTCTAGTGGCCTCTAGTAGTTAGTAAGAAGGATGTGAAATATTATGCAAAGCAATGGGAAAAGTGCTTCCAACAAAAAATTTCTGCTCAATGAATTCTGTGAATTGAATATGAAAGACATATCTGCCACTGTAAGATACGATAACCAATGCAGTAGAATTGAAGCAAGATCCTTCATACAAATCCTAGCTCAACTAGCCAGGCAAAATGGTGCTTCTGTTAATTTTACAGTATAACAGAAAAATTCGAAGAATATTATATAAATGTAAACTATATGTTAGAATAAACTTGTTAAAGTTATGAATATACTTTTTAATCCTTTATGTCAAAACATTTATTTACAATTAATTTATGTTTCTTATTTTTTTTAATGAGAATTTTAAGGGAACCATTGCTTTTCTTGCTTCCATGGATGTTTCATCACTAATGTAAATCACCCATTAGTGCAAGAATATAGAAAATTAAATGAATAATACATAAGGTAGTGGTTTAAGTCACAGTGCCGATTTAAAATTATTAAAAAATTTCCTATATCACTGTAATTGTTGGAAAAGCTGAGACAATGAGATGAAACTACTATCTACGGATTTACCTTGGATTTTTTTTCAGGTGACGATATCTGATAGCTAGATGGGTCTATTGTCCTGTGGTAGGTAGTTCAATCCAGATATAAGTTCACATGTGCTCTTGTTTCTTTGTTGTTGTTGTTGCTCCTTGCTGGTGGTAATTTGACATCAATTTGGTGCACAAGTTAATTAATGTATTTTTAGATTTCCAGCATATATCCTAACTTTTCTAGAAGTGCAAATACTATATTTCAATACAAATCGCTATGCATTTTGCAATGTTACTCCAATGCATCATCTGGCAAAATAGTTGGTTTGCGGCAGGCACAGATATTGGTATTATGCAGTCAGTATTTGTTTACGTTAGGCTCAGAGCATGTCGTATGGAGGGGTGGGGTGTAGTACATGTGATACCCTCTATTGAGGGGTTGGAGAGGGTGGAATTTTAAGGTTTGGAGACATATGATTTTAAAGTTTAGCTTTATTGTTGGGGGCTCTATTTATACCTAATTGAGGGAAATTTTCTGTGCTGCTGTTGTGTTTGTGTGCATGTAGGAAAGGGTGTGTGTGTGTGTGTGTCATCATCATCATCATCAAGCAGCCATGGGCTACGAGGTCCAACCAGACTTTGCAATTTAGTTCTCCAACCAAGTCTGTCCTGAGCTACATCTACTGCATCTGGCCACTGAACACCAATTGTAACAAGGTCCTGTTTGACATTGTCTGCCTACTGCATCCTAGGTCTTCCCATCTTTCTGAGGCCTTTAGGCACACTGTTCATAACCCTATTCGCCAATCTATAATAATTCATACGGGCAACATGTCCAAACCAACGGTCTCTCTCTGCACAATATGCTGCTTAAAGGAGGTTGCAAACTCCTTTGCCTAACCTCATCATTAGTTACAAAGTTGAACCACCTAATGCCCAAGATACTGCGTAAGCATCTGGAATCAAAAGCATCTAGTTTCCTGTTATCTCGTTTACAAAGTGACCAAGTTTCATTACCATAACTAACCCTAGAAAGAACCAAACTATTATACAGTCTAATTTTAGTCTTTAGGTGTATACGCCTATTTCTACACACTCTCCAGAGATTCTTAAAAGTCCCGGCAGCAATCCCTATTCTTCTGTTAATTTCATGCCGCACATCACCATTATCTGTTACATAGATCCCAAGTTAATTAAACTGTGACACCTGTTCAAGACTGCAACCATTCAGATTAACTGGATCACAGCCTGCCTGACCAATTTTCATCACTTTAGTTTTCTCTCTGTTTATAACCAAAAACCTACTCTAGTACCAGTTTCATCAACAGCTCGAATGAAAAAGTTCATCTAAAAAACACCATTTGCCACAAGGGCTAAATCATCGGCATAATCTAAATCATAAATTTTCGAATCTCCAGTCAATTTAAGGCCAAATTCTTTCCCTTGAAGTGAATTTTGCATAACATAATCAGTAACCAAGCTAAAGAGAAAAGGAGACAAAATGTACCATTGTCGAACACCAGAAGTAATGCCAAACCAATTGTTACAAGCCTTACCAACTCTCACACACAACTCAGTGTTGTTATAGAGAGTTTTCATTCTGTTAACTAACTTGTCTGGTATACCATATGATCTCACAATTAACCACAAATTATGGCGATCAACAGAGTCGAAAGCCTTTTTGAAATCAAAGGTAGCAACCAAAGGTTTCTGAAACTCTAAACATTTCTCAAGAATCTGCCTAAGTGAAAATATCTGATCCACACATCCCCTACCACTTCTAAATCCACACTGTTCATCATGCAATTGACTGTCAACCAGATTCTTAATTCTATTAAGTACAATCATGGAAAGAACTTTACCTAGAACAGAGAGTAGATTGATACCCCTATAGTTATCACAAGAACTGTGATCACCTTTTTTGAAAATAGGGATAACAATAGCTCTGGTAAAATCCTTAGGAACCATGCCTTTATCATAAAAGATATTCAGAATCAGTCATCCAAGTGGTAACCGAAACATTCCCAGCTCTAAGCATTTCCGCAATAATTTCATCTACCCCCTGGGGATTTATGAAGTTTAAGTTTAGAAATAGCCAAAATAACTTCAGATTGTGTTATAGGGCCAACCTTAAAGCCACCAATACATCTATCATCATTGCAAACAATGGGAGTAGAACTAACCACATTGTTTAGAACATCACTGAGATGCTCAACCCACCTAGCCATGACAGAATCCTCACCTTCTATAACCTTACCTTGTTTATCCTTCAATCCCTGTATACCTGTCCGTTTTCTACCACACAAAACATTAACTATCTGGTACAGTTCTCTGCTCTTGTGCTGTCTAACTGCTTCCTCAGCTTTGTCAGCCAAACCATCAAGCCAAAGATCTTATCAGTAGCTAACTGATCCTTTACACATTTATTAAGCTCTCCATTATCCTTTCTATTAGGACTAGTAGGGTACTGATTAAGGACATTCCTGCAGTTCCTTCTTTCTGAAATAAGCTCAAGTGACTTATCACTCAAATAATTCTGCCTCCTCTGCTCCTTTTCTCCTAAACGAGTACTGTTATTTTGAAAAACAGGGTCGTTCAGAGCTTCAGTATTATAGGCAAATTTTTTAACTTTAGCACAACACTTTTTAAGTTTAAGTTGCAAGACACTTTTAACAAGATAATGTTCAGATCCAATTTCAGCTCCCCTATATGCCCTGGTATTCCTAACAGAACTAGCCCATTTGTTATTAATTAATATGTAATCAATCATATTCTTATGCAGCCCATTGGGTGAAACCCATGTGTACTTATGTATGTCGCGGTATTTGTAATAAGTGTTAGTTATTCTGAATCCATTGAGTTTATTTACCTGTAGGAGACGTTGCCCATTGCCATTGCAGCTACCAATACCAAAAGGACCTATTACTCCTGCCCAAAGGTCAGAGTCAGTACCAACTTTGACATTGAAGTCACCAAGAACAAGGGTAATGTCTCCTTTCTTGACAGAATTCAAAATATCCTGAAGTTGTTCATAAAACCTATCCTTCTCATCCTCATCGGCATCCTCAGTGGAGGCATAACAGCAGATAACATTCAAGTCTTTAACACTTGTCTGAAATTTTGCTGTAAGAAACCTTTCATTAATGCACTCATATCCTAGAAGAGCATCACTAGCGTGTCTGCTGAGAAGCAGACCCACGCCTTGGTGATGCTTATTGTCGTCCCTCCCTGAAAAGAGAAATTTAAGATTATTTTTAAGAATCTGACCTTTATCTGTCCATCTGGTCTCTTGCAAGCCGAGAATATCTAAATTATAATGGTGGAATTCTTGTGTGAGGACATCAAGAGAAAAAGCTCTGTGCAGAGTCCTCACATTCCAACTACCTATGGAGAGAAAATGGTTAGTGGGATGTTTAAAGAAACTATGTTTATTGAGAGAGGGAATGCCGACAACATCAAGCAGCCCCCTAATCACAGACATGGGGCAAAGAGCCGTTCCCCCCCCCCCCCCCCCATTAAAGGCTGAAGCCATCTACACTGGAAGACTTCCTCCAATGTAGAATTTGACAATGCCAATAGGAGCAAAGAGTTCAGGTGCCTGCGATGATCTTTGCTCGGGATTATCCACCAGCTGGTAAACATATCCTGTGAATCTATTCACTTGGGGCTGTCAACCCACAAACATAAAACACAGCGGAAGATTTTCCCTCCACAGAACCCACCAGTGCAGCAAAATCAGGATCCATAATCAAGCTCAGAGCCATATATCTGTCCAGTCCAGTGGGTTTATAAGGTCAGGACCCTGTGTGGTTGACCACTCCTCAGCAGGGTAGAAAAAAAGAAAAGTAGCCAGAGTTGTCCAGATCAGTAGGCCACACTAATCTGGCAGCCCTCCCCTTCCATTCACTTCCACAAGAGAGTATCTCTTTTGAAAGGTACTAACAGTCTGCACCACGAGAAGGCGGGTTGGACATTAGGTGCTAGGCCTGGCCGGTTCTATGCATCATGACAGGAGATTGGTGCATAGAACTCCTTCCAGTGACTACCTAGCTACCATTTATAGACTCTGTCATTTATAGACCAATGGTGGGGGGGCTCAATTTAGTTTAGGTAATTATTGAAGAATATTTTCCATGCTGATGATGGTGGAGTTATGTCATTATTACATATTTCATTTCTGTTTAAGTATATTACTAGGTTTTCGGCATAATTTAGATGAGTTTTAGTAGGGGGGAGAGAATAGTATTCTCGTGTCATTGAATTTTGGTGTCATATTGTGGACAGTAGCAGCTTCGATTTATCTTCTTGGTGTTCTGCCCGTCGGGTTGAGAATTGTCTAAAGGTTTTTCCTAGATATTTATTTTTCTGCCGGGGTTCTTTGTCTGGGTCTTCAATATGGGTGATATAAATGTCACCTGAAGGCATTTATTGTTCTCAGTCATTTCTAATTAATTTTGAGGTAGTGCTTTGGACTTTTATGGGCACGATGCAATTAAATTTTTTCATAATTTTTGTCAAACAGTCGGTTAGGTGTGGGATAAGTGAGAATGGTGTAGTAAAATGTTTTTATGAGTTTGTGCTGGTGGTTCAGGCAAGGTAGCATTTTGTTCTGACTCTACCTTTTTTTTTTGGATATTACTTAGAAATTCTATTCATGTGTGTAACCTGCTTGTTTGCCTAATTTCATGATGCATTTTATTTCCAGCTTCAAGAGTTTCTCCATAGAGTAGTATCTGTAGGCTCACAGAAATAGAGTGTGGAATGCAGAATTTTGGTAATTTATAAGGTGGGCAGAATCCTTAGGGTGAAGTGAACAAAGGAAAGTTTTTGGTATACTAAGGTTTCGACAGATTGGGGGTGCCTCTGGATAGTGATATCAAGGAAATTTATTGATCCATTTTTCTCTGCTTCATGCATAAATTGAATGGTTGGGAAAACAGTATTGAGTTCCACTAGTAATTTATCCAGCTGTTTTTGGTTTCCAGGCCAGATTAAAAATATATCATCCATGTATCTTTTCCAAAGCATAGCGGTGATGGGTGGGAGCAAAGCACTGTGTCTTCTACACCGGTTTCCATAAATTAAGGAAAATCCCCATGTTAAACACTTTGAATCTAAAGTCAAAGCTGTATAACTTATAAGTTTTTTGAAAGATGTGATTGCAGATAAAGATCTCAAGCAAATAAATCAATATCTCACTTTATGACAATATTCGTTCAAGTATTTAACGAGTTATGGAAGTTTGAATATTTAGCGATAACGACGTCAGCCACAAAAATTCACTTCAGAAGTTAATTAAAATTCAGTAATAAGTATTGTATCAAAGTGTTTAATAAAATAAGTTTGTATTTTAGAACTTTGTGTGCTCAAGAAAGGTACTAAAGCTAAGAAAATTACCTTCAACACTGAAGGTCTGAAAGATCCATATATAGTCAAAGCATACCATGATAGGATACTTAATCATTATGACAATCGTGGTTTGCTTACTGCTGAAGTTGAGAAAGAATAAATAAATAAAAATAAATACCCCATCAAGCAGCTGCTTGCCACAGAGGTCTGACAGGAGCCTGTCAGTTTATATGCCAAAGTAGAAGATCTGAGAGGATGGCAGGCCCTCAGCAGAAAAACGACACAAACAGCCATACCTTACCCGGGGCTCGAACCCAGGTCCCTTAGATCAGTAGCCAAGCACACTAACCACTCAGCCATGGGACAGCATTGAGAAAGAATGGGAAAGTTTAAACAGGCTTTTCTTGAAACGAAAACAGTACTCTTTTGGGTAAAAGGGAATAGAGGAAACAAAATTACTTGAGTGATAAGGCTATGGAACTTATTTATGAAAGAAGGAAATGCAGGATTAATATGAATCAACACCCTACTAGTCCTAACAGAAGGTATTACAAAGAAATAACACAAAAAAATTTACAATAAATGAATAAAGAATCAATTACCAGCTGATAAGAATCTTTGGCTTGATAGCTTGACTGACAAAGCAGAGGAAGCAATTAGACAG
This sequence comes from Ryuthela nishihirai, assembly GCA_038380435.1. NCBI lineage: Eukaryota > Metazoa > Arthropoda > Arachnida > Araneae > Heptathelidae > Ryuthela > Ryuthela nishihirai. The sequence goes on along the minus strand of JAWZYU010000029.1, from coordinate 1,992,668 downwards.
CACAACAGCAGGGGGTTGTACCAGATTGTTAATGTTTTATGTGGGAAGAAACGCACAGGTACACAGGGATTGAAGGATAAACATCGCAAGGTGGTTGAAGGTGAGGATTCTGTGATGTCTAGGTGGACTGAACATTTCAGAGATGTTCTAAACAATGTGATGATTTCTACTCCCATTGTTTGTAATGAGGATAGATGCATTACTGACTTTTATGATGGCCCTATATCACATTCCGAAGTCACATTAGCTATCTCTAAATTAAAACTGCATAAATCCCCAGAGGTGGACGAAATCACCACTGAAATGCTTAGAGCTGGGAACATTTGTGTCGTCACATGGCTGACTGAAAATTTGAATATTTTTTATGATAAAGGTGTTGTTCTGAAAATTTTTACTAGAGCTATTATTGTCCCAATTTTTAAAAAAGGTGATTGCAGTTCTTGTGATAATTTATAGGGGAATTAGTTTACTTTTTGTTCCAAGTAAAGTTCTTTGCATGATTATACTTAATAGAATTAAGAATTTGGTTGATAGACAACTGTGTGATGAACAATGTGGATTCAGAAGTGGTGGGGATGTACTGATCAAATATTTTCACGTAGGCAGATTCTTGAGAAATGTTTAGAGTTTCAGAAACCTGTGGTTGCTAGCTTTATAGATTTCAAAAAGGCTTTTGACTGTGTTGATTGACATAATTTGTGGTTGACTGTTAGATCATATGGAATACCTGATAAGTTAGAGTAATGAGAGCTCTCTATAATAACACTGAGTTGTGTGTGAGAGTTATTATGTCTTGCAACGATTGGCTTAACATTGCTAGTGGAGTTAGACAAGGGTGCATTTTGTCTCCTTTTCTCTTTAGTTTTGTTATTGATTAGGTAATGTGAAATTCTTTGCGAGGGAAAGATTTTAAATGGCCTTAAATGGTCTAGAGATGTAAAAATTCCTGATTTAGATTATGCAGATGATTTGGCCATTTTGGCTACTAATGTTGATGAGATGAATTCGTTCATTAGGGCTGTTGATGAGACTGGTAATAGAGTAGGTTTGATGATAAACAGAGAAAAAAACTAAGTGATGAAAATTGGTCAGGCAGGCTGTGATTCAGCTGATCTGAATGGTTGCAGTCTTGAGCATGTGTCACAGTTTAATTATCTTGGGAGCTATGTAACAGATACTGGTGATGTGCGGCATGAAATAGATAGAAGAATAGGGATTGCCGCTGGGACTTATAAGAATCTATGGAGAGTATGGAAAAATAGGTACATACACCTAAAGACTAAACTTGGGCTGTATAATAGCTTTTCTTTCTAAAGTTAGTTATGGTAGCGAAACATGGACCCTTTGTATGCAGGATAACAAGAAACTTGATGCCTTTGATTCTAGATGCTTACACAGTATCTTGGGCATTAGGTGTTTTGACTTTGTAAGTGATGATGAGGTTAGAAGAAGGAGTCATCAACCTCCTTTGAGCAGTGAGAGACTGCATTGGTTTGGCCTTATTGCCCGTAAGCAGGCAAAGAGGATTATGAACAGTGTATCTAAGTGTATCAGAAAAATGGGAAGATCTAGCATGCAATGGGCAGACCATGTCAAACAGGACCTTGCTAGAATTGGCCTAGAGTGGCCAAATGCAGCAGCGGTAGCTCAAAAGAGATGTGTCTAGAGAGGAAAATTACACAATCTGGTTGGACCTCCATAGCCCATGGCTGCATGAGGATTTTGTATGTTTGTATGTAAAGAATTCTTTCACTATTCTTCAGTATTGCATAAGTTTCTTAAGACTGGCATTGCTGTTGTTAAATATTCAAACTTCCATAACACATTAAATACTGAATAAATATTGTGGAAAATCGAGATATTGATTATTGAGATCTTTATCTGCAATCATTTTTCAAAAGAAAAAAACTTAGTTTAGAAGTTATAGAGCTTTGATGTTAGCTTCCCATTGACTTAAAATATGGATTTTCCTTAATTTATGGAAACCAGTGTATATATCTGATAGAACATTTGATAGAAGTCCTATTAATGGTGATCCCATGGGGATACCTTCTGTTTGATGATAAATTTGCTGATTAACCTGGAAATTATTATTGGTTGTGGTGAGGTCTAAATCCTCATGCATGCTAAAGTATTCATTTGAGTGGGATCTTGCAGTTTCCAACCATTTGATCTTTAGTCTCGCATTAGCATCCAATACAAAGGCTGGAGTACAGGGCTCTGACATCAAAAGAGTGGAAAGGGTAACGGGATAAGATAGTAGTGTCATGCAAAGTTTGGATAAATACATGGGCTGAGGTTATGGTATATTGGTTTAAAAAATCGTATAGGGTGTGTTCTAAGTTGTAGGTTGGAGCTTTAGATTTATTAACAAGTTGGCGGAAAGGTCAGTTCTCCTTGTGTAATTTAATTTTGATGAATAGTTGGGGATGTTGGGATAAATGGGGTCTCTACATGTTTTCCTAATAGGGAGGAGCAGGAAGGGGTCATTCTTTAAAGTATTCAGTTTATGCATCATTTTAGGCAGTGGATCAGAATCAATGTGTGACTTTAATTTCTTTTAATGCTTGCTCTATTTTCGTGTTGTATTCTTCATTATTAATGAGAACCAGTTGGTATGTGCTATCTGCCAGCAAAGTTCTGATGTCATTGTTCTTAATATGTTTCAGAGTTTTTTGTTGTATGGATGCAGTTTTGTTACTTGCTTGTGTGCATAATTTCTAGAGTGAAACGGTTTAAACTTGTATTTTTCTTTCTATACATCTCGTATGGGATTGATTACTTGTTCGATGTGTGGGATGAGATTATGCAAAGGTGGCACATGTGTAGGTATGACAAATTTAGGGCCTCTCCCCAACAGTTTCATTTATTCTTTGCTTAGATCTGCCTTAGCTTAATTTAAAAAAAGTCACCAGTTTGTAGGTTTCTCTTTTCTTATTTTGGGCATGGTGATTCTTGTTAACCTTATTAGACAACCAAGACAGTTTTTTGTTGAATTTATGTACTTGAGTGTGGGTTTGCTATTTATGATATTATTCAGTCTTTTAGTTAGAACTCTAGTAATTCAAAAGCTTATTTGTGGCGGCAGCTTTGTTTGAACACTACAGTGCACTTAACGGAGCTCTCTACACCTTAGACTTTCCAATGAACTGTAAAAGGCCTCTCCCCAACAACTCATCCCCCAAAGTCTGATAATCCCAGGAAAATATTTTAAAAAAACCACCACTTCTTTCACACTCTAAAACAAGCAGAAATTAAAATGTTAAGGATTGTCATTCAACAGCAGTGATGCAAGATTCAAAATTTGGAATACAAAATGCACCAAGAATATCTGAAACTCGCCTCCAAAGTAAATATCTCTATTTTGACAAACTACTTTCCAGACTGAATAATATCATAAAGAGCAACACCAACACTCAAGTAGATAAATTCAATAAAAAACTGTCTTGGTTATCTAATAAAGTTAACAATAATCACCATGCTCAAAATAAGAAATGAGAAACCTACAAACTGGTGCTTTTTTTTTTTAATTTAGCTAAGCAAAGAAGAAATGGAACTGACGGGGAGGGGCCCTATATTTGCCATACCTGCACATGTGCCACCTTTGCACAATCTCATCCCATGCATCAAACAAGTAATGAATCCCATACTAGATATACAGAAAGACAAATATAGGTTTAAACTGTTTCACTCTAGAAATTATGCACAGCAACCAAGTAACAAAATTGCATCCATGCAACAAAAAAAAACTGAAATATATTAAGGACAATGACATCAGAACTTTGCTGGCAGATAACACAGACCATTGGTTCTTGTTAATAAAGAAGAATACTACATGAAAATAAAGCAAGCATTAAAAGAAATTAAAGCCACACCTATTGATTCTGACCCACTGCCTAAAATGATGCATAAACTGAATACTTTAAAGAATGACCTCTTCCTGCCCCTCCCTATTAAAAATTATTAGAAAACAGGTAGAGACCACATTTATTCCAACATTGCACAACTATTCGTCAAAATAAAATTACACAAGGAGAACCAGCCTTTCCGTCTGCTTGTTAATAAATCTAAAGCTCCAGCCTACAACTTAGAACATGCCCTATATGATTTTTTTAAACCACTATATGATAACCACCTATATACCATAACCATCATCATCATCATCCTCAAGCAGCCATGGGCCACGGAGGTACAACCAGACCACACAGTTTAATTCTCCAAGCATATCTGTCCTGAGCTACATCTGCTGCATCCGGCCACTGCACACCAATTCTAACAAGGTCCTGTTTGACATTGTCTGCCCACCGCATCCTAGGTCTCCCCCTCCTTCTGAGGTCTCTAGGCACACTGTTCATAACCCTATTCGCCAATCTATAATTATCCATACGGGCAACATGGCCAAACCAGCGGAGTCTCTCTCTGCACAATATGCTGCTTAAAGGAGGTTGCAGACTACTTTGCCTAACCTTATCATTAGTTACAAAGTTAAACCATCTAATACCCAAGATACTGCATAAGCATCTAGAATCAAAAGCATCTAGTTTCCTGTTATCTTGTTTACACAGCGTCCAAGTTTCACTACCATAACTAACCCTAGAAAGAACCAAACTATTATACAGTCTAATTTTAGTCTTTAGGTGTATACGCCTATTTCTCCACAATCTCCATAGATTCTTAAAAGTCCCGGCAGCAATTCCTATTCGTCTGTTAATCTCATGCCGCACATCACCAGTATCAGTTACATAGCTCCCAAGATAATTAAACTGTGACACCTGCTCAAGACTGCAACCATTCAGATTAACTGAATCACAACCTGCCTGACCAATTTTCATCACTTTAGTTTTCTCTCTGTTATAACCAAACCTACTCTACTACCAGTCTCATCAACAGCTCGAATGAAAGAGTTCATCTCATCAACATCATTTGCCAAAAGGGCTAAATCATCCGCATAATCTAAATCAGAAATTTCCGTATCTCCAGCTCATTTAAGGCCAAAATCTTTCCCTCGAAGTGAATTTCACATAACATAATCAACAACAAACTAAAGAGAAAAGGAGACAAAATGCACCCTTGTCGAACACCAAACGTAATGCTAAACCAATTGCTACAAGACTTACCAACTCTCACACATGACTCAGTGTTATTATAGAGCGCTTTCATTATGTTAACTAACTTGTCTGGTATACCATATGATCTCACAATCAACCACAAATTATGACGATCAACAGAGTCGAAAGCCTTTTTGAAATTAACAAAGCTAGCAACCAAAGGTTTCTGAAACTCTAAACATTTCTCAAGAATCTGCCTAAGTGAAAATATCTGATCTACACATCCCCTACCACTTCTGAATCCACATTGCTCATCATGCAATTGCCTGTCAACCAGATTCTTAATTCTATTAAGCACAATCATGGAAAGAACTTTACCTGGAACAGAGAGTAGGCTGATACCCCTATAGTTATCACAATAACTGTGATCACCTTTTTTGAAAATAGGGATAATAATAGCTCTGGTAAAATCTTTAGGAACCATGCCTTTATTATAAAAGTTATTCAAAATTTCAGTCATCCAAGTGGTAACCAAAACATTCCCAGCTCTGAGCATTTCTGTAGTAATTTCATCTACCCCTGGGGATTTATGAAGTTTCAGTTTAGAGATAGCCAAACTAACTTCAGATTGTGTTATAGGACCAACATTAAAGCTGTCAATGCATCTATCATCATTACAAACAATGGGAGTAGAACTAACCACATTGTTTAGAACATCACTGAAATGCTCAGCCCACCTAGCCATGAGAGAATCCTCACCTTCTATAACCTTACCTTGTTTATCCTTCAATCCCTGTATGCCTGTCAGTTTTCTACCACATAAAACATTAACTATCTGGTACAGCTCTCTGCTGTTGTGCTGCCTAACTGCTTCCTCAGCTTTGTCAGCCAAGCTATCAAGCCAAAGATTTTTATCAGTAGCTAACTGATCCTTTACACGTTTATTAAGCTCTCTGTAATCTTTTCTATTAGGACTAGTAGGGTACTGATTAAGGATATTCCTGCAGTTCCTTCTTTCTGAAATAAGCTCAATTGCCTTATCACTTAAATAATTCTGCCTCCTCTACTCCTTTTTTCCTAAAAGAGTACTGTTAGTTTCCAAAAAAAAGCCTGTTTAAAATGGCCCCATTCTTCCTCAACTTAAGTATTAAGCAAACCATGACCGTCATAATGACTAAGTAACCTATCATGGTAAGCTTTAGCTATAACTGGGTCATTCAGAGCTTCAGTATTAAAGGTCAATTTTTTAACTCTAGCACAACACTTTTTAAGTTTAAGTTGCAAGACACTTTTAACAAGGTAATGGTCAGATCCAATTTCAGCTCCCCTATATGCCCTGGTATTTCTAACAGAACTAGCCCATTTGCTGTTAATTAATATATAATCAATCATATTCCTATGCAGCCCATCAGGTGAAACCCATGTGTATTTATGTATGTTGCGGTGTTTGTAATATGTGTTAGTTATTCTGAAACCATTGAGTTTACTTACCTGTAGGAGACGTTGCCCATTGCCATTGCAGCTACCAATACCAAAAGGGCCTATCACCCCTCCCCAAAGATCAGAGTCAGTACCAACTTTGGCATTGAAGTCACCAAGAACAAGGGTAATATCTCCTTTCTTGACAGAATTCAAAATATCCTGAAGTTGTCCGTAAAACCTATCCTTCTCATCCTCATCGGCATCCTCAGTGGGGGCATAACAACAGATAACATTCAAGTCTTTAATGCTTGTCTGAAATTTTGCTGTAAGAAACCTTTCATTAATGCACTCATATCCTAGAAGAGCATCACTAAGATGTCTGCTGAGCAGCAGACCCACGCCTTGGTGATGCTTTCCATCCTCCCTCCCTGTAAAGAGAAATTTAAAGTTATTTTTAAGTATCTCACCTTTACCTGTCCATCTGGTCTCTTGCAAGCCTAGAATATCTAGGTTATAGCACTGGAATTCCTGCATGAGGACATCTAGAGAATAATCTCTATGTAATGTCCTCACGTTCCACGTTCCTGCAGAGAGAAAATGATTAGTAGGATTTTTAAAGAAATTAGGTTTATTGAGATTGGTAGGGCCAACAATATCAAACAGCCCCCTGATCGCAGGCATGGGGCAAAGACCCGTTCCTCCTCCACTAAAGGCTGAAGTCACCGATGCTGGTAGGAACTTCAGGCACCACCTTTTCAAGTGGACTTTTTCAAGAGCCACATGGCCTGCCTGAGACGCATTACTCCAGTTTAGGCTTGACGATGCCCAACTAGCTAAGTAAGGTTCAGGTACCTGCGATGGCCTCTGATTAGGATTATCCACCAGCTGATATAAGGTATCCCATGCCTCTGTTCACTTAGAGCTGGCAACCCAGTAGCAAACAGAAAACACAGCGGCAGACTCTCCCTCAACAGAGGCCCACCAGTGCAGCACGTCCAGGATCAATAATCAAGCTCAAATCCATAAAAAAGTCCAGTCTAGTAGGTATAAATGGTCAGCACCAGGACCCTGTGAAGTTGACCACTCCTCAGCAGGGTTGAAAAAAAAGAAAAAAGTAGCCGTAGATGACCAGATCAACAGGCCATACTGAACTGGCAGCCCTCCCCTTCCGTTCCCTTCCAAAAGAGAATATCTCTTTTGAAAGGTACTAACGGCCTGCACCACGAGAAGGCGGGGTCGGACATTAGGTGCTAGACCTGGCCGGTTCTGTGCATCATCACTAGGGATTGGTACACAGCTCTCCTTCCAGTTTACGCCTAGCTACCATCAGCCCATGAATTTGTCCCATCTATACATGACACTACTATCTTACCCCATTACACTTTCCAATCTTTTGATATCCCAGCACCCCTGTTTTGGATGCTAATATGAGACTAAAGACCAAAAGGTTGGAAACTGAAAGACCATTCTCAACTGAATCTTTAGCATGCATGAGGCTTTAGACCTCACCACAATCAATAATTATTTCCAGGTCAGAAGGTGTCCCCATGGGATCACCCTTATCAGGACTTCTAACAGATGTTGTACTCAGACATATTGAAGACACAGTGCTTATACTACAGTGCCCTATACTTTGGAAAAGATACATGAATGATATTTTTTTAATCTGGTCTGGAAAACAAAATCAGCTGGATAAATTACTAGCAGCACTCAATACTGTTTTACCAACCATTCAATTTATAGATGAAGCAGAGAAAAATGGATCAATAAACTTCCTTGATGTCACTATCCAGAGGCACCCCCAATCTGTTGAAACCTGAGTACACTAAAAACCTTCCTTTGTCCCTAACTTCACCCTAAGGATGCCCACCCCATAAATTACCAAAAATCTGCATTCCAAACTCTATTTCTGTGAGCCCACAGACACTGCTCTATGGAGAAACTCTTGAAGCTGGAAATAAAATACATCATGAAATTAGGTAAACAAGCAGGTTACACACATAAATTTCTAATATCCTACAAAAAGGTAGAGTCACAACAAAAGCTATAATTTTGAGATAATGTTTTCCTGTACCACCAACACACTCTCTCGTAAAACAAATTACTACACCATTTCCTCTTATCCCGCACCTGACTCTTTGACAAAAATTATGAAAGAATTTATTTACACTGTGCCCAAAAAAGTCCAAAGAATTATCTCAAAATTAATTAAAAATGACCAAGACCAACAAATGCCTTCAGGTGGCATTTATGTCATCCATATTGCAGACCCAGACAAAGAACTGCAGCAGAAAAATAAACACAATTCTGTTTTTACTGGGATCTTTTTTTTTTTACATAATTTTCATTTAAGAGGGTTTAGAAAAAAATTCCAATTCTCTTTTTGGATGATTTATTTTAATCTAATACAGTTCAAATGGCACCTTTTTAAAAATCTCCATTTGAATTTAATTCTAAAAAAAATTCCTTTTCAAGAAGAAATTCCTAGTATTTACATTTATAACAGAGATGCCACTTTTATGGTCACATTTTTCGAAGTAGTTTTAACTTTGAAAATGTACTACAGATACACATTTTGTGCACTAAAATCCCCCCCCCCCAAAAAAAAATGACACTAACATAATTACACAAAAAGATTTCTCTATTTTATTTTCTATTTTATGGAAAAATTGTACAAAACCTGCTTCATTCAGAATAAAGGGACAACATTGAGTTTCAGGAATTCCCCTCAATTTTATCTTCAATACATACCTTAGTCTTGGTCTCTGATTTCGTGTTTAAAGTTAGAAGTGTAGATGTTTAATAGAAGAAATTGAATAAAAAATTGTGCTGTTTTTTGAAGTATTGAGTGCATAATGTAAATTTATTAAATTTTACTGATAGGTAATATACAATTTTTCATCTTTATTAACAATTCAAAAAATTTTCATAATCCTTACCACAATATTGGATAATTCAACTATACAAAAGCAGAAAAAGAAAGATATCTCTTTGGATACTAAGATCCAAATTTTAGATTGTCTTGCAATTGGAGAAGGTTCAACATCCATAGGTAAATATCGGGTTGTTGCAAATCAAATGGCCGATTTTAAGGACGATTGAAAAAGAAGAGAAAAAAAAGAAAAATACTTGCTTAATCAAAGTAATCTTCAGCAACATCAATGCATTGTTGCCAACGTGTGTCAAGGTCATTTATACCACGTTTGTAAAAATCAGTGTCTCTGGAAGTGATGAAGTCCTCCACTGATAAATTGATGCATCATTGGCAAAGCATTTCTTGGACAAAAAATGGCTCAAGTGCTGGAAAAAATGGTAATCTCTTGGGGAAATGTCAGGAGAGTATGGAGGATGAGGGCACAATTTCGTATCCCAAATTGTTGATTTGCTGTATGGTTGGTACTGCCGTATGTGGTCGGGCATTATCCTGAAGCAATAGGACTTTCATCAGCGAGTTCGTGAGGCACCCACATGTCGAGCTTCCCTACTTTTCCTATTATTGCCAAGTGCCATGAAACAGTTGAAAAGTGTACATTTAGTGTCTGGGCAATCTCTCAAACAGTTTGTCATGGATCTGATTCGATTAAATCCTTTAATTCATTCGAATCAATGGAGGAAGGACGATGGCCACGGGGTTTGTTTTGTAGCCTCAAATCTCCTGAGCGAAATTTTGGAGAGTGGATCTCTCATTAGTTGTTCCTCCACCAAATGGTTTATTGATGTTTTTTACTGTAGCCGCTGCAGAATTTTCCAATTTTAACTCGTAAATGTATCGCAATCTTAATTGACTGGGTTCCATGATTGACTTGATGTCGGTAGCATTCAATGTTTAATGATCGTTGAACAAAACAAATACTATGATTGCATCACCCACATGTGACGTTGTTATACGACATAAAAAAAAATGCATAAACGTCAGCACTTGCTTTCTTCCGCAACTAGTAGAAACCTGATGTCATTCAACGGCCATTTCATTTGCAACAACCTAATATTTTGGTTTGAATGAAGCTACCATAAGAACCATCAAGAAAAATGAAGAGCTATTAGAAAATCTGTGCTTTCTGGAGCAAAATTGAGCACTAAGTAGTCATTGTACATGAGAGATATTGTAAAAGTGTAAATGGAAAAGGCATTAGTAATGTGGATAGAATTTGGGTTGTTTTACCTCTGAGTGGCACTTTTTTGCACACCATGGGCTAAATGGCCAGGTCACACGGACCCCGAAGTCTCAGAGAAGGTTGGGGGAGGGGACCCACTGGAACAGCTGTTGGGAGACAAATGGTAGCCTCCCGTCAAGATCATCCAGCGTGTTCTTTAATGTGCACAGGGTCTCCCACACACGGGCCACGGCTTAACGTCCCATCCGACGGACGGCGGCCTTTCCAAGCCCATCGGTGTCCCCTACTGACTGTGGGCAGGGTGGGGAATTTTGCGGAGATAAATCTCAACGCTGACCCAGCTGGGACTTGAACCCGGGAACTACAGATTACGAGCCTGGCGCGCTACCGACTGAGCCACCCCCACCCCCTGTGGATAGAAGATAACTCGCAAAAAAAATACCTCTAGACAGAAATATCATCAAACAGATGGCATTACGAATATATAAGCAGATACAAGAAATGGAACCAACCACATCAGCTCAGTTAAACAAAAATTATGAATTTTCTACAAGTACAGTTTGGCCTGCAGTATTTCTTCAAAGAGATACTGCAGGCCAAACTGTACTTGTAGAAACGATGAGTTTCATAATATAAAGCTAAAGGTGAAGTTGCATCTGCAGATGAGCTGGCTGCTAAAGAATTTTGTCCAAAATTGGCCCAAATCATTGAAGATGGTGGATACACTCCTGAACAAGTTTGGAATACATATAAAACTGGTCTTTTTTTGGGGGAAAAATGTTGACGTAGCAAAATCACAAAAAACTGTTGGCGACTTTAAAGCAGCTAAGGATAGTGTGACTTTTTTATTTTACAGCAATGCTTCAAGAGATCATACATTAAAACCACTGCTCATCAATCAATCTCTAAGACCATGGTCAATGAAAAGTATAGATTTGAATAAATTACCAGTGTATGGATGGCAAACAAAAAAAGTCTTGGCTACAAAAGAAATTTTTAATGAATAGTACCATAAATGTTTTGTTCCAGAAGTTAAACACTATTTGAAGGAAAAAATCTCGAACTTAAAGTTCTATTGATCATAGACAACGTGCCTGGCCATCTTGTTTTGGAACACCCAAATGTGCAATTTTATTGCACATTTGGGTGTTCCAAAACTACTGTCTAATACCACATCCTAATACAACCATTAGACCAGGGTATAATTGCCACATTTAAAACTTACTATATAAGACAAACATTCTAATACATTTTGAATAAACTAGATAAGGATAAAATACTAACAGTTATTGATGTGTGGAAGAAATTTTCTATTTTAGATTGTATCAGACATGCCGGATTGACATTATCAAAATTAAAACCATCAACTTTAAACACATGCTGAAAAACTATTTGGCCAGAATGTGTAAAAAGCAAAGATCCTGTACCCCCAAATACGACTGAATATCCTAATATCATCACTTTAGCACATGCAGTTGGTGGAGCAGGATTCGATGATATAATGTTTGCAGATATTGATGAATTGCTGGTTGATAAAGCTCTTAGTGAAGATGAAATAATAGAAGATATCCTTGAGACTCCTGATGAAAAAGAAAAAAGTGATGGTGATGAAGAGGTTCCACTTCACTGCAGGTATTTATTAAAGAAGGGCTTCAAATGGCTAGTAAATTGGAAAGTCATTTCCTTACATGTGATCCCATTGTCTAACGAGTTGAGAAGTTTAAACGTTGTAACGCTCCAAACAATGTAGAATACTTAAAGCTTTATGCTCCGGATAGCTTTGACGGGCGCCAGGCAATCATTAACAAATTGCCAAAAATGTAGAAGAAGTTGATTTAGGGTTCCAGTGCCAGTGAGCGTTCATAAGTGAGAGTCAAAAGAATTCTTAACAATATAGAGTTAATGTAAAAAAGGTTCTAAATCAGCGTTGCTCAAGATAAAAACTATAGACTCAAAAGTTGTAACATAACAAAATAAATTTATTTCCAAAAATAAGTAACTCACCAAGACATCAATGAAGAAACTAAAATCGGTGCTACGCACCTTACTACATCTCTCTGCTCTCTCTACAACTCTCAAGTGCTAAATTCCCTCAAGTGCCTCGCAGGGCACGGTTTTGACAATTGGGCCGGCGCATGCCGGGAAAGACATTTGCATACAATGACGGACGCAAGCTATGACGCAAGAGGGGGCGTGTCCTTGGCACGCGCTTTAACGGTTACGGTCGGAAGTTCGGAGTTGCGCGTACGCAACTCCTAGAAACTTGAAAACGAGTGCTGTGATGCCGAAACGGAAATAAAAATCCCCAAAATGATAAATATAACGTAAATTAAACAAAAACTGGTTAAGGTAAAGCAAAAGTGAACGATGGGGCATCACAACTCCCCCTTCCAAAGGGAGTCAAAATGATTGACCTAACAAATTTTGAATAAAGGACACATCTTACGTCATTTACACATGGCTGAACATAAATAAGTAAAAGTATGCTATCGCAAATTTGGATACGATGAACTATTCTTACTTTGACACAATTTTCCAGCACAACCAAAGGTACCTCCTCCCTTTTCCTCCTAACAAAAATATGTGTTTAACAGCTACCCTAGTGTACTTACGTACCAGTGGCTGTGACAGTTAACTGTATACTAGCATCATCGGTCTAACTAGTATCACATTCTGATACAAACTCGAAATTGGCATATCTTGAACTGTACAGAAAAACAGGTTAATAACTCCTAACTTCTTAAGTCTAATAAATGTTAAAAAGATGAAAAGAAAAAAAGTGATTCATTACATTTGTTGTTAGCGGGGTAATAACTTCCGCTTTTCCCCTAACCACAATAAAAATATGTGAGAGCTAATTCTTCACCTAAATCACATAGAAAAACGGGTATTCGAACACCGTTATCTCCTCCTAATTACATTCAAATACGCAAAGCTAAGAAAATTCAAAATTTACAAACAAGCGGGATTGTAATCATCCGCTAATTCTTCTCCTATTCACAGAAATCGCGATCTAGCTGAAATAAAAAATCATTAGTTACCTCCCCCTTCAGAGCTAACGTCCCCCTCCCAAAGGAGTTATGCTGATAACAACTCTGTTATCAGACTATGCCATTTGGGGACAGCTCCAAAAAGGTACACACAAAAAAAAACAAAATTCTGCAGTCATCATCATGGTCATCATCTATATATACCAATAAATACTGTCAATGTCATCCACAAAAATTACGTATCATTGACACATAAATATCACTGATGACACTGAACAGATTTAAACACATATACATAAATCGTATCTAAGAATAAAGAAAAAAGAGTGTAAATAATTTATAATATACGATGATCACATTTCATCCAATAACTTTTACATGAATCTCCTTTTTTTTTCATAAATTCACTTTGGAATGCACGTTATTTTACAATACAAATTCTTAAATCACTAATTCTCTTTCACTCTTCTCATTCATATCCAGAAACATTTTACAATTTCTAAACTTTCCAATATCGACTTACAAAATTTTCAGCTATCAGTCAGCTGAAAAAAAAAATCTACAAAAATACATTTTAACTCACGTAAATACAATAACTAGAACCTCGATGAACAAGAATGCAAAAAAAATTTCTATTCACACAAGTATAAACTCGAAGTACAACAATTTCACTTTTCAAAAATAAATATCGAACTCTAAAGTTTCAACAAGAAATTAAACATCGCCAACTATACAATTCACAATAAGGCTTCTTCTTCGTCTTCATCTATTCCAGGAAAAAAAACATTTTATAACTCAATCAAGTGCCAAGTGAAAGAAAAATATACTTAAATTTCATTGTTGGCACTCCGTGGCGATAAATCATCTAGTCCGTTTCCGATAACATCTTTCCGTCGTCGTTGGGTGGCTTCACGTAAAGTTGTTACTGAAGATCTCGTTCAAGTCAAGTCGTCGCTGTAGAGCTCTCTCGTGACGTCATCTTCCCGATGTTCGCTGCTTCGCTGCCGGTTGTCGCTCTGCAGGCTCTGGTCGTTTCGTCGGCTTTTCGTTGCTCCGTGCGGATTTTTGAAGAACCTTTTCTCGTACTTTCTAGGTTTATTGGTGTCCGCCTCCAAATGACGCTTTAATAGTTGAGGACCTCCAGACTTGTCAGGAATACTTGCGGTCGGCACAACTTCTTGGTTGGTTTTTTCTTCACTTAAATCAGACTCCAAATTATATTCATTATTATTACTTTCTTTTAAAACTTCTACTTTAAAAACCTTTTCAAAAACGGCTTCCTCATACGATTCTTCTACTTCACAAACTTCGTTATTTAAACACTCATTATTTTCACTAACGGGACATTTTATAGGTGCTTCTGAAATAATCTGTTCTGGACCACAAGGTAAGTCAAAAAGTCCACTGGACCGCGGCTGCACTGTCAATTGACATTCGTCATTATTATCGTCGAAAACTTGTTCCTTAGCAAACTGAAGATCGACTTCTGTATCGTTTCGATCTGTTATTTTAGTTACTTCGTGGCAATCAGTAACAAAAGGTAAAGCCATAGTGGCAAGGTATAACTCATGAGAGGGCTTTTCTTGAAGAACTTTGGCCTCTCGCTTCAAAGATCCCGATGAAAGTTTCCCGAATTTTCATTCCTTCGGTAGCAAAAATTTTCAGTATGTCCCAGTCGACCACAAAAGTTACAAGTGAAAGATTGAGGTTGTTTAACCAAAGTTTTAGGTCTAGTGTTATGGTTTGAAGCTTGACGTGGCAAAAAGTCTCTACTTTGTTCATATTCTATAGTTCTTGGCGCGTTCGGCGCAAATTGTCGGGACCGTGTAAATTGCGGTCGTGCGGGAGTCATTCTACGCGACTCAACCTGATATCGCTGCTTTGGCGGGAATGGCATCCATTGTTGGTTATGTGTATTTGCTGCAGATTCTCTTCTTGCAGTGTATTGCCGAGCCAGTTTGACTAAATTGGCAATGGAATTCACATTTCGTATTTCTAGGAATTCCCGGATGGGCAACAGTAATTGAGACAATATGCAATTTACAATATCAATTTCAGCGGCATTAGCATCGTACAGCTGGTATAATTCTACTGTACCCCATATGAATTTTTCTATGTCATCTCTTTCCCTTTGTTTTCGTGAAAACAACTCTGTAGCTAGTTCTGTAAAATCGTTATAAGCCGGATATATGTCCATGATTTCGTTTTTAAATTCTTCCCAAAGTTCTATGCCATGACGACATCCTACGTTATTCCACCATTGCTTAGCACATCCAATTAGGCAAGATACTGCTAAAACAACTTTTTTGTTGCTTGGCACTTCATGTAAACGGAAGTGCTCCTCCATGGACTTGAAAAATGTCCACGATGACGGACGTTTCGAACCGTCGAACCTTATCTCAGGTAAAGGCCAATTAACATAAGGACCATAGTCAATGGATGGGTTGGCAAATTGTCGTTGTGGCGGTTGAAAATACTCTGTTCTATCGCTTGCTTCTGGCGGAACAGAAAATGGAACCTTACGTTCAAAGTTTCTTCGCTGGTGAACTGACGTAGCATTGTCAGCAAATTTAGGGGTTGTTGTCGTTCCCCTTTTCTCCCGATTATCATCAAGCAGATTCATTAGCACTTCTGCTTCCATCATTACATCTTTCAATCTACCCTTTACTCTTTCTATGTCGGGAGTCATTATGGCGGAATCGGCCATATTGTTAGCAGACATATTTAGCGGTCTGCTGAAATTTGGAATTTTGGAAATTTTGAAAACGTTTTATCTTGAGCAGCGCTCAAAGGTACTGCTATACAACAATAATAAAGCTATAACTAAGCTTTACAAAAAATATAAATTTGCTTGTAAAAAAAATTTCTTATCGTCCTACGTACTTGTGTGTCCGGACACTTCTAATCATTACATACAACAATCTTAAATATTCAGCAATATCAAAGCTGAAACTTCAGTACCTTTGAATAATATACACAAACGTTAAGCTACTTGCTCAACAAAAATTCTCGGCTTAAGCTGCCGTTAAATCTACAACTAGTATATACCACTATTGAGCTCAAAAAAAAAAATTACTATCTTTAAATACTGGCGAGTCCCTGTTCGTTGCGCCACTTCTTTTATGCTACTCTGTAACGCTCCAAATGTAGAATACTTAAAGTTTTATGCTCCGGATAGCTTTGACGGGCGCCAGGCAATCATTAACAAATTGCCAAAAATGTAGAAGAAGTTGATTTAGGGTTCCAGTGCCAGTGAGCGTTCATAAGTGAGAGTCAAAAGAATTCTTAACAATATAGAGTTAATGTAAAAAAGGTTCTAAATCAGCGTTGCTCAAGATAAAAACTATAGACTCAAAAGTTGTAACATAACAAAATAAATTTATTTCCAAAAATAAGTAACTCACCAAGACATCAATGAAGAAACTAAAATCGGTGCTACGCACCTTACTACATCTCTCTGCTCTCTCTACAACTCTCAAGTGCTAAATTCCCTCAAGTGCCTCGCAGGGCACGGTTTTGACAATTGGGCCGGCGCATGCCGGGAAAGACATTTGCATACAATGACGGACGCAAGCTATGACGCAAGAGGGGGCGTGTCCTTGGCACGCGCTTTAACGGTTACGGTCGGAAGTTCGGAGTTGCGCGTACGCAACTCCTAGAAACTTGAAAACG
The DNA here is from genome assembly GCA_038380435.1 of Ryuthela nishihirai. Taxonomy (NCBI): domain Eukaryota; kingdom Metazoa; phylum Arthropoda; class Arachnida; order Araneae; family Heptathelidae; genus Ryuthela; species Ryuthela nishihirai. The sequence goes on along the minus strand of JAWZYU010000029.1, from coordinate 1,975,421 downwards.
AGTGCTGTGATGCCGAAACGGAAATAAAAATCCCCAAAATGATAAATATAACGTAAATTAAACAAAAACTGGTTAAGGTAAAGCAAAAGTGAACGATGGGGCATCACAACGTGAATGAAGTCAAGTACAGATCTCAACGATTGAATACAGAGTTCGTTGTCAAAACCAATCAAACCAGAATCACTGGAAACAAGTGATAATTTTTTCCCCATGCCACAAAAGCATTTCACCATTGAAGTACGAACACAACAGCCAAAATGTTTCAAGCGATTAATGTGATTTAATTCCATTCTTAGGCAAACGAATGCATCTAGTCAGAAAGTGACAACGAATAAAATCTAGTTAATAAGCATATGGTATGGAAGTCATATTTTTGTACTTTTGTATTCTTGAATTAGTGACATATTATTTTCTTTATGAAGGATAATTTGCATATGTACATATAATTATCTTTATAAGTTTATAAAATAAAAAAAATTGTTTAAATGAATAAAAATAAAGATTTAATTAAAGATTTTGATATGATTTGTTTGAAAACAACTTATTATTTGTACTGGGTTTTCACATCTGGTACTAATCTTCTGTTTTTTCATATGCACTGTATTTTTTTTTTACACGGTTTGTCTTTGCATGGTTTATTTAGGAACCTATCTACAATGTAAAAACAGAATTGGGTGTAAGTAAGAAAAACCATTAGACAATTCTCAACCCGATTGGCAGACACCAAGAAGATTAAGAAAAAGCCAACCAAAAGACAGTCCTAACCCAAGCTGCCATCATCCATAACCTATCATCAAAATTCAATGAAACAAGAATATTATTCTCCTCCACCACCACCCTACAAAATTTCAACTAAATCATGCCAAAAACCTTGTAAAATACTTAAACCGAAATGAAATATGTAATAATGATATAACCCTACCACCTTCAACATGGAAAATACTCTTCAACAATTACCCAAACATTAAACTAAATTAAACACACACATTTCCCATGCTTCCTACATGCACACAAAAACACAACACCACACAAAAGTTCCCACAATTATGTATAAATAAAGACCCAACAAAAAAATTCTAAAATTCTATATCCTCAACTTAAAATTTTACTCCCCCTAACCTCTCAATAGAGTGCACCTCATGTATTACCAACCACCCCTCCACACAATGTGCTCAAAGTCTAACTTAAACAAACACCGACTGCAGAATGCTAACATCTGTGCCTGCCACAAAATAACTACTTCACTTGAAAATGCGAGCACACACACATACATACAAAATCCTCATGCAGCCATGGGCTACAGAAGGTCCAACCAGACTGTATAATTTTCCACTCCAGACATGTCTCTTCTGATCTACAGCTGCTGCATTTGACCACTCTAGGGCAATTCTAGCAAGGTCCTGTTTGTCAGCATCTGCCCATCACATTCTAAATCTCCCCCTTTTTCTGAAACCCTTAGGCACACTGCACACTGCTTGTCAATCTGCAGCTATTCATACAAGCAACATGACAAAACCAGTCTCTCTCTGCATAATATGCTGCTCAAAAGAGGTTGATGACTCCTTCTTCTAACCTCATCATTACTTACAAAGTCAAACCACCTAATGCCCAAGATACTGCGTAAGCATCTAGAATCAAAGGCATCAAGTTTCTTGTTATCTGGCTTACAAAGAACCCATGTTTCGTTACCATAACTAACCTTAGAAAGAGCCAAATTATTATACAGCCTAATTTTAGTCTTTAGGCATACATGCCTATTTTTCACACTCTCCATAATTCTTAAAAGTTCCAGAGGCAATACCTTCTTCTATTTATCTCATGCTGTACATCACCAGTATCTGTTACATAGCTCCCAAGATTATTAAATTGAGACACTTGCTCTAGAGTGCAGCCATTCAAAACAACTAAAACACCATCTGCCTGACCAATTTTCATCACTTTAGTTTTTTTTTCTCTGTTTATCACCAAACCTACTCTATTAACAGTCTCACAAACAGCCCGAATGAAAGAATTCACCTCATCAACATCATTAGCCAACAGGGCCAAATCATCTGGATAATCTAAATCAGAAATTTTGAAATCTCTAGCACATTTAAGGCCAAAATCTTTCCCTTGCAAAGAATTTCACATAATCAATTATAAAAATCAATAACCAAACAAAAGAGAAAAGGAGAAAATGCACTCTTGTCTAACTCCACTAGCTATGCTAAACCAATCGCTGCAAGACACACCAACTCTCACATACGACTCAGTGCTGTCATAGAGAGCTTTCATTATACTAACTAGCATATAATATTCACACTCCCAGAAAAGTTGAGACATAAGCTATGAATATAAAAATACATTGGTTGACATGTGCACCAAATTGACGTTAAACTGGCACCAGCATTCTCTCAGAGAACAAAAAATAAAGAATATAAGTGAATGCATATTTGGATTATACTACCCACCACAGGACAATAGACTCATCTACTCATTGGAAATCATTGCAAGGAAGAAACCAAGGTAAATATCTAGGTGATAATTCATAAAATTGTCTCAACTTTTCCACTAATTAGTGATACAGAGAAAATCCAATAATTTTTGATCAACACTGTTAAACATCCATCTTTTACAAATGAAAGATTTAAGCAATAATAGAAATATTACGAACCGGTTACATTAGAAAAAAAAATATATTTTTTGAAATTTTACTAAACATAAAGTGGAAAAAACAGAGTAAAAATTTTGCACTGTTTTAAAAAAATAGTTAAAAATACAACCTACCATTTTTTTTTCCCAATTTTTAGCCATTTTACTCAGCACAATTAAATGCTCTTTCTTTTTATATATAACATGACATAATTCAGTTCATTAGTTATTTCAGGATGAGGATTTTATTTAATTTTCTCACTTTGAAATAAATCTTGAAATAAACCTGGCAAAAAACACTTTGAAATAAATCTGGCAACCATAGTAAGTTCAGTTTCAGAAATACCCGACCCTGTAATGGTGAAATCAGCACTTTGCCTCTGTGGTATGAGTCACTGTCAGAGGATTCTAAACTTTGCATACTTATTAGTGTGCTGAGCTGGTTGCTTATACAAGACATTTGTGACTAGGCATTGCTCTGCATTTTGTGTTGTCTGCTTTGCACATCATCAGGCAAGCACAATCTTCAATTCCTTTTAGGCAGTGGGATATGTTGGAAACGTGATGCACTCAATCATGTGGGCTGCATGGGTTTGCCAAGATCAAGATGTGGACCAGACATGCCCCTGAGGTGCCATGAATAGGAGGATGATATGGAATTGCACTATAAGATGCACTGGGCAAGTTTGTTATCTATTTTAAAAAAAAAGAAAAAAAGAATTAATTTTCCTTTCTTTCTTTTAGAAAATTCTGGGTATGTTAAATTCTCCAATTTTAAAAATAAAGAGCTATCAAGCGGGTTTTAATAAATAACACAGGGTTATATATTTAAAAGCCAGGCGGTATAATTTTGGACAGGGCAGTATGCTCTGTTTGGTTGTTCATTATCCCTATCATTCAAGACCCCCCCCCCCCCCTTTTTTTTTTCATTGTTATTACTTCGGTTTCTGGGGGCATTGTCATGGTGTGAGCCCTGGGCTAAATGTCGGCAAATGTGCTGAGTGTAGATATGTCATTAAATGAGGAGTTTCTCTGTCACTTCCAGTAATAGTTTCCAAGCTGAAAGGGGCAGTATTATATCTGTGTTGCATATAAAATTTCTATTGATGTAAATTAGGAGGTTTAAATTATATTGTTAATTAACATCTTCACTGTGTTAAGTACATGATCCAACTGGATAAAATTGAACTGCATAGAAACTGTCCTGTGGAGGAATAGCAACAAAGTGCTCAGATGTGCCTGCAGGGAAACAACTTAGCAATGATAACAAGATGCTATAGTAAGATCTGTTTCAGCAATGGACTGCCAGTTAACTGACAGTGATTGTGCTATCAACTGTGAAATCTTGTACCAGCTGATCCCAAGCAATCAGAACTAAGAATTGTCAGTGGAGTTACTGCTTTATTTCCTGTAATAAGGTAAACAGTTAACCTAAATGTTAGCACTGTATTAGATAGATCTGTTTGATGAACTTTCATATTTAATATAATTTGATAATGTCAAATAGTAACTACTGACTCTATACAGGCGTTCAGATGTTAGTTAAGATCCCTGCATTACATTATGTATAGGTAGTAGATCCAAACTAACCTTCATAGTTGGTAAACAGTATTAATGTTGCTAAGACTGCAAGCTGCTTAGAGAATAGATACTAGCTTTTTGCTCCCTGCTTTTTATGATATAGACCATGACGTAAACTGTGCTTTGTAACAGTTGCTAAATATACATTGTGAATAAGAATTCTAGTTTATAGTAGAATTAATGTAAAAGTATTGAATTCTGCTATTAATACATTCATTTTGTGAAAATTTAATAAAAATTTTCATAAATAACTGTAAACTTGCCGATTAACACACAAGCTAGTGTCAAATGAATATTTTCTGTTCTGAAGTTCATTTGTAGTGAGCTCAAATCTTCAGTGAAAAATGATCTTCTGCAGGCCCATACATAAATACCTCATTGAAGCAGCTGTTTGCCACAGAGATCTGAGGGAATCTGTCAGTTTATATGCTGTAGTAAAAGGTCTGTGAGGAAGGCAGTGTCATTCATTTTTACTTTTCCTTAACCAGTTTTACCTTATTTACATTATATTTATCATTACAGGACATTTCTTTCAGTTGATAATCATTTCTTTCCACCTAAACCGCTAGAGGAGTTGCACATGCGCAACTCCAATTTTTGATTGATAGCCGCTAATGCGTGCAGGACACAGTCCCTCTTGCATCATAGCTTGTGCGAGCATCATTATGCAAATGTTCTTTCCCAGTGTGCTGCACCACATGTGTCAGTTGCACCCTACAGATATAGTAAGTGACATTGGGTCACAAAGTTAGTAGTTAAAATGTCAGAATGAGAGTGTTATTTACATTATAATTATTAGTTTGGGGCATTATAATTTTTAGTTAGATCATCATTTCTCTCTGCCCAAACCACTAGAGGAGTTGCGCATGCACAATTCCGATTTCTGATTGATAGCCACTAATAACAAATTATTATTACACTCAAGCGGCTTTTTAATGCCTTTTCTTAGATGGAATGCATGTCTTACGAGTATGCAATATACAAATAATTATTATTAAATTCAACTCATTAAGTATCCACTAATAATTTACACTCTGTAGATTCAAATATTTAGAGGAAAAATTGTCTTGAGCCGGGTGGAATACGAACTCAAGACCTCCCGATAACATGTCAGCTGCTCTGGACCACTGAGCTACCGGCCGCCAATCAAGATCTCCTCTAACTGATGTTATGAACATTCTCAACCTGCTATCCTAATATGTAGGGAGTGTTCAGGAAATCCCGCCTCAAGCAGCTTTTTAATGCCTTTTCTTAGATGGAATGCATGTCTTACGAGTATGCAATCTACAAATAATTATTATTAAACTCAACTCATTAAGTATCCACTAATGCACACAGAAGGATACTCTAGGTCATAACTAAGCGAGCTTGTGATCCTCATTTTATGCAAATGACTTTCCCAGTGTGCAACACACACATCAGTTTCATGCCTCGTGAATAGTAGTTACTGAGAGAGACAGTAGTCAGAATGTTAGAGGAGAGAGTGTTGAGGCTCAGTGGAGCAGAGTTGTTAGAGCTCAGTGGAGTGGTTTTGTTAGACTGAACAGAGATTTTGGTATAAGGTAGTTTCACTTTGGTGAGTCTAGATTTTTGGAAATAAACTTTTATTTGTTTTATGAAATAGTTTTTGACGTTCTAATTTTTTCTCTTGAGCATAGTTTTGAGATTTGGATAGAATTAACTTTAATGATTTTGATTTAAATTCTTTCTTGCTAAATAATGTAAATCATACTAAGAGAAGAACCCTCATACTTTATTAACTAGTGGCCGAGTAGTAAGATTTATTGACTAGTGGCCAAGCTATCCAGAAGTTAATAATATAGCATTTTGGATGTTACAAGGTCCATAGTAAAGGAAGTGGTATTTTGGAGCATTACAGTAGGACCTCTGCAGGAAAACAACACCAACATCCATGATTTACCCTGGTCCCTTTGATCAGTAGCCAATCATGCTAACTATGGGATGGCTTCCACTGGCTACCTATTCCTATACATGAATCAAGAGTTTTAAATTTTTAAGTTATTGAGTTTTTTGCAAATAGCAAAGAATATCAAAAGAGTTTAATATTATGCAAAGTAGTTTGTTTCATCTTACTATTACTGATTTAATCGTTTTCATTTGCAGGTAACTTTAGATCTAATTGCAAATACATATTATATGCTTTGATGTAAATGATGAACAACAATAAGTAAATCAATAGAACAGCTTTAAATTTGGAATACATTTTATAGTTTACTATGAATAAAACTGGAAACTCTTAAGAATTTTGCTGATCATTTTGCATTTTAATTTGGCTGGAGCTAAGCTACAAGACCATAACTCCAAAGACCAGTATAGTACAAGTTTTTTTCTACATCCAAATACATCCAAGTAATTCATGAACATTAACTAATAGCTTGTACACTTACGTAGTCAGAAGAAACCCAAGAACTTTGTTTAGAGCTATCTTTTATACCATTATAAACAAATTGAAGGGAATGCTGACTTGTAATCAAAATGTTATGGAAGTCTTCTGTGTCTGAATCAGAATCAATATTACAAGAATCCCCACCATCCTACAAACAGAAAATACTTGTATTCAACTACACAATAATTACATTTAATATTAATAAAACTAAAGCAAGTCTATAATATAATAATAATAATAAATAATTCAGCATTCTAATTTTTGTACAATAACTAATTTTAATTTACATACATCAAATATTACAACATTGATTTCATTCTATTTCATATTCACTTCATCTCCATAAACATTTTTATAATTCCTAAACTTCTAAACTTACAACACTCAATTCAGCTTTCAGTCAGCTGAAACGAAAAAAATTTACAAAAATAACATAAATGAACTTGAAATCATGTTAAATAAAGTATAACTCTTTATGGTTCAACTAGAACTTCAGATGAACAAGAATACATAAAAAATTCTAATCGCTTCACTTTATATACTCAAACTATAAACTTTGAATAATAAATTCGCTTTAAAAGAAATCCAAAACTCCAGTTTCAACAATAAACATTTCAAAATCTCTAAGTATATATTGCAATAAATATTGTTTCAATCTTCTCCATCTTCATCTTTCCAGAGAAAAGAAATAAAACAGCATAAATAATTAGTGCCATAGTTGAAGAATAACAATATATTTAAATTTTCATTGTTGGCACTCCATTGCAATAAATCATCTAGTCATTTCCTGGTGACTTCATTCCCTCGTCGTCGATTGATAAGCTAGGTGTAGATTGTCTACTTTGCTGCCTGTTGTCGCTCTGCAGGCTGTGGTAATCTCATTGGCATCTCGACGCTGCGTGCTTGTCTTTGAAGAGCCTGGCTTTATAGGGGCAGGGGTAGCTCAGTAGGTAGCGTGTCAGGCTCATAATCTGCAGTTCCCAGGATCGAGTCCCAGTTGGGTCAACATTGAGATTTATCTCCATAAAATTCCCCGCCCTGCGTACGGTTAGTAGGGGACATCGATGGGCTTGGAAAGGCTGCCGTCCATCGGATGGGATGTTAATCCGTGGCCTTGGGTGCAGGAGAGCCACACCCCGAGCACATTAAAGAACACGCTGGATGGCCTTGACGGGAGGCTACCACCTGTCTCTGAGCCTTCGGGGTCAATGTGACCTGGCCATTTAGCCCATGGTGTTAAAAAAAGTGCTGCTTGGAGGTAAAATAACCCAAAGCTTGGCCTTGTGCTTTCCAGCACAATATAGCTGCCTGCTTCTAAATGATGTTTCAACAGTTGAAAATGTTTAAACTTGTTAGATTCATCAGGCTTATTTAAACTCAAAGCAATTTCTGGGGTTTTTCTCATCAGCTAATAGTTCTTTATTAACATTATTTTCCTTTACAACCTTCAATTCAACATTTTTCTCATCAACAATTTCACCACTATTTTCCTTTAAAAATTCTACTTCAAAAATTTTTCTAATCAACTAATTTTGTACTATTTTCCTTTAAAACAATTTCAACACATTTCTCGTTATCAACTTGCTTTTTTAAATTTCAGTTATTAAACTAATATAACAGTTTTTAGTTTCTTCATGAACATTCTGCTTTGGACTATAAGATAAATTAGAAAGTCCACTGGGCCAGGGCTGCAATTTCAATTCACAATTGTCATTAATATCACCTAATACTTTCTCATTTGGACATGACAGATAAGTTTCTGTAGCATTGCAATGTATTAATTTGGTTTTTTCGTGACAAGGCTTCAAAAAAGGTAAAGTATAACTTTTTTCTGTAGCAATATTGCTGCATCTGCATTAGTCAGCCACAAAAATACATCTGAAAGTTTTTCTATTATTTGTAGCAAAGGTTTTTGATTTAGTGTCGTTCAAAGCTTGACACGGAACATAATCTCTGCTTTGTTCGTTCTGCATTGTTGTAGGTGTGTTTCACGTAAATTGTCAGAACCGTGCAACTTCCAGTCATATGGGAGTTGTTTAGTGATACTCAACCCAATAGCGCTGCCTTGGCAAGGATTGCTTCCATTTTGATTCAATGTAGTTTTTTCAGATTCTCTTCTTGCAGTGTATTGCCAAGCTAAATTTGACTGAAGTTGAAATTGAATATACATTTCGTACTTTTAAGAACTCTTATACAGGCAAAAGTACCACCTTTTTGTTGCTGGGCACTTCATGTGAACGGAAGTGCTCTTCCATGGACTTGACAAATGTCCATGATGATGGATGTTTTGAACTGTCGAACCTTATCTCAGGTAAAGGCCAATTAACGTAAGGACTACAGTTAATAAATGGGTTGGCAACTCGTTGTTGAGGCTGTTGATAATACTCTATCGCTTCTGATGGAACAAAAAAATGGAACTTTACATTCAAAGTTTATATGTTTGTGAACTGACGTAGCATTGCCAGAAAATTTAGGGGTTCCTTTTCTCCCGAGGCTCTTTAAGCAGATTTTTAACATTTTTCTTCTTTCATCACATCCTGCAATTTATCTTTTACTTTTTCTAAGTTGAGAGTCATCATTGCAGAATCGGCCACATTACTAGCAGACATGTTTAACTGTCTGCAAAAATTCTGAAACTTTTTTTTATCTTGAGCAGTTCTTAGAGGTACTGCTTTACAACAATACAAAACTAAAGCTATACTAAGCTTGCAAATAATCTTGCTTAGGACACTTCTAATCTTTACATATACAATAAAGATCTTACCTATCAGCAATAACTGCACTGAAATATATTTCCCGTAGATTTTCAGCGAATTCTCTAGACCCATTTACTGGCCCAGAACTCTGATTTATGCTACTACTCAGTACCTTTGACTAACACAAAAGTTAAGCTTCTTGCTCAACAAAAATTTTAGCTTAAGCTGCTCTTTAAATCTATGATTAGTAGAAATAACTAATGAGCTCAAAAATTTGTTAACTTTGACAGTCACATTAAATAACATACTGTGATGGTCCACTCATTCACTTTTTTTTCCTTAATCAGTTTTACTTTATTTACTTTATATTTATCATTTTGGGGATTATTTCATTTTTTTGGACTGATTGCAAGTTTTGTTCCTGAGCTGTACAAGTTGTAAAAAAGCCACTAAATGCAAGTGTGTAAGACGTGATCCCTGTTGTGTGATAGCTAGCGTGAATGTCAGATTATGCAAATGTTTTCCCAGCATGCAACTGACATATGCTGGATTTGTACACAGCATGTTATGACTAAGTGACGTTAGGTCACAGAGGTAGAAGTGTAGTCAGAGTTAGTAGAATGAGAATTGTATGTATATTAATGTAGTATTGTAGTCGAGAGAGATGTAGTAGAAATTTAGATGGATGCGAGTTGCTAGTACTTCAACTTTTGTATTCATCAAAGTAGTTTGGTGAGTTTTTGAATATTTTGAAAATAAACTTTGTTTTTTTTTAGAAACTTTTGAATTTTTGCTATTTTTCAGTTGTGCAAGGTAAATTGATTTTTTTTATTAGATTTAAACTTTAACTATACTTCACAATCCTTTTCTTTTTTAATTCTTACTTGATAAGTAACTCCAGAGAAATACCTAATGAACCCTATTTCAACTTTATTTGGCAAGTCAAAATTGTCTTGAATATTTACAATATTATAATATAACTACAAAGCTATTTGGAATTTGGTATAAATTCGGATCAGACAAAAGGTGCAACTTCAAAAGTTAATCATTGGAGCATTACAGAACAGGAAAAGAAAATGGTGCACCTAACACAGGGAATGTACACAGTCGTATCAGAATCACCACCTACCTAATAATGGGAATAACCAACCTTGGTTCGAATGACAGTGGCGAGACTGCGTGGCATGGATGCAACAGGCCCTGGAAGGTTGCCAGAGGCATACTTGCCCATTCTGACTCCAGCAGAGCATGGAGGTTGTAATGCTCCAAAGATTATTAACTTTTAAAGTTGAATCTTTTTTTCTGATCCAAATTCTGGATAGCTGTATCGGGCGCCAGGCAATAATAACTTGCCAAATAAAGTTGAAATAGGATTCATTAACATATAATATCAGGTATTATTTATTGAGTAAGAATTCAAAGAGGATTGTCAAGTTTAAAGTTTAAATCTAATGAAAAATCAATTAACGTTGCTCAAGAGAAAAATAGTTGCTCAAGAGAAAAAATAAGATTCAAAAGTTTCTAAAACAAAGTTTATTTCCAAATATTCAACTCACAAAACTCAATGGTAGAATACAAAAAGTTGGAGGCTATCAACTCCTTCTATCTAAAGTAACATCATCTCAACTTCCACTAACAGCACTATCCGTGGCCCCAACACCACCACTCTACTTACAACACACTCTTTCTACTCTTCTTACTCTCATTCTCCAAATATGTGATCTAATGTTACTTAGTTATGCATACAAGTCCGGCATTTGTCTATTGCATGCCGGGAAAGACATTTGCATAATATGACAATTGTGCTAGCTATGACTCAAGAGGGGTCATGTCATACACATGCTTTAGCGATTAACAATCAAAAGGTCGGAGTTGCGCATGTGCAACTCCTACACTCAGAAATGAGGATTGAGATGTCCAAAAAATGAAATAATCCCCCAAAAAAATGAAAAGTCCCCCGAATGAAATAATCTACACTCGGAAATGAGAATTGAGATACCCAAAAAATGAAATAATCCCAAAATGATAAATGTAACATAAAACAAGCAAAACTGGTTAATGAAAAGAAAAAGTGAATGGGTGGACCATTTGACTCCCAACCATTTGACTCTCAAAGGGAGTCAAAATTTGACCTAACAGATTTTGACGAGCAAATTTTGAATAATAGCTGTACATTGTTTTACACATAGCTTAAATTATAACATATGGTAAATTTTTGAATAATAGCTGTACATACCATTTACACGTAGTTGAACATAAAATGAAGTAAAAGTATGCTTCCACAAATTTTGATAAGATGATCTACTCTCACTTCGACACAATTTTCCATCACAACCAAAGGTACCTCCTCCCCGTTCCTCCTATTAATATGTAAAGCTACCTAGTGTATTTTACATACCAGTGGCTATGGCAGTTAACTGCATACTAGCTTTATCGAACTACCTAGTATCACATTCTGATACAAACTTCAAAAAGTTGCATACAATAACCTGTACAAAAAGCTGGTTAAAGTTATTTCTATCCTGCTTAACTTCTAAAAAGGTTAAAGAAACGCACAAAAAAAACTTCAAGAGCATATATATATATACAAATAAATCATTTATATACAAAAATATATCAAATCATATATATTGTTACGACAGATGAACGGGCTACAGTGACTTCATGACAAAACGTGACATGAACTCTCGCATATACTTCTGCATGAAATTTATACAACAAACGAATTTGAATGTATAACTGACCTGAAAAAGAGAATGATAAAATTACAATGTTAAAGTTGTGCAGATCAAAAAGGAGGTTCAAACAGTCTGAGTCACTGCACGATAAGTAAAAACAAGAAGTATTTTTACGTAGTGTGTGAGTGGATGGTCGTTTTGCTAGTGTGATAAATCTAGTGATCTAATCAAAGACGAAGGATTGTTTATACCTGAAGTGAAGGTATTCAAGAGATATCACAAACAAAATGAAACGGTATTAGTTTAGTAGAACAGACAGAACTGGGCTTCTATGTTCTGTAGAAAAAGGGTCATTGATTTATGTACTATAGCAGTTAATTTGTTTATAAGTTATTTCATCCATATTTTTGTAATAATTTGCATTGTAAATATACTATTATACTCACGCTCAGTGTCATCCATTCAAAAATTTGCAACATTTTGTGTGAGGAGTACAGATATTATTATTTTAAATGCCGTTAACTAGAAGTATGGATGAATTAGTAAAGTTGATGACTGATATAAGAGGTGAAATTGGTGAACTTGCTAATCAAAATAATGACATTAAAGGTGATATAGCTACCCAAAGCAATAAATAGGTGAACTTGCTAGTCAAAATAGTGACATAAACAAGATAGGTGACCTTGCTAGACAAGTGATGACTTGAAAGCCGAAATGGTTGCACAAAATAATAACTTGAGAATTGAGATAGTTTCCCAAAAAGATGACTTAAAAGCTGAAATGGCCACACAAAAATAATGAGTTGAGAGCTGAAGTGGCTTCTCAAATTGGTAAGATTACTGATCAGTGTAAGGACATTATGACCAAACTGAACAGTGTAAAAGATGAACTTGATAGTGTTAAGTTAGATTATAAACATGAAATTGAAATTGTAAAAACTGATTGTGAATGCCAGTTTCAGATTTTAAGAAATGAAATGTTACCTTCTTCTTGTGATAATAGTAATTTTATGAAAATAATATTACTACTCATTTCACTAGAAATAAAACTAAACCTTCTACATATGATGGTCAGTCATCTTGGACAGTATTTAAAACACAATTTGAAGTTATCACTAGAGCTAATGAGTGGAATGAATTCCAAAAGGCCAGTTTTCTTGCAGCTTCCTTAAGAAATTCTGCTGCGGAAGTGTTAAAAGTCTGTTCCAGAAGAAAAACCACTTGATTATCAAAGTCTGGTTTCTGCTTTAGAACTTAGGTTTGGTGATTGTTATTTAAAACAATACTATGTCCTGTGGCCGAGTGGTTAGCGCGCTTGGCTACTGATCTACGGGACCTGGGTTCGAGCCCCGGGTAAGGCATGGATGTTCGTGTTGTTTTCTGCGGAGGTCCTGCCATCCTCTCAGATATTCTACTGTGGCATATAAACTGACAGGCTCCTGTCAGACCTCTGTGGCAAGCAGCTGCTTGAGGGGGTATTTATTTATTATTTTTATTATGTGACTCAATTTAAACATCGTATGCAGAAGAGTGGTGAAACTTTACAAGAACTTACTAGTGATCCTGAACGTCTAGCTAGATTGGCTTACAGTAACTGTCCACCAGAAATTCAAAATAACTTAGCTCAATTACAATTTATTGATGGTTATGCTGACCCTGAAACTCAACAATCTCTAAGAATGTTGGAAGGTGAATCCTTAAAGTCAGCTGTGGTACATGCTATGAAGTACGAGTGTTCCAGGCTTTCCTCCTGAGTGAACAAATGTACAGTAAGATTTGTGAGTGCAGAAGAAACTGCAGAAAAATATAGTGAAAAAAATGAAAGAAGTAACCAAAGCAATATTATCCATTTTGAAAAACATAAAAGATTCCTCTTCAAAAACTTCCACAGACCTTCAGTGTTGGAATTGTGGGAAGACCGAACATATTCGAGCCAACTGCCAAATGTGGTGGATAAAAAGTTCAAACACGTTTAACAGACAACAGAACCAGCAGAAGCAACATGAAAGGCAAAGGCTGGCTGTTGATTGGTTGGCCCCAGGGGAAGTTGCCCACGTTTCAACACTACATGGTAATAATGGATTAGTAGGTGATGGAACCATAAATGAAATACCTTGCCATATGGTAGTCGACACTGGTGCAAATGTAACTTTACTCAGAATGGATATAATAAAGAAAATAATACCTCATCCAAATTTGAATATTACATGGTCTAAAATAAGCCTAAAAACAGCCACTGGAGATGGTACTAAAGTTCATGGAAAGATAGAATTTAACATCCGAGTTGGTAGCTGTCAAGTACACCATCCTGTTTACATCGCTGATATCTATGATGAATGCATATTAGGTCTTGATTTCCTTAAGAAACATGGATTCAACATTAGACCCAGTGACAACCTACTGATCTATAAGACAGAAGAGATCCCTTTGCTTAGCTGAACATCTGATTATTTATCAAGCGTGACTTCAAAATTAGTGACGGAAGACACAGAGATTCCAGCACAAAGTGAAATTATAGTCCATGGACATCGGGCAGAGACTTCTGGGGTCTTCCAATTGGCAGTCACTGATGCCTCTGGTAAAGGAGCTTTGGGTCATGGTATTCTGGTTGCAAGGACTTTAGTCAGAATAGATAAGAACAGATTCCTATCAGAAAATATTATATCAGATAAATCCAATAGAATATTGATCAGATAAATCTAATAGAATATTATCTAATAGAATAATTCTATCAGATCTAATAGAATAAATCTAATAGAATAATTCTATCAGATAAAATCCAATAGAATATTGAAAAAGGGTGAAGAATTAACAATATGTGAAGCTGTTACCTGGGTAACAAGTATAAATAAAATAGAAGTTACTGATTCAAACCAATATCATACAGACATCCCATCTCATCTTACTGATTTATGGATAGAAACAAGAAGAATATTAACTGAAGACCAAGCTGTTACGGCAGAGAACCTATTGAAAGAATTTTCCGGCATTTCTTCTGCTACATCAAATGATTATGGACGAACTAACCTGACAGAACATAAAATCAACACTAGTGATTCTCCTCCAGTCGATCTACCAGCAAGAAGGCTTCCATTGGTAAAACGAGAAGAGACAGAACTTATAAGGGACATGGAAGCTCAAGACATTATAGAACCATCACAGAGTCCCTGGACATCACCAGTGGCTCTTTTCAAGAAAAAGGATGGATCTACCCAATTTTGTATAGATTATCGCAAATTAAATGATGTAACAAAAAAAGACTGCTTTCCTCTACCCAGGATTAATGACACACTGGATACTCTACCTGGATCAGAATGGTTCTCAACATTAGACTTAAAGAGCGGCTATTGGCAAGTTAGTATACATCCTGAAGACCGTGAGAAAACAGCTTTCACTACAGGAAATGGACTTTGGCAGTTTAAAGAGATGCCATTTGGACTTTGCACCACACCTGCCACATTTGAACGACTAATGGAGTCGGTGCTCAAAGGTTTGTCTTGGGAGGTCTGCCTGGTTTACTTGGATGACATCATCGTTCTTGGAAGAACTTTTGAAGAACATTTGAGAAATCTTCGTCAAGTGTTTGAAAAACTTAGGGCAGCCAAGCTAAAATTGGGACTGACAAAGTGTAAATTGTTCCAACAAGAAATTCATTATCTTGATCATGTGATCACTACATCAGGGATTATGACTGATCCTAGTAAGATAGAAGCTGTAAGAGACTGGCCTCCACCACAAGATGTTCATCAACTTCATAGTTTTATTGGACTTGCACCTACTATAGAAGATTTGTCAAAGGTTTCTCTAACATCGCAAGGCCATTACATTGTCTGACAGAGGAGGGCCAGCGATTCATGTGGACCACCGAATGTGATGTAGCCTTCCAACAGCTAAAGCAAGCTCTTTCCACAGCACCAGTGTTAGTGTACCCACAAACTAGAAAACAATTCATAATAGCTACTGACGCAAGTAACACAGGAGTTGGTGCTGTACTTTCACAACAACAAGACGGACAAGAGAAAGTTATTGCATACTTTAGTAAAACTCTATCCAAACCAGAACGGAATTATTGTGTAACACGAAAAGAACTGTTAAGCAATAGTAAAAGCAATGGAATATTTTCATCATTATCTCTATGGCCAAAAATTCCTTATACACACTGATCATGCTGTACTTAGATGGTTACTAAACTTTAAAAACCCTGAAGGACAAATCGCTACGTGGATACAATGGTTACAAGAATACAATTTCTCCATCGAACATCAAAGTGGTAAAATTCATAAGAATGCAGGTGCTCTTTCCAGACGTCCATGTATTGACAATTATAAACATTGCTTTGATTTAATTCTTTAATTTAAAATAACGATTTTATTTTTGTTTTGATTGTAGATACCGCAATGAAAAGGCAATATCCCAGTGGAGCAGAAAAAAGAAAATTGCACGCAAAAAAAGGTTAAAGAATCTGCTAAAGGACAAACACCTGTATTAGAATTTTTAGAGTCACAGAAACAAAAAGATTCCTCGTCAGCTTCACATAATGTTCAAAAGGATTCCATGCTATCACCAACCGAACATGAAATTGTCAAAATCGAAAGTGATTCATTAGAACCATCACCAGTATATAATAATTCGGATACTGATAAACAAGAACCAACGGCATCTTGCAACAAGTGTGACCTAATTAGCAATGATCCTGCTGAATGGAGTAAGTCTGAAGAACTAAGACAGTATTTTATCAAAAAAAAGACATTTCGTACAGAATATTGATTTTGAAGATAAAGAAATGATAAAATCTACATTACAAATCAGCGGAGCAACTCAAAGATTCATTTCAAAATCGATGTTTAAACGCAAAATGTTAAACGGTGAAGAAGTAGATCGCTTTTGGCTAATATTTTCACCTGCGGACCATGCAAGTTATTTTTATTAGAAGGATTTCAAGATCAGTTTATCACAGGCTTCAATGACTGGAAAAATGCCGCATCCAGGCTCTTATCACATGAAAATAGTGCTTCACATTCAAAGTCCTGTTTTAGTTGGTTTGCTAGATCAAAGAAACAGTGTTTGGAATCAGATTTCTCTAAAATGTATGAAAATGAATGTGAGTACTGGAAAAAAGTTTTACAAAGAATTATTGATGTCATATGTTTTTTGTGTAAATGCAGGCTTCCATTAAGAGATAAAGATGAAATTTTTGGATCAGTACATAATAGGAATTATTTAGGTGTATTGGAGCTTTTGGCTAAATATGACGCATTTCTAGAAAATGAAATTGAGAAATTTAAAAATATCGGGCATGGCAAAACATCTTACTTGTCTTCAACAATTTGCGATGAATTTATTCAACTATTAGGAGACCATGTAACTAATTTAATTTTAAAACAAGTAAAAAAATCAAAATATTTTGGAATTATAGTTTACTCCTGATGTGACACATGTCGATCAACTTACAGTTATAATTAGATATGTAAACTTGCAAACTTTTGAAGTGTCAGAACGATTTTTAAAATTTTTGCCTTTAAAAAGCCACAAAGGAAATGATTTAGCTCAAGAAATTGTGCAATATTTAAGTGAGTGCGATCCAAACATCAAAAATTGCCGCTCTCAAAGTTATGATAATGCAGCCAATATGTCTAGAAAATATCAGGGTGTCCAAAGTAGAATCAAGGAAATTAATAATTTTGCAGAGTTTGTACCATGTAGTGCTCATTCCTTGAATCTTGTTGGACAGACAGCAGCCAGTGTATGTATAGAGGCGATATCATTTTTTGGGGTTATACAAAAATTATACAATTTTTTTGTTTGGTTCGACATATAGGTGGGTTGGGTTGTTTTACCTCTGAGCGGCACTTTTTTGCACACGCTATGGGCTAAATGGCCAGGTCAAATGGACCCCGAAGGCTCAGAGAAGGTTGGGGGAGGGGACCCACTGGAACAGCTGTTGGGAGACAGATGGTAGCCTCCCGTCAAGGCCATCCAGCGTGTTCTTTAACGTGCACAGGGTATGGCTCTCCCGCACACGGGGCCACGGCTTAACGTCCCATCCGACGGACGGCGGCCTTTTCAAGCCCATCGGTGTCCCCTACTGACCGTGGGCAGGGCGGGGAATTTTGCGGAGATAAATCTCAACGCTGACCCAGCTGGGACTCGAACCTGGGAACTACAGATTACGAGCCTGGCGCGCTACCGACTGAGCCACCCCACATATAGGTGGAATTTGATGAAAGAAGAGATATCCAAGAAACAATCATCGAATTTAAAAGTTGATGAGAGACTATTTGTGTTAAAGTCTCTCTCTGACACAAGATGGTCAGCTAGACATGATGCTTTAAAATCATTAAAAATAAACTACATGGAAATTATGTCAACTTTAAAATCTTATCTCAGGATTCTGACCAAAGTTATGACACGTGAAATGAAGGGACAAATATCTTGAGTAAACTATGTAAACTAGAGACATGTATTCTCAGTTTATTCTGGTATGATGTTTTAGAAAGGATAAATAAAGTAAACTTGACATTTCAAATGGAAGGGCTTATTTTAAAACTAGTTGTAGATCAAATACAATCTTTGACAGAATATCTGAAAATAATTTGCCAAATTTTTGACTATTATGAAGAAGAAGCAAAATGTGTTTTAAAAAACTGTTCATCCGAATTTGAGTTAATCATATGTTATAAAAGCGATAAAACACGTCAAATTAAAAGAAATTATTCGATGGTGAATCTGGTTGTACAGAAATATTTTCTTCAAAACAAAAATTTAAAGCAGAAGTTTTTTTAGTAATTTGTGATAGCTTATTTGCTGAAATGGAAAGAAGATCTCGTTGTTATAAAGAATTACATTTATATTTTTCATTTATTTTCGATTATGAAATGAAGGATTTAAATGGAAAAAGATCTGCACCTCAAAGACTTGTGAAAAAATATCTGCTGGATCTGGAAAATTAGAAAACGAAATTATACACTGTCATGAGCATATAAAAGTAATCCTCCAAAACACAAAATACTGGCACAGGAGAAGATCTTTTAAGAACTATGAAAGAAGTTTTAAAATCCAACTGCTATCCAAATGTTGCTATAGCATTTAGATTGTATTTAACTTTAGCTTGTGGAGTTTGTGAAGGAGAACAATCATTTTCCAAATTATCATTAATAAAAAATCAAAAGAGAAGCACCATGTCCCAAAATCACCCAAATGCCTTGTTTGTTATGCATAGAGCAGAAATTTGTTAAAGACATAGATTTCAAAGAAATAATTCGCAAATTAGCTGCTTCAAAAGTGCGCAAAGTTAAAATATAGTTTTATATATATATATTGTGTATATTTGCAAAACTATGTTTTTCCATCACAAATAAAACTGTGTTTGTTTCATTAATATTTTTTTTACAATTTACAAAGTCACCTTCCCTCTTTTGCCTGTGCCTAGGGGCCCCAAATGATCTTAATCTGCCACTGATCATGCACTTCCCTTTCGGTTCTCGACTTTCAAATTGAATTCTTGTATACGTAATGCCCAGCGCATTAGACAACCTGTTAAATTAGTGGATGTTTGAAACCATTGTAAAGCAGCATTGTCTGTAAAAAATAGTAATGTCAGATGTGTCTAATTGCACTTTAAATTTCTCTAGAGCCCATATTACATTTAGATATTCTTTTTCAGTCACTGTATAATTTCTTTCAGTGTGACTCACACTGTGGCTGGCATACATGATGACGTGTTCACAATTGTCACCTGTACCTGGCTAAGCATATCATTGAGACCAACGTCAGAAGCAACAGCATAGATTTTAAATGGTTTTCCTGACTGTGGCAAGGCCAACACGAGAGCATGACACAATGCACCTCTTAAAGACTGAAATGCTGTGTTACAAACAGGTGTCCAATGGAAACGTTTTTGCTTTTGGCGTAATTCACATGAAGGTTGGGCCAAATTAGCAAAATTAGGTACAAATTGTCGGTACCAACAACACATTTCTGGAAATCTAAGTTGTTTTGAGTTGCGCAGTGTGGGAAATCATTCTATGGCTTTGACCTTATTAGGTAATGTTCTTACTCCACCTGCATTAACCGCAAAACAGGCATTGAATGTCTTCTCGGAGAAATGTGCATTTAGATAATTTCATGGTGAGTCCGGCTTCTCTTAACTGTGGAATCATCATCATAATCCTCAAGCAGCCATGGGCTACGGAGGTCCAACCAGATCGTGCAATTTAGTTCTCCAAGCAAGTCTATCCTGAGCTACATCTACTGCATCTGGCCACTGCACACCAATTCTAACAAGGTCCTGTTTGACATTGTCTGTCCACCGCATCCTAGGTCTCCCCTTCTTTCTGAGGCCTTTAGGCACACTGTTCATAACCCTATTCGCCAATCTATAATTATTCATAGGGCAACATGGCCAAACCAACGGAGTCTCTCTCTGCACAATATGCTGCTTAAAGGAGGTTGCAAACTCCTTTGCCTAACCTCATCATTAGTTACAAAGTTGAACCACCTAATGCCCAAGATACTGCGTAAGCATCTGGAATCTAAAGCATCTAGTTTCCTGTTATCTTGTTTACACAATGTCCAAGTTTCACTACCATAACTAACTCTAGAAAGAACCAAACTATTATACAGCCTAATTTTAGTCTTTATGTGTATACGCCTATTTCTCCACAATCTCCATAGATTCTTAAAAGTCCCAGCAGCAATCCCTATTCATCTGTTAATCTCATGCCGCACATCACCATTAGCTGTTATATAGCTCCCAAGATAATTAAACTGTGACACCTGCTCAAGCCTGCAACCATTCAGATTAACTGAATCACAGCCTGCCTGACCAATTTTCATCACTTTAGTTTTCTCTGTTTATAACCAAACCTACTCTACTACCAGTCTCATCAACAGCTCGAATGAAAGAGTTCATCTCATCAACATCATTTGCCAAAAGGGCTAAATCATCAGCATAATCTAAATCAGAAACTTTCGTATCTCCAGCCCATTTAAGGCCAAAATCTTTCCCTTGAAGTGAATTTCGCATAACATAATCAATAACCAAACTAAAGAGAAAAGGAGACAAAATGCACCCTTGTCGAACACCAGAAGTAATGCTAAACCAATTGCTACAAGCCTTACCAACTCTCACACATGACTCAGTGTTATTATAGAGAGTTTTCATTATGTTAACTAACTTGTCTGGTATACCATATGACTTCACAATCAGCCACAAATTATGGCGATCAACAGAGTCGAGAGCCCTTTTGAAATCAACAAAGCTAGCAAACAAAGGTTTCTGAAACTCTAAACATTTCTCAAGAATCTGCCTAAGTGAAAATATCTTATCCACACATCCCCTACCACTTCTGAATCCACATTGCTCATCACGCAATTGACTGTCAACCAGATTCTTAATTCTATTAAGCACAATCATGGAAAGAACTTTACCTGGAACAGAGAGTAGGCTAATACCCCTATAGTTATCACAAGAACTGCGATCACCTTATTTGAAAATAGGGATAACAATAGCTCTGGTAAAATCCTTAGGAACCATGCCTTTATCATAAAAGATATTCAGAATTTCAGTCATCCAAGTGGTAACCGAAACATTTCCAGCTCTAAGCATTTCTGTAGTAATTTCATCTACCCCTGGGGATTTATGAAGTTTAAGTTTAGAAACAGCCAAAATAACTTCAGATTGTGTTAGGGCCAACATTAAAGCTACCAATGCATCTATCATCATTGCAAACAATGGGAATAGAACTAACCGCATTGTTTAGAATATCACTGAAATGCTCAGCCCACCTAGCCATGAGAGAATCCTCACCTTCTATAACCTTACCTTGTTTATCCTTCAATCCCTGTATGCCTGTCAGTTTTCTACCACATAAAACATTAACTATCTGGTACAGCTCTCTTGCTGTTGTGCTGCCTAACTGCTTCCTCGGCTTTGTCAGCCAAACCATCAAGCCAAAGATTCTTATCAGCAGCTTACTGATCTTTTACACGTTTATTAAGTTCTCTGTAATGCTTTCTATTAGGACTAGTAGGGTATTGATTAAGGACATTCCTGCAGTTCTTTCTTTCCGAAATACGCTCAAGTGCCTTATCACTCAGATAATTCTGTCTCTTCTGCTCCTCCCTCCCTGAAAAGAGAAATTTAAGATTATTTTTAAGAATCTGACCTTTATCTGTCCATCTGGTCTCTTGCAAGCCGAGAATATCTAAATTATAATGGTGGAATTCTTGTGTGAGGACATCAAGAGAAAAAGCTCTGTGCAGAGTCCTCACATTCCAACTACCTATGGAGAGAAAATGGTTAGTGGGATGTTTAAAGAAACTATGTTTATTGAGAGAGGGAATGCCGACAATATCAAACAGCCCCCTAATCGCAGACATGGGGCAAAGACATTGGAAGACTTCCTCCAATGTAGAATTCGACGATGCCAATAGAAGCAAAGATTTCAGGTGCCTGCGATGACCTCTGCTCAGGATTATCCACCAGCTGATAAACATATCTTGTGAATCTATTCACTTCGGGCTGTCAACCCACAAACAGAAAACACAGCGGAAGATTTTCCCTCCACAGAAGCCCACCAATGCAGCAAAATCAGGATCCATAATCAAGCTCAGAGCCATATATCTGTCCAGTCCAGTGGGTTTATATGGTCAGCACCAGGACCCTGTGTGGTTGACCACTCCTCAGCAGGGTAGAAAAAAAAAGAAAAGTAGCCATAGTTGTCCAGATCAGTAGGCCACACTAATCTGGCAGCCCTCCCCTTCCGTTCACTTCCACAAGAGTATCTCTTTCGAAGGTACTAACAGTCTGCACCACGAGAAGGCGGGGTCGGACATTAGGTGCTAGGCCTGGCTGGTTCTATGCATCATCACAGGGGATTGGTGCATAGCTCTCCTTCCAGTGACTACCTAGCTACCATTTACAGACCTACTGTGGAATACGAAATTTAAATCATGCAGATGCTCAGAAAAATCAGTGGAAATAATAACTGTCATCTAAGTACACTTCACAAAGTTTTCCTTTCAGATCACCCAGAACCATGACATACGTCCTTGAAACATGGCAGGTACTCTGGATAAGCCAAATGATAAACAACGAAATTGGAATAATCCTTCTTTTGTGAGGCCAGTTGTGTTAGTAGATTCTGAATAATACATAGTGGATATCTATTGGGGACTGTAACAGTATTTAATTTTCGATAGTTCGCACAAAATTTTAAATCACCAGTTTTCTTTTTAACGAGGACGACCGGTGAAGCCCAAAGGCTAAAACTTGGTTCAGTTATCCCATCCTTTAACATTAATTTGCTCAGAGATTATTTCTTCTTGGAGGATAATTGTATGGTTTGCTATAAACAAGTCTACTATTTCTCATGTCTATATGATGCTCCTCCAAAAACTAACATCTGCCAGGCTCATTGTTAAAAAGTTCGTAATTAGCATTGAGCAGAGCTTTTAACTTAACTCTCTCATTGCCATCTAAATGAACACTGTCAGCAGGTTTTCTAATATCCGATTTTATCTGATCAACATCAAGTTTTTCTTTCATTGTTGCTTTCAGCAAAAGAGTATTATTAGCAAAATCAAATTCTATCAAGTGTTTTCGTATCACATCTATTCGTATCAAGGAGTTATACAATAATTCATTTATTACTAAAAATTCAAGTTTTATCTCCACATTATTTAAAGTGATAGGTAACTCAACAGTTCCTTGTGGAAAACACTGCTTGGGAACACAAGCTAAGTTCAAAGGTCCATGGGACCACGGCTGCAATTTCAGTTTACAACTTTTCTGAATTTTATCCCTACTTTTTTATGTAGACATATAATATCAGCTCCTGTATCAATACGAGCTGTGAATTCAGTTTTGTTATGATAAAGCTTCACAAAAGGTAAATGTAGGACATTATGTACACTCACATTAGCAAGACTTAACTCATGAGAGGGCTTTTCTTGAGGAACTTTGGCTGCTTGCTTCAAAGATGCTACAAATAATTATTATTAAACTCAACTCATTGTGTCCACTAATAATTTCCACTCTGTAAATTGATTCAAATATGTAGAGTGCATACTCGTAAGACATGCATTCCATCTAAGAAAAGGCATTAAAGAAAAAAGCCGCTTGAGGTGGGATTGACTGAACACTCCCTACATATTAGGAAAGAAGGTTGAGAATGTTCATAACATCAGTTAAGAGTTTTAAGTTTCCCGAATTAATGTTTTTTCTGTAGCAATGTTGCTCTATGTGCCCTAGTCGGAACTGTATTAATGTTCCCTAGTCAGATCTGTCATCTACATTCAATGTTGAAAGCTTGACACGGAATATATTCTCTGCTTTGTTCGTTCTAGATCGTTATAGGCGTGTTCGGCGCAAATTATCGGGACCAAGTAACTTCCGTCGGGCGGGTGTCATTTTGCAAGACTCAACCTGATATTAAAAATAACTTAAAATTCTCTGTCATTCAGCAATAAAATTTTAAACTTTATCCTTCAAACTATTTGCATGTTAAAGGTTATTAGGAGGGAAACTTTTGTTGGGAGTTCGTGGCACTGCTTGGCGAGGATTGCATCCATTGTTGGTTTAATGCACTTTCTGCAGATTCTCTTCTTGCAGTATATTGCCAAGTCAATTTGACTGAAGTTGAAACTGAATTTACATTTCGTATTCTTGCTTGGAGAACTAAATTGCACGGTCTGGTTGGACCTCCGTAGCCCATGGCTGCTTGAGGAGGAGGAGGATGATGATGATTTCTAAGAATTCTCTAATGGGCAAAATTAATTGGAACATTATGCAGTTTATAATGTCAATTTCGGTGGCACAGGAATCGTATCATTTTGGGGATTATTTCATTTTTTTGGACTGATTGCAATTTTTGTTCCTGAGCTGTACAAGTTGTGCATGCGCAACTCCGACTTTCGATTGTCAGTCGCTAAATGCAAGTGTGTAAGACATGACCCCTGTTGTGTGATAGCTAGCATGAATGTCAGATTATGCAAATGTTTTCCCAGCATGCAACTGACACATGCTGGATTTGTACACAGCATGGTATGACTAAGTGACGTTAGGTCACAGAGGTAGAAGTGTAGTCAGAGTTAGTAGAATGAGAATTGTATGTATATTAATGTAGTATTGTAGTCAAGAGAGATGTAGTAAAAATTTAGATAGATGCGAGTTGCTAGTACTTCAACTTTTGTATTCATCAAAGTAGTTTGGTGAGTTTTTGAATATTTTTAAAATAAACTTTGTTTTTTTTTAGAAACTTTTGAATTTTTGCTATTTTTCTGTTGTGCAAGATAAATTGATTTTTTTTTATTATATTTAAACTTTAATTATACTTCACAATCCTTTTTTTTTAATTCTTACTCGATAAGTAACTCCAGAGAAATACCTAATGAACCCTATTTCAACTTTATTTGGCAAGTTAAAATTGCCTTGAATATTTACAATATTATAATATAACTACAAAGCTATTTGGAATTTGGTATAAATTTGGATCAGACAAAAGATGCAACTTGAAAAGTTAATAATCATTGGAACGTTACAGAACAGGAAAAGAAAATGGTGCACCTAACACAGGGAATGTACACAGTCGTATCAGAATTACCATCTACCTAATAATGGGAATAACCAACCTTGGTCCGAATGACAGTGGCAAGACTGCGTGGCATGGATGCAACAGGCCCTGGAAGGTTGCCAGAGGCATACTTGCCCATTCTGACTCCAGCAGAGCATGGAGGTTGTAACGCTCCAAAGATTATTAACTTTTAAAGTTGAATCTTTTTTTTCTGATCCAAATTCTGGATAGCTGTATTGGGTGCCAGGCAATAATAACTTGCCAAATAAAGTTGAAATAGGATTCATTAACGTATAATATCAGGTATTACTTATTGAGTAAGAATTCAAAGAGGATTGTCAAGTTTAAAGTTTAAATCTAATGTAAAATCAATTAATGTTGCTCAAGAGAAAAATAGCAAACATTCAAAAGTTTCTAAAACAAAGTTTATTTCCAAATATTCAACTCACCAAACTCAATGGTAGAATACAAAAAGTTGGAGGCTAACAACTCCTTCTATCTAAAGTAACATCATCTCAACTTCCACTAAAAGCACTATCCGTGGCCCAACACCACCACTCAACTCACAACACACTCTGTCTACTCTTCTTACTCTCATTCTCCAAATCTATGATCTAATGTTACTTAGTTATAACATGCATACAAGTCCGGCATGTCTCTATTGCATGCCAGGAAAGACATTTGCATAATAAGATGATCGCACTAGCTATGAAGCAAGAGGGGTGTGCTGAACCAGGATGAACTCACGTACAGTGATGCAGAATGAATGAAGCAGAGATTATGTTCAGTGTTAAGCTTTGAACAATGATACTACACCAAAATCCTTTGATATGAATAATAGAAAAACTTTGAGATGTAATTTTTGTGCCCGACCAGGGCACACAGAACAATATTGCTACAGAAGGAATGACAATTTGGGAAACTTAAATTAGGATTTTTGAAGTGAGAGGCCGAAGTTCCTCAAGAAAAGCCCTCTGATGAGTTAAGTTTTGACACTGTTGTTTTACCCTTCGTTAAACCTTGTCATGAAGAAACTGAATTAATAGATCGCAATGATACAGAAGCTGATCTCTCATGTTAAAATGAGTGAGTTTTAGATGATACTTATGACAATTGCCGATTGAAATTGCAGCCATGGCCCAGTGGACTTTTTGAGTTACCTTGTATTTCCAAAGCAGAGTGTTCAAGAAGAACCTGTAAAAATCCCTACTGGTGCAATTAATGTAAATTAATTCGAGCAGTCAAACAATAATGTAATTAATTCTATGCAGTCAAACCTCATTTTAGCCGTAGAATGCAACAAGCTGGTGATGCAAAGCAAATAGTGAGAAATGTGTTGATATAGTTGTAGAGGAAAACAGTACAAAATTAGTTGATGAAAAAGTTTTTCAAGTAGAAGTTTTAAATGAAAATAGTGCTAAAATTCATAATGAGAAAAGCATCCAAGAAATAGGTTTAAGTACAAATAATCCTGAAAAATCTAACAAGTTTAGAAATTTTAAACTATTGAAGCATCATTTAGAAACAGAGAGCAATAAACCTGGAAAGCACAAAGCCAGGCTCTTCAAAGGCAAGCACGTAGTGACGAGTAGCAACGAGATGTTAACGAAACAACCACAGCCTGCAGAGTGACAACCAGCAAAGTAGTAGTCAACATAGATGACATCACCAACAAGATCTTCGGAAGCACATACCTAGCTTATCAATCGATGAGGGATGTCACCAAGAAACGACTGGACTATGATTTATCACAACGGCGTGTCAAGAGCGAAAATTTAAGTACAGGTGTCCCTCACTTTATACGATCTCACTTTAGGTGTTTTTGCTATAACATGATTTTAAAAAGTTATTTAAAACATCGCAACCAGTAGCAGGTTCGCAGTCACCACATGCATGGGCACGTGATTTGTGTGCACACCACTTTGACAAGGCAGCATCGTGCTGCATATCAGCCAAACAGAAGGTCCAGAACTAGTAAGCTCCATTGTTAGAATCTTCCGCAACCCAAACGTTATGGTTAAAAGAGGAAATTGTGATCAGAATACTTCCAAGACTAAAAAACAGAGAAAAGCTATAACACTGGAGGAAAAATTAGAAGTTTTAAAGAGGTATGAACGTAATGAGTGCACAGTCGACATAGTCAGAGCTAAAGGAATTTCAGAATCAACTTTAAGAACAATAAGAAATCAAGCAGAGAAAATAAAAGAAAGTTGTAAAAGTGTGACAAGAATGTCGACAACTAAGATAAAACAGATAACGGCACCAATTATGGAGAAATTGGAAAGGATGTTGTCCCAATGGATTGAACATGAAATTCAACGTGCTGTTCCGTTATCCACTTTGATTATTCAGGCTAAAGCGAAAAGTTTGTTTAATGATTTGAATGTTATAGATCCTGATCCTGAAGTGCAATCTTTTTCTGCAAGTGCTGGGTGGTTTGAAGATTTCAAGGTGCGACATGGATTCCATAATCTCAAGCTGACTGGCGAGGCTGGGGGAGCTGATGTTGTTTCTGCTGAGAACTTTCCAGCAAAATTCATAAGTTTATTTCAGGAATATGGTTATTTGCCTCAGCAAGTGTTCAATCTCGACGAAACGGTGTTGTTCTGGAAGCATATTCCTAGTAGAACATATATATCGGTGCAAGAAAAGAAGGCCCCAGGTTTCTAAGGACCGTATCACTTTGCTGTTAGGAGGAAATGCATCTGGTGATCATAAAACTAAACCACTGATGGTATATCACTCAAAAAACCCTTGCGCACTCAAGGGCTACTCAAAGGAGGATTTGCCTGTTGTATGATGGTCAAATGAAAGAGCATGGATTACCGAAGCTGTGTCGTGAATTGAAGTCTTATTGTGACAAGATAAATGTACCCTTCAAAATGCTTCTGCTTCTGGACAGTGCACCAGGACATCCTCCAAGCATCACTGAAATTGATGAGAATATCAAAGCTATTTTTCTGCCACTAAACACAACATCTCTCATTCAATCCATCGACCAGTGTGTTATTGCAACTTTCAAGAGTTATTATATCCACAGAACATTTTTGGAGCTAGTTCAAGCTGCCGATAGTGAAGATAATGTGATGGTCCACCCATTCACTTTTGCTTTTCCTTAACCAGTTTTGCTTAATTTACGTTATATATATTTGGTTGGGGATTTTTAATTTATTTTAGGTGGATTGTCCTGATCTTCATCCAAGCTGCAGGAGTTGCGCATGCGCAACCAATGCGTGTTCAAGGACATGCCCTTTCTTGCATCATAGCTTGTGCACTCATCAGTTTATGCAAATGTCTTTCCCGGCATGCAACATGACACGTGTGGGCTTTTGTACAACACATGATATAACAGTGACGTCAGGTCACAGAATTAGTATGAGTAGAAGTGAGTGTAGTAAGTAGTAGAGATTGCAGAGTAAGTAGTGAGATAGTGATGAGTCGAGATGTAGTCGACATTTTCATTTGATGTTTGGTAAGTTGAAATTTTGGAAATAAAATTTGTTTGTTTTAGAAACTTTTGAATATTTGCTATTTTTTATCGTGAGCAACATTAATTAATTTTTGATTGTATTTAATATTTAAACTTGACAATCATTTTGAAATTCTTACTCGATAAGTAAGGCTTGGCAATTCTTTACCGAACACTATTTTAACTTTATTTGGCAAGTTATTATTGCCTGGTGTCCAAAAGAGCTATCCAGATTTTGAATAAACTGGATCAGATCACTAGAAAGAGAGCTATGCACCAATCCCTTATGATGATGCATAAAACCGGCCAGGCCTTGCACCTACTGTGTGACCCTGCCTTCTCCTGGTGCAGACTGTTCATCATCATCATCCTCAAGCAGCCATGGGCTACGGATGTCCAACCAGACCGTGCAATTTAGTTCTCCAAGCAAGTCTATCCTGAGCTACATCTGCTGCATCTGGCCACTGCACACCAATTCTAACAAGGTCCTGTTTGACATTGTCTGCCCATGACATCCTAGGTCTCCCCCTCTTTCTGAGGCCTTTGGGCACACTGTTCATAACCCTATTTGCCAATCTATAATTATTCATACGGGCAACATGGCCAAACCAGCGAAGTCTCTCTCTGCACAATATGCTGCTTAAAGGAGGTTGCAAATTCCTTTGCCTAACCTCATCATTAGTTACAAAGTTAAACCACCTAATGCCCAAGATACTGTGTAAGCATCTGAAATCAAAAGCATCTAGTTTCCTGTTATCATGTTTACAAACTGTCCAAGTTTCACTGCCATAACTAACCCTAGAAAGAACCAAACTATTATACAGTCTAATTTTAGTTTTCAGGTGTATACGCCTATTTCTCCACACTCTACATAGATTCTTAAAAGTCCTGGCAGCAATCCATATTCGTCTGTTAATCTCATGCCGCATATCGCCATTATCTGTTACATAGCTCCCAAGATAATTAAACTGTGACACCTGCTCAAGACTGCAACCATTCAGATTAACTGAATCACAGCCTGCCTGACCAATTTTCATCACTTTACTTTTCTCTCTGTTTATAATCAAACCTACTTTACTACCAGTCTCATCAACAGCTCGAATGAAAGAGTTCATCTCATCAACATCATTTGCCAAAATGGCTAAATTCATCAGCATAATCTAAATCAGAAATTTTTGTATCTCCAGTCCATTAAGGCCAAAATAATAAGCATATTGTGCAGAGAGAGACTCCGCTGGTTTGGCCATGTTGCCCGTATGAATAATTATAGATTGGCAAATAGGGTAAATTAAAATTAAGGTATCGCACAGCTAGAATAGTAATAAGATTTATTCACGATTACGCTGTGGTAATTAGTTTAAAACATTTAAAGTACGGTTTTTTGGTTTTTTTGGGAGCAAGTCTCAAAAGTGAGAGAGTGCTTTACATCTTATAACCCAGTTAGGTTCTACCTTAAGATTACCCATTTTTCTATACAGCTTATCTATGTGGCTCTTTTCACCTAAGAGCCGCTAGAACAAAATATATAGAATAAGACATATTTACCAATTTTGCTGGTACAATTGCACTTTGCAAACATTTGCAAGAGAGATCGTTAAGTATGCTACCAGTCCGGTTTAATGGAGTACTTAAATAGTTGTTATGCTGGTATATTTGCTGTGAGACAGTCCCGGCTTCTTTTTTGTCCGTTCTTGAAGTTGTGTTCTGCACAAGTTCGTGTTACACCGGTTTCTTATTTCCGTTGGTAGAGTCCACAGCTATTACTTGCACATATTCAACTGTTGATTCACTATGCTTATCGGGTAAAGCAGTCAGTTCGTTTTTGCTACTAGCACATCTCCAAAGTTTTGAGTAGGTATTAACTCTGCTCCTTCCAAACCATTACCACTTCTATGTCAAAACTTTAAAAACTTTAAAAATGTTTTTTACGACAAACGTTTAAAAACCTCACGAACCTCCCCGGTTCAGGTACTCCCTGCGACGCGTTTCGCCAACGATCTCATTTACGTGGCTTCATCAGGCGGGAGTGTTGGTAAAAGTGTGCACGATTTATAGCCAGCCTCACTCCAATCTTGTCACCTATGGTTTGCATATTGCGTGCACATTCCGTGACAGGCTCTGCAACAGGAGATTCCACGCTGACGGGAGGGGTGGGATCTCCGTGTTGCAGAGCACGTCACGGTGCTTGTGTATATTTATTGTTTCTGCATATTGTAATTGGAATTTGGTTTTTGGGCCTGTTCCCGCTTTATAATTGATTTTATTAATTTTAATGTTGTTTTCAAGTATTACTTTTGAAAGTGCTGTTGTAGATTTTTTATTATTTATATCTGTAAGGTATAAATGAATCTGTAAGGTACGAATGAATGAACATTCATTCGTACCTCATACTGCCTGTATGTTTTTCCTATATATTTGTTTTTACCATCCAGTTTGTTTTCTGGATCAGGAATTTCTATTTCGTAAACTCCCCCCGTTGGCGGTTTTTGGTCTCTGTCGTTTAAGATTAAATTTTTAATGGAGTGTGTAATATTAGTGGGTAACATATAGTTATATTTTCTTAAAGTGTTTTCCAATGTTTTTGTTATTGTTTTTATGTGTGGAAAGGTTCTGACATATTGTTTTTTATTTTCGATTTGCTGCGGGTAGGCTGAGTATCTCTTTTTATAACATATTTAGCTTCGGTATCCCATTTTTGTAACAATTTTCGTGGATATCCTATATCTTGTGCTGTTTTATAAATATATTTGAATTCCTCCTGCAATGTTTTATATTGTGGGGAATATAAAACAATATAATAGGGTTACTATAATAGGGTTATGAACAGTGTGTCTAAAGGCCTCAGAAAGAGGGGGAGACCTAGGATGTCATGGGCAGACAATGTCAAACAGGACCTTGTTAGAATTGGTGTGCAGTGGCCAGATGCAGCAGATGTAGCTCAGGATAGACTTGCTTGGAGAACTAAATTGCACGGTCTGGTTGGACCTCCGTAGCCCATGGCTGCTTGAGGATGATGATGATGAACGGTCTGCACCAGGAGAAGGCAGGGTCGCACAGTAGGTGCTAGGCCTGGCCGGTTTTATGCATCATCACAAGGGATTGGTGCATAGCTCTCTTTCTAGTGATCTTGAAGTGAATTTCGCATAATATAATCAATAACCAGCTAAAGAGAAAAGGAGACAAAATGCACCCTTATCGAACACCAGAAGTAATGCTAAACCAATTGCTACAAGCCTTACCAACTCTCACACAAGACTCAGTGTTATTATAGAGAGCTTTCATTATGTTAACTAACTTGTCAGTTATACCATATGATCTCACAATCAACCACAAATTATGACGATCAACAGAGTCGAAAGCCTTTTTGAAATCAACAAAGCTAGCAACCAAAGGTTTCTGAAACTCTACACATTTTTCAAGAATCTGCCTAAGTGAAAATATCTGATCCACACATCCCCTACCACTTCTGAATTCAAATTGCTCATCACACAACCAGATTCTTAATTCTATTAAGCACAATCATAGAAAGAACTTTACCTGGAACAGAGAGTAGGCTGATACCCCTATAGTTATCACAAGAACTGCGATCACCTTTTTTGAAAATAGGGATAACAATAGCTCTGGTAAAATCCTTAGGAACCATGCCTTTATCATAAAAAATATTCAGAATTTCAGTCATCCAAGTGGTAACCGAAACATTCCCAGCTCTAAGCATTTCGGTAGTAATTTCATCTACCCCTGGGGATTTATGTAGTTTAAGTTTAGAAACAGCCAAAATAACTTCAGATTGTATTATAGGGCCAACATTAAAGCCACCAATGCATCTATCATCATTGCAAACAATGGCAATAGAACTAACTACATTGTTTAGAATATCACTGAAATGCTCAGCCCACCTAGCCATGACAGAATCCTCCCTTTCTATAACCTTACCTTGTTTATCCTTCAATCCTTGTATACCTGTCCATTTTCTCCCACACAAAACATTAACTATCTGGTACAGCTCTCTGCTGTTGTGCTGTCTAACTGCTTCCTCGGCTTTGTCAGCCAAACCATCAAGCCAAAGATTCTTATCAGCAGTGAACTGATCTTTTACACGTTTATTAAGGTCTCTGTAATGCTTTCTATTAGGACTAGTAGGGTATTGATTAAGGACATTCCTGCAGTTCTTTCTTTCCAAAATAAGCTCAAGTGCCTTATCACTCAAATAATTCTGCCTCTTCTGCTCCTTTTTTCCTAAAAGAGTACTGTTAGTGTCCAAAAAAAGCCTGTTTAAAATGATCCCATTCTTCCTCAACTTCCACAGTAAGCAAACCATGACTGTCATAATGACTTAAGTAACCTATCATGGTAAGCTTTGGCTATAACTGGATCTTTCAGAGCTTCAGTATTAAAACAAAATTTTTTAACCCCCAACAACACTTTTTAAGTTTAAGTTGCAACACACTTTTAACAAGGTAATGTTCAGATCCAATTTCAGCTCCCCTATATGCCCTGGTATTCCTAACAGAACTAGCCCATTTGCTGTTAATTAATATGTAATCAATCATATTCTTATGCAGCCCATTCGGTGAAACCCATTTGTACCTATGTATGTCGCGGTGTTTGTAATAAGTGTTAGTTATTCTGAATCCATTGAGTTTATTTACCAGTAGGAGACGTTGCCCATTGCCATTGCAGCTACCAATACCAAAAGGACCTATTACTCCTGCCCAAAGGTCAGAGTCAGTACCAACTTTGGCATTGAAGTCACCAAGAACAAGGGTAATATCTCCTTTCTTGACAGAATTCAAAATATCCTGAAGTTGTTCATAAAACCTATCCT
Source organism: Ryuthela nishihirai (assembly GCA_038380435.1). Classification (NCBI taxonomy): domain Eukaryota; kingdom Metazoa; phylum Arthropoda; class Arachnida; order Araneae; family Heptathelidae; genus Ryuthela; species Ryuthela nishihirai. The sequence goes on along the minus strand of JAWZYU010000029.1, from coordinate 1,941,561 downwards.
TCTCATCCTCATCAGCATCCTCAGTGGGGGCATAACAGCAGATAACATTCAAGTCTTTAACGCTTGTCTGAAATTTTGCTGTAAGAAACCTTTCATTAATGCACTCATATCCTAGAAGAGCATCACTAGCGTGTCTGCTGAGAATCAGACCCATGCCTTGGTGATGCTTATTGTCGTCCCTCCCTGAAAAGAGAAATTTAAGATTATTTCTAAGAATCTGACCTTTATCTGCCCATCTGGTCTCTTGCAAGCCGAGAATATCTAAATTATAATGGTGGAATTCTTGTGTGTGTCCCTGTTCAGGCGCCACTTCTTTTATTGTACTCTGTAATGCTCCAAACAAATGCAAAATACTTGAAGTTTTTATGCTCCGGATAGCTTAGACGGGCGCCAGGCACTAATTAACAAATTGCCAAAAGTAGAATAACTTAATAATAAGTTGATTTAGGGTTCAAATACCAGCGAGCATTAATGAGTAAGAATCAAAATGATTGTCAAGTAATTATAAATTCAAAAATTCTTAATTTGCGTTGCTCAAGAGAAAAAAACTGTACAGACTCAAAAGGTTTTAAAATATAACAAAATAGATTTATTTCCAAAATAATTCAACTCACCAAGACATCAATGAAATAAACACAACTCCTGTGGTACACGCACTGTGCTTGGTGCTACGCACCTTGTGCTTGTGCACTCACTTGTGCTTAGCTTCTGCTTATGTGACTTGTAGGTCACTGGTTTTTGACAATGAGCGGCGCATGCCGGGAAAGACATTTGCATACTATGACGAACGACGCAAGCTATGACGCAAGAGGGGGCGTGTCCTTTGCACGCGCTTTAACGGTACAGTCGGAAGATCGGAGTTGCGGCGCATGCGCAACTCCTAGAAACTTGGAAACGAGTGCTGCGATGCCAAAAAGGAAATAAAAAATCCCCAAAATGATAAATATAACGTAAATTAAACAAAACTGGTTAAGGTAAAGCAAAAGTGAATGGTGGGGCATCACAACATCAAGAGAAAAAGCTCTGTGCAGAGTCCTCACATTCCAACTACGTATGGAAAGAAAATGGTTAGTGGGATGTTTAAAGAAACTATGTTTATTGAGAGAGGGAACGCCGACAATATCAAACAGCCCCCTAATCGCAGACATGGGGCAAAGACCCGTTACCCCACTACTAAAGGCTGAAGCCATCTACACTGGAAGACTACCTCCAATGTAGAATTTGACGATGCCAATACAAGCAAAGAGTTCAGGTCCTGCGATGACTTCTGCTCAGGATTATCCACCAGCTGATAAACATATCCTGTGAATCTATTCACTTGGGGCTGTCAACCCACAAACAAACAGAGAACACAGCAGAAGATTTTTCCCTCCACAGAAGCCCACCAATGCAGCAAAATCAGGATCCATAATCAAGCTCAGAGCCATATATCTGTCCAGTCCAGTGGGTTTATATGGTCAGCACCAGGACCCTGTGTGGTTGACCACTCCTCAGCAGGGTAGAAAAAAAAAAAAAGTAGCGATAGTTGTCCAGATCAGTAGGCCACACTAATCTGGCAGCCGTCCCTTTCCGTTGAAGTGAACGGAAGGGCTGCCAGATTAGTGTGGCCTACTGATCTCGACAATTCTGGCTAATTTTCTTTTTTTTTCTACCCTGCTGAAGAGTGGTCAACCACACAGGGTCCTGGTGATGACCATATAAACCCACTGGACTAAATTAAGGCTCCGAGCTTGATTATGGATCCTGAATTTGATGCACTGGTGGCCTTTTGTGGAGGGAAAATCTTCCACTGTGTTTTCTGTTTCTTTGTGGGTTGACAGCCCCAAGTGAATAGATTCACAGGATATGTTTATCAGCTGGTGGATAATCCTGAGCAGAGGTCATCGTAGGCACTTGAACTCTTTGCTTCTAATAAAAATTGAGATAAACTCAGATAAATTCGACAGTTCAACATCCAGTAATAAATAGGCACTTTTGACGTTGATTTCAATTTTAGAGGAAAAATTGTCTGAATCAGGTGGGATATGAACCCACGACCTCCTGATAACATGTCAGGTGTTCTGGGCCACTGAGCTACCAGCCGCCAATCAGAATTTTCCTCTAATTAACGCTATGAACATTCGCTTTATATCACATGTAGCGTTATTTTAAGCAATTTTTAGACCTAGCGGCTTTTTATTTGCCAATAGATGGAAAGCATGCCTTACAAGTATACTAATGATAATAAATATTCAGATAAACTCAGATCATTCGACAGTTCAACGTCCAGTAATAAATCGGCGGTCGGTATATCAGTGGCCCAGAGCACCTGACATGTTATTAGGAGGTCGTGAGTTCATATCCCACCCGGCTCAGACAATTTTTCCTCTAAAATCGAAATTGACGTCAAAAGTGCCTATTTATTACTGTATGTTGAACTGTCAATTTTATCTGAGTTTATCTCAATATTTATTATCATTAGCATACTTGTAAGGCATGCTTTCCATCTATTGGCAAATAACAAGCTACTAATGCTAAAAATTGCCTAAAATAATGCCTACATGTGACATAAAGGGAATGTTCATAGCATTAATTAGAGGAAATTTTGATTGGCGGCTGGAAGCTCAGTGGCCCAGAGCACCTGACATGTTATCAGGAGGTTGTGGGTTCATATCCCACCCATCATCATCATCATCATCAAGCAGCCATGGGCTACGGAGGTCCAACCAGACCATGCAATTTAGTTCTCCAAGCTAGTCTATCCTGAGCTACATCTACTGCATCTGGCCACTGCACACCAATTCTAACAAGGTCCTGTTTGACATTGTCTGCCCACCGCATCCTAGGTCTCCCCTTCTTTCTGAGGCCTTTAGGCACACTGTTCATAACCCTATTCGCCAATCTATAATTATTCATACGGGCAACATGGCCAAACCAACGGAGTCTCTCTCTGCACAATATGCTGCTTAAAGGAGGTTGCAAACTCCTTTGCCTAACCTCATCATTAGTTACAAAGTTGAACCACCTAATGCCCAAGATACTGCACAAGCATCTGGAATAAATAAAAAGCATCTAGCTTCCTGTTATCTTGTTTACAAAGTGTCCAACTTTCACTACCATAACTAACCCTAGAAAGAACCAAACTATTATACAGTTTAATTTCAGTCTTTAGGTGTATACACCTATTTCTCCACACTCTACATAGATTCTTAAAAGTCCTGGCAGCAATCCCTATTTGTCTGTTAATCTCATGCCACACATCACCAGTATCTATTAAATAGCTCCCAAGATAATTAAACTGTGACACCTGCTCAAGACTGCAACCATTCAGATTAACTGAATCACAGCCTGCCTGACCAATTTTCATCACTTTAGTTTTCTCTCTGTTTATAACCAAACCTACTCTACTACCAGTTTCATCAACAGCTCGAATGAAAGAGTTCATCTCATCAACATCATTTGACAAAAGGGCTAAATCATCAGCATAATCTAAATCAGAAATTTTCGTATCTCCAGTCCATTTAAGGCCAAAATCATTCCCTTGAAGTAAATATCGAATAACATAATCAATAACCAAGCTAAAGAGAAAAGGAAACAAAATGCACCCTTTTCGAACACCAGAGGTAATGCTAAACCAATTGCTACAAGCCTTACCAACTCGCACATGACTCAGTGTTTTTCAAAATTTGACAAAAGGGCTAAATCATCAGCATAATCTAAATCAGAAATTTTCGTATCTCCAGTCCATTTAAGGCCAAAATCATTCCCTTGAAGTAAATATCAAATAACATAATAAATAACCAAGCTAAAGAGAAAAGGAAACAAAATGCACCCTTTTCGAACAGCAGAGGTAATGCTAAACCAATTGCTACAAGCCTTACCAACTCGCACATGACTCAGTGTTATTATAGAGAGTTTTCATTATGTTAACTAACTTGTCAGTTATACCATATGAACTCACAATCAACCACAAATTATGACGATCAACAGGGAGTTGAAAGCCTTTTTGAAATCAACAAAGCTAGCAACCAAAGGTTTATGAAACTCTACACATTTTTCAAGAATCTGCCTAAGTGAAAATATCTGATCCACACATCCCCTCCCACTTCTGAACCCACATTACTTATCACGCAATTGCCTGTCAACCAGATTCTTAATTCTATTAAGAACAATCATGCAAAGAACTTTCCCTGGAACAGAGAGTAGGCTGATACCCTTATAGTTATCACAAGAACTGCGATCACCTTTTTTGAAAATAGGAATAATAATAGCTCTGGTAAAATCCTTAGGAACCATGCCTTTATCATAAAAGATATTCAGAATTTCAGTCATCCAAGTGGCAACTAAAACATTCCCAGCTCTAAGCATTTCCATAGTAATTTCATCTAGTCTTGGGGATTTATGAAGTTTAAGTTTAGAAGTAGCCAAAATAACTTCAGATTGTGTTATAGGACCAATATTAAAGCCACCAATGCATCTATCATTATTGCAAACAATGGGAGTAGAACTAACCACATTGTTTAGAATATCACTGAAATGCTCAGCCCACCTAGCCATGAAAGAATCCTCGCATTCTATAACCTTACCTTGTTTATCCTTCAATCCCTGTATACCTGTTCGTTTTCTACCACACAAAACATTAACTATCTGGTACAGCTCTCTGCTGTTGTGCTGTCTAATGCTTCCTTGGCTTTGTCAGCTAAGCCATCAAGCCAAAGATTCTTATCAGCAGCTAACTGATCTTTTACACGTTTATTAAGCTCAGACAATTTTTTCCTCTAAAATTGAAATCGACGTCAAAAGTGTCTATTTATTATTTGATGTTGAACTGTCAAATTTATCTGAGTTTATCTCAATATTTATTATCATTAGCATACTTGTAAGACATGTTACATTTATTGGCAAATAAAAACCCACTAGGGCTAAAAACTGCCTCAAATAATGCCTACATGTGACATAAAGGGAATGTTCATAGCGTTAATTAGAGGAAATCTTGATCGGCGGCCGGTAGCTCAGTGGTTCAGAGCACCTGACAGGTTATCAGGAGGTTGTGGGTTCATATCCCACCCAGCTCAGACAATTTTTCCCCTAAAATTGAAATCGACATCCAACGTGCCTATTTATTACTGGCTCTTTGCTTCTACTGGCATCGTCAAATTCTACATCGGAGGAAGTCTTTCAGAGTAAATGGCTACACTGAAGTGGTGGGGAAACGGGTCTTTGTCCCTTGTCTGCGATTAGGGGGGCTGTTTGATATTGTCTGCATTCCCTCTTCCAATAAACATAGTTTCTTTAAACAACCCACTAACCATTTTCTCTCAATAGGTAATTGGAATGTGAGGACTCTGCACAAAGCTTTTTCTCTTGATGTCTTCACACAAGAATTCCACCGTTATAATTTAGATATTCTCGGCTTGAAAGAGACCAGATGGACAGATAAAGGTCAGATTCTTAAAAATAATCTTAAATTTCTCTTTTCGTGGAGGGATTGTGATGCCCCATCGTTCACTTTTGCTTTACCTTAACCAGATTTTGTTTAATTTACGTTATATTTATCATTTTGGGGATTTTTATTTCCATTTCGGCATCACAGCACTCGTTTTCAAGTTTCTAGGAGTTGCGTACGCGCAACTCCGAACTTCCGACCGTAACCGTTAAAGCACGTGCCAAGGACACGCCCCCTCTTGCGTCATAGCTTGCGTCCGTCATTGTATGCAAATGTCTTTCCCGGCATGCGCCGGTCTTTTGTCAAAACCGTGCCCTGCGAGGCACTTGAAGGATCTTGGGATTTGGAGCACTTGAGTTGTAGGGGATTTTAGCACTTGAGAGTTGTAGAGAGAGCAGAGAGATGTAGTAAGGTGCGTAGCACCGTGCGAGTAGCACAGATTTTAGTTTCTTCATTGATGTCTTGGTGAGTTACTTATTTTTGGAAATAAATCTATTTTGTTATGTTACAAACTTTTGAGTCTATAGTTTTTATCTTGAGCAACGCTGATTTAGTACCTTTTTTACATTAACTATTATTTGTTAAGAATCATTTTGACTCTTACTTATGAACGCTCACTGGCACTGGAACCCTAAATCAACTTATTCTACATTTTTGGCAATTTGTTAATGATTGCCTGGCGCCCGTCAAAGCTATCCGGAGCATAAAACTTTAAGTATTCTACATTGTTTGGAGCGTTACAGGATGATAATAAAGTGATGAAAATTGGTCAGGCAGGCTGTGATTCAGTTAATCTGAATGGTTGCAGTCTTGAGCAGGTGTCACAGTTTAATTATCTTCGGAGTATGTAACAGATGCTGATGATGTGCGGCATGAGATTAACAGACGGATAGGGATTGCTGCCGGGACTTTCAAGAATCTATGGAGAGTGTGAGAAATAGGTGTGTACACCTAAAGACTGAAATTAGACTGTATAATAATTTAGTTCTTTCTAGGGTTAGTTATGGTAATGAAACTTTGACACTTTGTAAGCAAGATAACAGGAAACTAGATGCTTTTGATTCCAGATGCTTGTGCAGTATCTTGGGCATTAGGTGGTTCAACTTTGTAACTAATGATGAGGTTAGGCAAAGGAGTTTGCAACCTCCTTTAAGCAGCATACTGTGCAGAGAGAGACTCCGTTGGTTTGGCTATGTTGCCCATACGAATAATTATAGATTGGCGAATAGGGTTATGAACAATGTGCCTAAAGGCTTCAGAAAGTGGGGGAGATAGGGACGTAGTGAAGGACTGTGGTTGGGGGGGGAGAAGTAAAAAAAACTGTCAACTCAAAATTAAAAAAATTTGCCAACTGGGCAAACTTACTACTAGATTTTCGCTCCGGGGGGGAGGGGGAGGCAATTTTTACAACTCTCCTAGATTTTGCCATTTAACTTCCAATTTTGCTAACTAGCCATAATTTCACAGAAATAATTCCAATATTTACATCTCGTCTGAATTGTAAATTGTAGGAAGTCACTGTGAGTTTTCCTTTGTTTTGGTCAACTCTCCTTTATTTCATGAAATTAATCTTAATATTCACATTTCTCCTAAATTTACCAAGATTTTGCCAAGTTTTCTCGATTTTAGTCAGCTATCCTGAATTTTACAAACACAATTCCAATTATCACAACTCGCCTGTATTTTACAAGTGGATTCGAAATTTGCCAACTGCTCTACATTTTGTTAAGTATCCACAATTTGTCCAACACTCCTTAATTTCACAAAACAAATCTCAATTTTCACAACTCGCCTATATTTTATCAAGTGGATTCAAATTTTACCAACTATTCTACATTTTGCCAACTCGCCGTAATTTTACAGAAAAAAAATCGCAATTTTTACATCTTCCCTGAATTTGCCAAGTCACTTCGAATTTTATCAACTTTCCTTAATTGCACAAGGCACAATTTTCACAACTCCCCTGTATTTTAACAAGTGGCTTCGAATTTTGCCAAGAGTTCTTGGTTTTTCCAACTCTCCTTAATTTCACAAAACTAATCCCAATTTTTACAACTCACCTGTACTTTATCAAGTGGTTTCCAGTTTTTGTCAACTTCCCTAGATTTTGCGAAGTTTTCTCGATTTTGTCAACTCTTCTTAATTTCACAAAAACAATCACAATTTTCACAAATTGCCCGTATTTTACCAAATGGATTCGAATTTTGCAATCTCACCACAATTTTACAGAAAAAAAATCCCAATTTTACATCACACCTGATTTTTGCAAAGTCACTCAGAATTTTGCCAACTCCCCCAAGATTTGCCACCTCTCCTAAATATTGCGAAGTTGCCTCGATTTTGCCAACATGCCATAATTTTACAGAAAAAAAATTGCAATTTTTACATCTCACCTGAATTTTGTCAACTCTCCACGATTTTGCCAAGTCACTCTGAATTTTTCCAACTGCCCCTAGTTTTTCCAACTACCCCTAGATTTTCCAACTCCCTAAATTTTGCCAACTCTCCTAGATTTTGCCAACTCGCCATAATTTTACACAAAAAAATCCAAATTTTCACATCTCACCTGAATTCTGCCAAGTCTCTGCAAATTTTGCCACTATCCCTAGATTTTTCCAACTCCCTAAAGTTTTGCCAACTTGCCATAATTTTACAAAAAAAATTCTAATTTCTATATCTCACCTGAATTTTGCCAACTTCCCACTATTTTGCCAAGTCACTCTGAATTTTGTCAACTCCCCAAGATTTTGTCAAGTCATTCCGAATTTTACCAACTCCCCAAGATTTTACCAAGTCACTCTGAATTTTGCCAATTCCCTAAGATTTTGCCATGTTGTCCCGATTTTGCCAACTCACCTGTATTTCACTAAGTGGCTTCGAATTTCACCAACTGCTCTAAATTTTGCCGTCACCCCATTTTCCAAACTGTCCTAGATTTGTCAAGTTGCCTTGATTTTGACAACTCCCCTTAATTTTCCAAAAAAAATTACAAATTTTCACAACTCACCTAGAATTTACGAAGTGGCTTCAAATTTTGCCAACTCAGAGTTACTTTGGGGGGGGGGGGGGGAGAGACCTAGGATGCAGTGGGCAATGTCAAACAGGACCTTATTAGAATTGGTGTGCAGTGGCCAGATGCAGCAAATGTAGCTCAGGTCAGACTTGCTTGGAGAACTAAATTGCACAGTCTGATTGGACCTCCGTAGCCCATGGCTGCTTGAAGGATGATGATGATGATGAAAAGGTCCAAATTTTAAAAGTTATTAATCTTTGGAGCAATACAATAAGATTTCAGTGAAAGAATTTTGGAAGAAATATGACATGAAAATGGCAATTTAAAACATTGGAGAGGCATGGGCAGAAGTCAAGCAGTCTTGCATGAAGGGAGTTTGGAAGAAAATTTGGCCTGGAGTTTCTGATCCTGAAAGTGAGCTTGCCAATTCAAGACATGACATAGTTAAAATGGCAAAATTTGTTCGATTTGAGGATGTAGATGAGACAAATGTGGATGAACTGCTCGAGTCCCACACATCAGAGCTCACTAATGAAGGACTTTTTGAAATGGAAAACAACATGAATGATTAAAGTCAGGGGCCCTTTATTGCTTCGCCCATCACACAGCTTTCAACAAAACAAATGACTGAATTTTTAAACACAATGACAGTGCCATCAGAATAATTGAAGAAAATGGTCCTAATGGGACTAGAAGTGCCAAAGTTGCAAGAGAAATTCAGAATTCTTTGGCTTGCTACAAAGAACTTTATAGAGAGAAGACGAATGCTATCCATCAGCTAAGTCTCAACTGTTTCATTAAAAAAAGTTTAAGATCAGCCTATCGTCCCAGGGACTTCAAGAGAGCAACAGTGATGATCCAGACTCATCAGACCCAGTCCATTTATCATCCAATTGGACTATCAGAAGTATGTAGTGTTTAGGTGTTTATGACATTGTATTAAATTCATTCATTAATCCAGCAATTCATTCATTAAAATGTGCTTTGTATATAAGTTTAAATAATTCATTCATTAAAATTTCTTTTGCTCACAGGTATTTTCATTTTTTTATCCCTCTGCAGGAACCCCAATCTCTCTCACCCACGCTACATTCAACTCACTTTATGCGATTTCGTGTTGCACGATTATTTCATAGAACCAATTAATCACATAAAGCGAGGAACACCTGTATATTATTATTCTTCCACTGGTGCACTAATGATTTATAATGTTTGTCTTTCTCAGGAATGTATGAAGACGGAGAAGAGAACCAATATTTATTGAGATTTATATACTTAGAAATTTTGAAATGTTTAATTTCTTGTTGAAACTTTGGAGTTTCGATATTTATTTTTAAAGAGTGAATTTACTATCAAAATTTATAGCTTGAGTTTATAATGTGATGTGAATAGAATTTTTTTATGTATTTTTGTTCATCTATAGTTCTAGTTGTTATATTGTATTAACATGACTTAAAGTGTATTTTTGCAGATTTTTTCCATTTCAAGTGACTGAAAGCTGAAAATGTTGTAAGTTTACATTTGGAAATTTAAAAACTGCAAAATGATTATGGATATGAATGACGAGAATGAAAGAGAATTTAATTTAGTACAGAGTGATTAAATATTTTGCATTTTTGGGAAATATTTTGTATTTTGAAGAGAATTTTTGTATGCAAAAAGTATTTTCATGTCAAAAGTGAATGGAATTGTATTGGATGAAATGTTATCATCATATACTATAAATTATTCATACAACTTTTTCTTTACTCTTAGATACGATGTATGTATATGTGTTTAAATCTGTTCGGTGTCATCAGTGATATTTATTAGTCAACGATGTGTAATTATTGGGATGACATTGACAGCATTTATTTGTGTATATATATATGAGCTGATCATGATGTCTTGGAAGTTTTTTTTTTTCTACCCATTTGGAGTTGTCCCCAGCAGAATAGTCTGGTGGCCAAGACAGTCACCAGCATAACTCCTTTGGGAGGGGGACATAAGCTCTATGAGGGGTGGAAATTAATACTTTTTTTATTTCAGCTAACTCGCAATTATTGTGTCTAGGTGAATAATTAGTGGATGGACACTCTTGCTTGTTTGCAAAATTTCAAATTTATTAGATTCATGTGTTTGATGTAATTAGGAGGATTTAACAGTGTTCCAATACCCATTTTTTTTTTTTTTAAGTATGGTAGGAGATTTAGATTTCACATATTTTGATTGTGGTTAAGGGATAAACGGAAGTTCTGTACTTCGCTTCATACATCCGTAATCATATTCTCTGAAAGAGCAGAATTTCCTGTAATTGAATTTTTTTCTTTAAGAAGTTAAGCAGCATAGGAGTAGAATTAACCAGCTTTTTGTACAGGTTATTGTATGCAACTTTTGAAGTTTATATCAGAGTGTGGGTCTGTAAATGGTAGCTAGGTAGTCACTGGAAGGAGAGCTATGCACCAATCCCCTGTGATGATGCATAGAACCGGCCAGGCCTAGCACCTAATGTCCAACCCCGCCTTCTCGTGGTGCGGACCGTTAGTAACTTTCAAAAGAGATACTCTCTTGTGGAAGTGAACGGAAGGGGAGGGCTGCCAGATTAGTGTGGCCTACTGATCTGGACAACTATGGCTACTATTCTTTTTTTCTACCCTGCTGAGGAGTGGTCAACCACACAGGGTCCTGGTGCTGACCATATAAACCTACTGGACTGGACAGATATATGGCTCTGAGCTTGATTATGGATCCTGATTTTGCTATACTGGTGGGCTTCTGTGGAGGGAAAATCTTCCGCTGTGTTTTCTTTTTGTTTGTGGGTTGACAGCCCCAAGTGAATAGATCCACAGGATATGTTTATCAGCTGGTGGATAATCCTGAGCAGAAGTCATCGCAGGCACCTGAACTCTTTGCTTCTATTGGCATCGTCAAATTCTACATTGGAGGAAGTCTTCCAGTGTAGATGGCTTCAGCCTTTAGTAGTGGGGGAACAGGTCTTTGCCCCATGTCTGCGATTAGGGGGCTGTTTGATATTGTCGGCATTCCCTCTCTCAATAAACATAGTTTCTTTAAACATCCCACTAACCATTTTCTCTCCATAGGTAGTTGGAATGTGAGGACTCTGCACAGAGCTTTTTCTCTTGATGTCCTCACACAAGAATTCCACCGTTATAATTTAGATATTCTCGGCTTGCAAGAGACCAGATGGACAGATAAAGGTCAGATTCTTAAAAATAATCTTAAATTTCTCTTTTCAGGGAGGGACGACAAAAAGCATCACCAAGGCGTGGGTCTGCTTCTCAGCAGACACGCTAGTGATGCTCTTCTAGGATATGAGTGCATTAATGAAAGGTTTCTTACAGCAAAATTTCAGACAAGCGTTAAAGACTTGAATGTTATCTGCTGTTATGCCCCCACTGAGGATGCTGATGAGGATGAGAAGGATAGGTTTTATGAACAACTTCAGGATATTTTGAATTCTGTCAAGAAAGGAGATATTACCCTTGTTCTTGGTGACTTCAATGCCAAAGTTGGTACTGACTCTGACCTTTGGGGAGGAGTAATAGGCCCTTTTGGTATTGGTAGCTGCAATAGCAATGGGCAACGTCTCCTACAGGTAAGTAAACTCAATGGATTCAGAATAACTAACACTTATTACAAACACCGCAACATACATAAGTACACATGGGTTTCACCTGATGGGCTGCATAAGAATATGATTGATTACATATTAATTAACAGCAAATGGACTAGTTCTGTTAGGAATACCAGGGCATATAGGGGAGCTGAAATTGGATCTGACCATTACCTTGTTAAAAGTGTGTTGCAACTTAAACTTAAAAAGTGTTGTGCTAGGGTTAAAAATTTTACTTTTAATACTGAAGCTCTGAAAGATCCAGTTATAGCCAAAGCTTACCATGATAGGTTACTTAGTCATTATGACAGTCATGGTTTGCTTACTACTGAAGTTGAGGAAGAATGGGATCATTTTAAACAGGCTTTTTTGGACACTAACAGTACTCTTTTAGGAAAAAAGGAGCAGAAGAGGCAAAATTTTCTGAGTGATAAGGCACTTGAGCTTATTTCGGAAAGAAAGAACTGCAGGAATGCCCTTAATCAATACCCTACTAGTCCTAATAGAAAGCATTACAGAGACCTTAATAAACTTGTAAAGGATCAGTTAGCTGCTGATAAAAATTTTTGGCTTGATGGTTTGGCTGACAAAGCCGAGGAAGCAGTTAGACAGCACAACAGCAGAGAGCTGTACCAGATAGTTAATGTTTTGTGTGGTAGAAAACGGACAGGCATACAAGGATTGAAGGATAAACAAGGTAAGGTTATAGAAGGGGAGGATTCTGTCATGGCTAGGTGGGCTGAGCATTTCAGTGATGTTCTAAACAATGTAGTTAGTTCTACTCCCATTGTTTGCAATGATGATAGATGCATTGGTGGCTTTAATATTGGCCCTATAACACAATCTGAAGTTAGTTTGGCTGTTTCTAAACTTAAACTTCATAAATCCCCAGGGGTAGATGAAATTACTACGGAAATGCTTAGAGCTGGGAATGTTTCGGTTACCACTTGGATGACTGAAATTCTGAATCTCTTTTATGATAAAGGCATGGTTCCTAAGGATTTTACCAGAGCTATTGTTATCCCTATTTTCAAAAAAGGTGATCGCAGTTCTTGTGATAACTATAGGGGTATCAGCCTACTCTCTGTTCCAGGTAAAGTTCTTTCCATGATTGTGCTTAATAGAATTAAGAATCTGGTTGACAGGCAATTGCGTGATGAGCAATGTGGATTCAGAAGTGGTAGGGGATGTGTAGATCAGATATTTTCACTTAGGCAGATTCTTGAGAAATGTTTAGAGTTTCAGAAACCTTTGGTTGCTAGCTTTGTTGATTTCAAAAAGGCTTTCGACTCTGTTGATCGTCATAATTTGTGGTTGATTATGAGATCATATGGTATACCAGACAAGTTAGTTAACATTATGAAAGCTCTCTATAATAACACCGAGTCGTGTGTGAGAGTTGGTAAGGCTTGTAGCAATTGGTTTAGCATTACTTCTGGTGTTCGACAAGGGTGCATTTTGTCTCCTTTTCTCTTTAGCTTGGTTATTGATTATGTTATGCGAAATTCACTTCAAGGGAAAGATTTTGGCCTTAAATGGGCTGGAGAAACGAAAATTTCTGATTTAGATTATGCTGATGATTTAGCCCTTCTGGCAAATGATGTTGATGAGATGAACTCTTTCATTCGAGCCGTTGATGAGACTGGTAGTAGAGTAGGTTTGGTTATAAACAGAGAGAAAACTAAAGTGATGAAAATTGGTCAGGCAGGCTGTGATTCAGTTAATCTGAATGGTTGCAGTCTTGAGCAGGTGTCACAGTTTAATTATCTTGGGAGCTATGTAACAGATAATGGTGATGTGCGGCATGAGATTAACAGACGAATAGGGATTGCTGCTGGGACTTTTAAGAATCTATGGAGAGTGTGGAGAAATAGGCGTATACACCTAAAGACTAAAATTAGACTGTATAATAGTTTGGTTCTTTCTAGGGTTAGTTATGGTAGTGAAACTTGGACACTTTGTAAACAAGATAACAGGAAACTGGATGCTTTTGATTCCAGATGCTTACGCAGTATCTTGGGCATTAGGTGGTTCAACTTTGTAACTAATGATGAGATTAGGCAAAGGAGTTTGCAACCTCCTTTAAGCAGCATATTGTGCAGAGAGAGACTCCGTTGGTTTGGCCATGTTGCCCGTATGAATAATTATAGATTGGCGAATAGGGTTATGAACAGTGTGCCTAAAGGCCTCAGAAAGAAGGGGAGACCTAGGATGCGGTGGGCAGACAATGTCAAACAGGACCTTGTTAGAATTGGTGTGCAGTGGCCAGATGCAGTAGATGTAGCTCAGGATAGACTTGCTTGGAGAACTAAATTGCACGGTCTGGTTGGACCTCCGTAGCCCATGGCTGCTTGAGGATGATGATGATGATCAGAGTGTAATACTAGGTAGTCTGATAATGCTAGTATACAATTAACTGCCACAGCCATTGTTATACATAAACACTAGGTAGCATTACACATTGATAGGTGGATTGGGAGGAGGTACCTTTGGTTGTGATGGAAAATTTTGTCGAAGTGAGAGTAGATCATCTCATCAAAATTTGCGTAAGCATACTTTTACTTTATTTTATGTTCAACTATGTGAAAATGATGTGAGAAGTGTCCTACCACTCTAAATTTGCTCATCAAAGTCTGTTAGGTCAAAATTTTGAAACCCCCTTTGGGAGGGAAGTAGTGTAGGTCCACCCATTCACTTTTACTTTTCCTTTTCCTTTTTTCACTTTTACGTTTCCACTAACCCCAACCTTCTCTGAGCCTTTGGGGTCCTTGTGACCTGGCCATTTAGCCCATTATGTGCAATAAAGTGCCGCTCAGAGGTAAAACAACCAATCAACCACTAACAGCACTCTCTATGGCCCAATGCTACCACTCTACTCACAACACTCTTCCTACTCTCTAACAATCTGATCTTTCTGATCTCACATCACTACTATAACAAGCGGTGTACAAAGCCAGCATGTGTCTATTGCACACCAGGAAATTCATTTGCATGATATGACAATTGCACTAGCTATGACGCAAGATGGGTCATGTCCTACGCATGCTTTAGTGGTTGATAAAAGGTTGGAGTTGTGCATGCACAACTCCTACACTCAGAACAAGGATTGCAATGTCCAAAAAATGAAATAATCCCCAAAATGATAAATATAACGTAATAAAGTAAAACTGGTTAAGGAAAATTAAAAGTGAATGGGTGGGGTGTGATGGCCCATCTGTATTTATATTCTATGAAACAGCAGAATTTGATGTAACCGAATTTTTTCTTTAACCTTTTTAGAAGTTCAGCAAGACAGGAGTATTATTAACCAGCTTTTTGTACAGGTAATTATATGCAACTTTTGAAGTTTGTATCAGAATATACTAAGTAACATGGAGTTAATGCTAGCATGGAGTTAACTGCCAGAGCCATTGGTATGTATTTACACTAGATAGCTATACACATCAATAGGACACATACACATTGAAGTACCTTTGGTTGTGATGGAAAATTGTGTCGAAGTGAGAGTAGATCATCTTATCAAAATTTGTGTAATCATACTTTTACTTTATTTTATTTTCCACGATGTGCAAATGATGTGAGAAATGTTGTATCATTCAAAATTGCTCATCAAAATCTGTTAGGTCAAATTTTGACTCCTTTTGGGAGGAGGAGTTGTGATGGTCCACCCATTCACTTTTACTTTTCCACAACTAGTTTTACTTTATTTACATTATATTTAGCATTTTGGGGATTTATTTCATTTGGACTAACTGCAATTGTTTCTTTTGAGCCATAGAAGGAGTTGCACATGCGCAATTCCGACCTTTAGATTGTCAAAACTGCTAATGCCCGCATTAAGGACATGACCCCTCTTGCATCATACCTAGTACGATTATCAGATTATTAAGATGTGTTTTCCCCAGCATGCAGTAGACATGTGCCGGATAGTACACCACATGTATCTAAGTGACATGAAGTCATGGAGTTGAATTAAAGTAGAGAGAAGTCAGTA
Organism: Ryuthela nishihirai; assembly: GCA_038380435.1. Taxonomy (NCBI): domain Eukaryota; kingdom Metazoa; phylum Arthropoda; class Arachnida; order Araneae; family Heptathelidae; genus Ryuthela; species Ryuthela nishihirai. The sequence continues at coordinate 1,925,516 of JAWZYU010000029.1, read as the reverse complement.
TGGAGATGTTAGTTGGAAGGTGGTGAAGAAAGACGTTAGTAGTCAGTATTTTTGAGTCGTATTTAAAGATGGAGTTTTTCTGTTAGTTATTCCAACTTTTGTATTCATCAACTAAATTGGTGAGTCTTTGAATTTTTCGGAAATAACCTTTTTTTCGTTTTATGAATATTTTGACTTTGCCATTTTTTGTTCTTGGGCAACAATTAGTGATTTTGATTTAGTTATAACTTTAAGTAGACTTGACAATCTTTTTTGAATTCTTGCTCGTTAAGTAGTGCTATATAGATAATGAACCCTATTTCAACTTTATCTGGCAAGTTAATGTTGCCTGGAGCCCAATAAGCTATCCGGAGTTTGAATCTATTTTGAATCAAACAAAAGGTCCAACTTGAGAATGTTAATAATCTTTGGAGGTTACAAAGTGTCTCAGTTTAATTATCTTTGGAGCTATGTAACACAAATTAGTGATGTGCTGTATGAGATAAATAGAAGAATAGGGATTGCCACTGGAACTTCTTTAAGAATCTAAGGAGAATGTGGAAAAATAGACATATACACCTAAAGATTAAAATTAAGCTGTATAATAGTTTGGTTCTTTCTAAAGTTAGTTATGGTAGCAAAAAATGGACCCTTTGTAAGCAGGATAACAAGAAACTTGATGTCTTTGATTCCAGATGCTTATGCAGTATCTTGGGCATTAGGTGGTTAGACTTTGTAATGATGAGGTTAGAAGGAGTCATCAACCTCTTTGTAGCAGCATATTGTGCAGAGAGAGACTGTGTATTGTGCAAAGAAAGACTGTGTTGGTCTGGCCATGTTGCCTGTATGCATAGCTGCAGATTGGCAAACATGATTATGAACAGTTTGCCTAAGGGTTTCAGGAAAAGGGGGAGAAATAGGATGCGATGGGCAGACAATATCAAACAGGACCATCCTTGAATTGGCTTAGAGTGGTCAAATGCAGCAGCTGTAGCTCAGAAGAGACACGTCTGGAGAGGAAAATTACACAGTCTGGTTGGATCTCCATAGCCCATGGCCGAATGAGGATTGATTGTGTGTGTGTGTGTATATGTATGTGATCAACAAATTGAGGAAAATAAATTGAAAAAAAAATTAGCATTTTTAGGAGCTCTGAAATGTCTATTTTTTTTACATATACATAAATAAAAAAAGTTAGTTTATACTTGAATATTTTTAAAAAATTAAATTTTTTTATGGTACTGAAGATCAAATTTATGGTCCATGGCCATATATGAAGGTTTCGTAAACTGACTTTAAGGGTTGTGGCACTGTAAGGTTTAAGTAGCCAGCATTTCAATTTGAATTTATGTTATCTTATTATTCAGAATGAAATTATTATATGTAACATGGCCTACATATATACATATCTGTTAGTCACTGCAGGATAAAGTTCTAAAGTGCAATTGTTTTTCTGCTAAAAAACAGTTTAAAATTATCTTGCTACAATTGTATGCATTGTGAGAAACAACAGTTTGAAGAGTTAAAATGTTCATGCTCCTAAAATTTGCATTTTAATACCTTACAGTGCCAATTTTATTAATTACCAATATAAATGCTTTAGCATGTAAAATAATTTTAATTTCACTATATATTACATATGTTCTTTGAAAATAAAAAACTTACCTTAGTTGATACATAGTATAACTTTGAATGAGATTTTCCACGAATTCTTTTATAGCCTTTTACTCCACTTATTGAAGAAGCATCAGAATGACTCCCAAGAATTGTTCTATAATCATCTCCAAAATTTATTAACCTCTTTACTTGATCTTCATCAGCTGTTTGTTCAGAATAAGGTTCACTCAGATATGGAGGATCCTAGAATCAATAATAAAAAAAAGCTATATTATTTTACCTATTGATATACAAGTACAGTATAGATTAGAATATTTAATAACCTAATTTCTATCATACTGCATGCATAATATATTATGTAATGTAACTCTCACTATGAGAATACAGTGACAACCCACAAAGCTTGAAAAAAAAATACCACTTACAAAATAATGGTCAAATAAGTCAGCTGCCTACAAAAGTAAAGTAGGTACTTTCCTTTATTACTTCTCCTAATGAGTGTCCATGTTGTGAGAAAAAGAAACGTTAATTATTTTTAACATGGGGTGGGGGTTCATCCATAAATGTTTAGTCTTGATGAAAGTTAGTGATTATGTCACATTACCTAGGGGAGGGGGTTCAAAGGTAGTGCTACATATGGCTAAAATGCTATACTTATTTCTGCAGTCACTTATTTTCTTATTTTGCTTTGATGACAAAAATGTAACACTCACCTTTAATACTAATTCCTTTACAAAAAGAAAAGTGCTACTTAATGGGAAGACAATAGGTGTTCAGCCAAGCATTTTGTAAGAAAAGTATTCAGTTAAGTGTTGGGAGAGGGTATCTAAGCAAAGAATTACATAGAGGAGTTAACATTCTCTTAAACAGTTAGAGAATAGTTTAAGACAGCAGTTAACAGTTTAAGTGTTACAAATGAATAATTTTATGTCCAAACAATTCTTCAACAATCTGTCTTTCCTGGAATATAATAATTATCCCTTAACCTACCGGAATTCTTCCCTATAAATGGATACATATCATGTTTAGTCCTGTAAATGGTACCTAGGCATAGACTGGAATAACTGTGTATCAATGCCCAATGATGATGCACAGAACCAGCCAGGCATAACACAAAAACTCAGATTGTTTTCTTGTGATGCATGTAAATAGTGCCTTTAGAAAGATATATTCTTTACTGGCAAGGTAATGGAAAGAGAGGGCTGCCAGATCAGTGTGGCCTTTTTGAAATAAACAAAGGTAGTAACCAAAGGTATCTGAAACTTTAAACATTCCTCAAGATTCTGCCCAAGTGAAAATATCTGATCTACACATCCCCTAACACTTCTGAATCCACATTGCTCATCATGCAAGTACCTGTCAACCAGATTCTTAATTCTATTAAGCACAATCATGCAAAGAACTTTATCTGGAACAGAAAGTAGGCTGATACCCCTATAGTTACCACAAGAACTGCAATCGTCTTTTGAAAAATAGGGTTAATAATAGCTCTGGTAAAATACTTAGGATCAATCGTTTATCATAAAAGATATTCAAAATTCAGTCATCCATTTGGTAACTGAAACATTCACAGCTCTAAGTTTTTCAGTAGTAATTTAATCTACCCTAAAAATTTATGTAGTCACTGATTTTGTATTCACTTCAAAAGAAAATATGGCACTGGCAATCTTATTGAGTAGATAAATCGATGTGCTATCTTCCTTTGAAGTGAATATGAATTCAGTTTACAAATAGCCAAAATAACTTCAGAGTGTTGTGTAGGGATAACATTAAAGCCAGTACTGCATCAATCATCATTACAATTGGAGTAGAACTAACCACATTGTTTAGAACATCACTGAAATGCTCAACCCAAATAGCCATGACAGAATTCTCACCTTCTATAACCTTACCTTGTTTATCCTTCAATCCCTGTATAACACTCTATTTCTTTCCACACAAAACATTGACTATCTGGAACAGCTCTCTGCTGTTGTGCTGTCTAACTGCTTCCTCAGCTTTGTCAACCAAGCCAGAGATTCTTTACACAGCAACTAACTGGTCCTTTAAACATTTATTAAGCTCTTATTATGGTTCACCCATTTACTTTTGCTTTTCCTTAACCAGTTTTACTTTATTTACATTATATTTATCACTTTGGGGATTATTATTTTACTTTTGGACATCGCAATTCTTGTTTCCGAGCGTAGGAGTTGAGTATGTGCAACTCCGACCTTTTGATTGTCAGCCACTACTGCGTGCATGTAGGACATGACCCCTCTTGCATCATAGCTAGCGCGATTGTCAGATTATTCAAATGTTTACCTGGCGTGCACCAGACGTGCCGGATTTGTACACAGCACATTATAACTAAGTGATGTTAGGTCACAGAGTCAGTGTAGTCAGAGTCAGAATGAGTATTGTCAGTAGAGATGTAGAAGTCAGAAATATTGTTGAATTTTTTGGAAATAAACTTTATTTCAGAAACTTTTGAATTTTTATTTTTCTCTTGAGCAATGTCAATTGATTTTTTTTATTAGATTTAAACTTGACAATCCTTTTTGAATTCTTAGTAGATAAGTAACGCTAGAGAAATGTCTAATGAACCATACTTCAACTTTAATTGGCAAGTTAATATTGCCTGCGCCTGACAAAGCTATGTGGAATTTTGAATAAATTTGGATCAGACAAAAGGTCCAACTTGAAAAGTTAATCTTTGGAGCGTTACACTCTCTGTAATGCTTCCCATTAGGACTAGTAGGATATTTATTAAAGACATTCCTGCAGTTTTTTCTTTCTGAAATAAGCTAAAGCTACTTTTTTCTTAAAAGAGTACTGTTAGTTTCCAAAAAAGCCTGTTTAAAATGGTCCCATTCTTCCTCAACTTCAGTAATAAGAAAACCATGACTGTCATAATGACTATAACATATCATGGTAAGCTTTAAGGTATAATTAGGTCTTTCAGAGCTTCAGAACTAAAAGTAAATTTTTTAACCTAAGCACAACACTTCTTAAGTTTAAGTTGCAAGACATTTTTAACAAGGTAATGGTCAGATTCAATTTCAGCTCCCCTATATGCCCTGGTATTCCTAACAGAACTTGCCCATTTGCTGTTAATTAACATGTAATCAATCATATATCTTATGCAGCCCATCAGGAGAAACCTATGAGTATTTATTTATGTCATGGTGTTTGTAATAAGTGTTAGTTATTCTCAAGCCATTAAATTTACTTCTTGCAGGAGATGTTGCCCATTGCCACGCAGCTACCAATACCAAAAGGGCTATCACTCCTCCCCAAAGGTCAGACTTAGTACCAGCTTTGGCATTGAAGTCAGCTAGAGCAAGGGTAATATCTCTTTTCTTGACAGAAATCAAAATATCCTGAAGTTGTCCATAAAACCTATCCTTCTCATCCTCATCTGCATTCTCAGTGCAGGCATAACAACAGATAACATTCAAGTCTTTAATGCTTGTCTGAAATTTAGCTGTAAGGAACTTTCATTAAATTCTAAGCTTGTAGCCAGTTTAGCTACCTTATTATACATATGCAGCACATCAGAACATAAATATAGGGAAACACTCATCTAATTATCAAACCACAGTTGGTTTATTGCTAAAAAAAAAATAAAACTTCCTCCTGAGTTTGGATTGAGATGAGAACAAGGTGTCATTATAAGGTCACAAATTGTTCAAAGGTACATGAGTAAGTAATCTCTACTATCCACATGTGTCAAGAATATGCACGTGCTGATCAAGGTTTCATACTATATAATATATCAACTACAATTTATTTTCGAATTAAAAAATATAAATAATTTGAAATTTTCTAAAAAAATATTTATCATCCAATATGTGCTTTAAGAAGTAAATAATAAAACTAAAGCATATCAATGGTGCAATCAGTTACTGATTTCGTATTCACTTCAAAGGAAAATATAGCACTGGCAATCTTATTCAGTAGGTAAATCAATGTGCTATCTTCCTTTGAAGTGAATATGATTTCAGTGACTGATTGCACCATCGATATGCTTTAGTTTTATTTTCTACTTTCTAGGGTCCAAATGGGAAGATAAGCATTTCTTAATTTATACTTTTTCCCTGTCACTAAACACATACCTTCAGACACTGCCATTTGATATATGACTCATAAACATTGACCACATTTTTCCTCCCCTTTTTTTGAGTCATGTAGCCCATAGCACTAGAGAAGTCACAATTTTTAATTCAGAAATGCTCCCAGTGATAGTCCACCCATTCACTTTTCCTTAACCAGTTTTACTTTAATTATGTTATATTTATTATTTTGGGGTGGAAGGAGTTGAACATGGGCAACTCTGACTTTTGCTTGATAGCCACTAATGTGTGTGTTAAGGACACACACCCTCTTGCGTCACAGCTAGAGCGATTGTAAGTTTATGCAAATGTTTTTCTCCAACATGTAACACACGACAGTTGCATGCTGCATGTATACTAAGTGACATTAGGTCATAGTGTCAGTAAGCAGAGAGTCATATAGCAGCAATGAGAGAGATGGAGCTATTGAAAAGAAATGGAATTGTTGAAAAAATCTGAGCTTTCAGTTGCTCAGACCTTTGTATTCATCAATTTATTTGGCGAGTCTTGAATTTTTTGGAAATAAACTTTGTTGGATATATGAAATATTTTGACTTTCTACTATTTTCCCTTGAGGAATGATAATTGATTTTTATTAAGATTTAATTTTAATAATTTGACAATCTGTTGATTTCTCAGTCACTAAGTAATGCCTACATACTTGGTAAACCCTCATTTAATTGTATTTGACAAGTTAATATTGTCTGGTGCCCAATGCTATCCTGAAGTTTCGGTTAATTTGGATCAGTCAAAAAGTCCAAAGCGAAGAAGTTTCAGATAAGTTTTGCTATGTGTGTGGTAATTATATTTTAAAATCCAAGGGTCATTCTTTGATAAAGATTGTGAAGAAACCCTATAACTTGTATTTTGGATGTCATGTTGGAGATCAGGACAAAACATGGGCTCCACATGTGTGCTGCTTTCATGTTTAGTTCGCCTGAGTGAATGGTTGAAAGGTAAGATAAAATACATTCCTTTTGAAGTTCCTATGGTTTGGCGTGAGCCAACTAGTCACTTGCATGATTGCTATTTTTATTTAACTAATGTGTTGGGCTTTTCAAAAAAGAACAAAAGCAAAATACAATATCCAAATGTACCTTCACCCATAAGGCCAGTTCCTGATGGAGAAGATCTTCCTATACCAACACCTCCAACCAACTGGGAGTAGTGGGAGGAGATGGATTCACATTCATCAGAGTTGGTTGTTTAGGGTTTTATGGAGCATTAGCATCTAAGGCTATAATGCACCAAACAAATGTCCAAAAAAGTAAAAAGATAAAAGTCATGAAACCCTGAACCAATTTTTAAAAATAAACTACAAATTTAACAAGAAAAATTTAAAACAATAAAATACCACATTGGGAATAACAGTGAACAAATGTAGAAATATGTTGTAAAAAGAGATGAAAGTAACCCAGGTGAAAGCAGCCTGGGTTAAATATATATATATAAAAAGCTGAAGAGTAAAAACTATATGCGAGCAAAATATCCAGTATATTTTAAAAATCTAAATATAGAGGTAAAAGAACAGTCATCAGATAACAAATGTCCAAATGTAAAGATAACAAATGAAGCATGTGTAAAGATAACGAAAGAACAGTCATCAGATAACAAATGTTCAAGTGTAAGGGGCTTGGACGTAAAATCATGATGGTTAAAATCATATGTCGTTCAAACGTAAAACATGGACATGAGATTAAAATATGTTTGATAGTTAAAATGGTGTCACAAAACTCACACTTGGGTACGTCGTCTGCCCGTTGAAGAAACGAATGAGAAATAAACGAATGACCTAAGCGGAGCCGAGCAAGTACAACTTCCTCCTTGCGATTCCTGTGGTAACAAGACTGCCATGATTTGATGATAGGTTTGATCTCAAACAGCTTGTTCACAGGCTATTCTGACTACACTGTTCTCTACCACTGTGCCCGGAGCTCGTTGGTAAAACGCTGCTGGAAATCCAGATATGGAACTGGCAGTGGAGAGTCAGACAGGGGCGTGGCTGACTTGGCAGCAGCATCTGCCAAGTCATTGCCCCTGATCCCAACATGACTGGGCACCCAACAGAAGAGAACATTGGTGGTGGCTGCCACACGATGGAACTGCTGGCAGATCTTGGAGAGAACAGGGTGAGGCCGTTGCCTCACAGAGATCAAAGCCTGTAGCAAGCTAAGCGAGTCGGTGTAAATTACACTGACTCGCTTAGCTTGCTACAATACACACACCAACTATGATGCTTAGCCACCAAGTGGTCCAAGGCAAGATTGATAGCATGCAACTCTGTAGTGAAGATGGAACATTGCAGTGGGATCTGGTCTGCAATGATTACGTCACAGCAGACCATGGCCGATCCCACCATCTTCGAGCCATCGGTAAAGACAGGCAAGAAGTCCGGGTGCTCAGTTCGATGGCTGGCAAAGAGTTGCCGGTACACACAGTTGGGTGTAAAGGCCTTCCTCATCCTGCACAGGGAAAAATCACAGGAAGGGGAACAGCGAGCCATGGTGGAAGTGGCTCGACTGTGTGATGCTATCGAGACTGGTGTTGGTGTCTCTGAGGTAGCCTCAGACTCGCAAACCAATGGACGAATGGCAGTTGGGCGATTAGTGTAAAGCATTTCCTACTTTGAACTGAAAACGCAGTCCCAAGTGGGATGGCCAGGCAGGGATCGCAATTTAGATGCACATTGTAGGGACAACTGCTGACGGCGAAGAGAAAGACAGTTCGTCAGTCTCAACATAAAGACTGGACTGGTGAGGTGCGGAAGGCTCCCATGCAAACACGGGGAGCTTGATGATAGAGGGGTCCATCACCTTCACCACCGAATCCCTGGCAGAGTGGTACACCTGGGATCCGTAGTCCAATTTCGATCGGATAAGTGCATGGTAGAGGCGGAGCAAGGAACATCGGTCCGCCCCCCAAGAAAGGGAGGAGAGGACCTTGACTATGTTCAATGCCCATGTGCATTTGGACCTGAGATGACAGATGTGTGATGAAAAGGTCAATTTCCGATCGAAGATGAGATCGAGAAACTTGGTCTCCACCACAACTGGAATGATGTTTACCCCCGGAGCTGCAGCTCGGGATCCAGGTGAAGATTACGCTTGTGGCAAAAGTGCACACAAGTGATCTTCTGTGGGGAGAACCGAAACCCATTTGCTGTCGCCCAAACAGAAAGATTGTTCAGGGCAATTTGCAGTTGTCTTTCAATGACCCTCATGCTGGACGAAGAGCAAAAGATGCTGAAGTCATCAACATAGAGGGCATTGCCTACTGATGGAGGAAGTTGTCTAGTAATAGAATTAATCTTGACAGCAAAAAGTGTAACACTCAGAATGCAGCCTTGTGGCACCCCCTGTTCTTGGGGGTATGGCCGCGACAGTGTTACCGACACGGACACGAAAAGAACATTTCGATAAGAAGCTGGAGATAAAGATCGGCTATGAAGGTCATGAAGAATGCCAAATCTCCAAGCCGTGTCGTATGATTTCTCGATGTCGAAGAAAATTGACACCAGGTGCTCTCTATGTAAAAATGAATTTCTGATAGCCGATTCGAGGCGTATCAGATGGTCAAGAGTTGACCATTGCCTGCAAAAGCCACACTGGGTGTTGGAAAGAAGGTTGTTGTGTTCTAAATACCAGATGAGTCTAGCATTTACCATTCTTTCCAACACCTTGCACAAGCAGCTCGTCAACGCAATGGGATGATAATTCGAAGGAATCTTGGAATCCTTTCCTGGCTTCAGGAAGGCCAAGACGATACTCCCGCCAGGAATCCGGAAACTGCTCCTCAAGAAAAATTCCACAATGGAAGACAATTGCTGATAACAAAGCAATTGCCGACATTCTGGGGGAGTCATTCTCCTCCATCTCTTCTTCGTCTTTTATTCCCCCAAGTTTCTGGCCTGGAAGAGCAAGGTGCAATGCTCTCTGCTGTCCTTACACTCAAATGGCCTGGAGCCTTACAAGAGGCCATTCACAGCGGAGGAGCTTCGCCTTTCTCTGCACTTGTCTCATGCATCTGCTGTCAGACCGGACAATGTCTATTATGCCATGCTCAAACATCTCTCACCATCGAGTAAGGATCGACTGTTCCGACTCTTCAGGATCAATAACGAGTGGGACATGTAGTTCCCACCCATCTTCCAGACTTTATCCCACACAACCTTAGAACTGGTCATGCGGGTGATAGAAGACATATATTTGATCCAAAATTCCTTCTGGCTCTGGCGTCGGACAAAACGAGCTTTCACACTGGTGTGTTTGAACTTTTCGAGGTTGGGGGACGTTGGATATCTCCGAAACACCCCCAGGCCTTGTTCTGAGCCTTACGAGCTGCAGTGCAATCTGGATTCCACCACGGTTTTGGGAAAACAAGGAAACAGTGTCTGAGTTTGAGGAATTGTTGATGCAGCTGCATCTATGATACAGTCCGTTATCTCTGCTACTGCCACACTGATTGGCTCCTGGCTGACAAAGTGGTCATCAAGCTCAGAGAGCAGCTTGAAACCAAACCAGTCAGCCCGATCGAGCCTCCACCGTGAGACGCATGAAAGGCTACAAGGCCCCCCCCCCCCCCATGGGAGATGGTGCACACCACGGGGAGGTGATCGCTTCCATAAGGGTTGTCCTCGACCTCCCATGTAAAGAGTGGAAGGATTGAAGAGGGGCAGATGTTGAGGTCAATGGCAGTGAAAGTGCAGGATGGGGAGTGAAAGTAGGTACTGACACCGGTGTTCAACAAGGAGAGAGAAGGATCCAGGAGCCACTGCTCCAGGACCACACCCCTCCTGTTGGTGTCAGCACTGCCCCATAATGGACTGCATCCGTTGAAGTCCCCCATGATAAGGAAGGGGGACAGCAGCTGCGAGACGAGATCATCACGGTCTTCCTGGCAGATGATGCTCCCCCAGGTGGAAGATATACAGAGCAGACAGTCAGCGAGAACCACACAAAGAGGCAGATGGCTACCGCCTCCAAGTCAGTGGTGAGGGGTACGACCTGGAATGGAGAATGCTCATGAGGATGGCGACATCCCCGCAAGCTGGACCATCTCCATCCCGGTCCCGGCGAACTAGAGAAAAGTGTCGGATCAAGGGATCTGTGACTGGCTGCAAGTATGTCTCCTGCAGGCACACACAGATGGGCTGGTGTGCCTGAAGGAGGGCCTTGATGTAAAGATTCCTCTGGAATCCACGACAATTCCAATGTAGGAGTGTGGCCATCTCAGGACTTAGAAGAGTGGGCGGATGACGAATTCCTATTCAACTTAACCGCCGCAGAAGACAGTTTAGTGAATAGTGGGCAGTTGGTATCCATATATAATCGAGGGTGGTGTCCACTTCGACATCAACCCCAGTTTCCATTCCTGCAACTCAGCCTTCCACCTCCACCGGAAGGCCTCCTCCTCCCCGTCCTCAGACAGCAAGATCTTCCAAACTAAAGGAGCCCCCACCGGGGCCAAAAAAGAAAATCACTGCACCACAAAGGGCGGTCACCAACCCATGCGTCCTCGGAATCGTCCGAGGGGCATGGGTTGGTGACCGCCCTTTTTGGTGCAGTGATTTTCTTTTTTGGCCCCGGTGGGGGCTCCTTTAGTTTGGAAGATCTTGCTGTCTGAGGACGGGGAGGAGGAGGCCTTCCGGTGGAGGTGGAAGGCTGAGTTGCAGGAATGGAAACCGGGGTTGATGTTGAAGTCGACACCACCTCGATTTCGCCAGCATGAGGAGGTACTTTGCTGCAGGTGAGAAAGATTCTGTAGGTGGTATACTGATGTCAGTCTGCACCGCAACCAAAGTCGTTGGAACAATGGGCTTTCCAATGACGGCACTGGAATGGGCTACCTTGCAGGGCGGGGTGGGCGGTGCAGTGAGCTTTCTCACCTCAGCATAAGAGATGTTGTTGACGATCTTCAAGCATTGAACCTCCTTTTCCTCCTTCCACTTTGGACAGTCGTGGGAGTACGCCAGATGCTCGCCACTACAGTTGACACAGCTTGCTTTTTCTGCTGTGCAGTCAGGATCGAGATGATCCTAACTGCCACAGCGAGCACAGGTGAGTTTGCCCCAGCAAGCTGTGCAGGCATAACTGTATATCTGACACTAAAAACAGCACAGAGGGTTCGGAATATACGGCCAGACCTCGCAATGTAAATAACCTGTCTTGATGGAAGAAGGCAGGTGTGGCGTATTAAATGTCCAATCAGTACCCAGGAGGGTACCAATTTCCCATCACGTCACGTCAAAATCCGGTGGACCGCTGTTACACCTTGAGGTGTGAGCTCTGAGAGCATTTCCTCCTCAGTGACTTTGAGGAGGCCCCACTCAGTTATCACACCCTGAGAGGAATTCAAAGTTTTATGGGGAGTGACTTCGACAGCCACCCTACCAATTTCTTTGACTTTTAGGAGCAGTTCAGAGTGTTTGGAACAAGCGATCTCAACCTACAAGTCGCAGATTGTAAACGCTTGACAGATTTCGGCTCTCCCGCAAGCCCTTTTAAACCTTTGTTTACGAAAAATGGGGACATGTCCCCAAGTACCTGATCGCCAGTGGAGTGGACGATCAGGAATCTCAGGAACGAAGACACAGAAGACGATGGAGGAGATAACGGAGACGAAGATGGGGCATCATGTCGAGCCCTCTTGTTGGCACCGATCACATTAATTTCATCATTCTCTCTCTTTTTTTGTTTTGTGTGGTTCAGTGCCTGCTGTCCCCACCCTCCACAGAGCCCAACAAGAGGATGCCCAGTTGGGCGCCAGGGCTACACAGGCACTATACCCACACAGACAGTGAGCCGAGCCCTCAGAAATAAACAAAAGAAAAATGAAAAGAGAAATGTGCAGAACAAAAACATTCTACACAAAAGAAACAAAGTGAAAAATATCAAAATTGTGAATGGCCAAACTGGCCTCACAAAGAAATTATAACTGCAAAATGAAAATAATCTGTGAGGAAACTTGCAAACCTGTACCTAGACCATGGGCAAGGTTACTCACCATTCTGCATGGTTGACCCTAGCAGGAGCTGCCCACTAGCAGATTGCTCTTGGGAAGGGGGGGGGGCACCAGAGGAGCTTCCATTTACCGGAAGCAGAGGCCAAAACAGGCCGCGGAATCCACTGCCCAGCCCCGCGACGACAGGCTCCCCAATGGCAAGGCGGACAAAGGGGACCCTGCCAGTCATGAGCTGAGGAGAGAAGATGGGGACCCCCGAGCAACTACTAGGATTCTCCTTTCCCGGGACACGGGCTGTGCGCATGGCAAACACGTGGGTGAGCATTCAGGACCCTGTGAAGGTAACCGAGCCAGCAGAATCTTTACAGGATGGTCCCCTCACCTCGTATAGGAGCTCACACCGAGGGGCATTCATCAGAGAAAGACTTTGAGGCACATACAGATCCTGATCCTACATACACCTCTAAATAGTTAGACAAGCCTCATCTGATTCAGCAAAATGAACTAAATGATCTTGTTTGAGACCTAGGACTTTCCAAACAACAAATTAGGAGATTTTAGGTTCAAAGACTTCAAGAGCAGAATCTTCTGGCCAAGGGTACCAGAGTTTCTCTGTTCAGAAAGAGAAATTTGGCTTTATCTGCTTATTACGAGATGCAAGATTGTTTGCATTTCTGCACAGATATTTCAGGGCTGATGGAAGAAATTGGAACAATTCACGACCCTAAGGAATGGTGTCTATTTATAGATTCATCAAAATTCAGCTTAAAAGCTGTCATTTAACATAAAGGAAACCAAAAAACATTCCATTCGAATAACACATGCTGTGGGAATGAAGGAAACTTATGAAAGCATGGAAAAAATACTCACTGCAATAAAATATGACCAGTTTAAGTGGACAATATGTGGTGACCTAAAAATTATCTCTCTTGCTTGGGTTTCAAGGAGGCTTCACAAAATTTTGCTGTTTTCTGTGTTTGTGGGACAGTTGGACCAGAAAGGAACACTACAAAACAAAAGATTGGCCCAAAAAGAGATGTTTTTATTCCTGGAAAGAGTAATGTTAGGTATAAGCCTCTAGTTGACCACTGTGATGTTCTGCTCCCACCACTACACATCAAACTAGGGCTTATGAAAAACTTTGAAAAGGCTATGGACAAAACTGGTAAAAGGTTTTTGCACTTGAAGGAAAATTTCCAAAGCTAAGTGATGCCAAACTCAAAGAATGGATCTTTGTTGGTCCCTCAGATCAGGAAACTACTGAATGATACTGTCTTCAAAGAAAAACTGAATATGGAGGAGTGCGCTGCACATCTGTGGTTCAGGGTTTTCTGGTGAATCACAAAAAGGAAAACTACCATCAGCTCATTCAAAATCTTCTCAAAAACTATGAAAATCTTGGCTGCCAAATGTCTTTGAAGATCCGTTTCTGCACTTGCATCTCAACTTCTTTCCCAAGAACCTAGGAGCTATCAGTTATGAGCAAGGAGAAAGATTTCACCAGGATATCCAAACCATGGAGGAGAGATACCAAGGCTGGTGGGACCCAGCAATGATGGATAACTACTGCTAGTTGTTGCAGAAAGAAGATACCTCAGCTCATAAAAGACAAAAATGAACTTCTTGCAAGTATAAAAGATCCTTGCCCACATTTTCTTATTTTGCGTTTCAATATTATTTCATTTGTTTCTTTATATTCAGTGGTCTATAACAATGATGTTTCCAATAGTTTTTACTGTAATCATGTAATTAATTTAATGAATTTTAAGTTGCAATTTAATAAAATAGTCACATTTATTTTCACTTCCAAAATATGCATATTCATTGAAATTTCAAGTACAACAATCTGCAATTTAAAAAAAAAACTGCATGCTGCAATTTTTTACAGCCATATTTGAATTCAGCATCCTAAAATTAGTTAAAAACATCCTATTTGACTATTATTATAAAACAAAAGTTTCAATTTGTTGACTAGTTTGATTACGATTAAGATATAAATTTTAAAAATTTGACAATCTTTTGATATCTTACTCAATAAGTAATGCCCATATACCTAATAAACCCTCATTTAACTTTATTTGGTAAGTTAATATTGCCTGGTGCCTGACATGTTATCTGGAGTTTTAATTTATTTGGATCAGTCAAAAGGTCCAAAGAGAAAAAGTTTAAAAATCTTTTAGAGCTTTACAAAGGCAAAAAAGAAAGTGGCGCACCAAACACAGAGACTGTATATATATATTGTATGCTATTTAACATGATTGTCAAAGTTAACAAATTTTTGAGCTCATGAGTTATATATTTTAATCATTGATTTAATGGCAGATTAAGCCAAATTTTTTGTTGAGCAAGAAGCTTAACTTTTGTATTAGTCAAGGGTACTGAAGTTTCAGTGCAGTTATTACTCATAGTTTGTATGTAAATCTTTATTGCATGTATGTAAAATTAGAAGTGTCCAGAAACATAATAGATGAACATTTTGATAAGCAAGTTGATTGCAAAGTTAGTATAGCTTTAGTATTGTATTGCTGTACAGCAGTACCTTTAAGGGCTGCTGTACAGGCATCCGATTCTGCATTTATGACTCATGACTTAGTTGAAGTAAAAGATAGGTTGCAGGATGTGATGAAAGAAACAGAAGTGTTAATGAATCTGCTTAAACATCCTCAGGAGAAAAGGGGAATGACAACTCCTCCTAAATTTGCAGACAATGCTATATCAGATATGAACATATAAACTTGGAACGTAAAGTTCCATCTTTTGTACCATCAAAAGCAAGTGATAGAACAGAGTATTATAAACATCTCAACGAGTTGCCAACCCTTTTATTAACTGTAATCCTTATGTTAATTGACCTTTATCTGAGATTAGGTTCGACGGTTTGAAATGTTCATCATCGTGAACATTTGATAAATCCATGAAAGAGCATTTCCATTTACATCAAGTACCTGGTAACAAAAAGGTGGATTTTGCAGTATCTTGTTTAATTGGATGTGCTAAGCAATGGTGGAAAAACATAGGATGTTGTCATGGCATAGAATTTTGGGAAGACTAAAAATGAACTTTTGGAAAGATGACATCGAAAAATTCATCTTGGGTACAGTAGAGTTATACCAGCTGCATGATGCTGATGCCACCAAAAATTGGCAATAAAAAACTGAATTATGTCTCAATTACTTTTTGCTCATAAGAGAATTTTTAGTAATATGCTTGGCTACTGATCTAAGGGACCTGGGTTCAAGACTCGGGTATAATTGTGTTGTTTTTCTGCTGAGGTCCTGTCATCCTCACAGACCTTCTATTATGGCATATAAACTGACAGGCTCCTGTCAGACCTCTGTGGAAAGCATCTGTTTTAGGGGGTATTTATTATTTTACTTTTTACGAGATGTAAATACAAATTCAACTTTAGTGAAATTGGCTCAACAATACACTGCAAGAAGAGTATCTGCAAAAACGACATTAAATCAACAATGGATGCAATCCTTGCCAAAGCAGAGATATCGGATTGAGTCGCGAAAAATGACTCCGGTATGACTGAAAGTTACATGGCCTCAACAATTTGTGCCAAATGTGCCTACAACAATACAGAATGGACGAAGCAAAGATTATGTTCCACATCAAGCTTCCAATGATGAAATCAGACCAAAAACTTTTGCTGTGAATAATAGAGAAACTTTCAGATGTATTTTTTTCGGCCAACTAAGGCACATGGAGCAATATTGCTACAGAAAAAAATGGCAATTCAGGAAACTTAAATCAGGATCTTTGAAGTGAGAGACTCAAGTTCCTCAAGGAAAGCCCTCTCATAAGTCTTGCCACTGTTGGTACACATAATGTTATAGAATTATCTTTTGTGAAGCTTTGTCACAAAAGAACTGAATTAGTAGATTGCAATAATACAGAACCCGATCTTTCATGTCCAAATGAGAAAGTTTTAGATGATATTAATCACAATTGTGAATTGAAATTGCAGCTGCGGTTCAATGGACTTCCTAATTCATCTTGCAGTCCAAAGCAAAATGTTCAAGAAGCAACTGAAAACTTTTCTTTCAGTTTAATAATTTAGATTTAAAGCAACAAGTTGATAATTAGAAATGTGTTGAAATAGTTTAAAAGGAAATCAGTACAAAATTCGTTGATGAAAAAGTTTTTGAAGTAGAATTTTTAAAGGAAAATAATACTGAAATTGTTGATGAGAAAAGTGTTGAATTAGAGGTTGTAAAGGAAAATAATGTTAATGAAGAACTATTAGATAAAAATAAGCCAAGCATCACAGAAATTGTTTTGAGTGTAAATAATCAAGATTATTTACACTCAAATCTATTTGAGGCTGATCCAGTACAACACAAGAATCTAACGAGAAATTTTCTGCTGTTAAAATGTCATTTAGAAGCAAGCACAAATAACCCTGGAAAGCAAAAAGTCAGGCTCTTCAAATACAAGCACATAGTGAGATGTCAACAAGACATCGATAGCCTGCAGACCAACAGCCAGCAACAAAGTAGCCAACATAGAATAGATAACATCACTGAGATCTCCACAATCAACACAAAAATGAAGTCACCGGGAAATGACTGAATGATGATTTATCACAATGGAGTGCCAACAATGGAGGTAGGAAGAAAAGAGGAGGGGCACTAAGCACTTGAAGATGATGCTACGGTGACTGCGCAGCAAGCAGCCATATTGTTCTATTCAAAACATTGATCAGTAGTGTTGGAAAACAATGTGTCTTGCGCTATAAAAAATTGATTATATACGATATTTGTGTTATGGCAGTTTATTCAGCGTTTGGATGCACGAATCACCCTTCAAAAAAAGATACCATGAATTACCTTTCATCGGTCAGTTCATCATTTTATAAAGTTTAATTAATTATATAATGATATATGTGATCTTTGCATTGTAATTATGTCGCTATGAAATCAGTTTTATTTCGAGTTACAAACCTTGATTCTTCAACAGATTTTTTTTACTTTCGTAGGATTGTATTCAGTGATAAATGTCAAGATGCACTTCTTATATTAGCAACAGCAATATATTTATAAATAAGCACAAATTCAGGGGTGTAGCTATCTCTAAAAATCGGCAGTGTCATCACACCAGAGATTTTTTTTTTTTCCTTTTATGAGTTTAGAGGTGTGTTACAAATTTTACATATTTATTTCAAACTTAATTCTATGGTTTACTGTTCGGTACTGTTTTTTTTTTTCAAATAAATTTCTTGAAAGGATGCTTTATTTTTTATACTGTAAACTAAAATGCACTGTCAGCTTATGGCCAATACATAGAAATTATCTTTTATTTCAGCTTTCCATTAAATAAAGACAAGAAGCATTACAGATAACAGTTTTGCTAATGTTTCTGTTTGATTAGTTTCATAAATTTTTGACTTTATCACAAAACAAAGAATTTTGATGATGACACACTTTGTCTGTAGAAGATGTTAAGTTCCTCATTTATCGAAAAATATCTTGGATAGATGTCATTGTACCTTTATCCATTATCTGAAATATTAGAAAATTAAAAAAAAAACAGTACAAAGTTTTAAAAATGTCTAATCAATACTTAAAGGTTAATTATGTGGTATAGATGAAGCCCTGAGATATTGGGGCTTCATATCAAAACAACACACATATTGCTACAATCAGAACAGTGAATATGAATAGTATAACTGCAAATTAAGGTTTTTAATACTGATGTAATAAAACTAGGTTACAAGTGACTTCCAGCAGTAAAAATTTAAAAAGTTATAACTAAATGTTATAAATCATAATTTTAAGCTAATTTGCATCACTTTCTGCATGTCAGAGAAGGGAAACAGTTAACAGAAAAATTCTCCAAATAAAACAGTAGAATTAATCAATAAATAGTAAATCTAGAGCTACCTGTTGACTTTGAAGTCAATAAATCAAGAAATAGTTTTGTGCCAATGAATTTTGTGAAAATACAATAAATTTTTTTCCAGTAATTTTATGTTAACAGCAGGTTGTAGTTATTAATGTTACAGAAATATTTTCAATTTTCTAAATATTTCTGCATCTACTTGTACAATTATAAATCCAGAAACCACCACTATCTTTGGCCATTACCAATTAACTATAATCTTACTATATTGCACTATAATTGCATTGAATCTTTTATATATATATACATCTAGCATTTATGGTTTTAAACAAGAAATCTGGAAGTAGGGTGGGATAAGTGGGGCATGAAATTTTATGGTGGATCACAGATCTATTTTTGAATTATGTTTTTTAAAGAATTCATTACTTCATTTTGTTTATTACAGACTTACAACCTATGTTACTAGATTCAATGCATAATTCATAGTGATAAATGATTTTTATATAGAAATTTTAAAATATACAGTTTTTCTTAATATTTTCATTTGGATTTTTATACATTTATAATTTTTGTTATTGTTTGAATATATAGGTAATTTTTTTATGTTGTATTATATGCTTTGTGGTTACATTATCTTTATGGTAAATATACATAGCATACACTTTATTATTCAATAAAACCACAATGATTGACTGTATGTGGGTTCATATTTTTTGCCCCAGGTTTCAGAATTCATAGTTCCAACACTATAGGAGTATAGACAGGGCCGGACTTTGACCTTCTGAGACCCTAAGCTATACACGCTATCCTATGGCTGAGTGGTTAGTGTGCTTGGCTGCTGATCTAAAGGATTTAGGTTTCAGCCCTGGGTAAGGCATGGATGTTAGTGTTGTTTTCTACTGAGGTCCTGCCATCCTCATAGACCTTATACTATGGCATACTAACTGACAGGCTCCTGTCAGACCTCTGTGGCAAGCAGCTGTGTGAAGTGGTATTTATTATTTAAGCCATACAAATTTAAGAGACCCCAAAAATTCAAAAGTTGAAATATATATATTTATTATGATTGAAGGGAGCAGTAAAAATTTAACAGGAAATTGATGTGAGAACATTATTCCTACCGTGCTAGGTTAAGATGAAGAATGTTTGCACAATGGATTAAATATAATTTTTTTCCTAACAATAAAACTTGAAATGTATTTCTTTGAGGCCTCTCATATTGCAAGGCACTAAGATGTAGTTTAGTTAGCTTAGGATGGATTTTTAATCATATACATGCTTTAGCATTAGCAACCTTCTCATTAACATCTGCTAATCAATAGCAATGACTGAAAAAGTTGCATCTCCTTGAATATAGATGGCACTGTGTCAGCCACGTCTAAATGAAGAAGATTTATAAGGTCTTATTCTGAAAAATTGCATTGTCTGACGCATGGTACAATGGTAGTGTGCTCTGGCATGAATCTGGAGAGATGCAGGTTCAATTCCCGCCATGTCGGTGATGAATTTTTTTTAGAATCTTTTATTAATGTTTGAAACCTAAATTGAGTGTTTAAATTAGAATTTAGAAATTTAGGAATCATAAAATTTTTATGGATGTGAATGATGAGAATGAAAGAATTTTAGTATACAGTGATTGTATAAATTGTATTCTAAGTATATTTATGTATTTGGAGAACATTTTTGTATTGAAATAGATTCTTATTGTACAACTTGGATAGAACTGGATGAAATGTTAGCATCGTATATGATAAATCACACTGGGCAACACACAAAAAGGCTTTGAAATGAAAATAACCAATCTTTACTAATTTCAAAGTGATGAATACGAAAATGACAATAAATTTGTCAATTGGCTCTTGTTTAGGAGAGTTGTTGGGTTGTTTTACCTCTGAGCAGCACTTTTTTGCACACCATGGGCTAAATGGCCAGGTCACATGGACCCCGAAGGCTCAGAGAAGGTTGGGGGAGGGGACCCACTGGAACAGCTGTTGGGAGACAGATGGTAGCCTCCCGTCAAGGCCATCCAGCATGTTCTTTAATGTGCACAGGGTATGGCAATCCCGCACACGGGGCCACGGCTTAACGTCCCATCCGACGGACGGCGGCCTTTCCAAGCCCATCGGTGTCCCCTACTGACCGTGGGCAGGGTGGGGAATTTTGCGGAGATAAATCTCAACGCTGACCCAGCTGGGACTCGAACCTGGGAACTACAGATTACGAGCCTGGCGCGCTACCGACTTGTTTAGGAGAGACAGAGATAGTCAGGAATAAATGACTCAGTCAGCATTGAGTACACAGGTAACTATTTCACAACACTGTATTTTTAAACTCCAGATTGCAACATATTGCATTGTACTGCATCAGCCCGCCATACACACAACCCCCAGAGGTATTGCATCATTGTCTGATGCAATGTAGTTGAGTCATGACATCACAGCTTTACGATTGCGGACAAAAGATGATGCAATTGTTAGTTGTAAGTGATGTCTCGTAAGGTGAGCAAGCCTTTTGAGTGATTCTTGCAGTTTTAATCCAGCAGTAATGATGCCTCATAACTGTTAATAATGGAGAAACATTTTGTTACATTTGAGGGGAAGTGACATTTGCGAGCCATAAAAGGGCCAATCACTCCAATAGTGAAAGTGGCACAAGTTTTATTTTGGATGCAAGATTGGGGACCAGGAAAAGGCCTGAGCCCTACACATATGCTGTAGTACGTGTGCAAGATATCTTCCGAAGTGGCTGAAAGGCAAAAAAGTGGCGATACCATTTGCCGTTCCTATAGTTTGGAGAGAGCCAAGTAATCATGCAAATGACTGCTACTTCTGCATGGTTCCACCTGTTTCTGGAGGTATCGCAAGGAAAAAGAAGTGGACAATAGCATACCCAAATATACAATCTGCTCTTTGACCAGTTCTGCATGGCGAAGGCTTTCCCGAACCTCCAAAAGAATTTTTCCTCGATTCAGACGATGAGGAGGAATGCCAACCACCAACCAACATTAGGTTCTCTGCAGCCTTCAGTGTCTAATGATGATCCATATGTCTACCACAATGCATCATCTGCACCACACATTCTCAACGAAGAAGAAATGAATGATCTTGTTCGCAATCTGGAGCTGTTCAAGGCCAAAGCAGAGTTACTTGGATCAAGATTTAAACAATGGAATCTTCTCAAAGAAAATGTCTGAATGACTTTATTTCAAACTCATCATAAGCAGTTTGCACCTTACTTCAGAAATGAAAATGACCTTGTGTTCTGCTCTGATACAGATGGCCTGATGAATGCCCTTGGAATCAAACATGACTCTCAAGAATGCCAACTATTCATAGGCTCCTCGAAATTGAGTCTCAAGGTGGTGCTGCCTCATAATGAAAATCTACTTCCATCCATTCAGGTCGGACATACTGTCTACATGAAAGAAACCTACGACAACCGAAAACAGCTGTTCAACTGTCTTCAATACAGCAAGCATGGCTGGCATTTCTGTTGTGACTTGAAGGTAGTGGCTCTGTTAATGGATCTGCAGCTGGGATATATGAAGTACTGCTGTTTCTTATGTGAATGGGACAGCCGAGCAAAGACTTTGCACTATGTGAAGAGAAACTGGCCTCAGAGGAAATCTCTGAAGGTTGGAGAGAAGAATGTGGAACACCCAGCACTGGCAGAAATGCACAAAATCCTGCTACCATCCCTACACATCAAACTCAGTGTGATGAAAATTTTCGTAAAAGCCATGGATCATGGAGAGATAATTTTTGTTGGTCCTCAGATCTACGAGCTGTTTAGAGACCAGATGTTTGACAACCTGCTTCAGGGTGACAAGAAAAAGGCTTGGCATGCGTTTCATCTGGTGTCAACTAAATTCCTCAGGAATGTCAGGGCAGACAACTACAAGAAACTGATTAAGGACTTGTTGCCTGTATATCACATGCTTGGCTGCAATATGTCCTTAAAGATCCACTTTCTCTATTTCCACTTAGATTTCTTCCCCAACAACTGTGGCATGGTTAGTGATGAGCACAGTGAACGTTTTCACCAGGACATTGCAATGATGGAGAAACGATACCAGGGAAACTGGTCCACTTCAATGTTGGCTGACTACCATTGGATGGTGATGCCAGAGATGATCCTGAGCAGCTGTACAAGCAATGGGTAAAGCGACGTCGGAAGTAGAAGCAGAGTTTTACCAATACATGTCATATGTAAGTATTACACTATTATATAAGAAGCTATTGCGGATTTCTCAGAAATCGTAGCCAATTTTGCATTTTCATCATCATATTCATGTTCAGCACCTTGAAATCTTTAAGAAATGGCTAGTTTTATCTCAGAGGCATGACTTTTATGAAAATTTATTGCCCAGTATTATTAATACAACCTTTCTTTACTCTTAGATAGGATGTATATATGTTTAAATCTGTTCAATGTCATCAGTGATATTGATGTGTAATTGTCGGATGACATTGGCAGCATTTATTTGCATATATATGAGCTGACCAGATATCTTGAAGTTCTGTACACTTTTAGAGCTGTCACCAAAGATAAAGACTAGTTTGACTGAGACGGTCTTTGGGAGGGGGACATAAAGGTCGATGAGGGAAGGTAATTAATGCTATTTTTATTTCAGATAGCTCGTGATTTATAGTGTAGGTGAAGTTTTAGCAGATCATTACACCCCCGCTTGTTTGTAAAATGAAATTCTTAGCTTTGTGTATTTGCTTGTAGTCAGAAGGATTTAATGGTGTTCCAATACCCGTTTTTTCATGTATGATAGGCAGGAAAGAAGAACAGATTTCACTCATTTGATTTGTTGTTAGGGTATAAGCAGAAGTTATGTACCCCGCTTGATTCGTTGTGATGGCCCACCCATTCACTCTTGCTCTTCCTTAACCAGTTTTATTCAATTTACTTTATATTTATCTTAACTGATCGCAATTCTTGTTTCTGAGCGGTAGGAGTTGCACATGCACAACTCCGACCATTTGATTTGTCAACCACTAAATCACGACCCCCTTGTGTCATGGTTAGCATGATCATCATATCATGCAAATGTCTTTCCCAGTGTGCAATAGACACATGCCAGCTTTGTACGCCACTTGTTATAGTAGTGATGTTAGGTTGTTAGGTCACAGAGCAGAGTTGTAGAGTGTGTTGTGAGTTGAGTGGTGGCATTGGGCCACGGAGAGTACTGTTAGTGGAAGATGAGATGATGTTACTTTAGATCAGTGCTGTCTAACTTCTCTAAGACTGTGAGCCATTTTTTCTTTTATCAATATTTTGCGAGCCAAAAAAAAGAAGAGGATAGGACCTAACCTGATTAGTTTTGATTTTTTAGTGATTAGTTTTGCTTGGCAAAATCCTTGCCATATGAGAGCGATTCATGCTGCCATTAGATGCTTCTTATTACTGCAGCTAGATAAAAACATTTGTTTGATGACACCGCACTGCTCTTAAAAGGTTTCATAAGTTTGCCAATCAGCTTTAGAATGTTTTGTAAACTTTATAGAATGAGTAAGTTGAAAATTGCATATCAAGTAATATAAGTTGACAAAAAATTATAAAGTGGATTACAGATATTTATTTAAAATTTAAAGTAAAACTTGATTTTGTTCGAGGGCCACAAAAAACCTTGTGCGGGCTGCTAGTTGGACAGTGCTGCTTTAGATAGAAGGAGTTGTTAGTACTCCAACTTTTGTATAAATTGGGTGAGTCTTTGAATTTTTTTGAAAATAAACCTTCGTTTGTTTTAGTAACTTTTGAATTTTTGCTGTTTTTCTCTTGAGCAACATAAATTGATTTTTTTTGATTAGATTTAAACTTTAAACTTGACAATCCTTTTTTAATTCTTATTCAATAAGAACGCCTGATAAATACATAACGAACCCTATTTCAATTTTATTTGGCAAGTTATTATTGCCTGGTGCCCAATACAGCTATCCGGAATTTGAATAAATTTGGATCAAACGAAAGGTCCAACTTTAAAAATTAATAATCTTTGGAGTGTTACATCATCTGTATTTATATTCTGTGAAAGAGCAGAATTTGATGTAATTGAATTTTTCTTTAACCATTTTAGAAGTTAAGCAGACTAGGAGTGATATTAACATTTTTGTAAAGGTTACAGTATGCAACTTTTGGAATTGTATCAGAATGTGATACTAGTTAGACCACTTAATGTTAGTATGCAATAACGCTAGTATGCAATTAACTGCCACAGCCATTGGTATGTATTTCACTAGGTAGCTATACACATCAATAGGTGGAATGGGAGGAGGTACCTTGGTTTGTGATGGAAAATTGTGTTGAAGTGAGATTACATAGTCTTATGAAATTTGCGTATGCATACATATTACTTTATGTATATTCAGTGATATGTAGATGACGTAGGAAGTGTCATTTTTATTCAGAATTGCTCATCAAAATCTGTTAGGTCAAATTTTGACTCCCTTTGGGAGGGGAATTATGGTGGTCCACCCATTCACTTTTACTTTTCCTTAAAACCAGTTTTACTTTATTTACATTATATTTATTATTTTGGGGATTATTTTTAGTTGGCCATCATTTTCTCTCTTCTGAGCCACTAAAGGAGTTGCACATGCGCAACCCTGACTTGTGATTGACAGACGCTAATGCTCACGTTTAGGACACTCTTGCGTCATAGCTAGTGCATCAGATTATGCAAATGTTTTTGCCAGCATGAAATTGTACGCCGCATTGTATACATCACATGTATACATACGTTTATACACCGCATGTGTACTAAGTGACCTTAGATCACGAAGTTAGTAGGATGATGAGAATGATGTTAACTGAGAAGTTTGTTAGTTTTGAAGATGTTTAAATGAGTTTTTATTTGCTCAGACTACTTTTGTATTCATCAGTTTATATGGTGATTCCTGAATTTTTTGGAAATAAACTTTGTTATAGGAATATTTTGACTTCGTTATTTTTTTTCTCTTGAGCAATGATAATTGATTTTGATTAAAATATAATTTTAAAAATTTGACAATCTTTACAGTCAAAAGGTCCAATGAGAAAGTTTAACAATCTTTGGAGCATTACAGGGGGAGGTGGCGTGTGACAAAATTCAAATTGTAGGTCCTTGAAATCTTTTCATAATTTCTCTTTTTAAAGGGGGGGGGGGAACAGGAGTATGGAATTTTTTTAACCTGTAACTTTTCTCATATTAAAGCTTTCATTTGATGCATAGTTTACTTTCAGGTATCATATTTCAAACATATGGTGGAACAATTGTTTTCATATTTCATCTTTTTTAGGGGGGGGGGGGGAAGAATGCATGGAGGATCAATTTTTATAGTCAATAATACTTCCCACATCATAAGCTTCCATTTGACATATAAATCATTATGTTTGTCTGTCGCATTCAATAGATATGAAACAATCGTTTTGACAAATTCACACTGACAAATGAAAAGCAATAGGAAGATAGGTAAAAATGAAGTCTTATTGATGCAGTAATGTGGTTATTTAAGTAATAAAATATCTGCATTAACCTGATATTCATCCCAGACTTGGTCTGACACTGAGCTTTGATCCTCTGTGTGGTGTTCTGATTTGAGTGCTGACAAAGGCAGTTCTGTAGAAAAAACTCTTGCTTCAACAGAATCTTCTTCACTGTCATAATGATGTGTATTCATGTTCTAGAAAATATAAATTAAAGGAATGATAAAAGAACCCAAAATTTTTAAAATACAATATTATCATTACAGGGCAATCACATTTAATGTGATGGGTGTGTTCCTGAAGATCTCGCATAATAATTTAAAACTTGTATAATTCAAATCTAATTTTCCCCTAGGAATAAATGTAAAGTAAGGGGACGAGTTCTCAGAGCACATAAATATACAACCATTGTATCATATTTTTCCTTTCAAATGTATTTTTAGGCACAATAAATACATATTTAAATAAATAAACAATAAAAGTGTATTTAATGACAATTTTATTAACATAGTATACTGCATGAAAAAATGGGAGTGTGGTCATCATCACAATCTGACAACACTGAAGGAACAGGAGATGCAGCATATGACAAATTAGGGTGAGCTATCTCCCCACCTGATGTTGAAGGCTAGTCTGATTCCATTAAAAACATTTTGCTGAAGAATGAATTTAATATTACTTGAGGTTTTCCTCCTTTTTCTCTGAGAATCTCTTGGTATGTAGACATGCATCCCTCATTTGCCATGCCAAGGATGGCAATAGCTGCTGAAATGCAGTCAAAAGCCTATGCCAGTCACTTTACCCTTTCATCAACTTTGCCAAAATCTATCTTTTGCACCACCTTCACAAATTCCTTCTGTCTTTAACGTTAAAGTCTCTTAAGTTATGCTAGAATTGGGGACAAATTTTCTTCCATCCCATTCATATACTGCTGGATCTGTTGCTGTGAAATTTTTATGATATTAATGGCATCTTTGATGCTAAATGCTTTCCAAAACTCCTTCACTGTTGTTCTGCCATCATTCATTGTCTCAAGAAATGTGCACCTAATATTGATCTTAAATAGTAAGATTTAAAGGTTTTAATGGCACCTTGATCCATACGTTGTAAAAGTGAGGTTGTATTTGGAGGGAAAAAAAGATTTTGATGTTATGTGAAAAATATTGTCAAATGCTGGAGGATCACTTAGGCATAATCTAACAGCAGAAGAATTTTAAATGGAATTCCCTCCTACATGCAGTAATGTTTTAATTCTGAATACAGTTGACTTCCAAAATAATTTCTAAAAACAGAGCCTGAAATCCAGCCGTTTTTGTTTGCATACCAATGGACTGGAAGTAAAGATTTTTAGCAACCTTTCAATGCAAGTAGGTTCTCCCAAATGGTACACAACCAATGGCTTCAGTTCAGTCTCCTTCTGCATTGCCAGCTAATGAGACGATAAGCCAATCTTTGGCAGCTTTGAAACTTGGCACTATTTTTCTTCAGTGGAGACGTGTTCTGTCAGGCATCTTTTTTTCTCAGTGTAATAAGTCTCATCAACATTAAACACTTGTTTAGAAGTATATCCACCTTCTTCTATGATATCCCTCAGTTCTTCAGGAAAGTTTTTGGCAGCTTCAAAGTCAGCAGATATCATTTTTACAAGCAGCACTACTCACTTTTACATTCTTAAAACCATGATAGGCTTTAAAATTGGAAAGACGGCGATTCCTTACAGTAAAAGTATATTTCCTGGAGAGTGCAGTGCCATTTCTTGGAATTGCAATTTCAGCATCAGAGATCAACGAAGAAGACAAAAAAATTCGAAAATTTTTATCAAAGATTTTGGAGACTCTTGCAACGTCCGGTCATCACGCAGACATTTCATTAGTGAAAATAATTAAAGAAACAGATATCAATGTTTTGTCTGGGTGGGGAATGTTCAGCTTTAGAAGAAATTTTATTCTTTCTGCCTGCGGAATTTTGTTTACTTATTGCCTGCTCATACTTCAACTGAAATTGCAAAATTAATATCTAGGATGTCGTTATCCCTGAATTTCTTTCAATGCAGAGAGGTTAAGGAAGCAGTTTTTTTTTATTTTTTGAGCAATAGTTTTATTTAAGGTATCTTTTTTTGAAAAAGGATAAATTACCATTTCCAAAGACAGCTTCATTTTGCCACAATTAGAAGAAAATGAGATTATGCAATAATATAAATTTTGCCATTGTAACACCATCACCTCCTTTAAAATCAGCAAATATACATTGCATCTTAACATAGACAATAACTTGGCTTAGGGTCATATTCCAACAGCGTTGTGTAATGCTCCAAAGATTATTAACTTTTTAAGTTGGACCTTTTGTCTGATCCAAATTTATATAAAATTCCAGATAGCTTTGTTGGTTGCCAGGCAATTTTAACTTGCAAAATGAAGTTGAAATAGGGTTCGTTAAATATTTGTATAGCATTACTTATCAAATAAGAATTCAAAAAGGATTGTCAAGTTTAATTCAAGTTTAAATCTAATCAAAAAATCAATTTACGTTGCTCAAGAGAAAAATAGCAAAAATTCAAAAGTTTCTAAACCAAAGTTTATTTCCAAAAACTCACCAAACTCATTGATGAATACAAAAGTTGGAGTACTAGCAACTCATATCTATCTAAATCTGTACTACATCTCTCTCCACTACACTCAACTTCTCCATTGATAGTACTCATTCTAACTCTATCTACTAACTCTCTCCACTAACTAAACAGTCAATTCTGACTACACTTCTACCTCTGACTCTGTGACCTAACGTCACTTAGTTATAACATGAGGTGTACACTTCCAGCATGTGTCTCTTCCATGCCTGGAAAATATTTGAATAATCTGACAATCGTACTAGCTATGACGCAAGAAGGGTCATGTCCTACACGCACACATTAGCAACTGACAATCAAAGATTGGGGTTGCACATGCAGAACTCCTACACTCGAAAAAGGGAATTGCGATGTCCAAAAGTAAAATAATAATCCCCAAAATTATAAATAAAACGTAAATAAAGTAAAACTGGTTAACAAAAAGTAAAAGTGAATGGGTAGACCATCACAGTTGATCTTGCAGCCACGTCACCAGTATTTTTTTCACTATCCTTGATTGTTTATATGATGATATTTGCAAACTTAAAGGTGTAACTGCTTTAATGCTGTTTTTTATTTTCTCAGCATTATCTCTAATATTTTTCAGAGCCACTTCGTAAAAATTTCTTTTTATGAATCTATTGGTGGTGGCATATTTACCCCAGCACAAAACAAAGATAAAAAAGAAATCAAATACATCAAAAGCATCCCCAACATACCATAGCTGACTAATACTATGTGAAGTATAATGAAGCCATATGGATATAAAGTACCTGTCACCAGCACCAATACCATTCTAAGGCAAATTAAAACCAACAGAGAACTAAAAATCAAAACAGGTGGTGTTTACAAAATTCTAATGAAGACCAATAACACAAGAAATATAAGAATGGGAAAACAAAGTACTGTTTTATTCCATTCCATATACAATAGAGAACAAACATCTGACTTTGATAACCTCAAAATTATCACAGCACCATCAGCTAAGCATTGTGGAACAACTAATTCCATAATAGAGATCAATGCTGCAATGATGAAGTATATCAATTCCCCTTGCCATGGAAGCTTCTACTTGATCAGCAGGCAGCAAAACATAAAATACCCCAAAATCTAGCAACAAACAAGGAGGGTTGTTGGGTTGTTTTTACCTCTGAGCGGCACTTTTTTGCACACCATGGGCTAAATGGCCAGGTCACATGGACCCCGAAGGTTCAGAGAAGGTTGGGGGAGGGGACCCACTGGAACAGCTGTTGGGAGACAGATGGTAGCCTCCCGTCAAGGCCATCCAGCGTGTTCTTTACCGTGCACAGGGTATGGCTCTCCCGCACACGGGGCCACGGCTTAACGTCCCATCCAACGGAGGGCGGCCTTTCCAAGCCCATCGGTGTCCCCTACTGACCGTGGGCACAGCGGAGAATTTTGCGGAGATAAATCTCAACGCTGACCCAACTGGGACTCGAACCTGGGAACTACAGATTACGAGCCGGCGCGCTACTGACTGAGCCACCCCCGCCCCACAAACAAGGAGCTAAAGTTCTCTGCTTCAAACTATGAAAAACAGATGGCAGTACCACCCCACCACAAAGCAATGAAATCTCTCCAAATAGCATCAATGCAGCAGCAAAAGAAATATACGTGCACTGTGATGGTCAACCCATTCACTTTTACTTTTCCTTAACAGTTTTGCTTTATTTACATTATATTTATCATTTTGGAGATTATTTCATTTTGGATTAATCACAAATTCTCTTTTATGAGCTGTGGAGGGAGTTGCACATGCACAATTCTGACCTTTTGATTATCAACCATTAATGAGCACATGTAGGACATGACCCATCTTACATTATAGCTAGTGCGATTGTCAGATTATGCAAATGTTCTTCCCGGCATGATACACATGTGCCAGATTCTACGCAGCATGTATAACTAAGTGACATTAGGTCACATAGTCAGAAATGTTGAGTATGTGGAGTAGAGAGAGAGTGCAGTTAGTAGGAGGAGGTTTGATTTACCTCTGAGCGGAACTTTTTTGCACACAATGGTTCGAATGGCCAGGTCACAAGGACTCCGAATACTCAAAGAAGGTTGGGAGAGGGGACCCACTGGAACAGCTGTTTTGGAGTGTGATGGTCCACCCATTCACTTTTACTTTTCCTTAATCAGTTTTACTTTATTTACGTAATATTTATCATTTTGGGGATTATTATTTCTTAATATAATTCACGATAATTGCTGTACAATATTATTTTGTCTAAATTACTCAATCATAAATATGAGGAGTGCAAGTGCTATTACAAATTGTGAGGAAGCTAGCTGCAATACGACTGCTATATTACAATTTTAAATGATCTAAAATATTAATTAGACTAAATATTTCCTTATCAACTATATAAAGCATAATAGGCTAATTAACAATAGTTATATTTACCAATGAATAGTAGCTGGTACATCTACTTGCTATGGTTCGTATGCTGTTACAATGAGACGTCAATGACTTTCACATTTTCACTGTAGTCAGTAGGTATTCTAATTACTGCTACATTAAATGTTCTTATACTGTCCATTGATGCTCTTATTTATGGCCGAAGTTGTTATAACAAGAAACCAGTCCTTTTCCTATTGCATACGTATGTAGATATTAGTTCACTTTATTAACATATAATTATCTTGAGCTTAGTACAATGGGACAGTATGTTACTTCTTGTGGTTGATAACAAACATTTGTTAGCTTATTTCCAATTACACCGAACATCAATTATGGTATCTGGTTCCGTGGAGCCTATGATATTTCTATCCAAATTATCGTTGTACTTAGATATTAGAGTTGTTATCAATCATATGTAGTATTTATTGCAAGTCTATTGACACATATCATAGTGATGACAATAGTTGCACTTTCCTCAGTTTTTGAGACATAATTGCGTACTTTAAACATTTAAAATGTTAAAAACCGATTAATTAAGATATAAAAACAAGTATATAAGACTGCCTTCATACCAGTGTTCGGGTATTATAGAAACACAATCTGCATCAGCGCTCAGATCTTATGTCAGTGCTGCATATATTATTACGCTGTGAATAAATTAACATTTTTTTGGCTTAATGCAGTTGAAACTTAGATTTATGGGCTATTAATGGTTTATATTCTATTTTATTTACTTGAATATTATTTTCTATTATAGTTTGAGCATATGTTGTACTGGGGGTTTGTGATGCCCCATCGTTCACTTTTGCTTTACCTTAACCAGTTTTGTTTAATTTACGTTATATTTATCATTTTGGGGATTTTTTATTTCCTTTTCGGCATCACAGCACTCGTTTTCAAGTTTCTAGGAGTTGCGCATGCGCCGCAACTCCAATCTTCCGACTGTACCGTTAAAGCGCGTGCAAAGGACACGCCCCATCTTGCGTCATAGCTTGCGTCGTTCGTCATAGTATGCAAATGTCTTTCCCGGCATGCGCCGGCTCATTGTCAAAAACCAGTGGCCTGCGAGTCACTTGGGGGAGTAGAGGGGAGTTAGTGCACTAGCACTAAGGAGAGCACAAGGTGCGTAGCACAGGAGTTATGTTATTTCATTGATGTCTTGGTGAGTTGAATTATTTTGGAAATAAATCTATTTTGTTATATTTTAAAACCTTTTGAGTCTGTACAGTTTTTTTCTCTTGAGCAACGCGAATTAAGGATTTTTTTATATTTCATATTATTTGACAATCATTTTAATTCTTACTCATAAACGCTCGCTGGTATTTGAACCCTAAATCAACTTATTATCAACTTATTCTATTTTTGGCAATTTGTTAATTATTGCCTGGCGCCCGTCTAAGCTATCCGGAGCATAAAAAACTTCAAGTATTTTGCATTTGTTTGGAGTGTTACAGAGTCACATAAAAGAAGTGGCGCCCGAACAGGGGCTCGCCAGTATTTAAAGATAGTATATATATTTGTGGATAAATTTTGTATGATTGTCAAAGCTAGTAATTTTTTGAGCTCAGTAGTTGTATATACTAGTTGTAGATTTAACGGCAGCTTAAGCCGAAAATTTTTGTTGAGCAAGTAGCTTAACATTTTTTGTGTATTATTCAAAGGTACTGAAGTTTCAGCGTAGATTTGCTGAATATTTAAGATATTTGTTGTATGTAATGATTAGAAGTGTCCGGGCACACACGTACGTAGGCACGATAAGCAAAATTTTTTTTTTTTGATAAGTAAATTTATATTTTTGTAAGCTTAGTTATAGCTTTAGTATTGTTGTATAGCAGTACCTTTGAGCACTGCTCAAGATTAAAAAAGGTTTTCAAAATTTCGGCAGACCGCTAAACATGTCTGCTAACAATATGGCCGATTCTGCCATAATGACTCCCGACATAGAAAGAGTAAAGGGTAGATTGCAAGATGTAATGATGGAAGCAGAAGTGCTAATGAATCTGCTTGATGATAATCGGGAGAAAAGGGGAACGACAACAACCCCTAAATTTGCTGACAATGCTACGTCAGTTCACCAACGAAGAAACTTTGAACGTAAGGTTCCATTTTCTGTTCCGTCAGAAGCAAGCGATAGAACAGAGTATTTTAAACCGCCACAACGACGATTTGCCAACCCATCCATTAACTATAGACCTTATGTTAATTGGACTTTACCTGAGATAAGGTTCGACGGTTCGAAACGTCCGTCATCGTGGACATTTGTCAAGTCCATAGAGGAGCACTTCTGTTTGCATGAAGTGCCAAGCAACAAAAAAGTTGTTTTAGCAGTATCTTGCCTAATTGGATGTGCTAAGCAATGGTGGAATAACGTAGGATGTCGTCATGGCATAGAACTTTGGGAAGAATTTAAAAACGAAATCATGGACATATATCCGGCTTATAATGATTTTACAGAACTAGCTACAGAGTTGTTTTCTCGAAACAAAGGGCAAGAGATGACATAGAAAAATTTATATGGGGTACAGTAGAGGGACCAGCTGTACGATGCTGATGCCACTGAAATTGATATTGTAAATTGCATTTTGTCTCAATTGCTTTTGCCCATCAGAGAATTCCTAGAAGTACGAAATGTAAATTCCATTTCAGAGTTAGTCAAATTGGCTCGGCAATACACTGCAAGAAGAGAATCTGCAGCAAATACACATAACCAACAATGGATGCCATTCCCGCCAAAGCAGCGATATCAGGTTGAGTCGCGTAGAATGACTCCCGCACGACCGGAAGTTACACGGTCCCGACAATTTGCGCCGAACGCGCCTAGAACTATAGAATATGAACGAAGCAGAGACTTTTTGCCACGTCAAGCTTCAAACCATAACACTAGACCTAAAACTTTGGTTAAACAAAAGAGAGAAACTATCACTTGTAACTTTTGTGGCCGACAACTCTCAATATGACTAGGACATATTGAGAAATACTGTTACCAAAGGAATGAAAATTCGGGAAACTTTCATCGGGATCTTTGAAGTGAGAGGCCAAAGTTCCTCAACAAAAGCCCTCTCATGAGTTAAGTCTTGCTACTGTGGGTATACATAATGTCTTACATTTACCTTTTGTGAAGCTTTATCATGATAAGACAGAATTCATAGCTCCCATTGATACAGGAACTGATCTTACATGTCTACATAAGAAAGTATGGGATAAAATTCAGAAAAACTGTAAACTGAATTTGCAGCCGTGGTCCGATGGACCTTTGAACTTAGCTTGTGCTTCCAAGCAGTGTTTTCCGCAAGGAACTGTTGAGTTACCTATCACTTTAAATAATGTGGAGATAAGACTTGAATTCTTAGTAATAAGTGAATTATTATATGACTCTTTAATAGGAATAGATGCGATACGGAAACACTTGATTGAATTTGATTTTGCCAACAATACTATTTCATTAAAAGCAACAATGAAAGAAAAACTTGATATCAGCAGATAAAATCAGACATTAGAAAACATGCTGACAACGCTCATTTGGGAAATAGCGAGAGTTAAGTTAGAAACTCTGCTCAATGCTAATTACGAACTTTTTAACAATAAGCCCGGTAGATGTCAGATTTTAGAACATCATATCGACACCGGCAATAATAGACCTGTTTACAGCAAACCATATAATTATCCTCTCAGTAAAGAAGAGATAATTTCAACACAAATTAAAGAAATGTTAGAGGATGGGATAATAGAGCCAAGTTTTAGCCCTTGGGCTTCCCCGGTCGTGCTCGTTAAAAAGAAAACTGGTGATTTGAGATTTTGCGTAGACTATCGAAAATTAAATGCTGTTACAGTCCCCGACAGATATCCACTACCTATTATTCAGAATCTACTAACACAACTGGCTGGCAAGAAATTTATTAGCACACTAGATTTGTCTTCGGGATATTGGCAGGTGTCCGTATATCCACCAGATCGACCCAAAACAGCTTTCCTCACAAAAGATGGATTATTCCAATTTCGTTGCTTACCGTTTGGCTTATCAGGAGCACCCGCCATGTTTCAACGTCTTATGTCCGTAGTTCTGGGTGACCTAAAAGGAAAAATTTGTGAAGTATACTTAGACGACATAGTCATTTTTTCTACTGATTTTTCAGAGCATCTACGTGATTTGAATTTGGTATTTGCAAGGTTAAGAGAAGCCGGACTCACCATAAAGTTGTCCAAATGCACATTTCTCCGAGAGGACGTTCAATACCTCGGTTTCACTGTTAATAAGGATGGAGCATTACCTAATAAGGTCAAAGCCATAGAACGATTTCCCACACCGCGCAATTCGAAACAACTTAGTATATTTTTAGGAATGTGTGGATGGTACCGACAATTTGTACCCAATTTTGCTAATTTGGCCGAACCTTTGTGTGAATTACGTCGAAAGCGAAAGCGGTTTCAATGGACACCTGTTTGCGATACAGCATTTCAGACATTAAAGGATGCATCGTGTCATGCTCCCGTGTTGGCCTTGCCACAGTTAGGCAAACCTTTTTTCATCTACACTGATGCTTCCGATGTCGGTCTCGGCGCCGTGCTGAGCCAAGTACAGAATGACAATTGTGAACATGTCATCATGTATGCCAGTCGCAGTTTGAGTCATACTGAAAGAAACTATACAGTGACTGAAAAAGAATGTCTAAGCGTAATATGGGCTCTAGAAAATTTTAAAGTACAATTAGACACATCCGACATAACTATTTTTACTGACCATGCTGCTTTACAATGGTTACAGACATCTACCAATCTAACAGGTTGTCTAATGCGCTGGGCATTACGCCTACAAGAATTTAATTTCAAGGTCGAGCATCGAAAGGGAAGTGCACATCAGCTACCAGATGCATCGTAGCAAAGAAATTTGTAAATGAATTTATATGCAGATACAGGGTACCCAAGAGTATAGTTTCGGACAATGGGCCCCAATTCATTTCCAATGTGCTTGCTGAAGTATGTGAAACGTTCCAAATAAAACATATATATACAACTCCAAATCATCCACAATCAAATTTGACAGAAAGAATTAATCGAAATATCGGCAGAATGATAGCTGCTTACGTTGAAAATAGACATAGTACATGGGATAAATATTTGCAACAGTTTTCCTTTGCTTTATGCACTTCATTACATGAAACCACCAAATTCACGCCTCCACGGATATTTCTTGGAAGAGAACTAACATTACCCTGGGACAGACTCATTGGCCAACCCGCATCTTCACAATCCATTGAGTTTAGAACGGAACAGCATATTAGAGCCATTTCAAAGGCACAAGATAATTCCTTACGAGCACAACAAAAGCAACGAGAGGATTATAATAAAAGACGACGACATATGGAATTCAAAATAGGTGATAAGGTCATGATTAAAACACATCATAAGAGTGATAAAGAAAGAGGATTCATCAAGAAATTTGCACCATTATATGCTGGACCATATGTTATAAGGAAGAAACTTTCCCCACTTCTGTATGAATTGGCCAATATGACCACTAATGCCTCAGTAGGATACTTTAATGTTGTGAATATAAAGATATTTAAAACATCTATAGAATTTTCTAGATCTGAAGTAGATGCTCCACAACAAACCCAGGAGAAAGATGGCTCTGATGATGATGAACCTTTACCAAGCAGAAGAGAAAAGAACAGATTAGATTATCACCTACTGCACACAACAGGACAAAGACTGACAAAGCCAGATTCAGCTGTTCCATCGACGTCAAAAGCGTGACGAAAGGCCGACGAAACGACCAGAGCCTGCAGAGCGACAACCGGCAGCGAAGCAAGGAACATCGGGAAGATGACGTCACGAGAGAGATCTACAGCGACGACTTGACTTGAACGAGATCTTCAGTAACAACTTTACGTGAAGCCACCCAACGACGACGGAAGGATGTTATCGGAAACGGACTAGATGATTTATCGCCACGGAGTGCCAACAATGAAATTTAAGTATATTTTTCTTTCACTTGGCACTTGATTGAGTTATAAAATGTTTTTTTTTCTGGAATAGATGAAGACGAAGAAGAAGCCTTATTGTGAATTATATAGTTAGCGATGTTTAATTTCTTGTTGAAACTTTAGAGTTCGATATTTATTTTTGAAAAGTGAAACTATTGTAGTTCGAGTTTATACTTGTGTGAATAGAATTTTTTTTTGCATTCTTGTTCATCGAGGTTCTAGTTATTGTATTTACGTAAGTTAAAATGTATTTTTGTAGATTTTTTTCGTTTCAGCTGACTGATAGCTGAAAATTTTGTAAGTCGATATTGGAAAGTTTAGAAATTGTAAAATGTTTATGTATATGAATGAGAAGAGTGAAAGAGAATTAGTGATTTAATATTTTTTATGTTTAAGAATTTGTATTGTAAAATAACGTGCATTCCAAGGTGAATTTATGTAAAAAAAAAAGGAGATTCATGTAAAAGTTATTGGATGAAATGTTATCATCGTATATTATAAATTATTTACACTCTTTTTTCTTTATTCTTAGATACGATTTATGTATATGTGTTTAAATCTGTTCAGTGTCATCAGTGATATTTATGTGTCAATGATACGTAATTTTTGGGGATGACATTGGCAGTATTTATTGGTATATATAGATGATGACCATGATGATGACTGCAGAATTTTGTGTTTTTTGTGTACCTTTTTGGAGCTGTCCCCAAATGGCATAGTCTGATAACCGAGTTGTTACCAGCATAACTCCTTTGGGAGGGGGACGTTAGCTCTGAAGGGGGAGGTAACTAATGATTTTTTTTATTTAAGCTAGATCGCGATTTCTGTGAATAGGAGAAGAATTAGCAGATGATTACAATCCCGCTTGTTTGTAAATTTTGAATTTTCTTAGCTTTGCGTATTTGAATGTAATTAGGAGGAGATAACGGTGTTCGAATACCCGTTTTTTTATGTAATTTAGGTGAAGATTTAGCTGTCATATACTTTTTTGTGGTTAGGGGAAAAGCGGAAGTTATCACCCCGCTAGCATATGTAAAATCACTTTTTCTTTTCATCTTTTTAATATTTATTAGACTTAGTAAGATTAGGAGTTTATTAACCTATTTTTTCTGTACAGTTCAAGAGATGCCAATTTCGAGTTTGTATCAGAATGTGATACTAGTTAGACCGATGATGCTAGTATACAGTTAACTGTCACAGCCACTGGTATGTATTGACACTAGGTTAGCTGTTAATTACATATTTTTGTCAGGAGGAAAAGGGAGGAGGTACCTTTGGTTGTGCTGGAAAATTGTGTCAAAGTGAGAATAGTTCGTCATATCAAAATTTGCGCTGGCATACTTTTACTTATTTATGTTCAGCCATGTGTAAGTGACGTAAGATGTGTCCTTTATTCAAAATTGCTCGTCAAAATTTGTTAGGTCAAATCTTTTGACTCCCTTTGGAAGGGGGAGTTGTGATGCCCCATCGTTCACTTTTGCTTTACCTTAACCAGTTTTGTTTAATTTACGTTATATTTATCATTTTGGGGATTTTTTATTTCCTTTTCGGCATCACAGCACTCGTTTTCAAGTTTCTAGGAGTTGCGCATGCGCCGCAACTCCGATCTTCCGACTGTACCGTTAAAGCGCGTGCAAAGGACACGCCCCCTCCTGCGTCATAGCTTGCGTCGTTCGTCATAGTATGCAAATGTCTTTCCCGGCATGCGCCGGCTCATTGTCAAAAACCAGTGGCCTGCGAGTCACTTGGGGGAGTAGAGGGGAGTTAGTGCACTAGCACTAAGGAGAGCACAAGGTGCGTAGCACAGGAGTTATGTTATTTCATTGATGTCTTGGTGAGTTGAATTATTTTGGAAATAAATCTATTTTGTTATATTTTAAAACCTTTTGAGTCTGTACAGTTTTTTTCTCTTGAGCAACGCGAATTAAGGATTTTTTTATATTTCATATTATTTGACAATCATTTTAATTCTTACTCATAAACGCTCGCTGGTATTTGAACCCTAAATCAACTTATTATCAACTTATTCTACTTTTGGCAATTTGTTAATTATTGCCTGGCGCCCGTCTAAGCTATCCGGAGCATAAAAAACTTCAAGTATTTTGCATTTGTTTGGAGCGTTACAGGTTTTCTTTTTTAGGTCAAGTTGATGGCAGATCTCTGCCAGTGGGCAATTTCTTATCACAATCATTAATTATTAGATTTTTTAATGTATTTATGTATTGTAATGGGTAAATTAATATTTTATTTTTTTAAGGTAGTTTGTAGTGTTTGAAAAATTTTTCATATAGGGAAAACTATAAGCAAAAGTTTGTTTCAATTCCTGATTGGGCTTTGGTTGAGAGTTTTTTAATACTACGAATTTTGCATTATCTTGCCACCTTTTTAATTGTTTAAGGGTGTATCCTGCTTTTGTGCTGTTTTAATTATATAATTTACAGGAGTAGAGAATTGTATGTTTTGAGTATATTGAGTATATATATACTGAGTATATTATTGAGTATATTGAGTAGAGGATTTAGAGGAGTATATCAACTCGATATACTCAACCCCTCAAATATACTGAATGGTAAGAATAAATACATCAGCAAAACCTACCAACAATACAAAGACCAAATGAACGAATATCAACTGGACCTAAAAAAGAAAACTCCCAGTACAGCATATGCTCAAACTATAATAGAAAATAATATTCAACTAAAAATAATAGAATATAAACCATTAATAGCTCCTAAATCTAAATTACAACTGCAATACGGCGAAAAAATGCTAATTCTTTCGCAGCGTAATAATATATGCAACACTTGTAGCCCACTGATCTGGACAACTCTGGATACTTTTCTTTTCTTTCTACCCTGCTGAGGAGTGGTCAACCACACAGGGTCCTGGTGCTGACCATATAAACCCACTGGAGTGAATTATGGCTCTGAGCATGATTATGGATCCTGAATTTGCTGCACTAGTGGGCTTCTGTGGATGGAAAATCTTGCGCTGTGTTTTCTGTTTGTTTGCGAGTTGACAGCCCCAAGTGAATAGATTCACGGGATATGTTTATCAGCTGGTGGATAATCCTGAGCAGAGGTCATCGCAGGCACCTGAACTCTTTGCTTCTACTGGCATCGTCAAATTCTAACATTGGGGGAAGTCTTCCAGTGTAGATGGCTCAGCCTTTAGTGGTGGGTGAACGGGTGTTTGCCCCATGTCTGCGATTAGGGAGCTGTTTGATATTGTCGGCATTCCCTCTCTCAATAAACATAGTTTTTTTAAACATCCCACTAACCATTTTCTCTCCATAGGTAGTTGGAATGTGAGGACTCTGCACAGAGCTTTTTCTCTTGATGTCCTCACACAAGAATTCCACTGTTATAATTTAGATATTCTTGGCTTGCAAGAGACCAGATGGACAGATAAAGGTCAGATTCCTTAAAAATAATCTTAAATTTCTCTTTTTAGGGAGGAATGATAATAAACGTCACCAAGGCATGGGTCTGCTTTTCAGCAGACACAGTAGTGATGCTCTTCTGGGATATGAGTGCATTAATGAAAGGTTTCTAACAGAAAATTTTCAGACAAGCATTAAACACTTGAATGTTATCTGCTGTTATGACCCGACTGAGGATGAGGATGAGAAGGATAGGTTTTATGGACAACGTCATGATATTTTGAATTCTGTCAAGAAAGGAGACATTACCCTTGTTCTTGGTGACTTCAATGCCAAAGATGATACTCACTCTGACCTTTGGGGAGGGGTGATAGGCCCTTTCGGTATTGGTAGCTGCAATGGGCAACGTCTCCTACAGGTAAGTAAACTCAATGGTTTCAGAATAACTAACACTTATTACAAACACTGCAACGTACATAAGTACACATGGGTTTCACCTGATGGGCTGCATAGGAATATGATTGATTATATATTAATTAACAGCCAATAGGCTAGTTCTGTTAGAAATACCAGGGCATATAGGGGAGCTGAAATTGGATCTGACCTTGTTAAAAGTGTCTTGCAACTTAAACTTAAAAAGTGTTGTGCTAGGGTTAAAAATTTTACCTTTAATACTGAAGTTCTGAAAAACCCAGTTATAGCTAAAGCTTACCATGATAGGTTGCTTAGTCATTATGACAGTCATGGTTTGCTTACTATTGAAGTTGAGGAAGAATGGGACCATATTAAACAGGCTTTTTTGGAAACTAACAGTACTCTTTTAAGGAAAAAGGAGCAGAGGAGGCAGAATTATTTGAGTGATAAGGCACCTGAGCTTATTTCAGAAAGAAAGAACTTCAGGAATGTCCTTAATCAATACCCTACTAGTCCTAATAGAAAGCATTACAGAGAGCTTAATAAATGTGAAAAGGATCAGTTAGCTGCTGATAAGAATCTTTGGCTTGATGGCTTGGCTGACAAAGCCAAGGAAGCAGTTAGACAGCACAACAGCATATAGCTGTACCAGAAAGCTAATATTTTGTGTGGTAGAAAATGAACAGGTATACTGGGATTGAAGGATAAACAAAGTAAGGTTATAGAAGGTGAGGATTCTGTCATGCCTAGGTGGGCTGAACATTTCAGCGATGTTCTAAACAATGTGGTTAGTTCTATTCCCATTGCTTTTAATGATGATAGATGCATTTGTGACTTTAATGTTGGTCTTATAACACAATCTGAAGTTATTTTGGCTATTTCTAAACTTCATAAATCCCCAGGGGTTGATGAAATTACTACGGAAATACCTCAAGCTGGGAATGTTTCAGTTACCACTTGGACGACTGAAATTTTGAAAATCTTTTATGATAAAGGCATGGTTTCTAAGGATTTTACCAGAGCTATTGTTATCCCTATTTTCAAAAAAGGTGATCGCAGTTCTTGTGATAACTATAGGGGTATCAGCCTACTCTCTGTTCCAGATAAAGTTTTTTCCATGATTGTGCTTAATAGAATTAAGAATCTGGTTGACAGGCAATTACGTGATGAGCAATGTGGATTCAGAAGTGGTAGGGGATGTGTGGATCAGATATTTTCACTTAGACAGATTCTTGAGAAATGTGTAGAGTTTCAGAAACCTTTGGTTGCTAGCTTTGTTGATTTCAGAAAGGCTTTCCACTCTGTTGATTGTCATAATTTGTGGTTGATTGTGAAATCATATGGTATACCAGGCAAGTTAGTTAACATAATGAAAGCTCTCTATAATAACACTGGGTCGTGTGTGAGGGTTCATAAGGCTTGTAGCAATTGGTTTAACATTACTTCTGGTGGTTCAACTAGGATGCATTTTGTCTCCTTTTCGCTTTGGTTATTATTCTGGTGGTTCAACTAGGATGCATTTTGTCTCCTTTTCACTTTGGTTATTGATTATGTTATGCAAAATTCACTGCAAGAGAAAGATTTTGGCCTTAAATGGTCTGGAGAGACTAAAATTTCTAATTTAGATTATGCTGATGATTCAGCCCTTTTGGCAGCAAATGATGTTGATGAGATGAACTCTTTCATTTGAGCTGTTGATGAGACTGGTAGTAGAGTAGTTTTGGTTATAAACAGAGAGAAAACTAAAGTGATGAAAATTGGTCAGGCAGGCTGTGATTCAGTTAATCTGAATGG
This sequence comes from Ryuthela nishihirai, assembly GCA_038380435.1. NCBI lineage: Eukaryota > Metazoa > Arthropoda > Arachnida > Araneae > Heptathelidae > Ryuthela > Ryuthela nishihirai. The sequence goes on along the minus strand of JAWZYU010000029.1, from coordinate 1,882,945 downwards.
TTGCAGTCTGGAGCAAGTGTCACAGTTTAATTATCTTGGGTGTACGTAACAGATGCTGATAATGTGCGGCATGAGATTAAGAGACGGATAGGGATTGCTGCCGGGACTTTTAAGAATCTATGGAAAGTGTGGAGAAATTGACGTATACACCTAAAGACTAAAATTAGACTGTATACTAGTTTGGTTCTTTCTAGGGTTAGTTATGGTAGTGAAACTTGTATGCTGTTAAACAAGATAACAGGAAACTAGATGCTTTTGATTCTAGATGCTTAAGCAGTATCTTGGGTATTAGGTGGTTTAACTTTGTAACTAATGATGAGGTTAGACAAAGGAGTCAGCAACCTCCTTTAAGCAGCATATTTTGCAGAGAGAGATATTGTGCAGAGAGAGACTCCATTGGTTTGGCAATGTTGCCCGTATGGATAATTATAGATTGGCAAATAGGGTTATGAACAGTGTGCCTAAAGGCTTCAGAAAGAGGGGGAGACCAAGGAGACAGTGGGCAGACAATGTCAAACAGGACGTTATCAGAATTGGTGTGCAGTGGCCAGATGCAGCAGATGTAGCTCAGGACAGACTTGCTTGGAGAACTAAATTGGACAGTCTGGTTGAACTTCCATAGCCCATGGCTGCTTGAGGATGATGATGATGTAGCCCCTATTCCTTCACATTCTGCATGGAATCTTCTATTACGCAGCCAATCACCAGTTATTACATAACATCATATGACCACTGATGTAAGGAGTGAGATACTTAAAAGCTGATGCTACGCCGTACACTGACTGAGCCTGATGACACTGTAGACTAGAGTAACGGTGAAATGAATAGTTCCCGTAAGGTCAAAGCACTGATGCAGATTGTGCTTCTACAATACCTGAGCAGCGGTATGAAAGCAGTCTTATAAACTAGTTTTTATATCTTAGTTAATCGTTTTTAATGTTTTAAATGTTTAAAGTACGCAATTATGTCTCAAAAATTTAAGAAAGTGCAACTATTGTCATCACTATGATATGTGCCAATGGACTTGTAATAAATACTACATATGATTGATAACAGCTCTAATATCTAAGTACAACGATAATTTGGATAGAAACATCATAGGCTCCACGTAACCAGATACCATAATTGATGTTCGGTGTAATTGGAAATAAGCTAACAAATGTTTGTTATCAACCACAAGAAGTAACATATTATCCCATTGTACTAAGCTCAAGATAATTATATGTTAATAAAGTGAACTAATATCTACATACGTATGCAATAGGAAAAGGACTGGTTTCTTGTTATAACAACTTCGGCCATAAATAAGAGCATCAATGGACAGTATATGAACATTTAATGTAACAGTAATTAGAATACCTACTGGCTACAGTGAAAATGTGAAAGTCACTGATGTCTCATTGTACCAGCCTACTATTCATTGATAAATATAACTATTGTTAATTAGCCTATTATGCTTTATATAGTTGATAAGGAAATATTTAGTCTAATTAATATTTTAGATCATTTAAAATTGTAATATAGCAGTCGTAATTGCAGCTATCTTTCTCACAATTTGTAATAGCACTTGCACTCCTCATATTTAAGATTGAGTAATTTAGACAAAATAATATTGTACAGCAATTATCATGAATTATATTAAGAAATAATAATCCCCAAAATGATAAATATTACATAAATAAAGTAAAACTGGTTAAGGAAAAGTAAAAGTGAATGGGTGGACCATCACACTCCAAAACAGCTGTTCCAGTGGGTCCCCTCTCCCAACCTTCTTTGAGTATTCGGAGTCCTTGTGACCTGGCCATTCGAACCATTGTGTGCAAAAAAGTGCAGCTCAGATGTAAATCAAACCTCCTCCTACTAACTGCACTCTCTCTCTACTCCACATACTCAACATTCTGACTCTGTGATCTAATGTCACTTAGTTATACATGCCGCATAGAATCTAGCACGTGTCTGCTGCACGCCAGGAAGAACATTTGCATAATCTGATGATCGCACTAGCTATGATGTAAGAGGGGTTGTGTCCTACACGCTCCCTCTTACATCATGGCACCGTTTATGTGCGCCACTAAAAATTTTAGTGGCGCACATAAACGGCTAACCATACAATTATCTCTCAAGTAAGGAAGAAGTAATCTTTGAGCAAATCAATGTTAAAGGATAGGATAACTGAACCAAGTTTTAGCCCTTGAGCTTCACCGGTTGTCCTCATTAAAAAGAAAACTGGCTATTTGAGTTTTCGTGTGGACTATCAAAAACTAAATACTGTCAGAATCCCCAATAGATATCCACTACCTATTATTCAGAATCTACTCACAGAACTGGCTGGCAAGAAATTTATTAGCACACTAAATTTGTCCTCAGGATATTTGCAGGTATCTTGTATAATTACTGTTTACGTAACCACTACATCACCCCAAAACAGCTTTCCTCACAAAAGATTAATTATTCCAATTTCGATGTTTATCATTTGTCTTATATGGAGCACATGCCATGTTTCAACATCTTATGTCCATGGTTCTGGGCGATCTGAAAGGAAAAATTTGTGAAGTCTACTTAGATGACATAGTTATTTTCTCCACTGATCTTTTTCTCCACATTTGTGTGATTTAGATTTGGATTTCTCAAGATTAGGAGAAGCCGAGCTCACCATAAAATTATCTAATTGCACATTTCTCCGAGAAGATGTTCAATACCTTGGTTTTTTGGTTAATGCAGATGGAGTAAGAACATTTCCTAATAAGATTGAAGTCATAGAACAATTCCCCACACTGCACAATTCAAAGCAACTTAGCAGATTTCTAGGAATGTGTGATCTGGTACCGACAACTTGTACCTAATTTTGCTAATTTGGCCGAACCATTATGTGAATTATGCCAGTAGTGAAAATGGTTCCATTGGACACCTGTTTGCGACACAGCATTTCGGACATTAAAAGATGCATTGTGTCATGCTCCCGTGTTGGCCTTGCCGCAGTCATGTAAAGCTTTTAAGATTTACACTGATGCTGTCTCTGTGCTATGCTTAGCCAAATACAGAATGACAATTGTGAACAAGTCATCCTGCATGTCAGTCATAATTTGAGTCACACTGAAAGAAATTATACAATGACTGAAAAAGAATGTCTAAGCATAATATGGGCTCTAGAAAATTTTAAGGTGCAATTAGACACGTCCGACATTACTTTTTTTACCGACCATGCTGCTTTACAATGGTTGCAAACATCCCCAATTTAACAGATTCTAATACTCTGGGCATTACACCTAGAAAAAATTCAATTTCGAGGAAGAAAAATTCAATTTCGAGGTCAAGCACCAAAAGGGAAGTGCACATCAGCTACCAGATGCATTATCCCGTGTGGTCAGCAGAAGTTACGCAAGATTTGGAAGATAAGCCTTTTGCTCCCTCACTCACCACAGTGGTTTCCATCGAATACAAGGAACACTAAGTTAATGAACAACAAAAAGATTTAGAATATAGAAATGTATACCATTATTTGAAAACTAATGAATTACCTCTAGATCCTAGTATAGCTTGAAGTACTGTTGGAAGAGCCAGATATTTTCGACTAATTAATGATATTTTGTACTACTGTAGACAACAGAGACAAACAGGCAGTTATCACCCATTTATTCTCAAGAATTTACGAGAGTACATAATCCAGAAATGCATGACATACCTTCAGCATTCGACATTTAGGTACACCAAAAACATATCAGAAGGTAGCCAAAAGAGCATATTGGCCAGCTTTGAAAAAGGACGTAAAAACCTATGTAGAATTTACCAATAAATTACTGCTTTGAAGACGATTCAACTTTTAAAGGAAAAATTGTCTTGGGCCAGGTGGGATATGAACCCACAACCTCCTGATAACATGTCAGGTGCTCTGGTCCTCATGTCTGCCAATCAAGATCTCATCTAATTAATGCTATGGAACATCCCATTATGTCACATGTAAGAGCTATTCAGGCAATCTAGCCACAAGCGGCTTTCTATTTGCCTTGTAGATGGAAAGTATATCTTACAAGTATACTGATGATAAATAATGAAAAGAAACTTGACTTATTTAGTATTTACCAATAAATTGCTACTTTGTCTCGATTCAACTTTTAGACGAAAAATTTTAGTGGGTTCATATCCCACCAAGCTCAAGACAATTTTTCCTCTAAAAGTTGAATGAACTTCAAAGTGGTAATTTATTGGTAAATACTAAATAAGTCGAGTTTCTTTCATTATTTACCTATGTAGAAACATGCTTAATTTGTGAAACCACAAAATTCGATCAGAATTGTCCTTGTGGTCTTAAGAAAAGTACAATCTCCAATGAACCCATGGAATTAGTAGGCATGGATTTAATGGGCCTGTATACACAAATGCAAGTGGGATCCCAATACATTCTGGTGTTAGTAGAATATTTTTCAAAATGGGTTAATATTTCCCATTAGAAATGAAACAGTAAAAATTGTAGCAAAGAAGTTTATAAATGAATTTATATGCAGGTATGGGGTACTCAAAAGTATTGTTTCAGACAATGGGCCCCAATTCATTTCAAATGTGCTTGCTGAAGTATGTGAAACGTTTCAAATAAAACACATATATACAACTCCACATCATCCACAGTCAAATTTAACCGAAAGAATTAATTGAAATATTGGTAGAATTATAGCTGCATATATTGAAAATAGACATAGTACCTGGGATAAATACTTGCAACAGTTTTTCCTTTGCTCTATGCACTTCATTACATGAAACCACTAAATTCACACCATTCAAAATATTTTTAGGGAGAGAGCTGACATTACCCTGGAACAGAGACTCATTGGACAACCTGTATCTCCACAAGCCATTGAATTTAGAATGGAACAACATATTCAAACCTTTTCAAAGGAACCAGATAATTCCCTACAAGCACAACACAAGCAATGAGATGATTATAACAAAAGACATATGGAATTTAAAATAGGTGATAAGTTCTTGATTAAAACACACCATAAAAGTAATAAAGAAAGAGGTTTCATACAGAAATTTGCATCGTTATATGCTGGACCATATGTTGTAAAGAAAAAGCTTTCACATTTGTTATATGAACTAGCCAATATAATAATAACTTGCAAGCTCAAGACAAATCACTAATGCCTCAATAGGATACTTTAATATCGTGAACATTAAACAGTATAAAAGTTCCATAGAATTTTCCAGCTCAGAAGTCTCAAATGATCTAGTGCTCCACAACAAAACCAGGAAAATAATGTCTCTGATGGTGATGAACCACTACCAAGCACGAGAGAAGAAAAGATTGGTTTATAACCTATTGCATACAGCAGGAAAAAACTAAAGCCAGATTCAACTGTTCCATCGACGTCAAGAGTGTAACGAGATGTCAACAAAATGACCACAGCCTGCAAAGCGACAACTGGCAACAAAGTAGTCAACATAGAATAGATGACGTCACTAACAAGATCTTCAGAAGCAATGCTAACAAGATCTTCAGACACCTAACTTATAGATCGAAGCGAGAAGGATGTCACGGGAAAATGACTGGATGATGATTTATCGCAAAGGAGTGCCAACAATGAAGATTTAAGCATATTATTCTTCCACTGTGGCACTAATGATTTATAATGTTTTATTTCTTTTCTCTGGTATACATGAAGACTGAGATGAGAAACAATATTTATTGTGATTTATATTTAAAGATTTTGAAATGTTTAATTCCTTTTTGAAACTTTGGAGTTTCGATATTTATTTTTGAAAAGTGAATTTACTCTTCGAAATTTGTGGTTTGAGTATATAATGTGAAGTGATGAGAATTTTTTTTATGTATTCTTGTTCATCTGAAGTTCTAGTTAAACCATAAGGAATTATGTATTGTATTAACATGATTTAAAGTGTGTTTTTCTAGATTTTTTCGTTTCAGCTGACTGAAAGCTGAATTGAATGTTGTAAGTTAACATTAAGAATTTTAGATATTATAAGAATGGTTATGGATGTGAATGATGAGAATGAAAGAAAATTTAGTATACAGTGATAAAATATTTTGTAATTAATTCAATAAATATTTAGCGGAAAATTTTCGCCGACATACGGGAATATTTATTGATTTATCAATGCCAAAAGAGCATCAGGTCATGCTGCTATTATCATCTATGTAATTAATTTTTTGTATGCAAAGCATGTTTTCATGAAAAATGTGAATGGAATTAGATGAAATGTTAACATCATATATGATAAATTATTGATACAGTTTTTCTTCATTCTTAGATACGATATATGTATATGTGTTTCATTAGTGATATTGATGCATCAATAATGTGTATTTATCAGGATGAGATTGGCAGCATGTTTTCATGAAAAATGTGAATGGAATTAGATGAAATGTTAACATCATATATGATAAATTATTGATACAGTTTTTCTTCATTCTTAGATACGATATATGTATATGTGTTTCAGTAGTGATATTGATGCATCAATAATGTGTATTTATCAGGATGAGATTGGCAGCATTTGTTTGCATATATCTGAGCTGACCATGATGTCTTGGTACCTTCTTTCAGCTGTCCCCAACGACAAAGTCTGCTGGCCAAGACAGTCACCAGCATAACTCCTTTGGGATGGGGATGTGGAGCTCAGTGTGTTAAGGTAACTAATGCAATTATTTCAGCTAGCTAGCAATTCTTGTATTTAGGTGAAGCCTTAGCAGATGATTACAATCCTGCTTGTTTGTAAAATTTGAATTTCTGAGCTTTGCATTTTTTTTTTCGTTAAGAGGATTTAATGGTGTTCCAATACCCATTTTTTTATGTATGATAGGCATGAAAGATTAACTTTCACATATTTGAACTGTTTGTAGGGGAATAAGTGGAAGTTCTGTATCCCATTTGATACATCTGTATTTATATTCTGTGAAAGAGCAGAATTTGATGTAACTGAATTTTTTCTTTAACCAATTTAGAAGTTAAGCAGGACAGGAGTAATATTAACCAACTTTTGAAACAGGTTATTGTATGCAACTTTTGAAATTTGTATCAAAATGTGATAGTACATAGACTGCTAACACTAGCATGCAGTTAACTGCCACAGCCATTGGTATGTATTTACAAAGGGGAGCTTTACACTCTTGTTAGGTGGAATGGGAGGAGGTACTTTTGGTTGTGATGGAAAATTGTATCGAAGTGAGAGTAGATCATCTTATCAAAATTTGCATGAGCATACTTTTACTTTATTTTATGTTCAACAATGTGTAAATGACATGAGAAGTGTCCTATTATTCTATATTTTCTCATCAAAATTTGTTAGATCAAATTTTAACTCCCTTTGTGAGGGGGAGTTGTGATTGTCCACCCATTCACTTTTACTTTTCCTTAACCAGTTTTGCTTTATTTAAGTTATATTTATCATTTTGGGGATTATTTAATTTTGGACTAATCACAATTCTCTTTTCCAAGCCATGGCAGGAGTTGCACAAGCGCAACTACAACCCTTTGATTATCAGCCACTAATGGTGCGCGTGTAGGACACGACCTCTCTTGCATAACAGCCAGTGCAATCGTCAGATTATGCAAATGTTTTTCCCAGCAAACAGCAGATACATGCTGGATTGTACATGGCATATATAACTAAGTGATGTTAGGTCACAGAGTCATAATGTTGAGTATGTGGAGTAGAAGTAGAGAGAGTATGAAGTTAGTAGGAGAAGAAAAAGTCAGTAAAGAATGGGTTGTATAGATAGGAGTTGTTAGTAGAGAATTAGGTAGATATGAGTTGTTAGTTACTCCAACTTTTTGTATTCATCAAATGAAATGGTGAGTCTTCAAAGCTTTTGGAAATAAACTTTGTTATAGAAATTTTTGATTTTTGCTATTTTTCTCTTGAACAACGTTATTTGATTTTTTTATCAGATTTAAACTTTAATTAAACTTGACAATCCTTTTTGAATTCTTACTCGATAAGAATGCAATAAATACAAAACGAACCTTATTTCAACTTTATCTGGCAAGTTAACATTGCCTGGCGCCTGACAAGCTATTCGGAATTTTGAATAAATTTGGATCAGACAAAAGGTCCAACTTGAAAAGTTAATAATCTTTGGAGCATCATAATAACGACATCCCCCCCCCCCCCCCCCCGATGGCCCAGCAACCAGTCGAGGATTCTGCTGACCGGTATGGGCCCCGGTTGGACAGAGCCAAGGCCAACCGAGGTCGAAGTCATCGCTGACCGGTTTAGTGGCCCAGTTGGACGGTGCCAAGACCTCAAAATCAGGCACTCTGTGGAGCAGTTCAAGGGCCTTGCCAAACGGATTGGTCCCCTACTAGACAAGGGCCATTTTCAAAGCCTGGGCCCCACTAAGAGTCTCCACCCAGGGTGACAAGCGAACTTGGATCTACATATCTTTGTTCATGGCTAACCGGGGAACAGATTAAATTCCAGGTTTCAACCAATGGACGAGCTTTCCTTCTATAGGACTGCTTGCCATATGTGGTTGGGGATGAGATGCATCTATATGGTGTAGCCTTGCCCCCGACTATAGATAGTCACGGCTTTCCATTAACTTGGTAGTATTGAAAGACGGAACCGAGGATTGCTGTGGTTGTTGTAACATCTGACAATAAATAGTACAATAACGATATCCAGCTGTATACCGACAGCCAGGCAGCTCTGCAAGCACCTGAAGATGCAAACAACAGGTATCATATGGTTAACGAGGTCAAGGGCCTCCTAGGCACTCGGAACATACCCAGGATATCTTTATCCTGGATCAGGTCATGAAGGGAACGAGTGGGCAGACCAACTGGCCGGTGCAGCAGGTACTGATACCCAACTTGAGATAGCAGTTAAAACTTCTAAAAACACTCTGAAGTTACATCTAGGTGAATAGGTAATGGACAAGTGGCAGAGGCTCTGGGATATGACTGAGAATGGTCTTCAAACAAAGACATTCTTACAAAGGGTCTGTCTATCCTTGATGTCCTCAGACCACTATCTCATGCAGGTACTGACGGGACATGGGCGCTTCCCAGCATATCTAGAGCGTTTTAAGATCTCTGCCCACAGTAACTGCAGCTGTGGGGCTCCAGGTACCGATGTCGAGCACTACATCCTGCGGTGTGCAATCACAGAAGGGTTCGCTAACGAACTCAGAAGTTCCCAGACGATCAGAGAGGTAGCAGGTGGGGCAGTCACAGTGTCCATCAGGAGCACCCGAGTCAGGGCGCACCTGAGGGATATGGGCTGGCTTGTCTGCCAGCTTCGGGACTCACTCCTTTGAGACCAGAGCTGTTTTCACTCTTCTACTTATCTTCCATATTTTTCTAGCGGGCTGCACTCTGCAACCCCTTTTAATGCCACCCATACTCCAAGTCTCTACTAGTCTCCTCTGAGACAAACCTTAATCTTTTACTTCCAGGCTTCTCATGCTGCTCGTGTAGCATCTTGACGACAGAGCACGAGTTTTTCTCCATGGGGGATGAGTCCTTAATAGAGTTAGTGGCAAATAGTGATAGTGGTATGCCAAACAGGGACATGACAATAAAGAAAGTAGTGCACCGAACACAGAGACTGTGCATATATATGTATAAATTATATATTATTTAACGTGACTGTCTAAGTTAACAAATTGTTTACGTCATTAGTTATTTTTACTAATCATAGATTTAACGGCAGCTTAAGCCAAATTTTTTTTGTTGAGCAAGAAGTTCAACTTTTGTGTTAATCAAAGGTACTGAATCAAAGGTACAGCTGTATAACTGTCTGTTTCTTAACACACAAAACATTGACTCTTTGGAACAGCTCTCTTGCTGTTGTGTTTTCTAACTGCTTCCTCAGCTTTGTCAACCATGCCATAGATTCTTTACATAACAGCTACTGGTCCTAAAAACATTTATTAAGCTCTTGTGATGGTGATTATAAAATGATGCATATATTATTATAGAGTTTATTTTCAAAGCTTTTACATCTTTCAAAATAAACTTTTTATGGAAAAATGAGATTGAAAATAAGTTAAAAATCTTAATAGAACCTAAACCTTTAATTTCAGTAGTATTCACTTAATATTTAAAGAGTTGTGGAAGGCATAACAATATTTTACATATGAAAAATAGGATAGGAAAATGGCTATAAAATAGTTTCTGAATGAAATAATTTGAAATATAGCATCTGAAAACATATATAAATCAGCAAAAAAACTAATTTAAAAGCCAGAAATTGTATACATTTTAGAATTAGTACAAATATAACGATTCACTAAAAGTGTTGTCAGCCATCCCTCCCTTATCTTTGAGGGATGTGTGAGGTTGATTCCTAATTGCTGTTGACTTCCTTTTGTTGTAATTCCTATTCAGCTTCAGATTTTTTTTTCTTGTCTCCTGTTCACTAATTTTTATTTCAAATGTCATAAAATGACATTCATTCAAAGAGATTATGACATATTTGGTTGAGAAATATAAACATCTGTGTTTAAATAGAGTCTGTAAATGGTAGCTAGGTAGTCACTGGAAGGAAAGCTACGTACCAATCCCATAATGATGCATAGAACCGGCCAAGCCTAACACCTAATGTCCGACCCCTCCTTCTCGTGGAGCAGACTGTTAGTACCTTTCAAAAGAGATACTCTCTTGTGGAAGTGAATGGAAGGGGAGGGCTGCCAGATTAGTTGGTCTACTGATCTGGACAACTATGGCTACTTTTCTTTTTTTTTTCTACCCTACTGAGGAGTGGTCAACCACACAGGGTCCTGGTGCTGGCCATATAAACCCACTGGACTGGACAGATACATGACTCTGAGCTTGATTATGGATCCTGATTTTGCTGCACTGGTGGACTTCTGTGGATGGAAAATTTTCCACTATGTTTTCTGTTTGTTTGTGAGTTGACAGCCCCAAGTGAATAGATTCACAGGATATGTTTATCAGCTGGTGGATAATCCTGAGCAGAGGTCATCGCAGGCACCTCAACTCTTTCCTTCTATTGGCATTGTCAAATTCTGCAATGGAGGAAGTCTTCCAGTGTAGATGGCTTCAGCTTTTAGTGGTGGGGTAACGGATCTTTGCCCCACGTCTGCGATTAGGGGGCTGTTTGACATTGTCGGTATTCCCTCTCTCAATAAACATACTTTCTTCAAACATCCCACTAACCATTTTATCTCCATATGTAGTTGGAATGTGAGGACTCTGCACAGAGCTTTTTCTCTTGATGTCCTCACACAAGAATTCCACCATTATAATTTAGATATTCTCGGCTTGCAAGAGACCAGGATGGACAGATAAAGGTCAGATTCTTAAAACAATCTTAAATTTCTCTTTTCAGACAGGGAAGAAAATAAACATCACCAAGGCAGCCACACTAGTGATGCTCTTCAAGGATATGAGTGCATTAATGAAAGGTTTCTTACAGCAAAATTTCAGAGAAGCAATAAAGACTTGAATGTTATCTGCTGTTATGCCCCCACTGAGAATGCTGATGAGGCTGAGAAGGATACGTTTTAGGGACAACTTCAGGATATTTTGAATTCTGTCAAGAAAGGAGATATTACTCTTGTTCTAGGTGGCTTCAATGCCAAAGTTCGTACTGAGTCTGACCTTTGAGGAGGAGTAAGAGGTCCTTTTAGTATTGGTAGCTGCAATGGCAATGGGCAACGTCTCCTACGGGTAAGTAAACTCAATGGATTATTACAAACACCGCGACATACATAAGTACATATGGGTTCCACCAGATGGGCTGCATAAGAATATGATTGATTATATATTAATTACCAGCAAATGGGCTAGTTCTGTTAGGAATACCAGGGCATATAGGAGAGCTGAAATTGGATCTTACCATTACCTTGTTAAAAGTGTCTTGCAACATAAAAAGTGTTGTGCTAGGGTTAAAAATTTTACCTTTAATACTGAAGCTTTGAAAGACCCAGTTACAGCTAAAGCTTACCATGATAGGTTGCTTAGTCATTATGACAGTCATGGTATGCTTACTACTGAAGTTGAGGAAGAATGGGACCATTTTAAACAGGCTTTTTTTGGGAACTAACAGTACTCTTTTGGGGAAAAAGGAGCAGAGGAGGCAGAATTATTTGAGTGATAAGGCAGTTGAGCTTATTTCAGAACGAAAGAACTTCAGGAATGTCCTTAATCAATACCCTACTAGTCCTAATAGAAAGCATTACAGAGAACTTAATAAACGTATAAAGGATCAGTTGGCTGCTGATAAGAATCTTTGGCTTGATTGCTTGGCTGACAAAGCCGAGGAAGCAGTTAGACAGCACAACAGCATATAGCTGTACCAGAAAGCTAATATTTTGTGTGGTAGAAAATAAACAGGTATACTGGGATTGAAGGATAAACAAAGTAAGGTTATAGAAGGTGAGGATTCTGTCGTGCCTAGGTGGACTGAACATTTCAGCGATGTTCTAAACAATGTGGTTAGTTCTATTCCCATTGTTTTTAATGATGATAGATGCATTTGTGACTTTAATGTTGGTCTTATAACACAATCTGAAGTTATTTTGGCTGTTTCTAAACTTAAACTTCATAAATCCCCAGGGGTAGATGAAATTACTACAGAAATGCTCAGAGCTGGGAATGTTTCGGTTACCACTTGGATGACTGAAATTTTGAATAACTTTTATGATAAAGGCATGGTTCCTAAGGATTTTACCAGAGCTATTTTTATCCTTATTTTCAAAAAAGGTGATCGCAGTTCTTGTGATAACTATAGGGGTATCAGCCTACTCTCTGTTCCAGGTAAAGTTCTTTCCATGATTGTGCTTAATAGAATTAAGAATCTGGTTGACTTTTGGTGTTCGACACGGGTGCATTTTGTCTCCTTTTCTCTTTAGTTTGGTTATTGATTATGTTATGCGAAATTCACTTCAAGGGAAAGATTTTGGCCTTAAATGGGCTGGAGATACGAAAATTTCTGATTTAGATTATGCTGATGATTTGGCCCTTTTGGCAAATGATGTTGATGAGATGAACTCTTTCATTCGAGCTGTTGATGAGACTTGTAGTAGAGTAGGTTTGGTTATAAACAGAGAGAAAACTAAAGTGATGAAAATTGGTCAGGCAGGCTGTGATTCAGTTAATCTGAATGGTTGCAGTCTTGAGCAGGTGTCACAGTTTAATTATCTTGGGAACTATGTAACAGATAATGGTGATGTGCGGCATGAGATTAACAGACGAATAGGGATTGCTGCCGGGACTTTTAAGAATCTATGGAGAGTGTGGAGAAATAGGCGTATACACCTAAAGACTAAAATTAGACTGTATAATTGTTTGGTTCTTTCTAGGGTTAGTAGTGAAACTTGGACACTTTGTAAACAAGATAACAGGAAACTAGATGCTTTTGATTCCAGATGCTTATGCAGTATCTTCGGCATTAGGTGTTTAACTTTGTAACTATTTAGTTAGAGGTTAGGCAAAGGAGTTTGCAACTTCCTTTAAGCAGCATATTGTGGAGAGAGAGAGACTCTGTTGGTTTGGCCATGTTTCCCGTATGAATAATTATAGATTGGCGAATAGGGTTATGAACAGTGTGCCTAAAGGCCTCAGAAAGAGGGGGAGATCTAGGATATGGTGGGCAGACATCAAACAGGACCTTATTAGAATTGGTGTGCAGTGGCCAGATGCAGTAGATGTAGCTCAGGACAGACTTGCTTGGAGAACTATTTTGCTCGGTCTGGTTGGACCTCCGTAGCCCATGGCTGCTTGAGGATGAGGATGATGGTCCACCCATTTACTTTTACTTTTCCTTAACCAGTTTTACTTTATTTACATTATATTCATCACTTTGGGGATTATTATTTTACTTTTGGACATCGCAATTCTTGTTTCCAAGCATAGAAGTTGAGCATGCGCAACTCCGACCTTTTGATTGTCAGCCACTAATGCGCGCATGTAGGAATTGAATTGATGATAAACGTTAATCTGGAAAAAGAAACCGAAAAGAAGCAACCCCCCAACTCCACATTAAGAAACAACTCTGCTGTTAAGAACTGGATTTTGGAAATATCCCAAAACAGTGTCTAAAGATATTTATAATCTTGTATCTAATCAATACAGGGGTATACCTTTAACCCTTCCAGTGTTCAGCCTGGGTTGGGTTGTTTTACCTCTGAGCGTCACTATTTTGCACACCATGGGCTAAATGGCCAGGTCATATGGACCCTGAAGGCTCAGAGAAGGTTGGGGGAGGGGACCAACTGGAACAGCTGTTGGGAGACAGATGGTAGCCTCCCATCAAGGCCATCCAGCGTGTTCTTTAACGTGCACAGGGTATGGCTCTCCCACATGGGGCCACGGCTTATCGTCCCATCCGACCGACAGCGGCCTTTCCAAGCCCATTGGTGTCCCCCTACTGACCGTGGGCAGGGTGGGGAATTTTGCGAAGATAAATCTCAACGCTGACCTAGCTGGGACTTGAACCTGGGAACTACATATTACAAGCCTGGCGCGCTACCGGTGTTCAGCCTGAAAAACTGGTTTACATCCAGAGGACAAATTTAACTTTAGAACTTTTTTGCCAAATAATTAGTGAAAGGAATTATGGCATGTTATATGCCAAATTAATCAACAAATTTATATATTAAAAAAATTACATTATATTATTTAATATATTAATTTATATATTAAATAATTATATTTCCAAAAAAAGCCAATAGACAGAAATTATTATAATGCACATGAATAATAAGGCTATTTATTTCAAAATAACAAAAAAAATCTTGTTTAAAGTAAACATTTCTTCTATTTTGAAATTTTTTTCCCCATACTATACTTTTTGAGATGTCCAGGCTTGTTGCAGTCCAATAAACAACTCACATTTAGAATATTTTTAATAAATAACTAATCAACAGAAATAGCTCATGTTATATACCAAATTAAAACTAATTTAATTCTGAATTTTATTGAAATAAAAAATTTGATCAATGTAGTAACTTATGCTCTTCTAGGATATGAGTGCATTAATGAAAGGTTTCTTACAGCAAAATTTCAGACAAGCGTTAAAGACCTCAATGTTATCTGCTGTTATGCCCCCACTGAGGATGCCGATGAGGATGAGAAGGATAGGTTTTATGAACAACTTCAGGATATTTTGAATTCTGTCAAGAAAGGAGATATTACCCTTGTTCTTGGTGACTTCAATGCCAAAGTTGGTACTGACTCTGACCTTTGGGGAGGGGTGATTGGCCCTTTTGGTATTGGTAGCTGCAATGGCAATGGGCAACGTCTCGTACAGGTAAGTAAACTCAATGGTTTCAGAATAACTAACACATATTACAAACACCATGACATACATAAGTACACATGGGTTTCACCTGATGGGCTGCATAGGAATATGATTGATTATATATTAATTAACAGCAAATGGGCTAGTTCTGTTAGGAATACCAGGGCATATAGGGGAGCTGAAATTGGATCTGACCATTACCTTGTTAAAAGTATCTTGCAACTTAAACTTTAAAAGTGTTGTGCTAGGGTTAAAAATTTTGCTTTTAATACTGAAGCTCTAAAAGACCCAGTTATAGCCAAAGCTTACCATGATGGGCTACTTAGTCATTATGACAGTCATGGTATGCTTACTACTGAAGTTGAGGAAGAATGGGATCATTTTAAACAGGCTTTTTTGGACACTAACAGTACTCTTTTAGGAAAAAAGGAGCAGAAGAGACAGAATTATCTGAGTGATAAGGCACTTGAGCTTATTTCGGAAAGAAAGAACTGCAGGAATGTCCTTAATCAATACCCTACTAGTACTAATAGAAAGCATTACAGAGAACTTAATAAACGTGTAATTAAGAATCTGGTTGACAGTCAATTGCGTGATGAGCAATGTGGATTCAGAAGTGGTAGGGGATGTGTGGATCAGATATTTTCACTTAGGCAGATTCTTGAGAAATGTTTAGAGTTTCAGAAACCTTTGGTTGCTACCTTTGTGATTTCAAAAAGGCTTTCGACTCTGTTGATCGTCATAATTTGTGGTTGATTGTGAAATCATATGGTATACCAGACAAGTTAGTTAACATAATGAAAGCTCTCTATAATAACACTGAGTTGTGTGTGAGAGTTGGTAAGGCTTGTAGCAATTGGTTTAGCATTACTTCTGGTGTTCGACAAGGGTGCATTTTGTCTCCTTTTCTCTTTAGTTTGGTTATTGATTATGTTATGCGAAATTCACTTCAAGGGAAAGATTTTGGCGTCAAATGGACAGGAGATATGAAAATTTCTAATTTAGATTATGCTGATGATTTAGCCCTTTTGGCAAATGATGTTGATGAGATGAACTCTTTCATTCGAGCTGTTGATGAGACTGGTAGTAGAGTAGGTTTGGTTATAAACAGAGAGAAAACTAAAGTGATGAAAATTGGTCAGGCAGGCTGTGATTCAGTTAATCTGAATGGTTGCAGTCTTGAGCAGGTGTCACAGTTTAATTATCTTGGGAGCTATGTAACAGATAATGGTGATGTGCGGCATGAGATTAACAGACGAATAGGGATTGCTGCCGGGACTTTTAAGAATCTATGGAGAGTGTGGAGAAATAGGCGTATACACCTAAAGACTAAAATTAGACTGTATAATAGTTTGGTTCTTTCTAGGGTTAGTTATGGTAGTGAAACGTGGACACTTTGTAAACAAGATAACAGGAAACTAGATGTTTTTGATTCCAGATGCTTATGCAGTATCTTGGGCATTAGGTGGTTCAACTTTGTAAATAATGATGAGGTTAGGCAAAGGAGTTTGCAAGCTCCTTTAAGCAGCATATTGTGCAGAGAGAGACTCCGTTGGTTTGGCCATGTTGCCCCTATGAATAATTATAGATTGGCGAATAGGGTTATGAACAGTGTGCCTAAAGGCCTCAGAAAGAAGGGGAGACCAAGGATGCGGTGGGCAGACAATGTCAAACAGGACCTTGTTAGAATTGGTGTGCAGTGGCCAGATGCAGTAGATGTAGCTCAGGATAGACTTGCTTGGAGAACTAAATTGCACGGTCTGGTTTTAAACTATTATAAAAAATTTTTTTCATAATAGTTCAAAATCAAACTTCTGAGCTTAAATTAGGGGATTGCTTCAGCACAGAGTAATGTTAACAAACAAATTGGCAATACCTTATATAACTTCTAAGAAATGGCAAACAGATGGCTTTAACAAATTATTTATGTCATAGTTTAATAAAAAAATATGCATCAAAGAAAAAAAAGAAAATATTGTTTATCAAGCTTAAATTACATATTTTTATAAGATACCTATTAAAAAATTTTAAAATGGCAATTTTTATTTTTATTTTAAATTGTTTTCTTTTATTGTACTAAAAACGGATATACACGTTCTGGACACTGGAAGAGTTAAACTGCCTTACAGTTTTAATAGTGCATTAGCACAAAATATGTCTAAATATTAAATAAAAAGCTGTGAAATCATTTCTGATTAATTAATATTTGTTTAAACAACAATTAAAAAATAATTTAAACAACAATTATCTTTCTACTGAGCTTTTTTCACAAAGACAAATGGAATGATATCAAAACATTTATCTATGGTACAGTAGAGTCATGCCAGCTGTATGATGCTGATGCCACTGAAGTTGACATAATAAACTGCATTATGTCCCAGTTAGTATTGCCTTTAACCTGCTGAGGGCGATGTGCCTCTTATGAGGCCAGAACATAGTCTTGCACGTGGGAACTATGTGACTCATATGAGGTTTTTGCACTTTCCATATTGCACACACTAGTGTTTGCATGCAGAGGGTGCCAATGCCTTTTATACTGCTCCTGCCATCTCATGAATGGTAGATCTACTACCACGCACAGTGCTTGCACCACATGAGAGGTGAAGATTGCTGCTGTTGCCTGTGAATTTCTGTGAGTACACGCCGCATTTTTGTTGTTTCTTTTCAACATATATATCCGAAGAGGATGTGCTCTGTTTGCTTACAACAATAGAATCTGACGAGAAAGCGCTTTCGGATTCCGACAACAAAAATGATTTAGGCCTAGGCCAACTTGATGATGATGAAGACAATGAAGCCGATGACATTCTGGAGTCAAAGATAGAGGATGATGAACCACAAGCTCATTCTTCAACAGGTGGGCCACGGTCTCCCCCAAAACGTACAAAAAAAGGCACCAGCCCCAACTGGAAATTGACCGGCGATTTTGTGCCCCAACTTTTCCAATGGGATGAGACAGAGGCAGGTATTGGTCATTCTGTTGACTTGGATGAAAACGGTGAAGAAATAGATTATTTTGAACGAATCATCAACAAAGATGTCATGGACATAATAGTAGAGGAAACAAACAGATATCATGAATTACAAGGATCACCAAGGACATTTAAATTTTGAAAGGAGGAACCCTGAGACTTTTAGGAAGTTAAATGGATATTTATTATATATTTATTCAACCACATAGATGCATATATTCGTTAACATTTCTTATACATCAAATTTGCATTAAAAAAAAAAATCAGGCCCTTGGGTACTGCAATGGCCAAAAAACCTACTCCTCAACAGGTTAAGAGAGTTTTTAGAAGTGAGAAATGTAACTTTAATTTCAACTTTAGTCAGATTGGCTCGGCAATACACCTCAAGAGCATTTGCAAAAGCAGCCTTAAATCAATAATGGAACCACGCCAAAGCAAGGATAAGAGGTAGAGTCTAACAAAATGATTCCAGCAAAACTGAAAGTAATAGCATCCAGACAATTTGTGATTAGCACACCAATGATGCAGAACAAGATAGGAAGAGTTTATGTTCCTCAACAAATGTCATACGATGAAACTTGGCCAAAATCTTTTGCTGTGAATAATACAGATAATTCACGATATAATTTTTCTGGCCGACTAGGGCACACTGAACAATTCTACTACAGAAAAAACAGCAATTTGGGAAACTCGCATTAGGATTTTTGATGTGAGAGCTAAAGTTCCTCGAGAAAAGCCCTCTCATAAGTTAAGTTTTGCCACTGTTGACACAGTGTTCTAAAATTGCCTTTTGTCTTTGTGGAAAAAGCTCAGTAGAAAGATAATTGTTGTTTAAATTATTTTTAATTGTTGTTTAAACAAATATTAATTAAGCAGAAATGATTTCACAGCTTTTTATTTAATATTTAGACATATTTTGTGTTAATGCACTATTAAATAAATCATTTCATTTTTGTTGAGGAACTAAAACCTGCATCATTGGTGTGCATTGGTGTGCTACTCATTAGCATAAAAATTTCTTATGGCGAAAAACTGAATTAATAGCTCCCATCGATACACGAGCTCATCTTTCAAGTCTACATGAGAAAGTTTTGGATAAAATTAGCCAAAGTTCTGAATTGAAATTAAAGACATGGTCCTGTCGACCTTCGAACTTATCTTGTAGTCCAAAGCAGGGTGTTCAGGAAGAAACTGCAAAATATCCTACCAGTTCAAATAACATTGGATTTAAACAAGCAAGTTGATAATGCACAATTAGATGATAAAAGCATTGAATCAATGTTTAATGGAAAATATGATGATGAATTATTTGATGAAAATGAGCAAAGCATCGAACCAGAAATTGTTCTGAATGCAAATAATCCTGATGAATCTAATAAATTAAGAAATTTTCTACTGTTGAAGCATCATATTCAAGCAGGCAACAATAACCCTGGAAAGAACAAATCCAAGCACATAGGATACCAATAACACGATGTCAGCCTGCAAAGTGATAACCATCAACATAACAGTCAACAGAGTAGATGACATTACAAGTGAAATCTACAGAAGTGCCTACAACTAGCTTATTGATCAGCACGGGAATGAAGTCTCCAGGAACTGATAGGATGATTAATTACTTCATTTCTTTTTCCTGGAATAAATGAAGACAGATGATTCAATATTATTTATTGCTTTTCATACCTAGAGATATCTGTTACCTAGTTTACAAAGCGTCCAAGTTTCACTACCATAACTAACCCCCCTTATACAGTCTAATTTTAGTCTTTAGGTGTATACACCTATTTCTCCACAATCTCCATGGATTCCTAAAAATCATGGCAGCAATCCCTATTTGTCTGTTAATCACATGATGCACATCACCAGTATCTATTACATAGCTCCCAAGATAATTCAACTGCAACACCCACTCAAGACTGTAACCATTCAGATCAACTGAATCATAGCCTGCCTGACCAATTTTCATCACTTTAGTTTTCTCTCTGTTTAAAATCAAACCTACTTCTACACCAGTCTCATCAACAGCTCAAATGCGAGTTCATCTCATCAACATTATTTGGCAAAAGGGCTAAATCATCAGCATAATCTAAATCAGATATTTTCAGATCTCCAGCCCATTTAAGGCCAAAATCTTTCCCTTGAAGTGAATTTCGCATAACATAATCAATAACCAAACTAAAGAGAAAAGGAGACAAAATGCACCCTTTTCAAACACTAGAAGTAATGCTAAACCAATTCCTATCTGCCTTACCAACTCTCACACATGACTCAGTTTTATTATAGAGAGCTTTTATTTAGGTTAACTAACTTGTCTGGTATACCACATGATTTCACAATCAACCACAAATTATGACAATCAACAGATATGAAAGCCTTTTTGAAATAAAAAATCCAGCAACCAAAGGTTTCTGAAACTCTAAACATTTCTCAAGAATCTGCCTAAGTGAAAATATCTGATCTACACATCCTCTACCACTTCTGAATCCCAATTGCTCATCATGCAATTTCTTGCCAACCAGATTCTTAATTCTATTAAGCACAATCATACAAAGACCTTTACTTTGTTTATCCTTTCCTTGTTTATCCTTCAATCCCTGTATACCTGTCCATTTTCAACCACACAAAACATCAACTATCTGGTACAGCTCTCTACTGTTGTACTGCCTAACTGCTTCCTTGGCTTTGTCAGCCAAGCCAAAGATTCTTATCAGCAGCTAACTGATCCTTTACATGTTTATTAAACTCTCTCTAATGCTTTCTATTAGGACTATAGGGTATTTATTAAGGACATTCCTGAAGTTCTTTCTTTCTGAAATAAGCTCAAGTGCTTTATCACTCAAATAATATTGCCTCCTCTGCCCCTTTTTTCCTAGAAGAGTATTTGTTAGTTTGAAGAAAAGACTTTTTAAAATGGTCCCATTCTTCCCCAACTTTAGTAGTAAGCAATTCGTGACTATTATAATGACTAAGTAACCTATCGTAGTAAGCTTTAACTATAACTGCATCTTTCAGAGCTTCACAATTAAACGTAAAATTTTTAACCTTAGCACAACACTTTTTAAGTTTAAGTTGCAAGACACTTTTAACAAGGTAATGTTCAGATACAATTTCAGCTCCATATATGACCTGGTATTTCTAATAGAACTAGCCCATTTGCTAGTAATAAATATATAATCAATCATATTCTTATGAAACCAATCAGGGAAAACCTATCTGTACTTATGTATGTCATAACGTTTGTAATAAGTGTAGTTATTCTCAAGCCATTAAGTTTACTTACTTGCAGGAGACATTGCCCATTGCAGCTACCAATACCAAAACAGCCTATCACCCCTCCCCAAACGTCAGAGTCAGTACCAACTTTGGCATTGAAGTCACCTAGAACAAGGGTAATATCTCCTTTCTTGATAGCATTCAAAATATTCTGAAGTTGTTTGTAAAACCTATCCTCCTCATCCTCATTGGCATCTTCAGTGGGGGCATCACAGCAGATAACCATTCAAGTCTTTAATGCTTGTCTGAAATTTTGCTGTAAGAAACCTTTCATTAATGCACTCATATCCTAAAAGAGCTTCACTAGTGTGTCTTCTGAGAAGCAGATCTACATCTTGGAGATGCTTGTATCTTTCCTCCATGAAAGGGGAAATTTAAGATTATCCTTAAGAATCTGACCTTTATCTGTCCATCTGTTCACTTGCAAGCTGAGAAGATCTAAATTACAATGGTAGAATTCTTGTGTGAAGACATCAAGAGAATAATATCTGTGTAGAGTTCTCACATTGCAACTACTTATGGAGAGAAAATGATTAGTGGGATGTTTAAGGAAACTATGTTTATTGAGAGAAGGAATGCCGACAATATCAAACAGTCAAACAGCCCCCTAATCACAGGCATGATGCAAAGAATTGTTCCCCCCCACCACTATAGGCTGAAGCCATCTACACTAGAAGACTCCTCCAATGTAGAATTTGACGATGCCAGTAGAAGCAAAGAGTTCAGGTGCTAGCAAAGACCTCTACTCAGGATTATTCACCAGCTGATGAAACATATCCTGTGAATCTATTCGCTTGGGCTCTCAACCCACAAACAGAAAACATTGCGGAAGATTTTCCCTCCACAGAAGCCCACCAGTGCAACAAATTCAGGATCCATAATCAAGCTTATTTCAGCTCAGAGCTTTATTTCAGTCCAGTGCAGTAGGTTTTATATGGTCAGCACCAGGACCTGTGTGGTTGACCATTCCTCAGCAGTGTAGAAAAAAAAATTAGCCATAGTTGTCCAGATCAGTAGGCCACACTAATCTGTCATTCCTTTCCATTTACTTCCACAAGGGGGTATCTCTTTTGAACAGCCAGCACTACAAGAAAGCGGGGTCAGACATTAGGTACTAGGCCTGGTCAGTTCTATGCATTATCACAGGAAATTGGTGCATAGTTCTCCCTCCTTTCAGTGACTACATTTATTGATTTATGATATCAATATTTTTTTTAGACTTGAGGTTTATTTAATTTTCCTTGACTATTCAGCATTAATATTTCTGCTAATGTTTCTGAAAGAAATTTTACTTTTTTGAAAATTTTCCTAGAGTCATTTTAGCAAATTGTTTTAGAAATATTAATTCATGAAACTCATACTTTAGCTCAGAAATTTTTATTAATAATGCTTCATTTTATAGTATAAAAATTTTATTAATAAACCAAGAAGAATAAAGTTTTAAAGTTGTACCTTTGCAATTATAAACAATTCCAACCAAATTCAAACAATGTGCTGAACAATTCCTAGAAATTTGGTGTAAATTTCTTCAGTAGTTTTGGATTGTATGGCTTATGTACATTATTCGAATACATACAGTAGTGTCATCTTATTCATTCATAATTGGGTCTCCTAATTGCAATTTTTATTTCATTATTATTTTTGAACCACAATTTTTAATAATCAGTAACAGAAAAGGTAAATGCAACAATTCTATTTGCATGCATGCATTTATTTTATTATTGATAACTGTTATTAATATTGATACTTATTTTCCTTCTGATTTCTTTATCTGTTTTTTAATAAGTAACTGATTGAACTGGTGTGAACCATTGGACGATGCTACTGCATTCATATATAATAAAAATAATAACATATATTTCATTATTTTGTATTTGTACTAAAAATATTTTGCTATAATGAAAAACATAAAAAACATTAAATTTTTGACTCATTAGCCAACACTAGTTTAAATATTAGAATTTCTATTTTCATTTCTTTTCTATAATTGTTTGTGCTAATGCTGTATTAGGTTCTTTAATTTTTTTTTCATCTTGTCTATGTTCTGCTATTCTTTGTTTGTATATTATTAATTAATTAATTTAATTTTTGAATTAATTAACTTCATTTATTTTTTGGGTCAGGGATTTCAATATTGTAAACTCCTTCTGTTGGTGGTAGTTTATCTCTATCATTTATAATTAATTTTTTGATACTATAATTTATGGTATAGGAAACTTTAACTTCATATTTAGCTAATGTATTCTTTTTAGTTTGGAATACCCCAAGGATGTATGGAAAACTTTAAGAGTAATTCTGTTTTTCTCTTTGCTATGCTGGAGTAGGTTGGGAATGTAGTACTTTATATCTTGTAGTACTTTATATTTTGAAATGTTTTTTTATTTTATCTCAAGTTATTAGGATATCCAGCATTCTTCACTATATCTTGAATTAAAAGTATTTACTTTTAAATATGAATTTATTGGAAGTATATCGGTATGTATGTGTAAAGTTTGAGTTTAATGTGGGGTTTTTTATAATTATTAGGGTGGCCTAATGTATATAATGAGATAAAGAAATTTTCCCATTATTTCTGATTCATATGTGAATTTTATGGTTGGCATTATATTATTAAATACCTCTATGAGATTTTGTAATTCATGCACAGAATGATCCCAAAAAATTAGTACATTATTTTATGTACTCATTTTTAGGATAGAAGGATGAAGATAGAAGGATGGTTTACATTTCACTTTTTACAATGCTTTCTGCTCTACGTGCCTAATGACAATGCTGGCCATGAGCCTGAGAGGGGAGATCCCATTGGTTTCCCCCCCCTTCACTCTCGACCCATGCCTGCCTGTTTACCACAACCAATTCGAATAGGTCTAGGGCCTCATGTATACTAAAGTACTCTTGGGCCATGGGCCTGGCCATCCTACAATCATTCACCCTTGAGCTGCATTGTTGCATTAAGAATTAGGGTATTCAGATACAGCAATAGAATATCCAAGGAATGAATGGTTGTGATGTCCTGAACATGTGTCTGGAGTAATGTGTCTCAGGCAGGTCTATGGCTCTTGAAAAGGCGGTGCCTGAAGTTCCTACCAGCATGGGTGGCTTCAGCCTTTAGTAGTGGGAGAACCTTAACCATCACTTAACTGGTTGGGCATTACCAAACCTAAACAGGAGTAATGTGTCTCAGGCAGGCCATATGGCACTTGAAAAGGTGGTGTCTGAAGTTCCTATTAGCATCGGTGATTTCAGCCTTTAGTGAAGGAAGAACAAGTCTTTGCCCCATACCTGCAATCAGAGGGCTGTTTGATATTGTTGGCCCTACCTCTCTCAATATGTGATACCCCATCATTCACTTTTGCTTTACCTCAAATAGTTTTGCTTAATTTACGTTATATTTATCATTTTGGAGATTTTTATTTCCTTTTTGGCATCACAGCACTCGTTTCCAAGAGTTAGGAGTTGCACATGCGCAACTCCGATCTTCCAACTGTCACCCGCTAAAGCGCATACACAAGGACACGCCCCCTCTTGCGTCATAGATTGCGTCGCTTGTCATTTTATGTAAATGTCTTTCCCGGCGTGCAACATGACATGTTCGGCTCTTGTTAAAACCGGTGACATGCTAGTCACAGCAGCACTTAGAGAAGCACTTAGAGAAGCATAGTAAACGTAGCATAGCGTAGCAGCACTTAGAGAAGCACAGCACATTGTAGCGCAGAGAGCATGTAGCACGGAAGAGTGCTGAGTTGATGTATCTTCTTCATTGAAGTTTTGGTGAGTGATTTTTGGAAATAAATTTGTTTGTTATTTAAACCTTTTGATGTCTTTACTAATTTTTTCTCTTGAGCAACATGAATTAAGTTTTGATTATATTTAGATATTAAACTTGACAATCATTTTTGGATTCTTACTCATTAACGCTCGCTGGTATTTTGAACCCTAACTTAACTTCATTTATTTATTTGGCAATTTGTTCATTGTTGCCTGGCGCCCGACTGAACTATCCGGAGCATAAACGTAATTGGATCAGAAAAAGGGTCCAAACTTATAAGTATTTTGCATTACTTTCGAGTGATACAAATAAACCAAGTTTCTTTAAAAATCCTACTAATCATTTTCTCTCTGCAGGTATACAGAATGTGAGGACTTTACATAGAGATTATTCTCTTGATGTCCTCACACAGGAATTCCAGTGTTACAACCTAGATAATTCTAGGCTTCAAAGAGACCAGATGGACAAGTAAAGGTCAGATACTAAAAAATAACTTTAAATTTCTCATTTCAGGCAGCAAGGATGGAAAACATCTCCAAGGTGTAGATTTGCTTCTCAGCAGATGCACCAATAATGCTCTTCTAGGATATGGCTGCATTAATGAAATATTTCCTACAGCAAAATTTAAAACGAAAATTAAAGGCTTCAATGTCATCTGTTGTTATGTCCCCACAGAGAACTCTGCTGAGAACAAGAAATATGTTTTACAGCCAGCTTCATGATATTTTGAATTCTGTGAAGAAAGGAGATATTTCTCTTGTGCTAGGTGACTTCAATGCTAAACTTGGTACTGACTCTGACCTTTGGGCAGGAGTTTTAGGTCCCTTTGGCATTGGTAGTTCCAATGACAATGGGGAATATCTCCTACAGGTGAGTAAACTTAATGATTTACGAATAACTAACACATACTACAAACATCGGGACATTTATTAATATACATGGGTTTCACCTGATGGGTTGCCAAGGAATATGGCAGATTATATTTTAATTAACAGCAAATGGGCTAATTCAGTTAGGAATACTAAATAATACAGGGGAGCCGAAATTAGGTCTGACCATTACCTGGTAAAAAGTGTCTTGCAGCTGAAGCTTAAGAAATGTTGTGCTAAGGTTATGAAAATTAGCATTAACACTGAATGCCGAAGATCCAGATATAGCCAAAGCATACCACAATAGGCTACTTAATCATTATGACAATCGTAGTTTGCTTACTGCTGAGGTTGAGAAAGAATGGAATCAGTTTAAACAGGCTTTTCTTGAAACCAATAGAACTCTTTTGGGTAAAAGGGAACAGAGGAAACAAAATTATTTCAGTAATAAGGCTACAGAACTTATTTCTGAAAGAAGAAAATGCAGCATTAATATCAATGACAATCATAAGCTTAATAAATGTGTAAAGGATCGGTTAACAGCTGATAAGAATCTTTGGTTTTATAGCTTGGCTGACAAGGCAGAGGAAGCAGTTAGACAGCATAAAGCAGGGGGTTGTGAATGCAGGAGGTTCCCTTGCAGTGAATTTCGCATAATACAATCAATAACCAAACTAAAGAGGAGACAAAACACTAGAAGTCGAACACTAGAAGAAATGCTAAACCAATTGCTACAAGCCTTACCAACTCTCACACATGACTCAGTGTTATTAAAGAAAGCTTTCATTATGTTAACTAACTTATCTGGTATACCATATGATCTCACAATCAACCACAAATTATGAAAATCAACAGATTCAAAAGCCTTTTTGAAATCAACGAAGCTAGCAACCAAAGGTTTCTGAAGCTCTAAACATTTCTCAAGAATCTGTCTAAGTGAAAATATCTGATCTACACATCCCCTACCACTTTGGAATCCACATTGCTCATCAAGCAATTGCCTGTCGACCAGATTATTAATACTATTAAGCACAATCATGCAAAGAACTTTCCCTGGAACAGAGAGTAGGTTGATAGCATACCTGTCCATTTTCTAACATACAAAACATTAACTATCTGGTACAGCTCTCTGCTGTTGTGCTGCCTAAAACTGCTTGCTTGGCTTTGTCAGCCAAGCCAAAGATTCTTATCAGCAGCTAACTGATCCTTTACATGTTTATTAAACTCTCTCTAATGCTTTATATTAGGAATGTAGGGTATTTATTAAGGACATTCCTGAAGTTCTTTCTTTCTGAAATAAGCTCAAGTGCTTTATCACTCAAATAATATTGCCTCCTCTGCCCCTTTTTTCCTAGAAGAGTATTGTTAGTTTGAAGAAAAGACTTTTTAAAATGGTCCCATTCTTCCCCAACTTTAGTAGTAAGCAATTCGTGACTATTATAATGACTAAGTAACCTATCGTACTAAGCTTTAACTATAACTGCATCTTTCAGAGCTTCACAATTAAACGTAAAATTTTTAACCTTAGCACAACACTTTTTAAGTTTAAGTTGCAAGACACTTTTAACAAGGTAATGTTCAGATCCAATTTCAGCTCCATATATGACCTGGTATTTCTAATAGAACTAGCCCATTTTCTAGTAATAAATATATAATCAATCATATTCTTATGAAACCAATCAGGGAAAACCTATGTGTACTTATGTATGTCATAATGTTTGTAATAAGTGTAGTTATTCTCAAGCCATTAAGTTTACTTACTTGCAGGAGATATTGCCCATTGCCATTGCAGCTACCAATACCAAAACGGCCTATCACCCCTCCCCAAACGTCAGAGTCAGTACCAACTTTGGCATTGAAGTTACCTAGAACAAGGGTGATATCTCCTTTCTTGATAGCATTCAAAATATTCTGAAGTTGTTTGTAAAACCTATCCTCCTCATCCTCATTGGCATCTTCAGTGGGGGCATCACAGCAGATAACCATTCAAGTCTTTAATGCTTGTCTGAAATTTTGCTGTAAGAAACCTTTCATTAATGCACTCATATCCTAAAAGAGCTTCGCTAGTGTGTCTTCTGAGAAGCAGATCTACATCTTGGAGATGCTTGTATCTTTCCTCCATGAAAGGGGAAATTTAAGATTATCCTTAAGAATCTGACCTTTATCTGTCCATCTGTTCACTTGCAAACTGAGAAGATCTAAATTACAATGGTAGAATTCTTGTGTGAAGACATCAAGAGAATAATCTCTGTGTAGAGTTCTCACATTGCAACTACTTATGGAGAGAAAATGGTTAGTGGGATGTTTAAAGAAACTATGTTTATTGAGAGAGGGAATGCCGACAATATCAAACAGTCAAACAGCCCCCTAATCACAGGCATGATGCAAAGAATTGTTCCCCCCCACCACTATAGGCTGAAGCCATCTACACTAGAAGACTCCTCCAATGTAGAATTTGACGATGCCAGTAGAAGCAAAGAGTTCAGGTGCTAGCAAAGACCTCTACTCAGGATTATTCACCAGCTAATGAAACATATCCTGTGAATCTATTCACTTAGGCTGTCAACCCACAAACAGAAAACACTGCGGAAGATTTTCCCCCCACAGAAGCCCTCCGGTGCAGCAATTTCAGGATCCAAAATCAGGCTCAGAGCCTTATTTCAGTTGTCCAGTAAGTTTTATATGGTCAGCACTAGGTGTGGTTGACCTCAGCATTTGCTCCTCAGTAGTGTAGAAAAAAAAATTAGTCATTGTTGTCCAGATCAGTAGACCACACTAATCTGGCAGCCTTCCCCTTCCGTTCACTTCAACAAGAAAGTATCTCTTTTGAAAGGACTTATGGCCTGCACCATGAGAAGGCGGGGTCAGACATTATATGCTAGGCCTGGCCAGTTCTATGCATCATCACAGGGGATTGGTGCCTAACTCTCCTTCCAGTGACTACCTACCTACCATTTACAGACCACATACAGGTCTGTAAATGGTACCAATTTAAAGCAGACATAAAAATCATATATACAGTATGTGTTATAAGTCTGGCAATGACACCAAAGTTAATGAGATGGGCTAATGAAATGCTGCAAAAAATCATTTGAAAGAGTAACAGTGAAAAATAATTTTAAATCAACTTTATAGAGACAAAATATAAATGATCAACAACAAAACTGGCTGTTCTAAATTTTGCAACAGATGAGGCTATCAGCACATAATGTTTTGCTGCCATAGCAGTAAATCCCAAGAGGTCAACATGAAGATAGTCAAATCAGTCAAAAAACTGTATATTACATTCTGAAAAACATACAAATTCCATCCTTCAAGATTCAATTTGTGCAACAACTTCACCATGATGTTACAACCATAAGATGGAGTTCTGTGAGTAGGTACTGATTAAATGAAACAATATAGGTGAAGGATCATCTAAGATGAGATGATTTTCCATCTGTCTGGTCATACGAACTGTCAGACCTTCAGATATTGGTCTGATGCACATCCCCATTGGATACAGGAACAACCTTTTCAACAACTGCAAGTGATGGTGTATTCATAAGGATTAAATCACTGAGACCTTCTTTAATGAAAATGGGAATTTACCGACCTACCTGGGTGTCTTCGGAAATGTCTTTTCTCCTTCTCTTAATGATTTGCTGCTGTTCTCTCTAGCACCTGTTTTCAACAGGATGGGGTACACACACTCATTTCTCTGCCAGTGTCCATCAGTGGTTAGATCATCACCTTTCAGGGAGGTGGATAGGAAGGAGAGGTCCCATTGAATGGCCACATCACTCACATATCAGGTGAGTGATGTGGAATGGACAGGCCAATGGACTTATTCATATGGAGATATTTAAAATCCAGGATTTATCAGAATACTCTTCAGTCAAGGCAGAATTTAAAGGATGCCATTACTAAGGAAGTGGTCCTAAAGAAATCTTAGTTTCTGTGAATGAAGCCAGGCACGGGTGCATGCAAGTGTTTTATGAACACCTGTAATTGCCACTTTGAACATTACACTTCATAAATCCTAAATGCATATGCCACCATAGTTATCATTTGTTATTAATTTGTTAGATTATTTCACATATGCTTCCATTTTTTTTTTATGTAATCGGATAAAATGTTACCACTGCCAGACTTTTGACACATACTGTACATACGTAGTAAGATCCAAAAGTTTCCGGCCAAAATATGTTAGAACAAGAATTAACAGTTATAACACTGTCAACCCCCCACCCCCACCCTATGTTTTGTTGCACTGCAGTTAAAATTTTGCAGCTCTGGCATCAGTAGCACTCCAGCTAGTGTCACAGATTAGAAGATAATTGTTGTGTCCAATATTTTAAAATGTTTAAACTTGAGTATCGCACAGTCATTAAATTTTTGGCAAAAGAAGTCGAAGGCCCGGCAGAAATTAAACAACGTTTAGATGCTGTGTACAGCAAATCTTCTCCATCATATTCGAAGGTTAAAGAATGGGCTAAGCAGTTTCACTTAGGGAGAGATTCGATTGAAGATGAACCTCGTCAAGGCAGACCTGCAGAAACACTCACTCAAGAAACAATTGCGCTGGTGCAAGAAGAGGTGCTAAAGGATAGGCAACTGAAAACTAAACAATTATCAGCAAGGTGCAGACTTTCAAAAACCACGGTGCTTCGAATTTTACACAACCATCTTGGTATGAACAAAGTGAGTGCAAGATGGGTCCCAAAACTCTTGAGTGTTGTCCGAAAACAACAACTCATGGAATGCTGCACTGAATTTTTAGCACTCTGTGAGAGGCAAGAAAAAGAAGTGATTGATTCAATTGACATGGGAGTGAAATTATGGTTCTGTACCATGATCCCCTGTCTAAATGGGAATCTATGGAGTGGTGGCATCCTGGATCTCCACAGCCAAAAAAACAAAGTGACACAATCACAAAAAAAGTCATGGCCACCATCTTTTGGGATTCTCAGGGGATTCTGCTAGTCGACTTTAAGGAATGAAATACTACAGTTACTGGTGAATATTATGCATCATTAATGTACAAATTGAAGGATATTATCAAAGAGAAACGCCAAGGAAAGCTGTCCCAGGGAGTGAGGTTATTGCACAACAATGCTTGGTTTGGTTGTTTGGGGTTTAATGGCGCATCGGCAACAAGGCCATAATGCGCCAAACAAAAGACAATATAAAAGATAAAAGACAGAGAAACCCGCAACCAAATTTAAAAATATATTTTCAACATTATAAATGGGTAAAATAACAAAAAAAAACAGGTGCATAGAAACAGAGTAAAACAACTGTAGAAATACTAAATAAAAGAATCCCAGGTGTAAGAGACCTGGGATAAATAATGCGATTAAAATATCCAGTATAATTAGTATATCAAATTCGATTAAAATATCCAGTAAATTTTAAAAATTGAAAAACA
This sequence comes from Ryuthela nishihirai, assembly GCA_038380435.1. Lineage (NCBI taxonomy): Eukaryota > Metazoa > Arthropoda > Arachnida > Araneae > Heptathelidae > Ryuthela > Ryuthela nishihirai. The sequence continues at coordinate 1,851,427 of JAWZYU010000029.1, read as the reverse complement.
GCGGTAAAATGACAATGATCTGATAAAAGATGTCCGAGTGTAAGGGGCTCGGACGTAAAATCATGGAAGTTAAAAAACATACGTCGTTCAATGTTAAAACAATGACATTCAATTAAAATATGTTTAACTGTTAAAACGGTGTCACAAAACTTGCACTTAGGTACTGCGTCCGCCTTAAGAAGAAAAGAGTGGGTTAAAAACGAGTGACCTAAGCGGAGCCGAGCAAGGACAACTTCCTCCTTACGATTCCTGCGGTAACAAGACTGCCACGGTTTGACGATAGGTTTGATCTCAAAGAGCTTGTTGGTAAGCTGTTCTGACCAAGATCTCTGCCACTGTGCCCGGAGCTCGACGGTGAAACGCTGCCGGAAATCCACATATGGAACCGGCAACGGAGAGTCGGACAGGGGCGTGGCTGACTTGGCAGCAGCATCTGCCAAGTCATTGCCCCTAATCCCGACGTGACCGGGCACCCAACAGAAATGGATGGTGGTGGTGGCTGCCAGACGATGTAGTTGCTGGCGGATCTTAGTAAGAACAGGGTGAGGCCGATGCCTCACCGAGATCAAAGCCTGTAGCGAACTAAGCGAGTCGGTGTAAAGCACACACCGACGATGATGCTTAGTCGCTACATGGTCCAAGGCGAGACTGATAGCGTGCAACTCTGCAGTGAAGATGGAACACTGCAGTGGGATCTGGTCTGCAATGATTACATCACAGCAGACCATGGCTGATCCCACCGAAGTGCCGGACTTCGAGCCATCTGTAAAGACAGGCAAGAAGTCCGGGTGCTCAGCACGATGGCTGGCAAAGAGTTGCCGGTACACACAGTCGGGTGTAAAGGCCTTCCCAGTCCTGCACAGGGAAAAATCGCAGGAAGGGGAAACAGCGAGCCAAGGTGGAAGTGGCTTGGCTGTCGACTGTGCGATGCTATCGAGACTGGTGTTGATGTCTCGCAGGTAACCTCGGAGCACAACAATGCACCAGTGCACACTTCAGTTGCTGTGAAGGCAATGCAATATCCAGGAATTAAATCACATACCATACATCCCTGGCCTAGCCCCTAGTGACTATTTTTTTGTTTTCAAAATTGAAGTCGGATCTACATGGGAAAAAATTTACAAGTGATGAAGAAGTCATTTCTGCAATTTCAGACCAATTTAAGGACAAAAATTCAGATTATTTTTTCAGTGGTATAGAAAAGTTAATTAGCCATTCTAAAAAATGTATTGAAATAAAGGGTGATTATATTGAAAATTTTAAATTATTGTTCGACTCTATTACCTCTTTAATACCTTTGGTTCAGAAACTTTTGGACCTTACTACGTATATAATATATATCTATTACAGTATGTGTCAAAAACTGTGTGTTCTTTGTGAATGAATGGAGATAACACCAATTCTATGATGCAGAAATTCTGAATCATATGGGAAATTAAAGTCATGTATCTCAGAAAAATACAAATGAAATCAGATTTCAATTTTGTATACCTCACATGAACATAAAAAAAAATTGAAAGACTATTTTAACACATACCTCCTGTTCTGTAGATTTGAAAATATTGTTTTGACCCATAGTACTCCCAGCTTTAGAAGATGCTGAGTAATGGTTAGGAGTTGAATGTTGCTCATATGAAAAAGAAAAATTCAGTACATCATTAGTTCCATTTGTAGCAGAATTTTTAAATGATGGAGAACATCTATGACTGTTATTAGAAAGCTCTGTACTATCTGAACTTGAATATACCACAGTACAAATGCCAGTTTGTTTCTTACAACTATACGGCCCTTCGGATCCAGAATCTGAATGATGAACAGAGTTTTGGAGGCTTTCTCGACATGGTTTAGTTGAATAATAACTACCAATTGGAGTGTCTCTCTCTGGAAATGATGATGATTTCTGGACTCCTTTATATACTCTTTTACAGTTGATCCTATAAAGAAAATATATGCATAAAAAATAGGAATTTATTCTTAAAGGGAATAATTACTGAACAGTTTGAATATAAAACCAATAAATTTTAATTCAATTTCCCATATTTCATATAAACATATTTACAATTCCAAAGGGAGGAAGTTGGTGGTGTGCTTTATATGCTAAAATTGGGAACAATTTTGATTTCAATTTAATATATGTAGCTGTAGTGAAGTAGATCATAAAAAGTGTTCTGTTAGCTGAAGTTTCGATATGTTGAATTGAGTAATGTTAATACTATGCTTGTGTATATTACACATTAAATATCAAAATTAAGCCAGGTTATGGGCCCAAGTCCACCTGGAACTGCACCAAAAATAAAACATACATGTGAGCAATGTTAAGCCTAATGACTACATTCATTCAGAATTAAGCTATTGTGTACTGAGCTGAATTGTGAAAATGACTGGAGCTGATAATGTTACATTAGGAATGAAAATTCCTAAACTGGAAGGTATAACGAACTGACCAGAATATAAGAATAATGTGAAATTACTTCTAACTGTACACAAAGTGTTGGGAATTGTTGATGGAACATATCGAAAGCCTAATTATCAACACCTAATGCAACAGTAAAGAAAAAAGGGCATATGAAAAATGGGAAAGTGCTATAGCCCAATTGGTATTCACTATAAGTGTCATGCCTGATATTAGTCAACAAATTCTTTCCTGTGGTAGTGCTAAAGATGTGGGAAAAGCAAGTGAGTGTTTATGAACATAGTTCTGGGCAAAAAGGTTAGATATGCTCTACAATCATTTCTTTAATTTTAAAAAAGTAAATAAACCAAGTGAAAGGTGCCACAAAATGAAATGTGTGAATGCTATTTCTGTCACAGAAGAGGGCATTTAGCAAAAGATTGCAAATATGCAAAGCAGAAAGAATTTAAAGTTAAAGAAAAGTCTGAACTGAAACCACAACAGAAAGAAAAACCTAAAGCTAATGGTGAAAATTTAATTAGTGAATGTTTCTTTGAACATAATGAAAATATTTGGATTAGTGACTGAGGAGCAACTAATCACATAACAAGAAACCTTGATTATTATATTTCATATAAGAATTTCAGTACATTGCAGACAGTCAAGGTTGGAAGTAAAGAATGATTACTAGCTTATGGAAGTGGAACGATTTTCGTTGTTGTTGTTTTACCTCTGAGCGACACTTTTTTGCACACCATGGGCTAAATGGCCAGGTCACAAGGACCCCGAAGGCTCAGAGAAGGTTGGGGGAGGAGACCCACTGGAACAGCTGTTGGGAGACAGATGGTAGCCTCCCGTCAAGGCCATCCAGCGTGTTCTTTAACGTGCACAGGGTATGGCTCTCCGCACACGGGCCCACGGCTTAACGTCCCATCCGACGGACGGCGGCCTTTCCAAGCCCATCGGTGTCCCCTACTGACCGTGGGCAGGGCGGGGAATTTTGCGGAGATAAATCTCAACGCTGACCCAGCTGGGACTCGAACCTGGGAACTACAGATTACGAGCCTGGCGCGCTACCGACTGAGCCACAAAGAAGTGGAACGATAACACTGACACTTATATAAATGGTGAATGGCATCAACACTTTTTAAATGATGTATGGTATGTTCCTGACTTTAGCTGTAATGTGATGTCACTACAATTGACAATGAATAAAGGATTTGAAATGAAAATGACTTGCAAATGATGTAAACTATTCAAGATGACAAATGGTAAAGTTGTTGTAGAAGGAAAAAGATTGCCAGGAGGCTGTATGGCATGTTGATGTGAAGTGTGAAACTAGAAGAAACAGCTGCAGTTAATATAACGAAAACTGAAAATGTTGACAATTATGGCACGAAATATTTGGACATCAAAATAAAAAACATGTTCAAAATTGGCTAAAGGCACAAGGGATGGATACAATTGTTAATGAACTTTGCAAAGCATGCATTTATGGCAAAAAACATAGACTGAAGTTTGGATCGAGAGAAAATTATCACTCTACACAACCAGGAAAACTGATACATGTTGATATATGTGGTCCAATGCAAGAGATATCAAAAGGAGGGACGAGATATTTTGCATATTTCAAGGATGATTTTTCAAAATATCATTCAGTATATTTTTAAAGAATAACTTAGAAGTAGTTAATAAACTACAACAATTACTCTCAGAAACAAAAACAGCTAGTCCCACAGCAAAAGAGCTTCTCACAGATGGAGGAAAAGAATTTGTAAATAAACAAGTTTTAGAAATTAAACAAGCTGGTAATTCATCGAATAACAATGTGATACACTCCACAACAAAATGGTGCAGCAGAAAGGGAAAATAGAGCCATAGTAGAAGCAGTCATAAAACATGCCACTAAAGTTTTGGGCAAAAGCAATAAATACAGCTACCTACATCTAGAACAGAACAGGGACGACATCAGTTAAAAGAAACCTTATGAATAATGATTTAATAAAAAACCAGTAGTTGATACCTCCACATATTCGGAACTGAGTTATGTAAAACATCAATCCAAAGTGAATGCACAATATTCCCTGTTAAGATAGACATCAAACATTAATTAATGGATTCTGAAACAAATTCATCGCCGCCACAGCGGGAATCAAACCCGCATCTCTCCAGAATCATGCCAGAGCGCGCTACCATTGCACCACGCGTCGGACAACAAATATTTTCAGAATATGACCTTATAAATCTTCTTCCTGAGAGGTGACTGAGACAGCGCCATCTATACTCAAGGAGATGCAACTTTTTCAATTGTTACATTTGATTATCAGATGTTAATGAGAAGATCGCTAACGAAGACGTTAATATATAATTAAAAATCAATCCAAAGTGAATGCACAGTATTCCCTGTTAAGATAGACATCAAACACTAATTAATGGATTCTGAAAAAAAATTCATCGCCGCCACGGCGGAAATCGAACCCGCATCTCTACAAGGATGCAGGTTCAATTCCCACCCTGGTGGCAATGAATTTTTTTCAGAATCCATTAATTAATGTCTGAGTTATGTACTTGTTCCTGATGAGAAACAAAGAAAATTAGATGCCAAAAGTGAAAAAGGAATCTTAGTTGGTTATTTTGGTGAAAAGGATGAATATAGAATTCGGATGCCAGATTCAAATAAAATAGCCACAAGTCAAGGTGATTTTCAAAGATAAATACCAACATTCAGTTTTGACATCACAGCTAAAGGAGATAAAAGGAATTACATCATCATCATCATCCTCAAGCAGCCATGGGCTACGGAGGTCCAACCAGACCACGCAGTTTAATTCGCCAAGCATATCTGTCCTGAGCTACATCTGCTGCATCCGGCCACTGCACACCAATTCAAACAAGGTCCTGTTTGACATTGTCTGCCCACCGCATCCTAGGTCTCCCCCTCCTTCTGAGGCCTCTAGGCACACTGTTCATCATCCTATTCGCCAATCTATAATTATTCATACGGGAAACATGGCCAAACCAGCGGAGTCTCTCTCTGCACAATATGCTGCTTAAAGGAGGTTGCAGACTCCTTTGCCGAACCTCATCATTAGTTACAAAGCTAAACCACCTAATACCCAAGATACTGCGTAAGCATCTAGTTTCCTGTTATCTTGTTTACACAGCGTCCAAGTTTCACTACCATAACTAACCCTAGAAAGAACCAAACTATTATAGAGTCTAATTTTAGTCTTTGGGTGTATACGCCTATTTCTCCACAATCTCCATAGATTTTTAAAAGTCCCGGCAACAATACCTATTCATCTGTTAATCTCTTGCCGCACATCACCAGTATCAGTTACATAGCTGCCAAGGTAATTAAACTGCGACACCTGTTCAAGACTGCAACCATTCAGATTAACTGAATCACAACCTGCCTGACCAATTTTCATCACTTTAGTTTTCTCTCTGTTTATAACCAAACCTACTCTACTACCAGTCTCATCAACAGCTCGAATGAAAGAGTTCATCTCATCAACATCATTTGCCAAAAGAGCTAAATCATCAGCATAATCTAAATCAGAAATTTTCGTATCTCCAGCCCATTTAAGGCCAAAATCTTTCCCTTGAAGTGAATTTCGCATAACATAATCAACAACCAAACTAAAAAGAAAAGGAGACAAAATGCACCCTTGTCGAACACCAGACGTAATGCTAAATCAATTGCTACAAGACTTACCAACTCTCACACATGACTCAGTGTTATTATAGAGAGCTTTCATTATTTTAAAACTTGCTTGGTATACCATATGATCTCACAATCAACCACAAATTTTGACGACCAACAGAGTCGAAAGCCTTTTTGAAATCAACAAAGCTAGCAACCAAAGGTTTCTGAAACTCTAAACATTTCTCAAGAATCTGACTAAGTGAAAATATCTGATCTCACATCCCCTACCACTTCTGAATCCACATTGCTCATCACGCAATTGCCTGTCAACCACATTCTTAATTCTATTAAGCACAATCATGGAAAGAACTTTACCTGGAACAGAGAGTAGGCTGATACACCTATAGTTATCACAAGAACTGCGATCACCTTTTTTGAAAATAGGGATAATAATAGCTCTGGTAAAATCTTTAGGAACCATGCCTTTATCATAAAAGTTATTCAAAATTTCAGTCATCCAAGTGGTAACCGAAACATTCCCAGCTCTGAGCATTTCTGTAGTAATTTCATCTACCCCTGGGGATTTATGAAGTTTAAGTTTAGACATAGCGAAAATAACTTCAGATTGTGTTATAGGGCCAACATTAAAGCTGCCAATGCATCTATCATCATTACAAACAATGGGAGTATAACTAACCACATTGTTTAGAACATTACTGAAATGCTCAGCCCACCTAGCCATGACAGAATCCTCACCTTCTATAACCTTACCTTGTTTATCCTGCAATCCTTGTATGCCTGTTCGTTTTCTACCACATAAAACATTAACTATCTGGTACAGCTCACTGCTGTTGTGCTGCCTAGCTGCTTCCTCAGCTTTGTCAGCCAAGCCATCAAGCCAAAGATTCTTATCAGTAGCTAACTGATCCTTTACATGTTTAATAAGCTCTCTGTAATCCTTTCTATTAGGACTAGTAGGGTACTGATTAAGGACATTCCTGCAGTTCCTTCTTTCTGAAATAAGCTCAAGTGCCTTATCACTAAAATAATTCTGCCTCCTCTGTAGGGGATGTGTGGATCAGATATTTTCACTTAGGCAGATTCTTGAGAAATGTTTAGAGTTTCAGAAACCTTTGGTTGCTAGCTTTGTTGATTTCAAAAAGGCTTTCGACTCTGTTGATCGTCAAAATTTGTGGTTGATTGTGAAATCATATGGTATACCAGACAAGTTAGTTAACATAATGAAAGGTCTCTATAATAACACTGAGTCATGTGTGAGAGTTGGTAAGGCTTGTAGCAATTGGTTTAGCATTACTTCTGGTGTTCGACAAGGGTGCATTTAGTCTCCTTTTCTCTTTAGTTTGGTTATTGATTATGTTATGCAAAATTCACTTCAAGGGAAAGATTTTGGCCTTAAATGGGCGGGAGATACGAAAATTTCTGATTTAGATTATGCTGATGATTTAGCCCTTTTGGCAAATGATGTTGATGAGATGAACTCTTTCATTCGAGCTGTTGATGAGACTGGTAGTAGAGTAGGTTTGGTTATAAACAGAGAGAAAACTAAAGTGATGAAAATTGGTCAGGCAGGTTGTGATTCAGTTAATCTGAATGGTTGCAGTCTTGAGCAGGTGTCGCAGTTTAATTACCTTGGCAGCTATGTAACTGATACTGGTGATGTGCGGCATGAGATTAACAGACGAATAGGTATTGCTGCCTGGACTTTTAAGAATCTATGGAGATTGTGGAGAAATAGGCGTATACACCCAAAGACTAAAATTAGACTCTATAATAGTTTGGTTCTTTCTAGGGTTAGTTATTGTAGTGAAACTTGGACGCTGTGTAAACAAGATAACAGGAAACTAGATGCTTACGCAGTATCTTGGGTATTAGGTGGTTTAACTTTGTAACTAATGATGAGGTTCGGCAAAGGAGTCTGCAACCTCCTTTAAGCAGCATATTGTGCAGAGAGAGACTCCGTTGGTTTGGCCATGTTGCCCGTATGAATAATTATAGATTGGCGAATAGGGTTATGAACAGTGTGCCTATAGGCCTCAGAGAGAAGGGGAGACCTAGGATGCAGTGGGCAGACAATGTCAAACAGGACCTTGTTAGAATTGGTGTGCAGTGGCCAGATGCAGTAGATGTAGCTCAGGATAGACTTGCTTGGAGAACTAAATTGCACGTTCTGGTTGGACCTCCGTAGCCCATGGCTGCTGGAGGAGGAGGAGGAGGAGGAGGAGGAGGAGGAGGAGGAGGAGGAGGAGGAGGAGGAGGAGGAGGAGGAGGAGGAGGAGGAGGAGGAGGAGGAGGAGGAGGAGGAGGAGGAGGAGGAGGAGGAGGAGGAGGAGGAGGAGGAGGAGGAGGAGGAGGAGGAGGAGGAGGAGGAGGAGGAGGAGGAGGAGGAGGAGGAGGAGGAGGAGGAGGAGGAGGAGGAGGAGGAGGAGGAGGAGGAGGAGGAGGAGGAGGAGGAGGAGGAGGAGGAGGAGGAGGAGGAGGAGGAGGAGGAGGAGGAGGAGGAGGAGGAGGAGGAGGAGGAGGAGGAGGAGGAGGAGGAGGAGGAGGAGGAGGAGGAGGAGGAGGAGGAGGAGGAGGAGGAGGAGCCTATCATGGTAAGCTTTGGCTATAACTGGATCTTTCAGAGCTTCAGTATTAAAGGTATATTTTTTAACCCTAGCACAACACTTTTTAAGTTGCAAGACACTTTTAACAAGGTAGTGGTCAGATCCAATTTCAGCTCCCCTATATGCCCTGGTATTTCTAACAGAACTAGTCCATTTGCTATTAATTAATATATAATCAATCATATTCTTATGCAGCCCATCAGGTGAAACCCATGTGTATTTATGTATGTCACGGTGTTTGTAATATGTGTTAGTTATTCTGAAACCATTGAGTTTACTTACCTGTAGGAGACGTTGCCCATTGCCATTGCAGCTACCAATACCAAAAGGGCCAATCACCCCTCCCCAAAGATCAGAGTCAATACCAACTTTGGCATTGAAGTCACCAAGAACAAGGGTAATATCTCCTTTCTTGACAGAATTCAAAATATCCTGAAGTTGTCCATAAAACCTATCCTTCTCATCCTCATCAGCATCCTCAGTGAGGGCATAACAGCAGATAACATTCAAGTCTTTAATGCTTGTCTGAAATTTTGCTGTAAGAAACCTTTCATTAATGCACTCATATCCTAGAAGAGCATCATTAGCATGTCTGCTGAGCAGCAGACCCACACCTTGGTGATGCTTTCCATCCTCCCTCCCTGTAAAGAGAAATTTAAAGTTATTTTTTAAGTATCTCACCTTTACCTGTCCATCTGGTCTCTTGCAAGCCTAGAATATCTAGGTTATAGCGCTGGAATTCCTGTATGAGGTCATCAAGAGAATAATCTCTATGTAATGTCCTCACGTTCCACGTTCCTGCGGAGAGAAAATGATTAGTAGGGTTTTTAAAGAAATTAGGTTTATTGAGATTGATAGGGCGAACAATATCAAACAGCCCCCTGATCGCAGGCATGGGGCAAAGACCTGTTCTTCCTCCGCTAAAGGCTGAAGTCACCGATGCTGGTAGGAACTTCAGATCCACCTTTTCAAGTGGACATTTTCAAGAGCCACATGGCCTGCCTGAGACACATTACTCCAGTTTAGGCTTGACGATGCCCAACTAGCTAAGTAAGGTTCAGGTACCTACGATGGCCTCTGATTAGAATTATCCACCAGCTGATATTAGGTATCCCATGCCTCTGTTCACTAGGTGTGGGGGTGGCTCAGTCGGTAGCGCGCCAGGCTCGTAATCTGCAGTTCCCAGGTTCGAGTCCCAGCTGGGTCAGCGTTGAGATTTATCTCCGCAAAATTCCCCGCCCTGCCCACGGTCAGTAGAGGACACCGATGGGCTTGGAAAGGCCGCCGTCCATCGGATGGGACGTTAACCCGTGGCCCCGTGTGCAGGAGAGCCATACCCTGTGCACGTTAAAGAACACGCTGGATGGCCTTGACGGGAGGCTACCATCTGTCTCCCAACAGCTGTTCCAGTGGGTCCCCTCCCCCAACCTTCTCTGAGCTTTCGGGGTCCCTGTGACCTGGCCATTTAGCCCATGGTGTGCAAAAAAGTGCTGCTCAGAGGTAAAACAACCCAAACAACCCAACCCTCTGTTCACTTAGAGCTGGCAACCCAGTAGCAAACAGAAAACACAGCAGCAGGACTCTCCCTCAACAGAGGCCCACCAGTGCAGCAAGTCCAGGATCAATAATCAAGCTCAAATCCATAAACAAGTCCAGTCTAGTAGGTATAAATGGTCAGCACCAGGACCCTGTGAAGTTGACCACTCCTCAGCAGGGTTGAAAAGAAAGAAAAAAGTGGCCATAGATGACCAGATCAGTAGGCCACACTAAACTGGCAGCCCTCCCCTTCCGTTCCCTTCCAAAAGAGAATATCTCTTTTGACAGGTACATTAGGTGCTGACCTGGCCGGTTCTGTGCATCATCACTAGGGATTGGTACACAGCTCTCCTTCCAGTTTATGCCTAGCTACCATTTACAGGTCAAAAAGGAATTACAAAGGATAAAAAGTCTTCAACAGATGCAAGTGAGGATAATGCACAAATCAGTAACACTGAAGTCTGTAAACTGAAAAAGCTAGCATTGGTGATGATGAAAACTCTATAAAGTATACTTTAAGAGACTGCACAAAGGTATTAAAACCTGAAAGATATAAAGATGCACAAGTCAATATTGAAAAAAATTTGATACCTATAACATACAAAGAAGCAATAGAATCCCCAGATGAACATTTTGGAAAGAAGTAGCGGAAGATGAAGTGAATTCTCTAAGAGAAAATGAAGTATAAGAATATTCATCATTATCACAACAACAGAAGTTTACTGATAACAAGTGGGTTTTAAGAGTCAAATTCAAGAATGGAAAAATTGCCAAATATAAAGCAAGGCTAGTGGCAAAGGGATTTTCACAAAAAAGGGAAATAGATTACAATAAACTTTTAGCCCAGTCATAAGACATGATACAAATAAGAACTCCTTAGCGATTGCTGTTAGTGGAAATCTGAAATTAGCTCAGTTTGATATAAAAACTGCTCTTCTGTATGGTAAATTAGAGAATGAAATTTACATGAAACAACCTGAAAGATTTGACAATGAAACAATTCAAGTGTGGAAACTGAAGGAAAGATTTTATGGACTTAAGCAATCCTCAAGATATTGGAATCAAAAGCTTGATAATTTTATGAAGAGGTCTGGAAAGAAAGTAAAGCTGACCCATGTCTATTCTTTTGAAAGGCAATGACAGTGAAAAATTCCTTGTTGCTATGTAGGTTCATCATCTGCACCAACTACTACACACCATCATCAGCATAAGTTGATGATGGTGTAGTAGTTGGTTCAGATGAACAAAAAAATCAAAGCGTTTCTACAAGAGGTTCACCATCTACACTGGAAGACTTCCTCCAATGTAGAATTTGACGATGCCAATTTGACGATGCAAAGAGTTCAGGTGCCTGCGACGACTTCTGCTCAGGATTATCCACCAGCTGATAAACATATCCTGTGAATCTATTCACTTGGGGCTGTCAACCCACAAACAAACCCCAAAACAAAAAGGTTATAGAAGGTGAGGATTCTGTCATGGCTAGGTGGGCTGAGCATTTCAGTGATATTCTGAACAATGCGGTTAGTTCTATTCCCATTGTTTGCAATGATGATAGATGCATTGGTGGCTTTAATGTTGGCCCTATAACACAATCTGAAGTTATTTTGGCTGTTTCTAAACTTAAACTTCATAAATCCCCAGGGGTAGAATTCTTGAAAGGTTTAATATGACTGAAGCAAATATAGTAGAAACACCAAATAACAACTCACATCTTCCAAGGGAAGATGAAGATATTATGCAGAATATTTCTTATTGTGAAGTAGTTGGAAGCTTGAAGTATTTGGGCTGTACTTATATATTGCTCATGCTGTGAGCAAAGTTTCCCAAAAACTTGACACACCATGGAAAAGGGAATCGGAAGCAGTGAAGAAAATTTTTAAATATTTGTTTGGAACAAATGAATAATGTGAACCATTCCAAAACTATCATAAAACAGGAATTTTGGATGCTAAGCCAAAAGCAAAAAATTGGCTTCACTATCCACAACTGAAGCAGATTTTGTGGCTGCGAGCAAAGCAGCAAAAGAAATCATCTGGTTAAATAGATTATTCAGTGAAATTTCTCCATTGAAAGAACAGCCATTTCTACAAGTACATAATACAAGTGAAATTAAATTGATTAAAAAACCAGAATTCCACAGAAGAACCAAACACATAGAAATAAAATACTTTTTTATGAATGAAAAATACTTCAGGTTGAACACATTTCCAGTGAAGAACAAGTGACTGATATCATGACCAAAGAACTTCCAAAACCACGATTTCGAAAGTTAAGAGAACTCTTGGGAGTAAAAAATATCTAAAATGTTGATTAAGGGGAATTGTTGAAAAATATAATCTTAACATTTAAAAATAAAGTTGGCAACATTAATTTTTACATGTTAATAGTGGCAACAATTTTGATTTTAATTAGATATATGTATATCATAAAAAGTGTTCTGTTAGATCATAAAAAATCTGCTGATCATAAAAAGTGTTCTGTTAGCTGAATGTATGTATCAATATATTCAATTGATGTTCAATTTTATTCAATTTATTGATTATTCAGTTTTATTGTATAATGTAATATTATGCTTGTGTATATTACATGTTAAATATCAAAATTAAAAATGGTAATTATTTAGCATACTGAAGCAAATACATTTTTAACACAGATGTCAGTTATCAATGGTTAATGAGGCTAAATCAATGATTAATTAGGTCAAAGCTGTAAAATTCTAGGAATATTGTCCAATTATTCATTTACAGATTTAAATGAAAATCTTTACAAATGTAGTGAGGATTAAATCATCAATGCATGTTTTCCTAAACTTTTAAAAAGTAAATCTGGGGAACTCATAATGAAATGTTGCACCATGGTCCAATCTGATTATGATATGCCCCTGTTCACTAGAGCCTATATTTCTGAACAAATATTTCTTTAAATTAATTAAATATTGAATAAACTCGACTTTTTTGGCATACACTAAGTAATTACCACTTTTGAGTCGATTCAAATTTTTAGAGGAAAAATTGTCTTGAGCCAGGTGGGATATGAACCCATAACCTCCTGATAACATATCAGGTGCTCTGGACCACTAAGCTACTAGCTGCCGATCAAGATCACCTCTAATTGATGATATGAACATTTTCTACCTACAGTACATATTCCATTATGTCACATGTAGGCGTTGTTCAGGCAATATAGCCACAAGCAGCAGATAAATATCATATAGATGAAACGTATATATTACAAGTATACAGTTGATTAAATATTGAATAAACTCGACTTTTTTTGGTATACACTAAGCAATTACCACTTTTGAGTCAATTCAAATTCTTAGAGGAAAAATTGTCTTGAGCCAGGTGGGATATGAACCCACGACCTCCTGATAACATGTCAGGTTCTCTGGACCACTGAGCTACCGGCCACCGATGAAGATCTCCTCTAATTGATACGAAAATTTTCTATCTACAGTACATATTCCATTATGTCCAGAACACCTGACATATTATCAGGAGGTTATGCATTCATATAACACCCAGCTCAAGACAATTTTTCCTCTAAAAATTTGAATAGACTCAAAAATGGTAACTACTTAGTGTATCCTTAAATTAATTTTTATCAAAACCCTTTAACACAGTTTCGACATAAAGAATCACATCTCAGGCTATTGCTGAATGAGCATACATTCTCATAGCTTGTGGCTTCATTTCTACTCAAACTATTGAAATTTTTATTTCCATTCCAAGGGCACACATTAATATAATAATGCCTTTAAGAATATAGGAGATCTGGCAACAGCAGCAGATTTAAATATTATGTTCACAGAGAACAGTGAATGGTAACAATGGATTTGGCAGTATTTACCATAGGAAGAGCATGGTAAATATTTTTGCTTGTAGCAAGCCCCTCTTTTGTAATTTCAATTTGAAATTCAGCAGTGAAATGTTGATGACAACTTGAAACACTCTGTGGAATTTTGAAGAATCTACCATAATTTCCTAATAAGTTATGGCTGCCACAGACAGATGGATATTTGGGGGTTTATGGTGGTCAACTAAGGCAATAATGCACCAAATGAAATTAAAAAAAAGGGGGTTGAAAATATATATAACCCACAAAGAAAGTTAAAAGCAAATACAAAAATATAATGAAGGTATAAATGCAGTGTGCATAATGAAATTAAGATTAAAATTATTTTATGAGCACTATAGGTGCTATACTAGTCGCATAGTATTAGGAAAAACAATCAGCTCATTGAAAACTAATGGAGCAATTGAAAGTTGTATATAGGTGTGGTAAAGTTTTCGTTAATTAATTAGTCATATCTGTATTGGCTCCATTACTGTATTCTTGTTGATACAGCTTCTTCACTTGTCAATGAAGAAATGCCCACAGTCTGTGCCTGTTCCTCAAAGGATTTGATGCTTTCACAGGTCCAGTGTTGATGCTTCTCACTCTTTGGGATCTGAGAATTATTTTGTGTTGTGGTTTTAATAATAAGCACTCTGTTGCATTGGTGGTGATTGCTGTGGCATCAGTCATTGCATGCAGAGGATTCTAAAGTTCACATTGCTGGATTATTATACAAGATACTTGTGACTATGCATTATTACATGTTTAATGCTGTGCCCTTTAACATGTTGTCCAGTAAATGCTGTGTGCTGGAAATGCAATGGTCTCGATTAGTGGATGCACATGTGGGATGTATGGAGTCAACAAAGCCATGATGCTCAAGTGATGTGAAGAGAGGAATGACTTAGAAGTGTATTATGAGATGCATTGGGCAATCCAATTTCCCCTGCTGTGCAGTTTAGTTTCCATTTTGCATTTCATTCTCCCCATCGATCAGTCCGTAAATGGTAGCTAGATATTCACTCAAAGGAGAGGTATGCACTAATCCCCTCTGATGATACCTAGAACTAGTCAAGTCTAATACCTAGATTATGACCCCACCTTCTTGTGGTGCAAGGTCATTAGTTGGGTTGTTTTACCTCTGAGTGGCACTTTTTTGCACACCGTGGGCTAAATGGCCAGGTCACATGGACCCCAAAGGCTCAGAGAAGGTTGGGGGAGGGGACCCAGTGGAACAGCTGTTGGGAGACAGATGGTATCTTCCCGTCAAGGCCATCTAGCGTGTTCTTTAACGTGCACAGGGTATGGCTCTCCCACACACGGGGCCACGGCTTAATGTCCCATCTGACGGACGGCGGCCTTTCCAAGCCCATCGGTGTTCCCTACTGACCGTGGGCAGGGCGGGAAAATTTTGCGGAGATAAATCTCAACGCTGACCCAGCTGGGACTCGAACCTGGGAACTACAGATTACGAGCCTGGCGCGCTACCGACTGAGCCACCCCTGCCCCATTAGTTTAATAAAATATACATCAAATGAAAAAAGAAAATATTATTTTTCAAGTTTGAATTACATATTTTTAAAGGATATATATATATAAGGATATTTTCAAACTGTAATTTGTTTTTAAATCACAGTTTCATGTGTTGTAAAAAAAAAAGCCTATAGACGTCCTTGACCCAGGAAGGGTTAATTGTAAGAAATCAGCAATAAACATTTATTTTATAAGGGTATATTGATATTCCTTCAAATAAGGAAATGTTAAAAAAAAGTTTTTTAATATTTCCTTATGAAATTCATATATAACTTAACAAATCTAGCAGGACACAATGACACTCTTACAAATTCAAAAAAACAGCGAAATATAAAGTTCAACAAACTTTATAACCCAACCCAGATCAACTAATAAAATAAAACACAATATACTAATAGTTTCCCTATATTCTGGGAATAGTTGGTTGGTTGTTTTACCTCTGAGCGGCACTTTTTTGCACACAAACAGCCAGGTCATAAGGACCCCAAAGGCTCAGAGAAGGTTGGGGGAGGGGACCCACTGGAACAGCTGTTGGCAGACAAATGGTATCCTCCCATCAGGGCCATCCAGCGTGTTCTTTAACGTGCACAGAGTATGGCTCTCCCACACATGGGGCCACGGCTTAACATCCCATCTGACAGATGGCAGCCTTTCCCAGCTCATCAGTGTCCCCTACTGACTGTGGGCAAGGCGGGGAGTTTTGTAGAGATAAATCTCAACACTGACCAAACTAGGACTCAAACCTGGAAACTGCAGATTATGAGCCTGGCATGCGACCGACTGAGCCACCCCCGCCTCCTCCAGGAATAGCAAAAACTATAAAAAGTATATTAATTAAATATGAATAAAGTGTGCTTTATATAGTACCTAATACAATTAAAAAATTGGTTAAACCCTTCCAGTGTCCACATCATCTGAATACGTTCATAGATTCCAATTGAGAGGCCAAGGACATATGTGTATATACACACATTTTTAATACAACAAAAAAATCGATTTTTTAAGAATAATAATTGCCATTGCAAAATTTTCTTATATATGTGTGTGTGTTATTAAAATATATAATTCAGGCTTGAAAAATAACATCTTGTTTTTTCATTTGATACATATTTCATTAAACTACAATATAAATGACTTGTTAAAGTGATCTAATTGACATTTCTTAGAAGCCCTATTGCTGATAGATGATTGCTGATTTGTTTGTTAAATTTACTTTTTGCTGAAGCAACCCCTTTATTTATATTCACAAGTTTAATTTGAACTATTATCAACAAATTTTTCCTTAAAGTTTCGAAAATCTCCTGAAAATTAACAAAAAAAAAATTGCTCTTTTTAAAACAGCAGTTTTTGGAAGTAATTTTGAAGTATGTACCGCCATTTTTTTTTTTCTGTTTTGCACTCTTTTCTGCCATAAGCCTATTTCAACATTCCCATGATTTTTTTTATTTCAACATTCCCAGGATTATTTTTTATCATTTATCCCTGCATTTTATGAGTCTTTCCCATTCTCAAAAACGAAACTAAGTAAAAACAGCTTTCTTAGGCTTTTCAAGACTGGCTGCAGCTAGATCACAGCTCACTGCCTGCAGACAATCTTCTTATCTTCAAATTCAACAAGGTTGGCCTGTTGAGTCATCTGCCTAAGAATCAACTTTTCTTGTGAAACATACTCTTTTCTTCCCAAAAGGTGCGAATTTTTTTATTGTCAGTTGATTTGATAGGGAGTAGGGTCTACAATGAAACAATGCTGGAAATTTGAAGTTAGGACTCCTGTCCTCTTGCTATTGTTTTCTATCAGATGCATTGAAGCTGTTAAGTTTCAGTAGGTGTGAAGTAGAGGAGGCCCAGAAGCAGTAGAGAATACTAACAGGGAAAAGAGTGCAAAGAAGTGAAAGTGTTCATGTTGTGATATAGTTTCTGGGTGTTTAGTCCTTAAAAGGACTTATACTAAATAATCACCACTTTGTAAGTCAATTTAATTTTAGAGAAAGAATTGTCTTGAGCCGTGTGGGATACAAACCCACAACCTCCTGATAACATGTCAGGTGCTCTGGACCACTGATTTACCGGCCTCCAATCAATAATGGAATATGTACTGTAGGTTGAGAATGTTCAAATCATCAATTAGAGGAGATCTTGATTGGCTGCCAGTTGCTCAGTGGTCCAAAGTACTGACACGTTATCAGGATGTCGTGGGTTCATATCCCACCCGGCTCAAGACAATTCTTCCTCTAAAATTAAATCAACTTACAAAGTGGTGATTATTTAGTATATACCAAGAAAATAGAGTTAATTCAATATTTAATCAATTGTACTTGTAAGAAATACTTTTCATCTATAAGGCATTTATCTGCCAATTGTGGCTAAGATCGCCCAAACAGTGCCTATATGTACTGTAGGTTGAGAATGTTCATATCATCAATTTGAGGAGATCTTGATTGGTGGCCCAGAGCACCTGAAATGTTATCAGGATGTCGTGGGTTCGTATCCTCCCCGGCTCAAGAGAATTTTTCCTCTAAAATTAAATCGACTTACAAAGTAATTATTTAGTATTATACCAAGAAAGTCAAGTTTATTCAATGTTTAAATAAAATGACTTTTTGTGTGGTGTTGAAGAAATGTTAGCTTGTGGGTAGTGGCATGTGTTTATGATTAATCCTTAAAAGGATTTTTTTGATGCTGTACTCCTTAGAACTTTTTATTCATCTTTATTGCTTTTTTTTTTGGGGGGGGGGGGAATAAAAAGGAATACATCCAATAGGAATTGGAGTTGTGGGTTTATGAGGAAAACTGTATATGCAGGTTATTTTTTGGGGGGGTCGAGGCTGTCAATGTATTTTTTTTTTTTTTTTTTGAGTCATAGACACGTTAAGGGTTGTGTTAGATAGGGGGAGTCCACTAGAGATGTGTAGTTGCCTGATACTTGAGGTTTCAAATATAACTTTTTAAGTCAAAGTGCAAGCATATAAAATGATATAAGGAGGGTTGGATTGTGTTGTTTTACCTCTGTGAAGCACTTTTTTGCACACCATGAGCTAAATGGCAAGGTCACATGGACCCCGAAGGCTCAGAGGAGGTTGGGGGAGAGGACCCACTGGAACAGCTGTTGGGAGACAGATGGTAGCCTTCCGTCAAGGCCATCCAGCGTGTTCTTTAACATGCACAGGGTATGGCTCTTCTGCACATGGGGCCATGGCTTAATGTCCCATCCAATGAACGGTGGCCTTTCCAAGCCCACCGGTGTCCCCTACTGACCATGGGCAGGTCAGGGAATTTTGTGGAGATAAATCTCAATGCTGACCCACCTGTGACTCGAACCTGGGAACTGCAGATTACGAGCCTGGAACCCTACCTACTGAGCCACCCTTGCCCAATATAAGGAGGAGTTGCTAAGCATCTATATTAGTAAAGTGAATGAGATTTTATTTTCTTTTAGTCTTTTATCCCAGGGTTTGAGCTCATATAGGTTTTCATTTTTCCTAGTAGATATTTCATAAATATATGATTTTTTTTTTTTTGAGGTGGTCTGTTAAATAGCTTGATCTAAGATTATTTGGATAGGGTGAGTATTGGGAGGTTATTTTATTTGTTTAGACTGAAATAAGTTACAGTACAATTCCTGCTGTTGATTTAACCAAAGATTTCAAATAGATATACTTTGCTATTTAGTTCTGTAGTGATTTATTTAGGTTTTGAAATTTGTAAACTAAATTGACATTTCCTTTTTAGTTTATTTGAGGGGATATGTTTCGTTTTCCTTTTCTATTGTAATTTATTCAGATAAGTTTTATCTTGAAGGAATGGATCCACAGTGATAGTGGGAGAAGGGCAATTAGCATCAGTGTTTTATCATTAGGTGGAAGGGAAAGAGAGCCCAAACAGCTGGATCAGGAAAAGGGTGGGTTAGATTAGGCTGGACTGGCATTAGGGTAATCCTATTGTATGAGTGACAGTTGCAAAAGGAGTGGGGAGTGTGTTCAAGGGAAGCAAACAAAAGCTAGGAGATGGCTGCTAATCCTTTTGTATTGTAACAAAATGAGGTGGGGAGAAGAGCAAGATTATATTTGGGTAGTGGTGTAGGAAGGTCAAAGTAACTATAAGAAAGAAGATTATAATCAGCTAATAGGGTGAGCTAAATTAATGTAAAGATCATGTGGGTTACAATAATGGGATGGAGGAGTTTAGAAAGTGATCTGTAGTAAGTGACAGAAGTAAACCAGGGCAGTGGGGGATTATTAGGAGGGTAGAAAAGCATTACTTCTTTCAAGAGATAAGTTTCAAATAACTCCCAACTAAAAGGAAAACTCAAATGCAATGGAAAACACCAGCATCTTTCAAAAAACGAAAGAGGTGTGTCCAAATGTATTCTGTACTAAAACTTGAAGAGGGGTATAGAATGTTTGATAGAGTGGGTTGAGGAATGCTGTAGTTATGGTGGTGAAGGGAGGGCTGGCCATGGAGTAATTGTGGGCATTGAAGGAGGACACGTTCTACCGATTCCACCTGTGGCAGTGAGGGCAGTAAGGTGCGAATTTTTTGTTTATAGTATGGAGGAATTTATTGACTTTAGGGTGCCCAATTCTTAATCTTGTGATTTTAACTTGAAGGGGCCAGTTAGGTTGGTTGTTTGGGGTTTAATGGCGCATCGGCAACAGGGCCATAATGCGCCAAACAAAAGACAATATAAAAGATAAAAGAAATCGAACCCCGTAACCAAAAGTTAAAATACAGTTTCAACATTGTAAAGTGGTAAAACAACAGAAAACAAGTGTATAGGAACAGAGTAAAACAAGTGTAGAAATATTAAATAATATAATCCCAGGTGTAAGAGACCTGGGGTAAATAATGCATAAATTACGGTAAAATCAAATTCGTTTAAAATAACCACAATATTTCAAAAAGTTAAAAACTGGAGATAAAATGCAATGATCAGATAAAAGATGTCCGAGTGTAAGAGGCTCGGACATAAAATTATGAAAGCTAAAATAACATTGACGTTCGAAATTAAAACACGGACATTCGATTAAAATATGTTTAATAGTTAAAATGGTGTCACAAAACTCGCACTTAGGTACGTCGTCCGCCCGTAAAAGAAACGAATGAGTAATAAACGAGTGACCTAAGCGGAGCCGAGCAAGTACAACTTCCTCCTTGCGATTCCTGCGGTAACAAGACTGCCATGGTTTGATGATAGGTTTGATCTCAAAGAGCTTGTTCGTAAGCTGTTCTGACCAAGATCTCTGCCACTGTGCCCGGAGCTCGATGGTAAAACGCTGCCGGAAATCCAGATAGGGAACCGGCAACGGAGAGTCGGACAGGGGCGTGGCTGACCTAGCAGCAGAATCTGCCAAATCATTGCCCCTGATCCCGACGTGACCGGGCACCCAACAGAAATGGATGGTGGTGGTGGCTGCCAGATGATGTAGCTGCTGGCGGATCTTAGTAAGAACTGGGTGAGGACGATGCCTTACCGAGATCAAAGCCTGTAGCGAGCTAAGCGAGTCGGTGTAAAGCACACACCGACGATGATGCTTAGTCGCCACGTGGTCCAAGGCGAGGCTGATAGCGTGCAACTCTGCAGTGAAGATGGAACACTGCAGTGGGATCTGGTCTGCAATGATTACATCACAGCAGACCATGGCTGATCCCACTGAAGTGTCGGACTTCGAGCCATCTGTAAAGACAGGCAAGAAGTCCGGGTGCTCAGCACGATGGCTGGCAAAGAGTTGCCGGTACACACAGTCGGGTGTAAAGGCCTTCCCGGTCCTGCACAGGGAAAAATCGCAGGAAGGGGAAACAGCGAGCCAAGGTGGTAGTGGCTCAGCTGTCGACTGTGCAATGCTATCGAGACTGGTGTTGATGTCTCGCAGGTAACCTCGGACGCGCAAACCGAAAGGACGAATGGCAGTCGGCCGATTAGTGTAAAGTAGTTCCCACTTCGGACTGAAAACGCAGTCCCAAGTGGGATGGCCTGGCAGGGATCGCAATTTAGAAGCATATTGTAGGGACAACTGCTGACGGCGAAGAGATAAAGATGGTTCGTCGGTCTCAACGTAAAGACTCTGGACCGGTGAGGTGCGGAAGGCTCCCGTGCAAACACGGAGGGCCTGATGATGGAGGGGGTCCAGCACCTTCACCACCGAATCCCGGGCCGAGTCGTACACCTGGGATCCGTAGTCCAGTTTCGATCGGACAAGTGCACGGTACAGGCGGAGCAAAGAACATCGGTCCGCCCCCCAAGAGAGGGAGGAGAGGACCTTGACGATGTTCAATGCCCGCGTGCACTTGGACCTGAGATGACGTATGTGTGGTAAAAAGGTCAATTTCCGATCGAATATGAGACCGAGAAACTTGGTCTCCGCCACAACTGGAATGATGTTACCCCCGAGCCGCAGCTCGGGATCCAGGTGAAGATTACGCTTGTGGCAAAAGTGCACACAAGCGGTCTTCTGTGGGGAGAACCGAAACCCGTTTGCCGTCGCCCAAACCGAAAGATTGTTCAGGGCAATTTGCAATTGTCTTTCAATGACCCTCATGCTGGAAGATGAGCAAAAGATGCTAAAGTCATCAACATAGAGGGCATTGCCTACGGATGGAGGAAGTTGTCTAGTTATGGAATTAATCTTGACAGCGAAAAGCGTAACACTCAGAACGCAGCCTTGTGGCACCCCCTGTTCTTGGGGGTACGGCCGCGACAGAGTGTTACCGACACGGACACGAAAAGAGCGTGTCGATAAGAAGTTGGAGATGAAGATCGGCATGTGACCTCTCAAGCCGAAGCTGTGGAGGTCACGAAGAATGCCGAATCTCCAAGCCGTGTCGTACGCTTTTTCGATGTCGAAGAAAATTGACACCAGGTGCTCTCTACGTAAAAAAGAATTCCTGATAGCCGATTCGAGGCGTATCAGGTGGTCAAGAGTTGACCGTTGCCTGCGAAAGCCACACTGGGTGTTGGAAAGAAGGTTGTGGTGTTCTAAATACCAGATGAGTCTGGCATTTACCATTCTTTCCAACACCTTGCACACGCAGCTCGTCAATGCGATGGGACGATAATTAGAAGGAATCTTGGGATCTTTCCCTGGCTTGGGGAAGGCCAAGACGATGGCCTCCCGCCAGGAGTCCGGAAACTGCTCCTCGAGAAAAATGCGATTGAAGAGATGGAGCAGCCGATCCTTACTCGATGGTGAAAGATGTTGGAGCATGGCATAATGGACATTGTCCGGCCCTACAGCAGAGGCACGAGAAGAGTGCAGAGCAAGGCGAAGCTCCTCCGCTGTGAATGGCCTGTTGTAAGGCTCCAGGCCATTCGAGTGGAAAGACAGCGGAGAGCGTTCCGCCCTGCCCTTCTGGGCCAGAAACTCGGGGGAGTAAGAAGAAGAAGAAGAGATGGAGGAGAACGACTCCCCCAGAGTATCGGCAATTGCTTTGGGATCAGCAATTGCCTGTCCATTGTGCTCCAGGATCGATAACGAGTGGGACGTGTAGTTCCCACTCATCTTCCGGACTTTATCCCACACGACCTTAGAACTAGTCGTGCGGGTGATAGAAGATGTATACTTGATCCAAGATTCCTTCTGGCTCTGGCGTCGGACGAAACGAGCTTTCGCCCTGGCGCGTTTGAAATTTTCGAGGTTGGGGGTTGTCGGATATCTCCGAAACACCCCCCAAGCCTTGTTCTGAGCCTTACGAGCTGCGGTGCAATCTGGATTCCACCACGGTTTCGGAAAGCGAGGAAACCGTGTAGAAGTTTGAGGAATTGTTGATGCAGCTGCATCTACGATACAGTCCGTTATCTCCGCTACTGCCACATTGATTGGCTCCTGGCTGACAGAGTGGTCATCGAGCTCAGAGAGCAGCTCGAAACCACCCCAGTCAGCCCGATCCAGCCTCCACCGTGAAACGCGTGAAGGGCTGCAAGGCCCCCCACGGGAGATGGTGCACACCACGGGGAGGTGATCGCTTCCGTAAGGGTTGTCCTCGACCTCCCATGTAAAGAGTGGAAGGATCGAGGAGGAGCAGATGGTGAGGTCAATGGCAGTGAAAGTGCGGGTTGGGGAGTGAAAGTAAGTACTGACACCGGTGTTCAACAGGGAGAGAGAAGGATCCAGGAGCCACTGCTCTAGGACCCCACCCCTCCCGTTGGTGTCAGCACTGCCCCAAAGTGGACTGTGTCCGTTGAGGTCCCCCATAATGAGGAAGGGGGACGGCAGCTGCGAGACGAGATCATCAAGGTCTTCCTGGAAGACGATGCTCCCAGGGGGAAGATATACAGAGCAGACAGTCAGCGAGAACCCCACGAAGAGACGGATGGCTACCGCCTCTAAGTTGGTGGTGAGGTTTACGACCTGGAATGGAGAATGGTTGCTCACGAGGATGGCGACACCCCCGCGAGCTGGACCATCTCCATCCCGGTCCCGGCGAACCAGTGAAAAGTGCCGGATCGTGGGATCTGTGACTGGCTGCAAGTATGTCTCCTGCAGGCACACACAGGTGGGCTGGTGTGCCTGAAGGAGGGCCTTGATGTCGTCTAGATTCCTCTGGAATCCACGACAATTCCATTGTAGGAGTGTGGCCATCTCAGGACTTAGAAGAGTGGGCGGACGACGTGTTCCTATTCAACTTAACCGCCGCGGAGGACGGTTTAGTGAATAGGGGGCGGTCGGTATCCATGTCCTCGGAATCGTCCGAGGGGCATGGATCGGTGACCGCCCTTTGAGGAGGAGTGATGATTTTCTTTTTTGGCCCCGGTGGGGGCCCCTTCGGTTTGGAAGGTCTTGCTGTCTGAGGACGGGAAGGAGGAGGCCTTCCGGTGGAGGTGGAAGGCTGAGCTGCAGGAATGGAAACCGGGGTTGATGTCGAAGTCGACACCACCCTCGGTCTCGCCTGCGTGAGGAGGTACT
This sequence comes from Ryuthela nishihirai, assembly GCA_038380435.1. Classification (NCBI taxonomy): domain Eukaryota; kingdom Metazoa; phylum Arthropoda; class Arachnida; order Araneae; family Heptathelidae; genus Ryuthela; species Ryuthela nishihirai. The sequence goes on along the minus strand of JAWZYU010000029.1, from coordinate 1,826,953 downwards.
TCGCAGCTGGCGAGAAAGACTCAGTAGGTGGTACACTGATGTCAGTCTGCACCGCAACCGAAGTCATTGGAACGATGGGCTTTCCAATGACTGCACTGGCATAGGAAACCTTGCCAGGTGGGGCGGGCGGTGCAGCAAGCTTTCTCGCTTCAGCATACGAGATGTTATTCACGACTTTGAGGCGTTGTACCTCCTTTTCCTCCTTCCACTTCGGACAGTCGCGGGAGTACGCCGGATGTTCGCCACTGCAGTTCACACAGCATGCCTTTTCTGCTGTGCAGTCAGGATCGAGATGATCCTTACTGCCACAGCGAGCACAGGTGGGCTTGCCCCTGCATGCTGTGCGGGCATGACCGTATATCTGACACTGAAAACAGCGCAGAGGGTTTGGGATATACGGCCGAACCTCACAATGTAAATAACCTGCCTTGATGGAAGTAGGCAGGCGTGGCGTGTTGAATGTAACAATTAACACCCGGGTGGGTGTTAATTTCCCATCACGGCGTGTCGAAACCCGGTGGACCGCTGTTACTCCTTGAGGTGTGAGCTCTGAGAGGATTTCCTCCTCAGTGACTTTGAGGAGGCCCCACTCGGTGATCACACCCCGAGAGGAATTCAAAGTTTTATGGGGAGTGACTTCGACAGCCACCCCACCAATTGCTTTAACTTTCAGGAGTAGTTCAGAATGTTTTGAACAAGCGGTCTCAACCTGCAAGTCGCCAGATCGTAAGCGCTTGACGGATTTCGGCTCTCCCGCAAGACCTTGTAAACCTTTGTTAACAAAAAAAGGGGACATGTCCCCGAGCACCTGATCACCCGTGGAGTGGATGATCAGGAACTTCGGGAACGAAGACACAGACACAGAAGACAACAGCAGAGATAACTTAGACAAAGAGGAAGATGGGGGCTCATGTCGAGCCCTCTTGTTGGCGGCGATCGCATTATTATCATCATTCTCTCTCATGGTTTGTTTTGTGTGGTTCAGTGCCCGCTGTCCCCACCCTCCACGGAGCCCAACAAGGGGACGCCCAGTCGGGCGCCAGGGCTACACAGGCACTATACCCACACAGACAGTGAGCCAAGCCCTCACAAATAAATAGAAGGAAAATAAAAAGAGAAATGTGCAGAACAAAAACGTTCTACACAAATGAAACAAAGCGTAAAATAAGAAAATTGTGAATGGCCAAACTGGCCTCACAAAGAAAAGATAACGACAAAATGAAAATAAGTTGTGAGGAAACTTGTAAACCTGTACCCGGACCGTGGGCAAGGTTACTCACCGCTCTGCACGGTTGACCCTAGCAGGACCTGCCCACCAGCCGATTGCTCCTGGGGGGGCCACCCCAGGAGCTCCCGTTTACCGGAAGCAGAGGCCAAAGCAGTGTATAGCAGAGGCCCCGGAATCCGCTGCCCAGCCCCGCGACAGACAGGCTCCCCAATGGCAAGACGGCCAATGGGGACCACGCCAGTCATGAGCTGAGGAGAGAAGACGGGGACCCCCGAGCAACTGCCAGGATCCTCCTTTCCCGGGACACGGGTCTCCGCGCACGGCAAACACGCGGGCGAGCGTTTAGGACCCTGCGAAGGTAACCGAGCCAGCGGGAACCTTCACAGGGTGGTCCCCCTCACCACGTACAGGCGCTCACACCGAGGGGGGCCAGTTAGGTGGGAGGAAACTTTTGGGTGTGGGGTGTAAATTTAAGGATATCCTGAATTTATGAGTTATTTTTCTGCATTTGTATGTATGCATAGAAGCGAGTGTAAATGAGTTTTTTAATTCTTTAGTGAGCGATTGTCTGGATGCAGGAGATGGAGCTGAGATTGGCAGATTGTTTGGCTATTGTGTACACAATCTTATTTCCTATTAAGCAACTCTGACCAGGAATCCATTCGAGATGACTATGGATGTTGTGTTTTATGGTATAATTATGAATGTTGGAAAGTATATTATAGGCCAGTGCTTTGTTATGTAAATTTACAGGATTCTTTTGTAGGTTGAGTGTTTTGTTGTTTTCTGTGTCAGTATATATAACCAAGTCTGTGCGTTGATTTCATACAAATGTGTGTGAGAATTTGATGACTTCTTGGATAGTTGCTAGTTCAATCTCAATAATATTACGATCGGGGTTAAATTTGTAACCCTGTTTTATGTTTAGTGAGGGAATAAAAACTCCCCCTGTAACTGTGTTTTTGTCTATATCAAGGGAACCATCTATGTAAACGATTACATGCTGTTGGGAGTGTTTGTTTATGATATCTGTCATGTTGAGTTTGTTAAGGTAATTTGCCTATGGAATGTTTTTGTGCAGCTGTTGATATGACGTTGTGATAGTTGGCCAGGTCCCTGTCCAGATAGCAGGGGTGAGGGGAAAGTTGAGTGGATTGTTTGTGCAGTTCAGGGCTTCCTGAAAAATTTCACTTTGTCTGATGGTGAGAAAGATGCAAGCTTTATCTGAATTGAGCCTGAACTGACCTCAGATGGTCATGGTGGTGGTGGTAGTGGATCTCAGATGATGAAAAGCTGCTAACAGATCTTGGAACAAACAACCTGTAGTGAATTTAAAGTAAACCTGTAGTGAATTTAAAGGTAAGTAGTGTGTCTCTAAATAGTTAATAGCTTACAGCACTTGTTGGTAGTGACATGGCAATTCGCAAGAAGTTGTTAAGTAGGATGTGTTATCTTCCAATATGTAGTGGAGGACAGTTTGCTTTCATATGTAAAGAGGGTATAGGTACAGTAGGTAGTTAGCCTAGACAAAGGCGGAGTGCTTTTGTGATGATCCATCCATTCACTTTTATTTTTCCTTAACCAGTTTCAATTTATTTATGTTATATTTATCATTTTGGGGATTATTTCATTTTTGGACTGATCACAATTCTCTTTTCCGAGCCATAGAAGGAGTTGCACATGTGCAACTCTGACTTTTGATTGTCAGCCGTTAATGTGTGCATATAGGACACGACCTTTTTGAGTCATAGCTAGTGCGATCATAAGATTATGCAAATGTTTTTCCCCGGTGTGCAACAGAATGTGTCGTATTGTATGCAGCATGTATAACTAAGAAACATTAGGTCACAGAGTCAGTATTGTTAGTAGCAGCTGAAGTATATTGAAGTAATATGTGGAGTATGTTGAATCAGTATGAGTTAGTAGGAGGAGGAAAAATCAGTAAATAATATGTTGTGTAGAAAGGAGTTGTTAGTAGAGATTTAGGTAGAAATGAATTGTTAGTTATTTCAACTTTTTGTATTCATCAACTGAATTGGTGAGTCTTTGAAGTTTTTGGAAATAACTTTGTTATAGAAATTTTTGATTTTTGCTATTTTTCTCTGGAGCAATGTTATTTGATTTTTGATGAGATTTAAACTTTAATTAAACTTGACAATCCTTTTTGAATTCTTACTCGAAAAGTAACGCTATAAATACAAAATGAACCCTATTTCAACTTTATTTGGCAAGTTAATAATGTCTGGCACCCTACAAGCTATCTGGAATTTTGAATAAATTTGGATCAGACAAAAGGTCCAACTTGAAAAGTTAATAATCTTTGGAAGAAAGTGGTGCACTGAACAAGGACTGTCAAGAAAGTGGTGCACTGAACAAAGGGCTGTATATATACAGGGTGATTCAAAAGGTCTTAGACTAACTGTAAAGGTAGGTCAGGAATACAAAAACAAACCATTTTTACATAGGAACATTAGCCACAAATGCCACCCGAGTGTGCTAGAGGGCGTTATTTGTCAGAAATTGAGTTGGGCAGTGCAAGTCATCATCATTCAAGTCGTTGACATTGCAGCAGTAGGATGCATCGTTACAGTAATACTGAGATGGCAGATATGCACTTAGCCTATGAGGCAATGAATGGAAATGGATGAGCCGCGGTGCGATTGTATCATGAATGGTTCCCAAACAGAAGCATGGCTCATCATCAAATGTTTGTGCGTTTGCACCACAGATTTTGTGAAACTGGATCTTTCGAAGTAAACAGCCATTGTGGTCAGGCCCGAACAATGCACACACCTGTCATGGAAGAAGCAGTCTTACATGAAATTGAATGCAATCCAAGTACAAGAGCTATTTTGCATCACATTCGTGTACCTCAAAACCCAGTATTACACAAGGAGTTGTTACATCCTTTTCACATGCAACGAGTCCAGTCATTGGAAGAAGGAAATGACCACCCACATCTGGAATTCACATTGGTATTTGCAAAAATGTGTCGCACAGACTTTCCAGCATTGGTTTTCTTCACCAATGAAGCTACCTTCTCACACGAGGGTGTTGTTAACGTTCATAATTTGCATCTGTGGGCACATGACAACCCGAAGAGCTACATGCCCCCATGCTGCGCAACACCTAATCACCATAAATGTTTGATTGAGTGGGCATTGTTGGAGACTGTTTGCTTGGGCCATACCTTCTTCCATCACAACTAGATGGGTATAGTTATCGGATATTCCTGGAGGAAGTCTTGCCAGAACCACTGTATGATGTTCCTGTATCTGTGCGCCAACGCATGTGGTTTCAGCATGATGGGATGTCCACAATTTCAAAAATTTGTTACAAAATATGGTGAATCGGTGTTGTGCAGCAGGGGGAAAATCACTTTTAAAATAATATTGCAAAATTTGCACTTAAGTTTATTGTCTACCCTTAAAAATAGTTATATTTAGATTTTACACGTAATCACTGTAATCCTACTTCAGCCTAGTGAAGTAAACCTTTAAAAATCGCTATCAACCCTCAATCTCATTATATGAAATAGGTGATAGTCAATTATATCATAGTTGAATACACTTTAAATTACTCTTAAAGTGGTAAGAGAGGAAATGTGTTTTTTACCACTTTGTCCAAGTTTGGTGGTGAAGTCCTTGGAGTTTGCTAACATTAGAGACATTATTAACATTTAGAGACACACTAGGCTGAAGTAGGATTACAGTGATTATGTGTAAACTCTAAATGTAATAACTTGTCACTATGCTTTTAACATTATTTTAACTTAAAAAAAATAGAATATGCTATAAATAAATGACTTAAGCAGAGCTGAGCAAGTACATCTTCATACTTGAAATTCCTGTGGAAATTTAACTGCCATGGTTTGATAATAGGCTTAATCTCATAGAGCTTGTTTGCAAACTTTTTGAACCAAGATCTCTGTCACTATGCCCATAGCTCAGTGGAAAAACACTGCTGGAGGTCCAAGCATGGTACAGACAGTGGAGCATGGACAAGTCATTTCCCCTGATGCCAATGTGACTGGGCTACCAACAGAAGAGAGTGGTGGTGGTGGTGAGTCGGTGAAGAGACACCATGATGTTTATATGCCACGTGGCCCAAGGCTGGGCTGATGGCATGCAACTCTGCAATGAAGATGGAACACTGTGATGGGATCTGGTTAACATTGATAATATAATAGCAGATCATGGCCAAATACTTAGACACACTGGACTTTGATCCATCTGTGAAGAAGGGCAAGACATCTGGGTTCTTGGCAAGGTGGTTAGCAGAGTTGTTGATATATGCAGTGGGGTGTAAAGGTCTCCCCTGTCCCACAACAAATCACAGGAAGGGAAACAGTGATCTACAGTGGAAGTGGCTCTGCTTTTGAATGAGCAAAGCTATTGAGACTGGTGTTAAGGTCTCTGAGGTATCCTTGAACATGCAAATGAATTGTGTAAGGAGGTTTGTGTAAAGCAATCACACTGGGGGCTAAAAATGTAGTCCCAAGTGGTATGGACTGGCAGGGATCACAATTTAGATGATACTGTATGGTCAACTGCTGATGGTGAAGAGATTAATAATGATGGTTCATCTTTAGCTCAGGGTCCAGATGAAGATCATGCTTGTGGCAAAAGTGCACACAAATGGTCTTCTGTGGGGAGTACTGGAAGGTTGCAACAGTGTTGCTGAGATGGACACAAGAAGATAAAATTTTGGAAATGAATATTGGTATGTCACCACTCAAGCAGAAGACATGGAGGTCACAAAGAATGACAGATCTCCAAGTTATTGTTATATGCTAATTTCGATTGCAATTGCACAAAAAGCTGCTTCATAAAGATATAAGTACTAAATCTATCATCCATTAATTGATTTCCTTTAAAACACTTCTGAATAGCTTAAAATTTAATTATTGTTTTGATTTAATGCTATATCTGAGAGATCTATTTTACTCTCTCAAAGAAAACTTGCTTCATTCTGATAAGAGTAGTGTAGCATCAGTGATGTGCTGAGCATAGCAAGTGGCAAGTTGCATGAACACTACAGAAAGTTAAAAATGCAACCCTAGCAAGAAGTTATGCAAAGGTGACGAAATTTAGGGAGGCGGTAGTATATGGAAATGTATGGAAATTATTAGATTTGCAGGACGATCAAAACAATTGGACAGGTGCGAGCTGATGTCACAGGTGCAGAGCAGTCAAACAGATAAAGTCAACCAAAGCTTCTTGGTTGACAAAATGTTGGGAAAATTGTTCTAAACTGCCAAAGATGCTCTTATGCAGTAAGACAGCTGTTCCAACAGTTAACAGACTTTGAATGTGGAAAAATCATTGGCCTTGGAGAAGCTGGTTTGTCATATAGATAGATATATGGCCAACCTTGTTGGCTGCAATCCCAGTACCATCATACACATATGGCACCAGGTGAGTTCAAGAAGGATCCAGCACACACTGACAAGGATCAGAAAGACAACATATGACCACGAAGTGACAGGACCACCATTTGCAACACATGGCATTGCATGACAGATTCGCAACTACAACGTTGTGTTGTAGTCACAAATCAGTCATGCAATGCCATGTGTCGCAAATGGTTTATAAAATATGTGAAAGAAATGATCTTTTTGCTGGTAGAGTAAAATATAAATTCAAATCATTATTGGGGAATTGTGGGGAACACAAAAAGGGAATTACCGTATTTTAACATGTATAAAGAACCGTAGTGTATAAGGAACCCCCTGATTTTTCATCAAAGATATTTTTATTTTAAGATATAATCATTTATTTAAGAATACTATCCATGTATAAGAAACACCCCTACTTTTGGGATCCAATTTTTGGCAAAAAGGGGTTCCTTATACACATTAAAATACGGTAAATATCAGTCAAATGCAAAGGGACTGGCAACAGGTAACACATCGAATACCTATCAGACAGAGGTAAACAAAAAGCTTTTATAGTTTTCATTGCAAGCCTATCATCCGGCACTTGCGTTTGCCCCTCACATCTGCTCATATGCAAGTGTGTCTTCAGTGGTGTCACCTCAGACAAAACTGGAAAGAACAAGAGTGTAGTACCATGGTGTTTAGTGATGAATCTCATTTTTGTCTTGGTCAGCACGTCGGTAGACATGTTCCCCATCATCCAGGGGAAAGGAACACCACCCAGTGCATGCAACATCATCACACAGCTCCAGCACCTCGTGTCTTGGTGTGAGGTGCCATTAGTCAGACATCACGATCAGAACTGGTCATCATAAGGGGATCTCTAACTGCCCAAAGATATGTTACCAACATTTTGCAGCCAGTGACTGCCCCATTTGTTCAGCAGCATGGAATCTTTACAAGAAGATAGGGCTGTGTGGGGATGGGTGCTATCTACACAAACAAAACATTCAAGTACTACCATGGCCAGAATGCTCGCCAGATGTTTCACCTATTGAACACATCCCTGAGACATGATGCGCCGACAGCTCCAACAACACCCAAGAGGTGCACCAACAACCACTGTTGCTGAAATGGAATATTGACTTTGTGCTATTTGGTATTCTATCCCTCAGGAGGATATTATAGAGCAGTAAAGCTCAACATCATATTAATTATACCACTTTATTAGGTAGTTAAAGTAGTAATTTTCCACTTTTTTTGCTGATGCAATCAATCGCACATCTCAGTGTATGTTAACAGCTGCCTGCGTTTCAACAAAATGGTACCAATTTTTCCAGGTGTTGCATTTTTTTCCATGTAGTATATTTATGCATGTGATTATTTTGTTTATGGTAAATAAATTCCCTTGTATAATGGCAATTCTAAAAATTTAGTGTTTCATATACTTGGTATTTTGTATTATTAAATTTATATTGTATGATAAATGAAATTACTTATGCTGGTGAGTATCATATAATTTACCTTAGCTGGCATAAATCATCATCATCATCCTCATGCAGCCATGGGTTACAGAAGTTCAACCACACCATGCAATTTAGTTCTCCAAGCATGTCTGTCCTGAGCTATATCTGCTGCATCCGACCACTGCACACCAATTCTAACAAGGTCCTGTTTGACATTGTCTGCCCACCACATCCTAGGGCTCCTCCTCTTTCTGAGGCCTTTAGGCACACTGTTCATAACCCTATTCACCAATCTATAAGTATCCATATGGGTAACATGGCAAAACCAACGGAGTCTCTCTCTGCACAACATGCTGCTTAAAGGAGGTTGCCGACTCCTTTGCCTAACCTCATCATTACTTACAAAGTTGAACCACCTCATGCCCAAGATACTGCATATGCATCTAGAATCAAAAACATCTAGTTTCCTGTTATCTTATTTACAAAGTGTCCAAGTTTCACTACCATAACTAACCCTAGAAAGAACCAAACTATTATACAGTCTAATTTTAGTTTTTAGGTGTACATGCCAATTTCTCCACTCTCTCCATAGATTCTTAAAAGTCCCGGCAGCAATCCCTATTCGTCTGTTAATCTCATGCTGCACATCACCAGTATCTGTTACATAGCTCCCAAGATAATTAAACTGTGACACCTGCTCAAGACTGCAACCATTCAGAACAACAGAATCACAGCCTGCCTGATCAATTTTCATCACTTTAATTTTCTCTCTGTTTATAACCAAACCTACTCTACTACCAGTCTCATCAACAGCTTGAATGAAAGAGTTCATCTCATCAATATCATTTGCCAAAAGGGCTAAATCATCAGCGTAATCTAAATCAGATATTTTAGTATCTCCAGACCATTTAAGGCCAAAATCTTTCCCTTGAAGTGAATTTTGCATAACATAATCAATAACCAAACTAAAAAGAAAAGGAGACAAAATACACCCTTGTCGAACACCAGAAGTAATGCTAAACCAATTGCTACAAGCCATACCAACTCTCACACATGACTCAGTGTTATTATAGAGCTTTCATTATGTTAACTAACTTAACATATGATCTCACAATCAACCACAAATTATGACGATCAACAGAGTCGAAAGCCTTTTTGAAATCAACAAAGCTAGCAACCAAAGGTTTCTGAAACTCTAAACATTTCTCAAGAATCTGCCTAAGTGAAAATATCTGATCTACACATCCCCTACCACTTCTGAATCCACATTGCTCATCACGCAATTGCCTGTCAACCAGATTCTTAATTCTATTAAGAACAATTATGCAAAGAACTTCGCCTGGAACAGAAAGTAGGTTGATATCACTATAATTATCAGAAGAACTGCGATCACCTTTTTGGAAAAGAGGGATAATAATAGCTCTAGCCATGACAGAATCCTCACCTTCACCTTACCTTGTTTATCCTTCAATCCCTGTATACCAGTCTGTTTTCTACCACACAAAACATTAACTATATGGTACAGCTCTCTGCTGTTGTACTGTCTAACTGCTTTCTCGGCTTTGTCAACCAACCCATCAAGCCAAAGATTCTTATCAGCAGCTAACTGATCCTTTACACATTTATTAAGCTCTCTGTAATACTTTCTATTAGGACTAGTAGGGTATTGATTAAGGACATTCCTGTAGTTCTTTCTTTCTGAAATAAGCTCAAGTGCCTTATCACTTAAATAATTCTGCCTCCTCTGCTCCTTTTTTCCTAAAAGAGTACTGTTAGTTTCCAAAAAAGCCTGTTTAAAATGGCCCCATTCTTCCTCAACTTCAGTATTAAGCAAACCATGACTGTCATAATGACTAAGTAACCTATCATGGTAAGCTTTAGCTATAACTGGGTCTTTCAGAACTTCAGTATTAAAGGTAAATTTTTTAACCCTAGCACAACACTTTTTAAGTTTAAGTTGCAAGACACTTTTAACAAGGTAATGGTCAGATCCAATTTCAGCTCTCCTATATTACCTGATATTCCTAACAGAACTAGCCCATTTGCTGTTAATATATAATCAATCATATTCTTATGCAGCCCATCAGGTGAAACCCATGTGTACTTATGTATGTCGCAGTGTTTGTAATAAGTGTTGGTTATTCTGAATCCATTGAGTTTACTTACCTGTATGAGAGATTGCCCATTGTCACTGCAGCTACCAATATCAAAAGGGCCTATCACCCCTCCCCAAAGGTCAGAGTCAGTACCAACTTTGGCATTGAAGTCACCTAGAACAAGGTTAATACCTCCTTTCTTGATAGCATTCAAAATATTCTAAAGTTGTTTGTATAACCTATCCTTCTCATCCTCATTGGCATCTTCAATGGGGGCATAACAGCAGATAACCATTCAAGTCTTTAATGATTGTCTCAAATTTTGCTGTAGGAAACCTTTCATTAATGCACTCGTATCCTAGAAGAGCATCACTAGCATGTCTGCTGAGAAGCAGACCCACACCTTGGTGATGCTTATTGTTGTCCCTCCCTGAAAAGAGAAATTTAAGATTATTTTTAAGAATCTGACCTTTATCTGTCCATCTGGTCTCTTTCAAGCCGAGAATATCTAAATTATAATGGTAAAATTCTTGTGTGAGGACATCAAGAGAAAAAGCTCTGTGCAGAGTTCTCACATTCCAACTACCTATGGAGAGAAAATGGTTAGTGGGATGTTTAAAAAAACTATGCCTATTGAGAGAGGGAATGCCGACAATATCAAACAGCTGCCTAATCACAGGCATGAGGCAAAGACCCATCCCCCCCACCACTAAAGGCTGAAGCCATCTACACTAAAAGATGCCAGTAGAAGCAAAGATTCAGGTGTTAGCAACGACCTCTGCTCAGGATTATCCACCAGCTGATACACATATCCTGTGAATCTATTCACTTGAGACTGCCAACCCACAAACAAACAGAAAACACTGCGGAAGATTTTCCCTCCACAGAAGCCCACCACTGCAGCAAAATCAGGATCTATAATCAAGCTCAGAGCCATAATTCCATTCAGATTGGTATATATGGTCAGCATTAGGACCCTGTGTGGTTGACCACTCCTCAGCAGGATATAAAAAAAAGAATCGTAGCCATATTGTCCAGATCAGTAGGCCACGCTAATCTGGCAGCACTCCCCTTCCATTCACTTCCCCAAGAGAGTATCTCTTTTGAAAGGTAATAACGGTCTGCACTATGAGAAGGCGGGGTCTGACATTAGGTGCTAGGCCTAACTGTTTTTTTTTACAAGAAGAATATAGATTGTTTATTTATAAAAGTAAAAATACAGTGCATTTACCATTTGGTCTGCAAAGCTAAATACCTTATCTGCAGGAAAATTAATAAATTAAACATAGGTCATTCAGCCACAAAAATGGTACACATCAAATAAATTCCCAAAACACAACACATAATATTCGGCTAACTTGAAGTTCCCAAATATTTTTTCAATGTACTAAAAGAATCTATATTTAGCATTTCTTTTGGGATAGCATTAATATAAGTGGTACTTGATATTCAGAGGTACGTTTTCGATAATTATTTCGAAAAGTAGGCATTTTGTAATACCCTTGGTTTTGAAGTCTTCTATTTTTATTGTGTTGAATTTTTTGTATACATGTTTTGTCAAAAAATTTTAATTATTAAATTATATTTATATAAATTACTGTAGGATAAAAGGTTTAAAAATTTTAATCTATCTGTTGAAGTTTCATAATTTTTTTTTCAAGTGAAACAGAATATTTTTAGCTATTATAGATTGCAGTTTGTCTGTTTTATTTACGTTAGTTAAGTTATTGTTACATGCACAATTATTCCATAATTTAAAATTGATTCGCAAATTGCTTTATAAAATAATACATACACAGGTTTCTATATTTAGTACATATTTTAATTTTTGAATTTTTATTGCTGACATTCTCAAGCTTTCACATATGTGGGATAAATGAGCATTCCACCTAAAATATTCATTGAAAAGTATTTGGTTACATTTCATGCAAACTATAATTTTTTTTTTAATTCTTTAAATTTGGTATCCAAGCTCAAAAAGGTTCACTATTATTGGGGTTGCCATATATAGAACCCTGTGCAGATGCAGATATTCATGGATATCCAAATTTAAAAGCTCTCAGGGGATGAAAGACCACCTTCAATGCAGATAAAAAAAATTGATGTTAATGCGGACAGCAGATAAAAATCTCACATTTGATAACACATTCAGAAACATGCACAAACATTATGATGACTGACATGAATGAAAAACTATAGATACTGGTAAAAGAAACCTGATTTAAAAAGCCAATGATATTCACTACAAAAAACACCAAAAAAATGTCCATTGGAATAAAGCCACGAGTTAAAAAAAAAAATTTATCCTACGTGAAAGAAGTGATCTTTTTGCCAGTTGAGTAGAATATAAATTCAAAACATTACTGGGGTGTTATGTACAAAAAGGGAATTAAATATCAGTCACATGAAAATATTAGTCAGGGAGATCACAAAGTGATAGAGGAGAGTTATTGGATAATAAAAAGAAATATCTTCTCATATTTGCATTTAAAAGAGACAAATTAATTCAAAAGAATTGCAAAATTAAAATTGAGTACATTTTTTCTCTACATTTAGTATATTTTTGCAAACTAAATATTTTTTTCAGTTAATAATTAGTCATTAATAAACAATTACACTGATTTCTTACTCATACACATACATCAGACCTCAAGTATTTGCAAAATCTGAACAGTTATTAAGTAGGCAATACATATGGATCATAGGTGAAATTAAATTATTAAGGGGTACCAGGGACAACATTGGCACCCCCTGTAATTTCACATATGGTGAGAATGCTGATAGTTTTGCAGATAGGACTTTTGCTATCCACACAGGGCTTAAACCCCTATATATATATTTACCTATATGACTTTATGTCTTCCAAAAGGAGAACATATCCTGCTTTTTATCTCAAAATTTATGTCCTGGTATTTTGAAAAGACAATAATATGTCCTCTTTTCTGTATAAACATAAGACCATGTTTTAAATTAAAATCAAAGTACTTTATTGCATTTTTCCTCTTTTTAAATTCCTTGTATCCATGAGTATAAGTTACTGTTAACTGCAAAATGATTTGCTGCAAATGTAAATCATAAATGCTAAAAATGTCAGTGTTTTAATATTGTAAAAGTTAGTACTTTCTGTAAAACTCATTACCAGCAGTTTAATATGCCAGATTGAAAGAGTCATGCATTTTAGAAAATTAATGAAATTTACACCTCCACCAGAGGTTATTATATTTGCAAATACAATAATGTACTAAAAATAAACTTAGAAATTAAAATAACTAAACCCCAAGTACAGCTGATAAATATTACATAAAGATATCATACCTTGATATAACTTTCTTGTTCTCATGTGAAATATAATGTGGCAGCATATTTAAAGCACCATCAGAAGTGGAAAGGGGAAATCGAGACAACTGATGGGATAATTGATGCACTTCTGTTACACTCCATGGCCTATCACGATTAAGTTTTTTCTTCTTCCTCATTATAACACATGGCGATGGCTCTGCACTACCTGCTCTCTCTTCATGAAAGATATTCTCATCTTCTATTGCAACAGGTACTACTGTTTCAACTGAACCAGTAAAAGACTGTGTAAAAGATAAACTATTATTAACATCTTCGGAAGTAGCTGATCTGTCACTTTCAGATTCTGTAGTGGTATATTCCCCACTAGCATCACAAGAACTGTCTACAATTGGTCTGCATGAACATTCTTCTTTTTTGTCATCTTGGTTATCCTGACCATCATCAGAAGTAGCATCATCACCTGACTGGCACATTTTGAGCCATTCACGAACTCTTGCACTCCTCTTTGATTTTTCATTTTGCCTCGGAATATAGTGAGAATGTTCAGAGACAGTTTTCTGGCTTCGTTTTCCAAGTTTCTGGCAGAAATTTGGTGCAACAAATTTATCTACTGAAGTATTAATCACACTATGGCTCTTGTTTGAAAGGAATAGCTGATTTGAAACTACTTGCTTTTCTGCTGCTACTTGTTCATGATTAGGTGTTTCAGCTTGTGAAATTCCAACAGATAAAGAAGTACTAGAAACATTTGTATAATTCTGTGTTTCAATTTTCTCCTTAGAAGATTCTATTTTAAAAATCTGCTTAGGACCCTCAGATACATAGCTAACATTATTAATTGTAGCAGTTTCTGAAATATCTGTGCTATCACCATCAATCGAAGTCATTTTATAAAATATATCAGGAGCTGTTCTGTTTGTTGGGAATTTTAAAATATGAAATGGGTCATCACTTGACAGAAACTGCCATCCTTTTAAGCCTACAGTGGGATATTTATCGGGTGGTAGGTAAGGTCCTTGAGATGAATGGATGGTTAAAGTATTTGAATCATTTGTCTGAGATTCTTGATGTTTCAATGTGGAGATCTTTGATAAACAATTAGTATTAGATTTTAACATATAATCTGTTACAAAGGATAGATTGCTATTATCTGGATTAAAACTGTATACTTTAATTGACTCTTGTGGTTCATCATTTGAGAAATGAGCTGAAGTTTCACTAGAGTACCCAATATCTTGAACTATTTCAAATCTTTTTACATTACCACCACATTCAGCTTTCAATTCAGCAATACTTGTGGCACCAACCATTATTCCTTTGTCATTACAATGAGGGCTTTGGTCCGATACTTTACAGGAGACACCAATTTCCTTTTTGTTCCTCTGTGATGCCTTATTTGACTTTTTTCCATCCTCTTCACATCCAAATGAATTCTCTTCAGTTTCAATGTCCATTCTTGAGCTAAGATTATTATGCTGAATAACAATGTCATCCCAATCCCCACTAAGTCTGGGATACTTTTTCAATGGTTCTTCACTAAAGCTGAGATCAAACTTTGAGTCACTAAAACCCTAAAAAAATAAAAAAATAGTTTTCGTTGATTGGAATAACAAATTTGGCTGCAAAAAGATTACTATTTAATTATCTAAACACTGGAATTAAAACAGTGGAAATTTACTTTTAACAACTTATAAAGGGTTTTCATACATATTCCACCTTGCCCATCAACATGATTGACAAGCATTCAAGCTCATAAGCAAAATATATTGTTAGTGGGCTATGCTAAACAGCTTAGCATGATTCTCATTGTGCCTGATAAAATCTGGGAGTATTTTTTTAACTTATCTAAACAAGTTAACCCATACCTAGTCTAGTGGTTAGTGTATCCTCTGCTGATTAATAGGTTGCATGAAAAACCATGACAAGCCCAATAGATTTTAGGCTATCTCCATCCTTTATGAAGGGTGGTATCTTTAAAAATCAATCCAAAGTGAATGCACAGTATTCCCTGTTAAGATAGACATCAAACATTAATTAATATATTCTTTGATGTCTATCTTAACAGGGAATACTGTGCATTCACTTTTGATTGATTTTTAATTATATATTAACGTCTTAGCATTAGCGACCTTCTCATTAACATCTGATAATCAAATGCAACGACTGAAAAAGTTGCATCTCCTTGAGTATATATGGTGCTGTCTCAGTCACATCTCAAGAGGAAGATTTATAAGGTCATATTCTGAAAGAGTTCGTTGTCCGATGCGTGGTGCAATGGAAGCACGCTCTGGCATGAATCTGGAGAGATGCGGGTTCGATTCCCGCCATGGTGGAGATGAATTTTTTTCAGAATCTATTAAGTTGGGTTGTTTTACCTCTGAGCGTCACTTTTTTGCACACCATGGGCTAAATGGCCAGGTCACATGGACCCCGAAGGCTCAGAGAAGGTTGGGGGAGGGGACCCACTGGAACAGCTGTTGGGAGACAGATGGTAGCCTCCCGTCAAGGCCATCCAGCGTGTTCTTTAATGTGCACAGGGTATGGCTCTCCCGCACACGGGGCCACGGCTTAACGTCCCATCCGACGGACGGCGGCCTTTCCAAGCCCATCGGTGTCCCCTACTGACCGTGGGCAGGGCGGGGAATTTTGCGGAGATAAATCTCAACGCTGACCCAACTTGGACTCGAACCTGGGAACTACAGATTATGAGCCTGGCGCGCTACCGACTGAGCCACCCCCGCCCCTTATTAATTAATGTTTGATGTCTATCTTAACAGGGAATACTATGCATTCACTTTGGATTGATTTTTAATTATATATTAATGTCTTAGCATCAGCAATCTTCTCATTAACATCTGATAATCAAATGCAATGACTGAAAAAGTTGCATCTCCTTGAATATAGATGGCGCTGTCTCTGTCACGTCTCAGCAAGAAGATTTATAAGGTCATATTCTGAAAGAATTCGGTGTCCGATGCGTGGTGCAATGGTAGCATGTTCTGGCATGAATCTGGAGAGATGCTGGTTCGTTTCCCGCCGTGGCGGGTGGTATCTTCTTTTTAAGAAAAGTTGTCGTGTGTATATTGTGTCAACTTGCTTTTAAGGGGAAAAAAAAGCCATGTGTATACTCTGTCTACTTTCTGGTGTAAAGAAGCAACAGGAATCCAGATACATGTCATGTATTAGATACACTTGGTTTATTATGCATGTAGCACTATTTCTTTGTCATGCCTATTTCTTAGAGTGAAAGATTTAAATTTGATATTTTTAAACTGTGATGGTTCACCTTCACCTTTGCTTTAACTAACCAGTTAAAGTTTCAATTATTATTTGGAGGCCTTGCCTTTTTTCTTTGAACTTGCTACAAGTTGCAACAACTTGTTTTGAGTGTTGCTAACTGCCACTGGTGTGTTAATTATGTCATCATCACTTAGGTTAACCATGACGTCACAATCACTCGTGTTATCCATGACGTATGATCTGTTATCCATTTGTAGCTTACTGACATGACTGCAGGCATGTGTCAGCCATCATTCTTAAGAAGTTAATGTTAAGTTAGGATAGTAGAAGAGTAGTAGAGTGGAAGAATAGTGGAGTGAGCATAGGCTCAGCTCAGTGTGTGAGCCCAATGATGTTTCTATATTAGAGTATTTCACTAGGAATGATTTGTGTCAGCAATTTTGGACCTGTAATTTGGCGAGTGTGATTTGAGTAAATAGTTTTTTTTCTTATTGATTTCATCAAATTTTTTCTTCTGAAACAGAGTAAATTTAGGTTTTCTTTAAGATTAATATTTTAGGGAACTTTCGCTTTAGACAAAATTTGGCATTTAGAATCTCAGTAGAAAATTGGAGTCCTAATTGTTGGCAAGTAGATTTATTGACTGGCACCAAAATTCCCAAGCTATCTGGCATTTGATTTGATTGATTATTAGGAGCATTACAGAGTGGTAGGTTAAAAATATTTGGTGCCCTGAGAGAAGAACTTGAACAAGCTATCAATTTTGGCTCTGATAAAATGGTTGGTTTATTTTACCTGACCAGTAAATTTCTGCACACGATGAGATAAATTGCCAGATCATAAGGACCCTGAGGGCTCAGAGAAGTTTGGGAGAAGGTGATCCACTGGACAATCCTTAGGAGACAGATAGAAGCCTCCCATCAAGACCATCAGTCTAACATTCCAAATTATGTTATTTTAAGCTGCCAGAAAGCTTGTAATTCAGACACTGGGAAATAATCTTGGCAAAAAATTAGGGTTTTTAATTTGAATGAGTGTAAGATCAGAAGAAAAAAATTTAATGACTGTCCAAAAATAATGTTAATCCAATAACACTAAATTTCTCTGCTCAAGTAAAAAAATAAAGTAAAATACAATTTCTTAAAATATAAAAATTTTATTTGAGTATTAACTCACCAAATAACTCCTTCTACAAAACACTTCACACATACTGCCTCTTCTCCAAACTATGCAGCTCTCTCCTCCACACCACTGTACTACTCAAACTCTAAATTCTATTCATACCAAACCCTCTCTTTTAATCATGGCCACTAATGATTAATTTTTGTTCGAAATACACAAAGCTTCTTCATGAAGTATCTTCTCTCCTTTTGTCCACTTCTCTCGGCTCTGCATTTAGCAAGGGGATATATGACACTAGCACCTAATGTCCAACACCACCTTCTCGTGGTGCAAGCCGTTAGTACATTTCAAAAAGATATGTCTTTTCAGAGGGAACAGAATTGGGTTAGATCAGTATGCCTACTGATCTGGTCATCTATGGCTACTTCTTTTTCTGCTCTGCTGAGGAGTGGTCAACTTTACACGGTCCTAGTGCTGACCGATTTATACATACTGGAATGGTTTATGGCTTTGAGCTTGATTATGGATCCTGGACTTGCTGCACTGGTGGGCCTCTGTTGAAGGAAAAATCTGCTGCTGCATTTTCTGTTTGCCTGTGAGTTGCCAGTTCTAAATGAACAGAGGCACAGGATACCTTATATCAACTGGTTGATAATCCTGACAAGAGACCATTGCAGTTACCTGAACCCTCAATTAACTAGTTGGCATCACCAATCCTACAATACACCTGCCCACTCAAGCTTTATATTGATGAGTTAATAATCCAATAAACTTCTTTAATTTTATGAAATTGTATTTGACTTTGATTATTTCTCTTGAGCAGTACTTGTTTAGCGACATTGATTAACTATTACTTTTGAACAATTATTAATTTCTTCCTTATCTTATTTATGCTCATTTAAATAAGGAAACCTTACTTATTTTTTGGCAAGATTAATTGCCTGGTGCCCAAATTCACCTATACAGCAGAAAAATAATAACATGCATTTTGGAGCATTTCATAGGTTTTTTTCTACTAAAAAGTTTTAGATTTACTGCCAAAGCAGAAATGTGTTTTTAACACATTAAGCACTAAGTAAATTATTTATTTTCAATTGTTTACTACTGATGGTACCCTCTTTATTGCTTTATATTCAAATATAAATAAAATTTAGTAGCCCTCCAAAGAAATCCTAAATTAAAAGTTTGAATTTTTTTTTAAATCTCCCCTTGTGTGAAAATGTTTGGGCACCCTGGTCTAGAGTATACTGTTGTGTGCAAAAGCCACATGGGATATTGGAAAGAAGGCTCTGGTGTTCTAAATACCAGATAACTCTGGCATTTAACATTCTTTCCAACACCTTGCACACACAGCTCATGAACACAATGGGATGATAATTCAAAGAAATTTAGGGGTTCCTTCCTGGTTTGGGGAAGTGTAATGCTCCAAAGATGTTGGAGCATGACACAATGGACATTGTCTGGCCTGACAGCTCCTTAGCTGCGAATGGTCTGTTGTAAGGCTCCAAGTTATTCACAAGGAAGGACAGTGGAGACCAAAAACTCAGAGGATTATGATGATGAGGCATAGGTCGGCTTCTCAGCAGATATGCTAGGGATGCTCTTCTAGGAATGAATATGATTGATTATATATTAATTAACAGCAAATGGGTTAGTTCTGTTAGGAATACAATGTCATACACATGGGAGCTGAAATTGGATCTTACCATTACTTTGTTAAAGTGTCTTGCAACTTAAATGTTCTGCTAAAGTGTTTTGGTCAAAAAGTTATCTTTAACACTGAAGCTCTAAAAGACCCAATTATAGTCAAAGCTTACCATGATAGGTTATTTAGTCATTATGTAGTCATGGTTTTGCTTACTACTGAAGTTCAGGAAGAATGGGACCATTTAAACAAGCTTTTCTTGAAAGCCGTCCCATGGCCGAGTGGTTAGCGCGCTTAGCTACTGATCTAAGGGACCTGGGTTCGAGCCCCGTGTAAGGCATGGCTGTTTGTGTTGTTTTTCTGCTAAGGGCCTGCCCTCCTCACAGACCTTCTACTATGGCATATAAACTGACAGGCTCCTGTCAGACCTCTGTGGCAAGCAGCTACTTGAGGGGGTATATATTTCTTGAAAGTAACAGTACTCTTTTCGGTAAAAATGTGCAGAGAAGGCAAAATTATTTGAGTAATAAGGCACTGGAGCTTATTTTGGAAAGAAAGAACTGCATGAATGTCCTTAATCAATACCCTACTAGTCCTACTAGAAAAAGGTACACAAAGAGCTTAATAATCGTGTAAAGAATCAGTTAGGAGCTGATAAGAATCTTTGGCTTGTGGCATGGCTGACAAAGTTTGTAATAATGATAGATGCATTACTGGCTTTAATGCTGGCCTTATATCATAGTCTGAAGTTATTTTGGCTATTTCTAAACCTAAACTACATAAATCCCCAGGAGTAGATGAAATTACTACTGAAATGCTTAGAGCTGGGAATGTTTCTATTACCACAACTGACTGAAATTTTGAAATCTTTTATGATAAAGGCATTGTTCCTATTTTACCAGATTGTAACGCTCCAAAGATTAAATACTTTTAAAGTTTTTTTAAAAACCTTTGTCTGATCCAATATTTATTCAAGCTTCGGATAGCTAAAGTCAGGTGCCATGCAATAATTAACAAATTGCCAAAATAAAGTTCAATTATGGTTCGAATACCAGCGAGCGTTACTTAGTGAGTAAGAATTCAAAAATTAAATGATTGTCAAAATTCTAATTTATCAAAAATTAACTCACGTTGCTCAAGAGAAAAAAATAGTAAAGATTCAAAAAAGTTTCTTTAACAAACAAGTTTATTTCCAAAATTATTTTAAACACTCACCAACTTCAATGAAGAAGATACTACATATTTTCTATCTCACTACAAACTGACAACTACTAACTTCTCAAAACAACTGCTCACTCTGACAACTCTAACTGACTGCCTTCTAAAAACTGACTTCCAACCACTCTAACTGACGTGACTCTAACTTTCAACTACTCTTCTAACTCTCAACTCCTGACTCACAACTAACTTCTCAAAAAACTGACTTCTCAAAACTGACTCTTCAAAAACTGACTTCTGTGACTAACATGTCACGGTTTTAACAAGCGTATAGGTTTGGCAACACATGGCTGTTGCACTGGTAAGGACATTTGCATAAAATGATGAGCGCGCAAGCTATGATGCAAGAGGGGACGTGTCCTTGTACATGCGCACTTTAGCAGGTGACAATTGAAAGTTCGGAGTTGCACATGCGCAACTCCTATGCTCTTGGAAATGAGTGCTGTGCTGCTAAAAATGAAATTGAAAATCCCCAAAATGGTAAATATAACATAAATTAAGCAAAACTGGTTAAGGTAAAGTAAAAGTGAATGAGGGGGCATCACAAGATCTATTATTATCCCTACTTTTAAAAAAGGTGATCACAGTTCTTGTGATAACTATAGGGGTATCAGCCTACTTTCTGTTCTGGGTAAAGTTCTTTACATTATTGTACTTAATAGAATTAACAATCTAGTTGATGGACAATTGCATGATTGCAATGTGGATTCAGAAGTCGTAGCGGATGTGTAGATCAGATTTTTACACTTAGACAGATTCTTGAGAAATGCACTCTATGTTAAAAAGTATATGGTCACTTGCTCATCCACAATATCCCAGTAATTTGGAAAGGAATTAATATCACGTTGGTCCCCCTTTGCTGATATCAGAGCTGCCACTCTGTGGGGAAAGCTTTCCGCTAGATTTTGGTACATTTGCTGTGGGAATTGCCTGCCATTTTGCTATAAGAGCATTAGTGAAGCTAGTCACTGATGTTGGGCAGTTCAGCCTGGATCGCAGTCAGTGTTCCAATTCATCCCAAAGATGTTCAGTAGTGTTGAGATCAGGGCTCTGTGCAGCCCAGTCAAGTTCTAACACATCCATCTCATCAAACCATTCCTGTATGGTTCTCGCTTTGTGGATGCAGACATTGTCATGTTTAGTATAGGAAAGGGTTTTCACTGAACTGTTGCCATAAAGTTGTCAGCACAGAATTGTTGAGAATGTCATTATAGGCTGCAGCGGTCAGAGTCTCGCAGACTGGAACTAGGGAGCCAGCCTGAACCATGAAAAACAGCCGCAGAGCATGATGCCTCCTCCGCCAAACTTCACAATTGGCACAATGTAGTCAGGCAGGTAGCGTTCACTTGGCATCCTCAACACCCAGACTTGTCCATCAGACTGCCAGATGGTGAAACTTGATTTATGAGCCAGAGAACACAGTTCCCCTGCTCAAGAGTCCACGGGCACCATCCAATCAATGTTTGGCATTGATCTCCTTGATTTTAGGCTTGTGTGCATTTGCCTGCCCATAGAAACCCATTTATTGCTGCTCGTGACAAACTGTTGTGGTACTGGTATTGCTTAGAGAGATATTTAAACTTGGTGCAACCGAGGACAGGCGATTTTGTCACACCACCCACTTCAGCACTCAGCAGTCTCACTCTATCTCTTTACATGGCCTACCGGGTTGTGATTGTGCTGTTGTTTCTCCTAGGCATTTTCACTTCATAATAACCACTTACAGTTGATCGGGGCAGCAGCACCAGGGCCAAAATGTCCCGAACAGACTTGTTGCTAAGGTGTTATCCTATGACTGTGCCACATTGAAAGTCACTGTGTATGACCCATTCTCCTGTTCATGTGTGTCTATGAGGTTTGCCAGGCCACGTGTATCCTTTTATACCTGTTTCGGCCATGGCTGTGGCATATATGGGCAAATTGACTACTCAGAAGAGGTCTCCGGATACTTTTTATCAGATAGTGTCTTTAGAGTTTCAGAAATCTGTGGCAATTAGCTTTGTAGATTTCAAAAAGGCTTTTAACTCTGTTGACTGTCATAATTTACAGTTGATTGTGAGATCTTATGGCATACCAGAGAAGTTTAATAATGAAAGCTCTCTTTCATTGCACTAAATCATGTGTGAGAGTAGGTAAAGCTTGGAGAAATTGGTTTAGCATTGCTTCTGATGTTCGACAATGGTGATTCTATCTTCTTTCCTCTTTTTGGTTATTGATTATGTTATGCAAAATTCACTGCAAGGAAAATATTTTGTGCTTAAATGGTTTAGAGATCTGAAATTTCTGATTTAGATTATATGTTGATGATTTGACCTTTTTGGCAAATGATGTTGATGAGATGAACTCTTTCATTAGAGCTGTTGATGAAATTGGTAGTAGAATAATTTTAGTGATAAAGAGAGGGAAAACTAAAGTGATGAAAATCAATCAGGCAGGTTGTGTTTCAATTAATCTACATGGTTGCACTCCTGAGGAGGTGTCTCACTTTATCTTGGGAGCTATGTAACAGATACTGTTGATGTGCAGCAAGAGATTAACAGATGAATAGGAGATGGAGACTGGAGAAATAGGCATATACACATAAAGACTAAAATTAGACTGTATAATGATTTGGTTCTTTCTACAGTTAGTTATAGTAGTGAAACTTGGACCCTTTGTAAACAGGGGTAACAGGAAACTTTATGCTTTTGATTCTAGATGCTTACACGGTATCTTGAGTATTAGCTGGTTGATGTAATGATGATGTTAGGCAAAGGAGTCAGCAACGTCCTTTGAGCAGCATATTGTGGAGAGAGAGAGGCCATGTTGCCTGTATGCATAACTATAGATTACTGAATTCAGTTATGAACAGTGTGCCTAAAAGCCTCAGAAAAGAAGTCACTTTTACTTTTCCTTAATCGGTTTTACTTTATATATGTTATATTTATCATTTTGGAGATTTTTCTTCAGTTGACATCACTTTTCCTCACCCAAGTTGATAAAGGAGTTGCACATATGCAACTCCAATTTTTGACTGAGAGCCACAATGCACACTCTTGCATCACAACTAGCATGAACATACAGTCGTAAGTTTATGCAAATGTTTTTCCCAACATGCAACATGTATCAGTTGCACACCACATGTATAGTAGTGACATTAGGTCATGAAGTTAGTTGTCAAAATGTGAGTTAGCAAGAGATGTTTGTTAGTTTTGGAGCTGCTAGTTTGGAGTTGTGATTGAGAATGTAGGTGGAGATGTTTTGAGTGAGCTTTTAGTTGCTCAGAGAAATTCATGTGGACTGCAGAAATTTCACTTAGTGAATCTTGATATTCCAGAAATATACTTTGTTTTACGAAATAGTTTGACTTTTCTATTTTTTTTTTCTTTTGAGCAGGAAAATTGATATTGTTAGATTTAAAACTTTAATAATTTAGCAATCATTGAAATGCTTGCAAATTGGCTAAAAAATTCATAATATATTTAGCAAACCCTTATATAACTTTATTTGGCAAAATTCATTGCCTTGCACCTGAAGCTATCCGTAAATTAATATAATTTGGATCAGTCAAAAGGTCCAAAGTGAAGAAGTTTAACATACATTTGGAGCATTACAGAGTTGGAAAAGAAAGTGGCACACCGAAACCAGGGTCTCTATATACATGTATAAATTGTACACTATATAATGTGATTGTCAAAGTTAACAAATTTTTGAGCTCATTAGTTATATTAATCACAGATTTAATAGCAGCTTAAGCCGAAATTTTTGTTCGGCAAGAAGATTAATTTTTGTATTAGTCAAAGGTACTGAAGTTTCAGTGCAGTTAAGATCTTTATTGTATTTATGTAAAGTCATGTGTATGTCCAGACACACACGATAAACTTTTTGATAACAAATTTATTGCAAGCTTAGTATAGCTTTAATATTGTATTGTTGTATAGCAGTTCCTTTGAGCACTGATCACAATAAAGTTTCAAAATTTCATTAATTCAAAATTTTGATAGATCACTATTATGTGTCTGCAAATAATAGGCTGATTCTGCCATTATGACTCCAGACTTTATAAAAGTAGGTTGCAGGATGTGATGAAAGGATCAGAAGAGTTAATGAATCTGGTTAAAGATCCTCGGCAGAAAAGGGGAACAACAACAACCCCTAAATTTGCTGACAATGATACGGCAGGTCAAAAACCAATAAACTTTGAACATAAAGTTCCAATTTTTGTTCCTCCATTTCTGATAATCAAATCAATCAAATCATCAATATTATCAAATCAATCAAATCATCAATATTATCAAATGCCTCAATGATGAGTTGCCAATCCATTTATTGACTGTAGTCCACGTGGTAATTAGCCTTTACCTGAGATAAGGTTTGATGGTTCAAAACATCCATCATTATGGACATTTCTCATGTCCATGGAGGAGCATTTCCATTTACATGAAGTGCCTGGCAACAAAAACGTTATTTTAGCAGTATCTTGTCTAATTGGATGTGCTAAGTAATGGTGAAATAACGTAGGATGTTGTCATGGAATAGAACTTTGGGAAGATTTTAAAAGCAAACTCTTGGAAATCTATCCAGCTTATAATAACTTTACATAATTAGCTACAGAACTGTTTTCACAAAGACAAAGGGAAAGAGATGATATCAAAAAATTCATCTGGTAGTACAGTAGAGTTATACCAGCTGTATGATACTGATGCCACCGAAATTTACATAATAAATTGCATTATGTCTCATTGAGTATTGTCTTTAAGAGAATTTTTAGAAATTTGAAATGTAACTTCAATTTCAACTTTAGTCAGATTGGCTTGGCAATACAACACAAGAAGGAAATCTGTAAAAACGGCATTAAATCAACAATGGATGCAATCCTTGCCAAAGCAACACTATCAGGTTGAGTCTCGTAAAACAACTCCTGCACGAGCAGAAGTTACCCAGTCCCGAAATTTATCATTTTGGGGATTATCTTCGGTTGGATTTATCACATTTCTCTCACTCAAGTTGCTAAAGGAGTTGTTCATGTGCAACTCTGACTTGATTGACAGCAGCTACTGGTGCGTAAGGACACACCCTCTCTTGTGTCATAGCTAGAGCGACTGTAAGTTTATGCCAATGTTGTTCCCAATATGCAACACACATGTGCCAGTTGCGTGTTGCATGTATACTAAGCAACGTTAGGTCACAGTGGCAAAGCAGCAATTAGTTAGTAAGAATCGGTAGAGAGTTGTTAGTACAGATGGAGCTAGATGTGAACTATTAGTTGCTCAGACTTTTGTATCCATCAGTTTATTTGGTGAGTCGTGAATTTTTTGGAAATAAACTTTGTTTTATGAATAATTTTGAATTTCCTATTTTTTTCTCTTGAGCATCAGTAATTCATTTTTTATTAAGATTTAACTTTAATAATAACTTGACAATCTTTTTATTTCTACTCACTAAATAACCCTTATTTAACATTATTTGGCAAGATTAATTTACCTAGTGCCCATTGCTATCTGGAAAGTTTAATTTGGATCAGTCAAAAGGTCCAAAGTCAAGAAGTTTAGCATACTTGAATATTACAGAGTCAATAAAGAAAAAGAAAGTGGTGCACCGAACACAGGGACTGTATATATATGTATATATTGTATGTTATTTAACGTTATTGTCAAAATTAACAAATTTTTGAGCTCATTAGTTATACTAATCATAGATTTTAACAGCAGCTTAAGCCAAATTTTTTTGTTGAGCAAGAAGCTTGACTTTCATCTTAGTTAAATGTACTGAAGTTTAAGCACTGTTATTGCTGATAGTTAAAGATCTTTATTGTATTTATGTAAAGATTAGAAGTATCCAGACACACACACACACACGATTGATAAGTTTTTTTGATAAGTAAGTTTATTGCAAGTTTAATATAGCTTAAGTAATGTATTGTTGTATACAGTACCTTTGAGTACTGCTTAAGATAAAAAAAGTTTCAAAATTTCATAAATTCAAAATTTTGGCAGATTGCTAAACATGTCTGCTAATAATATGGCCAATTCCACTATTATGACTCCCAACTTACTAAAAGTAAAGGATAGGTTGCAGGATATGATGAAAGAAGCAGAATTGTTAATCAATCTGCTTAAAAATCCTTGAGAGAAAAGGGGGATGACAACCCCTAAATTTGCTAACAATGTATGTTAATAGCCTGGTACCTGATGCTATCCAGAAAATTAGTTGAGTTGTTTTACCACTGAGCAGCACTTTTTTTGCACACCATGTGCTAAATGGCCAGGGTCACAAGGACCACACAGGCTCAGAGATTAGGTGAGGGGTACCACTAGAACAGCTGTTGGGAGACAGATAGTAGCGCCTCCCCCATTAAAGCTATCCATCATGTTCTTTAATGTACACAGGGTATGACTCTCCTGCAGAGGGGGGCTACGGTTTAACATCCTATCTGACAGATGGTGCACTTTCCAAGTCCATTGTTGTTCCCTTCTGTACTGACTGCGAGCAGGGTGGGGAGTTTTGCAGAGATAAATCTCAATGCTGACCCAGCTGGAACTCAAACCTTGGAACTGCAGATTATGAATCTGGTGTGCTACCGACTGAGTCTCCCAGAAAATTAGTTTAATTTGGATTGGTTAAAAGGTCCAAAGAGAAGAAGTTTATTATACTTTTGGAGCATTACAGAGGAACAACCACAACCAACCACACAAGACAAGAAAAGATTGGATTATAACCTATTGCATACAATGGGTATGAAGATAGTAAAGCCAGATTCAGCTGTTCCATCATCATCAAAAGCGTAATGAGATGTCAACAGACGAGGACAGCATGCAGAGCAACACCCGCCATGTTGCAGCCAATATAGAGTTGATGACTCACAAGAGACATCTTCAGAAGTGCCTACACCTAGCTTATCAATCGGCATGGAAATGAAATCTCTGGGAAATGACTGAATGATGGTTTATCTCAATGCAGTGCCAACAATGAAAATTTAAGTATAGTACTATTCTTCCACTGTGGCACTAATAGTTTATGATGTTTTACTTCTTTTTTTTTTGAAATAGATGAAGACGGAGACGATTGAAGATTATTTATTGTTGTTCATACTTAGAGATTTTTAAATGTTTAATTTCATGTTGAAACTTTGAGGAGTTTCAACATTTATTTTTGGAAAAGTAAATTTATTTTTTGAGGTTTATAGTTCAAGTTTATAACATTAAGTGATTAGATTTTTTTGTGTATTCTGGTTCATCTGAAGTTCTAGTTGAACCATAAAGACTGATATATCGTATTAATGTGATTTCAAGTAAATTTATAAATTTGTTGTAGTTTTTTTTGTTTCAGCTAACTGATAATTAAGTGTTGTAAGTTAAAATTTGGAATTATAAAATGTTTATGGATATGAATGATGAGAATGAAAGAGAATTTAGTGTACAATAATTATATAAATTATATTTCGAAATATATAAATTGTATTTTGAAGTGTATTTTTATATTTGAAGTACATTTTATATATTGTAAACGATTTTGTTATGTAAAACATAGATGGAATTGCATTAGATGAAATGTTAGCATCAAATATGATAAAATATTGATACAGCTTTTTTTTATTCTTAGATACAAATCTGTTCCATGTCATCAATGATATTGATGCATTGGATGATCTGTAATTATCGTGATTCTATTGGTAGTATTTGTTCGCAAGTTTTTGTACCCTTTTTGAGCTGTCCCCAATGGCAAAGCTTATTTTGACTGAATCTTACTCTCACAAAACTCCTTTGGGAGGGCGATGTGAAGCTCGATGAGGGGAGTGTGATGGTCCACCCATTCACTTTTACTTATCCTTAACCAGTTTTGCTTTATTTACGTTATATTTATCATTTTGGGGATTATTTCATTTTTTGGGCATTGCAATCCTTGTTCCAAGATTAGGAGTTGCACATGCGCAACTCTGACCTTCTGATTGTCAACTGCTAAAGCACGTGTAGGACATGACCCCTCTTACATCATAGCTAGCATGATTGTCGTATTATGCATAAGTCTTTCTCAGTGTGCAATAGACATGTCCCGGCATTGTACGCCACTTGTATAGTAGTAACGAGATCACAGAGTTAGAACGTGAGATTGAGATGTAGTATTGTAGCGGGGTGAGTTGTTGTGAGAAGTGGAGTAGGGATGTAGGAGTCAGAAGTGTGTGTTGCATAAATAGGAGTTGTTAGTCTCCAATGTTTATATTCTAAAATTGAGTTTGACGAGTTGAATTTTTTGCAAATAAACTTTGTCTGTTACAAAAAATTTTAATTTTTTTCTATTTTTCTCTTCAGCAACGTTGATTGATTTTTTATTATATTTAAACTTTAATTAAACTTGACAATCCTTTTTGAATTCTTACTCGATAAATAATGCCCGATATTATATATTAACGAACCCTATTTCAACTTTATTTGGCACGTTATTATTGCTTGGCACCCGATACAGCTATCCAGAATTTGAATAAATTTGGATCAGACAAAAGGTCCAACTTTAAAAGTTAATATTCTTTGGAGCATTACAGGAGGTAATTAATGCTATTTTTCAACTAGCTCATGATTTATTGGTGTTTAGGTGAAGTTCTAGCAGATGATTACACTCCCGCTTGTTTGTAAAATGAAATTATGAATTTTGAATATTTGATTGTAGTTAGGAAGATTTAACGAAGAAGCAATATCCATTTTTTCCTTGTAAGCCACGAAAGAAAAAAAAATTAATAAAAAAAATTAGATTTCGCATGTTTGATTGTTGTTAGGTGAATAAGTGGATGTTATGTACCCAGGTTAATTTGCCATTATTTATATTCTGTAAAAGAGCAGAATTGGTGTATTTGCAATTTTTTCTTTAACCCTTTTAGAAGTTAAGTAGCACAGGAGATATTAACAAGCTTTGTGTAGTTTCAATTCCAAAAGTTGCATAATCCTATCAGAATGTGATACAAGTCAGACCGATTAACGCTACTATGCAGTTAACTGCCACAGCCATTGGTATGCATTTACACTAGGAAGCTTATACACTTCATTAGGAGTAATGGGAGGAGGTACCTTTGGTTGTGTTGGAAGATTGTGTAGAAGTGAGAGTAGTTCATATCATTGAAACTTGCTTATTTATTTAAACTCATTACTTTATTTATGTTCAGTGATTTGTAAATGATGTAGGAAGTACTTTTTTATTCAAAATTGCTCATCAAAATCTGTTTGGTCAAATTTTGATTCCCTTTGGGAGGGGAGTTGTGATGGTCCACACATTCACTTTTCTTTAATCAGTTTTACTTTATTTTACATTATCATTTTGGGGATTTTTCTTCAGTTGACATCACTTTTCCTCACCCAAGGACACTCCTTTACACTCCTCACAGGAGTTGCACATGCTCAACTCTGATTTTTGACTGACAACTGCTAATGCACATGGAAGCACCCCTTTGTGTCATGGAGCATGCGATCGTAAGTTTATGCAAAAGTTTTTACCAGTATGCAACACACGTCAGTTGCATGCCACATGTATAGTAAGTGAGATTAGGTCACAAACTTAGTTGTCAGAATGTGAGTTAGAGAAAGATATTAGTTTGGAGTTGTGATTTAAGAATGTAGGTGGAGATGTTATTTTGAGGGAACTTGTGTTTGAGTTGCTCACTCAAAACACACAAGAAATTGATGTAGACTGTAAAAATTTCACTTGATGAGCCTTGATATTTTGGAAATACTCTTTATTAGTTTTATGAAACAGTTTTACTTTCCTAATTTTTTCTCTTGAGCAGGATAATTGATTTTGATTAGATTTAAACTTTAATAATTTGACAATCCTTTGAATTGTTTGCATGTTGACTAAATAACACATAATATATTTAGCAAACCCTTATTTAACTTTATTTGGCAAGGATTAATTCCCTGGCACCTGAAGCTTTATAATTTGGATCAGTCACAAGATTCAAAGTGAAAACTTTTGACATACATTTGAAGCATTACAAGACCTAGGATGTGTTGGGCATACAATGTCAAACAGGGCCTTGTTAGAATTAGTCTACAGTGGCGAGATGTAGCTCAGGACAGATATGTTTGGAGAACTAAATTGCACAATCCAGTTGGATTTCTGTAGCCCATAGCTGCTTGAGATTGATGATTATCCACAAAACATTGCTTTCTTTTGCATGTTTTCTATTATATCTACAGTAGTATTTAAATCACCTCTAGTTAGTACGGAAATGAGAGCAGTAAAACATAGTCAAGGAGTTGTAAATGACTTCAGCAAATGTGCATTAGAGCATTTAAGCTTAGACAGTGTCTGAATGTGTAAGGGCATGATTATGTTCACCTGCAGAAGAATACTGCATAGCAAATTCATTTATAATTTCTCTTTTTCTAGAAAAGAACCAAAATTACTAGAGTAACATTTGATGAACAACTGGTGCTCCTTGCATTTTCATCAATACTATCAATAATGGTGACAACCAATCACAGTCTGCCTCTAGCAGTAGGGGCGGGGGTGGCTCAGTCGGTAGCGCGCCAGGCTCGTAATCTGTAGTTCCCAGGTTCGAGTCCCAGCTGGGTCAGCGTTGAGATTTATCTCCGCAAAATTCCCTGCCCTGCCCACGGTCAGTAGGGGACACCGATGGGCTTGGAAAAGCCGCCGTCCGTCGGATGGGATGTTAAGCCGTGGCCCCGTGTGCGGGAGAACCATACCCTGTGCACATTAAAGAATACGCTGGATGGCCTTGACAGGAGGCTACCATCTGTCTCCCAACAGTAGTTCCAGTGGGTCCCCTCCCCCAACCTTCTCTGAGCCTTCGGGGTCCATGTGACCTGGCCATTTAGCCCATGGTGTGCAAAAAAGTGCCGCTTAGAGGTAACCCAACCCAACCCTCTAGCAGTTCGTGAGAAAGGTGCGAAACATAATGCAGTACTAGAAAGTGACAAGGTATGTAGCATCCGTGAGATAAATTTTTGCTTGATGAATATGGAAACTTGGACTTCCACTGGGCAATACACAATGACCAATAAAGCAATGTTTTATACATTCCTAGCTGGACTAACCTGGCAAACTGGTGCTTCTATTTATTATACAGTGTAATATAACAGAGAAATTTCAAGAATACTATATAATTGTAAAATTTATATTAGAACTTATTAATTATATGAAAATATATTTAATATATATTTTTTTTTTTTGGTTCATGAGAATTTTGAGGGATGCATTGCTTCCCTTGCTTACATGGATGCTTCACTACTGGATCTATACACATATTAGGCCATATAATTATGCCCCCCACCCTCTCAATGAGTAGGCATATCTCACAACATGCAGCATTGACATCATCAAATTTGGGGCGGGGTTGGCTCAGTCGGTAGCGCGCCAGGCTCGTAATCTGTAGTTCCCAGGTTCGAGTCCCAGCTGGGTCAGCATTGAGATTTATCTCCGCAAAATTCCCCGCCCTGCCCACGGTCAGTAGGGGACACCGATGGGCTTGGAAAGGCCGCCGTCCGTCGGATGGGACTTAAGCCGTGGCCCCGTGTGTGGGAGAGCCATACCCTGTGCACGTTAAAGAACACGCTGGATGGCCTTGACGGGTGACTACCATCTGTCTCCCAACAGCTGTTCCAGTGGGTCCCCTCCCCCAACCTTCTCTGAGCCTTCGGGGTTCATGTGACCTGGCCATTTAGCCCATAGTGTGCAAAAAAGTGCCGCTCAGAGGTAAAACAACCCAACCCAACATCATCAACCAGCATGGAATATATGTAAACACCAAAAGCAGGGTGTATCAGTTCATTAGTATGAAACCCATGCAATGGGGGAAATCGAAGGACTTGTCAGAATTTGAATGGGGAATGATTATCGATGTGACAAAGGCAAAAGCTAGCATCTCAGCAATAGCAGGCATTGTTGGCTTTTTGAGAACAGCCTTAGGGAAGGAATAAACTGAAGAGGGACATTACATCTACCAAATGTACAAGAAAGGTGAATACTATCACTTGTTGACACTCGAGGTGAATGCTGGTTGGCATGTGCTGTCCAGGATAACACATGACTTACAATCCCTTAATTAATGGTGGAATACAAGCAGGGCACACAGAGACCATTTCCAAGCGCACAATACAGCAAATGGTCTTACCGAGTCAGTGATCCATTTGACCAACTGTCATTGGCAGCTCTGCCTGCAGTGGAAATGGGATTACTGTGGCTTGACATTGGACAACTGGAAAAAAGTTGCCTGGTTCAATAAGTCCAGGTTCCAGCTCCACCACGCTGATGGATGGGACTCAGTGCCATAGCTAAAACCAGACTGCATAGTTAGATGGAAAATGGGTGGCAGCAGTATCATAGTATGGGAATTGTTCTCATGAACATCACTGGATCCCCATTCCTATTCACCCTCACCACCAGATTCTATGTAAGCAATGATTCGTGCCAAAGGGTGCCCTCCTTGGTGACTGTGTATGCGAATGACATTGGACTCTTTCAGCTAGACAATGCTCTGTGTCACAAGGCTGTAATGCAGGAATGCAGGAATGGTCCAACAATCATGTCCAAGCATTCATGTCCATGCTTCCCTGGCTGCAAAATTCTTCAGATATGAATCCCATCAAACACTTGTGGGATGCAGTGGAATGAAGCATTTGCAGGTAAACAGCAGTGCTTTGCTTTATTGCCAAACTCTGAGACACTACCTAACACTTTCCACACAGTGCCGTCTTAACAGTATTGTAGCCCCCTGAGCAAAGCAATGCACTGGGGCCCCTACCCACCTACCCACTTACAGGGAAAAAAATGTAAACAGTCAATAAAATTAAGACTATAGATTTATTGGTATTTTTAACAAAATCAATGTTTAAACATAAAAAAAAATGCTGTAAAGTGAGTATTAATCAAACACAAACTTTTGCGAAATTTAGAATCGTAGGGCCCCTGGACAACTGCCCAGTGTGCCCATACTTTAAGACGACCCTGCCTCCACAGTCTAACGGAGCTGATGCCATGAGGGGTGCATGCAGTTAACACAGCAAAAGGTTGCCCAACATGCTATTAGGCAGATAGTCATAATATTATGGCTCATAAATGCATAGCAGTAAAATCATACGCAGTATATTACTACTAGTAAAACCCATGCCAAAAATTTGACACAAAAGGTATGTCCATTGATAATTCTTTCCAATAACCAATAAGTTCTTCCATGGCTTTCCACCATTAACGCACTACTCCATTCACAAGATAGACAATGACAGCACCCCCAGAAATTTCAGACACTTTTCTAGAGATCACTCCAGACCCATGGCACCTAGGAACCTATAATTAGCACTAACAGGATTATTTGCACCTGTTGCCCCAACAGAGTTAGAACTAAGTGGGACCACCTCATCGAATTTGGGACTGATTGCTCGAGTAGCAATGGAACCAAAGGAAAACTGCCAATTTCTGCTAATGATGATGTCACATATGGTCTGCTTGCCCATTCGAATTACAGCAATTGTATAATATAATATTAAGAGTAAAATTAATCTCAGCTAGCAAAAAAAAATTTAATGAAAATGTGCTTTAATGAAGAATTGTCTTTCATGGAGAATGTGGATTAGGAAAAATATCTCAAACACACATTTGTTCTACTCACCGTTTTGCATTTGTGGATGAGTTCTTCTATGAGACACTGCCACTCTAATGAACGCAGCCAAATAGAATGCCAGCGATGTTCCAAATTTGTAGCCACTTTACGAACTCGCTCAGCATCCCAAATGAGAACAGGAGGTTGATTGTTACACACATTTCCTTCAAGCTGTTCACAGAGCTTCAGCAAAGATGAAACATATTTTCCTTGAGCTTCTATTTCCTTTTGTAATACCTTATGTTAAGATATATATATGCAATAAATATAATATTTAAATGTTTCAAAATTATCTGTTTACAAAAAAAGCTTTTATAGAGAGAAAAATTAATTTCCAAATATACATGCAGCAATATACGAAATTGTCCATAAGATTTCACAAAATTTGAACTAATGCTTCTTATTCATTGTGTCATGGTGATTTGATAACATCAAAAAAATAATAATATTATCAACAGTGGCCCATGAGCTTTGAAACTGATGGTCAGTACATAACTACAGTGAAATCAAAAGAATGCATTTGCAGGTACACAGCAGTAGCTTGCTCCATTGCCAAACTCTGAGACATCATTCTGTCCAGCTGGTACAGATTATCTCAGAACACCTTCCAAAGTCTAGTTGAGCCGATACCATGTGGGGTGATACCATGCGGCATGCAGCAGGTTATGAATCTGTAAGTCTTGTAACCTGATGTTCCGAAGTTTCGAATTGGAATTCGTTTTCAACTAGTCTGCATTAAGATTTTCTTCATTAACTCCATTTTGGCTTAGGTGAGAAAGAGGCTACCAATGGGTTTCGTAAGGTGTTTATATTAATTTATAACATATGAGTTTATTTAAAATACTTAGGTTCAAAAGTGGTTGGGTTGTTTTACCTCTGAGTGGCACTTTTTTGCACACCAGGGCTAAATGGCCAGGTCACATGGACCCCAAAGGCTCAGAGAAAGTTGGGGGAGGGGACCCACTGGAACAGCTGTTGGAAGACAGATGGTAACCTCCCGACAAGGCCATTCAGTGTGTTCTTTAACGTGCACAGGGTATGGTTCTCCCGCACACGGGGCCATGGCTTAACGTCCCATCCGACAGATGACGGCCTTTCTAAGCCCATTGGTGTCCTCTACTGACCGTGGGCAGGACGGGGAATTTTGCGGAGATAAATCTCAACGCTGACTCAGCTGGGACTCGAACCTGGGAACTACAGATTACGAACCTGGTGCGCTACTGACTGAGCCACCCCTGCCCCAGGTTCAAAAGTGGTAGAGGCTGCATTGACCAAATGCGAGTATTAATAATGAATACCATTTAGGTTACATAATTTATATACAGGGTGAATCTGAAAAAGTGGGCAAAACTTTACGAGGTGGTGGAACGCAGCTATACGAGCAATATTCGTCACAGAATGTATGGTCGGAACGCAAGCGGTGAGAAGTTAAAAGGTAGTTTTCCACT
Source organism: Ryuthela nishihirai (assembly GCA_038380435.1). Lineage (NCBI taxonomy): Eukaryota > Metazoa > Arthropoda > Arachnida > Araneae > Heptathelidae > Ryuthela > Ryuthela nishihirai. The sequence goes on along the minus strand of JAWZYU010000029.1, from coordinate 1,791,228 downwards.
GTCACATTTAAAGAATGAACACAAGGAGAGGAGATACTTCAGAAAACATTTTATTAACAGGAATGTAATTGAGGTACATGCTCAAAGAAATTGCTCAAAAGAGCTGCCGCCAGCTGTAATGCAAGCGTCACACCTGCAGGATATGGACCGACGCACACTTGCGAAGACACCAGGCATTTCCCGAGTATCGCCGGCAAAAACGGCGATCCTGGCGACTAGATCCATATCGGTTTCAATGCGGCACTCGTAGATGTGCATATCCGCCATTTTGTGGTTGGTATAACCAGCCATCCTCTCGGCAATTCACGGTAGAAATGCCGTTGGGTGTGAGGACCGACCCTTTTATACCATTTCCAACGACACCTAGCGGCTCGCCGTTTGCGTTCCGACCATACATTCTATGACGAATATTGCTCATATAGCTGCGTTCTATCACCCCATAAAGTTTTGCCCACTTTTCAGATTCACCCTGTATATATATACAGTAGTACTCTATAATATTTATTACCTAATGTATGATATTGACCTGTAAATGGTAGCTAGGCGTAAACTGGAAGGAGAGCTGTGCACCAATTCCCTGTGATGATGCACAGAACCGGCCAGGTCTAGCACCTAATGTCCGACCCCGCCTTCTCGTGGTGCAGGCCGTTAGTACCTTTCAAAAGAGATATTATCTTTTGGAAGGGAACGGAAGGGGAGGGCTGCCAGTTCAGTATGGTCATCTATGGCCACTTTTTTCTTTTTTTTCAACCCTGCTGAGGAGTGGTCAACCACACAGGGTCCTGATGCTGACCATATAAACCCACTGGACTGGACAGATATATGGCTCTGAGCTTGATTATGGATCCTGATTTTGCTGCACTGGTGGGCTTCTGTGAAGGGAAAATCTTCCGCTGTGTTTTCTGTTTGTTTGTGGGTTGACAGCCCCAAGTGAATAGTTGTGGGTTGACAGCCCCAAGTGACAGGATATGTTTATCAGCTGGTGAATAATCCTGAGCAGAGGTCATCGCAGGCACCTGAACTCTTTGCTTCTATTGGCATCGTCAAATTCTACATTGGAAGAAGTCTTCCAGTGTAGATGGCTTCAGCCTTTAGTGGTGGGGGAACGGGTCTTTGCCCCATGTCTGCGATTAGGGGGCTGTTTGATATTGTCGGCATTCCCTCTCTCAATAAATATAGTTTCTTTAAACATCCCACTAACCATTTTCTCTCCATAAGTAGTTGGAATGTGAGGACTATGCACAGAGCTTTTTCTCTTGATGTCCTCACACAAGAATTCCACCATTATAATTTAGATATTCTCGGCTTGCAAGAGACCAGACGGACAGATAAAGGTCAGATTCTTAAAAATAATCTAAAATTTCTCTTTTCAGGGAGGAACGACAATAAGCATCACCAAGGCGTGGGTCTGCTTCTCAGCAGACACGCTAGTGATGCTCTTCTAGGATATGAATGTATTAATGAAAGGTTTCTTACAGCAAAATTTCAGACAAGCGTTAAAGACTTGAATGTTATCTGCTGCTATGCCCCCACTGAGGATGCCGATGAGGATGAGAAGGATAGGTTTTATGAACAACTTCAGGATATTTTGAATTCTGTCAAGAAAGGAGATATTACCCTTGTTCTTGGTGACTTCAATGCCAAGGTTGGTACTGACTCTGACCTTTGGGGAGGAGTAATAGGCCCTTTTGGTATTGGTAGATGCAATGGCAATGGGCAACGTCTCCTACAGGTAAGTAAACTCAATGGATTCAGAATAACTAACACTTATTACAAGCACCGCGACATACATAAGTACACATGGGTTTCACCAGATGGGCTGCATAAGAATATGATTGATTATATATTAATTAACAGCAAATGGGCTAGTTCTGTTAGGAATACCAGGTCATATAGGGGAGCTGAAATTGGATCTGACCATTACCTTGTTAAAAGTGTCTTGCAACTTAAACTTAAAAAGTGTTGTGCTAGGGTTAAAAAATTGCTTTTAATACTGAAGCTCTGAAAGACTCAGTTATAGCCAAACCTTACCATGATAGGTTACTTAGTCATTATGACAGTCATGGTATGCTTACTACTGAAGTTGAGGAAGAATGGAATCATTTTAAACAGGCTTTTTTGGACACTAACAGTACTCTTTTAGGAAAAAAGGTGCAGAAGAGACAGAATTATCTGAGTGATAAGGCACTTGAGCTTATTTCAGAAAGAAAGAACTGCAGGAATGTCCTTAATCTATAACCTACTAGTACTAATAGAAAGCATTACAGAGAACTTAATAAACGTGTAAAAGATCAGTTAGCTGCTGATTAGAATCTTTGGCTTGATGGTTTGGCTGAGAAAGCCGAGGAAGCAGTCAGACAGCACAACAGCAGAGAGCTGTACAATATAGTTAATGTTTTGGGTGGTAGAAAACGGACAGGTATACAGGGATTGAAGGATAAACAAGGTAAGGTTATAGAAGGTGAGGATTCTGTCATGGCTAGGTGGGCTGAACATTTCAGTGATATTCTAAACAATGCGGTTAGTTCTATTCCCATTGTTTGCAATGACGATAGATGCATTGGTGGCTTTAATGTTGGCCCTATAACACAATCTGAAGTTATTTTGGCTGTTTCTAAACTTAAACTACATAAATCCCCAGCGGTAGATGAAATTACTACAGAAATGCTTAGAGCTGGAAATGTTTCAGTTACCACTTGGATGACTGAAATTCTGAATATCTTTTATGATAAAGGATTGGTTCCTAAGGATTTTACCAGAGCTATTGTTATCCCTATTTTCAAAAAAGGTGATCGCAGTTCTTGTGATAACTATAGGGGTATCAGCCTACTCTCTGTTCCAGGTAAAGTTCTTTCCATGATTGTGCTTAATAGAATTAAGAATCTGGTTGACAGTCAGTTGCGTGATGAGCAATGTGGATTCAGAAGTGGTAGGGGATGTGTGGATCAGATATTTTCACTTAGGCAGATTCTTGAGAAATGTTTAGAGTTTCAGAAACCTTTGGTTGCTAACTTTGTTGATTTCAAAAAGGCTTTCGACTCTGTTGATCGCCATAATTTGTGGTTGATTGTGAAATCATATGGTATACCAGACAAGTTAGTAAACCTAATGAAAGCTCTCTATAATAACACTGAGTTGTGTGTGAGAGTTGGTAAGGCTTGTAGCAATTGGTTTAGCATTACTTCTGGTGTTCGACAAGGGTGCATTTTGTCTCCTTTTCTCTTTAGCTTGTTTATTGATTATGTTATGCGAAATTCACTTCAAGGGAAAGATTTTGGCCTTAAATGGGCTGGAGATACGAAAATTTCTGATTTAGATTATGCTGATGATTTAGCCCTTTTAGCAAATGATTTTGATGAGATGAACTCTTTCATTCGAGCTGTTGATGAGACTGGTAGTAGAGTAGGTTTGGTTATAAACAGAGAGAAAACTAAAGTGATGAAAATTGGTCAGGCAGGCTGTTATTCAGTTAATCTGAATGGTTGCAGTCTTGAGCAGGTGTCACAGTTTAATTATCTTGGGAGCTATGTAACAGATAATGGTGATGTACGGCATGAGATTAACAGAAGAATAGGGATTGTTGCCGGGACTTTTAAGAATCTATGGAGAGTGTGGAGAAATAGGCGTATACACCTAAAGACTAAAATTAGGCTGTATAATAGTTTGGTTCTTTCTAGGGTTAGTTATGGTAGTGAAACTTGGACATTTTGTAAACAAGATAACAGGAAACTAGATGCTTTTGATTCCAGATGCTTATGCAGTATCTTGGGCATAAGGTGGTTCAACTTTGTAACTAATGATGAGGTTAGGCAAAGGAGTTTGCAACCTCCTTTAAGCAGCATATTGTGCAGAGAGAGACTCCGTTGGTTTGGCCATGTTGCCCGTATGAATAATTATAGATTGGCGAATAGGGTTATGAACAGTGTGTCTAAAGGCCTCAGAAAGAAGGGGAGACCTAGGATGTGGTGGGCAGACAATGTCAAACAGGACCTTGTTAGAATTGGTGTGCAGTGGCCAGATGCAGTAGATGTAGCTCAAGATAGACTTGCTTGGAGAACTAAATTGCACTGTCTGGTTGGACCTCCGTAGCCCATGGCTGCTTGATGATGATGATGATCTAGGTATTACTGGAAGGAGAGCTATGCACTAATCTCCTGTGTTGATAACCAGCCAGGCCTAGCACCTCAAGTTCTGACCCCACTTCTCATCATGCAGACCATTAGTGTCTTTTAAGAGAAATACTTCATTGTGGAAGGAAATGTAATGGGTGGACTACCAGATCATCACGATATTGATCTGGATTACTATGGCTACTTTTCCTTTTTTCTACCCAGCTGAGGAGTGGTCAACCACACAATATCCTGGTGCTGACCATTTATACAGACCTGAATCGAATAATGGCTGTGAGCTTGGTTATGGATCCCAAATTTGCTCCACTGGTGGGCTTCTGTCAAAGAAAAATCTTGTGCTGTGTTTTCTGTCTGTCTGTGGATTGACCAGCCCTGAGTGAATAGATGCACAATATACATTTTGTCAGCTGGTACATAATCTCAATCACAGACCATCACAAGTACCTTGAGCCCTTGTTTCTAAGGACATCATCAAACCACATTGAAATCCTACCAACACAAATGGCTTCAGCCTTTAGTAGTGAAGTAAAGAGATCTTTGCACCATGCCTGTGATTAGGGGGCTGCTGGATATTGTCAGTACTTCCTCTCTCAAAATACAGTTTCTACATTCATCTCACTAATCATTTTCTCTCCACAGATTCTTCAAATATGAAGATATATAAATGTGAGGACTAATAAATCTTTCAGTGAAAGATTTATAAATCACATCATGGAAACAAATTATCGTCTGATGCGTGGTTTAATAGGTAGAGCATTCTGGCATGTATATGGAGAGTTGCAGGTTCGATTCCCACTGTGTCAGCAATAATTTTTCTTACAAGAGTAATTATTGAAATCTATATCTACAGGTAATCTATGTATTTACTATGGATGGGTTTTTCATAATAATGCTTAAGCATGGATGACTGTCTCATTAACATCTGAATCATTAGCAACAATTGGAAAATTAAGTTGCCTCTCCTGAAATATCGATGGCACAGGTCCACCACATTTTCAGTGAAAGATTTATAAGCCACACCATAGAAGTAAATTACTGTCTGATGCATGGTTTAATAGATAGAGCTCTCTGCATGCATATCAAGAGTTGCAGGTTTGATTCCAGCCATGTTGACAATAATTTTTTCATGAGTAATTATTGAATTCTATATCCACAGGAAATCTGTGTATTTACTATGGATGGTTTATTCATAATAACATTTAAGATGAAGTGAAAGGCGATTCTACACTAATTCTCGCTCAACAGATGGAGCTGAATATCGCCCATTTCCTAGGGGTTGGTCGAGGTGGGATTGACTACAAGAGGGAGGACATCAGGAGGCTACCATATTGTTTGTACTAAAGAGAGGTCCAAAACTGATCTCTAAAAATAGCCACAAAAAGAGGAGAATGTCTCCTTCCTTGAGCTTCCAATTTCTTTTACATATCACAGTTGAAATAGTTCTTCAAGATTTTGCTCTTAAATGTTTTTAGTTTCATTGAGCAATTCTTTTGCCATAATAATATAGGCAAAACTTCTTTATGTATAGTTGTAGTTTAATTTATTTATATTTTTAAATATATATTACAGTTTTAGTTATAAATTATTCTTCCAAAAAATGAAAAGAATTTAAATCATATTGAAATATTTAATAATTTAATATATAAATATAAAAGTTTTTTGTACTCTGATGAAAATATTTAATTCCAATGGTCAAGGGATTAGCTTACTTGACTACTAATGAAAAGGATCTGGGTTCAAGCCTTGGACAAAGAAATTATTATAACAGTTTTAACAAAACTGAGTTAAATTAAAAACTCATCATCTATCTGAGCTGTTTTAGTATTGTTTTAGCAACTTAAAATAGCATTTTAATCGATGAATACAAGATAGTAGGGATCTTGGGTTGTTTTACCTCTGAGCAGCACTTTTTGAACACCATGGGCTAAATGGCCAGGTCACATGGACCCCGAAGGCTCAGAGAATGTTAGGGGAGGGGACCCACTGGAACAATTGTTGGGAAGCAGTGGTAGCCTCCCGTCAAGGTCATCCAGTGTGTTCTTTAACATGCACATGATATGGCTCTCCCGCAAATGAGGCCATGGCTTAACGTCCCATCCGATGGACGACGACGACCTTTCCAAGCCCATCGATGTCCCCTACTGACCATGGGCAGGGCGGGGAATTTTGTGGAGATAAATCTCAATGCTGACCCAGCTGGGATTAGAACCTGGGAACTACAGATTAAGAGCCTGGTGCACTACTGAAGATAATAGGGATGTTAATCACTTCTTGTAGTAATATATGAAGTAAGTCCTTTCCTGTTGCATGGATCACACAACGATATTTAGACCACTGTAACTTGACATGTTTCGACTATTAATGTCTTCTTCAAAAGTTGAGTATATAGTTCTACTTCTAAGATGGTATCTGTGTGTATAGTTGAGTGGCAGTGCTGTATGGTTTACAGCGGATGATGCTGTTGTGGTTTCGTGGTCCTGCCTAGGCGCCTCAGGTAGGGGTGGACGTTGTGGATACTTTAGCAGTGCTGCACTGATCAAGGAGCAGTTTCCATGGGTGGGGTGATGGTAAATTTCTTTGTTTAAGCAAGCTTCTGTTTTTCATATATATCACCATTTGTTGAGTGAGATCCAATTGAAACTTGGTCTGGGGGCACAAATAATTTTGGTCTGTTCAAATTGTTGGCTCATTCTGGTATTAGAAATCACTATTGCAAATGAAGTGGTTTTTTTTTAATGTATATCCCTTTCATGTTCTTTTATCTGAATTCGGCAGGTTCTTTTTGCTTTGCCGTAGTAAGGTTTATTGTTATTATTGGTTCTTTCACGTAACGGTATTTTATATATGTCTCCTGTTTTTCCACTCTGGTCCCAATCAGTTTTAATTATATTAATTATAGTGTTGCTGGTTTGTTTCTTTCTACGGTTAGTTATGGTAGTGAAACTTGGACACTTTGTAAACAAGAAACTTGATGCTTTTGATTCTAGATGCTTACACATTATCTTGGGCATTAGGTGGTTCAACTTTGTAACTAATTATGAGGTTAGGCAAAGGAGTTGGCAACCTTCTTTAAGCAGCATATTGTGCAGAGAGAGACTCCATTGGTTTGGCCATGTTGCCCGTATGGATAATTATAGATTACCAAATAGGGTTATGAACAATGTGGCTAAAGGTCTCAGAAAGAGTGGGAAACCTAGGATGAGGTAGGCAGACAATGTCAAACAGGACGTTGTTAGATTTGGTGCGCAGTGGCCAGATGCAGCAGATATGCTTGGAGAACTAAATTGCACAGTCTGGTTGGACCACCATAGCCCATGGCTGCTTGAGGATGATGATGAGAATGATTGGATATTCCGGTCAATTTGCCAGCCATGGAAACCCAAGCTCTGGAAACCCAAACTTTTGCCAAGCTCTGGAAACCCAGAGGTGAACTTATTTTTCCTTGGAAACATGCACTGGTGTTGGTTGGGATATTTTTTGCCGAAAAAGACAGGGACGAACAATTGTCATTTTTAGATATGTTACTATATTAGCAGGAGCAAAAAGTGGAAATTGCAGTCTACCATTAAGCCTACAGCGCCACCCATTATCATTCTATATGCCTCACAACAGTCACTAGCCCTCAAAAAATGCACTAAAAACTGTATTCCTAAGAAATATGAATATGCCTTCACACCACAGTTTTATGAAAAAGAAAAAGAAAAAATACACTCAAGGCATTCAAAATGCAGGTTACAAGCTAAATATACTAAAACTAGCCGAAAACATGGCAAGACAAACTGGGCAAAAAATATCCAACCAAAACCAAAGCAGCAATCCAAAAAAAAAAGTTCACCACTGGTATTATAAACATCACATGTCTGGCAAATTCATTGAAAAATGCAATGCAACCTCACAGTTACATAGTGCAAATTAAAACTAGCAACATTATTATTAATATAATTAAAACTGATGGTGGCATATAAAAAATACCATTACATGAAAGAACCAATAATTTGAAAGAACCAATAATAAAGAAGCAATAAACCTTATTATGGCAAAGCAAAAAGTAATGAAGGCAAAAGTCGCGAAGTAGTCCCATCCCTGAGGTTTCTAATACCAGAATGAGCCAACAATTTGAACAGACCAAAATTATTTGTGCCCCCAGACCAAGTTTCAATTAGATCTCACTCAACAAATGGTGATATACGAAAACACAGAAGCGTGCTTAAACGAAGAAATTTACCATCACCCCACCCATGGAAACTGCTCCTTGATCAGCGCAGCACTGCCAAAGCATTCACAACCCCCACCCCTACCTAAGGCGCATAGGCAGGACCACGAAACCACAACAGCATCATCCACTGTAAACCATACAGTGCAACCACTCAAGAATACACACAGATATCATCTCCAAAGTAGAACTATTTACCCAACTTTTGAAGAAGACATTAATAGTCGAAACATATCAAGATACGGTGGTCTAAATATTGTTGTGTGATCCATGCAACAGGAAATGACTTACTTCACATATTACTACAAGAAGTGACTAATATTCCTATTACCCTGTATTCACCGATTGAAATGCTATTTTGATTTACTAAAACAGCTCAGATAGTGATTATATTTTTAATAAGGAAATTATATTTCGTTTCATGCATTACCTCTCTGGTGAAATCACCGTCCTCACAATGATATTTGTGATATATTTATACTTACAGGCCCTTGTCAGATCAAAATGGAAAGCAGCTGCTTGAAGAATTTTTTTTATGCAAAAGCTTGTCAGAATCTAAACCGATTAATTCGAAATTTCCAATATTTTGGTTTTTAGTCTCCGACTTACTCAGTACTTGTGTATTTTCAGAAATCTAGAGTACATTTGAAATAATTATCTGAAAAAAATTTGTTGCCCTGAGTGGGATTTTACCCATGTCTCCCACAATCCACTCAGGGAAACAAATTTTTTTTCAGCCAATTATTTAAAGTGTTTCTTGTCTACAGAATATTTTTTTATCATATTTTATTACTGAATTAGAGTGCATTCATTTTAAATATTGTACTGCCTACCTTGTTTATGTGCATTTGCAAATACCTAGTGTAACAGTTGCCACTATGTTACACTAATCCTAGTAATATGAAATGATATATGTGGAATCACGTTCACTTGTTATTTCAGTGGGGTTAGAGTAATTAATTTTTAACAGATAAGTTATTTAATAGTTGTCAAAGCTAACTTATGGGAGGTGCTTATAAAGACTATTTCAATTTTTAATATGAAATATTAAAATGATTTTAAATTTATCACTTTAAATGGTGAACAAACTTGTTTAGCTATTGAAAAGGACATTTAGAAATCTATATCAAAAGCTCACCTTCCCATTCTTTTCTCAAAGCAGCAAAATGTTCTGCATTAGACATTTTCAGCCAAATCATACTAGTTAAATTTAGTTTTAACTCAGAGATATTTATCCCAAAATAAAATGACTAAAGTTATCATTATTAATGATGCCCCTCTTCTCCAGAACATTATGACCACCTGCCTAACATGATGCTGTCCTCCATGTGCTGCCAAAACAGCTCTTACCCAGTGAGGCATTGACGCTACAAGATTTCTAAAAGTATCTTGTAATATCTGTGGTACCAACACGTTACCAGCAGATCCTTTAACTCATGTAAAGTTACATGGTTGAGCCGCTGCAGATCGGATATCCTTTTCTAACACAAACCACAGATGCTCAATTGGATTGATGTCTGGGGAATTTGGAAGCCAGAGCAATACCTGGAAGTCTTCCTCGTGTTCTGCAAACCATTCTCAAACAATCCGCGCAGTGTGGCATGGTGCATTATACTGCTGAAAGAAGGCACTACTAGAGGGGTGTATTGTTGCCATTAAAGGTAAAGGATGTACCTGGTCTGCAATGATGTTTAGGTAGATGGTGACTGGATCCAGGGTTTCCCAGCAGACAATTGCCCAAAGCATTACACTTCCACCACCGGCTTTTTTTCATCCCACAATGCATCCTGGTGCCAACACTTCTCCAGGTAAACAATGCACATGTACCTGCCTGTCCATGTGGTGCAACAGGAAAAGATATTCATCTGACCAGATAACTTTCTTCCATAAATTAAAACACAGCTACTTTAAGTATAAATTTAATACATGATTAAAGCTGTATTACATGGATTTAATCATGTATTAAATTTATATTTAACCTTCTTCCAATCATTCAAAGTCCAATTTTGATGCTTGCGTGCCCATTGTAGGCATGCACTTTTCAGAGTGAACAGACGTTAGCATGAGCACTCGGGGTGACCTGCAACTATGCAGCCCCATTTTCAGCAGGGTTCGATGTACTGTGTGTTGTGACACATTACTCTTGATTACTCCTGATACCTCAAATTACAGGTAAGTTGCACCACAGTATCCCTTCTGTTGGCTCATACCATACAGGATAGACTTTGCTCACCTCTAGCTTTGATAAGCATGGTCAGCCCACACCATGCCACCGATTAGTGATTTTTCTCCTCCTCGGACCACTTTTTGAAGGTATTAACCATGGCTGCCTGTGAGCACACCACAAGCCTTGCCATCTCAGAAATGCTCTGACTGATTCATCTGGCCATTACAATTTGGCCTTTGTAAAACACACAAGTCCTCTGCCTTTCCCATCTGAAGAATAAGAATAACACTGATTAACAGAGCTTGATATCAGGTGTTATTTATACTGTTTCATGACCTTCACATCTGCAGTTGTTTACTTGCAGTTGCTTCGATTCGCACAAAGACATGCTGGTCATAATGTTTTAGCTCTTTGGGGTACATACAAAATCCTCATGCATGACAACTGGGTGGAAGACAATTGGATGGATGGCAACTGGGAGGGCGAAAATTTGGTGGACAGCAATTATGTAGAAAATAACGGTGGAAAAAGGAAATGGTCAGAGATAATTTGCGATTACTAACACTAATTCTAAGCAAAAACAACAAACAAACATTACTTTTTGAAAGTCCGCACAAACTCGTAATTTACAAAACAAAGTGGTTTAAAATTCAGCATAGTCGATATTTATATAAACACTCTTTAATCCGACCTTGAATAAAGCGAATTTCTAAATCTATTTCTTCCAAATGAAACAATCCAAAACCATTTTTTTCAGTGTATCCATTCTGATTAAAGCAAATAATAATGAAAGAACTCACTACATGAAACAAAAACAGTAGAAAGCTATCTGTAATATCACTAATCTGACTTTCGATAAAACATATTTTAAAAATGTGACTTATTGTAAACGAATTTTACCTATTTTCGCTAATCCAACTACAATTAAAATGAATTTTTATATTTAAATTCCTTTCTGTTCCTTCTAAATGAAACAAATGGAAATCAAAGAACGCAATGCATAAAACCAAACCACAAAAGAATATCGGTATTCTAATTAATCCAATATTCAATAAAACGAATTTTTTTTCAACATTCTTAGCTTCTAAACGAAAAAATCAAAATCAAAGCAATTAGTAGAAGAAATTGAAACAACTCATTAACATCTGTCCTCGATAATCCACTCCGTTTAAAATAAATTTTATATTTCTATTCATTTCTGCTCCTTCTACAGGAAACAATTGGAAATCAAAGGAATTCATAGTGGAAACTGAACAGTCGACATTTCCATCTCGATATTCCTACTCTGGTTAAATAAAATATTTTTATTCATTTTGTCTCCCGAATGAAACAAATGGAATTCGAAGGAATCCATACAGGAAATGAAACAGCTCATATTAACATTTGTTCTTAATAATCCGATTAAGGTTAAAATGGATTTTTACATTTATATTCATTTTCCCCCTCCTAAAGGATGCAAAGGGAAATTATTATTATTTAATATTCATCATTTGTCATATCTAAATGAACATAATATCCTTTTTTATTCGTTTTGTAATCATTACTTTGTGAATCAGAACTATGTTGGCCGTTTTACTGTTGTCAATATGAATTTTATCATTATGACTACTGTCGTTTGTTTGTTTGTATACGTTACATGCAATGAGTGTTCCTTCTTTAGGCTTACTCAATAGTTAAATTTTGTTGGGTTAGTGGCGAGAGATTTTCAATTATTGTTTTATTTGTTGTTGTTTTTTTTGGAATGTGTTTTTAAATATATAAATTATATATATTGTTTTAGAATTTATTATAATTTTATAATTTTACGCCCTTCGTTGTGGATTTTAATGGTTGTTGGTTTATAAGTTTTTAGAGTTTTAAAAATTTTGGATTTATTTTATTATATTTTTTTTGTTTTTTTTTATTAATTTTTTTATTTTTATAATTTTTTTACTGTTTCTATTATTTTTTATTTTTTTTTTATATTTTTTTATTATTATTATTTTTAATTTATTATTTTTTTTGATTACTTAAAAGTAATTCTTTTTTTTTATTTTCCCATAAACAGTGAGTTGTTGCAGAGTTGTGAAGAGCCATGTTGTATGATGGGAAGGCATGTATTGGACATTTAAGGTGGAGGGTTCGATTCACTGCATGGCTATTTTTTTTTCAATTTATGTATGAAAATGACAGGGAGTGTTACAGTTTTTTTTTTTTACTTAAAAAAAATTTTTTTTATCGAGAGTTATAGCAAAATTGTGAGGCGTCCCCCTGAGGGGCAAGAAGACTTGTGAGGAGCTTCATAGAAAATGGAGTTAAAATGAAAGATGTGGGGAGTATGGACAAATTAATGGGAAGAGACAGAATGCTCTAAATTCGATTCCAAAGGGGTGTAGAGATGAGAAATCCAAAAAGGAGATCAAAAATTTTTAATTTCAGATCATTGTTAGGTGGATCTAATAAGGTGTTGATGTGTAGTTCATGAATATGAAATTCGGAGAGAGAAAGAATTAATATTTTTCTTTGTGGGTGATATTTAACACAATTTAAGAGAATGTGATTCACAGTTTCGGGGGCATTGCAGTGGCTGCAATTTGGGTTGGGGGATAAGTTAAATTTATGTAATGTGGCTTTTAATGTGGTTGCATTGGTTCTCAGTCTGTGAAGTATTTTTATGTGTTTTCTAGGGTAAGGGTAGTTTAAGATATGGGAGAAGTTTGTGTGTTTAGAATGTATCTGGTGTTATGGTTTATGGAAGCACGTAGTTGGAAATATCTATTGGTTAGAATATATTCAAGTTCATTGATTTCATGTTTGATGTTAATATAAAATTTGTGAATGTTAGTTTCATTTGGGAGGATATGTGCTTTATTAGCAAGTTGATCTGCAATATCATTGTCAGTGATTCCCACATGTCTGGGTATCCATTGTATGGTGATGTAGTTGTTGCAAATCTGTTGATTGTACGTGTTTAAGGTGGATGTTTTATGGATGTAGTGATTATAAGGCGAGTTTAAAAATTCTTGAAGTAAAGTTTGAATGGCCCCTTTGGAGTTTACAAAAATGATAATTTTTTTGTCATGTAGGTGTGATAAGGTCCATTTGAGTGCTTCTATAATTGCAAATATTTCACAATGTAATATAGAGGTGTGTATGTTAAATAGGTGTTAAATTGTGGGATATGGATGGCAGCACTAGATGAACCAGAGTCAGGTAGGACTGAGTCATCAGTGCAAATTTTGATATGTTCTCACTAACTAAACATCTTCAATTTTACAAATATATTTTGAAAGTTGTAAAACCAGATCTATTATTACAGTGCTGTTATATTTTCATTTTGTTTATTTTTTTCTATCTCATTAGAGGTTAGGACAGGCATATTGTTATTATGAGAGGTAATGTGATTAGAAGTTACACTTACATATGATCTGGAGGTTGAAGGATTGTTCATTTGGTAGTTTATATTTTTTTTCATTTCAAGCTGATGATGGCATCGCTGGAAAATCCTTGGGGTATTTTTTATGGGTGTGAACTGTTTTTCCAATAATTCTTGATCCCTTGAAGTTGGAGGTGTATTAGTAGAGGTGACAGGGAATGTTGTTCGATTCCTATGTTGGTCACTGAGTTCATAGTTTGGTTTATAATTGGCGTTTTGGTAAGAATAGCGTGAGGCAGAGTTCAGTTCACTTTTTGCCTGGAAAAATGCAGCAGACCAGCTGCAGTGGGAATGATCTTGAATTCTCATTGCACAACAAGCTATGCACTTGGTTGGGCACCTATGAAAAGTGGCGGGCATTGGACATTCCTAGGCACATTCCTAGGCATTTAAGTTCCATGCTGGTGCAATTCTTGTGATTGTGGGGGCCTCCACACTGTTTGCATCGCATTCTTCCTTTACAAAATGTGTTTATATGCCCCCAACGGAAGCAGTTGCCACAGAGCGCTGGTTATCCATAATATTCTTTGAAGCGGAAGTGCAAAAATCCAATAAAAACGCCGGTAGGCAGTTTAGGTGTCATGGTATATATAATCGTTTTCAGTTGGAGATTTGGTATAGCCTTTATCCATGGAGTTTGGAGTGAAGCGATTCATTCGTCGAATTTTAAAAACATCATACTTTGAGAGGCAGTTTAGTAGGTATTAGTCTGTATATTTTTGGTGGACGTTAATCAGCATTCCTATGAAGAAGTCTTTGGTAGGGAGCGTGATTCCACTGCTATTACAAGTATGTTATTAATGGTTTGTAGTTTGGTGAGATCATCATTATTTGTGGGATGAACTAGGATATCCCCTTTTCTGGTAAATCTGCCTTTTATGTCCTTGTTTAAGAAACGGAAGAAGAAATTGGTGACCTCTCCATCATCAAGATCAGACAGTTTGCAGGATGAATTAAAAAAGATGAGATAGATCCTCCCTTTCCTTATAATTTGATTCTGTTGAATTGTTAGATTTGTTTTTATTTTGGTCGATATTCACTAAATCTTCATTGCATTCTTCATTATCAGATTGAGGTGAGTCGTTTGATTTGATTCATTCAGGGATAAAATTGAGTCATTTAACGATTGATAGCGATTTTTAGTTATTAGAGATTGTTTTGAGTTTTGTTTTTCCATCATATAAATATTTGTTGATTCTTGAATGGAGGTTAGATCACTGGTAGATAATGATCTGAGAGACATCTTGGTTATATGTCTCTCTAGTTTCTTTAGTTGGGCCTTCTCTGTCGACTTGATGGGTACACCAGAGGT
Source organism: Ryuthela nishihirai (assembly GCA_038380435.1). Classification (NCBI taxonomy): domain Eukaryota; kingdom Metazoa; phylum Arthropoda; class Arachnida; order Araneae; family Heptathelidae; genus Ryuthela; species Ryuthela nishihirai. The sequence continues at coordinate 1,775,991 of JAWZYU010000029.1, read as the reverse complement.
TTTCTTGTTTTTCGATGATTTACTTTTTTTTGTCCCCATGATTCTGCACTTGTAGTCGGTAATTATTCCAGTCCAGGACGATTCATGCAGGCGAGGTCGATCAATCATGTAAAGGAGTTTCCGATGAACCAGAACAGTAGCACAAATCATAGATAACATAAAGCACAAGCCAAAACCGGCAAGTCCGATTCGAACGAAAGCCAACCGTCAAATCCCCCTATGACCACTGTCTGGTATCTTAGCATTATATATTTGAACAACGACACAAATGCGCATGTATTGAAAACAACACTGAACTGCAGGAGACAGACCAATATTTTGTGGTGGCTTGTGACACTTGATTTGCTGATTCCACCAGAGCAACCAATAGTTGAAGATCTTGTGATTTAGTGGAAATCTTTGACTATGGCAGTCTCAATAAGCCTAAACTTTCCTGGCAAGATGTGTTTGAATGGGATTGCCAACTTTTTATTCTGCTAAGGAAGCATACTTATGTATGAAGAATTTAAAACAACATTAGATATAAAATGAGATAAAATGTGTTGAAAATAAGGTTTACAGAAGAATGATAATATGTTTAAACATCATTTCTCCTGAGCAATGTGTAGTTCCAGGGCAGGATTTATAACAAGTGCACTAGACGATAGCTAGGGGCCACATCGAAAGATGGGTCTCACAAGACATTTATTTATTCATAAAATTAATATTTTTCTTTTATTGCATTTAATTACTAAAACTAAATTTACAATTACTGATATATGATAAATAAAAACTGCTACTATTAACACATAGTGTATTATTCTTTTACCATTGTTATAACTTGAATAAGCCTCAAGCATTTACCACTGTACTCCACCTCACTGTTTCGTTCCAGAAAAATTTCACTGGAAGCAACTCATCACGCCACCCTCTCGCCAGGTTCAGATTGGGCCGCCGACACACCGGCAACCTCAGTAGGCTGAAAATGAGGGAACAGAGCCAACAATTTTCGGGGATTTAAAATACCAGATGTTTTACAATTACTCCTCAGGAAATCATTTAAACATGGGGAGAAGGTTTAGATACCTGGATAATGGACTTGGTAGATTGTTTTATAACAGGATGCAACCATGGATATTGCCTGAAAAGTACTGCTTGACAGAAGGTTACAAAGCAAACTTTCTCACTTAGTTATCAATAGCAACTTCCTTTATTCCACTAAGCGGCAGACTTCAAATTACCAGAAATTCTTTCCTTGCTCAACAGAGAGCAGATGACAGACAATGAAGACGATTTTCAGTAATGAAAATTTCAGTAATTTCAAGGCATTTATTGAGAATTCAAGATATATTTGATAAATTTCAAACCATTTTATTTTATAGAGATATTTGATGATGCCATTTATTATTATAGGTATTTTTATGTCTTGATTTTTTTCCCCTGGAAATCTTATCCACCAATTGTCAATTATTATTAAGCTAAAAACTATATTTTCAACAAGTACTCATTTCTTGATTCTTGAATTTGCATCAATTGAACTGAGGTCATTCTTGACCTTCCTTTTTTAAAGTTAATTAATGTTATATATGATTAAATTCATGAAATAGTATTTTTTATCTTATTCTTTGTATATACTTAGTGTCATTATTGATTAATCTTTATTATTTTTAAAATCATTCAAGAAATTCATTTGAATTTCTTTTGCTTTCGCTCACCATTGGAGATCGCAGCCTTACTTCCGGTAGATTGAGGCCCGACCAATGATAAATTCGCAGATTCTCGAATTATCATTGGCCATGGCTCCCGAGCCGGATGTTGACATTCTCTCAGCTTGTTTGGAAGTGTCATGTTTTTCAATGCATTAGATGTTTTATTTTACCTAAAAAAAAAGTGTCAGATTTTTAATTTTTCCTAGAAGTACAGCAAAAGCAAAGATAATGCAAGTTATTTTAATTTAACCCTTTTATGGAAATTAGTCTAAAATAATTTTTTTTTTTTTTTTTTTTTTTTTGCATTTCCCACTGTTATATACTTCGCATAATTTTTTTTTATTTTAAAAATTTGGAAACAATCCAGTAGCTGATTCCTTTCATCAGTCATTTGACCATTGGGAAGAAAAGCATCGTTTCCTCCAAGGGTAAGGTTTAGCAGCCAAATTTTAATGCATATAACATTTTTTTTTTAAATAAAGAACTTTTCTTGCACCATATAGTAGGAAAATCCAGAATAGCCAAAAATGTCCCAGTGGTCATAAATTTTGAAATACACCAGATGAAAACTCCTCTTTCCGAGTTCGTTCCGCAAAACTTCCCGCCCTGCCCACGGTGAGTAGGGGACACCGATGTGCTTGGAAAGGGCGCCGTCCGTCGGATGGGACGTTAAGCCATGTCTCCGTATGCGGGAGAGCCATACCTTGTGCACGTTAAAGAACACGCTGGATGGCCTTGACGAGAGGTTACCATCTGTCTCCCAAAAGCTGTTCCAGTGGGTCCCCTCCCCCAACCTTTTACGAGCCTTTGGGGTCCTTGTGACCTGGCCATTTAGCCCATGGGTATGCAAAAAAGTGCCGCTCAGAGGTAAAACAACCCAACACGAGTTCGTTTCCGAGTTTGTCTTAATTAGTCTTTTTTGGGGGATGGGGCAAGTCTCCCGCCTTCGAAATTGCAGGATGGCTAAAACCTAGTTTAAGATTTAATGAATTTCGGTGCATAATGATTTATTTGCATCTTGTTTGTTATTCTATGTACTTTTAAACTTATAATTAAGTACAAAAATTTGCGCCTGTATTTTTCACTTCCGTCGTCATTTATTTTATCCCCTCTTCCTCCCCTAAAACGTTTCTTGCTATATGCCTGTTCTGATTTTTACCCTTTAATGTACCAGGTAAAGAACAAACCTTAAGCACCACCTTTTTAATTTTTTTGCGAAATATATTTTTACACTGATCTTTTTGCCCCATTTTTACAGTTAGGTGTTTCTGCATTTTAAACTTAAGTACACGCGTATGAAACCAAAATGTCCTAAAAAGGGTTGAATTTCGCGATTTTTCTTTTCTCTTAAGCAAGCTTCCTTTGTTCCACTTTATGTGATATATGCTTGATTCTCATGGTTCACTCGAAAATAGTTTCGCAACGCATTAAAACAGAATGCAAAATCAGAGTTGAAAATTGCAAACTTTCTAACAGATTTAAGAGAAGCATTTATGCTAGAAAGTTCAAATTTTGATGGTAGAATGTGAAGGTCATGTAGTTTTTCATTTGCAACAATAAATGACCCCTTTCATTCAGGGATGCGGGAAATGCAATTTTTTTTGTTTCTAGAGATATTTGGAAAACTCTTTTTTGTTGGATTCATGCTAATGATACTATATTCTCATTTTTTAATTCGTTAGGTAGTTTTCGTTTACAGTTAGAGGGACTAGATATGAAAAAGGCAAAAATTTTAATGAATGTTGAAAGAGATTATTTTATGGCAGAAATTTTAAATTACAGTGGAAGAATGTCAAGAAATAAATTAAGATCAAGAGAGAGATTCCACTGACAGCAAAAGTCTGTCCCTTTTGTCAGATGTGTGTGAGAAAGGCAACTTCTTAAAGTTACGGAATGAAAGAATACAACTATTTCCAATCTGCCACTAATCCATTAGCAGGAATTAAAACTTTTTAGATAAAAGAAAAATTTCATTCTCTTTGAAAACCAGATTGCTTCTTGTAATTTAAACTTTGTATTTTGCAACTCTGAAACGTCAAGAACGCCAAAACCAGACCCGTCCAACTCGCAGCTCAAAAAATCATCATTAGTTTATTATAATTACAAACAGCATATATTTGTAATACTCTTATTAACCCAAGAGCATCTGAGCTCATGTGGGTTAACTTATAAATTATTTAAATACATAATTTTGGCAACATTGACACTCAACTTTACATAAAGAAAATATATATATATACAAAAACAATACAGAATTTATAAAAAAGAATTAAGTCAGCATTAGTAATGCTCATTAGATAATTAGCAGTGAAAGATCTGAAATGCATAAAATTAGTTTCATTTCGAATTATAATCGGTAAAAACTAAATGATCAATATATTTAATATGGCTCATTTTTTGACAAACATTTTTAGGTGCAAACTAAACTCTTTTGCCAATTCACGGCTTTTTCAAAATTCATTATATATATAAATACCGCCCTCAAGCAGTTGTTTGCCACAGAGGGCTGATAAGAGCGTTAGTTTATATGCCACAGTAGGTCTGTGAAGATCGCGGGACCTCAGCATAAAAACAACATAAACATCCATGCTTTACTCGGGGCTCGAACCCAGGTCCCTTTGATCAATAGCCAACCATACTAACTACTCTGCCACGGGAAGGCTGATAAATATATACTTGTAGTGAATTAAATATCATAAAATACAATAACATACGGGACAAATTTGCATTAGAATAATTTTTAAAAAAATCAGCACCGGTGGCAGAGAGCTTACTATGCCTGTCTACTGAACAGAGAGACAGTTTCGGAGGAGGCGCGACAGCAAATATGATCCTGGACAAAAATGAAAACTCCCCCCCCCCCCAAATTTTTTATCCCGAAACTTTTAAATTATAAAAATATTGATTGCCTTTTTATAATTGCAATTATTGTCTTTTGTATTGTAAACATTTCTTCCCCTATGAAACCTGGATTTACATCTAAAGTGGCTCTTGGAAAAAAGTAGATCCTGAAAAATAGGTAATTGCAGATATTTTGTAACAATTTTGTTAACCAAATGCTATAAAATTAAAGCAATAGATACACTCAGTGTTCATTGAATTATGACCATTTCCTTCCATGTTATGTCAGTGTAAGCTAACTTCGAAGCTCCATAACTTCAAAACTAAGCATTTTATGAGAAAATGTAACAGAAGATTAATTAAGGAATTTTCAAATCTATCTAAACCTCGATTTTTAACAATATTTCCCTTAGTATTTAAAGTTATGGAAGTTTGAATATTTAACAACAGCAATGCCTAACGTTAGAATTTAACTCGGAAGCAAATTATAATTTGAATAAGAAGTATTATTTAACACCATTTAATACAAGAGATGTATATTTGAAAAGTTAATGTAAATAATTTTTCAATATTTTTCAACTTTCCTGTATTCCATTGTTGCTGTTAAATATTTCAATTTTCCTGACTTCCATTGTTGCTATTAAATATTCAAAGTCCATAACTCTTTAAGCGCAATGCGAACATTATTGAAAATCGAGGTTTACATAGATTTGATTGATATTTATCTTCTGTTACATTTTTCTGATAAATGCTTAGTTTAGAAGTTATAGAGTTCCAAAGTTAGCTTCCATTTATATAACATGGAGGTAGGTGGTTATAATTAAGTGAGCACTGAGTGTATTATACATATCATGATATATCGTATTCAATATGCAAATCAATTTAAAAATCAAGTTATTAATATTACAAAATTTTCCTTCCTTACTTCATTTTTGTGCTCTGGGAATGAACAAATCATACTAAATAATCAAAAGCATTGGGACACTTCCCCAAGTTATGTGAACGGAAAGCTATATCGAAAGTTCCTTATCATAAAATAAAATATTTTTCTTACAAAATGTTACAGAAAACTGAAAATATTCACCGAAGCATGAATTTAAACAATATTTACTATTTAAATGGTTCCAGCGGCTGAAACGTTTAACAATAGTGTAGGGGAGGCCATAAGTCTCAAGTCTGTAGGGGGTCATTTAGGGGCATATGAAGGATTCTGCAGTCCAGAAATGACACTTTTAACTTTGCTAAAGTATTATTTAGTAATAGAGATCCTTTTTAACAGTGTGTCATTTGATCTCTGAAGGTATTAGGGGTTTTCCTTCGTGAAAAAAGAAAATGGCAACCAAACCTTGCACCTTAATTCCTTCAGGAATGTAAAAAAAAAACACTCACAGGTCTCTTGCTAGCACTCTCCCTATGACCACCACTGCAACAGTGTTGCTTTTCCTAATAATTTACATTTTAACTATCACAATGTTAAAATAAATGTACAGTCGATCCCGTTTAAAACAAATTTGAAGGTACAGATGAAAAACTTCAGAATATCTGTAAATTCTTTTAAAGAAATATTGATTGGAAAGTCTCTTTAAAAAAAGAAATATTCCATGAATTTAAGCCCATACAATAAAGACTGAAATTTAAATATCATAAGACTACTTAAAAACGGATACTAAAGACTGATTATTTATTTTTTAGCACACCATGGATCTAATATATACTGCATTTGTTTGTTTTTTCGCTTGAAGCAGTGGATCGATTAGTGGAAATTTTCAGCTCTGGCTTTTTCTTGAAGCAACAGCTCTTGATTTCAGAAACTCCGACATCATTTGTTCTTTATTTTTTTAAATCATAGAAAAAGAATTCGGTAGAATTCCATATACTTTAACAATATCAGCTCTCATTTGGCCTGCTTAAAATTCTTTTTGATTTCACCTTTCTGTGCCAAAGTAAAAAATTTTCCGACACTTAGCTGTAGATTATATAAACATACTCGTGATCATATCCAAGCTATGTGTGCGTACAAGAAGTTCAATAATGCGACGCATTGATACAGAATTAATAAAACAAATACAAACGGAACAAAATTAATGGAAAGAAATTAAAAAAATAATAATAATTGCAACAGTCAAATAATTAAGTAAATTAGGTTTAGCTATTAGGGGCAGTAATGAGATTATATAGTAGGAAAAAAAGGAAACTTTTTAAGTTGCTTAGAATATCTGAGTGGATATGATTCGTTTTTAAAGCGTCATTTAGAATTTTATGGGAATTTCGGATAAAACAGATTATTTATCTCATCAAAAAACATGTGATGAGTTCATTCAATTAATGGGTAACAAAGTAAAAGACAAAATAATATCTGAAGTAAAAGATGCCACATATTTTTCTATAATTCTTGACTATTGAGATTACCCATATCGATCAACTTGCTTTTATACAAACGATGGAGAAATTAAAGAACAGTTTCTTGGTTTTTTGCCCATTGAAGAGCATAAAACTGCACATTTAGAAGAAATAGTAAAGAACACAATTAAAAACTAAATCAATAGATATTAGAAATTTCAGGGGACAGATTTATGATAATGCTGCTAATATGGCAGGAATTATGCCGGATTACAAACTAGATCTCTAAATTTAATTGGAAACTACGCAGCAGAATCTTGTCCTAATGCCGTACATTCTTTGACTTTGTAGATTATTTATACTTTCTTTTCATAGTTAACACGATGATGGAACCCTTTGAATGAATGCCTACCATATTAATATTTATCGTTAAAAAAAATAAGTGGTTCAAGTTGTCTGCTAGGGCTGATGCTATATTGGCACTGAAAAAAAGGTTACGAATGCATTAAAAATGCTTGGATTAAAATGGCATCATGCCAAAACGAAAAGCCAGAATGCCGATTACAATCTAAAGGACTGTTGAAGCATTTTGATATTATGAAACAGCACTTTGACTATTTTTCGGAATAAAATATTGAAAAGACTAAATGCTACAAGTAAATGTTTACAGGACCTAAATATAAATCTATTAAAAGGAGTCAGCTTTCTGAAATCGTTAAGAGAATTTATTCTAAAGGTAAGAAAAATGATTTTGAATTACTCGAAGTGGAATTCACATCGTTAACACAAAAAAATATCAAAACGATCAATGCTGAATGAAAAATTGCAAAATTTTGTTTAACGATACAACGGAAAGCGATGGTAATTTTGCGTGCAAAGACTTATTTGTAGTTAATATAATTAACGTTTTTTGTGACACATTGAATGCAGAACTAAATTGACGAGTAGAAATATATGAAAATATATTAAATATGTTTAATGTCTTTTCCGGTTAAACTCTGAATGAAGTCGGAGTTCAGTATGTATTATAATTCAGTTATGTATTAAATTAATAGAAATATACAAAAATGATATTGACAGCAATCAATCTAAAGATGAAATGACACAATTTTTAAAATTCGTTAAGGAAGAGAATATATCCAAACCTCAAACCATTAGCGAAGGTTTGAGATCGACATTTCCAAATGCGGAAACAATTATTAAAATATTCCTTATCCTGCCTGTAGCCAATGCAAATAGTAAAAGATTTTCGGTTCTAAAACGGATAAAAAATTAATTACGAAATTTACTAGCGTATACTAAATGTCGAATTTATCTTTAATGTTTATTAAATGTGAATTGACAATTCTTTAACGTGATGATTTAATTGGTGGTCAAAGATAAAGCTCGCAATAAAACCCTTTGATGGGTATTGATCGAAAAGTTTTCAGTTAAATGCTTGTCAAGAAATATTCAATATTGTAATTTGATAGTAAATTGCAATTCATGCCAAAATATTTTAATGTTTATTAGTAATGTTTATACTTTTTGTTTACTGGGATTAAATTATATATCTGTGATTATTTTTCTGCAGTTCTTTAAATAAAAGTTTTTAAATATTTTGCTTGAACCGAACACCAAATATTGAAAAAACCTAAGGGACCTCGAATCTGATGTGTGCCTAGTGCGTTATAGAGTTTAAATCCAGTTCTAGTCCCAATGGAAGTGAATGGTTGAATCAGATTATTGCTGACTACCTTCACTTTTACCCAATGTCAGACATTTCCCTAATAAGGAACAGGTAGAATTTTTCTTTTTACCTCTGTAAAGTGCAAAGATGGTAAAGGAAGAGTTGGCATGACGCAAACCGGTTCAACCTTCACCTCCCAGTCGTAAGCTTGGTGGCCATCTAGTTAAGCACAGAAGTTATCGTACTATTTTCTTTTTAATTTTTTGGTGATTCATTTTTATTCTTGAATTATTAACATAAAAATAATATATGACAAGAATGAGCTTGTTTTTTTTATTTATTAATTTTTTATAACTATTAATTATTTTATATTATTAACGATTCTAGCCGTCCCATGGCCGAGTGGTTAGCACGCTTGGCTACTGATCTAAGGGACCTGGGTTCAAGCTCCGGGTAAGGCATGGTTATGTGTTTTTCTGCTGAGGTCCAGCCATCCTCTCCGATCTTCTACTGTGGCATATAAACTGACAGGACCTCTGTGGCAAGCAGCTGCTTGAGGGGGTATTTATTTATTTATTAACGATTTTATTCTTTCCTGAATAAAAATAACTTTCACATATTAAAATTTAAAAACATAAAAAAATCAATTTCTTTTAGGGCAAAAAAATGAAACAATATCAATCTGGAGCAGAAAAAAGAAAAAAATTAAAACGAATCAAGAAATTATTGAAGACCAGAAAAATGCTATGATAGATTTCTCGTTGTCAATAGAGATGAGCCATCCCCATCTTCTTCATGCAATCCTATCATCAGAAAGCTATCTACAGAAGCAGACAAAGATAAATGTGAAAGTGAACGGTTGGGTTGTTTTACCTCTGAGTGGCACTTTTTTGCACACCATGGGCTAAATAGCCAGGTCACATGGACCCCAAAGTCTCAGAGAACGTTGGGGGAGGGGACCCACTGGAACAGCTGTTGGGAGACAGATGGTAGCCTCCCGTCAAGGCCATCCTCCGTGTGCGGGAGAGCCATACCCTGTGCACCTGCTCTCCCGCACACGGGGCCACGGCTTAACGTCCCATCCAACCGACGGCAGCCTTTCCAAGCCCATCGGTGTCCCCTACTGACCGTGGGCAGGGCGGGGAATTTTGCGGAGATAAATCTCAACGCTGACCCAGCTGGGACTCGAACCTGGGAACTACAGATTACGAGCCTGGCGCGCTACCGACTGAGCCACCCCGGCCCCTAAAAGTGAAACTGTGTCCTATAACAAAGGAGAAAATGTAAAAAATGAAAATACCACAGAAGATCATGATTTTGAAAAATCCAAAGATAGTTCTAGAGAATCTACCAAATTAGAGCCATGCATAAATAATGATATAGATCTTTGGCCTACAGTGCCTCATATACTTGCAAACAAACCAAAAAATATTGGAGAGATAGAAACTTTAAAATCGGTGTATAAGGATAGGGATCAAATGTGTAATAGAAGATAGAAACATCGAAATCCAAATTAATCAGTGGTTTCCAAAACTGGAAAACTATTACCACAACTTTGTCCGACCATGAACTTTCGAAAGAACATATGTCATCTATGTGTATTTTATATAAAAGATCTTCAACTTTAAACAGAATCGATACTAATTTATTGCAGCAAAGGGAACACGAAGAGAATTATTGGAAAGAAGTGTTGAGAAGAATAATATCAACTATAAAATTAATAAGTCAATTAGGACTAGCATTTAGAGGTCACAATGAAGGTCAAAACTCAAATAGAAAAGGAAACTACTTGGCATGCTTGGAATACATAAGTGAATTATGACAAATTTTTTAAATTGCATTTACAAAAATACGGTAATCGAGGACGAGGAAATATTAATTATCTGTCACATAATATTTGCGATGAATTCATAGGCATTATTAGCAAACATGTAACAAAATTTATAGTAGAAGAAATTATATCTAATACTAATAATAACGATTTGTCCCGTTATACCTGGTGATGTTCGTAAAATGCAACTTTTTTGCTTTAAAAGATGAAAAACATTTTTTGTGTTATACAGGTACTAATAAAATATTAATATTTTATTTTTCCACTTATTTTCAGTAGTTCGAATTTCCACTGTTACAGGTTACTGAATGTGTAAACTTAACAAATAACACATAACGCCTCTGGAGCATATGGGAATCTCGTTTTCATAAGAGAATGAAGTTCTTCTTTTGCCTACTTTTCACTGCCTAAATATTTTAATTCGAGCAAATGAATGATGGGGGAAAATGCACATAATAGTATTTTACTAGCAATTATACAACATAAAAAGTATTTGTCTTTTAGTTCTTAAATTTAAAAAGTTGCTTTTCACAATCATCATCAACCTCAAGTAGCCATGGGCTACGGAGGTCCAACACACCGTGCAATTTAGTTCTCCAAGCAAGTCTATCCTGAGCTACATCTACTGCATCTGGCCACTGCACACCAATTCTAACAAGGTCCTGTTTGACATTGTCTGCCCACCGCATCCTAGGTGTCCCCTTCTTTCTGAGGCCTTTGGGCACACTGTTCATAACCCTATTCGCCAATCTATAATTATTCATACGGGCAACATGGCCAAACCAACGGAGTCTCTCTCTGCACAATATGCTGTTTAAAGGAGGTTGCAAACTCCTTTGCCTAACCTCATCATTAGTTACAAAGTTGAACCACCTAATGCCCAAGATACTGCGTAATTATCTGGAATCAAAAGCATCTAGTTTCCTGTTATCTTGTTTACAAAGTGTCCAAGTTTCACTACCATAACTAACCCTAGAAAGAACCAAACTATTATACAGTATAATTCTGGTCTTCAGGTGTATACGCCTATTTCTCCACACTCTTCATACATTCTTAAAAGTCCCGGCAGCAATCCCTATTCTTCTATTAATCATGCCGCACATCGCCAGTATCTGTTACCTAGCCCAAGATAATTGTTGATTTCAAAAAGGCTTTTGACTCTTGCCCCCCCCCCCCCCCATATTCCATCTGTTGCAAGCGATGTATTTATGTTACAATTTTTGTAATTTGGACGGTGAAATGTGAAGATCACGAAGTTTTGCATTGGTAACCTAATTGATGATTTGCACTCTTACCTCCATGGAGGTAGGAAAAACAGAACTTTTTTTTAAGAGATAATTGTTTTTAGGGATGAATTAAAAATCCTTTTTGGGTTGAATAAGTATTAATGATAGGTTACGATTCACAATTTCCGATTTTCTAAACGTTTTAATTGCTCTCTCTAACAGTAGTAAAATTTGAAACTTGCAAGATTTTAAACCAATATTAAAAAAGATCAGTTTTGGATAAAAAATCCGATGTTTTGTAGTAGAGTGTAATGATTAAGAGGTTTAGATTGACAGCATAGATTTACATCTTCTACTCAGCGGATGAAGGGGAAAACGCAACCTTTTGTTTTAAGATATAAACAAAAAATTATTTTTCAGCTCAATGTGTACTAAGGAAATATTACGATGTATATTTTTCAAAACCTCCTAGAAGCTTAAAATATACATCGTTACTAGTTCCTAAACTAATATTGCTAGAGCAATTTTTATTTCAGAAATTCTGGTGATAGAATGTCGTCAAGAATAGATAGCTTACTAATAATGAATTTTTTTTGTGTTTTAACTAAATCACTATTAAAATTCGACCAGTTGTTTTTATCTTTTAAAAATAGTAATTTAGTTTAAAATACTATTTAATATAGCACTGATAAATAATTTTATTTTATATCATTTAAACTAAAAAGAGCTTAATATTAATATCATTTAAACTATATAGTTTGGTAGTTAAATTTAAAAAAATTAAAACACTTAAAATATTATGTTTAATTTCCTTACTTTTGTAGTTTTACTCCTTTCGTTTTGCCACCTAAACGAGACCGACAGTTGTCCGGACCGATCTCATCTAATAGATGATAATTAGAGCCCTCGATGGATAATAAAAGTTGCAGAGCCAATCTTTATCAGCGTCCGCATATATTGGTTACTTATAATGTTAATATCCGTTGATTAATTATCCTTATTCTACATTGTAAAAATTAATTTTAAACTGTAACAAACTAGTCACTCTTGCATGGTTGTTTATATGTTGATATAATTTAAAAACAACAAAAAATACTTGAGGTCCGAGGTAATAAGGAGTAAGGTTGTGTTAGTTGTCATGTTTTATTAATGACTAATAATTGACTGAAAAAAATGCACTTTACCAAATAATAGATAAAAATTTACCTAAATACCCTTTTTTAACTTGAGTTCCGAGTTAATTCTGCTTTTTCAAATGCAGTTATCGGCGATTATGGAAAACACTCCTTTTCATTACCAAGCACTTTCCTTTCTACATTTTACTATCTAAATTTTTTTGTCTCTAAGCCAGAAATTTTCAAATTTGATTTCAGTTTTCTATTAACACTCGAATAATTTTTTGAACTTATATTCTGCTTTGCCTCCCAAAAAATAGCTTATTTCACATAAAATAAGCTCTTTCTCACTCATGGCAGCCATTAACAATACATTAATGTTTGTGTATGTTCTTGATAGATATAAAACTTATCATATCCGCGTTAACATTATTTTCTTCTCGATTTTTATCCGCTCTCCTCGTATTAACGTTAATCTTTAATTATTGAGCGTTTTAAAAAAACATCCGCGAAAGTGTTTTAATAATAAGAATAAGGCATGTTTAAGCACCCAGGCCTTATACAGTGCTCGAACTCCCTTGGATCAGTAGCCAAGTACGCTAATCACTTGGCCACCTGAATTCGTAAATTTTTGTAAAAGCAAATTTGAAATGGAGAAAACCTTTGTTACTGGGAAAGTAATAAATCATTAATGATAAATGAAAGCCACAAACTGACATTAAATATACTATTTTAATTATTAATAAATAACGAAACGTATCTAATAATTAGAATAATGCGTGCAAAGTATGTTTTGCATTCTTGGAAAGATGGCCTCTTTCTAGGCCAATCAACCAAGCCCCGTTGTATCATTCTCAAATTAACCCATTTTCTATTTTCGTCACAAAAAAATTCGTAGTTGCGTCATTTTGTAGGCTGTGTAAGCAACTAGTGCAAGTCAATAACAGCAGAATCTCATCTGATAAGACATCGTGTTATATGTTGAAAAAGGAAAAATTTGAGTCAAAAGTCGAAAATTGACTTTTTGCGAATTAAACAAATTATGTCATACTGAGTATAAATATAAATAATAATAAATACCCCCTCAAAGCAGCTGCTTGCCACAGAGGTCTGACAGGAGCCTGTCAGTTTATAATATGCCACAGTAGATCTGAGAGGATGGCAGGACCTCAGCAGTAAAACGACACACACATCCATGCCTAATCCGGGGCTCGAACCCGGAGATCAGTAGCCAAGCGTGCTAACCACTCGGCCAAAAAAATGCCCATAAATATGACTGCTGATTTATGGCGAAGTAAAAGAACACTCATCAAATCACCTAAATTTTAGACGGGATATCAACTTCTCAAGCAATTATTGCTATTACCAATATTATTAACAATAACATCATTTTCCTATAAATGCTTCGCAAACATCATACATTATAAATATATACTACCAGGTTCTCGACAAATGCATGAAATATAAATAAGTTTAATAATTTCATGCACGAAATATAAATGTGTTTAATAATTTACCCATATTACATTCTGAAAGTGTGTTTGTGTTGCCTCTCCTAGATAGATCCGGCTCTGTATACTTACTCACGGGCGGCACTACATCACGTTGCAATCTGTGCGACCGCTTCGCGCGGCATTATTTTAGGGGCGGCCTGGGTTCGAGCCCCGGGTAAGGCATGGCTGTTTGTGTCGTTTTTCTTCTGAGGGCCTGCCATCCTCTCAGACCTTCTACTATGGCATATAAATTGACAGGCTCCTGTCAGACCTCTCTGGCAAGCAGCTGCTTGAGAGGGTATTTATTTTATTTTATATTTGCAAACTAATGACCATGCCGTCCCGTGGGCGAGTGGTTAGCGCGCTTGGCTACTGATCTACGGGACCTGGGTTCGAGCCCCGGGTAAGGCATGGCTGTTTGTGTCGTTTTTCTGCTGAGGTCCTGCCATCCTCTCAGACCTTCTACTGTGGCATATAAACTGACAGGCTCCTGTCAGACCTCTGTGGCAAGCAGCTGCTTGAGGAGGTATTTATTTTTTTATTTTATTTATTATAATGACCATACTTTCAGTAAAGTTGACTCGAGTAAGTATGACCTATTTTTCAACACAGTTTTCAATTGCTTTTTAAAAGGATATTTAATTTAGGCAAATTAATCATTAATGTAAAAGATCAGACTTGGAGAAAGGGGCAGCAGAATCTAAGCTGAACTACTATGTTTTTTTTTAATTATATCCTATTATTGACATTATTACTGCTTAAACTTAATTATGTGGTGAAGTACAATTTGGATTTAACCGTTAACTCTGTTACCGTCCTACCGCATATGACGATAGAGAGTGCGGTCGTATGCATCCATTTTTTCACATACCTTCTCTACAATGTATTATAAGTGATAGGTTCCTATCAAACGTCTGTGGAAAACAGCTGCTCGAGGTTTTTTTATATGTAAGAAATTTGAGTACTTCTCGCAATGAGAGAAAAGTTACTTTACATAGTTTGTTTCCTTACTATTAAAAAGGCAAAGAGAAATAAATGTTTTAAATTTCAGTTGCAAAAATTTAATCTTAAAACTTGTCTCAAAAAGTTTTAAGATTAAATTTTTGCAAATTTAAGAGGCCGTCTGAAACACTTTGCATTTGATTTTAGAAGTTTCAATTGTGATTACAATTCCATAAATCAAATAAAATGCACCAGTAGCAATCTACTGGTGCATTTTATTTGATTTCCAGTCATGAAGGAAAGCACCAGAAAAAAAAAAATTTTTTCTGGTGATTTCCTTCGTGACTGGAAAACAGCATTTCGGGATGGCAAGTATTTAAAAAATTGGTGTGAGAAGGAAACTATTCGATATAATGCAAAATCTTTAACTTACTCTTGATGAAGTATATAATTATACGACTTAAATGATTTAATAACAAATAAATATTCAGAAAAAGGTGGGCTGGGTGCAAGCTCCACCCACCTCCTTGGTTAACGTGCCTGGTAACAATATATTTCGGAGCTTTTCTATGGTGATTATTTTCATATACTCCTATTAGACTTCTGTGGCAACCAAGCTATTGGGATATTTTATTCCTTTCTTTAAAGGAGTTTACTTAAAACACTTGGGACTTTACCAATACCTGCAGCACATTTCAAAATTATTTAAATATTTTTAATAAAAGTAAATAACTTGTTACAAAATTCATGTAATCTTTTTAATTTGTAGGAGCTTAAGGAAATTTCAGTAAATTACAGCCAACAATGATATATGTTATAAAGTACTTTATTACATTTTTACCAGAAGAAATAATTATTTTAAGTACACTTACGTGAATAACTGGATACAACTATAGACATTCAATTTGAACCACTCGTTATAGTTTAAGATTCAACTTACAAAGAACGATTGTTATTTGCCTAACACATAATCAATTCAAAAGCACTGTGAACAACTTTAAAAAACACAACCAACGAAGTTCGGTAACCGAAATAAATGCTCTCGGCTCTACTCCCACTAGCGAAACGAAAGAAGCTTGTTTGGCGGGAGGCTTCACGTGGTGCCACAAAGACATCTCTACCTGGCATGCTTCAGCAACGTTTCGCATGACGTCACCTCGCTGGGGATTGTCAGTAAAAGCTCGGAGAGTGCCACACCGTGGCCACACGCGAACAGCAGACAGGAAATGACGCTACATTGTGTGACGTTTTCTACTCGGTTCTTGCCGAATGCAAAACGCATCTGAACATGCTTCGCTTTATTCAGTAAAACAATCGCTTCCGAACTATGGTGGAGGTGGCTCAGTCGGTAGCGCGCCAAGCTCGTAATCTGTAGATCTGTAGTTCTCAGGTTCGAGTTTCAGCTGGGTCAGCATTGAGATTTATCTCCGCAAAATTCTCCGCCCTGCCCACGGTCAGAAGGGGACACCGATGGGCTTGGAAATGTCGCCGTCCGTCGGATGGGACGTTAAGCCGTGGCCCCGTGTGCGGGAGAGCCATACCCTGTGCACGTTAAAGAACACGCTGGATGGCCTTGACGGGAGGCTACCATCTGTCTCCCAACAGCTGTTCCAGTAGGTCCCCAACCTTCTCTGAGCCTTCGGGGTCCATGTGACCTGGCCATTTAGCTCATGGTGTGCAAAAAAAGTGCCGTTTAGAGGTAAAACAACCCAAACGAACTATGGTGCACGAGACCTCACCGTAAGTTTCACTTCGCATAAGAGATTATACCCAGAGCAGGACTTTAACCTTCGGAGGCCCCATAAATTCAAAGTCGAAACAGATACTTATTATTCTGATTGAAGAGAACATTAAAAAAAACATGAAAGTGGTGTGGTGAAAACATTATGTAGGCTTACTCGTTTAGCTCCTGAAATATGAGCGTTAAATGAAAATTGACTTCAGAAGTTAATTAAAACTTAGTAATAAATACTGGATCAAAGTGTTTAATAAAATAAATTTGTATTTTAGAACTTTGTGTAAAGAATTCTTTCACTATTCTTCACTTTTGTGTAAGTTTTTTAAGACTGTCACTACTATTGTTAAATATTCAAACTTCCATAACTCGTTAAATACTGAACGAATATTGTTGAAAATCGAATATTGATTTATTTGATTGAGATCATTATCTGTAATCGCATTTTCCAAAACAAACTTATTTTAGAAGTTATAGAGCTTTGACGTTAGCTTCCCATTGACTTAACACAGAGATTTTCCTTAATTTATGGAAACCAGTGTAGCATTCTGAAGGATAATTTTTCCATACAGATGATTTGTTAATTTTTAAACACAGTCTGAAAATAAAAGGCTGTTAAATTGGTATTTACTTATATTTCTTTATTTAAAAATTCTGCACTTTATTATTTAATCACGTCCCTTTTACATTTAAAATGAAATTTAAGTCTAAGAAAATTTAATAACATTCTGAAGTTTCAAAAGAATGTGACAAGTTACTGACCAGAGGTCTCTAGAAAATTATATAAACTTGATTGCTTTACGCTCTTCTGTTTCTCTTTTAATAATTCATTCACTTTTTTTTTTCAAATTTTTTTTCAAATACTTCACGTTTTACAACACAACAAAATCTTCCGACATCAGGATCATTTCTCACTCAAATTTTCAACTGCATCTTGTACTATCTTTCAAGTTATCTTGTTCTGTTTCTGATTCATCGGGAAAGTTTTCGCAAATATTTCTCGTGAGCTGGTGATAACTGTCAATAAGATCATCATTCGGAAAACCATTGGTCATTAGTTTCGAACAAATGTGTAAGTCAGTTTCGTCCTCCTTCCACACTTGAAATTTTTAAGATGTCATTGTGTTTTAATATTAATTAAATTTGTGTCGTGTTTAAGTAGTATGTTCATTTTTTTGATCCGTTAATGTTAAACGGATATCTTTTCAACTATTCTAGCAATGATAAACTCAAAAAAATTTCGAATTACCTTTCTTTAAAGAAAAAAAAAAGACGCTATGTCGAAACAGCGTTAATTGAAGTAGCGCTAAACGAGGTATACATTGATAACTCTTTATAGCTAAGATAATGGTGTTTGTAAAACAGATTAATTTAAATATTAAAACTTTTTAAATTTTTTCGAGAGCATGTCGTTGATGATATCTTGAAATGATACGCTAAAAAGTTTATCGATTTCAATGCACATGATGCTTAAGGCAGATAGCTATTCTTACAGCATTGTTGAACGCAACTCAATCTTGATGTATTTTAAATGTTTTAATTACACCGTCAAGTCAACTAAAAATTGTATATTAGAGCTTTTCAACTGAACTGAGCATGTTATTGCCTAAAAGGATTAAAAAAAATACCCCCTCAAGCAGCTGCTTGCCACAGAGGTCTGACAGGAGCCTGTCAGTTTATATGCCATAGTAGAAGGTCTGAGAGGATGGCACGCCCTCAGCAGAAAAACGACACAGACAGCCATGCCTTAACCGGGGTTCGAACCCAGGTCCCTTAGATCAGTAGCCAAGCGCGCTAACCACTCGGCCATGGGACGGCTACGTAAAAGAATAAGCGTATTCAAAATATTATTAAACCCAGTGTTTTCCTGTGGTTGTTTTACCTCTGAACGGCACTTTCTTTTACACGCACTGGGCTAAATGGCCAGCTCACAAGGACCCCGATAGCTCAGAGAAGCGTGAGGAGACCCACTGGACAGCTGTTAGGAAACAGATCCCGTCAAGGCCATCCATCGTGTTCTTTAACGTGCGCGCTTAACATCCCATCCGACGAACGGCGGCCTTTGTGTTTGGCAAAGGAGGGTTCAATTTTGCACAGGCTATGACACTCCCCGCATCACAAACTTTCATTTGACGCATAGTTAAACATAGTTGAAGCACTGACAATGATTAAAAAATAATGAAATTTCCAAAACTACATGCGACAGCTGATCACTAGGGAAGAGAGAAAATTCACAAAGCTTATAGTATAGAAAGAAAACCTACCACCACAAAACTAACATTATTCTTTGCGAGAAAGAATGCTTTTAAAGGCTATTAGAAGTTATATATATATACCCCCTCAAGCAGCTGCTTGCCACAGAGGTCTGACAGGAGCCTGTCAGTTTATATGCCATAGTAGGAGATCTGAGAGGATGGCAGGACCTCAGCAGAAAAACAACACACACACAACCATGCCTTACCAGGGGCTCGAATTCAGGTCCCTTAGATCAGGATATTAGATGCTTATAGATATCTATTTAAATATGAGCGAGCATGAAATTTAAATACATTTAACAATATCGTAAAAATAGAATCTAGTAATATTAACGTATTTTAAAATTAAATCTCATAAAAAAGTATTTTAGAGTGTGTAATAAAATTGAGCAGAATGTCAAAACTCACGTCTGCTGTAACAATTTCTTTAAGAATGGTTTCAGAAAGGAACATAACACTGTAAATTAATATCTTAAATCAGGCATACGCAACTTCCTCCAAGATGCTGATGGGACAGTGATTTTTATATGAACTTAAATGGCTAAAAATATAAATAAAAAAATACTTATCTTCATATATGCCCGTAAAGAGTAAAAAACTAAAGCATATCAATGATGTAATCAGTCACTGAATTCGTATTCACTCCAAAGGAAGATAGAGTGCCTCCAATCTTGTTGTGTAGGTAAATTGGCGCCCTATCTTCCATTGAAATAACTAACAATTCGGTAACTGATTGCACTATCGATACGTTGTAGTTTAATTTTCAAATTTTAAAGCGCACATGGGAATAAATTTAAAAAATTTAAAATAAAAAAATTTTGTTTGGAAGAGTGGTATTTTTTCGACCTAGTTTTTGTCACTAAAAACACCAACCTTTAGAAACTTCCATTTGATACATGACACTCATAAACATCGAACACATTTCTTTCCCGTTTTTGAGTCATGTTAAAGCTTTAATATGTTTTAATTTGAGATATACAGAGTAGTTATAATTAAACTGACATTACTCAGAGCGATGTAGATTCACAGCGAAAAGTGGTGAATACCTTAATAAGAACATGGGGTAGAGAATTTGCAAATAAAAATAATTAGTTAGTGTCACTAGGTGGCGTGGGTCCGCTAAAAACGTGGTAGACCATGCTAATTTCTCGTGACATTGCAGTCAATCACACGTGAGAGTCGCATGCAGGGCCGCCCGTAGGAAGGTGCCAGTGTGCAAAAATAATTCAGTCACCCTACTTATTAGTCTTGGGATGTCCGCTGTACACATTATATCTATGCGCCGCTGTCTCGGACTCTACCCTAACACACCAAATACGTATGTCATTGCAGAGGCTGATGACATGCCTTTCCGCCTGCACCGGAAAAGAGATCATCATCCTCAAGCAGCCAAGGGCTACGGAGGACCAACCACACCGTGCAGTTTAATTCTCCAAGCATATCTGTCCTGAGCTACATCTGCTGCACCCGGTCACTGCACACCAATTTTAACAAGGTCCTGTTTGGCATTGTTTGCCCACCGCATCCTAGGTCTCCCCCTCTTTCTGAGGCCTTTAGGCACATTGTTCATAACCCTATTCACCAATCTATAATTATCCATACGGGCAACATGGCCAAACCAATGGAGTCTCTCTCTGCACAATATGCTGCTTAAAGGAGGTTGCAGACTCCTTTGCCTAACCTCATCATTAGTTACCAAGTTAAACAACTTAATACCCAAGAAACTGCATAAGCATCTAGAATCAAAAGCATCTAGTTTCCTGTTATCTTATTTACACAATGTCCAAGTTTCACTACCATAACTAACCCTAGAAAGAACCAAACTATTATACAGTCTAATTTTAGTCTTTAGGTGTATACGCCCATTTCTCCACAATCTCCACAGATTCTTAAAAGTCCCGGCAGCAATACCTATTCGTCTGTTAATCTCATGCCATATATCACCAGTATCTGTTACACAGCTCCCAAGATAATTAAACTGTGACACCTGCTCAAGACTGCAACCATTCAGATTAACAGAATCACAGCCTGCCTGACCAATTTTCATCACTTTATAACTCTACTGCCAGTCTCATCAACAGCTCGAATGAAAGAGTTCATCTCATCAACATCATTTGTCAAAAGGGCTAAATCATCAGCATAATCTAAATAAGAAATTTTCTTATCTCCACACCATTTAAAGCCAAAATCTTTGCCTTGAAGTGAATTTCGCATAACATAATCAATAACCAAACTAAACAAAAAAGGAGACAAAATGTACCCTTGTCGAACACCAGAAATAATGCTAAACCAATTGCTACAAGACTTACCAACTCTCACACATGACTCAGTGTTATTATAGAGAGCTTTCATTATGTTAATCAACTTGTCTGGTATACCATATGATCTCACAATCA
Organism: Ryuthela nishihirai; assembly: GCA_038380435.1. Lineage (NCBI taxonomy): Eukaryota > Metazoa > Arthropoda > Arachnida > Araneae > Heptathelidae > Ryuthela > Ryuthela nishihirai. Next base: position 1,754,460 of record JAWZYU010000029.1, on the reverse strand, counting down.
ACCACAAATTATGACGATCAACAGAGTCGAAAGCCTTTTTGAAATCAACGAAGCTAGCAACCAAAGGTTTCTGAAACTATAAACATTTCTAAAGAATCTGCCTAAGAGAAAATATCTGATCTACACCATCCCCTACCACTTCTGAATCCACGTTGCTCATCACGCAATTGCCTGTCAACCAGTTTCTTAATTCTATTAAGCACAAACATACAAAGAACTTTCCCTGAAACAGAGAGTAGGCTGATACCCCTATAGTTATCACAAGAACTGCGATCACCTTTTTTGAAAATAGGAATAACATTCCCAGCTCTAAGCATTTCCGCAGTAATTTCATCTACCCCTGGGGATTTATGAAGTTTAAGTTTAGAAATAGCCAAAATAACTCAAATTGTGTTATAGGACCAACATTAAAGTCACAAATGCATCAATCATCATTACAAACAATGGGAGTAGAACTAACCATATTGTTTAAAACATCACTGAAATGCTCAACCCACCTAGCCATGACGGAATCCCCACCTTCTATAACCTTACCATGTTTATCCTTCAATCCCTGTATGTTTGTTTGCTACCACATAAAACATTAACTATCTAGTACAGCTCTCTGCTGTTGTGCTGTCTAACCGAAGATTGTTGTCAGGAGCTAACTGACCTTTACACGTTTATTAAGCTCTCTCTAATGCTTTCTATTAGGACTTGTATTGATTAAGGAAGGACAATCCTGCAGTTCTTTCTTTCTGAAATAAACTCAAGTGCCTTATCGCTCAAATAATTCTGCCTTCTCTGCTCTTTTTTTCCTAAAAGAGTACTGTTTGTTTCTGAAAAAGCCTGTTTAAAATGGTCCCATTCTTCCTGAACTTCAGTAGTAAGCAAACCATGACTATCATAATGACTAAATAACCTATCATGGTAAGCTTTAGCTATAACTGGATCTTTCAGAGCTTCAGTATTAAAGGTAAATTTTTTAACCTTAGCACAACACTTTTTAAGTTTAAGTTGCAAGACACTTTTAACAAGGTAATGTTCAGATCCAATTTCAGCTCCCGTATGTGACCTGGTATTCCTAACAGAACTAGCCCATTTGCTGTTAATTAATATATAAACAATCATATTCTTATGCAGCCCATCAGGTGAAACCCACGTTTACTTATGTATGTTGCGGTGTTTGTAATAAGTGTTAGTTATTCCGAATCCATTGAGTTTACTTACCTGTAGGAGAAGTTGCCCATTGTAGCTACCAATACCAAAATGGCCTATCACCCCTCCCCAAAGGTAAGAGTCAGTACCAACTTTGGCATTGAAGTCACCTAGAACAAGGGTAATATCTCCTTTCTTGACAGAATTTAAAATATCATGAAGTTGTCCGTAAAACATATCCTTCTCATCGGCATCCTCAGTGGGAGCATAACAGCAGATAACATTCAAGTCTTTGATGCTTGTCTGAAATTTTGTTGTAAGAAACCTTTCATTAATGCACTCATATCCTAGAAGAGCATCACTAGCATATCTGTTGAGAAGCAAACCCACGTCTTGGCGATGCTTTCCATCCTCCCTCCCTGTAAAGAGAAATTTAGTTATTTTTAAGTATCTCACCTTCACCTGTCCATCTGGTCTCTTGCAAGCCTAGAATATCTAGGTTATAACGCTGGAATTCCTTTGTGAAGGCATCAAGAGAATAATCTCTATGTAATGTCCTCATGTTCCATGTTCCTGCAGAGAGAAAATGATTAGTAGGATTTTTTAAAGAAACTAGGTTTATTGTGATAGGTAGGACCAACAATATCAAACATGGGGCAAAGACCTGTTCCCCCTCCGCTAAAGCCTGAAGTCACCAATGCTGGCAGGAACTTCAGGCACCACCTTTTCAAGGGGACTTTTTCAAGAGCATTATATGGCATGTCTGAGACACATTACTCCAGTTTAGGCTTGATGATGCCCAATTAGCTAAGTGAGGTTCAGGTACCTGCGATGGCCTCTGATTAGGATTATCCACCATCTGATATAAGATGACCAGATCAGTAGGCCATACTGGACTGGCAACCCTCCCCTTCCATTCCCTTCCAAAAGAGAATATCTTTTTAGAAAGGTACTAATGGCCTGCCCTACGAGAAGATGGGATCGGACATTAGGTGTTAGACCTGGCCGGTTCATCATTGGAGATTGGTACACAGCTCTCCTTCCAGTTTATGCCTAGCTACCATTTACAGAGAGATATACTGTGTCATCTCTCGAGGCTCCATTCCCTCCACTTTAAGCACGAGCTTCTCAGGAAGTTGCAGGACAGGCCAGACTCTGCCATCACTGTGTCTGAAACTGACTTCTATGGCCGAGTTGTCCCTGCCAGCTTCACTGCTGGCAATACGCTCTTCCCTGCCTTCCACCCTGGAGGAACAATGATCTTATGATCAATTTCACTTCCCTTCTCTAGGTCGAAAGAGCGACTCAGATTCAGTGGCCATCAGACTTCTCTCTACCTCCCATGTCACTGCACGATATGAGAGATGTTCTGAGGTCTACACTAATGGATCTGTGGACTGGGAGAGGCTACATGCTGCCTTTGCCATCCCCGATATGGGGCATCACCAGAGGTTTCTGTCTCCCGCATCTCATTTCCTCCACCTGTGCGGAGCTTCATGCTATCCTTGAAGCTGTACTCTTCATCCTCACCCTCGAGAGTGGCAACTTTGTCATCCTCTGTGACTCCAAGTCAGCCTTGGAAACTCTCCAGAAGCAAGACAGCAAGAGTTGCAATCCCTTCCTCATCCAGAAGATCATGGAGACGTGCTCCAAGGTCATACCACAAAGGAGGCACTTGAGAATCAGAGGTATGTATCTAATTAACCTCTCTCTCAGAGACTGCAAGAGTTTTGTCTCACAACTGATGAGCCAGTACTGTCTTGCCCAGTGGCAGAGGGATTCCAGCTGTTCCTTATTCAGGTACCTGGTTGACGGTTCTCTCACTTCTCCTAACCTCGGTAACCTCCATAATTCTGAGACTCTCCTTCATCATCTCAGAGTTGGTGTCATCTACAGCAACTCTAAGCTTCACTCTCTCAGCAGAGTGTACAGTCCCAACTATGCCACATACAGCACACCTGAGACTGTATCTCACAATCTGCTCAACTCCTCCCATTAGAATGCTGAAAGAGAAGCTTTGTTCTGGGAGCTTCATGCTATCGGAACCACTGACTACTCCATCACCTCCCTAATTGGTAATCACCACAATGTGAAGCTGCAGCAAATGTGCTTCCAACTGGTCACTGACTTCTTCCAGAACATTGGCCTCTTCTGCAAAGTCTAATGTTTGCTTTATTTCTTTCTCGAATTTAGTACTCTTATTAACTTCGAGAGATAGCCTCTGCTATCTTCACCCTTCTTTTGTGACTGGTATAGGGAGCCCTTGGAGGCTAATTTCACTATGAACTAACAACACGTTGAACCTTGATCCAGTTAGGGGGAAGATGTAAATCGCCCCCCCCCCCCCCGGACAAACTGATCGAAAAATTAAATTACGTTATATGATATCTGGTGTACCAAAAAAAAAAATTCTCTTTAAAGAAATGTATTTTTTTTGGGGGGGGGGGGGGCGTAAGTACATAAGCGTTGAAAAAAAAATTTTTTTCTGATAATGAGAGCATTCAAAAAACAATTACAAACTTCAAAATGTTTTCTATCATTTATGATGAGGCACACTGCCTGGGAAAAAAACTTTTCAAAATAGGAGGATTATATTGACTAATAACAGGTTTTTATTTTTCATTGGTTGTTTTGGGTTTTATGGCACATGGGCAACTTGGCCATAATGCGCCAAACAAAAGACAATGTAAAAGATAAAAGACATATAAACCCGTAACCAAGGTTAAAATATTAACACTACACAATAAAATGGTAAACCAGCAGAGAATATGTGTGTAAATAGCAAGATAAATACAAATTAAAATAATCCCAGGTGTAAGAGACCTGAGTTATATGATGCACAAAGATAAGGTAAAATCAGAGTCTATTAAAATAACCACAATGTTTTAAAAAGGAAAAACAGGCATTAAAATGCAATGATCAGATAAAAGATGTTTGAGTGTAAGAGGCTTGGACATAAAATTGTGAAAGCTAAAATAAAATATATAAAATATATGGACATTCAATTAAAATATGTTTGATAGTTAAAATGATGCTACAAAACTCACGCTTAGGTTCGTCATCCGCCCATAGAAGAAACAAATGACAAATAAACGAATAAGCAGAGCAGAGCAAGTACAACTTCCTCCTGGCAATTCCTGCGGTAACAAGGCTGCCATGGTTTGATGATAGGTTTGATCTCAAACAGCTAGTTTGTAAGCTGTTCTGACCAAGATCTCTGCCACTGTGCCTGGAACTCGATGGTAAAACACTGCCGGAAATTCAGATACGAAACCAGACAGGGGAATGGCCGATTTGGCAGTAGCATCTGCCAACTCATTGCCCCTGATACCGATGTGACTGCGCACCCAACAAAAATGGATGGTGGTTCAAGTGATGCCAGATGATGTAGCTGCTGGCAGTCTTAGAGAGAACTGGGTGACACATTGGCCTCACCGAGATCAAAGCCTGTAGCGAACTAACTTAACTAACTAACTTAAGTTAGTGTAGCTAACTTAAGCGAGTCAGTGTAAAGCACACACCAATGATGATAATTAGTTGCCACGTGGTTCAAGGTGAGACTGATAGTGTGCAACTCTGCAGTGAAGATGGAACACTGCAGTGAGATCTGGTCTGCAACGATTACATCACAGCAGACCATGGCCGATCCCACTGATATGTCAGACTATGAGCCATCTGTGAAGACAGGCAAGAAGTCTGGGTACTCAGCACAATGGCTGGCAAAGAGTTGCCGTTACACACAGTCAGGTGTAAAGGCCTTCCCCATCCTGCACAGGGAAAAAATCACAGGAAGGGGAAACAGTGAGCCATGGTGGGAGTGACTCAACTGTTGACTGTACGATGCTATTGAGAATGGTGTTGATGTCTCTGAGGTAGCCTCAGACTTGCAAACCAAAAGGATGAATGGCAGTCGACCAATTTGTATAAAGCATTTCCCACTTGGGACTGAAAACGCAGTACCAAGTGGGATGGCCAGACAGGGATCGCAATTTAGATGCATATTGTAGGGATAACTGTTGACGGCGAAGAGATAAAGACAGTTTCTCGGTCTCAACATAAAGACTGGACCAGTGAGGTGCGAAAGGTTCCTGTACAAACACGGAGGGCCTGATGATGGAGGGGGTCCAGTACCTTCACCACCGAATCCCAGGCAGGGTCTTACACCTGAGATCAGTAGTCCAGTTTTGATAGGACAAGTTAACGGTACAAAAGGAGCAGAGAATATCAGTCAGCTCCCTAGGAAAGAAAGGAGAGGACTTTGACGATGTTCAATGCCCGCATGCACTTGGACCTGAGATGACGTGTGGTAAAAAGATCAATTTCCGGTTGAAGATGAGACTGAGAAACTTGGTCTCTGCCACAACTGAAATGATGTTACCCCCGAGCTGTAGCTCGAGATCCAGGTGAAGATTACGCTTATGGCAAAAATGCACACAAGCAGTCTTCTGTGGGGAGAACTGAAACCCGTTTGCATTCGCCTAAACCAAAAGATTGTTCAGGGCAATTTGCAGTTGTCTTTCAATGACCCTTATGCTGGACGAAGAGCAAAGGATGCTAAAAATGTCAACATAGAGGGCATTGCCTACAGATGGAGGAAGTTTTCTAGTAATAAAATCAATCTTGACAGCAAAATGCGTAACACTCAAAACGCAGCCTTATGGCCCCCCTGTTCTTGAGGGTACGGCCGCAACAGAGTTTTGCCGACACAGACATGAAAAGAACATGCCGATAAGAAGTTGGAGATGAAGATCAGCATGCGATCTCTTAAGCTGAAGCTATGGAGGTCACAAAGAATGCCAAATCTCCAAGCTGTGTCATACGCTTTTTCAATGTCAAAGAAAATGGACACCAGGTGCTCTCTAGATAAAAATGAATTTCCGATAGCCGATTCGAGGCATATCTGGTAGTGAAGAGTTGACAGTTGCCTGTGAAAGCCACACTGGGTGTTGGAAAGAAGGTTGTGGTGTTTTAAATACCAGATGAGTCTGGCATTCACCATTCTTTCCAACACCTTGCATACACAGCTCGTCAATGCAATGGGACGATAATTAGAAGGAATCTATGAATCCTTTCCCGGCTTCGGGAAGGCCAAGACAATGGCCTCCTGCCAAGAGTATGGAAACAGCTCCTTGAGAAAAATGCAATTGAAAAGATGGAGAATGAAAGATCCTTACTTGATTGTGAGAGATGCTGGAGTATGGCATAATGGACATTGTCTGGCCTGAGGGCAAATGCACAAGGTGTCCAGAGCAAGTCGAAGCTTCTCCTCTGTCGCAAAAGAATGAATGGCAGTCAGCAGATTAGTGTAAAGCATTTCCCACTTTGGACTGAAAACACAGTCCATGTGGGATTTTACCAGGCAAGGATCACAATTTAGCTGTGTATTGCAGGAACAACTGCTGATGTCGAAGAATAAAGGTGGTTCCGTCAGTCTCAATTCAATGACTCTGGACCAGTGAGGTGCAGAACATTCACGTGCAAACACAGAGGGCCTGATGATGAAAGGAGTCCAGCACCCTCACCACTGAATCCCAGGGGGGGGTCATACAACAGGGATCTGTAGTCCAGTTTCAACCAGACAAGCGCACAGTACAAATGGAACAGAGAACATCAGTCAGCTCCCCAGGAGAGAGAGAACCTTGACGATGTTCAATGCCCTGGTGCACTTGGACCTTTTCAATTTCCAATCAAAGATGAGACTGAGAAACTGAGTCTCTGCCACAGCTGGAGGAAGAAAAATTTATGTTACCTCCAAGCCGTAGCTCGGGATCCAGATGAAGATTACACTTGTGGCAAAAGTGTACGCAAGCGGTCTTCTGTGGGGAGAATTGAAAATCCATTGGCTGTCGCCCAAACTGACTGTTCAGGGCAATTTGCAGTTGTCTTTCAATGACCCTTATGAATGAAAGTAAAAATGACCTCATGATCATCATGAAATGAAGAATGAAGAACAAAAGATGCTAAAATTGTCAACATAGAGAGCACTGCCTACAGATGGAGGAAATTGTCTAGTAATAGAATTAATCTTGTCAGCAAAAAGCATAACACTTAGAATGCAGCCTTTTGGCACACTCTGTTCTTGGGAGTACGGCCATGACAGAGTGTTGCCGACACGGATACGAAAAGAACACGACGATAAGAAATTGGAGATGAAGATCTTCATTCTCAAGCTGAAGTTACAGAGGTAACGAAGAATGCCGAATCTCCAAGCCATGTAGTATGCTTTTTCGATGTCAAAGAAAATTGACACAAGGTGTTCTCTACATAAAAATGAATTTCTGATAGCCGATTCAAGGCTTATCAGATGGTCAAGAGTTGACTGTTGATTGCAAAAGCCACTCTGGGTGTTCGAAAGAAGGTTGTGGTGTTCTAAATACCAGATGAATCTGGCATTTACTATTCTTCCCAACACCTCGAACACGCACCTGGTCAAGGAAATGGGATGATAATTAGAAGGAATCTTGGAATCCTTTCCTGGCTTCAGGAAGGCCAAGACAATTGCCTCCCACCAGGAGTCCAGAAACTGCTCCTTGAAAAAAATGCAATTGAGAAGATGGAGCAGCTGATTTTTACTTAATGGTGAGAGATGTTGGAGCATTGCATAATGGACATTGTCTGGCCTGACAGCAGATGCACAAGAGGTGTGCAGAGCAAGGCTCTGCAGTGCCTGTTATAAGGCTCCAGGCCATTTGAGTGTAAGGACAGCAGAGAGCATTGCACCTTGCTCTTCCAGGCCAGAAACTTGGGGGAGTAAAAGACGAAGAGATGGAGGAGAATGACTCCCCCAGAATGTCGGCAATTGCTTTGTTATCAGCAATTACCTGTCCATTCTGCTCAAGGATTGATAACGAGTAGGATGTGTAGTTTCCACCCATCTTCCACACTTTATCCCACACGATCTTAGAACTGGTCATGCGGGTGATAGAAGGCATATATTTGATCCAAGATTCCTTCTGGCTCTGGCACCAGACAAAACAAGCTTTCGCCCTGGCACGTTTGAAAGCTTCAAGGTTGGGGGACATCGGATATCTCTGAAATACCCCCCAAGCTTTGTTCTGAGCCTCACGAGCTGCATTGCAATCAGGGTTCCACCACGGTTTCGGAAAACAAGGAAACTGTCAAAGTTTGAAGAATTGTGGATGCAGCTGCATCTATGATACAGTTCGATCAAGAAGCTCGAAACAACTCCAGTCAACCCAATCATTCACTATGAGACTCGTGAAGGGTCTCCCCCATGGGAGATGGTTGCACATTACAGGGAGGTGATCACTTCCATAATGGTTGTCCTCGACCTCCCATGTAGAGAGTGGAAGGATTGAGGAGGAGCAGATGGTGAGGTCAATGGCAGTGAATGTGAGGGTTGAGGAGTGAAAGTAAGTATTGACACCAGTGTTCAACAGAGACAGAATGATTCAGGAGCTACTGCTCCAGGACCCCGCCCCTCCTGGTTTCATCACTGCCCCATAGTGGACTATGTCCATTGAAGTCCCCCCACGATGAGGAAGGGGGACAGCAGCTGCAAGACGAGGTCATCAAGATCTTCCTGAAAGATGATGCTCCCAGGTGGAAGATATAAAGAGCAGACAGTCAGCGAGAACCCCACAAAGAGGCAGATGGCTACTGCCTCTAAGTTGGTGCTGAGGGGTATGACCTGGAATGGAAAATGGTTGCTCATGAGGATGGAGACACCCCCGTGAGCTGGACCATCACCATCCTGGCGAACTAATGAAAAGTGCTGGATTGTGGGATCTGTGACTGGCTGCAGGTATGTCTCCTGCAGGCACCCATAGATAGGCTGGTGTGCCTGAAGGAGGGACTTGATGCCATCAGTATTCCTCTGGAATCCACGACAATTCCATTATAGGAGTGTGGCCATCTCAGGACTTAGAAGAGTGGGCGGATGTCGATTTCCTATTCAACTTAACTGCCAAGGAAAACGGTTTAGTGAATGGGGGGGGGGGGGTTGTATCCATGTCCTCGGAATCGTCTGAGGGACATGATCAGTGACCACTCTTTGTGGAGGTGTGATGATTTTCTTTTTTGGACCTGGTGGGGGCCCCTTTGATTTGGAAGGTCTAGCTGTCTGAGGACTGGAAGGAGGAGGCTTTCCGTCAGAGGTGGAACAATGACTGCACTGGCATAGGATACTTTGCCAGATGGTGCAGGCGGTGCAGCGAGCTTTCTCACCTCAGTGTAAGAGATGCTCTTCATTACTTTCAAGTATTGAAACTCTTTTTCCTCCTTCCACTTGGAATAGTCATGGGAGTACGCCAGATGCTCACCATTACAATTCACACAGCTTGCCTTTTCTGCTGTGCAGTTAGGATCAGGTGATCCTTACTACCGCAGCAAGCTGTGCGGGCATGACCGTATATCTGGCATGGAAAGCAGCGCAGAGGGTTTGGAATATATGTCCGTACCTCACAATACAAATAACCTGCCTTTATGGAAGAAGGCAGGCGTGGCGTGTTAAATGTCACAATCAGTACCCGGGTGGGTACCAATTTCCCATTACGGCATGTCTAAACCCAATGGACCACTGTTAGTCCTTGAGGTGTGAGCTCTGAGAGGATTTTGAGACTCTTCTGTGATTTTGAGGAAGCCCCACTCAGTGATCACACCCCAAGAGGAATTCAAAGTTTTTGGGAGAGATTTCGACAGTCATCCCACCAATTTCTCTCAAATCGCCAGATCATTAGTGCTAGACAGATTTTGGCTCTCCCACAAGACCTTTCAAACCTTTATTTACAAAAAATGGGGATATGTCCCCAAGTACCTGATCACCAGTGGAGTGGATGATCAGGAATCTCGGGAATAAAGACACAAAGACGACGACAGCAGAGATGACACAGATAAAGAAGATGGGAGCTCATGTTGATCCATGTTCGTCAATAAATGGTGGAAAAGACGATTTTTTAAAACTGTAAGAGCATTTACAATTACAGATTTTTTTTTTAAATGATGTTACTTCCAAATAATTTTATTAGTCAATTTTTCTTCTGAGGAAGAAATAATATTTGGTTATCAATTGTTACTATGTAGTGTTACTTCCTAGGAAAGAGTAATATTTTGCATAAGCTATCCCGTCAAGGCCACCCACTGAGTTATTTAATGTGCACTTCACTGTGGCCCCATATGTGGCTCTCTCACTCATGGGGCCAGAGTTTAATGTCCCATCTGATGGACAGCAGTCTTTGCAAGCCCATCAGTGTCCCCTACTGACCCTGGGCAGGGCGGGGAGTTTTGCAGAGATGAGTCTCAAAGCTGACCCAGCTCGGACTCGAATCTGGGAAATGCAGATTACAAGCCTGACGCACTACCGACTGAGCCACCCCCGACCCTTTGAGGATTGCATCATCCTTGATAGCATCTGAGAAGAGGGTGGAATTATTCAGGGGTTTACAAGTCTGGACATGATGATTGCATCATACATTCCAGAATTGTGCCATTTTCTGGACTTGGCTAGAACGTACAACATTTTCTATATCTTTCTAGAAGTTTCTATTACGTCATAGGATGCGAGTTTCACAAATTTTTGGGGGCTTTGTGGGGAGTGTGATGACGTCAGAAACCAAGATGGCGGTTGTGGAACTTAGAGAAGGGTTGGTTATCCAAGGGGGTGAAACTTTTGATAAATATTTAATAAAAGGGGGCAGAACTTTTGAAAAAGGGGGGCTTTTTAATGAATAATGAGATTATAAGTTGGCCATCGAAGATGCCCACCAATGGCAAGGGGGATGAAACCTTTGATAAGCATTTAATTAAGGGGGTGCATATTAATAAGGGTTTTTTAATGAGGGGCTCGAACTTTTAATAAGTGTTTTAATTATGGGGGTGCATATTAATAAAGGGGGTGTTACTGATAAGTGTTTAATTAATAAGGAATAAAAAAAATACAAGAAATAAAAATATAATTTATTCGTAAGTTAATTAATAAGGAATAAAAAAATTTGTAGGTAACACGCTGATAAACGCGGGTTCGAGACAAGCTGTGGAAAAGTTTTTTTAAATATAGTACATGTGTTAAACACTAGATGGTGCTACAGTTAGCCAGACTTGGAATATTTCAGGACTTTGTGGTGAGTGTAATGACGTCAGAAACCATGATGGCGGATGTAGGGTGGGGTGGGGGTTAATGAGGAGATGGCACTTTTGATAAGTTTTAATAAGGGGGCGGCACTTTTGATTTTAATAGCGGGTTTTTAATGAGGGGTCAACACTTTCGGTAAGTGTTTAATATATAATTAATGGGAAATAAAATTTCCCATTAATTAATCATAATTAAATCCCATAATTATAACCCATAATTAAATCCCGAATTTAATAATAATGAAAGGGGGCTTTTTAATAAGGGGTCGATACTTTTTGATAAGTGTTTAATAAGGGGGTGCATTTTAATGAGGAGTTAATTAATGAGGGAATGTATCATTATGTAAATATTTTCATTTGGGCAGATTCTTAGAAATGATTGAAGTTTCAAAATCTTATGGTTAGTACTAGCTTTGTAGATTTAAAAAGGCTTTTAACTCTGTTGACTGACATAATTTGTGGTTGATTGTTCGATCATGTGGAATACCTGACAAGTTAGTTAGTGTAATGAAAGCTCTCTATAATAACTCTGAGTCCTGTATGAGAGTTGGTATGTCTTGCAGCAATTGGTTTTGCATTGCTAGTGGAATTAGACAAGGTGCATTTTGTTTTCTTTCCTGTTTTGTTTGGTTATTGATTGTGTTATGTGAAATTCTTTGCAAGGGAAAGATTTTGGTTTTAAATGGTGTAGAGATCTCTGATTTAGATTATGCAGATGATTTGGTCCTGTTGGCAAATGATGTTGATGAGATGAACTCTTTCATTCGAGCTGCTAATGAGACTGGTAGTAGAGTAGGTTTGGTTATAAAAAGAGAGAAAACTAAAGTGATGAAAATTGGTCAGGCAGGCTGGGATTCAGTTATCTGAATGGTTGCAGTCTTGAGCAGGTGTCACAGTTTAATTATCTTGGGAGCTATCAATTTTTTTATAGTCTATGACACTCCCTACTGTGTCAGAAGTTTTCATTTGACACATAGCTGGTTACTTTCTGCATTCGCATTCAGGAGATATAGGGGAATAATCATTTTCATATGCCCCCCCCTTTTTTTGGAGGGGAAGAAAGCATGGGGATCTTTTTTTTATAGCCTATGACACTCCCTGCATCACAAGCTTTCATTTGACATATAAATCATTAAGTTTCTCCATCACATTTGAAAGATATGGTGGAATAATGGTTTGTCAAATTCACAAACTGACAAATGTCAAAGCCAAAAGCAATAGGAAGATTGATATTAGTGATAACTCTTTACCTCATTGCATTATAAATATAGTTACCGAATAATCAGGTTTAAAATTCGCAATGTAAAAATGATCTAAACAAGTGTTAGAGCCTATTAGTAACACATCCATATCTATACATCCATTGAAAAGGTTGGGATAGTATATCTATGTATTGATTTTTAATTGATTTTGCTACTAGTTTAACTCTTATTTATTTTCTTTTTTTTTTTTGTTATTGAATTACAGATTTGTATTATACCTCGTATTATGCCAAAAATGTTAAGTAAGGATGAGAGACTGATTAAACATTACTGGAAATCAGAAAATGCCGAGAATGTGCATCGAGCATGACAACAAAAATAACAGACTCTTCCAACATCCTGCCAAGCAATTTATACATTGTGAGATAAGATGAATGATTGAAATTTTGAATACCTTTTATGATAAAGGCATTGTTCCTAAGGATTTTATCAGAGCTATTATTATCCCTATTTTTAAAAAAGGTGATTGCAGTTCTGTTCCAGGCAAAGTTCTTTACATAATTGTGCTCAATAGAATGAAGAATCTGGTTGACGGACAATTGTGTGATGAGCAGTATGAATTCAGAAGTGGTAGTGGAGTTTCAGGCCCAGGTAAGGCATGGCTGTATGTGTCGCTTTTCTGATGAGGTCCTGCCAACCTCACAGACCTTCTACTGTCAGACCTCTGTGGCAAGCAGCTGCTTGAGGAGATATTTATTTTTTTTTTATAGTGGATGTGTAGGTAAGATTTTTTCACTTATGCAGATTCTGAAGAAACATTTAGAATTTCAGAAACCTGTGCTTTTTAGATTTCAAAAAGGCTTTTGACTCTGCTGACCATCATAATTTGTAGTTGATCGTGAGATCTTATGGTATACCACATGAGTGAGTTAACATAATAAAACCTCTTTATAGTAACACTGAGTCGTGTGTGAGGTTTCGTAAAGCTTGAAGCAATTGGTTTAGCATTCGACATGGATTTGGCAAATTATGAGAATGAAATGAAACCCTTTATTAGAGCTTTTGATTAGACTGGTAGTACCGTAGGTTTGGTGATAAATAGAGAAAAAACTGAAGTGATGAAAATTGGTCAGACAGATGGTGCTTCAGTTGCTTTGAATGACTGCACTCTTGAAGTTTAATTATCTTGGTGACTGCGTAACAGATTCTGGTGATGTGAGGCATGAGATAAATAGAAGAAAAGGAATTACCACTGGGACTTTTAAGAATGAATGGAGGGAGTGGGAAAATAGGTGTGTAATGTAAAGACTACAATTAGATTGTAAAATAGTTTGGTTCTCTCTAAGGTAGCATAAAAATGGACCCTTTGTAAGCAGGATAACAGGAAACTTGATGCTTGCACAGTACCTTGGGCATTAGGTGGTTCGACTTTGTAAATAATGATGAGGTTAGAAGAAGTCATCAACCTTGTTTGAGCAACATTTTGTGCAGAGAGAGATTACATTGGTTTGGTCATGTTACCTGTATGCATAACTATAGATTAGCTGATAGGTTATGAAAGGTGTGCCTAATGATCCCAAAAAGAGGGGAGACTAGGATGCAGTTAGCAGAGAATGCCAAACATGATCTTGTTAGAATTGAGGTACAGTGGGGAGATACAGCTCAGGAGAGATGTGTTTGGAGAACAAAACTGCATAATCTAGTTGGACCTCTAAACCCATGGCTGCTTGAGATTGATTATGAATCATTTAGTGATTAAAATAGAGTGATAAAACCAACAGGCAGAATAAGTGCATTTACAGACTGAAGACAGCCTGAGAACTCACTATTTGTGCAATTCTTGGTATCAGTCAAGATACCCTACTAAATAACATATGTAACAGATATAACTATGTAAAAATACATGATTAATTGGAAGAAACTGTACAAAGTAATTTTATATTATTCCCACATTAATTAGTCTTTGATATCATCTGAAACAGCTGGCTTTCATATATAACTTTTAGTTTACAAAATGCTTTGGAAGAAATTTCTTAAACATTCAATTATTACCTTACTGACAGCCCAGCTGAAAATTGTACTGTGTTTGAATTAATGGTGAAGTAATTACTTTTTAAGTATATAATTATTAATTTTCTTTTACAACATTTAGGGCAGAGAAGAATCCTAGAAGTTAATCCTAGCTTTACAGGTCTTCTCAAGCAAGGACATGTCTTACTAAGGCTAAAGTCATTGCTGACCACAGACTCAGTCAGAGCTAACACAATTCAAATACTTATTTAAAATCAATATTTCCCAATTACTTTAGTCGAAATATTCTTTTATGACTGTTGCTAAAAATTCCTCTACAGATATTAAAGCATGAAAAGAGCTTTGCACTTCAAGTCACTTGAACAACATTTCTACTACTAATAAATCAGCACTTTGACGTCAATTCAAATTTTAGAGGAAAAATTGTCTTGAGCCAGGTGGGATACAAATCCACGATCATCAACATTTCTGCAATATTTAACAGTAAAAATGCTTTCTTACCTGCTGTTCACTTAGTTTTTCTTCCAAAATTTCCAATGTCCAACTACTTGATACTATCACCGGATGCAGTCGGCTTTCTAATTCTCGAAGCCACTTTCGAAGACAACGCATTTGATAGGTGACTTCTATGAAACAAGGAATAGTATTATTGTGCACTGAAGTGGAGTGTATTTTAATTATTTCTTCATAAACTGCTTAGGCTAGATTTTTAAGTGGATCATATTTTAATTATTTCTTCATAAACTGCTTAGGCTAGATAAGGACTATTGTTTAAACTATTGATTAAAATTTTGTATTACAATATGCCTATTATTGTGTTCAGTTTCACAATAATTAATCTACTGCACAACTATATTATTGTACCATATTACATAATATAATTTCAACTGCAGAACAATGGATCTATTTACACAACAGATATTTAATAATATTACACAACAGATATTCAATAACAATAGAAAAAAAGAATCTACATTTCAAAATTCTGGTTATATGAAATTTGACATCATTTTCATGTGATAATACAAAAAATAACCCACGACTTTATGAATTACTTTAACACAACCTAGGTGGATAATGTTAATTTTACAGCAATTAATGTTACTATGAAATGATAGGCATTACTGATTGTAAATACTCCTTCAGTATACAACACTGATTGCTCAACAATATGCAATTTGCATGGGTCACAATTAGCCATTAAAAGAAGAAAATAAGTACACAATTAAAAGGACCTTCTTGCTCAGAAATAAATTAAAAATAACCTAAAATTCTCTGTCATTGAGCAATATATTTTTAACGTTTATCCTTCAAACGTCTTTCCACGTGTTGTGAAGGACAATTCCAGTGTCTGGGTTGCAGGTGGGGATGGGCAAGGTCATTATTTCAATAGCCTCATGGACTATGGTTCTGTAGAAAGTGGATGCACAGGCAAGCAGTGTGGCGGTCCCAGTCTGTAGTTGCTGCATGTTTACTGCTAGCTTGGCAGCAGCCACCAATAGTTTGTCTCCCCACCAGCAACCAAGACACTGGAGCTTTACAAAATGTGGAAAGAAGCTCTTAACAGTCCTAACATCACCATATAGTGTCACTTCATTGAAGATAGAGCACTGTCCTTGTCCGAAAAGCTTCCGAATTTTCTCCAAAAAATTTTTAACATGCAAATAGTTTGAAGGATAAACTTTAAAATTTTACTGCTGAATGACAGAGAATTTACATTATTTTTAAAGAAAATAAGTTTACTACTAGGTGTAATATACACTAAAATCAGGCACTTGGGTCACTGACAATTTCAAATAATGGCATTTCTATCATATTTAAAAAAAAAAAAAAAAAAAATGCTGCCCACCTGCAGGAATAACACTTTTTTTACTTTTAGAGAGAGAAAATTTTCAGGTTGGATAGGTATTGATGAAATATTACAGTTCAATTCACAAACTACGAATCTAACAAAAGTTTAATTTCACTCTCAATGGTGAAAAAAGTTGAAAATTGCAAAATTTTAAATCAATATAGTGCAAATGATGTATTTTGTGGTAGAAATTTTGATGGTGGATTGTGAAGGTAATGAGGTTTGCATTGACAAAAATAAGTTGTCCTCTTACACCCAGGGGTGGGAAAGGTAACAGTTTTATTTAAAGAAAATTAATTGGAAAATTTCTTTTTAGTTCAATAGGTACTAGGAAATATTTTACTTCACATTTTTCAAATCCTTAAGTAGTTTTAATTTACATCAATAAGGAATGGAGAAGGCAAAACTTTCAACAAATATTGCATGTGAACTGTTTATGGTAGAAATTTCGATAGTAGAGTGTCAAGAGATATCACACTGACAGTAAGCAAACTGCCTTCTTTCCTCAGATGGGTTAGAAAAACAAATTTTCATTTTTAGAAATAAAAGAGAAATGTTTTTATGTTGCATATTCCTAGAACTACAGACAAGAGAAAAATAGCAAAACTAATAAAATACTACTATTTACATTTTCCCAATCATCCACTAGTTTGAATTATTGGGTTGGTACATACGAAATGGGAGTGCCACCTGCAAATCCTCATAAAAATAGGCAGCAGTTACCTGCCTAGTCAAAGTACAGGTAAATCCCATTAAAACGTGATCTGATAGAATGTGATTCTGCTTATAATTCGATGTATGGCTCCCTTTTTTTGTCATATGAAGCATAATATTTCACTCAAGAATTACATATTGAATTCCTTGTCTAGTTTTGTGTACATATGGACAATATTTTTATTCCAGTGCGAATCCACAATACTTGTTATTGTTTGACATTCAAAAGAATACTGGCAGTTGATTCATTACTTGTAACTTTTGTTGGCAACATCCATTTGATTTGTATTTCAAATGAACAAACTGACAAGCTGTTTTATTACTGAAGGCACTTCTGCACAATTGGCTATTCATAAATTTTTATCAAATTTTGTTTAATTCATCCAAGTTTTTATCATCAAAGTTTAATCATCAAATTTCAGGCATATTTTTTAAATATGCCTGAAATTTCAAAAAAAATTGAAAAAAATTACAGTAGCAGAAAAAATTACTGCTCTTGATTGGATTAACTTAGGAGTGCAGCAAATGCAAGTGGCTAGAGATCTTGGTGTAAATGAATCAGCAGTATGGGGATGGAGAAAAAAGGAGAAGAAACTTCATGATGCAGCCAAGGATGTTTCCACATCCTTGGCTGCATCATGAAGTTTCTTCTCCTTTTTCACTAATTGTTCATCTTGAGGTTGCCTGGCAACCTCAAGATGAACAATTAGTGGTGAAGTGGTTTGTGCAAGAACGATCTCAAGGCACACCTGAATCTGGATCCCACCTGCAAACACAAGTTCAAATATCCCACAATGACCTTCACAGAAATGAGTCCACGGCATTTACAGCAAATAATAGATGGCTGGCTTGTTCCAAAAAACAACATTAAATGGCTATTTCAGGTGAAACACTTTCAGCAGATGACAAAACAGCAAGCTCATACTCTGCCCAGCTCCAGAAGATCACTGCAGATGGTAGCTATACTGCAGAACAGGTATATAACTGTGACAAGACTGGACTTTGCTACAAAATGTTACCAAATTCCACCCTAGCTTGTAACAATGAGGCGCAATGTGCACAAGGCTTCAAGCAAATCAAAGACAGAGTGACTGTATTATTCTGTGCAAATCAAACAGGAACTCATAAACTGAAGTCACTATGTATTGGAAATTAAGTTACCGTGGTGTGAACATGCCTCTATGCGATTTTCCTATGACTGCAGCAAAAATGCATGGATGGTATCCAGCATTTTTGAATAGTGGTTTCAGAAGCAATCTGTACCTGAAGTATGCACAGACCTATGGAACCAAAGTTTTGCTGCTGGATAACTGCCCCCCCCCCCCCCCAGCTGATAATCTAATAAGCAAAGATGGTGAGATCAGAGTAAGCTACTTGCCCAAAAATACCACATGGAAGATACAGCCTCTGGATCAAAGGATTATTTTGACATTTAAGATGAACTTTTGTAAGATAATAAATAATACAGCAAATAATCAATAGTATGATTCAGCTCCATCATTTTTTTTTTATAAAACTGAACTTGAAGTTTTTTTTACATAGGTGGCAAGCTCAGGAGAGAGTCATTCAAAGGTACATTTCAAAGGGTTGGAGAAACATATTGGTGATGCAAGTCAGCTCCATGACAACTCTTTTGATGGTCCACCCATTCACTTTTACTTTTCCTTAACCAGTTTTGCTTTATTTACGTTATATTTATCCATTTTGGGGATCATTTTTTTTTTTGGACATCGTAATTCTCGTTTCCAAGCTGTAGGAGTTGAGCATGTGCAACTCCAACCTTTCGATTGTCAGCCGCTAATGCGCACATGTAGGAACACAACCCCTCTTGCATCATAGCTAGCGCGATCATGATGATGATGCAAATGTTTTCCCGGCATGCAACAGACACGTGCCGGATTTGTACACAGCATGTTATAATTAAGTGACGTTAGGTCACAGAGTAATCAGTATTGTGAGAAGTAGAAGTAGAGTCAGAAATAGTACAGAGATAGAAGCGAGTTCGAATTGACAGTTAGTGGAGAGAGTGCAGTTAGTGGAAGTTGAGATGTAGATAGATGCGAGTTGTTAGTACTCAACTTTTGTATTGAATCTGGGTGAGTCTGAATTTTTTGGAAATAAACTTTGTTTTAGAAACTTTTGAATTTTGCTATTTTTCTCTTGAGCAACGTTAATTGATTTTTGATTAGATTTAAACTTTAATTAAACTTGACAATCTTTTTTTTTAATTCTTACTCAATAAGTAACATTAGAGAAATACCTAACGAACCCTATTTCAACTTTATTTGGTAAGTTAAAATTGCCTGGTGCCCGACAAAGCTATCTGGAATTTTGAATAAATTGGATCAGACAAAAGGTCCAACTTGAAAAGTTAATAATCTTTGAAGTGTTACACTCTCAAGTACATAAAAGCCAGTGATGAAGAGAATAACTTTGAGGGTTTCATGGAGGAAGACATTGCTGCTGCTGACCAATTCCTAGACATGTATAATGATGAAGGTTGTAATAATCTTTGGAGCGTTACACTCTCAAGTACATAAAGCCAGTGGCAGTGATGAAGAGAATGACTTTAAGGGTTTCACAGAGGAAGACATTGCTGCTGCTGATGACCAATTCCTAGACACGTATAATGATGAAGGTTGTAATAATCTTTGGAGCATTACACTCTCAAGTACATAAAGCCAGTGGCAGTGATGAAGAGAATGACTTTAAGGGTTTCACGGAGGAAGACATTGCTGCTGCTGATGACCAATTCCTAGACACGTATATGATGAAGGTCTGACAGAAGATCATGTGGCGAAAGCTGAGAAAGTGATGACAGAATTCATAGATAAATAACAAGGGGCCACAATAGAATGTTGGGCAGATGGAGACAACAGCTGCCCTACCTATGCACACATTGAATGACTTAGATATTATCGAAAATGTCACAGGTGAAAGTCATCATGATAAAGATGTAAATGAAAATGATGAAGACGATGAGCTAGAGCCACCACCTAGGATAGCAGAGGCACTTCCAGGTTTGCATCATCATCCTCAAGCAGCCATGGGCTACGGAGGTCCAACCAGATCGTGCAATTTAGTTCTCCATGCATATCTGTCCTGAGCTACATCTGCTGCATCTGTCCAGTGCGCACCAATTCTAACAAGGTCCTGTTTCACATTGTCTGCTCACTGCATCCTAGGTCTCCCCCTCTTTCTGAGGACTTAAGGCACACTATTCATAACCCTATTCGCTAATCTATGATTATCCATACGGGCAATATGGCCAAACAAACAGAGTCCTCTCTGCAGAATATACTGCTCAAAGGTTGCAGACCCTTCAATTGTTGTAAATAAGATACTGTGCAACCATCTAGAATCAAAAGCATTAAGTTTCCTGTTATCTTGCTTACAAAGCACCCAAGTTTCACTACTATAACTAACCCTAGGAAGAACCAAACTATTATACAGTCTAATTTTAGTTTTTAGGTGTATACGCCTATTTCTCCACACTCTCCATGGATTCCTAAAAGTCCCGGCAGTAATCCCTATCTGTCTATTAATCTCATGCAGCACATCACCAGTATCTGTTATATAACTCCCAAGATAATTAAACTGAGACACTTGCACAAGGGTGCAACCATTCAAAGTGGATGAGCAAATGATTACACTCCCACTTGTTTATAAATTGAATTTATTAGCTTATGTGTGTTTACTTGTAGTTAGGAGTTAATGGTGTTCCAATACCCATTTTTTTTATGTATGGCAGGCACAGAAGATTAAATTTTATGCATTTGATTTGTGGTTAGGGGAATAAGTGGAAGCTCTGTACCCCACTTGATATGTCTGTAATTATATTCTGTGAAAGAGCAGAATTTTATGTAATTGAATTTTTTCTTTAATATTTTTAGAAGTTAAGCAAGACAGGAGAAATATTAACCAGCATTTTGTACAGGGAGGGGTATCAGCCTACTCTCTGTTCCAGGTAAAGTTCTTTCCATGATTGTTCTTAATAGAATTAAGAATCTGGTTGACAGGCGTGATGAGCAATGTGGATTCAGAAGTGGTAGGGGATGTGTAGATCAGATATTTTCACTTAGGCAGATTCTTGAGAAATGTTTAGAGTTTCAGAAACCTTTGGTTGCTAGCTTTGTTGATTTCAAAAAGGCTTTCGACTCTGTTGATCGTCATAATTTGTGGTTGATTGTGAGATCATATGGTATACCAGACAAGTTAGTTAACATTATGAAAGCTCTCTATAATAACACTGAGTCGTGTGTGAGAGTTGGTAAGGCTTGTAGCAATTTGTTTAGCATTACTTCTGGTGTTCGACAAGGGTGCATTTTGTCTCCTTTTCTCTTTAGCTTGGTTATTGATTATGTTATGCGAAATTCACTTCAAGGGAAAGATTTTGGCCTTAAATGGGCTGGAGATAGGAAAATTTCTGATTTAGATTATGCTGATGATTTAGCCCTTCTGGCAAATGATGTTGATGAGATGAACTCTTTCATTCGAGCCGTTGATGAGACTGGTAGTAGAGTAGGTTTGGTTATAAACAGAGAGAAAACTAAAGTGATGAAAATTGGTCAGGCAGGCTGTGATTCAGTTAATCTGAATGGTTGCAGTCTTGAGCAGGTGTCACAGTTTAATTATCTTGGGAGCTATGTAACAGATAATGGTGATGTGCGGCATGAGATTAACAGACGAATAGGGATTGCTGCTGGGACTTTTAAAAATCTATGGAGAGTGTGGAGAAATAGGCGTATACACCTAAAGACTAAAATTAGACTGTATAATAGTTTGGTTCTTTCTAGGGTTAGTTATGGTAGTGAAACTTGGACACTTTGTAAACAAGATAACAGGAAACTAGATGCTTTTGATTCCAGATGCTTACGCAGTATCTTGGGCATTAGGTGGTTCAACTTTGTAACTAATGATGAGATTAGGAAAAGTAGTTTGCAACCTCCTTTAAGCAGCATATTGTGCAGAGAGAGACTCCGTTGGTTTGGCCATGTTGCCCGTATGAATAATTATAGATTGGCGAATAGGGTTATGAACAGTGTGCCTAAAGGCCTCAGAAAGAAGGGGAGACCTAGGATGCGGTGGGCAGACAATGTCAAACAGGACCTTGTTAGAATTGGTGTGCAGTGGCCAGATGCAGTAGATGTAGCTCAGGATAGACTTGCTTGGAGAACTAAATTGCATGGTCTGGTTGGACCTCCGTAGTCCATGGCTGCTTGAGGATGATGATGATGATGATGATGATTTATTGTATACAACTTTTGAGGTTTGTATCAGAATGTGATACTAGTTAGACCGTTAACACTAGTATGCAATTAACTGCCACAGCCATTGATATATATTTACAATAGGTAGCTATAAGCATTGATAGGAGGTATGGTACCTTTTCATTGTGATGGAAGATTGTGTTGATGTGAGAATAGACCATCTTATCAAAATTTACATTAAGTAATTTTAAGTTTTATTAAGTAATTTTAAGTACTTTTAAGTCGATTCAAATTTTTAGAGGAAAAATTGTCTTGAGCTGGGTGGGATACAAACCCACGACATCCTGATAATATGTAAGGTGTTCTGGACCACTGAGCTACCAGCCGCCGATCAAGTAATGTGGTAAAAGTGGCCATTACTTAGTACATACCAAAAAAGTCGAGTTTATTCAATATTTAATCAACTGCATACTTGTAAGATATACTTTCCATCTATATGGCATTTATCAGCCGCTTGTGGCTAGATTGCCTGAACAGTACCTACATAGAATATATACTGTAGATAGAAATGTTTATATCATAAATTAGAGATCTTGATTGGCGGCAGGTAGTTCAGTGCACCAGAGCACCTGACATGTTATCAGGAGGTCGTGGGTTCCTATCACACCTGGCACAAGACAATTTTCCCTCTAAAATTTTGAATCGACTTAAAAGTGGTAATTACTTAGTGAATAGCAAAACAATCGTTTCTTCAATATTTAATTATCAAAATTTGTATAAGCATACTTTTACTTTATGCTCCACAATGTGTAAATGACATGAGAAGTGTCCCATTATTCTAAATTTGCTCATCAAAATCTGTTAGATCAGATTTTTGACTCCGTTTGGGATGAAGAGTTGTGATAGTCCACCCATTCCCTTTTACTTTTCATTAACTTTATTTACTTTATTTACATTATATTTTGAGGATTATTTCAGTTGGACTGATCCCAATTCTTTCTTCTGAGCTGTAGAAGGAGTTGTGCATGTGCAACTTGACCTTTCGATTGTCAGCCGCTAATGTGTGTGTTTAGGACGCGCCCCCTCTTGCATTATATCTACTGCACTCTCCACACTCTTCATACTCTTCATACATTCACCCAGCAGAAATCTCTCTTTGTCTGTTAATCTCATGCCACACATCACCAGTATCTGTTACATACTCTCAAGATAATAATAATGAGACACTTGCTCAAGAGTGCTGTCATTCAAAGCAACTGAAGCACCATCTGTCTGACCAATTTTCATCATTTTAGTTTTCTCTCAGTTTATAACCAAACCTACTCTACTACCAGTCTCATCAACAGCTCTAATGAAAGAATTAATCTCATCAACATCATTTGCCAAAAGGGCCTAAATCATCAGCAGAATCTAAATCAGAAATTTTCATATCCATTTAAGACCTTGCACTAAATTTTTCATAACATAATCAATAATAAAACTAAAGAGAAAAGGAGACAAAATGCACACTTGTCCAACACCAGAAGCAATGCTAAACCAATTGCTACAAAGTCCTACTAACTCTCACACACTACTCAGTGTGATTATAGAGAGCTTTCATTATATTAACTAATTTGTCAGGTACGTCATACGATCACAGAATCAACCACAAATTATAATGAACAATAGAATCAAAAGCCTTTTTGAAATCAACAAAGCTAGCAACCAAAGCTTTCTGAAACTCTAAACATTTCTCAAGAATCTGCCTGAGTGAAAATACCTGATCTATACATCCCTACCACTTCATAATCCACATTGCTCATCACACAATTTCCTGTCAATCAGATTCTAAATTCCATTACACACAATCATGTAAAGAACTTTAACTGGAGCAGAAAATAGGCTGATTCCCCTGTAGTTATCACAAGAACTGTGATCACCTTTCTTAAAAACAGGAATAACAATAGCTCTGGTAAAATCCTTAGGAACAATATTATATATATATATAATTATCATAAAAAATATTCAGAATTCAGTCATCCATGTGGTGGTAACAGGAACATTCCCAGCTCTAAGCATTTCCCACAATAATTTACCTCTGGGGATTTATGTAGTTTAAGTTTAGAAACAGCCAAAATAACTTCAAATTGTGTTATAAGACCAACAGTAAAGCCAGTAATGCATCTATCATCATTACAAACAATGGGATTAGAATTAACTACATTGTTTAGAACAGTGTCTCGCAAACTGTGTGCCGCGAGAGAGTTTCAAATTGACACTAGATATTCCAAAGGTTTCATTTTGACTTGACTTGTGTCATCGACGTGCTTTAATATCGACGTGCTATCGACGTGCTTTAATAAAAATCTTTCAGATTTTATCAACTGGGATCTTGTAAGTATTTATCAAGCTTTTTCCAAATTTGGTATTAATTTTTGATTATTTCAAGCCATAGAATGGTCAAATATTTAAAACAAACACCGAGTTATGATTAATTATATTTATTATTATATTTATTTTAAATAAAATGCATTTAACGAAACTTCAATATTCCTCTTTTTACATAACCATAAAAAATTCTTTTTTAGGTGTGCCACGGAAAAAAAAATTAGATTCAGTGTGCCGCAGTGTAAAAAAGTTTGCGAGACACTGGTTTAGAACATCACTGAAATGCTCAGCCCACCTAGCCATCACAGAATCCTCACCTTCTATAACCTTACCTTGTTTATTCTTTAATCCCTGTATACCTGTCCATTTTCTACCACACAAAATATCAACTATCTGGTATAATCAATCATATTCATATGCAGCACATCAGGGGAAACCCATATGTGCTTATATATGCCGTGGTGTTTGCAATATCTTATTTAAGAATATTTGAGCTACCAATACCAAAATGGCCTATCACCCCTCCCCAAAGCTCAGTCAGAACCAACTTTGGCATTGAAGTCCCCTAGAACAAGGGCAATATCTCCTTTCTTGACAGAATTCAAAGTATCCTGTAGTTATCCATAAAACCTATCTTCTCATCATCATCGGCATCCTCAGTGAGTGCATAGCAGCAGATATGTTCAAATCCATAATGCTCGTCTGGAATTTTGCTGTAAGAAACCTTTCATTAATGCACTCATATCCTAGAAGAGCATGTCTGCTGAGAAGCAGACCTATGCCTTGGATGCTTGTTATCTTCCCTCCCTGAAGTGAGAAATTTAAGATTAATTTTAAGAATCTGACCTTTATCTGATCATCTGGTGGAAGAACATCAAGAGAATAATCATTGTGCAGAGTTCTCATATTCCAATTACCTGGGAAAATGGTTAGGAGGATGTTTAAAGAAACTATGTTTATTGAGAAAGGAAATGCCAACAATATCAAACAGCCCCCTGCAGGCATGGCTGTAGAAGCAAGAGTTGAGGTGCCTGCGATGACCTCTGCTCAGGATTATCCACCAGCTGATAAAATATATCCTGTGAATCTATTCACTTGGGCTGTCAACCACACAACCAAAACAGAAAACCCAATGGAAGATTCTCCCTTCGCAGAAGCCCACCAGTGCAGCAAAGGATCCATAATCTCAGAGCCTTATTTCAGCTTTATGAGCTGAATTTTTTTTTTTTTTTTTTTTTTGAGTTTTTATTTTTCTGATTTTTTATGGACTTGGAAAGGCCACCATCCGTTGGCCTTTCCAAGCCCATCAGTGTCCCCTACTGACAGGGGACAGGGTGGGGAATTTTGTGGAGACTAGTGGGGAAGACACAAGATAAGTAGGACACAGTGCAAGGTGACTGTGAGGTATCAATGCCTTGATGCATAGCTCATTAGCTGCAGCCCCCCCCCCCCACACACACACACACACATAAGGCGACAAATTCTTAGTATGAAGCAAAGATCATATTGCTCAATGTTTACATCTGGTGATGGGCGTAGCACCAAAGTGTGGAATTTGCCACAAACTTTGTATCATTGCTTTTTCAACAATTTAGTGTGTGAGCACTGTGAAAACCCTGATTTGACATCTGTGTTGTGCATGAGAACTGTGTGACAACAAGATTGTGCTTGAGAACTGTGTGTGCTCAAGATTGTGCGTGAGAACTGTGTTGTGCTTGAGAACTGTGTGACAACAAGATTGATGCAATTTATTGGTTCTTCTGGACTCACATTAAAAAAAAGGACTTCCGTGATCATCTGTGATTTAAGCAATTGGTGTCTTCAGTTATCTGTGCACTATAAACTTCATGTGAACAAGGGTCGATATGGTACAAGGAATCACGTCCATGACCAAAAAAAAAACATCACTTGACCTCATCTGGTGGTTCTATCAAACTAGCCCACAGTTTTGGAACTAAAAGAGTTGATTCAGTTATCTGTGCACTATAAACTTCATGTGAACAAGGGTCGATATGGTACAAGAAATCACGTCCATGACCAAAAAAAAAAACATCACTTGACCACATCTGGTGGTTCTATCAAACTAGCCCACAGTTTTGGAACTAAAAGAGTTGTGTGCTGACAACAAGACCTTCTGCATGCCAGGCGGGTTGTCTGAGGCTTGATTTAGCCATTTTGTTCTTTAATCTAGCAATGGGACCACTGAGGCTCCTTGCAGCCTGCTGTTAGCATAGCGAGTGACTGTACTGGCTGGGCTTAGCGGTTGTTTAGGGTTTTATGGTGCAATGGCAGCTAAGGCCATATTGCACTAAAAGTTAATAAGGTAAAAAGACATTCAACTTACAACAACATTTAAAATCTACATACAAAGAGGATTAAAGAAATGAAACAAGGACACAATAAGAAAGAAAAATGTATAACAAAAATTATGTACAAAATCTATGGTAAAAAAGGCAACAACTGTAAAACTGAAAAATCAACAATGGGTGCATAGGGCCCATAGAATAAAAACCAGAATAAAGATCCAAGGATAAAACATTAAATATCAATAAAATATCCGGTAAAAATAAAAAGTCAAAGACAGGTTAAAAACGATTCATCAGATAAAAGATGTCAGAGTGTAAGAAGCTTGGACATAAATCATGACTAAAATAAAAGCAATGTCCAAAATTAAAAGCAATACAATTGGTTAAAAATGGTGTCACGAAACTCACACTAAGGTTCATTGTCCACCCGAAGAAGAAATGATTGTATAATAAACTGTGATGGTCCACCCATTCACTGGTACTACAATAGAGATGTAGTATTGATGGTTCATCCATTCACTTTTACTTAAACAGTTTTGCTTTATTTACATTATATTTATCATTTTGGGGGTTATTATTTTTTGGGACATCGCAATTCTTGTTTCCAAGCCGTAGGAGTTGCACATGCATAACTCCGACCTTTTGATTGTCAACAGTTAGTGCACATGTATAGGACATGATGTGATGCCCCACCGTTCACTTTTGCTTTACCTTAACCAGTTTTGTTTAATTTACGTTATATTTATCATTTTGGGGATTTTTTATTTCCTTTTTGGCATCACAGCGCTCACATCCAAAAGTTTCTAGGAGTTGCGCATGCGCCGCAACTCCGATCTTCCGACTGTACCGTTAAAGCGCGTGCAAAGGACACGCCCCCTCTTGCGTCATAGCTTGCGTCGTTCGTCATAGTATGCAAATGTCTTTCCCGGCATGCGCCGGCTCATTGTCAAAAACTGGTGGCCTGCGAGTCACTAAAGTAGAGTAGTAGAAGGAGTAGCACAAGTTGTAGCACATGTGAGTGCACGAGCACGAGGTGCGTAGCACCAAGCACAGTGCGTGTAGCACAGGAGTAGGAGTTATGTTTTCTTCATTGATGTCTTGATGAGTTGAATTATTTTGGAAATAAATCTGTTTTGTTATAAACCTTTTGAGTCTGTACAGTTTTTTCTCTTGAGCAATGCGAATTAAGGATTTTTGAATTATAAAGTTTACTTGACAATCATTTTGATTCTTACTCATTAACGCTCGCTGGTATTTGAACCTTAAATCAACTTATTATCAACTTATTCTACTTTTGGCAATTTGTTAATTATTGCCTGGCGCCCGTCTAAGCTATCCGGAGCATAAAAACTTCAAGTATTTTGCATTTGTTTGGAGCGTTACAGAGACAATAAAAGAAGTGGCGTAGCGAACAGGGACTCGCCAGTATTTAAAGATAGTATATATATTTGTGGATAAATTTTGTATGATTGTCAAAGATAGTAATTTTTTGAGCTCAGTAGTTGTATGTACTAGTTGTAGATTTAACGGCAGCTTAAGCCGAAAATTTTTGTTGAGCAAGTAGCTTAACATTTTTTGTGTATTATTCAAAGGTACTGAAGTTTCAGCATAGATATTGCTGAATATTTAAGATATTTGTTGTATGTAATGATTAGAAGTGTCCGGGCACACACGTACGTAGGCACGATAAGAAAAATCTTTTTTTTTTGATAAGCAAATTTATATTTTTGTAAGCTTAGTTATAGCTTTAGTATTGTTGTATAGCAGTACCTTTGAGCACTGCTCAAGATTAAAAAAGGTTTTCAAAATTTCCAAAATTCAAAATTTCGGCAGATCGCTAAACATGTCTGCTAACAATATGGCCGATTCCGCCATAATAACTCCCAACATAGAAAGAGTAAAGGGTAGATTGCAAGATGTAACGATGGAAGCAGAAGTGCTAATGAATCTGCTTGATGATAATAGGGAGAAAAGGGGAATGACAAAACCCCTAAATTTGCTGACAATGCTATGTCAGTTCACCAACAAAGAAACTTTGAACGTAAGGTTCCATTTTCTGTTCCGCCAGAAGCAAGCGATAGAATAGAGTATTTTCAACCGCCACAACGACGATTTGCCAACCCATCCATTAACTATAGTCCTTATGTTAATTGGCCTTTACCTGAGATGAGGTTCGATGGTTCGAAATGTCCGTCATCATGGACATTTGTCAAGTCCATGGAGGAGCACTTCCGTTTACATGAAGTGCCAAGCAACAAAAAAGTTGTTTTAGCAGTATCTTGCCTAATTGGATGTGCTAAGCAATGGTGGAATAACGTAGGATGTCGTCATGGCATAGAACTTTGGGAAGAATTTAAAAACGAAATCATGGACATATATCCAGCTTATAATGATTTTACAGAACTAGCTACAGAGTTGTTTTCACGAAGACAAAGGGAAAGAGATGATATAGAAAAATTTATATGGGGTACAGTAGAGTTATACCAGCTGTACGATGCTGATGCCGCTGAAATTGATATTGTAAATTGCATTTTGTCTCAATTGCTTTTGCCCATTAGAGAATTCCTAGAAGTACGAAATGTAAATTCAATTGCAGAGTTAGTCAAATTGGCTCGGCAATACACTGCAAGAAGACAATCTGCAGCAAATACACATAACCAACAATGGACGCCATTCCCGCCAAAGCAGCGATATCAGGTTGAGTCGCGTAGAATGACTCCCGCACGACCGGAATTTACACGGTCCCGACAATTTGCGCCGAACGCGCCTAGAACTATAGAATATGAACGAAGTAGAGACTTTTTGCCACGTCAAGCTTCGAACCATAACACTAGACCTAAAACTTTGGTTAAACAAAAGAGAGAAACTATCACTTGTAATTTTTGTGGCCGACTAGGACATACTGAGAAATACTGCCATCAAAGGAATGAAAATTCGGGAAGCTTTCATCGGGATCTTTGAAGCGAGAGGCCAAAGTTCCTCAAGAAAAGCCCTCTCATGAGTTAAGTCTTGCTACTGTGGGTATACATAATGTCTTACATTTACCTTTTGTGAAACTTTATCACAATAAGACAGAATTCATAGCTCGCATTGATACAGGAGCTGATCTTACATGTCTACATAAGAAAGTATGGGATAAAATTCAGAAAAATTGTAAACTGAATTTGCAGCCGTGGTCCGGTGGACCTTTGAACTTAGCTTGTGCTTCCAAGCAGTGTTTTCCGCAAGGAACTGTTGAGTTACCTATCACTTTAAATAATGTGGAGATAAGACTTGAATTCTTAGTAATAAGTGAATTATTATATGACTCTTTAATAGGAATAGATGCGATACGGAAACACTTGATTGAATTTGATTTTGCCAACAATACTATTTCATTAAAAGCAACAATGAAAGAAAAACTTGATATCGATCAGATAAAATCGGACATTAGAAAACATGCTGACAACGCTCATTTGGGAAATAGCAAGAGAGTTAAGTTAGAAACTTCTGCTCAATGCTAATTAAGAACTTTTTAACAACAAGCCCGGTAGATGTCAGATTTTGGAGCATCATATCGACACCGGCAATAATAGACCTGTTTACAGCAAACCATATAATTATCCACCCTGTAAAGAAGAGATAAAGAAATGTTAGAGGATGGGATAATAGAGCCAAGTTTTAGCCCTTGGGCTTCACCGGTCATACTCGTTAAAAAGAAAACTGGTGATTTGAGATTTTGCATAGACTATCGAAAATTAAATGCTGTTACAGTCCCCAATAAATATCCACTACCTATTATTCAGAATCTACTAACACAACTGGCTGGCAAGAAATTTATTAGCACACTAGATTTGTCTTCGGGATATTGGCAGGTGTCCGTATATCCACCAGATTGACCCAAAACAGCTTTCCTCACAAAAGATGGATTATTCCAATTTCGTTGCTTACCATTTGGCTTATCCGGAACACCCGTCATGTTTCAACGTCTTATGTCCGTAGTTCTGGGTGACCTAAAAGGAAAAATTTGTGAAGTATACTTAGACGACATAGTTATTTTTTCTATGATTTTTCAGAGCATCTATGTGATTTAAATTTGGTATTTGCAAGGTTAAGAGAAGCCGGACTCATCATAAAGTTGTCTAAATGCACATTTCTCCGAGAAGACGTTCCATACCTCGGTTTCACTGTTAATAAAGATGGAGTAAGAACATTACCTAATAAGGTCGAAGCCATAGAACGATTTCCCACACCACGCAATTCGAAACAACTTAATAGATTTTTAGGAATGTGTGGATGGTACTGACAATTTGTACCTAATTTTGCTAATTTGGCCGAACCTTTATGTGAATTACATCGAAAGCGAAAACTGTTCCACTGGACACCTGTTTGCAATACAGCATTTCAGACCTTAAAAGATGCATTGTGTCATGCTCCCGTGTTGGCCTTGCTGCAGTTAGGCAAACCTTTTAACATCTACACTGATGCTTCCGATATCGGTCTCGGTGCTGTGCTGAGCCAAATACAGAATGACAATTGTGAACACGTCATCATGTATGCCAGTCGCAGTTTGAGTCACACTGAAAGAAACTATACAGTGAGTGAAAAAGAATGTAAGCGTAATATGGGCTCTAGAAAAATTTAAAGTACAATTAGACACATCCGACATTACTATTTTTACCGACCATGCTGCTTTACAATGGTTGCAGACATCCACCAATTTAACAGGTCGTCTAATGCGCTGGGCATTACACCTACAAGAATTCAATTTTAAGGTCGAGCACCGAAAGGGAAGTGCACATCAGCTACCAGATGCATTATCCTGTGCTCCCGTGTGGCCGGCAGAAGTTACGCCAGAGCTCGAAGATAAGCATTTTGCTCCCTCACCTCGCCACAATAGTTCCCATCGAATACAAGGAACATTTAATTACTGAACAACAAAGAGATTTAGAATATGGAAACGTGTACCACTATTTGAAAACTGATGAATTACCTCTAGATCCTAGTATAGCTTCAAGTATTGTTGGAAGAGCCAGACATTTCAGATTAATTAATGATATTTTGTACTATTGCAGACGACCGAGTCAAACAGGCAGTTATCGCCCATTTATTCCCAAGAATTTAAGTGAATACGCACTCTGAGAATTACATGATGTACCTTCAGCTGGACATTTAGGTACATGCAAAACATATCAGAAAGTGGCCAAAAGATCATATAGCTTTGAAAAAAGACGTAAAAACCTATGTAGAAACATGCCTAATTTGTCAAACCACGAAATTCGATCAGAACCGTCCTTGTGGTCTTATGAAAAGCACGATTTCCCCTGAACCTATGGAATTAGTTGGCCCGTATCCACAAACGCAAGCAGGATCCCAATATATTCTAGTGTTAGTAGATTATTTTTCGAAATGGGTCGAAATATTTCCCACTAGAGATGCAACAGCAACAATCGTAGCAAAGAAATTTGTAAATGAATTTATATGCAGATACAGGGTACCCAAGAATATAGTTTCGGACAATGGGCCCCAATTCATTTCAAATGTGCTAGCTGAAGTATGTGAAATGTTTCAAATAAAACACATATATACAACACCATATCATCCACAGTCAAATTTGACCGAAAGAATAAATCGAAATATTGGTAGGATGATAGCTGCTTACGTTGAAAATAGACATAGTACCTGGGATAAATATTTGCAACAGTTTTCCTTTGTTTTACGCACTTCATTACATGAAACCACCAAATTCATGCCTTCAAGGATATTTATTGGGAGAGAGCTGACATTATCCTGGGACAGACTCATTGGCCAACCTGCATCTCCACAATCCATTGAGTTAGAACGGAACAGCATATTCGAGACATTTCAAAGGCATAATACCCTACAAGCACAACAAAAGCAACGAGAGGATTATAATAAAAGATGACGACATATGGAATTTAAAGTAGGTGATAAGGTCTTGATTAAAACACATCATAAGAATGATAAAGAAAGAGGATTCATACAGAAATTTGCATCATTATATGCTGAACCATACATTATAAGGAAGAAACTTTCTCCTCTTCTGTATGAATTGGCCAATATGACCACTAATGCCTCAGTAGGATACTTGAATATTGTGAATATAAAAAGATGTAAACGTTCTATACAATTTCCCAGGTCAAAAGTAGATGCTCCACAACAAACTCAGGAGAATGATGGCTCTGATGATGATGTTTGAGCCATTACCAAGCAGAAGAGAAAAGAATAGGTTAGATTATCACCTATTACATACGACAGGACAAAGACTGATAAAACCAGATTCAGCTGTTCCATCGATGTCAAGAGCGTGACAAGATATCGACGAAACAACCAGATCCTGCAGAGTGATAACCGGCAGCAAAGCAGTCAACATAGCAAAGATGATGTCATGAGCGAGATCTTCGGCAATACATTCACTTGAAGCAAGCGAACGACGAAGGGAAGATGTCATCAGAACCTGACTGGATGATTTATCGCAATGGAGTGCCAACAATGAAAATTTAAATATATTATTATTCTTCCATTTGGCACTTAATGATTTGTAAATGTTCTCTTTTCTCTGGAATAAATGAAGATGAAGAAGAATGAAGAAGCTTTATTGTGATTTATATAGTTAGCAATGTTTAATTTCTTGTTGAAACTTAGGAATTTCAATATTTATCTTCGGAAAATGAATTTACTGTAGTTCGAGTTTATACTGTGTGAATAGAATTTTTTTTGTATTCTTGTTCATCGAAGTTCTAGTTGTTATATTGTATTAATGTGATTTAAAGTGTATTTTTGTAGGGTTTTTTTTTTCATTTCAGCTGACTGATAGCTGAAAATTGTAAGTAGACATTAGGAAGTTTAGAAATTGTAAAATGCTTA
This sequence comes from Ryuthela nishihirai, assembly GCA_038380435.1. Classification (NCBI taxonomy): domain Eukaryota; kingdom Metazoa; phylum Arthropoda; class Arachnida; order Araneae; family Heptathelidae; genus Ryuthela; species Ryuthela nishihirai. Next base: position 1,720,685 of record JAWZYU010000029.1, on the reverse strand, counting down.
TGGATATGAATGAGGAGAGTGAAAGAGAATTAGTGATTTAATATTTTTTCATTTTTAAGAAATATTTTGTATTGTAAAATAACGTGTATTACAAAGTGAATTGTATGCAACTATGAGATTCATGTAAAAAGTGATTGGCTAAAATGTTATCGTCATATATTATAAATTATTTACACATTTTTTCTTTATTCTTAGATACGATGTTATGTATATGTGTTTAAATCTGTTCAGTGTCATCAGTGATATTTATGTGTCAATGATGTGTAATTTTTGGGATGAAATTGGCAGCATTTATTTGTATATATATATATGCTGACCATGATGATGACTGCAAAATTTTGTTGCTAGTATACAGTTAACTGCCACAGCCACTGGTATGTATTTACAATAGGTTAGCAGATACACATTTTTGATAGGAGGAATTGGGAGGAGGTACCTTTGGTTGTGCTGGAAAATTGTGTCAAAGTGAGAATAATTCGTCTTATCAAAATTTGCGCTAGCATACTTTTACTTATTTATGTTCAGCCATGTGTAAATGACGTAAGATGTGTCCTTTATTCAAAATTTGCTCGTCAAAATCTGTTAGGTCAAATCTTTTGACTCCCTTTGGAAGGGGGAGTTGTGATGCCCCGTCATTCACTTTTGCTTTACCTTAACCAGTTTTGTTTAATTTACATTATATTTATCCTTTTGGGGATTTTTATTTCCTTTTTGGCATCACAGCGCTCATTTCCAAGAGTTAGGAGTTGCGCATGCACAACTCCGATCTTCCGACTGTCACCCGCTAAAGCGCGTGTACAAGGACACGCCCCCTCTTGCATCATAGCTTGTGCCGCTCGTCGTTTTATGCAAATGTCTTTCCCAGCATGCAACAAGACACGTGCTGGCTTTGTAGTCTCTTGTCATAACCTGGTGACATGTTAGTCACAGTCAGTTAGAGTTGATAGTGTAGCACAGTTGACTAGTTAGAGAGAGTAGTAGAGTGTAGTTGGAGAAAGAGTTTGAAGGAGTTGGAGTCAGATAGAGGTGTTTGTTAGTTGTCAGTTTGTAAGATAGAAATGATGTAGTATCTTCTTCATTGAAGTTTTGGTGAGTGTTTTTGGAAATAAATTTGTTTGTTATATAAACCTTTTTTGAATCTTTACTAATTTTTCTCTTGAGCAACATTAATTGTTTTGTTTAGAATTTACATTAGAATTGACAATCATTTAATTTTTGAATTCTTACTCAATAAGTAACGCTCACTGGTATTCGAACCCTAATTTAACTTTATTTTTGGCAATTTGTTAATTATTGCCTGGTGCCCGACTCAGCTATCCGGAGCTTGAATAATTATTGGATCAGACAAAGGGTCCAAACTTTAATAGTATTTCAATTCTTTGGAGCGTTACAGTACATATTCCAGATAACAGTAGAGTGAACCCTGTTACGCATGGGTCTCCGGAGTTGATGATGCGTAAAGGTGCCCATGTTAACCAAGGTCCATCGGCAACAACGCCTGCAGTTCGCAGTTCTACTGTCATTGGACAGTAGAAGAGTGGAAAAAGGTTTCCTCCTCCAACGAATCAAGGTTTCTACTCCATAGAAGTGATGGGCGGTGGTGGATATGGGGTCAGACTCATGAGAACCAACACCTGGACACACTTGTCGGTCAAGTACAGGCCGGTGGTGACAGTATGCATGTCTGGGGGATGTTTTCCTGGTATGACCTGGGACCACTGGTACCACTGGATGGGTCCCTGAACACCAATGGCTACCTGTCCATCCTCGATGACCACATGCATCTCTTCATGTTGGACGTTTACCCTGATGGTGATGGTGTCTACCTATAGGACAATGCGCCCTGCCATGTCGCTAAGGTGGTGTGCGACTGGTTCCAGGAACACGACAGCGATGGCTCTGTTCTCCCTTGGCCGGCGAAATCACCCGACCTCAATCCCATAGAGCACTTGTGGGACCATTTGGATTGACAGGTTTGGCATGCGGACCCACAAACACATCATCTCCGGAACCTCTGTGCTCTGCTGGAGTCCAAATGGACATGTGTGCCTCTGGCAACCTTCCAGGGTCTCATTGTGTCCATGCCATACCGTCTCGCCGCTGTCATCCGGGCAAAGGGTGGTTATTCCCATTATTAGGTAGGTGGTCATATTATTCTGATACGACTATGTATATTACAAATTGTAGATATTGTGAAAAGTGTACATTTTGAAATATAACAGAATTCACAGTGCCATTATTACAAATAAATTTAATTTTTACAAAAATCATTGTTAAAATTAAAGTTGTTCTCAGATAATTTTTATAAGATCCTTCAGTTTAACATTTTTACACTAGGTAAAAGTACCAAGTATTTACTTTTTTAGTGCTTCTTATGCTAATCAATCTTATTTCAGCAAAGTTCACTGTTAATTGCTCCTATTATATAACGTTTGGCTCACTCCTCTTGGGGTATATTAGTCAGGCAGCTGGTGTTCCTTGTGCATTACACATTTACCATTTCTGAAGTGCCAGTCTTTTTCACTCAGTTGGTATTTCTTCCCATGGAGGTACCAGTCCATCTTTGTGTCAGACTTTTCATTGACTTACTGAGACTTTCTTTAGTGAAGCACATTTAACAAAGTGCATTTAACTGATGTAAATTGTCTGAGAACATACTTCAGCTGCTCTGCTCCTCACTTTACTACTTTAGCAAAAGTTAAAAACAGGAACTTTCCCATACGCATTTTCCCCATCAACTGACAGCATCATCAGTGGTGCCACAGCTGTTACCATGGTGGCAATTATAGTGTCAGCCCTCCGACTGCTGCAGGGACTCTTCCTTCTGAGGATGTAGTAGTAGAGTCCATGTAGGTGGAAGGGGGGTAATTTCTGTATTACATAAGGTGTCTTTTTTAAATTTATAAGAATGTTGTCGAGCTAATTTAACTGAAACTTAGAGAGAGGAGCAACTATTAACTTTGGTGTATATTTGTTATCGGTAATTTATATTCCAAAATGGTTTGTATTAATGCAGTTTTTCATGTTTGCTTTTTAATATCTGCTTCATATTCCTTTTTTCTTTCTTCCATTTGTCTGTATGCTTTTCCTATGTAACTATTTTTATTTTGTAATTTCTGTGCTGGGTCTTCAATTTCAACTTGATATACACCTCATGTTCAGGGCATTCTATCTCTATTGTGTGTACATAAGGATTTGGCATTATCCTGAATAGTTATTGGAATTTGGGAACTTTCCTTTTCAAAGCAGCTATGTAACATTTGTACAAAGTATGTATCAAAGGCAGCATTTTTATAATTCTTTGGATATCTAGAATTTACAGGTATGATGTTGGGTATATACATAGGTTTTCGATATACCTTGGTGTGACATCTGTTATCCCTTCTTTAAATTAGAATGTCCAAGTATGGTCAGTATCCAAGTATGGCCAGTCAGCTCACAGCTCATGCATAAACTGAATCTGCTGCATGACATTATTGAAAATTTTTAATAGGTTCTAAAGTTCAATTGGGCCATAGCACAAGAAAAGTAAAATGTCATCTGATGTCACCTGATGTATATCAATGGTTTAAGTTGCATACAAACAGAGAGTGTCCCTATGGGATCACCCCAATCAAGTATACTATTTGGTAATTTTGCATATTATTTGCATTTGTAAAATGGCCCAAGCCTTTAAAAATTACAATCATCATCATCATCCTCAAGCAGCCATGGGCTACGGAGGTCCAACCAGACCGCGCAGTTTAATTCTCCAAGCATATCTGTCCTGAGCTACATCTGCTGCATCTGGCCACTGTACACCAATTCTAACAAGGTCCTGTTTGACATTGTCAGCCCACCGCATCCTAGGTCTCCCCCTCCTTCTGAGGCCTCTAGGCACACTGTTCATAACCCTATTCACCAATCTATAATTATCCATACGGGCAATGTGGCAAAACCAGCGGAGTCTCTCTCTGCACAATATGCTGCTTAAAGGAGGTTGCAGACTCCTTTGCCTAACCTCATCATTAGTTACAAAGTTAAACCACCTAACACCCAAGATACTGCGCAAGCATCTAGAATCAAAAGCATCTAGTTTCCTGTTATCTTGCTTACACAGCGTCCAAGTTTCACTACCATAACTAACCCTAGAAAGAACCAAACTATTATACAGTCTAATTTTAGTCTTTAGGTGTATACGCCTATTTCTCCACAATCTCCATAGATTCTTAAAAGTCCCGGCAGCAATAACTATTCGTCTGTTAATCTCATGCCGCACATCACCAGTATCAGTTACGCAGCTCCCAAGGTAATTAAACTGTGACACCTGCTCAAGACTGCAACCATTCAGATTAACTGAATCACAACCTGCCTGACCAATTTTCATCACTTTAGTTTTCTCTCTGTTTATAACCAAACCTACTGTACTACCAGTCTCATCAACAGTTCGAATGAAAGAGTTCATCTCATCAACATCATTTGCCAAAAGGGCTAAATCATCAGCATAATCTAAATCAGAAATTTTCGAATCTCCAGCCCATTTAAGGCCAAAAGCTTTCCCTTGAAGTGAATTTCACATAACATAATCAACAACCAAACTAAAGAGAAAAGGAGACAAAATGCACCCTTGTCGAACACCAGAAGTAATGCTAAACCAATTGCTACAAGACTTACCAACTCTCACACACTACTCAGTGTTATTAGAGAGAGCTTTCATTATGTTAACTAACTTGTCTGGTATACCATATGATCTCACAATCAACCACAAATTATGACGATCAACAGAGTCGAAAGCCTTTTTGAAATCAACAAAGCTAGCAACCAAAGGTTTCTGAAACTCTAAACATTTCTCAAGAATCTGCCTAAGAGAAAATATCTGATCTACACATCCCCTACCACTTCTGAATCCACATTGCTCATCATGCAATTGCCTGTCAACCAGATTCTTAATTCTATTAAGCACAATCATGGAAAGAACTTTACCTGGAACAGAGAGTAGGCTGATACCCCTATAGTTATCACAAGAACTGCGATCACCTTTTTTTGAAAATAGGGATAATAATAGCTCTGATAAAATCTTTAGGAACCATGCCTTTATCATAAAAGTTATTCAAAATTTCAGTCATCCAAATGGTAACTGAAACATTCCCAGCTCTAAGCATTTCCGTAGTAATTTCATCCACCCCTGGGGATTTATGAAGTTTAAGTTTAGAAATAGCCAAACTAACTTCAGATTGTGTTATAGGGCCAACATTAAAGCCAACAATGCATCTATCATCATTGCAAACAATGGGAGTAGAACTAACCACATTGTTTAGAACATCACTGAAATGCTCAGCCCACCTAGCCATGACAGAATCCTCACCTTCTATAACCTTGCCTTGTTTATCCTTCAATCCCTGTATACCTGTTCGTTTTCTACCACACAAAACATTAACTATCTGGTACAGCTCTCTGCTGTTGTGCTGTCTAACTGCTTCCTCAGCTTTGTCAGCAAGGCCATCAAGCCAAAGATTCTTATCAGTAGCTAACTGATCCTTTACACGTTTATTAAGTTCTTTGTAATGCTTTCTATTAGGACTAGTAGGATACTGATTAAGGACATTCCTGCAGTTCCTTCTTTCTGAAATAAGCCCAAGTGCCTTATCACTTAAATAATTCTGTCTCCTCTGCTCCTTTTTCCCTAAAAGAGTACTGTTAGTTTCCAAAAAACCCTGTTTAAAATGGCCCCATTCTTTCTCAACTTCAGTATTAAGCAAACCATGACTGTCATAATGACTAAGTAACCTATCATGGTAAGCTTTAGCTATAACTGGGTCTTTCAGAGCTTCAGTATTAAAGGTAAATTTTTTAACCCTAGCACAACACTTTTTAAGTTTAAGTTGCAAGACACTTTTAACCAGGTAATGGTCAGATCCAATTTCAGCTCCCCTATATGCTCTGGTATTTCTAACAGAACTAGCCCATTTGCTGTTAATTAATATATAATCAATCATATTCTTATGCAGCCCATCAGGTGAGACCCATGTGTATTTATGTATGTCGCGGTGTTTGTAATATGTGTTAGTTATTCTGAAACCATTGAGTTTACTTACCTGTAGGAGACGTTGCCCATTGCCATTGCAGCTACCAATACCAAAAGGGCCTATTACTCCTCCCCAAAGGTCAGAGTCGGTACCAACTTTGGCATTGAAGTCACCAAGAACAAGGGTAATATCTCCTTTCTTGACAGAATTCAAAATATCCTGAAGTTGTCTGTAAAACCTATCCTTCTCATCCTCATCAGAATCCTCAGTGGGGGCATAACAGCAGATAACATTCAAGTCTTTAATGCTTGTCTGAAATTTTGCTGTAAGAAACCTTTCATTAATGCACTCATATCCTAGAAGAGCATCACTAGCATGTCTGCTGAGCAGCAGACCCACGCCTTGGTGATGCTTTCCATCCTCCCTCCCTGTAAAGAGAAATTTAAAGTTATTTTTAAGTATCTCACCTTTACCTGTCCATCTGGTCTCTTGCAAGCCTAGAATATCTAGGTTATAGCGCTGGAATTCCTGCATGAGGACATCAAGAGAATAATCTCTATGTAATGTCCTCACGTTCCACGTTCCTGCAGAGAGAAAATGATTAGTAGGATTTTTAAAGAAATTAGGTTTATTGAGATTGGTAGGGCCAACAATATCAAACAGCCCCCTGATCGCAGGCATGGGGCAAAGACCTGTTCCTCCTCCGCTAAAGGCTGAAGTCCCCGATGCTGGTAGGAACTTCAGGCACCACCTTTTCAAGTGGACTTTTTCAAGAACCATATGGCCTGCCTGAGACACATTACTCCAGTTTAGGCTTGACGATGCCCAACTAGCTAAGTAAGGTTCAGGTACCTGCGATGGCCTCTGATTAGGATTATCCACCAGCTGATATAAGGTATCCCATGCCTCTGTTCACTTAGAGCTGGCACCCCAGAAGCAAACAGAAAACACAGCGGCAGACTCTCCCTCAACAGAGGCCCACCAGTGCAGCAAGTCCAGGATCCATAATCAAGCTCAAATCCATAAACAAGTCCAGTCTAGTAGGTATAAATGGTCAGCACCAGGACCCTGTGAAGTTGACCACTCCTCAGCAGGTTTGAAAAAAAAAGAAAAAAGTGGCCATAGATGACCAGATCAGTAGGCCATACTGAACTGGCAGCCCTCCCCTTCCGTTAACTTCCAAAAGAGAATATCTCTTTTGAAAGGTACTAACGGCCTGCACCACGAGAAGGCGGGGTCGGACATTAGGCGCTAGACCTGGCCGGTTCTGTGCATCATCACTGGGGATTGGTACACAGCTCTCCTTCCAGTTTACGCCTAGCTACCATTTTTATAAAATTAATTTTATAAAAATATATTTTTATATTTGCACTAATAAATGTCAAATGTTAAGATAAAAATGCCATACAAAGGCAAAAAACATCATTTATGTTGCAAAAAAGTACTATTATTAATGATGTTCACTCAATCCTGCAACAAAACTTTTGAGACAGATGGATGACTTTTTAGCATTTTCCTAATATTTGTTTCAGTTTATTAACATACAAATCTATAACAATGAGTTAACAGTGAACAAATGTGAACATGCAAATATGTAGCAAAGTTTAATTTCTGAATTGACCATATGTAAAGGAAGCATTTGGCATTAAGAGTCAAATAAGTGTTGAATTGTTTAGTTGCATTATACACTGAAAGAACAATTTATTATACACACCGCACCCATCCACAAATCTGCCCTACTCCATTGCAATAATGCAGCCAGATGAAACCCTTCAGGGCTATAAATGGGGAGATACCTACCTGCTGTATAACATACCTATGACTGTTATGATGGGTAAACATGGCTGCCTGAGAGTTTGATCATGAATAGATTATTGGTACAAGGAAGATGGGATATTCCATACCCACGACTGCAGAACAGCTGAAATTTTTGTGTGTGACATTCACACATGTGTATCAGGACTAGCTAAAAAAAAAGCAAACCTAGAGCCATTGGGAAAAATATGGCGGTAACCAGGCGTTGATATTTGAGGTGAGCGTGCCTCATACGTATTGTAATATTGGAATGGAGGGTCACAGTGCAGATGATAATGTTGGCATTCAATGACGAATCAGCTACAAAGGTTTGTGCAAAGACCATATGACATGCAATGGCATAACTGGGCTATGGCAGCCAACAGTCACATCAAGTACCTGTGTTAACAGCACATCAGGGAGCTATCAGGCTGTAGTGAATGAAGAAATATTACTAATAGACAGTGGAAGATTGGATTTCTCACTACAGGACGTCTTCTTTCAACGAAATAATACCTGTCTCGATGCATCTGTTTGGTGAAGGACTGGTTGGAGGAGCATTCCAGTGAGTTCACAACCCCCGAATTGCCATCTGACTCTCTGGATTTGAACTCTATTGAGCATCTCATAGTATAGTATCTATTGAGCACTCAGTATAGTGCAACATAAGTTTTCTTATACTTTGACACTTTAGAATATTTTAGTTGTTTTATTTTCCACAATTTTTGCTGTATTTACAATAGGTTTAACCCGAGTAAGGCCTAAATTAGTATTTTCACTACTTTCTTTCCCTTGCTACAATGCAATGTCATAGTTAAACCTTCTATTGCAAATACAGCAAAAATCGTGGAAAATAAAACATTATATTTTTAACTTTAAATTTTAGTTGTGAAGAAACATCCTAACAAAATTACAGTGATGTGCATATGGTAAGAAAAAGAGTGATCTGATTAGTTCAACTAATGGTAGAGTGCAAAAGTTTCAGTTGTACTACTGGAATAAATGATGCCACAATAGTGGTTATACATTTTAGCATTTACCCACAACTCAAAGTATGAGAATTTTAAATATTTTTTAAACTGCATAACCAAACTTTTTATAAATGAAACACTTAGTGAATTATAACAGAGCAAAATACTATATTTCTGCAGCTTTAATACAATATGCCCTAATTTACACTTTTCTTGAAGAAAAAGAAGCTTGTATCTTGAAAATGCAGCATGTAAAAGCATAATACTTAAATAAGGCATAAATTACCTTGAAAAATGCCATCCTTGGGAGGCTGAGGTTTGTGAGGATTAATTGACTGTTCCACGGCTTCCCATTTATTGTTGAGAAGATTGAGACGACGAAGAATTTCGTCCTTCATATCTGGGTACCTTCTGCTCAACTTTTGGGCTTGTTCATTAAAAAGTTTACAAAGGTAAGCAACCTTTTGTTGCTCCTCCAGAAGAGTCTACAAATATAGTTTTAAAAAAACAAGTTTTCTCACTCTACTTTTAATAGTTCTGTATCAATTATATTGAATTTTTTGTTAAATTAAAAAAGTTTTTTTCCTGTCAACTTGATGCTGAAACCCATCAAGTTAATAGGGAAATTTTTTTTTTCATTTAACAAAATAGCATATTAACATTTTCTTAAGCACCATAGGAAATAGCATTGAAATCATATTTTTGTGTGTAACTCATATTAAACCTTATAAAAATTTCCTTATAAAACATATTAAAAACACTTTACAAAGCCAATATTGGTTTGCAATGGCATGGATTTTAGACTTTGAGTCAAGTTTAGTCTTTTTTAAAAATCGAATTAAGTTCTTCAGTTGAGAAATGGCTCGTAACAACAGGGTAATCATTTAATTGAGTCAGCTGAGCACCAATGCTAGGCAATGTAGAGATGAAACTAGCAATAGGTTGTAAAAATATGCCCTAAAATTAATTCAAGTCTGTCCTATGTTAAGACAGACAAAGTAGGACTAAGAGTGTTCATTTTCTACATCCACTATATACACCAACAAGGAACCATTGTGCACTCAGTGAATATAGTCTAGCAGTATGCTATCGGTCTGTAAATGGTAGCTAGGTAATCATTGGCAGGAGAGCTATGCACCAAATCCTCTGTGATGATGCTTAGAACCGATCAGGCCAGATTCTAATGTCAGATCCCACTTTTTCGTGGTGCAGGCCATTAGTACCTTTCAAAAGAGAACTTACTTTAAAATTGAACGAAAGGGGAAGGCTGCCAGATTACTGTAGCCTACTTATCTGGATAACTATGACTACATTTCTTTCTTTTCTACCCTGCTGAGGAGTGGTCAACCACACAGGGTCCTGGTGCTGACCTTATAAACTTACTGGACTGGATTAAGGCTCTGAGTTTGATTATGGATCCTGATTTTGCTGCTCTGGTTGGCTTCTGTGGAGAGAGAATCTTCCACTGTGTTTTTTGTTTGTTTGTGGGTTGACAGCCCCAAGTGCATAGATTCACAGGATATGTTTTATCAGCTGGTGGATAATCCTGAGCAGAGGTCATCGCAAGCACCTGAACTCTTGCTTCTACTGGCGTCATCAAATTCTACATTGGAGGAAGTCTTCCAGTGTAGATGGCTTCAGCTTTTAGTGGTGGTGGTGGGGAATGGGTCTTTGCCTCATGCCTGTGATTAGGGGGCTGTTTGTTTATTGAGAGAGGGAATGAAAACAATATCATAGTTTCTTTAAATATCCAACTTCTCTTCATCCATTTTCTTTTCATAGGTAGTTGGAATGTGAGGATTCTGCACAGAGCTTATTCTTTTGATGTCTTCACACAAGAATTCCACCATTATTATTCAGATATTCTAGGCTTGCAATAGACCAGATGGACAGATAAAGGTCAGATTCTTTAAAAAAACATAAATTTCCATTTTCAGGGAGGGAAGATAACAAGCATTTCCAAGGCATAGGTCTCCTTCACAGCAGACATGCTAGTGACACTCTTCTAGGATAAATAAAATAAATAAAAAATAAATACTACCTCAAGCAGCTGCTTGCCACAGAGGTTTGACAGGAGCATGTCAGTTTATATGCTAGAGTAGAAGGTCTGAGAGGATGGCAGGAATTCAGCAGAAAAATGACACTTACATCCATGCCTTACCCAGGGCTTGAACCCAGGTCCCTTAGATCAGTAGCCAAGCGCGCTAACCACTCGGCCACAGATATGAGTGCAGTAATGAAAGATTTCTTACAGCAAAATTAGACTTCTGTTGTTATGCCAAGCATTAGATTAGACTTAGACTTTACAAGCATTAGACTTCTGTTGTTATGCCCCCACTGAGGATGCTGATGAGGATGAGAAGGATAGGTTTTAGGGACAACATCAGGATATTGTTGTAAATTAAAGAGATTAATGTTTAGCATCGGTTCATAAATAACATTTATGTATACTACTAAAGTATGAATTAACCCATCAAGTTGAGAGGGAAAAATTTTTTTTCATTTAACAAAATAGCATAGTAACATTTTCTGTATCATTGCTGTCATTTATTACAATGACACAAAATTGTTACAAATTAATCAACTTTGTCTAAACATAAGTATTAATATTTCTCTTAACATAAAGACAAATCACTTTGTATTGAATCTCATTTGTGACACTAAAATAACCTTATCAATACCTTATACTTTATACATGTAAAACGTTTAACATTGATCTCCCCTGATAGAGGATCCAATAACAAACTTTAACGTTGATTCCTCTTCTCCACCGGAACCATGCTTCTTCACAAATCAAAATAAGAGTAGTCCTTTTACAAAGCATTACACAACATTAATTTAATACTCTACCTACTCCTTCCTTTTACTACTCCACTATCTCTCTGGTTTCAGATATCTCTGGTTTCAGAGATATCTACTCTGGTTTCAGAATAACTAACACTTATTACAAACACCTCGACATACGTAAGTACATATGGGTTTCACCTGATGGGCTGCATAAGAATATGATTGATTATATATTAATTAACAGCAAATGGGCTAGTTCTGTTAGGAATACCAGGTCATATAGGAGAGCTGAAATTGGATCTGACCATTACCTTGTTAAAAGTGTCTTGCAACTTAAACTTAAAAAGTGTTGTGCTAAATTTAAAAAATTTACCTTTAATACTGAAGCTCTGAAAGACACAGTTATATCTAAAGCTTACCATGATAGGTTACTTAGTCATTATGACAGTCATGGTTTGCTTAATACTGAAGTTGAGGAAGAATGGGATCATTTTAAACAGGCTTTTTTGGACACTAACAGTACTCTTTTAGGAAAAAAGGAGCAGAGGAGGCAGAATTATTTGGGTGATAAGGCACTTGAGTTTATTTCAGAAAGAAAGAACTGCAGTAAAGTCCTTAATTAATACCCTACTAGTCCTAATAGAAACACTATAGAGAGCGTAATAAATGTGTAAAAGGAGCAGTTATTTGATGATAAGAATTTTTGGCTTGATGGCTTTGGCTGACAAAGCCGAGGAAGCAGTTAGGCAGCACAATAGCAGAGAGCTGTACTAAATAGTTGATGTTTTGTGTGGTAGAAAACAGACAGGTATACAAGGATTAAAGAATAAACAAGGTAAGGTTATAGAAGGTGAGGATTCTCTCATGGCTAGGTGGGCTGAACATTTCAGTGATGTTGTAAACAATAAGGTTAGTTTTAATCCCATTCTTTGTAATGATGATAGATGCATTACTGGCTTTAAAGTTGCCCCTATAACACAGCCTGAAGTTATTTTGCCTGTTTCTAAACTTAAACTACATAAATCCCCAGGGGTAGATGAAATTACTATGGAAATGCTTAGAGCTGGGAATATTTCGGTTACCACAGGGATGACTGAAATTTTGAATTTGTTTTATGATAAAGGAATGGTTCCTAAGGATTTTACCAGAGGTATTATTATCCCTATTTTTAAAAAAGACGATTGCAGTTCTTGTGGTAACTATAGGGGTATCAACCTACTTTCTGTTCCAGGTAAAGTTCTTTGCATAATTGTTCTTAATAGAATTAAGAATCTGGTTGACAGGCAATTGTGTGATTATTAATGTGGATTCAGAAGTGGTAGGGAATGTGTGGATCAGATATTTTCACTTAGGCAGATTCTTGAGAAATGTTTAGAGTTTCAGAAATCTTTGGTTGCTAGCTTTGTTGATTTCAAAAAGGCTTTTGACACCATTGATCATCATAATTTGAGGTTGATTGTAAGATCGTATGGCATACCAGACAAGTTAGTTAACATAATGAAAGCTATCTATAATAACATCAAGTCGTGTGAGAGTTGGTAAGGCTTATAGCAATTGATTTAGCATTGCTTCTGGTGTTTGACAAGAGTGCATTTTGTCATCTTTTCTCTTTAACTTGGTTATTGATTATGTTATATGAAATTCTTTGCAAGGGAAAGATTTTGGCCTTAAATGGCCTAGAGATTTCAAAATATCTGATTTAGATTATGCAGATGATTTGGCTTTGTTGGCTAATAATGTTGATGAGTTCTTTCATTAGGGCTGTTGTTGAGACTGGTAATAGAGTTGATTTGGTGATAAACAGAATTAAAACTAAAGTGATGAAAATTGGTGATGCAGTTGGTGTTTCAGTTACTCTGAATGGTTGTGCCCTTGAGCAAGTGTCTCAGTTTAATTATCTTGGGAGTTATGTAACAGATACTGGTGACGTGCGGCATGAGATTAACAGGCGAATAGGGATTGCCTCTGGGACTTTTAGGACTCTATCAAGAGTGTGGAGAAATAGGCATATACACCTAAAGACTAAAATTTGACTGTATAATAGTTTGGTTCTTTCTAGGGTTAGTTATGGTAGTGAAACTTGGACGCTTTGTAAACAAGATCACAAGAAACTAGATGCTTACGCAGTATCTTGGGCGCACAACTTTGTAAGTACTGATGAGGTTAGGCAAAGGAGTCGGCAACCTCCTCTGAGCAGTATATTGTGCAGAGAGAGACTCTGTTGGTTTAGCCATGTTACCCTATGGATAATCATATGAACAGTGTGTCTAAAGGCCTCAGAAAGAGGGGGAGACCTAGGATGTGGTGGGCAGAAAATGTAAAACAGGACCTTGTTAGAATTGGTGTGTAGTGGCCAGATACAGCAGACAGCTCAGGACAGATATGCTTGGAGAAGTAAATTGCATGGTCTGATTTGAACCTGTGTAGCCCATGGCTGCTTGAGGATGATGATGATGTATGCTATCTTACAGCAGAAGATAACATCTGGTGTGTCGAAGACAAAAATTGGCATTCCTTCAAGACACAAGTATATCAAATGACAACTGTGATGGATAACGTAGAGAGCACCTAGTGTCAATATTCCTTGACATCAAAAAAGCACACAACATGGTGTGGAGATTTGGCATTCTTTGTGACCTCCATGCTTCATCTTCAGAGGTCACATGCCAATCTTAATTTTCAACTTTTTATCTTCTAATTCCTTTTGTGTCCATGTTGGCAACATTCTATCACAGCCTTTCCCCAAGATCAAGTGTACCACAAGGCTGCATCCTGGGTGTTATGCTTTTCGATGTCATGATCAATTTAATTACTTGACAGCTTCCTCTCACTGTATGCAATGCCCTCTACGTTGACAATTTAACATCTTTTGCTTTTTGTCCAACATGAGGGTTACTGAACCACAACTGCAAACTGCTGTGAACAATATCTTGGTTCTCCCCATAAGACAGCTTTTGAGTGCACTTTTTTCGCAAGAGTTCACGGATTTTTTGTATCCGTCTAGAACCATTTCTCTGTTGCCTTCAGTTTCATTGCCTAATATTATGGCACTATGTGAATTATTATCTCAGTAGACAATTCTGTTTGATGTATCATGAAACAAAGCGATGCCATTTACCTGTCCTACTGGCTGATACAATCTAATGTGAAGAATAATAATCTACCAGAACTGACTTGTACAAAGAGGTGCTTTCCTTTCACCTAAGCAAAGCAGCAAAACCCTCTGTCAGAGTGATGTGCCTGGTGCCAAGTACGAGAATCAGACATTATGACACAGGATGCCCCAAGGAAATCCTCTGGACTGCTGCTCAGAGATTCCCACGAATGGACAGTCATGTAGTCTTGGGACAAGAAACTGTTCAAATCTTTGTCCCTTACCCCCCCCCCCCCAGCAGAGAGAACTGTGGGGGCCAATCAGACTCTGGATAGTTGCCCTTTTTGTTCAAGAGAGCGAGGAGCACAAAGGGAGGAGAGGTGACAACAGTTTGGAAACAATGAGAGAACACAAGTCATTAGTGAGGAGAGAAGCAGGATGTTTCTTTAGGCATCATCATCGTCATCATCCTCAAGCAGATATGGGCTATGGAGGTCCAATCAGACCATGCAATTTAGTTCTCCAAGCATATCTGTCCTGAGCTACATCTGCTGCATCGGACCACAGCACATCAATTCTAACAAAGTCCTGTTTGACATTGTCTGCCCACAGTATCCTAGGTCCCCCCCCCCCCCTCTTTCTGAGGCTTATAGGCACTGTCCATAACCCCATTCGCCAATTTATAATTATCTATACGGGCAACATGGCCAAACCAACGGAGTCTCTCTCTGCACAATATGCTGCTTAAAGGAGGTTGCAAACTCCTTTGCCTAACCTCATCATTAGTTACAAAGTTGAACCACCTTATGCCCAAGATACTGCATAAGCATCTGGAATCAAAAGCATCTAGTTTCCTGCTATCTTGTTTACAAAGCATCCAAGTTTCACTACCATAACTAACTCTAGAAAGAACCAAACTATTATACAGTCTAATTTTAGTCTTTAGGTGTATATGCTATTTCTCCACACTCTCCATAGATTCTTAAAAGTCCCAGCAGTAATCCCTATTTGTCAATTAATCTCATGCCACACATCACCAGTATATGTTACAACAGCCAAAATAACTTCAGATTGTGTTATAGGACCAACATTAAAGCCACAAATGCATCTATCATCATTAAAAACAATGGGAGTAGAACTTACCACATTGTTCAGAACATCACTGAAATCCTCAGCCCACCTAGCCATGACCTTGTTTATTCTTTAATCCCTGTATACCTGTATGTTTTCTACCACACAAAACATCAACTATTTAGTACAGCTCTCTGCTATTGTGCTGCCTAACTGCTTTCTCATCTTTGTCAGCCAATCCATCAAGCCAAAGATTCTTATCAGCAGATAACTGCTCCTTTTACACATTTATTACGCTCTTTATAATGCTTTCTATTAGGATTAGTAGGGTATTAATTAAGGACTTTTCTGCGGTTTTTTCTTTCTTAAATAAACTCAAGTGACTTATCACCCAAATATTTTTGCCTCCTCTGCTCCTTTTTTCCTAAAAGAGTACTGTTAGTGCCCAAAAGAGCCTATTTAAAATGGTCCTATTCTTCCTCAACTTCAGTAGTATGCAAACCATGATTGTCATAATGATTAAGTAACCTATCATGGTAAGTTTTAGCTATAACTGGATCTTTCAGAGCTTCAGTATTAAAGGTAAATTTTTTAACCTTAGCACTACACTTTTCAAGTTTAAGTTGCAAGACACTTTTAAGAAGGTAATGGTCAGATCCAATTTCAGCTCCCCTATATGCCCTGGTATTCCTAACAGAACTAGCCCATTTGCTGTTAATTAATATATAATCAATCATATTCTTATGCAGCCCATCAGGTGAAACCCATATGTACTTACGTATGTCGAGGTGTTTGTAATAAGTGTTAGTTCTTCTGAAACCATTGAGTTTACTTACCTGTAGGAGACATTGCCCATTGCCATTGCAGCTACCAATACCAAAAGGGCCTATCACCCCTCCCCAAAGGTCAGAGTGAGTACCAACTTTGGCATTGAAGTCACCAAGAACAAGGGTAATGTCTCCTTTCTTGACAGAATTCAAAACATCCTTAAGTTGTCCGTAAAACCTATCCTTCTCATCCTCATCAGCATCCTCAGTGGGGGCATAACAGCAGATAACATTCAAGTTTTTATTGCTTCTCTGAAATTTTGCTGTAAGAAACCTTTCATTAATGCACTCATATGCTTGAAGAGCATCACTAGTGTGGCTGCCTTGGTTATGTTTATTGTCTTCCCTGTCTAAAAAGAGAAATTTAAGATTATTTTTAAGAATCTGACCTTTATCTGTCCACCTTGGTCTCCTGCAAGCCAAGGATATCTAAATTATAACGGTGTAATTCTTGTGTGAGGACATCAAGAAAGTAAGTTCTGTGCAGAGTCCTCACATTCCAACTACCTATGGAGAGAAAATGTTTAGTGGGATGTTTAAAGAAACTATGTTTACTAAGAGAGGGAATGCCAACAATATCAAACAGCCCCCTAATCACAGATATGGGGCAAAGACCAGTTCCCCCAACACTAAAGACTGAAGCCATCTACACTGGAAGACTTTCTCCAATGTAGAATTGCCTATGCCAGTAGAACCAAAGAGTTCAGGTGTCTGTGATGACCTCTGCTCGGGATTATCCACCAGCTGATAAACATATCCTGTGAATCTATTCACTTGGGGCTGTCAACCCAGAAACAAACAGAAGACACAGCGAAAGATTTTCCCTCCACAGAAGCCGACCAATGCAGCAAATTCAGGATCTATAATCAAGCTCAGAGCCATATTCTGTTCAGATTGGTATATATATGGTAAGCACCAGGACCCTGTGTGGTTGACCACTCCTCAACAGGGTAGAAAAGAAAAGTAGCCTTAATTGTCTAGATCAGTAAGCCACACTAATCTGGCAGCCCTCCTCTTTTGTTCACTTCCACAAGAGAGTATCTCTTTTGAAAGGTACTAACGTCTGCACCATGAGAAGGCACAGAATGTTACTAGGTGATCTAAGTTAGTTACTTCCAATACAAAGCTGTTTAAAAATTCCTGAAATGAACTGACTGTGAAGCGATTTGAAATATAGTTCGCACTTTGTAAATAAATATCTATGTATTTTGTCCAAAAACTATTAGCTGCTATCATCTATTTTCTCATGTGGAAGGATTATTTTTCTCCCATTAATACTGGTACTCTAGTGACCAGGATATTTGTCTTTTATTAAAAACAAGCCTGGAGTAGGATATGTATCTAAGAATTTGGAATATATTTTTGATATTAGTAATGTCACGATATTTGGCTGGTTTTCGCCTTTTAAAAATGTCATTTTAATGTATAAGTGTGAATTTATTGGCTTGTGTAAAATATGGTAATTTGTTTTATGTAATGGTGAAAATAGTTAATTCGGCTTCAGAGTACATAGGTCATAAAATGTTAGTAATTTTCATGTGTGCAGTAAAATTGTAAAGAAAGTGGTCACGTTTTACTTTTTTAGTGGTGTTGTGTGATAATGAATTAGTAACATTTGTTAGTGTTATGTGTCATGAATAGAGTAAAAGTGTGTCATTTTAGTAAGGTTATTCTAAACATTTGATGCACATTAGGCCAAGTAGCTACTTGCATATCTCAGTGTGCTACCGACATATTCCGATAGCTCAGTGGTCCAGAGCACCTGACATGTTATCAGGAGGTCGTGGGTTCATATCCTACCCATCTCAAGACAATTTTTCCTCTAAGATTTAAATCAACGCTAAAGTGCTGATTTGTTACTTGATTTAATACGTTGAGCTTATTTCATTATTTATTACCTGCACACTTGTAATACATGCTTCCATCTATTGGCAAATATAAATGGCACTTGTGGCTAAAAGTGCCTGACTAGCACCTACATGAAACATAAAAGGAATGTTCATAGCGCTAATTAGAGGAGATCTTGATCCGTGGCTGGTAGCTCAGTGGTCCAGAGCACCTGACATGTTATCAGGAGATCATGGGTTCGTATCCCACCCGGTTCAAGACAATTTTTCCTCCAAGATTTAAATCGACGCTAAAGTGCTGATTTGTTACTTGATTGAATACATCGAGCTTATTTCATTATTTATATAATTTAACTATTTTTATTCAGCAGGTTTTCCAAAATGAAGCTTAATCATATAGTGCAATCTTTTTTTTTTCACCATACCACATTGAAAAAAGGCTTATTAAAATCAATATGCTTGAAAAATTTGTTTATTTTATTTATTATCATAAAATTTGTAATTAAATTCTGTTTAATTTGGTATATAACATGACCTATTTCTGTTGATTGATTATTTTTTTTAATTCTAAAGTTCACCTGTTTATCGGATTCAACACAGTTGCCTAAAAGTCTGGGATTTTCTCAAAGTATGGTACCGAGAAAAAAATTACAAAACAAGAAAAATATTTACTTAAAAACAAAAAAGTAACTTTTTTGTTATTCAGAAATATATAGTCATTCTATTCATGTGCTTTGCAATCATTTCTGTCTATTAGTTTTTTTTTTTAAATAAATTTTTATTTGTGTTGCCAGATGCATTTTTATTACATGACTCTAAAAATATCCTATTAAAATAAGGCATGGTCTTTTTTGTTAAATAATATAATTTCAGAAAATCCAGAATGAAATGCTGATTAATTTGGCATACAACATGGCATTACTTTCAATAATTATTTGGCAAAAAAGTTCTAATGGTAAAAGTTTTTTTGCCTGAACATAGGCAGAAAATAGCTTGGCCCCTGGATAGAAACCTGTTTTTCAGTCTGGACACTGGAAGGGTTAAGGTGCAGTGCTACATTGTAAAGCTACTGATGATTTATTGAGTTAGACAATTAAATGTTGAAAGAAATTAGTGTCAAAAGTGTTTTGTAGTGAAATTTTGTATGAAAGTGATCACTGCCAGTAGCTGAATTGGACAGAACATCTGACACACAATCAGCAGTTGTAGGGTTCGGATCCCACCTGGACAAATCAACTTTCTCAATTTGCTACAGTGTTATTGTGTCTAATTTTTTTAAAAAAGATTATCTCAGATAATTGATAGTATTAAGAGTTCAGTGATTTTTATGTGTATAATTGAGATTCAGAAATTTTGAGTTAAGTTAGGTAGCCATATAGTAGGTTTTGATTGTGAAGTTAATGAGAGAAAAAGATTACATTTTGAGATATTGATAAAGTTTTTTACGAAACATGCAGAAGGTTTTGTGAAATACTGGTTGAAAAGTTAAGGTGATATTGAGTTAGAAGATGACATTAACAGTAGAAACATGTTAAGTTACGGTGGTCTAAATGCCATTGCGTGATCTGTGATAATTTCAGATCTTCGGAAACGACTTCATATATTTCGACGAGAAGTGACTAACATCCCTACTCCTGTATTCACTGATCAATAGCATTTTAACAATGAAACAGTAATAACCAATAATAACCAAATGAAACAATAACAATTATTGTTCCAAATAATAATTTGGAACAATAATAAAACAGCTTGGATAAGTGATTAAGTTTTTCACTTTTAAATTTAACTCAATTACATAAGAATCATATTAGTGACAATTAATGAAAACCCTAACTCGTTTGGTCAATCTAATGGCCATTTTCTCCCATGCAATTATTTAAAGCAGAAAGTGTTCATTAATTATCACAATAGAAATGGTAATACTTTCTGAAAACACTCTTCATAAAAAAATATTGACTCACATTGCCAACTTCAGCATTATTTTCAGTACTAGTAACTGTGGACTGAAGTCTGTGTAACCTATCATGCAACAGATTGAACTGTTGAATGAACTCTGTAAAAGACCAGTTATATGCAGGAATTTCGTCTTCATCATCCCAGGATAATTCCCCACTTGCTTCCTGTAATAAAACATAACACTTTTAGCATAAAATACCTAGAAATAATAAGAGGATACATAATTTGGAAATAATATTAAAAAAATTATTTACTGTAGGTACTCTCTGGTTCTTTAGCTAACTATGTGTGTGTTAGTTATATGTGGAAAGGTACTGTCACTATCTTGTCAGGATGTCTGATATAAAAAAAAATGTTGGTTTAGGTGGCAAAAAAAAAACAGATTCAGAAGCATTATTTACAATTTATATTCTATATACAGCAATGAATTCAGTGAATAGTTAATTATTTATATACACAATTAGCAGTGACTGACTACCTGGTACAATCACTTGATGAGATAAGCAATCAGACTGCACTGAGTCTCAGCAGTCCTCACTATTATATAGAAGAAAATATCTAAAACAGGAGCCTCAGATGATCTACTCTCACATGTGACAGGTCTCGACATAGGCATGCTACCAACTTTGGATGTTCTTGCATGATGTTTCTTTTGAGAGCACTGGAATATCTTTGTCAATGGGACATCGACACAATGCACTGTGTCAATGTCACTGTTCTTTAAACCCAGCTTATAGGTGCTGGGATTAAGCACGTTTTTCTTCACCCAGCTTTAAAAGTGCACCCACTGCTGGTGCTCTGTTAAAAATAAATACCCCCTAAAGCAGCTGCTTGCCACAGAGGTCTGACAGGAGCCTGTCAGTTTATATGATATAGTAGAAGGTTTGAGAGGATGGCAGGCCCTCAGCAGAAAAATGACATAAACAGCCATGCCTTACCTGGGGTTCGAACCCAAGGTCCCTTAGATCAGTAACCGAGCGCACTAACCATTCGGCCAGTGGTTTCCTATAGAGAGAGTGTTTGTGAAGAATCTGGTATCACCTGTTTATCAAAGTCACCCAATAAGCATAATCATCTGTATATGAGAGCAATGCCAATGCCTGATGGCCTTCCTGAAGATATTAACAAGGTATGGCACATATTAGTTATCTAATTTTCTGTTACTGGGCAAAAAATATAAATAAAATTTTTTTAAAAATACCTGTCTTCCTACATGGGCCCTAAAAAGTAGAAAATAAATTAATTTAATGCACAATTATGCCATTTAAAAGGATGTGAGCTCAAAATTTGCTATTTCGCAATACACCAAAACTATATCATACAGTCTAGGTATAAGTTGTTAGAACATGGCAAGACTTAAGGTAGTTTTAACATCAGTAAAAGTTCCCAAGTAAGGCTGTAAAATATTACCATTTGAAGAAAAGTCCAGCTGGTTTCTGCTGGTTGTGCGTGTTTATAGCATTCTTCTGTGATTCATCTTCAAGTTGCCATTTGAAGGGTTGTTGCCGTTTCACAGATGATTTGAGCAATGATGTAGTTGCTAAGCACTCCAGATACTAGTCCGATTTACCAAATTTGAATATTGCTTGCACAGCAGGAGATTCCACGCCGCCGGTATGGGTGGAATCTCCATGTTCCATAAGTGATCTTTATAAAGGTTAAGATATTTTCTGCATAACGTAATTGAAATTTATTAGGTGGAGCCATTAAAGGCTTATACGTCAAATTATTAACATGTATTTGGTTTTGTTTAATTGTCTGTGATAAAGCAGTATTATCAGTTTTATTTTTTTATATCTAATTGATGTTCTGTCATGTGTTGGTCGTATGTTTTTCCTACGTAAAAGTTTTTTCCCTGTTTCTCTTCCGCATCAGGTATTTCTATTTCATACACCCACTCCCCCCCGCCCCCCCTGTTGATTTACATATATCTTTATCATTGATAATTAGATTTTTAATTGTATTATGAACTTTGTATGGCATATTTAAATGATATTTTACTAGCATAATTGTTTTTGATATTCCAGGTATAAATGGGAAGCTATGTGTTTATCGAATTTTATCATTTATTTGAGCAGGGTTAGGTTGAGGTGTTTGTTGTGTATTAAATTTGGCTGTTTTTTTAATTTTACTAACAAATTTATCAGGATATTTTGGGTTTATTGGATGGATATATAAGCATGCAGAAAGTATGTTTTTATAGCTGACTTTTTATATCCAATTGGATGTACCGGATTATACTGAATTAGGTTAGGTGTAAATGTAGGCTTTCGGTATATGGCTGTACTACAATTTAATTGAGTACATTTTATTAATATGTCCAGAAATGGTAATTCACCATTCTTTTCAGATTCATGGGTGAATTTTATGGTGGGCATAATGCTATTGAATGTGTTAATTAATTTATTAAGTTCAGATATAGAATAATTCCAAAAAATTAGTGTATCATCAACATAACAAAGATATGATAAAGGTTTATATGGAACTTTTTTCAGAACAGTTTCTTCGATGCATTACAATGTCAGCCATAAGTCCAGACAGAGGGGATCTCATTGGGATGCCCTCACTCAAGGTCGACCACCTACAACAAACCAATTAGATGAGGTAGCCAGTTCCAGGGCCTCATGTACACTAAATGTATCGTTGGGCCATGGACCTGGTGACCTGTAACCACTCCACTTTCAGTCAGAAACTTTCATATCTCCAGCCCATTTAAGGCCAAAAACTTTCCCTTGAAGTGAATGTCGCGTAACATAATCAATAACCAAAATAAAGAGAAAAGGAGATAAAATGCACCCTTGTCGAACACCAGAAGTAATGCTAAACCAATTGCTACAAGACTCTCACACATGACTCAGTGTTATTATAGAGAGCTTTCATTATGTTAATCAACTTGTCTGGTATACCATATGATCTCACAATCAACCACAAATTATAATGATCAACAGATTCGAAAGCCTTTTTGAAATCAACAAAGCTAGCAACCAAAGGTTTCTGAAACTCTAAACATTTCTCAAGAATCTGCCTAAGAGAAAATATCTGATCTACACCATCCCCTACCATTTCTGAATCCACATTGCTCATCACACAATTGCCTGTCAACCTGATTCTTAATTCTATTAAGCACTATCGTGCAAAGAACTTTCCCTGGAACAGAGAGCAGGCTGATACCCCTATAATTTTCACAAGAACTGCGATCACCTTTTTTGAAAATAGGGATAATAATAGCTCTGGTAAAATCCTTAGGAACCATGCCTTTATCATAAGAGATATTCAAAATTTCAGTCATCCAAGTGGTAACAGTTTCTGTTACCACTTGGATTCCACATGGGGGATATTCCCAGCTCTAAGCATTTCCATAGTCATTTCATCTACCCTGAGAATTTATGAAGTTTAAGTTTAGAAATAGCCAAACTAACTTCAAATTGTGTTATAGGGCCAACATTAAAGCCAGTAATGCATCTATCATCATTACAAACAATAGGAGTAATCATTACAAACACTGAAATAATCACCTACCCATGACAGAACCCTCACCTTCTATAACCTCACTTTGTTTATCCTTCAATCCCAGTATACCTGTTCATTTCCTACCACACAAAATATTAGCTTTCTGGTACAGCTCTCTGCTGTTGTGCTGTCTAACTGCTTCCTCGGCTTTGTCAGCCAAGCCATCAAGCCAAAGATTTTTAAAAGCAGCTAACTGATCCTTTACACATTTATTAAGCTCTCTGTAATCCTTTCTATTAGGACTAGTAGGATATTGATTAACGACATTCCTGCAGTTCTTTCTTTCTGAAATAAGCTCAAGTGCCTTATCACTCAAATAATTCTGCCTCCTCTGCTCCTTTTTCCTTAAAAGAGTACTGTTAGTTTCCAAAAAATCCTGTTTAAAATGGTCCCATTCTTTCTCAACTTCAGTAGTAACCAACCATGACTGTCATAATAACTAAGTAACCTATCATGGTAAGCTTTAGCTATAACTGGAAGAAAGCATGGGGGATCAATTTTTTTATAGCTTATGATACTCCCCCACGTCCCACGCTTTCATTTGATGCACAGCTTGTTACTTTCCGTACTTGCGTTCAGGAGATGTAGGACAGTCGTTTTCATCTCCCATACTTTTTTAAGGGGGAAGATAGCATGTGGGTCAGAGCAGTGGGTGAAGACAGCTGTTAAAGAGCTTCAGTATTAAAGGTAAATTTTTTAACCCTAGCACAACACTTTTTAAGTTTAAGTTGCAAGACACTTTTAACTAAATAATGGTCAGATCCAATTTCAGCCTCCCTATGTGACCTGGAATTCCTAACAGAACTACCCATTTGCTGTTAATTAATATATAATCAATCATATTCTTATGCATCAGGTGAAACCCATGTGTACTTATGTATATCACGGTGTTTGTAATAAGTGTTAGTTATTCTGAATCCATTGAGTTTACTTACCTGTAGGAGACATTGCCCATTGCAGCTACCAATACCAAAAGGGCCTATCACCCCTCCCCAAAGGTGAGAGTCAGTACCAACTTTGGCATTGAAGTCACCTAGAACAAGGGCAATATATCCTTTCTTTACAGAATTCAAAATATCCTGAAGTTGTCCATAAAACTTATCCTTCTCATCCTCGTCAGCATCCTCAGTGGGGGCATAACAGCAGATAACATTCAAGTCTTTAACGTTTGTCTTAAATTTTGCTTTAAGAAACCTTTCATTAATGCACTCATATCCTAGAAGAGCATCACTAGCGTGTCTGCTGAGAAGCAGACCCATGCCTTGGTGATGTTTATTATCGTTCCTCCCTGAAAAGAGAAATTTAAGATTATTTTTAAGAATCTGACCTTTATCTGTCCATTTGGTCTCTTGCAAGCCGAGAATATCTAAATTATAACAGTGGAATTCTTGTGTGAGGACATCAAGAGAAAAAGCTCTGTGCAGAGTCCTCACATTCCTATGGAGAGAAAATGGTTACTGGGATGTTTAAAGAAACTATGTTTATTGAGAGAGGGAATGCCATCAATATCAAACAGCCCCCTAATCGCAGACATGGGGCATAGACCCGTTCCCCAACATTAAAGGCTGAAGCCATCTACTGGAAGACTTCCCCAATGTAGAATTTGATGATGCCAGTAGAAATGAAGAGTTCAGGTGCCTGCAATGACCTTTGCTCATGATTATCCACCAGCTGATAAACACATCCTGTGAATCTATTCACTTGGGGCTGTCAACCCACAAACAGATAACAGCGGAAGATTTTCCCTCCACAGAAGCCCACCAGTGCAGCAAAATCAGGATCCATAATCAAGCTCAGAGCATTATATATCTGTCCAGTCCAGTGGGTTTATATGGTCAGCACCAGGACCCTGTGTGGTTGACCACTCCTCAGCAGGGTAGAAAAAAAAGAAAAGTAGCCATAGTTTTCCAGATCAGTAGGCCACACTAATCTGGCAGCCCTCCCCTTCCATTCACTTCCACAAGAGAGTATCTCTTTTGATTTTGAAGGTACTAATGGTCTGCACCACGAGAAGGCGGGGTCAGACATTAGGTGCTAGGCCTGGCTGGTTCTATGCATCATCACAGGGGATTGGTGCATAGCTCTCCTTCCAGTGACTACCTAGCTACCATTTACAGACTCAATCATTTACAGACTTGGAAATAGTCAATTCAACAAAATGATCCCCGACTAGTATCTGGAGTGCTTGCAATTACATCATTGCTCAAATCATCTGTGAAACGGCAACAACTCTTCAAATGGCAACTTGAAGATGAATCACAGAAGAATGCTATAAACACGCACAACCAGCAGAAACCAGCCGGAGTTTTCTTCAAATGGTAATATTTTACAGCCTTACTTGGGAACTTTTACTGATGTTAAAACTACCTTAATTTAAGTCTTACCAGCTCTAACAACTTATACCTAGACTATATGATATAGTTTTGGTGTATTGTGAGATAGCAACTTTTGAGCTCACATCCTTTTAAACGGCATAATCGTATATTAAAGTATTTTAATCAAATTGCTATGTAATTATAATTAATAGAAAATAAACCTAAAGCATATCGATGGTGCTATCAGTCCCTGTGGTTGTATTAACTTCAAAGGAAGATAGGGTACCAGCAATCTTGTTGTGCAGGTAAATCAGCACCCCATCTCATCTTCCTTTGAAGTGAATATGAACTCAGTGACTGATTGCACCATTAATATGCTTCAGGTTGTTTTCTACTTTTTAGGGCCCATATAGAAAGATATGCTTTTTTTTCAATTTTTAATTTATTTATATTTTTTCTTTATCAATAAAAACACAACTTCAAAAACTGTAATTTGTTATATGATTCATAAACATCGAGCACATTTTTCCTTCCTTTTGTAGTCCTGTTTGAGGTAGTCCATGATATTGGAGGTCTTAATTTGAGATATGACTTATTGAAGTCTAACCCCAGAAAAATCTGCACCCCCCCCCCTTTTATCAGAAGGAGGGGAGAATAGTGTGAAAAGTGTAGTTTATGACAGTCATTATATGAGCTTTCATTTGACATCTAACTCGTAGCCTTGCATTTGGAAGATATAGTAGAACAACTTTCACATTACCTGTTTCTAGGGGAGAAGAAAGAATGGGGGTCAATTTTTAATACCTATGAAACTCCCCACAACAGAAACTTTCATTTGACATATGGCTTGTCACTTTCCACACTCATGTTTAGGAGATATAGGGGAACAATCCTTTTCATATTTACCTCTTTGTTAGGGGAAGAAAACATGGAGGATTTTTTATATCCTATGATACTCCCTGTGTCACAAGTTTTCATTTGACATACAGCTGGTTACTTTCAGCATTCACATTCTGGAGATATAACAGAAGAATATTTTCCATGTTTCTCCTTTTTTTTTTATGAGGGAAGAAAGCATGGGGTCAATTTTTTATAGCTTATGATACTCCCCACGTCCCAAGCTTTCATTTGATGCATAGCTTGTTACTTTCCGTACTTGCGTTCAGGAGATGTAGGAGAACAGCCGTTTTCAGCTCCCATACTTTTTTAAGGGGGAAGAAAGCATGTGGGTCAGAGCAGTGTGTGAAGACAGCATATGGGGTTAATTTTTCATAGCTTCTGCTATGTCTCCAGAATATAATAATTCATAGCTTCTGCTATATCTCCAAATATTCTTCTGCTATATCTCCAGAATGTGAATGCTGAAAGTAACCAGCTGTATGACATTCCCCACAACAGAAGCTTTCATTTGATGTATAGCTTGTTACTTTCAACACTCATGGTTCTGGATATATAGTGGAAGAATGGGTTTCATATTTCTCCTTTTTAGGGGGGAAGAAAGCATGGAGGTCAATTTCTTATAGCCTACGACATTCCCAGCATCACAAGCTTTCATTTTATGCACAAATCATTACGTTTGTCTACCACATCCAAAAGATGTGGTGCAACAACTGTTTTGAGAAATCCACAAACTGAAAAACTGACAAATGTCAAGTGAAAAACAATAGGAAGAGAGATAAAAAGGGTTCTACTACCAAAATGATGGTATTGCTATTCCCACTTCCACCCTAGCTGGCCAAGTCCCTATAGTTACTATTACTATTGCTATAGCTTTTATTTTTCACTAAATATGTAGAATATACATTTATTACAGTCACTGAAGTGTCAAAATTAAAGCATAACCTCCTGTCTCTAAAATTATATGGTACCTAGGCAACATTGGAAGGAAAGCTGTGTACCAGTTCTCTATGATGATGCATAGAACCAGCCAAGCCAACAAATAAGGCAAAAAAAGATTTAACACTGAAGCAATGAAAGATCCATATATGTAGCCAAAGCTTACCAAGAAAAGTACCCCTGAGTGCAAGCTCCTGTATGCAGTGAGGGGCCCACCCTGTGAAGATTTCATTGGTTCAGGTACCTTCACTTGGTCGTAAACGGTTGCCTTGCATGTTTCCCATTGACAGTGACCAGTGTCCCTGGAAAGGGGGATCCTGGTAATTGCTTGGGAGGGTCCTCATTTGCTATCCTCAGCTCATAACTGGCAGGATCTCCTTTCATCCATCTTACTGTTGGGGTACATATTTGTCAAGGGGTTGGGCAGCAATTTCGAGGGCCGCTGTTACACATTCCTTTGGCTCTACTTAAGGTAAGTGGGAGGTCCTGGGGTTGCCCCTCCAAGATCAATCAGCAGGTGGGCTGGATCTGCTAGGGCTAACTATGCCATACAATGAGTACCTTGCCCACATCCAAGTCTTGCTTTATGAGTTTCCTCACACAATTTCTTTCCGTTTGCTTGTATCGTCATTTTGTGAGCACAGTTTGGGTTCTCACACTTTTCTTTTTTCGTGTATTTCATTTTATGAGGCTTGGGTGAGTTACACTTTTTATTTTACCTTTTATTTCTTTGTAACAGCTTGGTAAGTGCCTGTGCTTTTGGTGGTGGGTAAGTGCCTATGCAGCCAGATCGGGCATCCCCTTGTTGAGCATTGAACCACAAATAAACATGAAATCACAAATTTCTTTGGATTTCACCTGTGCAACAAAGTGAGCTCATCACAAATCCCCATCTTCATCAACCTTGTCTATTTCTTCAACCTCGCAATTCCCAATCATTATTATCAGACACTTGGAGAAATGTCCCTTTTTTTCACCAGTAACAGTTTGGAAAGTCTTGCAGAACCACCAAAATCAGTGAAGTGCATAAGATCTGGTGATTTGTTGGTGGAGACTGTATGCTCTAACATTCAAAGCACCTCCTGAAGAAACAGTGATTGGTGGGGTGGCTGTCCCATGTCTCCCCATAAGCCTCCTCAAAGTCTCCAAAGAGGAGATCCTCTTGGAGTTGGTTAGTTGTTTGGGGTTTTATGGCCCTCTTGGAGTTAAATGCTCAAAGAGTGGCTGCAGTCCACATGGTTTTGGTATGCCAGGATGGAAAATTAGTACCCACCTGGGTACTAATTCTTACTTTCAACTTGACATGCCTGTCTACTTTCATAAAGGCTGGATAAATATCCAGCCTTGATGGATAGCCACATGCCAGCCAGGCATGGCAAGGGGCTGGCAGGA
The DNA here is from genome assembly GCA_038380435.1 of Ryuthela nishihirai. Taxonomy (NCBI): domain Eukaryota; kingdom Metazoa; phylum Arthropoda; class Arachnida; order Araneae; family Heptathelidae; genus Ryuthela; species Ryuthela nishihirai. The sequence continues at coordinate 1,691,280 of JAWZYU010000029.1, read as the reverse complement.
TTCATCAAGGCTGGATATTCAGCCTTGATGAATCGCAAAGCCAGCCACGTTGCAAAGTACGATTGTATGTCCCCTAACCCTCGGCAACAACACAGCTTGCCAGAGGAGCTTACCTTTGTTCACTGCGGCAGTCAGGATCCACTTAATCTAGCCTGGCTGAGACAGCAAGCTGCGTAAATTGCAGTAGAGCCCATTCTTCATATTACCGCGACTGTTCGAAGTGGATTGGGTTGGGTTGTTTTACCTCTGAGCGGCACTTTTTTGCACACCATGGGCTAAATGGCCAGGTCACATGGACCCCAAAGGCTCAGAGAAGGTTGGGGAAGGGACCCACTGGAACAGCTGTTGGGAGACAGATGGTAGCCTCCCGTCAAGGCCATCCAGCGTGTTCTTTAACGTGCACAGGGTATGGCTCTCCCACACACGGGGCTACTGCTTAACGTCCCATCCGACCGACGGCGGCCTTCCCAAGCCCATCGGTGTCCCCTACTGACCGTGGGCAGGGCGGGGAATTTTGCGGAGATAAATCTCAACACTGACCCAGCTGGGACTCGAACCTGGGAACTACAGATTACGAGCCTGGCGCGCTACCGACTGAGCCACCCCCGCCCCGTTCAAAGTGGAAAGAGGAGAAAGAGGTCCAGTGTGTGAAAACAATACAGACCATTTTGTATCCAGAAGCGAAAAAGACTGTTGCTCTGCCATCTCTACCTGGCAAACTTTCTTATGCCAGTGTGGATGCTGGGATGCCTATCATTCCCACAGCATCAGTGCAGGTGCAAACCAACATCAGTATTCCAACAACTGAGTCATTCTCATCAGCCACTTAATACCTCTTGGAGCTCACAAAACTAGTCAGTGTCAGCCTCGACAGTAACTCCAGTTTCCATTACTGCTTCTGTGCCTCCTACTTTAACCACTGGCTTTCTCCTTCCTGTCTTCAGATAGCTCAACCTTCCAAACTGAAATGGTGCCCATTGGGGTGTAACAAAAAAGACTATGACCCCCACCTCATTCAGTGGTCTCTGATTCATGTCCTTCAATTACAAGGAGATGGACAAAGACTGCCCTCTGCGACAGTCAAATTAAATCATAAAATGCCATTTACCCAATCACCTAAGACCTTAGATGATCACAGTCTGACAATGGAACTGTAATGGACTTCAAAGGAATCTTGATGGCATCAAGGTCCTCCTTTGGGCACACAAGCCCATCTGCATGTGCCTGCAGGAGACATACTTGCAGACAGTCACTGATCCCACAATCTGGCATTTCTCTCTCATTCACAGGATTGGGATGGAGATGATACAGCTTCAGAGGGTCTTGCTATCCTTCTGAGCCACCACTCTCCATTACAGGTCATTCCTCCACTCCAGAGGCAGTAGCTGTTCATCTCTTCAAATTTTCATTGACTGTCTGCTCTATCTTTTAGCTAGAAGTATTATCTTCTGGGAAGACCTTGATGACCCCATCTCACAGCTACTGTTCCCCTTATCATGGGGCTTCAATGGGCAGTCCTCTTTGGAGTAGTATTGACACAAATGGGAGGGGTGGGGTCCTTGAGCAATGGCTCCTGAATACTTCCTCTTGAACACTAGTTTAAGTACGTACTTTCACCACCACCCCACAACTGGCACTTTCACTGCCATTGATCTCACCATCTGCTCCACCTCTATCCTTCCACTCTTTATATGGGAGGTCAATCTCCATGGGGGCCTTGCAACTCCTCATGTGTATCACAGTGGAGGCTTGATTGGACTGACTGGAATAACTCCTCTGCAAGCTCAACCAACACTCTGTCAGTCAGAAGCCAATCAATGTTGCAATGGCAGAGATGACAGACTGTATCTTTCATGCAGCTGCCCCTAGAAAATTCTTCAGACTTCAACACAGTTTCCTCAGTTTCCAAAACTGCGGTGTAATCCCAGCTGCAGCAAACTTTGCATACATTTTCCTTTCTCTCAGGAAATATTATGGGCTATGTGTGAAACTATTAGGATCAATGAAAACTGGTGTGATATGCAATGAATTCCTTGAACTTCCCATAGACTTGGCATTAACAATTAAAAACTAGTGAGCTTCAAATAGTTGCCACCAACAAATTTAAAAGAATGAATAAAATTAATATCTATTATATCAATAATAACTGTTATATCAACTACAGTGATAAGTTGGTGGCTAAACAAGTTAATTACTTCTGATACTGGAGTTGTAGGGTTAGGGTGCGTAAGTCCCAGTGCTCCTAAAGAAATTTTTTTTGAAATGTCCAAATGCACTAGTGTTTTGTGATAATATACAGTTCACTGAAAATTTATGTGGATTTAATTGATGCATTTTTGGAATAACTCTGTCACTGCATTTCCACCGTTCTTTAATTTATGTGGAGTTTTTGTTTGTTTGTTTGTTTGTTTGTTTGTTTGTTTGTTTGTTTTGGCAATAATAAGCAGATGGTGAGATCTGACGGTTAATATTAACTTGAGATACACAGCAAAATGTTTAAAACTATTTAATATACACATGATTATGCTGTAATGTATGTTAAATGCTCTTGAGCAATACCATACACCAGATATCAGTACTTTTCTATAGGCAGACACTTTCCATAAGGTCACTTTTCACTAACCAATGATGGTCACATTGATTGTACTCATCTCGCAGAAAGCGGCTTTAACTTAAAATTAAGTACCTTAAAAAACATTAAAATCCAAGCAAGTCAACATTCAACTTAAGGAACAGGCTAGGAATTCTGCACAGCAATATGTTTCTCCCCGAGCACCAGCAGGGCTTCTTTTGGCACTATACATTGCGATATTACATCTTTAAATAAGAATCTCCCTCTATTGGTAGTTTTCACTGTGCTGCTTGCACAATAGGAGGTTCCACACCACAAGAAGGGGCAGGATTTGGGTGTTGCATAGATGATCTGTATATAAAATAATTATATTTTCCATACACTGCAATTGGTATTTGTTTACAGGTGCGGCTATAACTTTATACATTAAACATAGATGATAATCACAGCATTATCTGCTGCTCTTTTGGCGTTGATAAATCAATAAATATTTTGCGGAAAATTTTTTTGCCGAAATACGGGATTTGAACCTGCATCTCTCCAGAAACATGCCAGAGTATTCTTCCAGTCTTTTTTCTGCTAATTTTAAGACTAAACTCTATCACAGAGATTTTCGGGCCAACCATTGGCACCATCTATGATCTCAGGTGGCAACTATTGTTAAATTTCCTATTTGCAATTAATTTTCCAGAATTGTTTGTGATAAAGCTGTATTAAATTTTTCATTTCTTTATGTCCTATTGATGTTCAAAAATGTTGTTCACATGTTCTATGTTTTTCCTATATATTTATTTTTTTTCCCCGAAATTTATTTTTAGGGTCAGGTATTTCAACGCTATAAACTACTCCTGTTGGGATGCGTTAATCTCTGCCATTAACAATTGAATTTTCAATTGTGTTAGTTACCGTATGTGGCATTTTTAATTCATCTTCATTTACTATATTTTTTATGGTTTAGATCAGCGCTGTCCAACTAGCGGCCAGCACAAAGAATTTTGTGGCCCGCAAACAAAATCAAGTTGTCAATTGAAATTTTAAATAAATATCTGTAATCCACCTTATAATTTTTTGTCAATTACCTATCTACCAATTACCTATACTATCCTTTGTTTTTGGCATGTGAAATATTGGCAAAAGAAAAAAATGGCCCCCAGTCTTAGAGAAATTGGACAGCACTGGTTTGTGAATTTCCAAGATATAAGGAAAACTATGTATATATTGTGATTTACTAAGTGGTTGGTTCTGGATTAGGTTGTGATATTTGTTGCAGTTTACAATTAAGCCATTTTCTGAATTTCATTAACAAAATTGTCAGGGTATATTGCTGACTTAGTTATATCATATATTAATCTTAAGTTTTTTCTATATTTCATTATTAGATTAATATCTAGCTGCATGTGTAAAATTGCAATTTATTGCTGATATTTTGAAATTATAAGGTTGAATCATAAGGTATTATATTAGGACTAAATGCAGATTTACGATACACCGCAGTAGAACAATTTGATTGTTTATGATTAATTAATATATCTAGTAATAAATAGCCACTTTGACGTCGATTTCAATTTTAGAGGAAAAATTGTCTGAGCCAGGTGGAATACAAACCCACGACCTCCTGATAACATGTCAGGTGCTCTGGACCACTGAGCTACTTGCCGCCGATCAAGATCTCCTCTAATTAACACTATGAACATTCCCTTTATGTCACATATAGGTGTTATTTTAGGCAATTTTTAGCCCTAGCAGCTTTTTATTTGCCAATAGATGGAAACCATGTCTTACAAGTATGCTAATGATAATAAATATTGAGATAAACTCAGATAAACTCGATTGTTAAACATCCAGTAATAAATAAGCACTTTAACATCGATTTCAATTTTAAAGGAAAAATTGTCTGAGCCAGGTGGGATATGAACCCACGACCTCCTGATAACATGTCAGGTGCACTAAACCACTGAGCTACCAGCCGCCAATCAAGATCTCCTCTAGTTAACACTATGAACATTCCCTTTATGTCACATATAAGCGTTATTTTAGGCAATTTTTAGCCCTAGCAGCTTTTTATTTTCCAATAGATGGAAGCTCAGCGGTCCAGAGCACCTGACATGTTATCAGGAGATCGTGGGTTCGTATCCCACCCGTCTCAGACAATTTTAACTCTAAAATTGAAACCGATGTCAGAGTGCCTATTTATTACTGGATGTTGAACTGTCGAGTTTATCCAAGTTTATTTCAATAGACATGCTTTCCATCTATTGGCAAATAAAAAGCCACTAGGGCTAAAAATTGCCTAAAATAACGCCTATATTTGACATAAAGGGAATGTTCATAGCGTTAATTAGAGAAGATCTTGATCAGTGGCCGGTAGCTCAGCGGTCCAGAACACCTGACATGTTATCAGGAGGTTGTGGGTTCGTATTCCACCTGGCTCAGACAATTTTTCCTCTAAAATTGAAATCGACGTCAAAGTGCATATTTATTACTGGATGTTCAACAGTCGAGTTTATCTCACTTTATCTCAATATTTATTATATCTAAATATAGTAATTATCTGTTTATTTCTGATTCATGTGTAAATTTAATTTTAGGCATAATACTATTAAATATATCAATTAATTTATCTAACACATAAATTCCACCATTATAATTTAGATATTTGCAGCTTGCATGAGACCAGATGGACAGATAAAGGTTCTTAAAAATTATCATAAATTTCTCTTTTAAGGCAGGGAAGACAATAAACATCACCAAGGCGTGGGTCTGCTTCTCAGCAGCCACACTAGTGATGCTCTTCTAGGATATGAGTGCATTAATGAAAGGTTACTTACAGCAAAATTTCAGACAAACGTTAAAGACTTGAATGTTATCTGCTGTTATGCCCCCACTGAGGATGCCGATGAGAATCATAGGTTTTACTGACAACTTCAAGATATTTTGAATTCTGTCAAGAAAGGAGATATTACCCTTGTTCTAGGTGACTTCAATGACAAAGTTGGTACTGACTCTGACCTTTGGGGAGGGGTGATAGGCCATTTTGGTATTGGTAGCTACAATGGGCAATGTCTCCTACAGGTAAGTAAACTCAATGGATTCAGAATAACTAACACTTATTACAAACACCGCGACTACATAAGTAAATGTGAGTTTCACCTGATGGGCTGCATAAGAATATGATTGTTTATATATTAATTAACAGCAAATGGGCTAGTTCTGTTAGGAATACCAGGTCACATACGGGAGCTGAAATTGGATCTGAACATTACCTTGTTAAAAGTGTCTTGCAACTTAAACTTAAAAAGTGTTGTGCTAAGGTTAAAAAATTTACCTTTAATACTGAAGCTCTGAAAGATCCAGTTATAGCTAAAGCTTACCATGATAGGTTATTTAGTCATTATGATAGTCATGGTTTGCTTACTACTGAGGTTCAGGAAGAATGGGACCATTTTAAACAGGCTTTTTCAGAAACAAACAGTACTCTTTTAGGAAAAAACGAGCAGAGGAGGCAGAATTATTTGAGCGATAAGGCACTTGAGTTTATTTCAGAAAGAAAGAACTTCAGGATTGCCCTTAATCAATACAAGTCCTAATAGAAAGCATTAGAGAGAGCTTAATAAACGTGTAAAGGTCAGTTAGCTGCTGACAACAATCTTTGGCTTGATGGCTTGGCTGACAAAGCCAAGGAAGCAGTTAGACAGCACAACAGCAGAGAGCTGTACCAGATAGTTAATGTTTTATGTGGTAGAAAACAAACATACAGGGATTGAAGGATAAACATGGTAAGGTTATAGAAGGTGGGGATTCCGTCATGGCTAGGTGGGTTGAGCATTTCAGTGATGTTTCAAACAATATGGGTAGTTTTACTCCCATTGTTTGTAATGATGATTGATGCATTTGTGACTTTAATGTTGGTCCTATAACACAATTTGAGTTATTTTGTCTATTTCTAAACTTAAACTTCATAAATTCCCTAGGGGTAGATGAAATTACTATGGAAATGCTTAAAGCTGGGAATGTTTCAGTTACCACTTGGATGACTGAAATTTTGGATATCTTTTATGATACAGGATGGTTCCTAAGGATTTTACCAGAGCTATTATTATTCCTATTTTCAAAAAAGGTAATCGCAGTTCTTGCGATAACTATAAGGGTATCAGCCTACTCTCTGTTCCAGGGAAAGTTCTTTGCATGATTGTTCTTAATAGAATTAAGAATCTGGTTGACAGGCAATTGCGTGATAAGCAATGTGGGTTCAGAAGTGGGAGGGGATGTGTGGATCAGATATTTTCTCTCAGGCAGATTCTTGAGAAATGTTTAGAGTTTCAGAAACCTTTGGTTGCTAGCGTTGTTGATTTCAAAATGGCTTTTGACTCTGTTGATCATCATAATTTGTGGTTGATTGTGAAATCATATGGTATACCAGACAAGTTAGTTAACATAATGAAAGCTCTTTATAATAACACTGAGTTGTGTTTGAGAGTTGGTAAGGCTTGTAGCAATTGATTTAACATTACTTCTGATGTTCAACAAGGGTGCATTTTGTCTCCTTTTCTCTTTAGTTTGGTTATTGATTATGTTATGCGAAATTCACTTCAAGGGAAAGATTTTGGTCTTAAATGGTGTGGAGATAAGAAAATTTCTTATTTAGATTACACTGATGATTTAGCCCTTTTGGCAAATGATGACGAGATGAACTCTTTCATTCAAGCTGTTGGTAGAGTAGGTTTGGTTATAAACAGAGAGAAAACTAAAGTGATGAAAATTGGTCAGGCAGGCTGCGATTCAGTTAATCTGAATGGTTGCAGTCTTGAGCAGGTGTCACAGTTTAATTATCTTGGGAGCTATTTAATAGATACTGGTGATGTGCGGCATGAGATTAACAGACAAATAGGGATTGCTGCCGGGACTTTTAAGAATTTATGGAGAGTGTGGAGAAATAGGTGTATACACCTAAAGACAAAAATTGGACTGTATCATAGTTTGGTTCTTTCTAGGGTTAGTTATGGTAGTGAAACTTGGACACTTTGAAAACATGATAACAGGAAACTAGATGCCTTTGATTCTAAATGCTTATGCAGTATCTTGGGCATTGGGTGGTTCAACTTTGTAATTATTGATGAGGTTAAGCAACATATTGTGCAGAGAGAGACTCCATTGATTTGGCCATGTTGCCCATATGAATAATTATAGATTGGCGAAAAGAGTTATGAACAGTGTGCCTAAAGGCCTCAGAAAGAGTGGGAGACCTAGGATACAGTGGGCAGACAATGTCAAACAGGACCTTGTTAGAATTGGTGTGCAGTGGCCAGATGCAGCAGATGTAGCTCAGGACAGACATGCTGGGAGAACTAAATTGCACGATCTGGTTGGACCTCCGTAACCCATGGCTGCTTGAGGATGATGATGATGAATTCTTGTACAGGATATTCCCAAAAAATTAGACTTCATATATGTAATGCAAATATAATGGTTTATATTTTACTCTTTTTAATGCTGTTTCTTCAACATGTCTGAGGAGCATCACTGCTGTTGGGGAGAAACATGTTGCCACATAGAGAGGATAGGCAGTTCCTTAAACTACAATGTTGACGTTTGTGGATTTTAATGATTTTAAAGTCAAAACTTAGTTTATTGAATGTTTTTTAAGGTGCTTAATTGTAAGTTAAAACTTATTTGAACAACCAAGTTCTCAATACGAGTCATAAGGAATGCAATCGACGCTACAAATATTGGTTAGTGATAAACGACCTTATGGACAGTGTCCACCTATTTAAAAACTTGAACTGGTATCCAGTACCAAAATATCAAGTGATAATGTCAGTACTTTACATCAGCAGTGCAATCCAGTAAAAGAAAATCATCGGCAGCCAAATTAAGATCTTTGATACAGGGCCATTGCAAGGACAACCTAAGGATAACAGCAAGACTGGCAGAGCCAGCATAAGAAGTTTTGAAGACCTAAAATGGTAATATTTTCCACCTATTTCCTTGGGACTTTTTGCAAGTATTAAAAGTATCCTTAAGTGAAATTATACCATGGTGAAAATACTCATGGTTTGACTACATAGTGATAAGTAAATGAAGAATAGTGTTGCTCAGGAGTAATTAACCTTATCACAGCATATTATATATATATTATACAGGTGGGATACGAACCCGCGACGTCCTGATAACATGTTATCAGGATGTCTTGGGTTCGTATCCACGACCTTAAATCAACTTCAAAGTGGTTATTCATAGGTAAAATTTTTTAAATATTTTGCTGTGTATTTCAAATTAATGTCTCAGGGAGTGGATGTCGCTGAGATATGGTCAGGAATAGCCTTCATTGAATGCTTCAGTCAGTTGCTGCCCACAGCCCTATTTCTCGGTACAAGCCTTCTCAGATGATGGCAATCTCGTTACTGACAGATTGTCATCATGCCCCACTTACACCTCTTAGACAAGCAATGTGGGTTATTTTTTCACTGATTAAAAACCTGAGATATCTCACCTTTTGAGAAACCAGTCTGCTCTGTTATTTTTAAAATCGTTACTCAATGATTATTAATTTAAAAATTATTAATTCAATACTACTGAAGAACATCAGTAGTGTTGAATTTATAATTCTAATTGGTTTGTTGTTTACAGCTAGCTGTGGATAGAGACTAAAGGGGTCCCAATGGGATCACCATTCTCTGAGCTCATGTCCGATGTCATCATGACATGCTGAAGAAACAGCATTAAAAAAGAGTAAAAATTATCATATTTACTTTACATATAAATATGATACTTTAATTTTTTGGGATCATCCTATGCAAGAATTAGATAAATTAATTGATACATTTAATAGTATTATGCCTATCATTAAATTTCCACATGAATCAGAAATAAATGAAGAATTACCGTATTTAGATATATTAATTAATCATAAACAATCAAATTGTACTACTGTAGTGTATTGGAAACCTACATTTAGTCCAAATACCTTATAATTCAACACACTCCTTTATTTACAAAAAAAAAAACAGCAATGAATACCAATTTTACATGTGTATATATATATTTCATCTAATAATAAAATATTAAAAAAAGAATTAAGATTAATATATGATATAACAAGGTCAGCAGGATACCTGATAAAAAATACCTTAATAAAAATTCAGAAAAAAGGCTAAATATAAACTTCAACAAACTTCACAACCTAATCCAGAACAGCCACTAATTAAAATGCAATATACACATAGTTTTCCTTATACACTATGTTGAAAGAAGTCACCGGACACCAGAGTGTTTGACAAAATGTCGCATTTATTGAAATTTCAGTAGAGTGTCAGCCCACCTTTGGCCACAATTACACTCTGCACTCTTTTGGCCTGCATACCTTCAGTTTTTTATAACATGCAGCTGGTATTTTGTGCCATTTGTCCTTCCACATAGTAGTTAATGTCAACAGGGAAATGGAACATGTTGGTAAGGCTCGCAACTAATGCTAGAGTTCATCACAAAGGGCATCTATTGGATTCAAGTTGGGGCTCTGAGCAGGCCAGGGCATATTCTCCACACCTGAATCATGAAACCACTTCTGAACAGACCTTGCAATATGACATGGTGCATTATGTTGATAGACATATGCCCATCTCCGTAGTACTGGAACAGTGTAGGTAGCGCAGAATTGTCTAGAACATCCATGTACATCTCGGCATTCATGCTACCGGCTATAGGAACCAATGATCCAAGTCCATGCCATGATACACAGCTCCAAACCATCACACTACCACCACCGAACTTCACAGACGGGACTGAACTGTGGCAGGTAATGTTCACCAAGCATTCGCCATACCAGCAATGACAATTGGATCAGAACAGCGTGAAACATGATTTGTCGCTCCATAAAAATTGTTTCCATTGGTCCAGCGATCAATTCTGATGAGCTTTGTACCAGGCTAGATATTGTTGTGCATGTTTAGGAGTTATCAGTGGTTTGCATGCAGCTGCTTGGCGATGAATATTCAATGTATGCAGCTCCATACAAACCATCCTACTGCAAACACTAACACCTGTGGACTCTTGAAACGTTTTGGTAATGGTAGCAGCAGATGAATGACGAGAATAACGTACCACAGATTTCAGAGCTCTTCAATCTCCTTCTGTCAGTTGCACAGATGAAGACAAACATATAATATGATAAGAAACATGGTAAACTTAGGGGGAAGAAAAAGAAGGTTTAAAACAACAGAGAGTAATATTAAATGAATGAACAGGGGAAAAATAAAGGTTTGTGGATAATCCAGACAAGGAGCAAAGATGGGAGTGGGAATAGGGGTGAGGAGATATTGTTGGCTAAATATTTCAATATACTAATAGGAGTGGAGTAATATAGTTTTTGAATTTAAAGAAGTGATATTACTCAGCAGAGAATTCCAAGTTGAGGTTGCTTGAAAGGCAAAAGAAATTTCACCATACTCAGCTTTGAAAATCTTGGGAGTAGAAAACATTTTATTATCAGAGCGAAGGATATGGCGATGTTGCAATTGAATATAGGGTGTAAGAATCGAAGAAGATAAAACTACAGTTATAGTATAACAATGGGAATAAAATATATATATATAACATATATCTAGCAACTTTTGAGTAAATATTGAATGAATTCGACTTTCTTGGTATATACTAAATATTAACCACTTTGTAAGTCGATTTAATTTTAGAGGAAAAATTGTCTTGAGCCGGGTGGGATATGAACCCACCACCTCCTGATAACATGTCAGGTGCACTAAACCACTGAGCTACCAGCCGCCGATCAAGATTTCCTCTCACAGTGTACCCAAACCAATTTTACTGCATACCACATGTTGAGATACCCACTTCTCTAGACTATCGAGCTATTTCAGTTACACTGCTTAAAGCAAAATTTTAGAAGTCATCAAGAGACAATTATCGACTTTCGTTGAAAAATTTAATTTACTTTCGTGCAAACAATTCATATTTAGGAAAAAACTGTCAACTGAAACTTTCATGACACTTCTTGTTAATCAGTGGAGATTAGCTTTAGACAGCAAAGCGAAAATTGTTGTCAGATTCATTTCCTTTGATATCTCAAAAGCATTTGATTCAGTTGAACACAAACTTACCTTGCAAAAACTGGGGTAATAATTTTAATCTATCGCCCTCAGCTCTTTCCTGGTTTAAAAATTATCTCAATGACCATGTTATCCAAATTAAACTAAGCACTAATGAGATCTCTACACCTCTTAAAAATCAATTGAGGAGTACCCCACTCCTCTTTAACCTTTTTGTTAATCATCTTCCAGAATCCTTCACTAACTGCAATATTTTTATGTATGCAGACGGTTGTCCTCTTTCTTTTACCTCAAGTTCTTTCACTTCTCTAAAACAAGAAATAGAAAATAATATTCATGATGTGCTTTATTGGTATACTAAAAATGGATTCACTGTCAATGTCAAGAAAAACCAATATTGTTTTTCTTTCAACTTTGAATTCTCCCCCAAAAGATAATAATCTTGACTTTTGGAATTCACGTTAATAAAGCCATCACTTCAGCTTCTAAAAGAACTTATGCATTGAAATACATTCGAAACTATATATCCTCATATGCTCCAATGTTCTACAAAATTTACATCCGACTAAAACTCTAATACTGTGCTTACACTCTTTTTGGTATTAATAAAAAGAACTCTTATAACTTAGAAAAAGTTCAAAATGAAGCTCTCAAAATCATCTGCAAAATCTATTTTAACAAACGAGAATCTCTAACACTTATTGATATTCATTCCACCTACTAAATTCCCACTCTTGAATCTAGAAGAAAGCTGCAGTTTATTACCCTTATTCACAAAGCTATTTATAACAAGTCTCATTCCCTTCATTCGATTCTTACACCCTATATTCAATTACAACATTGCCATATCCATTGCTCTGATAATAAAATGTTTTCTACTCCCAAGATTTTCAAAGCTAAGTATGGTGAAATTTCTTTTGCCTTTCAAGCAACCTCAACTTGGAATTCTTTGCTGAGTGATATCACTTCTTTAAATTCTAAAACAAAATTCAAAAACTATATTACTCCACTCCTATTAGTATATTGAAATATTTAACCAACAATATCTCCTCAACCCTATTCCCACTCCCCCTCTTTGCTCCTTGTCTGGATTATCCACAATTCTTTATTTTTCCCCTGTTCATTCATTTAATATTACTCTCTGTTGTTTATAACCTTCTTTTTCTTCCCCCTAAGTTTACTATGTTTCTTATCATATTTCATATTATACGTTTGTCTTCATCTGTGTAACTTGTCATTTTGTTTATATGTATCAAATAATTATGCAATTCCTGTAAACATGTTTGTATTTTTGCACTATCCTCAAATTTCTTTAATTTTTCAAATGTACTGGGGCATCAAGCCACTTGAATGTTTAAATTAATATCCAAAATTACCTGTGCCTTGGCTTTACTGTAACCCCCTGCATGGAATAAATTATTATTATTATTTGTTTCCATCTTACTCAGTGTAATATAAAAAGAAACAGTTGCCACCCGAGATCATAGATGGTGACAACAGTTGGCACCAAAGAGTTCAAAATCTTAAATTAGCGGAAAAAAAGACAGAGCTGGCATTAATTCAATGGTAGAATACTCCAGCATGTTTCTGGATAGATATGGGTTGAAGTCCCGCATGTTGGCAAATTTGTTTTCACAAAATATTTATTGATTTATAAACGTTAAAAAGTCAACAGGTAACGTTGTGATTGTCATATGTTTAAATCATTAATAAGGCTAAATAACATGAAAAGACTATTATTTATTTCCATCTTACTCAGTGCAATATAAAGAGAAATAGTTGCCATTCAAAATCATAGATGGCACCAACAGTAGATGCCAAAAAACTCAGTGAAGAGCTTAAAGTCTTAAATTAGTGGAAAAAAGACAGAGCTGACATTAGTTCAATGGTAGAATACTCTGGCATGTTTCTGGAGAGATGCGGGTTCAGGTCCCTTATGTCGGCAGAATTTTTTTCACAAAATAATTAATGGTTGAAAGTTATTAAAAAAACTTGTCACCAATAAATTTGAAATAATGAATACATCAAACTAAGTTCTTTCTGTTTTTGCATGATAAACTCATTGTTCAGTTTGTTGGGTCAAGAGCATTGGATACTGAAGTCAATCTAATTAAGCATGAGCATAGCAAGAGAAACTTTGTTAAAATGAAAGCATCAAAACTAAATTTGTATTGGAAGTTAAAACCATTAACTATGCAAAAGTTAATAAAAGAATATCTCATAAGATGACATTTAATAAATGTTTTAAATATTATGTTAAGCAATAAATAATTTTTTACAATTACATTTTTTCTTTACATTTATTCACTTTACATTTTTTATGCACCTCACACCATAGTTATTTTTTTTTGCTACATAGTTACATATGCCTGGCAAACTGTATCTGAGGAATTCTGGTGGGTATGAAGTGATTTTAAAAGTTCAATTATCTGAGCAAGGAATTCCATCTTTTCGTTTAGAACTTCTGCCCCGGAGTATGGGCATCTCGATTTATATTCATTTCTTTCCTCCCCTAAAAGAGAGGGAGAAATTTTTAACTGGAGCTAATAAATCAGCACTCTAGCGTCGATTTAAATTTTAGAGGAAAAATTGTCTCCCACCCGACTCAAGACAATTTTTCCTCTAAAATTTAAATCTATGCTAGAGTGCTGATTTATTAGCCAATATGAAATACGTCGAGCTTATTTCATTATTTATTTAAACTGGAGGTGAAGGAGATCGATCATAATGATTTTTTATGCCAAATGAAAGCTTTGACATGGGGAGTGCCACTACAATCTAGAGTTTCAGACCCGAGCAATGCCACTAAATCTGCTAGTAATAAATAAATTATTTTATACACCTTGAGTGATTTTTCCCCCTAACTCTAGAGGGTAAGAAAATGCAACTTTTTCATTTAAAGGTATAAATAAGATATGCTTTGTGTTTTATAGGACTAATAATATATAATTATTTATATTTTCCAATCACTCATTATTACGAATTACTACTGTTAAAGGGTGCAAAATTCAAAAATGAAAAACTCATTTTCATTGAAAGCGAGCATCCACATTTGTCAGAGATGACATGTTATCCTTCTAGTGTTTTTCTTGCTTCGCACACTACGCAGTCTTGGAAGAATTCTAGTTTTTGGGAGGGTGAGAGGAATCAATCTTATAAAATGAGCCCATTGTAAACTTGAGGGCAATATTCCAGATTTTAGCGATTTTTATAACACACCTGCATCTAATAATCGCAAATGATTCTTTAAAAAAAAATCCCTATAAGCACTCTGCAATGGCTTATCTATCACCTTATCTATCACACCATCTATTGACAGAGAGGGAGATAATCGAAGTGCTACTGCTGCTCAAATATCTGAGAGGCATTTATGTATGAATGGGCTTCATTTCTTCACACATTTGAGAGATGTTAATGTAAGCCAAAGGGTTAAACTAAAATTAAAGTATGCATTTTTATTTTCATAATTTTTGTTGCTGTGATGGTCATATGATTTACAGTAAGTGTCAAATAATCTGTTGTAAATGCAAATTGTGAATGCTGAGGATCCTAGCAACTACTTCTAGTTTGTACAGGACTTCTCATACACAGCATGTCCCACAATACCAAAATCACTGCTGAGCACTACTTCAGTCAGAGTTAACATGCAAAGTTTGTCTGCTGTAACAGTAGCTAGACCTAACCATTATCCCAGTTAGGGCCAAATCTTAACTGTTTATCAAGTGGGAATTAAAAAAGGAAATAAATTTAAAATATCATATATTTTAAAGTGTCTTTTATGCTTTTTTTTTTACTCAATAGTTAGAA
Organism: Ryuthela nishihirai; assembly: GCA_038380435.1. Lineage (NCBI taxonomy): Eukaryota > Metazoa > Arthropoda > Arachnida > Araneae > Heptathelidae > Ryuthela > Ryuthela nishihirai. The sequence goes on along the minus strand of JAWZYU010000029.1, from coordinate 1,675,845 downwards.
GTGAAATAAACTTCAGAATTTTTTTAAACATTTCATGAGAATTCAATTGAAAACATGCCCTCCTTTGAGTCCATTTCTAGCATTTTGTCCTCCTTTCACAACATTGGTGTCTGGTAATCCTAGCAATAAGACCCATAACAAGGCTTACTGGAATCATGATTGCACTTTTAATGAACTTAAAATATTTCAAGCACGTGTCTTGCTGTTTATAAGTCAAGCTCATATTAAAATTATTATTAATTAGAAAGATATACAAGAATGTACATACTATCATCACTAGCATAAGATCTGGTCAATCAACTGATGTATTGTAATAAAATCACATTTAAAATTATCAGAGTTAAAGTATTTATATTTATTACACAATATACTGAATCAACTTAGTTAATATGAAATAATGATATTATAAGCCCCGGGCAAGGCATGGATGTGTGTGTTGTTTTTCTGCTGAGGTCCTGCCATACTCACAGACCTACTATGGCATATAAACTGACAGGCTCCTGTCAGATCTCTGTGACAAGCAGCTGCTTGAGGGGGGATTTTTATTTATTTTGTTCTCTGGAATTCTCTCCAGATTCAAACTCAATAGAATATATATAAATATAGGATACCATGGAAAGATGTATTGCCACTCTTCAACCTCTCTCTTCAAACCCTGCAGGATCTTGAGATTGTTCTTATTGTTTGGGGACTTTTTTGCCTTCGTTCTCTGGATTGATGGCATGAATTGGCACTGTCAGACTGTGTTAGTGCTTGAGTGTCTGCATCTCATATTAACTATACATTTTATACTCAAAACTGCTCCCTATTTCACCTACTTACCTTTATTTGTTCTTTTAGAGTATATGTAAAGCCTTTCGGCCAACATTTTCATGACTTATCACAACATTATATCTATCTTCCTGTGAAATTTGATTAAATTTGTCCAAATATATTTTGAGATATGAGCATCTTATTCATCCATGCTTAAATTTTGATGTGTATTTTAGCAATTTTAAATGGTTTATTCATAAGCATCATTCATCCAGCTTCATAAAATGACAAAGAACTAGTTGATTAGCAGCTGGATTCCCAAAATGACAGAAGTTACAATAAGCTTACATATTTCCAGGGTAAGGGACTTATATTAATGGAAATACTTTGTTATTGTAAGGGTGGGGAGCATATTGCATCCCTTGCCACTGCCTCTCAATATTAAGGACATCAATATAAACTCTGAATTTGAAATCAACCATACAAAAACAAAACTTGAAATGTAGCAAAATTTTAAAACTATAAATTTTTAAAGCAAATACACATATTCATACCAAATAAAGCTATACATTTTATAATTATGTTTTTGCTATTCAATATAGTTAAAATATACAGCTTACCCGGCATGTAGCGATTAATTCTTCATCCATTAAATAGTTGTAATGAGACCTAAGTGAATCCCAGAATTCATCCTTTGCAGTGGGGCTGCGGTGTATCATTCTGTCTCGATCTAATAGAGAATTACGGAAAAAGCAAGAAGTAACAGCATTTCTTGATAAGCACTTTTCTTCTAATTTCATTTCTCTTTCCTGTTTCACTGTACAGACATTACTATTTGTGTGCAAAGATGACTGAGACAGGAATGAATTCAACTTGCCTTCTGATATGATACTATTTTCAACTCTATCACTTTCACAAATATTGTTATAACCTACATAAAAATATTTATGTGAAATTATTATATTGCTTTGTCACTGAAAAGATAGCAAAATGCTTAAAAAGTATATAACAAATAATTAAAATCTTCACAGAAATCCTGCTACTACAATTATGTTAAAACAGAGTTGCAGTGAATATCAGCAACCATTTGGATTGCTGATATTCACTTCTAACCTCATCATTACTTACAAAGTTGAACCACCTAATGCCCAAGATAAGCATCTAGAAAGGCATCAAGTTTCTTGTTATCATCTTTAGTCTTTAGATGTATACGCCTTTTTTTCCACACTCTCCATAGATTTTTAAAAGTCCCAGTGGCATCCTTCTATTTATCTCATGCCACACATCACCAGTATCTATTACACAGCTTCCAAGAAAATTAAACTGTGACATATGCTCAAAACTGCAATCATTCAGATTAGCTGAATCACAGCCTACCTGACCAATTTTCATCACTTTAGTTTTTCCTATCACCAAACCTACTCTATTACCAGTCTCATCAACAGCCCTAATGAACGAATTCATCTCATCAACATCAGTAGCCAAAAGGGCCAAATCATCTGCATAATCTAAATCAGGAATTTTGAAATCTCTAGACCATTTAAGGCCATTTAAAATCTTTCCCTCACAAAGAATTTCACATTACCTAATCAATAACAAAACTAAAGAGAAAAGGAGACAAAATGCACCCTTGTCTAACTCCACTAGCAATGCTAAACCAATCGTTGCAAGACATAACAACTCTCACACACAACTCAGTGTTATTATAGACAGCTCTCATTACTCTAACTTATCAGGTATTCCATATGATCTAACAATCAACCACAAATTATGTCAATCAACACAGTCAAAAGCCTTTTTGAAATCTATAAAGTTAGCAACCATAAGTTTCTGAAACTCTAAACATTTCTCAAGAATCTGCATAAGTGAAAATATTTGATGAGCAGGAAAATAAAAAAATGTGCAATATACCCAAATGCTGCACATGAGAGTATGAATTCCTAGGACGGAGGTGGTGGTTGAATTAATGCAGAGTATGATTACCCCTGACAGTTATGGAAGTCAGTGAATTCCTATACCACTGAAGAGGCTATTGAGGTTTCATAATAACAAAGCCCACTCCTCCAGCACAGTAGATTTAAGCCCATAGAAAGCTCTTGGACAAAATTCAAATTCACCTGCCCAAAACATATCACACATGTTCAATTGAAAACAGGTCAAGGGATCTGGCAAGCAACTCTATTCTCTGAATATCTTCACTTTGAAGGAAATCATTCACCATAAGAGAGAGCCCTATGAGGAGAAACACTCTCATCCTGAAGTGAAATCAAGACGAAGTGCATTCATGAAAAGCCTCCTAGGGTGCAAGAATTTCATCTTTATATTGCTGAGCAGTCAGAGTGCCTTCCTGAAAGAGTCAAAGTTCTGTGCAGTTTATCACCATGGTACCAGTCCATCACACCACCAATACCAAAATGGTCCCTTTCTCTGAGGTTAGAGAAGTTGTCGGAAGTTCCTCCTTCTTTCCAGATGAACAAATGTCAAAACCTGAGATAAAACTAGATCTGGGCTCATCTATGAAGAACACATTTGCACTCTAGCCTTGGTTCCAAAGTCTGCACCATGTTAAACAGGTTCTTCTGTTGAAGGGGGTGAGAGGGACACAAATCATTTATCTTTGTGCATAGACTTCATTTATGCAATCTTCTGTGCACAGTGTCTTGAAACTCTCCTCTCTGGCTGCTGAGAGTTAGCAAGACAGCTGCCTACCTGTCATTTCCTTATGCAGTATTACTGTTAAAGATAACAGTAATCTTGAGCAGTTGTGGTATGGAATAACCTTGTACTTCTTTATGACTAATCTCATCTGTTTCTTTAAATTGTCTCCTAGTCTTGAGAAGACATTTTATGCTACAATTAGGGCTCTGGATACATCAATCTAGAATTGAACCCCTTCTATCCTACTTCTCACCACCAGATACAATCATACATAAATATCCTTGTGACATGATAAAATCAAATTACTACCAAAGCTAACACCAGGCTGGCAGGAATGGAAATATGATGACTGCAGCCACATGCTCTTTAATAGCAACCTGAATTAGCATATTTGTAGTTGCATCAGATAAATTACACATGCATTTTCTTCATCTACAGAAAAAAAACTGACATCTCACAAATCTCATATACATTTCAAGAAGTGACAGTCTTTAAAATTGGTCACCAGTGTACCTAAAGCAACAAATACTTGGCCTCACCATATTAATCAATTAACTAGTATTTTTATTACTTTGGTTTAATAAAAATATTGAATTTTTTCAGTCCATAATAAGAAGTTATGAAGAAGATAATACAATACATAAATAACTCAGTGTCCAATATTAAAATATATATTTACACTTTTCTCACTGATAGTAACAGAAACTGTTATAAATGTTCATATGAAAAATGATGTCTTCAAGATAAACACATCATGAAAGTCAGAAAGTCCCTTGGAACATAAAGATGAATTTATTTCATGGTTCTTATGCGTTATTATTCAAAGGTTACAGAAGAAAACATCACTTCCCAGACATATAAAAGGATGTCACAAACTAATTAGAACAACTTTCTGCATGTATTCAAAACATACACAGTATATTATAATTACAGTATATTCATAATTCATATTGTGCTAATATTTACTTTCTTTTCTTAACTACAAACAAAATGAAACATAAGTGCAAAAAAAAACACAGGAGACATAACTTTCCTAACAATGATGTTGTGAAATAAATCTTTGTATTTATTATTACTCACTGTGTTCACTTGAAACAATTTAAACATTCCAGGTTCAGAAATAGTTTAGAAATACTATGAAATTGTTCTGCCACCTAGTAAGGATTATTTTAAAAAAAAAGACTATTCTTGCATTCAAAACTGTATGAATTGTCACTCAGTTTTGACCAAATCAGTCTTGGGAACTGCAAATTTGGAACAAGATCATTTCCCAAGCCTAGCTTCAGCAAAATCAGGAAGCAGTTGGGTTGTTTTACTTCTGAGCAGCACTTTTTTGCACACCATGGGCTAAATGGCCAGGTCATGTGGACCATGAAGCCTCTGAGAAGATTTGGGGGAGGAGACCCACTGGAACAGCTGTTGGGAGACAGATGGTAATCTCTTGTCAAGGCCATCCAGCATGTTCTTTAATGTGCACAGGGTATGGCTCTCCTGCACATGGAGCCATGGCTTAATGTCCCATCCAATGGACGGCGGCCTTCCTAAGGCCATCGGTGTCCCCTATGATCGTAGGCAAGGTGGGGAAATTTGTGGAGATAAATCTCAACGCTGACCCAGCTGGGATTTGAACCTGGGAACTACAGATTACGAGCCTGGCACACCATTGACTGAGCCACCCCCGCCCCTCAGGAAGCAGCCTAAAAGAGTTATAGAAGTGTTATTTATATTAAACCTTCCAGTGTTCACATCGTCTGCATATTTTGACAGAATTTGCAATGAGAGTGGAGGATGTATGCATCTGTTTGTATTAGAACAAAAGTATTAGATTTAAAAAAGAAATTGCAGTTTGAAAATTTTCTTATATATATTATATAAAAATACATAATTAAAGATTGAAAAATAATATATTATTTTTTCAATCTGAAAAAAGACTCCCTGGTTGAAGACATTAAACTACAATATAAATAATTTGTTAAAGCCATCTGATTGCCATTTCTTAGAAATGTTATACTATATTGCAGATTTGTTTATTTTAATGTTATTCTATGCTAAATCAACCAGAGCCAGGTGGGATTTGAACCCACAACCTCCTGATGTCGTCATCAAGAGGTTGTGGGGTTCAGATCCCACCTGGTTGAAGACAATTTTTCCTCTTCACTCATCTTCTCCTGTTAATTTAAAAAAAAATATTCATATGTCTAAATACATGGTACTACTGATCAAACAAAAGGTGAGGCAGATTATGATTTGCTCACAAAAAAAAATGGTAATCAGGAGGTTCTTGTGACTGGTTATATGCACATGACTGAGAAAGCTCTGGAGAAATAATCCCCAGATGCACTCAAAAGACAATGATTGATTGGAGTATAGCATAACATCAGCAGTAGAGGAGAGATTGATCAGCAGCCAGTAGCTCAGAGGTCAGAGCACCTGACATGTCATTGGGAGGTTGTGGGTTCAGATCCCACTCGGCTCAAGACAATTTTTCCTCTACACCCATTTTCTCCTGTTACTTAAAAAAACAGCTTGATAAATTGATATATATATATATTCATACTGATATATTGATAAATATTCATTAAAATATTCATAATTAATTATCATGATTTTGAATATTTATATCCATCATCAGATTTAATGTGATGTTCAGAAGGATACATAAGAAATCTTTTTTAAATTGCATAAGAACAATATGATGCATGTTAAATTTGAAGTATCAGATAGAAAACATGATATATCATTCAGCAGATATGTGTATTCAATACTGATTATTGCTATGTCATTTTTATCAACAAAATGAACCCAACAAGTTTGAATGGATAATAATTAAATTAATATAATTTGATTTAATTATCATCTTGATTTTTAAATAAAATATTTTATTGCAGAAATTATTGTAATAAAATTAACCATGCTGCAGGAATATGAAGGATATCAGGATCACAACAATAATCGATAGTTTTCAGTATATTTTAGTTTAAATATTGTATGTGGTGAAGCAATGATGATAGCATTATCAAAGTTCCATTTGCTTCTTTATTCAATACTGCATTGCAAGTACAGTAGGTTTATACAGTTTGATTCAATTAGATGTTTCTTTATTCTTTCTTATGAAGACCTTTTTGTCTTATCAATATAGCTTAAAGAGGCATTGTATGAATTTATTGGTACATGGTAAACCCCATCATTTATAGAGTCCAAATCTCTGTTTTAATTAAATTTAATGTGTTGGTAAACAGATTTAATAGGAAATGTATATTGGTGTTTTTACATTATATTATTTAAGAGATAGTTCATTTTTGGATGATATTGTACAGAGTATGTTTTATATTGTTTTCACATTTATATTTTTTAAAACATTATTGTTGATTTTCAGATTTTTTTTATTTTGTTGACTAATCAATGGGATATCCAGCATTTTGACATAACCTAACTAGAGCAGTAATTTCTTTCTTTAGATGGTAACAGCCATTGCAGTATCTACATGCTTTGTGCAACAAGTTTCTTATAGCAGAAAATATAATTTTTTTGGTGTAAAGGAATCGAATGGTATTAAATAGCCTACTTTCTGTTCCAGGGAAAGTTCTTTGCATGATTGTGCTTAATATAATTAAGAATATGGTTGACAGGCAATTGTGTGATGAGCAATGTGGATTCAGAAGTGGTAGGGGATGTGTGGATCAAATATTTTCTCTTAGGCAGATTTTTGAGAAATGTTTAGTTTCAGAAACCTTTGGTTGCTAGCTTTGTTGATTTCAAAAAGGCTTTCGATTCTGTTGATCGTCATAATTTGTGGTTGATTTTGAAACCATATGGTATACCAGACAAGTTAGTTAACATAATGAAAGCTCTCTCTAATAACACTGAGTAGTGTGTGAGAGTTGGTAAGTCTTGTAGCAATTGGTTTAACATTACTTCTGATGTTCGACAAGGGTGCATTTTGTCTCCTTTCCTCTTTAGTTTGGTTATTGATTATGTAATGCGAAATTCACTTCGAGGGAAAGGTTTTGGCCTTAAATGGGCTGGAGATACGAAAATTTCTGATTTAAATTATGCTGATAATTTAGCCCTTTTGGCAAATGATGTTGATGAGATGAACTCTTTCATTCGAGCTGTTGATGAAACTTGCAGTAGAGTAGGTTTGGTTATAAATAGAGAGAAAACTAAAGTAATGAAAACTGGTCAGGCAGGTTGTGATTCAGTTAATCTGAATGGTTGCAGTCTTGAGAAGGTTCACAGTTTAATTATCTTGGGAGCTATGTAAGAGATAATGGTGATGTGTGGCATGAGATTAACAGACGAATAGGGATTGCTGCCGGGACTTTTAAGAATCTATGGAAAGTGTGGAGAAATAGGCGTATACACCTAAAGACTAAAATTAGACTGTATAATAGTTTGGTTCTTTCTAGGGTTAGTTATGGTAGTGAAACTTGACACTTTGTAAACAAGATAACAGGAAACTAGATGCTTTTGATTCCAGATGCTTACGCAGTATCTTGGGCATTACAAACCATTCGATACTACTTCAATATCTCCATAAATAAAAGAAATCTCAAATCGAGTTTATAATCATGTAGAATGAAACTGAATACATTTTCTTGCCCATGTGAAACCAAATCTATCACCATGCAAATCTAAACTAGTTGCATTTTTGACTGTGTAAAACAGAGACCATGTAAATCGAGGAGTAGGTATATACAAAAAGCCTACATCTGTCAGCAATTTAATACCATTCTTTTATATCAAGAAAATTGCATTGAAAGAGTTAGGGTGAACAATATCAAGGAGCCCCCTAATAGGAGGCATGGGAAAAGACCTGTTCCCCCACTGCTAAAGGCTGAAGCCACCCATGCTGGTAGGAACTTCAAGCACCACTTTTTCAAGCATCAGATGACCTGCTGAGACACATTACTACAGTTTAGGACTGGCAACACCAAACTAGCTAAATGAGATTCAGGTACCTGCAATGACCTCTGATCAGGATTATCCACCAGCTGATATAAGGTATCCAGTGCCTCTGTTCACCTAGGGCTACCAACTCACAAGCAAGTAGAAAACACAGCAGCAGATTTTCCTTCAACAGAGGCCAACCAGTGCAGCAAGTTCAGTTTCCATAATCAAGTGAAGTTGGCTATTTTAAAATGTCTACAGACATTTCTATGTTTATATATACACTGGTGGAAACTGAAAAAAGAACACCCAGAAGGAATTCCTTTAGGAATGTCATATTATAATTTAATAATTAAGGGCAGCAGACTGAAAGTCATTGGATGAAATAATGACGTCACTGAGAATGACAACATGCAAATGTATGCAGTGTGTATTTAAGGACTAGGGTGTGAAGAAAGAAGTTATTCATCTTCTGTCATATTGTTCAGTGCTCTTTGAAGAAGCTACCATGCCTGGAGGACACAGGCACACGTTTGTTCAGTTAACGGAGTTTGAGTGAGGTTGTATAGTGGGTCTTCGGGAAGAAGATTGGTCTTTTCAACAAATTGCACAGTGTTGGACGAGAGGTATTGGCAGTGGAACGATGGTGGCATCAATGGTCAGAAGAGCATTCACACACTTGCAGACATGGTTCCAGGCAACACAGATTTACAGCCACACGAGAGGATCGGTATATCAGGTGGGTGGTGATGGCAGAGCAGACAGCTATGGCATCACAAATTCGATCCTCTATTGTACCGAGGGTGTCTACAAGAACGATACACAATCGTTTTTTGGAAGCAGGCCTATGGGCACACATGCCACTGACACCATTACCACTCTCAAGCATGTTTGCAGTGGTGTCAAGAACGAGTTGATAGGAGGGAAGAATAGCAATCTGTGGTCTTCAGTAAAGAAAGCTGATTCTGCTTAGGAGCATCTGATGGTCATTTACACGACCAAAGGCAACAAGGTGAACAGTTTCTTCCATCATGCATCTGCCAGAGACACACAGGGCACATGCTGGGCATCACGGTGTGGGGAGCGATTAGCTATCACTCTCATATGTGTCATGTTTGTACAGGGTACACTGAATAGCAATATCAGCAACATCGTATAGCTGGTCGTCCTGCCATATTTCAGTGTAATCCCAAATGAAATATTCCAGCAGAATAACACCTGCCCACACTCTGCCCGGGCAACTCAACATGTTCAAGCAGTGCACCAACTCCCTTGGCCATCACACTCTCTGGACTTAGCTACAATCGAGCCTTTCTGGGACTGGATCGCACAAAGACTCTTCCGCAGACCGCAGCAGGCAACGACCATCGCTGAATTATGTGTCCAAGTTGAAAGCACACAGAATGGTATCCCCTATAGTGTGATATCCAGCATTTGTACGACTGACCTCATGCCAGATTGGAAGCTTGTATTGCTGCTCAAGGAGGTTCAACACTTTATTAAAATCTGCCTTTTGTAAAATGTAATACTCATTAAAAGGTACAATAAACATTGATTCACTTCACACGTGTGATCACTGTCCTTTCTCAACAAGTTGTTTCTACTAAATAAATCTCATAGATTACGCTTCTATTGTTAATGGTGTTCTTTTTTCAATTTCTGCCAGTGTATATCTAGAATGATCATACATCTACAAAACATAGAGCATAAGCATCTAGAATGAAAAGAATCAAAAATTTTGTCAACACTGCTCTGTCAAATAAAAGAAAAAACAATAACCAAAGAATAACCAATCAACACAAATAGGTCATGTTATACATGAAAAGAGGATTAAACTAGGGTTAAGAAAATACAAAACTGGATAGCATATCAGGTGCCAGGCAATATTAACTTGCCAAATAAAGTTAAATGAGGGTTCGTTAGGTATATGGGTGTTACTTATTAAGTAAGAAATCTAAAGATTGTCAAATTTTTAAAAGTTACATCTTTATAAAAATCAATTATCATTGCTTAGAAGAGAAAAAGTCAAAATATTCATTTAACAAAGTTTATTTCCAAAAACTCATGACTCACCATATAAACTGATGAATACAAAATAGTCTGAGCAAATAAAAGCTCATTTAAACATCTCCAAAACTGACAAACTTCTCAGCTAACATCGTTCTCTATCTCATTCTCTACTATCATCCTACCTTCCTACTAACTCCGTCACTAACGTCACTTAGTATGCATGTGGCATACAGCTGACACACGTATGCTGGGAAAAGCATTTGCATAATCTTATGATCACGCACTCACTATGATGCAAGAGGGGGCGTGTTTTTAATGCACACATTAGCAGCTGTCAATCAAAAGCCGGAGTTGCTCATCGCAACTCCTTTAGCAGATCAGGATGTGGGAAAATGATGGCCGACTAAAAATAATCTCCAAAATGAAAAATATAATGTAAATAAACTGGTTAATATATATATAATATATAAGGTTTATATATAGATAGATATAGTATAAAAAACTGGTTAAGGAAAAGTAAAAGTGAATGGATAGACCATCACAAGGGATATGTAAAATAAGCAATTTTTTAAAAACATGCAAGGTTCTACTGTATTTTTTGCATTTTAAATTCATTATCATCCATCCTCCACAAGCAGCCATGGGCTATGGAGGTTCAACAAGATTGCACAATTTAGTGTTCTACACACATCTCTCCTGAGCTACATCTGCTTTACCTAGCCACAGTAGCCCAATTCTAATAAGGTCCTGTTTGACATTGCTCACCACATCCTAGGTCTCCTTTTCTGGGCACACTTTTCATAACCCTATTCGATAATCTATAGGTATGCATAAGGGCAACATGCCAAACCAATGTAATTTCTCTCTACACAATATGCCGTTCAAAGGAAGTTGCTGACTCCTTTCCCAAACCACATTATTACTTACAAAGACAAATCACCTAACACCAAAAATACTGTATAAGCGTCTAGAATTAAAAGTTTCAAGTTTCCTGTTATCTTGTTTATAAAGGGTCCATGTTTCACTACCATGACCAACTGTAGAAATAACCAAACTATTATACAGTCCAATTTTAGTCCTTAGGTGTATATGCTATTTCTCCACATTCTCCATACATTCCTAAAAAACCCAGCAGCAATCACTATTCATCTGTTTATGATGATCCACACATCACCAGTATCTGTTACATAGCACCCAAGATAATTAAACTGTGACACCTGCTCAAGACTGCAACCATTCAGATTAACTGAATCACAGCCTGCCTGACTAATTTTCATCACTTTAGTTTTCTCTCTGTTTATAACCAAACCTACTCTACTACCAGTTTCATCAACAGCTCGAATGAAAGAGTTCATCTCATCAACATCATTTGCCAAAAAGGCTAAATCATCAGCATAATCTAAATCAGAAATTTTCGTATCTCCAGCCTATTTAAGGCCAAAACCTTTCCCTTTAAGTGAATTTCGCATAACATAATCAATAACCAAAGAGGAAAGGCGACCAAATGCACACTTGTTTAACACCAGAAGCAATGCTAAATTAATTGTTACAAGCTTTACTGACTCTCACATGGCTCAGTGTTACTATGAGGAGCTTTTAATTATGTTAATTAACTCATTTGGTATGCCATTAAGATCTCACGATCAACCACAAATTATGATGGTCAAGAGAAAAAAAGTTTTTTTGAAATCTACAAAGCTAGTAACCAAAGGTTTCTGAAATTCTACACATTTTTCAAGAATCTGCCTGTGAAAAATCTGATCAATACATCCTCTATCACTTCTGAATCCACACTGCTAATAACACAATTGTCCATCTATGATGATCCATCCTGATCATTCAATAAATTTTACTTTATTTATCCCCATCATCCTCAAGCAGTCATGGGCTATGAAGGTCTAACCAGACCGTGCAATTTAGTTCTCCAAGCATGTCTGTCCTGAGCTACATCTGCTGCATCTGGCCACTGAACACCAATTCTAACAAGGTCCTGTTTGACATTGCCCACCGCATCCTAGATCTACCCCTCTCTGTCTGAGGCCTTTAGGCACACTGTTCATAACCCTATTCGCCAATCTATAATTATCCATATGGGCAACATGGCCAAACCAATGCAGTCTCTCTCTGCACAATATGCTGCTTAAAGGAGGTTGCCAACTCCTTTGCCTAACCTCATCATTAGTTACAAAGTTGAACCACCTAATACCCAAGATACTGCATAAGCATCTAGAATCAAAGGCATCTAGTTTCCTGTTATCACGTTTACAAAGTGTCCAAGTTTCACTACCATAACTAACCCTAGAAAGAACCAAACTATTATACAATCCAATTTTTGTCTTTAGGTATATACGCCTATTTCTCCACACTTTCCATAGATTCTTAAAAGTCCCGGCAGCAATCCCTATTTGTCTGTTAATCTCATGCCGCATATCACCATTATCTGTTACATAGCTCCCAAGATAATTAAACTGTGACACCTGCTCAAGACTGCAACCATTCAGATTAACTGAATCGCAGCCTGCCTGACCAATTTTCATCACTTTAGTTTTCTCTCTGTTTATAACCAAACCTACTCTACTACCAGTCTTATCAACAGCTCGAATGAAAGAGTTCATCTCATCAACATCATTTGCCAAAAGGGCTAAATCATCAGCATAATCTAAATCAGAAATTTTCGTATCTCAAGCCCATTTAAGGCCAAAATCTTTCCCTTGAAGTGAATTTCGCATAACATAATCAATAACCAAACTAAAGAGAAAAGGAGACTAAATGCACCCTTGTCAAACACCAGAAGTAATGCTAAACCAATTGCTACAAGACTTATCAACTCTCACACATGACTCAGTGTTATTATAGAGAGCTTTCATTATGTTAACTAACTTGTCTGGTATACCATATGATTTCACAATCAACCATAAATTATGATGATCAACAGAGTCGAAAGCCTTTTTGAAATCAACAAAGCTAGCAACCAAAGGTTTCTGAAACTCTAAACATTTCTCAAGGATCTGACAAAGTGAAAATATCTGATCCACACATCCCCTATCACTTCTGAATCCACATTGCTCATCACGCAATTGACTATCAACCAGATTCTTAATTCTATTAAGCACAATCATGGAAAGAACTTTACCTGGAACAGAGAGTAGGCTGATACCCCTATAGTTATCACAAGAACTGCGATCACTTTTTTTGAAAATAGGGATAATAATAGATCTGGTAAAATCCTTATGAACCATGCCTTTATCATAAAAGTTATTCAAAATTTCAGTATCCAAGTGGTAACCGAAACATTCTCTGTTCTAAGCATTTCCATAGTAATTTCATCTACCCCTGGGGATTTATAAAGTTTAAGTTTAGCAATAGCCAAAATAACTGATGTGCTGTGTTATATGGGCAACTTTAAAGCCAGTAAATGCATCTATCATCATTACAAACAATGGGAGTACAACTAACCACATTGTTTAGAACATAACTGAAATGTTCAGCCCACCTAGCCATGACAGAATCCTCACCTTCTATAACCTTACCTTGTTTATCCTTAAATCCCTGTATACCTGTCCATTTTCTACCACACAAAACATTAACTATCTGGTATAGCTCTCTGCTGTTTTGCTGTCTAACTGCTTCCTTGGCATTGTCAGCCAAGCCATCAATTTATCAGATTATTATTATTTTGGGGCTTTTAAAGTGATCATTTCTCTTATCCCATACCACAAGAAGAGTTGCACACTCTTTTTTGATTGACAGCCACTAATGCATGCAAGACATACCAGCTCTTGCATCATAGCTAGAGTGAGTGTACAATCGTAAATTTATGCAAACATGTACTTTCCATGGTGTATCACACACGTCATTTGCACTCCACATTTATATCAAGTGATATTAGGTCACAGAGACTAGTAGTAGAGAGACAGTTAGTAGTTGACAGAATGAGTTGGTAGAATGTTGGGAAGTTTTGTTGGAGCTCAGAGGAATGATTTTTTTCAGACTGAGCTGTTAGTTGCTCAGATATTTGTAAAAGGAAGAATTCACTTTGGTGAGTCTATTTTTTGGAAATAAAATTTATTTGTTTTATGAAATGGTTTCTGACTTCTAGTTTTTTTTCTTGAGCAGATTTTGACAATCTTTTTGATTTGAAATCTTTTCTTCTAAGTAATATTCATTATATTAAGAACCCCAATTTAACTTTATTGGCAAGATTAATTGCATGGTAATTGAGCTATCTGATAATTTAACATATATTTTGGATCAGTTACAATGTCCATAGTAAAGAAAGTAACAAACATTTTGGAACATTACAGAGCCAGAAAAGAAGATGATGCACCGAACACAGGGACTGTGTATATATATATATGTATAAATTGTATGTTATTTAATGTGATTGTCAAAGTTTAACAAATTTTTGAGCTCATTAGTTATGTAAATCATAAATTTAACAGTTTAAGCCTAATTTTTGTTGAGCAAGACGCATAACTATTGTATTAGCAAAGGTACTGAAAATCCAGTGCAGTTACTGCTGATTGTTAAGATTTGTATTGTATTTATGTAAAGATTAGGAGTGTCCGGACACACACAACACGATAGATAAACCTTTCTGATAAGCAAGTTTATTGCAGGCTTAGTATAACTTTAATATTGTATTTCTTCTATACCTTTGAGCACTGTTCAAGAAAAAAAAAAGTTTAAATTTTGGCAGATCGCTAAACATGTCTGCTAGTAATGGGCGATTCCGCCATTATGACTACCAACTTGGCAAAAGTAAAAGATAGGTTGCAGGATGTGATGAAAGAAGCAGAAGTGATAATGAATCTGCTTAAAGATCCTCAGGAAAAAAAGGGGAATGACAACAACCCCTAAATTTACTGACAATGCTACATCAGCTTACGAACCAATAAACTTTGAATGTAAAGTTCCATTTTTTGTTCTGTCAGAAGCAAATGATAGAACAGAGTATTATCAACTGCCTCAATGATGAGTTGTCAATCCATTTATTAACTGCAGTACTTATGTTAATTGGCTTTTAATCTCAGGTAAGGTTCAAAACGTCTGTCATCATGGACATTTGTCAAGTCCATGAAAGAGCATTTCCATTTACATACAGTGCCTGGCAAGAAAAGGGTGGTTTGCACAGTACCTTGTTAATAACATAGGATGTCATCATGGAATAGAATTTTGGGAAGACTCTAAAAATGAAATTTTGGTAATGTATCCACCTTACGATAATTTTACACATCTAGCTACACAACGTTTTTTTTTCACAAAGATAAAGGAGATGATATTGAAACACTCATCTGGGGTACAATAGAGTTATACCAGCTGTACGATGCTGATACCACTGAAATTGACATAATAAACTGCATTATGTCCCAGTTACTTTTGCCTTTAAGAGAATTTTTAGAAGTTATTAAATTTAATCACGATTAAAGCTGTATTACATCAGTGCATTTTAAAAAATTTAGAAGTTAGGCATGTAACTTCAGTTTCAACTTTAGTCAAATTGGCTTAGGAATACAATGCAAGAAGAGAATCTCTAAAAATGGCAATAAATCAACAATGGATACAATCCTCGGCAAAGCAGCAATATGAAATAGAGTCTCGCAAAACTCTCCTGCGTGACCAGAAGTTACATGGTCCAGAGAGTTTGTGCTGAACATGCCTACATTGATGCAGAATGAAAGAAGTAGAGTTTATGTTCTGCAACAAGAGTCAAACAATGAAACTAAACCAAAAACTTTTGCAACGAATAATAAAAAAACTTTTGGATGTAATTTTTGTGGCTGACTAGGGCAAACAGAACAATTTTGCTACAGAAAAAAATGGTAATTCATAAATTCCAATTCATGGTAGGCATAAACTGGAAGAAGAGCTGTGTACCAATTCCCAGTGATGATGCACAAAACCGGCCAGGTCTAGCATCTAATGCCGACCCCACCTTCTCATGGTGCAGACCATTAGTACCTTTCGAAAGAGATATTCTCTTTTGGAAGGGAACGTAAGGAGAGGGCTGCCAGCTCAGTATGGCCTACTGATCTGGTCATCTATGGCCACTTTTTTCTTCTTTTTTTTTTCAACCCTGCTGAGCAGTGGTCAACTTTACAGGGTCCTGGTGCTGACCATTTATACCTACTAGACTGGAATTGTTTATGGATTTGAGCTTGATTATGGATTCTAGACTTGCTGCACTGGTGTGCCTCTGTTGAGGGAGAATCTGCTGCTGTGTTTTCTGTTTGCTTCTGGGTTGCCAGCTCTAAGTGAACAGAGGCATGGGATACCTTATATCAGCTGGTGGATAATCCTGATCAGAGGCCATCGCAGGTACCTGAACTTCACTTAGCTGGTTCGGCATCATCAATCCTAAACTCGAGTAATGTGTCTCAGGCAGGTCATATGGCGCTTGAAAAAGCCCACTTGAAAAGGTGGTGCCTGAAGTTCCTACCAGCATCGGTGACTTCAGCCTTTAGCAGAGGAGGAATAGGTATTTACCCCATGCTTGCAATCAGGGGGCTGTTTGATATTGTTGGCCCTACCTATCACAATAAACCTAGTTTCTTTAAAAATCCTACTAATCATTTTTTTCCGCAGGAACATGGGGACATTACATAGAAATTATTCTCTTGATGTCCTCACGCAGAAATTCCATCGTCATAACCTAAATATTCTAGGATTGCAAGAGACCAGATGGACAGGTAAAGGTGAGATACTTAAAAGTAACTTTAAATTTCTCTTTTCAGAGAGGGAGGATGGAAAGCATCTCCAAGGTGCAAGTTTGCTTCTCAGCAGAATTGCCAGTGATGCTCTTCTAGGATATGACTGCATTAATGAAAGATTTCGTAGGGCAAAATTTAAAACAAAAATTAAAGACTTGAATGTCATCTGTTGTTATGCCTCCACAGAGGACTCTGATGAGAATGAGAAGGATACATTTTATAGCCAGCTTTAGGATATTTGAATTCTGTGAAGAAAGGAGATATTTCTCTTGTGCTAGGTGAATTCAATGCTAAAGTTGGTACTGACTCTGACCTTTTGGGCAGGAGTTTTAGGTCCCTTTGGCATTGGTAGTTCCAATGACAATGGGGAATGACTCCTACAGGTGAGTAAACTTAATGATTTACGAATAACTAACACATACTACAAACATCGGGACATTTATTAATATACATGGGTTTCACCTGATGGGTTGAACAGGAATATGACAGAATATATTTTAATTAACAGCAAATGGGCTAGTTTAGTTAAGAATACTAAATCATACAGGGGAGCCAAAATTGGGTGTGACCATTACCTGGTCAGAGTGTATTGCAGCTGAAGCTTAAGAAATAAAAATCTTAACCTTAGCTAAAGCTAAGGTTAAGAAAATTACCTTCAACACTGAAGGTCTGAAAGATCCAGATATAGCCAAAGCATACCATGATAGGCTATTTAGTCATTTATGACAATCATGGTTTGCTTACTGCTGAAGTTGAGAAAGAATGGGATCAGTTTAAACAGTCTTTTCTTGAAACAAACAGTACTCTTTTGTGTAAAAGGGAACAAAGGAAACAAAATTATTTGAGTGATAAGGATATGGAACTTATTTCTGAAAGTAGGAAGTGCAGGATTAATATGAATCAACACCCTACTAGTCCTAACAGAAGGCATTACAACGAGCTTAATAAACATGTAAAAGATCAGTTAACATCTGTAAAAGATCAGTTAACATCTGATGATAGCTTGGCTGACAAAGCAGAGGAAGCAGTTAGACAGCACAACAGCAGGGGGTTGTACCACATTGTTACTGTTCTATGTAAGAAGAAACAGGTACACAGGGATTGAGGGATAAATATGGCAAGGTGGTTGAAGGTGAGGATTCTGTGATGGCTAGGTGGGTTGAGCATTTCAGAGACGTTCTAAATAATGTGATTATTTCTACTCCCATTGTTTGTAATGAAGATAGATGCATTACTGGCTTTTATGATGGCCCTATATCACATTCTGAAGTCTAATTGGCTATCTCTAAATTAAAACTGCATAAATCCCTAGGGGTGGACGAAATCACCACTGAAATGCTTAGAGCTGGGAACATTTGTGTTGTTTTATGATAAAGGTGTTGTTCCTAAGGATTTTACTAGAGTTATCATTGTCCCAATTTTTAAAAAAGGTGATCGCAGTTCTTGTGATAATTTTAGGGGAATTAGTTTACTTTTTGTTCCAGGTAAAGTTCTTTGCATGATAATACTTAATAGAATTAAGAATTTGGTTGATGGACAACTGTGTGATGAACAATGTGGATTCAGAAGGGGTGGGGATGTATTGATCAAATATTTTTACTTAGGCAGATTCTTGAGAAATGTTTAGTTTCAGAAACCTGTGGTTGCTAGCTTTATAGATTTCAAAAAGGATTTTGACTGTGTTGATTGACATAATTTGTGGTTGATTGTTAGATCATATGGAATACTTGATAAGTTAGAGTAATGAGAGCTCTCTATAATAACACTGAGTTGTGTGTGAGAGTTGTTATGTCTTGCAACGATTGGTTTAGCATTGCTAGTGGAGTTAGACAAGGGTGCATTTTGTCTCCTTTTCTCTTTAGTTTTGTTATTGATTAGGTAATGTGAAATTCTTTGCGAGGGAAAGATTTTAAATGGCCTTAAATGGTCTAGAGATTTCAAAATTCCTGATTTAGATTATGCAGATGATTTGGCGCTTTTGGCTACTGATGTTGATGAGATGAATTCGTTCATTAGGGTTGTTGATAAGACTGGTAATAGAGTAGGTTTGGTGATAGAGAGAAAAAAACTAAAGTGATGAAAATTGGTCAGACAGGCTGTGATTCAGCTAATCTGAATGTTTGCAGTCTTGAGCATGTGTCACAGTTTAATTTTCTTGAGAGCTATGTAATAGATACTGGTGATGTGCAGCATGAGATAAATAGAAGGATGCCGCTGGGACTTTTAAGAATCTATGGAGAGTGGAAAAAAAGGTGTATACACCTAAAGACTAAAATTCGGCTGTATAATAGTTTGGTTCTTTCTAAGGTTAGTTGTGGTAGCAAAACATGGATCCTTTGTAAGCATGATAACAAGAAACTTGATGCCTTTGATTCTAGATACTTATGCAGTATCTTGGGTATTAGGTGGTTTGACTTTGTAAGTAATGATGAGGTTAGAAGGAGTATTCAAACTCCTTTGAGCAGCATATTGTGCAGAGAGAGACTGCATTGGTTTGGCCATGTTGCCCATATGCATAGCTGCAGATTGGCAAAGAGGATTATGAACAGTGTGCCTAAAGGTATCAGAAAAAGGTGGGACTTAGGATGCGATGGGTAGACAATGTCAAACAGGACCTTGCTAGAATTGGCCACCCTAGGCCAATTCTAGCAAGCTTCAGTTGACCAAATGTGAAGCGATCACCTTATCATCAGTATCTCAGGACTTCCATTAAAGAATTCTGCTAAATAACTACAAAATTAGCTGAAAAAACTTCCCCTTTCTTATTTCCATTGTTTAATTCAAAATAATGTTATACAATTTAGCTATATTAAGAGCAGAATATATTTCCAAAACATTATGGACATGTATATAATTATTAATGAAATTTATGATAAGCATTTTCAAATGTGGGAACAATTGGTAAAATATTACGTACTCTGCTTGTAGACAATTAAGTTGCGAAAGATCAGTTATTATTCTTAAGTGGATAAAAAATTACTTAAATTATCATAAAATGAAATGTCAAATTTTTAAAAATGTGATGATTTATTTGATGGTTTTGGCAAACAAAGAGCTCACAATGAAACGCTTTAATTTTAATCAAAAAACTATTTTGGAAAATTCTTGTGATTACACTGGTTTACAAGATTTTTTATAACATGAAGAATTTTAGCTGCCTTATATTTTTCAGGTGCTGATTTCAGATCTGGCCTTAAAAAAGAGCTAGCAGGTCAAGTTTTTATGTTATTGGTCATTTTGACTCCTATTAAGATCTTCCTATATCAACACCTCCAGGCAACTGGGATATTAGATATTTTACTTTTTGTGGCTGGCAACACTGATTGCCAAGTGGGAGAAAACATGTAACAGTAACCTCACCTCAAGCCACCATTCTTGTTGTTTTCATTGTAGGAGGAACATGGCTGTACGTTGATGAGTGAATTTTGGGGTTTAAATGGCACAAAGGCAGTGTCGCAGATGTGTTAATGTGCCAGATAAGTTTTGTTAGGTGTGTTAAATTATATTTTAAAATCCCAGGGTAATTCTTTGACAAAGATTGTGAAGAAAGCCTATAATTAGTATTTTGGATGTCATGTTGGAAATCAGGACAAAACATGGGCTCCACATGTGTGCTGCATTTTGTGCTTTGTTGGCCTGAATGAGTGGTTGAAAGGTAAGATAAAATTAATGCTCTTTGTAGTTCCAATGATTTGGCGTGAGCCAACTAGTCACTAGCATGATTGCTATTTTCGTTTAGCTCAAGTGTCAGGCTTTTCAAAAAAGAACAAAAGCAAAATACAATATCCAAATGTGCCTTCACCCATAATGCCAGTTCCTCATGTAGATCTTCCTATACCAACACCTCCAACCAACTGGAAGGAGATGGATTCACATTCATTAGAGGGAGACTTTGAGGCACATACAGATCCTGATCCTATATACAACCCTAAAAAGTTAGACAAGCCTCATCTGATTCAGCAAAATAAACTAAATGATCTTTTTCGAGACCTAGGATTTTCCAAACAACAAGCTGAGATTTTAGGTTCAAGACTTCAAGAGTGGAATCTTCTGGTCAAGGTACCAGAGTTTCTCTGTTCAGAACAAGAAATTTGGCTTTATCTGCTTATTACGAGATAAAAGATGGTTTGCATTTCTGCACAGATATTTCAGGGCTGATGGAAGAAATTGGAACAACTCACAGCCCTAAGGAATGGTATCTATTTATAGATTAGTCAAAATTCAGCTTAAAAGTTGTCCTTTTGCATAAACGAAACTTATGAAAGCATGGAAAAAATACTCACTGCCATAAAATATGACCAGTTTAAGTGGACAATATGTGGTGACCTAAGAGTCATCTTTCTCTTGTTCTGGGCTTCAAGGAGACTTCACAAAATTTTGCTGTTTTCTGCGTTTGTGGGACAGTAGGGCCAGAAAGGAACACTACAACACAAAAGATTGGCCCAAAAGAGTTTTTATTTCTGGAAAGAAAAATGCTAGGTATAAACCTCTAGTTTTCCCCTCTGATGTTCTGTTCCCACCACTACAAATCAAACTGGGGCATATGAAAAACTTTGTAAAGGCTATAGACAAAACTGTTAAAGAGTTTTTGAACTTGAAGGAAAATTTTCCAAAACTAAGTGATGCCAAATTCAAAGAAGGGGTCTTTGTTGGTCCTAAGATTAGGAAACTACTGAATGATACTGTCTTTGAAGAAAAACTAAATATGAAGGAGTGCGCTGCATGGAAATCCTTCACGTCTGTGGTTCAGGGGTTTCTGGGAAATCACAAAGAGGAAAACTATCATCAGGTCATTCAAGATCTTCTCAAAAACTATGGAAATCTTGCCTGCTGTACGTCTTTGAAGATCCATTTCTTGCACTCACGTCGACTTCTTTCCCAAGAACTTAAAAGCTGTCAGTGACGACCTTTTCATCACACATTTCAAATGTGTGATAAAAAGGTCACCTACAGTCGTGCATGTAGGCATTGAAATCCTTATGGTCCTCTTCTCCTTCTTGTGGGGAGTAGACCAATGTGCTTTGCTCTGCCTGTAACCATGCACTTGTCCATCGAAACTGGACCATGAATCCCAGATGTACAACTCTGTCTGGGATTTGGTGGTGAAGGTGCTAGACCCTCTCTTTCATCAAGCCATCTGTGTTTGCATGAGCCCTCTGCACCTCCTCACTAGTTCAGAGTCTTTATGTTGAGACCCTCTGCACCTCCTCACTGATTCAAAATCTTTATGTTGAGACCAAAGAATCTTCTTTATCTATTTGCCACCAACAGTATGCTCCACTTGGAACTGTGCTTTCAGTAGGGGAAATGGGGTGGTCAGTTGTATCATTTCAAAACTTATTTAACTAATATTACTAATAATTTACTTACAATACAAAACTTCAATATAGTTTCCTTGCTCTTTCTGCAACAAATTCTAAATTAATATCATCATAAGACTTTTGGCAATATCATTTTCAACTGACAAAAGTGATAATGATGAAAATCTTTCTTGGTTTATTGTCACCTTAAATACTTCTTAATAACTTTGCATCTAGTTAATAGTATTTTCAGCCTGAGAATAAAATTGGAATACAATTCTAATTCTGTACATTTCAAACTGTTCAATTTCTATATGTTTCAAAAATAAACTACAGAGTTTCAAACATTGTTCAATTAGATGAGCTTATTTTTCTGCACATTTTAATTTTCTCATAAAAAATTAATCCATCAAGGCCACCTTCCAATGCTAAATGCAAATCTTTAGAGATTTTATGAGAATGCTTGTATTGAGGCTTTTTAATATTCCATGTCATATAATCAACATTTGTGTTTTTCATAAACTTCAAATTTGTTTTAATATCAGAGCACTGTCAGCTATTCCCAGGTTCGAGTCCCAGCTGGGTCAGCGTTGAGATTTATCTCCGCAAAAATTCCCCGCCCTGCCCACGGTCAGTAGGGGACACCGATGGGCTTGGAAAGGCCGCCGTCCGTCGGATGGGACGTTAAGCCGTGGCCCCGTGTGCGGGAGAGCCATACCCTGTGCATGTTAAAGAACACGCTGGATGGCATTGACGGGAGGCTACCATCTGTCTCCCAACAGCTGCTCCAGTGGGTCCCCTCCCCCAACCTTCTCTGAGCCTTCGGGGTCCATGTGACCTGGCTATTTAGCCCATGGTGTGCAAAAAAGTGCCGCTCAGAGGTAAAACAACCCAACCCAACTGTCAGCTATTTCTTAAAAAGTAATTAATTCGAAAATTTCTTTGACATCTGTTGATGACTTATGAAACTCTTCATAACCAAAATGTATTTTCTTCCTTCCTATACCTTCTTTTTTAACCAGGGTTCAATATTTAATTCGCTTGTTAGCATTTTGGCAGTGAAAACTGAGAATATACATACACATTTCTTCAAATGTACCATTGCCATGTCTATGTATATAGAAACTTGCAATAATGTATTCACCACATGAACTTTAATAAATCATACCAGATTACTAAATTAATCAAAAACTCAAATGATGTAAGCTCTTCATCAACTGATAAAATTTCCAATTTCATTTTTTATGCAATGTTTTCTTGGCAAGTTCATTCAATGCTGCATAAAAATTGGTTACTTGTAATCTAATAGCTTTCTAATTGATATTCCCAGTCTCCTTTCAGAAAACAGCTTTGGATTAAGATATTTCACATACTGTTTAAATAAGTCCTAGCATGATGTTGAACCTGCAAATATAGTGTAAATCTTCCGTAATTTAACTGCCCCCCCAAAAAAAACAATATAATTGAAGACCTGACAATATCTTCCAGAACTAAGTTCAAATTATCATTTCCATGAGGAGTGTAAAAACAAAACTTGGGGTTTTCACTTATACACACTGATATGCTTTCATACTTGCCCCATTGTTATATGGCAATCAGATAAATTTAACCAGAGACCATTAGAGACCATGGCAATCAGATAAATTTAACCCTTCAGAGTTCAGCAGATATTTTAGTTTTCATATAAGCCTTTACCTGTAGTGTCAAAACAGTTTTGAAACATATAAATCATTCTTGAATTTCAGCATTAAAAATAAGCACCCTCTCAAGGAGCTGCTTTGCCACAGAGGTCAGACAAGAACCTGTCAGTTTATACACCATAGTAGGTCTGTCAGGATGGCAAGTACTTCAGCAGAAATACAACACAAGCATCCATGCCTTATCTGGAGCTCGAACCCAGGTTCCTTTGACCAGTAGTGAAGTGCAGTACCATTCTGCTATGAGATGATTGATAGTGTCATCATTTATAGCTATGTGTGCAGAAGTCCCAACCATTAATGTAAATCATATGGTTTATTATATTGGTGTAAAATTATGGAGAGCTCTTCTTGATGGCTAATATCAGCAATAAAATCTAGTATATGAAATAATATTTGGCTTTTAATCACAGTTATTATTTAATTGTTTTATTTCCTTGCCATGCCAGTAATTAACTCATCTTGAATTGCATGTGACAAATAAGTATGTGATCTTTTATTCCCTACAGTTTCAGGCCTGGTACATGCGATATGATCTTTCATTACAGGGTCAAACTTGGTAATTAATTCGATTAAAACCAGGAAATTTCAATTATGCAGCGTATAAAGTATATTGCTATTTCCCCTGAATGGTAAATTGTGTCCAGCTAAATACTGTACTGCTGCAATACTTCATTTCAATATATGAGAGGAGTTCAAAATGTTCTGGACATGCATCTGCAGAAAGAAAAAACCATTGCATTTACCTCAACTAAACTTTTACTATCCTTCAAAGTACACCTCCAGCATCTATGCAAAGTTGCAGATGTCTATGCTAATTTTGGAACGCTTGGTGGTACCCCTGTTAGGAAAATATTCCACAACTCTGAATGAACATTTTGCAAGGTCTTGCACCCTTGGAAAAGTATTCCTAGCAAGTTCCTTTTTAATTTTTGGAAACAATCAAAATATTGCAAGGTGCAAGATTGGGTGAATATGCAGGATACGAGGTAATAAACTTAGTAATAAGTATTGTATCAAAATGTTCAATAAAATAAGTTTGTATAGAACTTTGTGTAAAGAATTCTTTCACTATTCTTCAGTTTTGTACAAGTTTCTTAAGACTGGCATTACTGTTGTTGAATATTCAAACTTCCATAAATACTGAACGAATATTGTTGAAAATCGAGATAATGATTTATTTGATTGAGATCTTTATCTACAATCACATTAAAAAAACTTATTTTAGAAATTACAGAGCATTGATGTTAGCATAGGGATTTTCCTTAATTTAAGGAAACCAGTGTATTTGCCCGACATCCTCCCTCTCCAATGAAACGGAGTTGGGTGCGACAGAATTATTAGCCATAGATTATTTAATATTTATGAAAGTGATATTAGGAACCATAAGTTACAAAGTATTATAATAAATATAATGAAAATGTTTACAAATGCAAAATTTTTTAAAAAGAATCTGTTAAAGTGAAAGTTCATTATTTTGAAAATTGTCTACGAATACTATAGAAATGATATTCTTCACACATACTGATTAAAAACACATTCATAACAAATTGACATCAGATGTAACATTATACTTCAATTAGTTTGATAGAAGAGAGATATATCAAGCAACCATAAAAGTTTGTGCATTTTTTAAGGCAAAATGAAACCATACTTAAAAAGTGAATAAAGATATTATATTCAGGAAAGTAAGCACCAGCACAATCTATAACCTTTTCCCAAAGAGATAAAAAAATAAATAAATAAATCTCCCCTTAAGCAGCTGCTTGCCTCAGAGGTCTGACAGGAGCCTGTCAGTTTATATGCCAAAGTAGAAGATCTGAGAGGATGGCAGGACCTCAGCAGAAAAACAACACATACATCCATGCCTTAACCGGGGTTCGAACCCAGGTCCCTTAGATCAGTAGCCAAGCGTGCTCACCACTCGGCCATGGGACGGCATATGGTGTATGCAGTACAGGTTCACTGAATGACAACCAATGATTTGAACATTTAGTGTTCCTACAAACAATCCATTTTTCATCGCATGTCAACAACCATCCAAAAATGGCTTATTCTTGTGGCATGAGCCACCAAGTAAGTAAGCCACTAGAGTTTGTTGTTGGCAGTCAGTTCATGTGGAACCCATTTCCTCAACCTCCAAATGTTTCCTAGGCAGTGGCTACTTTTCCTTTTTTCTACCCTACTGAGGACTGGTCAACCACACAAGGTCCTGGTGCTGACCATATAATAATAAAATAAATAAATACCTCCTCAAGCAGCTGCTTGCCACAGTGGTCTAACAGGAGCCTATAAATAATAATTTAATTCACGATTAAGTTGCTACATAATAATTAAAAATCATTCACAAGAATGAGGGTGCTTAAACTAGAAATGGTGATTAACATATGCTGACAAGCCCTACGGCCACAGTCAATGCATTTCAACCGTTTCCTTTGCTGGTAGTTAAATAATTATCGATACCAACTGACAATCCATCGCATTATTTTCCTTTGAGTCTAATGCAAATGGAATCTAGAGTAAAGATAAGAAAAGGGAGTTACCAAAAAAAAGCTTTAAAATGATTTTTAATTATTATGTAAGAGCTTAATCGTGAATTAAATTATTATCCATCATAGCTGTGTTAGAATTATTTAATAACCATATAAATTTACTGGAATAAGGCTCTGAGCTTGATTATACATTCTGAATTTGCTGTACTGATGGGCTTCTGTGGAAGGAAAATCTTCTGATGTATTTTCTTTCTGTGGGTTCATGGCACCAAGTGAATAGATTCACAGGATATGTTTTTATCATCTGGTGGATAATCCTGAGCAGAGGTCATCATAAGCACCTGAACTCTTGCTTCTATGGACATCATCAAATTCTACATTGGAGAAAGTCATCCAGTGTGGATGGCTTCAGCCTTTAATAGTTGGGGAACAGGTCTTCTCCCCATGCCTGTAATTAAGGGGCTATTTGATAATGTCTGCATTCCCTCTTCCAATAAACATAATTTCTTTAAACATCCCACTAGCCATTTTCTCTCTATAGGTAGTTGGAATGTGAGGACTCTGCACAGAGATTCTTCTCTTAATGTTCTCACAAAAGAATTCCACCTTTATAATTTAGATATTCTCAGTTTGCAAGAGACCAGATGGACAGTTAAAGGTCAGAAAAAACTGAAAAGAAATTTAAGATTGTTTTTAAGAATCTAAAAACAATCTTAAATCTCTTTTCAGGAAGGGAAGATAATAAGTATCACCAAGGTGGGCTTTTCAGCAGACATGCTAGTGATGCTCTTCTAGGATACGAGTGCATAAATGAAAGGTTTTTTACAGCAAAATTTCAGACAAGCATTAAAGAATTGAATGTTATTTGCTGTTATGCCCCCACTGAGGATGAGGATGAGAAAGATAGGTTTTATGGACAAATTCAGCATAATTTGAATTCTGTCAAGAAAGGAGATATTACCCTTGTTCTAAGTGACTTCAATGCTAAAGTTGGTACTGACTCTGACCTTTGGGGAGAGGTGATAAGTTCCTTTGGTATTGAAAGCTGCAATGGGCAACATCTCCTACAGTAAGTAAACTTAATGGTTTCAGAATAATTCTTATTACAAACACTGTGACATACATATGTATATGTGGGTTTCACCAGATGGGCTGCATGATTGATTATGTATTAATTAGCAACAAATGGACTAGTTCTGTTAGGAATACCAGGTCACTGGATCGGGTTGTTTTACCTCTGAGCAGCACTTTTTTGCACACCATGGGCTAAATGGCCAGGTCACAAGGACCCCGAAGACTCAGAGAAGGTTGGGGGAGGTGAACCCAGTGGAAAGCTGTTTGGAGACAGATGGAAGCCTCCCATCAAGGTCATCCAGCATGTTCTTTAACGTACACAGTGTATGGCTCTCCCACACACAGGGCAATGGCTTAATGCTCCATCCGACGGATGGCAATACCAGATCATATAGGGGAGCTGAAATGGGTCTGATCATTACCTTGCTAAAAGTGTCTTGCAACTTAAACTTAAGAAGTGTTGTGCTAAGGTTAAAAAATTTACCTTTAATCCTGAAGCCCTGAAAGACCCAGTTATAGCTAAAGCTTACCATGATAGGTTACTTAGTCATTATGACAGTCATGGTTTGTTTACTACTGAAGTTGAGGAAGAATGGGACCATTTTAAACAGACTTTTCTTGAAACGAACAGTACTCTTTTAGGGAAAAAGGAGCAGAGGAGGCAAATTATTTGAGTTGTAAGGCACTTGAACTTATTTCATAAAGAAAGAACTGAACAATATCCTTAATCACTAGTCCTAACAAAAAATATCTGCTGATAAGAATCAGCTGCAGTCAGCTGCTGATAAGAATCTTTGGCTTGATAACTTGACTGACAAAGTTGAGGGAGAAGTTAGACAGAACAACAGCAGACTGCTGTACCAGAGAATTAATGTTTTGTATGATAGAAAACAGACAGGTATACAGGGATTGAAGGATAAACAGGTAAGGTTATAGAAGGTGAGTATTCTATAATGGTTAGGTGGGCTGAGCATTTCAGTGATATTCTAAACAATGTGATTAGTTCTACTCCCATTCTTTGTAATGATGATAGATGCATTAGTGGCTTTAAAATTGCTCCTATAACACAGCACATGTTATTTTGGCTATTGCTAAACTTAAACTTCATAATTTCCCCAGGGGTAGATGAAATTACTAGGGAAATGCTTAGAGGTGGGAATGTTTCGGTTACCACTTGGACGATTGAAATTTTGAATATCTTTTATGATAAAGGCATGGTCCCTAAGGATATTACCAGAGCTATTATTATCCCTATTTTCAAAAAAGATGATCACAGTTCTTGAGATAACTATAGGGGTATCAGCCTACTTTCTGTTCCAGGGAAAGTTCTTTGCATGTTTGTGCTTAATAGAATTAAGAATCTGGTTGACAGGCAATTGCGTGATGATCAATGTAAATTCAGAAGTGGTAGGGGATATATGGATCAGATATTTTCACTCAGGCAAATTCTTGAGAAATGTTCAGTTTCAGAAACCTTCAGTTACTAGCTTTGTTGGTTTCATAAAGGTTTTCAACTCTGTTGATCATGAGATCGTATGAAATACCAGACATAGTTAACATAATGAAAGCTCTCTATAATAACACTTAGTCGTGTGTGAGAGTTGCTAGGCTTGTAGGAATTGGTTTAGCATTACTTATGGTGTTCGACAAGGGTGCATTTTGTCTCCTTTTCTCTTTAGTTTGATTATTGATTATGTTATATGAAATTCACTGCAAAGGAAAGATTTCAGTCTTAAATGGTGTGGAGATGCGAAAATTTCTGATTTGGATTATGCTGTTGATTTAGCCCTTTTGGCAAATGATGTTTATGAGATGAACTCTTTCATTCGAGCTGCTGATGAGATTGGTAGTAGAGTAAGTTTAGATATAAACAGAGAAAATTAAAGTGATGAAAATTGGTCAGGCAGGCTGTGATTCAGTTATCTGAATGGTTGCAGTCTTGAGCAGGTGTCACAGTTTAATTATCTTGGGAGCTATGTGACAGATACTAATGATGTGCAGCATGAGATTAACAGACAAATAGGGATTGCAGCCAGGACTTTAAGGATCTGTGGAGTGTGTGGAGTGGCATTCAATTCATTGTCAACAATGATGGTCAGTCCTCCCTAGTGGAATGCATCTTCAAGTGTCTCATCACCTGGTGCAAATTTTCTGAACCACTTATGGGCTCTACATTCACTCAGTTTTCTCTCCAAATGCAGTATGTATCTTGCAGGCTGCTTTGGTTCCCAGTTAAACTCATAAAGTAAGCATGCTTAATTAACTGTATTCAACACATACATGTTTTTGTCACCCTCCCCAATTTCACCAAATCACTTTTCACACTTGCTACACATGAACTGATTCAAAATGCTACAAGTCATCAATGCATGTGCACCACTTGCAATTGTGCTTATGCACTTTTTGTTGAAAATGCAACATTGAAATACCACATAAACTTATTTGGTTACCTGATACCTTCCATGTTCTTATCTCCTGCAGGGGACAGCAGAACTTGAATGCAAAAGAAAAAATATTTTAGAGCTGGGGTTGGGGTGTTGAACTCACACCACTATAAAGCCATTGAAATGCTCCAAAATGTATGTTTAAGTTGCCGGATAACTCGGGAGTCCAGGCAATTTCTCTTGCCAATTAAATGGGGGTTCTTTTCTTATCATTAGTGTTATTACTATAGAAAAGAACTTAAATTAAGTGATTGTCCAATAAATAATTAACATCAACCAAATGTTAAGAAAGTTAAAACTATTTTATAAAACAAATAACATTTATTGAAAAATGCTACTCATCAAAACACACACTTCCTTCTACAAAAATATCTGAGCAACTAACTACTCACTAACAAAATCGCTCCTCACTGAGCCCTCATACAACCGACTGCTCATATTGCTACTACACATCAACTATATATCTCTCTCTACTTCCAACAACTAACTATCTAACAACTCTAATACTGACTCTGTGACCTAATGTTACTTACTATACATGTGACATGCAATTGATGAGTGTATTGCATGCTGGAAAAAGTCACATTTGCATAATTTCATACTGGAACTAGGTATGATGCAAGAGGGGTGTGCCCTTCCTTGCACATTAGCAGCTGTCAATCATAAATTGGAGTTATGTATGCACAACTCCTCTTGGGGTAGGGGCAAGGAGAAATGCTTTTCATTAACCAGCTTTACTTTATTTTCATTACGATTATTATTTTAGGGTCTTATATTTTTAATTGAATATCATTTCTCATTTATCATATGCAAGTGAATGGGTACACTTTTACTATGTCAAGGACAGTGAATGACATCACACCATCCCTGACAAGCAGCTATGTACTGCTCATATTGTGATTGATATTTTTCTATAAGAAGTCAAGTTCAATGCAAAAATTTCATTCAAAAAAGATATATTATTAATAATTTCGTTAGTTAATCTGATGATTTTGGAAGTATATTAGGTTTAATTACTTGTTTCACCAGCATGAATGAAACATTTCCTTATAAGCATTTTAACACATTAGGATTTTTAACACAAAGAATAGAATTAGGAAGTTAAACTCACTATGCACAGCATCTGTCTCATCCACTAATTGGTCCATGTCAATTTCATCCATTGTACAATCAAGCAACCTAATCAAAAGTCTGGATTTGTTTCTGAAGTTGAGCAGTCAGGAATCTCACACTTGACGTTTTGCAGCCAAAACATTGTAATTTATCTTAATGTAATAGAAATATTTATTGGGGTGCTAATTTAAAATTCTATATCATAAAAGAATTATTGAGATGTGGAAAATATATATATAAATCTTATCTTCAAACTGTATCCTGGAAAAAAAATTGAATTGTTTGTGTTAATATAAAGTACCATAAAAACAAAAAAGCACAAAAAATATTATAATTTCTCTGTATCATCTTGTGCATATATAATCTACATATAATATACATTGCTGACCATTGAAAGTGCAACACCAGAAAAGACAAGAAATATCAAATCCAAATAGTTTGAAGGATAAACTCTGAAATTTTATTGCTCAATGACAGAATTTTTAAATTATTTTAAAATAAAGAAATCAGTATCTTGTGTAGCTACCGTGAGCAACAATAACCGCTGCTGCATGGTCTGGTATAAAGAAGATGAGACATTGGATGTGTGTTTGGGGAATGTCAGTCCATGCAGTTTTGATATGTAGCCAAAGTTCATCTGTTGTAGCAGCTGCTGGCATCTGGTGTGCTAGTTGTCGTGATATCATGGACCAGAATGCTCAATTGGGGACATATCTGGTGAATGCGCAGACCAAGGCAGAAGTGTCAACATGGTTGCATTGCCACACAATTCTCCCTGAATCAAAGTCGGAAACCTGGTCATATGGATGTCACGTTCCTCGGCAGGGCATACTTGATCCTTCAGTATGCAAGAACTGCAAGCAAACACAATTCCACTGCTTTACACCAGCTCTTTGCAATCTCCTCTTATACCACTTTCAGGGGGCATTACTGTCACACATGATGTGCATGTGAGCTGTGCTTTGAATCATTTACATGTTCTCCCATCTTACATATTTTGGGACAATCTGATGAGTTCCTGGTGTTGCCTTTTAATGGCCAACAGTGTATTTGCCACAAAACATTTCCTGAAAAATAAATAAATGAATTCTTTGATTATATATTAATTAACAGCAAATGGGCTAGTTCTGTTAGAAATACCAGAGCATATAGGGGAGCTGAAATTGGATCTGACCATTACCTGGTTAAAAGTGTCTTGCAACTTAAACTTAAAAAGTGTTGTGCTAGGGTTAAAAAATTTACCTTTAATACTGAAGCTCTGAAAGACCCAGTTATAGCTAAAGCTTACCATGATAGGTTACTTAGTCATTATGACAGTCATGGTTTGCTTAATACTGAAGTTGAGAAAGAATGGGGCCATTTTAAACAGGGTTTTTTGGAAACTAACAGTACTCTTTTAGGGAAAAAGGAGCAGAGGAGACAGAATTATTTAAGTGATAAGGCACTTGGGCTTATTTCAGAAAGAAGGAACTGCAGGAATGTCCTTAATCAGTATCCTACTAGTCCTAATAGAAAGCATTACAAAGAACTTAATAAACGTGTAAAGGATCAGTTAGCTACTGATAAGAATCTTTGGCTTTATGGCCTGGCTGACAAAGCTGAGGAAGCAGTTAGACAGCACAACAGCAGAGAGCTGTACCAGATAGTTAATGTTTTGTGTGGTAGAAAACAAACAGGTATACAGGGATTGAAGGATAAACAAGGTAAGGTTATAGAAGGTGAGGATTCTGTCATGGCTAGGTGGGCTGAGCATTTCAGTGATGTTCTAAACAATGTGGTAAATTCTACTCCCATTGTTTGCAATGATGATAGATGCATTGTTGGCTTTAATGTTGGCCCTATAACCCAATCTGAAGTTAGTTTGGCTATTTCTAAACTTAAACTTCATAAATCCCCAGGGGTGGATGAAATTACTATGGAAATGCTTAGAGCTGGGAATGTTTCAGTTACCATTTGGATTACTGAAATTTTGAATAACTTTTATGATAAAGGCATGGTTATTAAAGATTTTATCAGAGCTATTATTATCCCTATTTTCAAAATAGGTGATCGCAGTTCTTGTGATATCTTTAGGGGTATCAGCCTACTCTCTGTTCCAGGTAAAGTTCTTTCCATGATTGTGCTTAATAGAATTAAGAATCTGGTTGACAGGCAATTGTGTGATGAGCAATGTGGATTCAGAAGTGGTAGGGGATGTGTGGATCAGATATTTTCACTTAGGCAGATTCTTGAGAAATGTTTAGAGTTTCAGAAACCTTTGGTTGCTAGCTTTGTTGATTTCAAAAAGGCTTTCGACTCTGTTGATCGTCATAATTTGTGGTTGATTGTGAAATCATATGGTATACCAGACAAGTTAGTTAACATAATGAAAGCTCTCTATAATAACACTGAGTCATGTGTGAGAGTTGGTAAGTCTTGTAGCAATTGGTTTAGCATTACTTCTGGTGTTCGACAAGGGTGCATTTTGTCTCCTTTTCTCTTTAGTTTGGTTGTTGATTATGTTATGCGAAATTCACTTCAAGGGAAAGCTTTTGGCCTTAAATGGGCTGGAGATACGAAAATTTCTGATTTAGATTATGCTGATGATTTAGCCCTTTTGGCAAATGATGTTGATGAGATGAACTCTTTCATTCGAGCTGTTGATGAGACTGGTAGTACAGTAGGTTTGGTTATAAACAGAGAGAAAACTAAAGTGATGAAAATTGGTCAGGCAGGTTGTGATTCAGTTAATCTGAATGGTTGCAGTCTTGAGCAGGTGTCACAGTTTAATTATCTAGGGAGCTATATAACAGATAATGGTGATGTGAGGCATGAGATTAACAGACGAATAGGGATTGCTGCCGGGACTTTTAAGAATCTATGGAGATTGTGGAGAAATAGGCGTATACACCTAAAGACTAAAATTAGACTGTATAATAGTTTGGTTCTTTCTAGGGTTAGTTATGGTAGTGAAACTTGGACGCTGTGTAAACATGATAACAGGAAACTAGATGCTTTTGATTCTAGATGCTTAAGCAGTATCTTGGGTATTAAGTTGTTTAACTTGGTAACTAATGATGAGGTTAGGCAAAGGAGTCTGCAACCTCCTTTAAGCAGCATATTGTGCAGAGAGAGACTCCACTGGTTTGGCCATGTTGCCCGTATGGATAATTATAGATTGGCGAATAGGGTTATGAACAGTGTGCCAAGAGGCCTCAGAAGGAGGGGGAGACCTAGGATGCGGTGGGCAGACAATGTCAAACAGGACCTTGTTAGAATTGGTGTACAGTGGCCGGATGCAGCAGATGTAGCTCAGGACAGATATGCTTGGAGAATTAAACTGCGCGGTCTGGTTGGACCTCCGTAGCCCATGGCTGCTTGAGGGTGATCACGATGAAATATAATTTCAAGACAAGATTAAGATACTAGGATAGTGTTGCCAACACCAGCTTTTCAAACAAAATGTCCAGTGTCCAGTTTATACCTTTGGCCAGATGCACTTTGCTGTTTTTATACCTTTGGCTAATATTAGCATATTTTTGCTGGAAGTGGGAATGCAAATGTGGATAATTGCAAGCACATGTCAGTCAGAAACTGTTAGAATTAGAGCAAAGTGCTTTAAAACTACTCCAGGCATGGCATGTAAATGGTAGCTAGGTGAAACTGGAAGAAGAGCTATGCACCAATCCACCATGATGATGCATAGAATTGGCCAGGTCTAGCACTCTGGTCAAAAGTGTCTTGCAACTGAACTTAAGAAATGTGCTATGGTTAAAAAAATTACCTTGAACACTGAAGGTCTGAAAGATCCAGTTGGTAGCCAAAGCATACCATGATAGGCTACTTAGTCATTATGAAAATCATGGTTTGCTTACTGCTAAAGTTGAGAAAGCATGGGATCAGTTTAAGCAGGCTTTTCTTGAAATCACAGTAATCTTTTGGATAAAAGGGAACAGAGAAAACAAAATTATTAGAGTAATAAGTCTATGGAACTTATTTCTGAAATGAAATGCAGGATTAATAAGAATCAACACCCTACTAGTCCTGGCATTACAATGCTTAATAAACATGTAAATGATCAGTTAACAGCTGATAAGACTCTTTGGCTTGATAGCTTGGCAGCAGAGGAAGCAGTTAGCACAAAAGTAGAGGATTGTTAACGTTTTGTATGGAAGAAACACAGGTAACACAGGGATTGGAGAATAAACATGGTAAGATGGTTGAAGGTAGGGATTCTACGATGGCTTGATGGGCTGAGCATTTCAGATGTTCTAAACAATGTGATTATTTCTACACCCATTGTTTGTAACCAGGATAGATGCATTACTGGCTTTACATTCTGAAGTTGCTTTGGCTAGCTCTAAAATTTAAAACTGCATAAATCTCCT
The DNA here is from genome assembly GCA_038380435.1 of Ryuthela nishihirai. NCBI lineage: Eukaryota > Metazoa > Arthropoda > Arachnida > Araneae > Heptathelidae > Ryuthela > Ryuthela nishihirai. The sequence continues at coordinate 1,640,337 of JAWZYU010000029.1, read as the reverse complement.
GGGGTGGATGAAATCACCACTGAAATGCTTAGTGCTGGAAACACTTGTGTTGTCACATGGCTGACTCAGATTTTGAATATTTTTCATGAAAAAGATGTTCCTAAGGATTTTACTAGAGCTATTATTATCCTATTTTTTTAAAAAAAAGATGATTGTAGTTCTTGATTGTAGTTTTTTTAAAAAAAGGTCTTTGTTCTTGTTGTATAGGGGAATTAGTTTACGTTCTGTTCCAGGTAAAGTTCTTTCCATGATTATATTTAATAGAATTAAAAATTTGGCTGATGAACAACTGTGTAATGAACAGTGTGGATTCAGAAGTGGTAGGGAAGATCCAGTTATATTTTCACTTAGAGTCTTGAGAAATATCTAGTTTCAAAAACCTGTGGTTACTATCTTTGTAGATTTCAAAAAGGCTTTTGACTCTGTTGATCGACATAATTTGTGGTTGATTGTTAGATCATATGGAATACCTGATAAGTTAGTGTAATGAAAGCTCTCTATAATAACACTGAGTTGTGTGTGAGAGTTGATATGTCTTGCAGTGATTGGTTTAGCATTGCTAGTAGAGTTAGACAAGGGTGGATTGTCTTGTTTTCTCTTTAGTTTGATTACTAATTTTGCAATACAAAATTCTTTGCAAGGAAAAGATTTTGGACTTAAATGGTCTAGAAATTTTAAAATTTCTAATTTAGATTATGCAGATGATTTGGCCCTGTTGGCTAATGATGTTGATGAGATGAATTCATTCATTAGGGCTGTTAATGAAACTGGTAATAGGGTAGATTTGATATAAACAAAGAAAAAACTAAAGTAATGTAAATTGATCAGGTACATGGTGCTTCAGTTGCTCTGAATGGCTGCCCTCTTGAGAAAGTATCTCAGTTTATCTTGGGAGCTATGTAACAGATATTGGTAATGTGTGACATGAGTTAAATAAAAGAATAGGAATTGCTGCTGGAACTTTTAAGAATCTACAGAGAGTGTGGAAAAATAGGCATGTACACCTAAAGACATTAATTAAGCTGTATAATAGTTTCGTTCTTTCTAAAAGTTTCATGATAGCAAAACATGGACTCTTTGTAAGCAGGATAACATGAAACTTGATGCCTTTGATTCTAGATGCTTGCACAGTATCTTCAGCATTAGGTGGTTTGACTTTGTAAGTAATGATGAGGTTAGGAGTCATCAACCTCCTTTGAGCAGCATTTTGTGCAGTGAGAGACTGTTGTGTTGGTTTAGCCATGTTGCCCATATGCACAGCTACAGATTGGCAAACAAGATTATGAACAGTGTGCCTAAAGGCTTCAATAAAAGGGGCAGACCTAGGATGCGATGGGCAGACAATGTCAAAGAGGACCTTGCTAGAATTGGCATACAGTGGCCAAATGCAGCAGGTGTAGCTCAGAACAGACATGTCTGGAGAGGAAAATTACTGTCTAGTAGGACTTCCATAGCCCATCGCTATATGAGGATTTTGTATGTGTATATGTAGAATTGGCATACAGTGGCCAAATGCAGTAGCTGTAGCTCAGGACAGACATGTTTGAAGAAAATTACGGTCTGGATGAACCTCCATAGCCCTTGGTTGCTTGCAGATTATGTGTGTGTGTGTATGGGTATGTATCATCTATCACTTACAAATATACCATGTTTTTACTTAGGTTAGTACCAAAATGTAATTTTTGTTACACTATAAAATGACAGGTAGTTATTTTTCACTATTTGCAAGTTTATATGATAGATAAATTTTCTATATATGCATATCTGTAATTCCATTTATTTAACCTGTAGCATACATTTCTTCCAATTGTAAAGCTTAAATATTTTTATAGATCAAGTACCCACTCCTTCTCCCAGACAGCTGATGGGCCTATGCAATCTTTTGCACCTTCTTATATCTTAATCTGCCCCTGATTTGATTAAAGAGTTTAGAAACGAAATTGTTTATAATTATAGGAAAGTTAGGACCATTTGGTGATGAATTGTTTTCTAAAGTATATAACTTAACTTCCATTCTGTCAAAACCACAATCATTTGAGTCACCATTAATGACTTCTACTGCATCAACAGAATTGGAATAAAAGAAAAATTATTTCTGTGTGCAATAAAATGGTCCAATTACTATCTATATTCACTGTGCAGACAAGCCTACACCATGTTTATTCTCCAATACAACAGAGCCAAAATATTATGACCAGAACATCATTATGCAAATAGAAGCAACTGTAGATAAATGATGGAGTGTGTGAAGGTCATGAAACAGTATAACACCTGGTAATGAGCTCTGTTAATCAGTATTATTCTTGACAGTAAAGGCAGCAGACTTAAAGTGAGTTTGACAAAGGCCAAACCATGGCTCATCAATGCTAGAGGTGAGCGAAGGCTATCCAATATGGTATGAACGAACAGAAGAGATACTGTGGTGCAACTCACCTGTAATTTGAATGCTGGTGACAGGAGTAATGTATCACAACACACAGTACATCAAACCCTGCTGAAAATGGGGCTGCATAGCCACAGGCCACTCCGAGTGCCCATGTTAACCTCAATTCACCATCGAAAGTGCCTACAATGGGCATGCAAGTATCAAAACTGCTGGGCCTTCAATGATTGGAAGAAGGTCATCAGGTCCAATGAATCTTATTTCCTGTTGCACCATGCGGACGGCCAGGAATGTGTGTGTCATTTACCATCAGAAGTGTTAGCACCAGAATGCACCGTAGGATAAAAACAAGCTGGTGGAGTTGTGCCAGGAAACCCTGGGTCCAGTCATTCGTGTGCAGGAAACTATGATGTCTCCACCTACCTAAATATCATTGCAGATCAGGTACATCATTTCATGGCAATGGTAGTTCCCTCTAGTAGTGCCTTCTTTCAGCAGGATAATGCATCAATGCACGCTGCCCAGATTGTTCGAGAATGGTTCGTAGAACATGAGGAAGACTTCCAGGTATTGACCTGGCCTCTGAATTCTTCAGCCATCAATTGCGAGTTTGTGGTTTGTGTTGGAACAGCACATATGATCTGCAATGGCTCAACCACCTAACTTACAAGTAAAGGATCTGCTGGTAACATATTGGTACAAGATACCACAAGACACTTTCAAAGAAATCTTGCAGCATCCATGCCTCACTGTTTTGGCGGCATGTGGAGAGCCAACATCATTATTAGGCAGGTAGTCATAATGTTTTGGCTCTTAGGTGTATGCAGAGGATGTATTTAGTATTACAGAGAACTTATGAAATGATAAAATGCACATTAGCATGATAAAATCAGAAGTATTGATTCTGTTTTACTATCTAGTTGTGAATTTGCTGAGTTAAATATGTATAGTGCCTACAAAGACCTCGTAAAACCAATAAAGGCAAAAAAAAGTTCAACGTTCAAAAAACATGTTTGAAACATTTTTGGAAATTTACTATTTTGTTTTTATTAAAATAAAGTTTAGTTTTTCAATGCATATAACTTTTCTTATTTAAATATCTGATTAACAGATACCAATATATCTTTAACTGTGAGTAGCATGGGTGCCCCAGGGGTTTGCTCCTTTTTATTTCCAGAAATGGCTCTACTGAGGACAATATTGAAAGGTTCGGGGAAGATCAAGTTGTATATCCACATCCAACTTTTGAGAGGAAAGTGAGATTTTTCCCTACAAAATATATAAAATATTTTTTTTAATTTCAGTTTATACACTGGAAGGAGAGCTACACACCAATCCCCTGTGATGATGCACAGAACTGGTCAGGCTTAGTACCTAAAGTCTAACCCCACCTTCTTGTGGTGCAGATCATTAGTATCCTTTCAAAAGAGATACTCTTATGGAAAGGAACAGAAGGAGATTTCTCTACCCTGCTGAGGAGTGGTCAACCACACAGGGTCCTAGTGCTGATCATATATACCAACCTGAATGGAATAATTTCCCTTCTGTAAATTGATTCAAATATTTAGAGGAAAATATTCCTAATTATTTGAATCAATTTACAGAGTGTAAATTATTAGTGGATACTTAATGAGTTGAGTTTAATAATAATTATTTGTAGATTGCATACTCGCATGACATGCATTCCATCTAAGAAAAGGCATTAAAAAGCTGAACACTCCCTACATATTAGGAAAGTAGGTTGAGAATGTTCATAACATCAGAGTTAGAGGAGATCTTGGTCGGTAGCTCAGTGGTCCAGAGCACTTGACATGTTATCAGGAGATCGTGGGTTTGTATCCCACCTAGCTCAAAACAATTTTTCTTCTAAATATTTGAATCAATTTACAGAATGAAAATTATTAGTGAAATCGAAAAGTTTAATAATTCTCCCAGTTTTAACTTATTGAAATCTGGTTACCCTATGTATCACTTAATATTTAAATTGTTCAATTTCTTCCCTCAAAACTTTGCTTGTTGGTACCAAAAAATATGAACATTTATCAACAGCTATATTGTTGACAGCAGCATTATATATATGAATAGCAGCAGAATGGTAGTTAATTACAAATAAGTCATGTTTGAGTGCAAGCAACAATGGCAGAGGTGGAGAGGCTTTGCACACATCGGTAGCCTCTCTGCCTAGTGCACAGGTGCAAGAGCATCAGTGCAGTCCCCTGAATTGCAGCATTAGTGACAACACAGGTACAACTTCAATATCCCCCCCCCCCTCTCATCAAAGAAATGACCATACTTCAAATTTCTTGCAAATTTTATATGGAGCATGATGTCAGTTTCAATTTTTTTTTTCTATATGGCTGCACTTTTTTTTATTTAAATGCTTTTTAAAATTTTTTTAAAACTGTAATACATTTTGCATATTTGATTTTTTTTATTGAATTAATAATCAAAATCTACATCAGAACACCAAGTTTGGTCTTCTCATCTACCTTTTTTTTGTCAACAATTTGCTACAATGGAAGCAAAGAAAAACTTTTAATCACAATTTGTATATTTCCCAGTACTCCTTACAAAAATTTTTGTGACTCAAAATATTTTGAGAAATTAGGCATCTTATGTGTACTGACATTTATGCCAAAGATCACTGAAATCTGTGATGAGTGATGAACCTTTTTCAAAATTTTGGTTGTTCAATATGGAATGACCCTCCATGGTCTTTTAAACCAACTGGTACTTTTTCACACCTTCTTCTTCAGCTATATGAGCCTTCAAGACTCTTCCTGCAAGTATAATTGGTCTCCTCTATCCATGGACTTTGCCTCCCAGTTTGAGATCTGCAATTCATCCAGGTCCTTTTGTATGCAATTTTGATCTCAAGCTGGGGCACCCTCTTGGTCTTTTTCCAGTCAGAAGGGAGATATAGCTTTTTTTTGGTTCTCTCTCTTCATCCATCCTTTGAATGTCTCATCCAATGGATTGGCTTTAAACTCACTGGTTTATAGTAGAAGAGCCATTTTTCCATTTCATGAGATTGTTTTAAACTATATCTTATGTATTTTCATGTAACATTATTATTCTTCTCTCCTGCAGATAAGCAGATGCTTTGCGGGTCATTTGTTTAAACTCTTGTATAATTAACATGAATATGAATAAAGATTATTATTATCTTTGCCATAATCTACTAGAGTTGTCAAGAATTAGTCTACATATTTTTATATGAACTTTATTTTCAAACAACTGTAATTTATTTATTATCAATTAATTATTATTTATTATCAACTCTTTTAGTAGTCCAGGTTTCTCAGCCATACATAATAATTGGACATAAGAGTGTTGTATATTTCAGTAATAAAGTATCACAGAAAAATGTCCTGTAGAGAAAAACTTGAAATATTTTCTTTTGCTCTTTCTGATATCTTTGAAGACAGTAGAGGCTGGAGTGCATGAAAGGTTTGATCTTCTGCTGTTATTCTAGCATGCACCAGAGCAAAATGGATTGCTAAAAATAGAAAATTTTATGTGCTGCTGTCTTCACAGTGATCACGATTAAGATTGATCAGAAATGCGTATGTAAAATATCTTAATATGAAATAAAAGTTTATCTACTTTATTGTGTGTGTTGTATAAAAGATGGCTTTTTGCAATTAATCATAACATTGAATGGCCATGGAGCTGTGCCAGGAACAATTCATAACAATGAGCACAGGGGACAACCCAACAACAGCAAAATCCACAAGCCATCTGTGTCAGAGATCCGAAAAAAGACCTCTAACTGTGGCAATAACAATGTAAGTAGGAGTGTTCCACAGCAGGTTTTCAACACAACTGGAGGATAGTGAACATTACATTAATAATTAGAGAACACAGTAATATAAGTATAATATTACAAGGATCACACACAAAGGGGACTGATGACTTGATGTAACCACATCATTACCACAAGGGCAGTAAGTATCACGCTGGTTTGTAGTGCACACTGCAACTGCAGTGGTCCAGATTCAAGTCTTAGGATATCTAGTAGCTTTGTGGGTCCAAGTTTCACTACCATAGCAACTTTAGGACAGACCAATCTCCACATATTCTTGAAAATTCCAGCAACAATGCTTATTCCTATTATTTCATGTCATACATTACATTTCCCAAGATAAATGAGAAACATGTAAAGAGCACAGCTTTCCAACACAACTACATTACCCACCTGACCTATTTTCATCACTTTATTTCCATATTTATCATGAAACATACCCTAAATGATGAAATAAACTCGACATATTCAATATCTACCAATAAATCAGCACTTTGAAGTCGATTCAAATTTTAGAGGAAAAATTGTCTTGAACCGGGTGGGATATGAACTCCTGACAACATGTCAGGTGCTCTGGATCATTGAGCTACCAATCAAGATCTCCTCTAATTAACATTATGAACAGTTCTATTATGTCACATAGAGGTGCTATTCAGGCAATCTAGCCAGAAGCGGCTTTCTATTTGCCATATAGATGGAAAGCATGTCTTACTAGTATGCTGGTGATAAATGATGAAATAACCTCAACATATTCAATATCTATCAATAAATCGGTACTTCGAAGCCAATTCAAATTTTAGAGGAAAACTTGTCTTAAGCTGGGTGGGATACGAACCCACAACCTCCTGATAACATCAGGTGCTCTGGGCCACTGAGCTCTTGATTGTCTTGATCCCACCCACCTCAAGACAATTTTTCCTCTAAAATTTTAATCGACTTTAAAGTGCTGATTTATTGTTAGAAACATACTTTATTTTCCCAGTCTCATCAGTAGCTATAATGAAATATTTCACTATCAACATCATTTAATAAAAGGATCATATCATCATGATCTAAGTTGAATATACATAGTTAGTTGGTTGTTTGACCTCTGAGCATCACTTTTTTTGCACACCATGGGCTAAATGGCCAAGTCACAAGAACCCCAAAAGCTCAGAGAAGGTTGGGGGAGCAGACCCACTAGATCAGCTGTTGCCCATCAAGGCCATCCAGTGTGTTCTTTAACATGCACAGGGTGCCACGGCTTAACAGTCCCATCTGACAGACAGCAGCATTTCCAAGCCCATCAGTATCCTACTGACTGTGGGCAGAGAGTTTTGTGGAGATAGATCTAAACACTGACCCAGCTGGGGCTCAAAACTACAAATTACAAGCCTGGTGTGCTACCAACTGACCCCCCCCCCCCCCCCCAATATACAATATATGTGGATTTCCAGACCAATTACAATAAATTCCTCATAACTGATAAACTCAAAAGGAAAGGTGAGGTCCTATTGAACTCTAATAGTTACTTCATAAGCCAATTACTGCAAGCATTACCAATTCTCACACACAATCATTACCATTACCACATTCTCATTCACTGTTATTACAGAGTCATTATTACATTACCTAGCTTTTTGGGTATCCCATATAATCTCAGAATCAAAATCCTTTTTGAAATCACAAAGCTAATAATCATGGAAGTATGAAACTCCAAACCTTTCTTAGAAACTGCTTATGCAAAAAATTTGGTCCATACTGATTCTAACATTTTTCATGTCTCTTTGCTCCAAAGTTGTCCATCAACCATGTTTAATTCTATTAACCACTAAATGCTTGCTGTCAAAAAAACCTTTTCACAGTTAGAATTTTTCATTAATTCCATAGGAAATTTTGCCTATAATTTGGCACTAGTTCTAACATTAGGTTTCACAAGGACAGTTCCTGGCAAATATATGTCCTACGAATTTTAGATTTCTTTTAAATATTAATCTTCTGTTACCTCCCCCTTTTATTTTTCTTTTGAATATTAAATATTTTTAATGTTTTAAATATTTTAGTGCTAAAAAATTAGAGCATCAGGTACTGTAGCTTTAAAGTTACTCTGATCATGGGAGGAACAACTACAGAAAAGTACTGATAGACTTTTGCCCATCTTTGCTCAGGGTCTGATACTCTCTAAAGCAGTATTTCTTAACCCTTCCAGTGTCAAGCCTGGAAAATTAATTCACATCCAGAGGCCAAATTTAACATTAGAACTTTTTTTGCCAAATAACTAATGAAAGCAATTATGGTATATTATATGCCAAATTAATCAGCATTTAATTCTGGATTTTTCTAAAAAATAAAATATTTAACAAAAAATGACTACAAGTTTTATTTTAATAGGACTTTTTTAGAGTCATGTAGTAAAAAAATGCATCTGGCAACACAAATAAAAATTTATTTAAAACACACATAATAAACAGAAATTAGTATAATGCACATGAATAGAAAGACTATTTTTTTTCTCAATAACAAAAAAAATTCTTGTTTAAACATTTCTTCCATTTTATAATTTTTTTCTCCATACCATATTTTGAGAAAAGGCCAAGCTTGTTGCTTTAGAATATTTTTAATAAATAACTAATCAACAGAAATAGGTCATGTTATATACCAAATTAAAGAGAATTTAATTCCTCCTTTTATTTAAATAGAATATTTGAACATTGTAGCAATATATTAATTATAATAAAACTTTTTACAGATGTATAGCAAAAAAACAGTACATTTCATAACTACCTCAAATTCTTCCATTTTAAAAAAGTTTTTGTTAATTATCACGAGATTTTGGAAACTTTAAGGAAAAATTTGTTGATAATAGTTCGTATCAAACTTCTGAGTTTAAATTAAGGGATTACTTCAGCATATAGTAATGTTAACAAATAAATTGCCAATATCTTATATCATTTCTAAGAAATGGCAATCAGATGGCTTTAACAAATTAGTTATGTCACAGTTTAATAACATATGCATCAAATGAAAAAAACATAGATGACAATCAAGCGTTACCTGTGACTTTTTGACATTGATAAATCTGTAAATATTTTGCAGAAAAAAAATATTATTTATCACACCTGAATTTTATTTTTCTTATAAGACATCCATAAAAAAATTTAAAACAGCAATTTTTATCTAAATTTTTTTTTTTTCTTGTATTAAAAACAGATATATACACCCTGGACACTGGAGGGGTTAAACAGTGTCCAATGGAAAACTCATTATGGTTCCATAAAACCCTTGAAATATCTACAATTAGCCGAAACACTGCTCTAAAAGTATATAGTAGACTGCTCTCTCCTCACATAGCAAGTTTTTATTTGCCATAAAAATTAAAATCCCCACTTTCAAAAAATTTCTTGCCCCTTTTTGAGGGTATTAAAGGAGTGGTCATAATTTGAATTTTCTCACAATATTTCTGTTAGAAGTTTTGAAACTGAAGAAAAAAAAACCCTATCAATTATTATTTATCACCATTATTAACATATTTCATGACATATACACAGAGGCATATCTAGGCTTTTGGCACCCTTGGCGAATTTGTAATTGTCTGCCCTTGTTCAGTTATTAATAAAAAAATGTTATTTTTGTTATATATATTTATTGTCATTATTTGAATACAGTCATCATCATCATCATCCTCAAGCAGCCATGGGCTACGGAGGTCCAACCAGACCGTGCAGTTTAATTCTCCAAACATATCTGTCCTGAGCTACATCTGCTGCATCCAGCCACTGCACACCAATTCTATCAAGGTCCTGTTTGACATTGTCTGCCCACCGCATCCTAGGTTTCCCCCTCCTTCTGAAGCCTCTAGGCATACTGTTCATAACCCTATCTGCCAATCTATAATTATCCATACGGGCAACATGGCCAAACCAGTGGAGTCTCTCTCTCTGCACATATGCTGCTTAAAGGAGGTTGCAGACTCCTTTGCCTAACCTCATCATTAGTTACAAAGTTAAACCACCTAATACCCAAGATACTACGTAAGCATCTAGTTTCCTGTTATCTTGTTTACACTGCATCCAAGTTTCACTACCATAACTAACCCTAGAAAGAACCAAACTATTATACAGTCTAATTTTAGTCTTTAGGTGTATACGCCTATTTCTCCACAATCTCCATAGATTCTTAAAAGTCCTGGCAGCAATCCCTATTTGTCTGTTAATCTCATGCCACATATCACCAGAATCTGTTACGTAGCTCCCAAGGTAATTAAACTGTGACACATGCTCAAGACTGCAACCATTCAGATGAACTGAATCACAACCTGCCTGACCAATTTTCATCTGTTTAGTTCCATTTAAACCTACTCTACTACAAGTTTCATTAACAGCTCGAATGAAAGAGTTCATCTCATCAACATCATTTGCCAAAAGGGCTAAATCATCAGCATAATCTAATTCAGAAATTTTAGTATCTGCAGGCCATTTAAGGCCAAAATTTTTCCCTTGCAATGAATTTCACACATTAATTGAACATAAACAATTGCCAAAGAAATTGAAATTAATTCTTTTTAAAGTATTTTAATTTTTTCTACCTTTTTATTGGCAAAATCATTATCAAAATTAATTTTTTGAGTCAGTTTTCGCTCGATTGATATGAAACAAAGTGATGATGTACACTCTTGTCCTGATGTTAATCTTAAACAATCCCAGGGTTTATAAACATAATAATTCAATATAATGTACAAATTATGAACTCCCGTCCAAAGAAAAATATACCTATGTAACAGAATTTTATTTTGTAACACCATGATATTTGTAAAAGTAATATGAACAGTTGGAAATTGCACCCCAAATCTGTTTATGGCATGCACGGTGCAGGGGGGGGGGGGGGGTTATTGTCCAACGATAAAAGGAAAAAAAAATTTCTGTAGGAAATAATGAAAATTTATAATATGCTGATATGATGATATAAACAATACATATTAAATTCAATGAACTATGGGTGGCTAATCATTTGATTTTATTTTGCACATAAATGTCAGATATCATGGAACGGCTCGTGTTGCACCAGCACCGCCCTGTGATTCTGGCACCCTTGGCAACTGCCCCGACGCCGTGTTCCTACGCCTCTGCATATATATTTATGAATATAAAAAAATTTATTATTTAACACATTTAACGAAACTTACCGGTACTTACGTATTAACGCCACCGCAGCGTGTAATAAATTAATAATTCCACACTTTAACTAGTTATTCTATGAAATAACTAGGTATTCTATGAAATAACTAATGATAGACAATTAAAGTGTAAAATAAACAATCTGACTGAATTATACAGCATACAAAATGTTATTTATATAGACGCAAAAAAATCATTTGTTACAACAGGGATTACTAAAATGGCATTTGGAATTGCCCTAATGTGCGAAGGCCAAGTAAGAACGAATCCGTAAAGTGGTGAATCTCTTGAATATGAATCTTCGTGTCACGTGATTCACTCGTCCGCATTATAAAAAACGCCCCGGATGAGCGGAGGCCAAGTGAGAACGAATCAGTAAAGTGATTCATTCTTGAGAATGAATGATGATTCTTGAGAATGAATCACTAAAGTGATTCGTTCTCACTTGGCCTGCTCATTTTGGGGGCGTTTTTTATAATTCGGACGACTGATTCATGTTGACAGAGGGATGACCTGGTTTCAACTCTACTCTCGGACACTAGAAATAGTCTTTTTTTTACTTTTGAACTTTAACGATACGGAAGCCGTTAATGTGCACATTACCTAGGTAAAATGCAGAAAACTTTTGATTCCACACTTTAACGGAGCAAATCAGTTAATCTGCAGATTAGCTAGGTAATGTGCACATTAACGGCTTTCGAGCTTTAGCGGTAACATATATATACAGTAGATATCTCAAATTTCAGTTCAGCAGTAAAAATGAACATTAATGTAACATTATTTTGTAATAGATTTGGGTACTTACGTATTAACGCCAGCGGTGGCGTTAATACGTAAGTACCAACTTACCTTTAGTATAAAATATATTTAACATAATTTCCCATTTTCCAACATTGGCAAGCACATAATTTTTTCTACAGACATAATACTGAACTGAATATTAAACTCACTTCTAGATATGTTGTAACGGTGAAATTTTTTCCACAAAATAATTGCTGTAAAATAATAGCAGGTTGACCCCAGATAAATCCTGATAGCACACATGATTAAATATCACACCCTAAAAATGATGCATTGGGATACACAGATAAACATATTTGAAATACTTAAATGAAAATTAAACAAGTGTACAATTAATAAGCAATCGAAAAGAAGTATGCATCTCATCATACCATTCTCGTCACACAAAATGCTCATGCTATTGAATTATTTCTGAAACAATAACATTATCCCACAAAACATGCTTTCAAATGAAACAATTAACACTGCAAGATTTATTTTCAACAATTGCTAACATTTGGTCTGAGAATTTTGAGAAATTCAAACTTCTCCACACCAGTTTCAGTTAATCCCAGTGGATCATAACTTCTGGTTTCCCTGGGCAAAGTGGAAGTTTATGCATGCGAAGTTTGGTTCCTCTAACTCTTTTCAGGGCTAGGTACATAAGTAGACACAAAAACTTTCTTCTTTATATATTAGATATCAATGAAAAAGTGTCTTATCCACCTATTTCAAGAGTAACCCAGTTATTGTTAAGTAGAGAAAAATACCAAGTGGGAGACTAGATGTTACCTAAAAAGACTGATCTTTTACTAATAAAAGAGGGGGTTGGGTTGTTTTACCTCTGAGCATTTTTGCACACCATGGACTAAATGGCCAGGTCACAAGGATCCGAAGGCTGAGGGAAGGTTGGGGGAGGGGACCCACTGGAACAGCTGTTGGGAGACAGATGGTAGCCTCCCGTCAAGGCCATCCTGCATGTTTTTTAACGTGCATAGGGTATGGCTCTCCCGCACACAGAGCCATGGCTTAGTGTCCCATCCGACGGACTATTCCAAGACCATCAGCGTTCCCCACTAGACCGTGGGTAGGATGGTGAATATTGCAGAAGTAAATCTCAACGCTGATGCAGCTGGGACTTAAACCTGGGAACTACAGATTACAAATACATTTAATTTATAGAAATCATAGTTTACCAATCTACGGAACATGGGTAATCTGTATTACCATTTTAATTATCGAGTTTGTTTCTATGGTAAAATCTAATCGATTTGGTACAATCTGCATTTCCCTAAATACTTTTTACGCACACCCCACATTAATCAGCTTTTCTATATTAAACGTACAATATTTTTAGTACCAAAGAATCAGTAAGTAAAACGATTCAAATATAATGGTTACTGCAAATTGGGTTATATAGAATTATGAAAACTTACAGTAAAACTCAATTTTGCAGTTTACGATACAAATCGCACAAGCACTCATAATTATTTTATCAGTAATCCACTATCGGTACAGTAACCTTTTCCGAAGTTCCACTCCTCTCACAAAAATCTCATTTCATGTCTTTGAAATTCATTCATCAATGTACGAATCTGTGGTACGGATACGGGTTGTTGAAAGATATTTCACGACTTTCTTACGCAGGTTAGAGTGAGCAGCCAGTTTGTAAAGTTGAGGCAACTTGAACGACCAGCGCCATGTAAAGGGTGGGCAGGAAGCCGCTATTGCTTAGGATTTACCTTACACGGGTTGGTAATTTAATTGTCACTAGAAACAATACTCAACTAAATAATTAATCTCAGAATTATCTAGAAGTCAAGATGCCTTTCAAAAATATTTAATATACGTTTTTTCTTACTTTTATTCTTAAAACAAATTTAAAAAAAACGCCGAAACAGCTGCTCACAAGATCAAATTATTCCACATGTAGAATGATACCTAATGTTTTAATCACTTTTTAGTTTTATTTTGAAGAACATTTTTTAACGATTTTAATTGATGAAACTGCTTTAAGTTTTCTAGCACACGATTGGTAACTTATTTTCTTAATCTGTCACTCTTATGCTAATAAAAAAATATGGTGTTTATTCATTCTTTAGATTTTGCAGAGCGCTATTAGATATCAATCTCAAAATTATAACTTAACAGAATTTTGCTCAGATTCGCTTATTAGTTACTTAACAGAACACATGATTGTAATAAATAAATATCACAGACCCAGCTTGCCATAGGTGTAACTATTTGGGCACAGGGACATTACCTCTGTCCTATCCCCCCCACAAAAAAATTATCTCATCTTATACAAAATCTCAAAATTTGTCTACTTGCTTTAAAATCCAAAACAGTTGTATGTGTATAATTTTGTTTTATGCTTATATTTTATGTCTAGTGTCGTGCCCACAGAGATTTATCTTGTGGACATGACTAGGGGGGCCAAAAGTTTTGAGAATCTACATTTTGCAAGATGGGAACAAAGACTCTTGTTCGGCCATCGAGTTCCACGAATTTTCCTTCGACGCCGTTTTGCCCAGATGGCGAGTTTCGCTCCAGGCATGGAAACTTCGGGACTTGAGAGGCGGTCAACATCAAACCCCACAAGGAAGGCGAATCGACTTGTCTTAGCCATCCTCGACCAATGGCGATAGTCCGCGTCAGCTTTACGTGCTGACCTCCGCTACAGGTCGTGGCCGAAAAAGGGGGAAGTTTGAACGACTCAAAAAAAAGGACTTTGTAGTTGCTCTACAGTCTTCTCTCTCTCCGTCTCCCGAGCAATGGGAGCACCAGCGAGGAAGATGAGCATTCCTCCTTTGTTGTAACTGAGCTCTGCCGACAAAATATAATTTCGATGATGCCTGACTCACCAGCCAAGCGGCCCACGAACGGCGTCTCCACCACGGCAACATGAAAAGCAGGTAGGGGTCACTATCATCACTAAAATCTGTAGATTTCCACATGTGCGCGTTTCTGCCAGCCGCCGCCACTGTGCCTGAATTTGAATCCACGAACTATATGAACTTTTTAGGCCTAGTGGCTTGGACTTATAACATGGACTTTTTTGGAGCATTTTGAGTCTCCACCATTGTAAAGGTTGTCCTTGCACAGGAGCAGCGTAACTAGTAAATGTACCCCGATGATGGGAGTAATCTGTAGTAGTAAATGTTTAGATAAGATTTTGGTAACAAACAGGTGTATATGTGGAAATAATTATGTAATAATGTGGAAATAATTACTATTTGTAGTAGGTTAAACTAAGTGGGGTACTCTAGTGAGAGTGTGCCTCAGACAGAACTGAGTAAACGGAACACAGCCAAATACAGAGTGATAGAATGTTGCACCGCTCTAATAACAAAGGGAGGGTGTACAACAATTTGGTTTCTTAAAAAATTACACAACGCAATTCTCCACCCGTTTGGGGAAGTGAAACTCTTTAGCGATTTCTCCCCTAGTTGTCGCCACCCCATCTCCCAGAGCTGGTGGGATGCACAACAAATTGGTTTCCGTGACCAGGATTATTCGAACCTGAATTATTGCGGATAATATTGTCGAAAGTTATTGCGGCAAAAGGATAGAAAAAGAGTAACATGAAAAAAAATATATATTTTTTTGCTTCTGAGAGAATAGATGAATCTGATAAAGTTTAAGAATGTGCATGTACAATTACCGTGTAAAACGTGGCAGTGGCAGAAATACTAAGAATGTTAAAAATAAGAGTAAATTATTATGACGTGGAATATTATGAAGTGTATGCTAAATAGTAAGAATGTATTTTTAGTGAGGATTGTATATCATGTTTGAGTTAGGATTTTCAGGCTCATCTGTTGAAACAATTTTTATTTTATGAGTACAGTGAAATAATGTGGAATTAAATATTTTAGTTTATAAGATAATTGTAAGGTTCTAGCTAGGCCCAGGAGTAGAATGTATGAGAGATTGTTAGAAATTTGACTAAGGACTGTTGCACCATACTATTTTAGATAGGAGTGATTTTTGTCTTGCCAGTAAATTGCATTTCTGTGTGTGCTTCCATTGCACTTAGGAGGCACAAAAATCCCAACATACAGCACAACACTCAGTACACTGTTTGCGTAGTAGAAGGGAAACCCTGGGCTAATGGAAAGTCAGGACACGAGTGTGCCACCCATCCAGGAACCGTCCCCGATGGAGGGACCTCTCCTGGCAGGGTTCATGAATTTAGTAAACCCATATGAAGGAGATAGCAGCCGCACTGCAACGGCGTTTTTCGAGCAGTTAGAGGGAGTAGGAAAAATCGCACGATGGCAGCCGAGCGAGATGGCAATCATTTCCCGCTCAAAATTGCGAGGAGCCGCCGCGGAATTTGTTAATCAGTCCCTGGAACTGCGGAATGAAGAGGATTTTTGCATTTTCAAAAGAGCAGTGTTGGAAAGGTTTGACAGTGAGACACCTTTAGCCACCGGTTTTGCATGAATTCACAAGCTGTCAGCAAGCGGCGAACGAAAGCATCCGAGAGTATGCTGCCCGCATTCGAACCCAGGCCTATCAGTTCTTGGGAACCGCCGGAAGAAGCGCGAACAATGATGATCAAGCGACGATCAGATGCGCCTTGCTCAGTTTTTGGCAGGTCTGATCCCGAGGCTCTGGCGGTCCGTACTATCCCATAACCCCAGTACTTTCGAGGAGGCATTAGCTAAGGCGATATTAGAGGAAAGCAACGAGCGTGCGTCTGGACGAACAGCAGCCATACGAGCACTTGGCGAGGAGACCCTCACAAGGACCACGGAATCGAACCCTCTGCCCCAGCTGCAGGACCTGTTGGCAGCCCTTCCGCTGTGCCAGATCCATGCAGATTTGGTGCGTTTAGGGGAGCGCCTCCACCAGATTGAAGGACAGCAAGAGCGATGCCACACAAATCGGCCCCAACAACGGCAGCACCTTTGGGCAGACCGCCGGGGTGTCAGGTGTTTAACGTGCAGTGGGGTGGGCCATTACGCCCATCAGTGTGCATCACCCCCGACCCCACGCCCACGTGACCTGCGACGTCAAACGGGGCGAGCCCTGCCGCAGAATCGAGACCAAGCAACTCCACGGAGGACCCGCTGGACGAGAAATAATGGAACCCCTTTCTTTCCCCCTCAGCAAGCTCGAGATCAGCGTAGAGAAGAGTTACAGCCAGCCAACTGCCATACGGCTCCTTTAAACTGAAATGGTAGGGAAGCCCTGGGTGCACTTCCCAGAGTCCCCTCGAAACGTTAGCCGTTCGCATTGCACCGTGTGCCATATTAGGCAGTGATGAGAATTCACCCATTGTGTCAGGCCGCATGGAGGACACGGAGTTGTCGGCCCTTATCGATACTGGAGCCACTGTGTCCATCATGGATAGCTGATATTTTCAGCGCTTGAGAAGCCAAGTCCTGCACAAAATGGTCCCCCTCCAACATAAATTGAAAACCGTAGATCGCCACCCACTTCCAGTGATAGGCAGATTCATGGTGACTTTCACGTTCGATGGGATCAGTTTTGAGCACCCAATAGTAGCCCTTGGCATCGAAACTCCACGGTATGACATGATAATGGGACATGATATCCTGAAAAAGCACCGATTCATTATAGATTGTCATTCGGGAACGTTGCGAAGAAAAGAAGATGGGGAATCGAACCACAGGTGCACCACCCTCACCTTGCCCATCTATCCTGCCCAGGAACAACCTTCAACCCCCTCCCCTACACCAACATACACTGGGCACATGGTACAGAAGCTCTGCATCCCGAGCCGAGCCGAGTGCATAGCCCTCGTCTTTTATTAGCATAAGAGTGACCCCCAGCTCCGAGGCTGCACGATCTAGGCTCAGCCGCATTAGCGGCTGAAAACCAGTTCCCTGTGCGTGGCTTGCTCGGTGAACTTATTGGACGGTAGCAGCCGACTTAACATATGGGTCGCCAATACCTCCTCGGCCCCCATCTGGCTGAACAAGAGTATGTGCATTGCCCGGCTGGAAGCACTCGACGCCGAACAAATAGAGCCCCCTAGCGTTCCCCGGAAGAGGAGGAAATTGCCCTTGTCCCTGGAGAATTTCCAGTTGGACCATCTTGGGCCCCGAGAGAAGAGTAAATTGGGGAAATTATTGATGAGAAATAGGGACATCTTTGCTAGAGATGTCGGCGAATTGACCGGCACAGACGCCATGTACCACGAAATCCCCCTCACCGACGACCACCCAGTGAGGCAGCAGGCATACAGGGTGCCGTTCGCGCTGCAGGGCGAATTGGACCGACAAGTGGATGAGCTGTTAGAGCAAGGGATAATAAGAGAAAGCGCCTCCCCTTTTGTGTCACCCATCGTTTTAGTGAAGAAGAAAGACTCTACATACAGATTCTGCATCGACTACAGGGCGCTAAATGCAAAAACGGTCCCGGATTCGTAACCTCTCTCCCTCATCAACGAAATTATCGATCAATTGGCTCATGCCAAATATTTCAGCTCACTGGATATGGTGTCCGGATATTGGCAGGTTCCAGTTCACCCACGTGACGTGGAGAAAACTGCATTCATTAGCAGGAAAGGGTTATTTGAGTTTAATTACTTACCATTTGGACTGAAGAACAGTCCCGCTACTTTCCAGCATTTGCTAGACCACGTGCTAATGGGAATGCGACAAGAGCAAGTTCTTGTATACCTCGACGACATAATGGTAGCCTCCCAGACATTCGAACAACACGCTGAACGCTTACAGAAGGTATTTGACCGCCAGAGGGCCTACAATTTGAAGCTGAAACCAGCGAAGTGTCAATTCATGAAGGAATCCCTCACGTACCTGGGACATTTGATTTCCACAGAAGGGGTCCAGCCAGATCAGTGGAACGTCCAAGCCATTGAAGAATTCCCCCGCCCCCATAGTGTTCGGAACGTCCGAGCCTTCCTAGGCCTAACCGGCTACTACCGGCGTTTTATCGATCGCTACGCTGACCTTACGGCCCCCTTAGTCCATTTGGTGAAAAAGGATACCAGTTTTAAATGGTCCCCAGAAGCTGAGGAAGCATTTGAGATATTAAAGAGAAAGTTAATGACAGAACCCCTTCTCCTCTACCTCGACTTTGGACGGAGGTTTTTCCTGTCGACTGATGCGTCGGACATTGCGATGGCCAGCGTACTCGAGCAGGAAATGGACGACGGACTCCGTCATCCGGTCGCCTATGCCAGTCGGAAGTTGAAGCCCCCGGAAACCCGCTACTCAACGATTGAGAAGGAGGCCCTTGCAATCCGTTTCGCCATAACTCATTTCAAACAGTATTGGTATGGGCGTCGATTTACAGTTGTGTCCGACCATGCCCCCCTCACATATTGGCTGAAGCTCAAAGATTCCTCCAGTAGACTAGCCAAGTAGAATCTAACGCTACAGGACTATGATTTTGATATCGTTTATCGGCCTGGGAAACACAATGTCCCCGCCGATACTCTGTCCCGTCGAGAGAGAAACCCCTTCCCAGAGCCCCCTTGGCGATTTAGCCCATCTAAGAGACCTACAGCTGGAGGTCCCACTTTTAGAAACACTATCGAAAGGTCACCCACCAGTACCGCCGAACCTTTTACCTGAAAGAGGGATATTATACCATCTGGTCCCCCCGGCTAGCCATAGTCCCCGTAGGGAAGCAACGGAGCAACTGGCGATAACCATCAGTCTTCGAGGACAGATATTGGAATTATGCCAGACAACCCATGCTCAGGCCACCTGGGAGAATATAAAACCTTGCAGAGGGTAAGGTCCGAGTATTACTGGCCCGACATGTATGCCAACATTCGCAATTATGTCCAGACCTGCACATCTTGTCTGCAACGGAGAGGCTACCAAGAGAGAAAGAAGGGAAACTTAGTTCGAGCCCCACTCACAAGCCGCATAGGCATTCAGCGCATAGGCATGAATATTTTAGGTCCTCTCCCCCTCACTCAGTGGGCAATAAGTACGTCTTAGTCATTATGGACTATTTTACTAAATGGCCAGAGGTCTACACGTTGACTGATCAGTCAGCAGAGTCGATTGCCAGAGCGTTTGTGGAAGATTTTGTTCCCAAACATGGAATTCCCACTACTGTCATCAGTGACAATGGGCGAAACTTTACTGGTCGCGTGATGACCGAGGTATTTAGCCGATTAGGCATCACTAAGCAAAACACTAGTTTGTATCACCAAGCTCTAACGGCCTCGTGGAAAAATTCAACCAGTCCATAGCATCCATTTTGTCTCATCTGGTGGCCGACAAGAATGATGTGTGGGACGAGCATCTACCATTTGTTTCGATGGCCTATCGGAGTGCCACCCATGAGACTCCCTACTTTTTACTTTATGGCCGAGACGTTGCCCTGCCTTACCAGTTGTGGCAGACGAAAGAACCTCCGACCTACGCCGACACCAAGAGCTATGGCGAACAGTTAGCCAACAAGTTTAATGAAGCATACGAGTTGGTAAAAGCGAACCTTGAGGCGGCAGCTGCGAATCAGGAGAAGCAACGAAAGAAAGTGGTCGTGGATAAAGGTATCCGGCCTGGTGACCTAGTGTTTTTGTATACCCCACGGGTCCCTCGCTGAAATATCAGGAAGTTATCGAAAATGTCGACCGGACCATGGCAAGTGTTGCAGTGCCTCACCGAGGTAAACTATAGGATCGCCTTGGTCACCAACCCTCACAAAATTGAGACAGTGCACATTGATCGACTCACGAAACTGCAGAAACGCCGCCCTTATCTGATAGGCGAGCTCCCCGTCCCCGAAAACCCCACACCAAAACCCCCAACGCCCCTATTGCGACCCATTGTTGAGCCGGAATCAGAAGACGACGACTGGGAATCGAACCCCCGAGTCGCACGCGATCACATCGCGGACCGACCGGCGCCTACGGGCGCGCCCTGCCACAGCAAGCTCACAGCCGCCTCCGCACGCTACCGCGGCCAGCCAGCCGCATCAGTATATGCTACGACCCCGTGGGCAAGACGGGAGGGTCATGCCATCCCCAGCCATTCTGCTATCGCGCCCTCACAAACCGTGGCTTGCTATGACGTCAGCAAACCCATTGGATCAGCACCCCTTCATCCATTGCCTCAGCGGCCACCCAGAAGCAGACGACACTTGAAACCACAGAATACTGGGCCATATGACGGACCTGGGGAAGCGAACTCCACCACCTGGGCTAATGTCGCCGCGAAGGGACGCCTTCACGATGCATCGCCCCAGGGCAGAGCAAAATCTTCTCCCTGGTCCCTGTCAGTACACTTGTGCACATCCCATTCACCCATCCGCCCCTCTCCCCCCCCCCAGCTGTCAAGCGCAATGGAGCAGTGAAGTCTGAGCAGAAGAACGCTCACACAAGAAAGCATGAGAATTTCTCCCGTGCGTGGTGGCAGAACCATGTGCACGCGGGACTGGTGGCGTTCTACAGTGACTCTGGCGAGGCGGCAGTGCTGCAATCCCCCCCCCCCATAGGTCGAAGGAGGAGGCATGCCGGAGAGATGACATCATGTCATGGCGCTCGTCTTATCTCCCCAGGCCCGGGAGTTAGGCTGCGAGAGCAACGACATAGACGCACCGGCGTTTCTCGAACAACTCCCCCCCCCCACATACACACTCGTGCTACTATCGATCAATTGATCTGAAGGAACGAAGAGTTATTGGAAATATTGTAGACCTGTTGCAACAGCCCTCAGTGGAATAGCTTTGATATTACAGAATGAATTCATTGTGAAGTGATCTTTAGATTGTCAGTGTAGGGTGATTTTGTAAAAGGACTTTGTCAAATAGTAGAGACAGAATTAATTAATGAAGGATAATTAGTTCAAGTTATTGTATTTTGAAGGATTAGTTCAAGTTATTAGAGTTTGAACGATTAATAAATAGAAGAGACAGAATTAATTGATGGAAGAGAATTAGTTCAAGTTATTGTATTTTGAAGGATTAGTTCAAGTTATTGTAGTTTGAACGATTAATAAATAGTAGAGATAGAGTTAACTGATGGAAGAGAATTGGTTCAAGTTATTGTATTTTGGAGAATTAGTTCAAGTTATTGTATTTTGAAGTATGGATAAATAGTGGAGATTTGGTCGATGGAAAAGAACTAGTTCCAGTTATTGTATTCTGAATTATTGGAAATTATAGAAAATAGTTAAATAATAATGTGACTGACAAATTAGTTAGGTAAATGTAACGACTGTTTCTAAGGAATAACTAATGCTAGGTCAACTGTGAAAGTAACATGTACACTGTGTATGTATCAACTGTGAACGTAACATGGAAATACTTGTAGTGGGTCCTGATGGCCCCAGAGATAGACTTTGAGTGATTCACTGCGTCACGTGGCGGTAGGCACGGAGACAGACTGTGTAATTGTGAATTAAGTGCATGTGGAAAACCAGATTTGTGACCCTTTCCCTTTTCTCTTTTCGTTTCATGTGCGGTGGAGCCTTCTGCAAACAGACGCCCCCGAGAGTGGTCCAGGCGGACTAGGACGAATTTGAGTTTTTAGTGCACCTGTTGCTATGCCATGTGACACCGGGACTCGTCGAGGGAAGAAACCAGAACTGTAGCCGTGTGACTTAGGTGAACGCCGTCTCTTATGTCAGAGGGTGCATCGTATCTACGGACAGCCGTGGACCTTCCGTAATATTTTCCCCTCTTCCTAAAGGGGGATAGGTATGTCGTGCCCACAGAGATTTATCCTGTGGACATGACTAGGGGGGCCAAAAGGTTTGAGAATCTACATTTTGCAAGATGGGAACAAAGACTCTTGTTCGCCATCGAGTTCCACGAATTTTCCTTCGACGCCGTTTTGCCCAGATGGCGAGTTTCGCTCCAGGCATGGAAACTTCGGGACTTGAGAGGCGGTCAACATCAAACCCCACAAGGAAGGCGAATCGACTTGTCTTAGCCATCCTCGACCAATGGCGATAGTCTGCGTCAGCTTTACGTGCTGACCTCCGCTACAGGTCGTGGCCGAAAAAGGGGGAAGTTTGAACGACTCAAAAAAAAGGACTTTGTAGTTGCTCTACAGTCTTCTCTCTCGCAGTCTTGTCGTCCAGTCGTCTCTCTCTCCGTCTCCCGAGCAATGGGAGCACCAGCGAGGAAGATGAGCATTCCTCCTTTGTTCTAACTGAGCTCTGCCGACAAAGTATAATTTCGATGATGCCTGACTCACCAGCCAAGCGGCCCACGAACGGCGTCTCCACCACGGCAACATGAAAAGCAGGTAGGGGTCACTATCATCACTAAAATCTGTAGATTTCCACATGTGCGCGTTTCTGCCAGCCGCCGCCACTGTGCCTGAATTTGAATCCACGAACTATATGAACTTTTTAGACCTAGTGGCTTGGACTTATAACATGGACTTTTTTGGAGCATTTTGAGTCTCCACCATTGTAAAGGTTGTCCTTGCACAGGAGCAGCGTAACTAGTAAATGTATCCCGATGATGGGAGTAATCTGTAGTAGTAAATGTTTAGATAAGATTTTGGTAATAAACAGTATGTTTCATGATAAACTGTGATTTCTCTCCATTTCTATTTGTAGTAGGTTAAACTAAGTGGGGTATTCTAGTGAGAGTGTGCCTCAGACAGAACTGAGTAAACGGAGCACAGCCAAATATAGAGTGATAGAATGTTGCTCCGCTCTAATAACAAAGGGAGGGTGTACAACAATTTGGTTTCTTAAAAAATTACACAACGCAATTGTCCACCCGTTTGGGGAAGTGAATCCCTTTAGCGATTTCTCACCTAGTTGTCGCCACCCCTATCTCCCAGAGCTGGTGGGGTGCACAACACTAGCAATAAAAATAGATTGAAAAAAAAACTATTAAATTTTATTCTTTATAGAATATCATTTAACCTTTCCTCTTTGGTGGAATAATTTAGCATTTGGGAACCCGCTGCAGTCTTGTTCTCAGGACCACATCGTATTCAACACGCCCCCTTCCTCCCGAAATTGAATAACATTTTCTTCGAACTTCCCCAAAACTAAACTTATCCCTCCCCCCACCCCCCAAAAAATAATAATACCTCCCATTTTTGTTTATTATTACAAAAATAACTGAATTTTTTTCCTTTTAGCAAAAACCGATGAAAAATACTGATATCACCTCGTGTTTTCGACACTCTTTTAACCTACACTTAGGTCAACGCTTTTGTTTTTAGTGATAAATAAAATTTTTTAGCGCGTTGGATAGGTATTGATGAAATATTACATTTGTAGAATATCTCAAAAGCTTAATATACCCTCTAACGGAAAATAACAAACGTTTCACCAAATATACCAAATGATCTATTTGTGCCAAAAATTTGAAATTTTCGTGGAGAGTGCAGACCTTGATGTAGAAAAAAAATTGAGGGGGACTCAAAAATCACAATCGCTAGGAAAAATGTAAAAACAAAAGGGGAGGGGGAGAGACTAGATTTCCAATGAATCATAACATTTTCTCTTCCATTTTACAGATTTTTTTTTAAAAATTCTTCAAAACTGCATGAAATATGAATAAGTTTAACAATATTTTTCCTCTGTTAACTATTGGAATTCTGAAGAGGTCTCATGTCTTAGAGCCATGATGAGAGGAAGCTGTATGTGTCAAATTCGGTGATCATAGCTGCAACCGTTTAGGAAAAATTCTTTTCTCTCTTTTATGTAGAAGGCTCTTTTGTGGGGGAAGGTTGGGGGATGGAATCCTTATTTCTTACAGTGAGGATAAGAGGAAGCTCTACACCAAATTTGATGACCCTTTAATGCTTAGGAGAAATTCCTTGTATTTACATGTGTGAACAGGGAGGGAACGTTTTTAGGGAAAGGGGAGAAAGATGGGGAGATTTAACACTTATATTTCTTTAATCTTCTAGGACTGGAAGTTGCATACCGAACTCGATAATCACAGTTATAGTTTTTTTTTGCCATAACTCTTAGGTTTAATTAAGTTTAAAATATTTAAGAGAAATCATTCCCTGCATTTTTCTAAAGAAAAAAAAAGAACCGGGGATTTATTATTTTCGGACCAAACTTTTTCGCTACTTTAAGTTGCGGTTTCAGGAATTTGGTGGTTCAAGCTCTTATCTTTTACAAGCAGTTTGTACCATTTCTTTTTT
Organism: Ryuthela nishihirai; assembly: GCA_038380435.1. Taxonomy (NCBI): domain Eukaryota; kingdom Metazoa; phylum Arthropoda; class Arachnida; order Araneae; family Heptathelidae; genus Ryuthela; species Ryuthela nishihirai. Next base: position 1,615,132 of record JAWZYU010000029.1, on the reverse strand, counting down.
CGGCGCAAGCATTTTTTAGGGAACATTTACATTTTCTAAGTTACCATTAGAGGAAGTTATATACTAAATTTGGCTGTTCTAACCCTTATTACACTTTACAAGCAGTTCCTATCATTTTTTAAGAGAGGGTGGGAAATTTTTGTGGGTAAGAATTTTTGGGAAGGTCAGAAATTTTGTCAATCCTGAAAACAGAGAAACAGAAAAAACGAGAAAAAGACATGCAGACCTTCTCAGATGTATATTAGATTATTTTTTGTCTGGTATTTAAAAATGGTTTAATGTCATTCACAAGTAGACCGAATCTAGTCTCTCCCCCCCCCCCTCTTTCTTTAGAATGTTTGTATGGTTTCAAAAAATTATGAAACTTATTTAAATTCAAAGCAGTTTTAAAGAAATGTTTTAAAGAACTTTTAAACGGAGGGTGAAACGTTATACCTGCATTGAAAATCCAGTTCCCCCATTTTTCTCCAGATCCGGACTTGTTCACAAGTGTAAAACTGTGAAATATTGGTTACCGAAAGAAATAAAAGACTGCTATTTATAACTTAAAATAGATCTTAAAAATAGATAAGAATATGTTTAAAATTAGTAAAAAGCCTCATAAAATAAAAGTAAAATATACAAGTGTTTAAAGTTAAGAAATATATCATGGTCTGTCATATTAAATATGACCATTCATGTCAGGTTTAAAAACACTGTATGACATTGGCATTTGCAAGATATGAATGCTATTTCAGTAATAGTAATTGGGCAAAAATAAAATTTCTTAATTTACACCAAACACCAGTTTCGAAAAAAAAATTGCAAAACTATTTCTACAAGAAATGTACCGAAATTTATCTGTAAAATGCATATAGTGCTGAATTTGCTGCATTGGTGGGCTTCTGTAGAGGAAGAATCTTCGGCTGTCTTTTCTGTTTGTTTGTGGGTTGACAGCCCCAAGTGAATAGATTCACAGGATATGTTAATGAGCCGGTGGATAATCCTGAGCAGTGGACACCTGAACTCTTGGCTTCTACTGGCATCGTCAAATTCTACATTGGAGGAAGTCTTCCAGTGTAGATGGCTTCAGCTTTTAGTCGTGGGGAACGGGTCTCTGCCCAATGTCTGCGATTAGGGGGCTGTTTGATATTGTCGACATTCCTCTCTCAATAAACAGTTTCTTTAAACATCCCACTAACCATTTTCTGCCTTCATAGGTAGTTAGAATGTGAGGACTCTGCACAGAGATTATTCTCTAGATATCCTCAAACAAGAATTCCACCATTGAAACTTGGGTATTCTCTGCTTGCGAAAGACCAGATGGGCAGATAAATGTAAGATACTTAAGATTATTTTTATTTCACTTTTCAGGGAGGGAAAATAATAAGCATCTCCAAGCTCTGCTTCTCAGCAGACATGCTAGTGATGCTCTTCTAGGATATGAGTGCATAAGTGAAAGGTTTTTTTATGCAAAATTTCAGACAAGCATTAACGACTTGAATGTTATTTGCTGTTATGCTCTAACTGAGGATGCCGATGAGGATGAGAAAGATAGGTTTTACGGACAACTTCAGGATATTTCGAATTCTGTCAAAAATGAGATATTACCCTTGTTCTAGGTGACCTTAATGCTAAAGTTGGTACTGACTCTCACCTTTGGGAAGGGGTGATAGGCCCTTTTGGTATCGGTAGCTGCAATAGCAATGGGCAAAGTCTCCTACAGGTAAGTAAACTCAATGGTTTCAGATTAACTAACACTTATTATGACCACCGCGACATACATAAGTGGGTTTCACCTGATAGGCTGCATAAGAATATGATTGATTATTTATTAATTAACAGCAAATAGACTAGCTCTGTTAGGAATACCAGGTCATGTAGGTGAGCAGAAATTGGATCTGATCATTACATTGTTAAAAGTGTCTTGCACTTAAACGCCGAAATAAGTGTTTTAGCGCTGTTCGGGTCGGCTGATACACAGCTGAAAGCTAAAACGTTTGGAATAACTTTATAATTAACAGCCAGATTCACAATTTCATGCTTTATTTCCATCAACTGGTGATATAGAATCAATATTCTATGCCTAAAATAATGTTTGACTGCAAAGAATTTTGAAAAAATCGAATTAAACGCCAAAATAAGAGTTTCAGCGTTGGTCTGATCGCCTGAAACAGAGATAACAGCTAAAACGTTTGGAATAACTTTCTAATTAACAGTCAGATTCGTAATTTGATGCTTTATTTCCATCAATTCGTGATATATAATCAATATCCTATGGCAAAAATAAAGTTTGAACTCTTAGAATTTTTAAAAATTCGAATTTTACGCCTTAATAAGAGTTGTAGCAGTGTTCTGATTGCCTGAAACATAGCTAAAAGCTAAAACATTTGGAATAACTTTCTAATTAACAGTCAAATTCACAATTTGATGCTTTACTTCCGTCTAGTCCTTATATAGAATGAATATTCTATTGCGAAAATAATTTTGGACCGCATACAATTTTCAAAAAATCGAATTAAACGCCGATATAAGAGTTTTATCGTTGTTCTGATCGCTTGAAACACAATAAAACCTAAAACGTTTGGAAACACTTTCTAACTCACAGTCAGATTCACAATTCGATGCTTTATTTCCATCAATTCGAGATACAGAATCAATATTACATGGCTAAAATAATATTTAACTGCATAGAATTTTGAAAAAAACGAATTAAACGCCGAAATAAGAGTTTTAGAGCTGTTCTGATCGGCTGAAATACAGCTGAGAGCTAAATCATTTGGAATAACTTTCTAATTAACTGTTATATTTATAGTTGGATTATTTATTTCCATCAATTCCTTATGTAGAATAATATTGTATATATTCTACATAATTAAAATATTGTATGGTTATTAAAAGGTTTGACTGTATAGAATTTTGAAAAAATCGAATTAAACGCCTAAATCAGATTTTTAGCGTCGTTTGGATCGCCTGAAACACAGCTGCACGATTTGGAATAACTTTTTAATTCACAGTCAGATTCAAAATTTGATACTTTATTTCCATCAATTTGTGATACAGAATCAATATTCTATGGCTAAAATAATGTTTGACTGTACACAATTTTGAAAAAATAGAATTAAACGCTGAAATAAGAGTTTTATCGTTGTTCTGATCTGAAACACAGCTAAAAGTTTAATCGTTTGGAAAAACTTTCTAATTAAAAGTCAGATTCACAATTTGATACTTTATTTCCATAAATTCGTGATATAGAATCAATATTCCATGGCTAAAATAATATTTGACTGCATAGAATTTTGAAAAAATTCGAATTTAACGCTTAAATAACAGTTTTAGCGCTTATTTTAATCGGCTGAAACACAGCTAAGGCTGAAACGTTTGGAACAACTTTGTAATCAAGTCAGATTCACAATTTGATGCTTTATTTCCTTTAATTCGTGATATAGAATCAATATTCCGTGGCTAATATAATGTTTAACTGCATAAATTTGGAAAAATTGGAATTCAAGGACTTAATAAAGATTTTAGTATGTTCTGATCACCCGAAACACAGCTAATAGAAACACCGTTTGGAATAACTTTCTAATTAAGAGTCAGATTCACAATTTGATGCTTTGTTTCCATCAATTCGTGATATAGAATCAATATTCTATGGCTAAAATAATGTTTGACTGCTTAGAATTTTGAAAAAATTGAATTAAACACCGAAATAAGAGTTTAAGCGCTGTTCTGATCGCCTAAAACACAGCTAAAAGCTAAAAGAATTGGAATAACTTTCTAATCAACAGTCAGATTCAGAATCTGATGCTTTATTTCCATCTACTGGTAAAATAGAATCAATATTGTAAGGCTAAAATACAGTTTCACGGCATACAATTTCAAATAAATCGAATTAAACGCCGAAATAACACTTTTAGTGCTGTTTCGATCGGCTGAAACACAACTAAAATCTGAAACGTTTGGAATAACGTTCTAATTAACAGTCAGATTTGACGCTTTTTTTCCATCAACTCCTGATACAGATTAAATATTCATGTCTAATCTGACTGTATATTAAAAAGTCATCACACACGATATAGCTTTTACTTACGTTTTATGCTTAGAGAACAGCGGTAAGACAGCTCTTTTGATACATAAATCGATTTTTTTCAAAATTCTATGTAGTGAAAATGTTTTTAAGTCGCAGAATGTCATTCTATATCACGCGTTGATTGAAATAAACCTTCAGATTGTCACTCTGACTGTAAATTCAAAAGTTGTTGGCACCAGGAATAGCTTTTACCACTGTTTTAGACGTGTAAAACAGCGTTCAAACTATTTTCATCTGTAATTCGATATTTTCGAAATTCTGTGCAGATAAACTATACTTTAGTCATGGAATCTCATTATATATTACGAGTTGATGAAAATGAAAAATTTTTTGTGAAAAAAGGTTGTCAATCTGACTCTAAATTCAAAAGATTTTCTTATGTTTTATGCGTGGAAAACAGCTATTTTGACATATAAGTCAAGTTTTTTGAAAATTCTAAGCACTGAAAATGCGTTTAACGCATAGAATACCATTCTACATCACACGATGATGGAAATAAACCATCAGACTGTCATTCTGATTGTAAATTCAGAATTTGTTGGCACAGGAATAGATTTTAGCACTGTTTTAGGCGTGAGTAGTTTATTCACAACCTACGGTGTTCCCTTTGCACAGTGCTTTCCCCCCTATGTCGCAATCGACCGGAAATTGGCCCGTGTTGGTCCACGTTGCCTTCTGAACTTTGACCCCTATGTTGCAATCAACAGGAAATTGGCCTCAATGTCGCAATTGTCATGGTATTAATAATTCATAATTAATAATTCATAATTAAAAATTCCTCCCCCTTTTAACCCCTGGTGCTATCTAGTTTTTAACTCCTCCTTCTCGAATAGTCTCGATTTTTCTATATTTCAAACCCCCCAATGGTTGACTTATATTTTAAACCCTCCACTTGCAAACCCCCTGGTTGACCTATATTTTAAGCCCCACTTCTCGAATAGTTTCGATTTTTCTTGATTTCAGACTCCCTTATTTTAAGCTCCCCTTCTCGAATAGTCTCGATTTTTCTTGATTTCAGACCCCTGGTTGATCCACCTATATTTTAAGCTCCCCTTCTCGAATAGTCTCGATTTTTCTTGATTAGACCCCTACCCATATTTTAAACCCTCTTCATAGACCCCCTGGTTGACCTATATTTTAAGATCCCCCCTTCTCGAATAGTCTCGAGTTTTCTTAATTTCAGACCCCTGGTTGACCCACCTATATTTTAAGCTCCCCTTCTCGAATAGTCTCGATTTTTCTTGATTACACCCCTACCCATATTTTAAGCCCTCTTCATAGACCTATATTTTAAACCCCACTTCTCGAATAGTCTCGATTTTTCTTGATTTCAGACCCCCTGGTTGACCCATCTATATTTTAAACTCCCCTTCTCGAATAGTCTCGATTTTTCTTGATTAGACCCCACCCATATTTCAAGCCCTCTTCATAGACCCCCTGGTTGACCTATATTTTAAGTCCCCCCCCCCCTTTCTCGAATAGTCTCGATTTTTCTTGATTTCAGACCCCTGGTTGACCCGCCTATATTTTAAGCACCCCTTCTCGAATAGTCTCGATTTTTCTTGATTAGACCCCACCCATATTTTAAGCCCTCTTCATAGACCACTGGTTGACCTATATTTTAAGCCCCCCTTCTCGAATAGTCTCGATTTTTTTTATTTCAGAACCCCCTGGTTGACCCACCTATATTTTAAACTCCCCTTCTCGAATAGTCTCGATTTTCGGGTTGACCCATTGCAAATCAGTTTTTGCACATTTAATCAGTGTTATCCAACGTGTGTACTATTTTTTGTGCGTCTCCTGTATTTAAAAAAAATTGCTTCCGACAGCGTGATTTGACCTCGCTAAAACTCGTTAATCATCAACTACATTAATTAAAACTCTTATCAAAAGTTCCGTGTCCCTTATTAACAGTTCCACCCCCTTTCAAGGACTATCCCCAGTAACTGTTTTAAAAGACTGTCCCGCAGATAAATGCTATTGGGTAAAAAATTAATAAAAGGTAAACGGAGAAAAAATTCTGATTTTATTCGTAATTATGAAAAATATTGAGGGGTAATATGGTCTCGTGACCTGTATGAGCGACATAAAAAACCCATGTTCGGTACAGGACCACATTTTACTGACGGACGGTTTTTAACAAAACTCCTGCGAAATTAAAAAATATTATTCCAAATGGGGGAGTCACAAGGGTTTTATTGGCGGATGAATCTTGGATCACGTCATCCCCTGCGCTCCTTGCTTCCGTATCAGGTGCGATGTCTTACAACATGAAAACCCACTGGCACTCTTTAACGTAGTTTTCGGACTCGAATTTTTTCCAAGTCCCGAGGTGGTTCTCCGCATTCCCAATTCTACCCTTTATGATAGGTCAGCGTCTCAATGTAGCCCTTCGGAAGAATTTCCCTTCGACCCCCTAAACTTCCAAGAGTCGAACTTTTCTTATTCAGTATCCAGCGGGATGAAGGATGTAGCCATCAGATATCTGTGTCTCAGCACTTTCCGCGTCAGGACTTGTTTTGGAACGATAAAGTGGTTTTACGTTTGTCTCAATTCATTACTCTCCGTTAGTATATCCGTTACGCGACACGGTTTAAAACTTTTTATTCCTGATACTTATTACCGCTGTATCCTCAGTACGTGATGCAAACTCATTCCTAGGAAGTAACAATCGATAACAATTTCTTCCTCCGAAGAGAAATCAGCTAAAACAGTTTTAAAAATCGTCTCTGAATGTTATAGAAAGTAAGAATGCTAAAAGTACGTTACGGTTACCCTTGCGTAAAAAAAACACACACTTTAGTTCCATCATGAATGCATGTTAATGGAGTAGGGGACATTAGTTTTAGCAAATACTACAACTATAAAAAATAATACATTGTCTCACTCGAGCGTACCCTGTGAAAATCGTTCTAAAAAGAGAACATTATAACTCAAAGAGTAAGACAGAAAAATTCAAAGAAAGTGATACATGTAACAGTCATAAACAAGGTGAAACGGGATTTTCTTTACCATACCTATTAATGCGAGCCATCTAGTGTGGAAAATAAGTGACTAAATAATGACTAACTGATAAATGTCCCTCTTTAACAGATGAAAAGCTTTCATAGCTAAAAGAGTGCGTGCTTTATGAGACGGTAGCATTATGTTTATTTAATCTATCTTTTAAAATCTGACAAAACCATACGTACCCGTTAGGGTACAATGTTTAAGCAGAGTTTTTTACCAAACCGTTCACAAAAAATGTAAGAGGTTTAACACTCTGTGTAAAATATACGTATACGACTAAATAGTTTTTAAGGAACTATTATGTAGTCACTTTATGGGTAGTATAAACTATTCTCATCATTAAAGGTTAACGTAGGGTAAATATGGTAACCCACTAAGCAGAACTCTGCGTAAATAAAAATATGGTAATCCACTTAGCACATTATAACTAAATTAGCATATAAACTAATCCGACACGCTCTTGGTACACATGGAAAGTAAAATTAATTAATGTACAAAGCACACATAATGTTTGTTACGCGTTATAGATAAATAGAAACGGTAACAAAACTCAACTACGTTATAGATAAAATAGTAATGGTAACAAAACTCAGCACTATAGTTAAAAGAAATGGTGGCAATATAGATATAAATCTTAAAATATACTCACCCTTACACGTCATAGGGTACGCAGAGGACCAGGAATATGAAATATAAATAGAAAATTAAAATTTTTACTTACAAAACACACACAACCAAACACACTGTACGAAAGGCAATCCTTTAACATATTTGGGTGGCTTTGAAAAAAGCCTTTTGTTTTTTCTTCTTTTTATATATATTTTTTTTCGTTTTTTAATTTTTTTCGGTTACTCGATCCTCCTCCTACGGGAAGGAGGCGCAGAAAATTCGATCCGTACAGGGGAAACGGTTGACACTGTCTCCTCTGAGTCAAGCGACTGAACGCTTGTCGTGTCCACATCAGTTTCTGACGGGGACTCCTCCTTTATTTCTGTCACGTATTCCTCTTTTATTTCCGACACGTACCCCTCCGCGGTTTCTTGCTCTACCACAGGGTGAGCGTAGCTTGGAGGGTTCGCGATGAAGCCCCTTAGGTGCCTTACGGTGCTACGGGGGGAACTAGGGCGTAATACTGTATGACAAGAACATCGGCACACAACCAAGGCGCAAAACGTCTCCCACGCGTCGTCCTCCATGGTGACATAGAGTGCTCGCTGCTCTGGTAACATCTGAACATCGACATTCGTGTCAGCATGACGGATTGGTGAAGGGGCCCTCACCCCCAACCTTGCACCAACTGGAGACCTTGGATGTGGTTCGAGGTGGCAGGAACAATCGCAAAACCTCCTGCGATGGGTGACGGTAGCCTGTCCCTTGGATATGTTAGTGAGAAATAACCGTGGGGTACAGTAAACCTCATTTTGACACAAGTTAGAATGAGTTCACACAACGCTCCTCGTTATATACTGCATCGGTCTATCCCCTGCGGATGTTGATACAGTCTCATCAAACTCTTCCGTTAAATGAAGGAAATAATTCATCAGGGCTTATCAGTTGTAAATATTGCAACATACGTGCAAACATCGATCAACTTCCTCTCACTCAAATCAACATAACGATAAGAACTCTGACACGTGCACTACAGTAGAGGTTAAATCATGCTTTATATAGCACACGACTATGTCCGTGTCAAATTATGACTCACTTTTTAATATCCCTTCGTCTCGTTCTTAACGCATTTCGTACCCTCTACAGGATTTTGGGTTTTTCTAAGTTTGAAAATTCTCGGATTGCCGTTAGTTTCTATCGTTTATCGTGTGCTGATCAAAGCTCGTTAGGGGTTTTGCTTCCAAGTTCTTAATCCTAAAAGCTCTCATGTCATCGTCTGTATTACCAAAAAACAGGTAGAAGATTGGTCCGAAAATGCACAAAGTACATGGTATTGAGTGACGTATTATCTTTAAAATATGTAGGAATGAGAATATACAGGAATACACAGTAGAATATTTAAGAGTGTTTAAAAACATCACCGTAAACTCTTTGAAACATAAAACATGTCTGCTATTCTTACGTCCACAAATGTTAAAAAATAGAAATTTCAGATATACAGCATGTTACATGCAGCAGTCAAAAAGGTGTTAAATAAAGAATTTTGTCGCTATAGAATTTAACCAAGCGATCTATCGGGTAAAAGGAACCCTGAAAACTAAGACAAAAAAAGTCTTTACTAGAAGGAGTAATAGCGGGAAAACCATGAAATATTACTGTACTAGGATCTAGAAAAATCACTATCCATTACATTAATTTTTTTTATTATATTCATGTATTTCACCCCATTTTCTTGTCAAGAGCTAAAATTATTTGATGAATGAACGACAAAATATCTTCAAATGCAGTGGACGTATGACAGAATAGCTTCAAAATAAGTTCCAATAGCTGAAAAAACAACTGTAAAAAATTAGATAAATACACACCGGGAAAGACAGAATTGTTTTCAAAACATTAAAATACCTTAAATGTGTGGCTGAATCACCTTCAAATATCTCACAGTACACTTTTAAAGGAAATATTGTCTCATTATAAGCGATTTCATACAAAGAGATACGCACTCTATGCTTCACATTTAAATCTATAGAGATAACGATCACTACCCATGGAACACATCTGTGAAAAAACAAGCTATGATAGGGTTTGAGAAAGATTTTTAGCCCATGGGGGTGCTGCACTGCAGGAAAGCACATTATCTTTTTTATCAGAACCTACATGAAAGTTATACTGTTTCGGTTTGAGAAAGAATCTTTAGTTCACAGGGCACCGCATGAATAAGCGCATAAGTGTGGGTGAAGATGGCTATTTTTCGCTGCAAACACAAGTTTTTCGACAAAGATAGGGTGTTTCACTACAATCTAACACGGGATTTCATGTTTGTTTAGTTATTTTTCCTGCATGAGAATATTTCTAATCTATCTCATAGACAGCAGGTTAGTTACTTCTGATCTAACAAAGCCAAGGTCTGAGATCCATAGTAAGATATGAACGTTTGTGTTGTTTTCCTACCAAGATCCCGACATCCTCTCACATGAAATATTACTGTACTAGGATCTAGAAAAATCACTATCCATTACATTAACTTTTTTTATTATTTCGTGTTCATTATTTTCATGTATTTCACCCCATTTTCTTGTCAAGAGCTAAAATTATTTGATGAATGAACGATAATATATCTTCAAATGCAGTGGACGCATGACAGAATAACTTCAAAATAAGTTCCAATAGCTGAAAAAACAACTTTAAAAAATTGGTAAATACACACCGGGAAAGACAGAATTGCTTTCAAAACATTAAACTACCTTAAATGTGTGGCCTGAATCATCTCCAAATATCTCACAGCACACTTTTAAAGGAAATATTGTCTCATTATAAGTGATTTCATACAAAGAGATACGCACTCTATGCTTCACATTTAAATCTATAGAGATAACGATCACTACCCATGGAACACATCTGTGAAAAAACACGCTTCGATTGGGTTTGAGAAAGATTTTTAGCCCATGGGGGTGCTGCACTGCAGGAAAGCACATTAACTTTGATATCAGAACCTACGTGAAAGTTATACAGTTTGGGTTTGAGAAAGATTCTTTAGTTCACAGGGCACCGCATTACACTAAAGCACACTGTCTTGTACGTTTGTCTGTCTGTATGTTTGTTTCTCTCTCTCTCTGTGTGTGTGTGTGTCTATGTGTAAATAAGTATGCTACTACGAAATGTGTGTACGTGTAGATGTGTGTACGTGTAGATGTGTGCATATATGTCAAGATGTAACTGTGTCTGCATGTTTGTTTCTCTCTAGGTGTGTGTGTGTGTGTGTTCATGTATGTTACTATGTTTCTTTATATGTTTATGTTTTCGTGCGTATGTGTTAAGATGTCTGTGTGCACATAGTCGTTTCTCTGTATGTATATACGTCTTCATGTTTGTCTCTCTCTGGGTGTGTGTGTGTGTTAAAGTGTCTGTATGTGTTTCATCTTTATGTGTATATGTTATCGTATATGTGTGTTTGTTCACATGCAAGAATAAACATATTGTCTACGGACACTTGCTTGCTACAGAAGAAGCTAACAATTTAAAACGAGACTAGTGGTTATGCAAAATATTTCATCACAGATCTTAACTTGAATACTCATATTTCAGGAGATGTAAGGATTTTTCTTCAGCACGTTCGATATTTTTTTGAACACGACTGTCTTACGTTACGTCTTACGTTACGTTTCCTGCCACATGTCTCGTAACGAACAAAGCGTGTGTGTGTGTGTTTTGCTAATACAGAAGAGGACATTCAAACGAGAATATTTCAAACTTAGAATAACACAACATCCTGAGGCGTTAAGAACGAAGTGGAGGGATACTAACAGCTGAAACGTGACCTGAAGCGATCGAAATCCTGTTGTTTCGTGCAAGGGGACGAAGGGTGATAAAACGTAATACTACTGAAAAATCCTTTTTTCAAAAAAGAGGCCTCTTTTTTGAAAAAACCTAATTAAATCTCAATGAAATAACCTAAAATTATTTGATGAATGAACGACAAAATATCTTCAAATGCAGTGGATGCATGACAGAATAACTTCAAAAGAAGTTCCAATAACTGAAAAAACAACTGTAAAAAATTAGATAAATACACACTGGGAAAGACAGAATTGCTTTCAAAACATTAAAATACCTTAAATGTGTGGCTGAATCACCTCCAAATATCTCCAGCACACTTTTAAAGGAAATATTGTCTCATTATAAGTGATTTCATACAAAGAGATACGCACTCTATGCTTCACATTTAAATCTATAGAGATAACGATCACTACCCATGGAACACATCTGTGAAAAAACACGCTTCGATTGGGTTTGAGAAAGATTTTTAGCCCATGGGGATGCTGCACTGCAGGAAAGCACATTAACTTTGATATCAGAACCTACGTGAAAGTTATACAGTTTGGGTTTGAGAAAGATTATTTAGTTCACAGGGCACCGCATTACACTAAAGCACACTGTCTTGTACGTATGTCTGTCTGTATGTTTGTTTCTCTGTGTGTGTGTGTGTGTTTGTATCTATGTGTAAATATGTATGTTACTACGAAATGTGTGTACGTGTAGGTGTGTGCATATATGTCAAGATGTAACAGTGTCTGCATGTTTCAGATATACAGCATGATACATGCAATAGTCAAAAAGGCATTAAATAAAGAATTTTGTCGCTATAGAATTTAACCACGCGATCTATCGGGTAAAAGGAATCCTGAAAACTAAGGCAAAAACACGTCTTTACTAGAAGTAGTAACAGCTGGAAAACCATGAAATATTACTGTACTAGGATCGAGAAAAATCACTATCCATTACATTAAATTTTTTTTTATTATATTCATGTATTTCACCCCATTTTCTTGTCAAGAGCTAAAATTATTTGATGAATGAACGACAAAATATCTTCAAATGCAGTGGACGCATGACAGAATAACTTCAAAATAAGTTCCAATAGCTGAAAAAACAACTGTAAAAAAATTAGATAAATACACACCGGGAAAGACAGAATTGTTTTCAAAACATTAAAATACCTTAAATGTGTGGCTGAATCACCTTCAAATATCTCACAGTACACTTTTAAACGAAATATTGTCTCATTATAAGCGATTTCATACAAAGAGATACGCACTCTATGCTTCACATTTAAATCTATAGAGATAGCGATCACTACCCATGGAACACATCTGTGAAAAAACAAGCTATGATAGGGTTTGAGAAATATATTTAGCCCATGGGGATGCTGCACTGCAGGAATGTCTTAGTTTTCAGGGTTCCTTTTACCCGATAGATCGCTTGGTTAAATTCTATAGCGACAAAATTCTTTATTTAACCCTTTTTGACTGCTGCATGTAACATGCTGTATATCTGAAATTTCTATCTTTTAACATTTGTGGACGTAAGAATAGCAGATATGTTTTACGTTTCAAAGAGTTTACGGTGATGTTTTTAAACACTCTTAAATATTCTACTGTGTATTCCTACATATTTTAAAGATAATACGTCACTCAATACCATGTACTTTATGCATTTTTGGGGCAATCTTCTATGTGTTTTTTGGTAATACAGAGGATGACATCAGAGCTGTTAGGATTAAGAACTTGGAAGCAAAACCCCTAACGAGCTTTGATCAGCACACGATAAACGATAGAAACTAACGGCAATCCGAGAATTTTCAAACTTAGAAAAACCTAGAATCCCATAGAGGGTACGAAATGCGTTAAGAACGAGACGAAGGGATATTAAAAAGTGAGTCATAATTTGACACGGACATAGTCGTGTGGTATATAAAGCATGATTTAACCTCTACCATAGTGCACGTGTCAGAGTTCTTATCGTTATGTTGATTTGAGTGAGAGGAAGTTGATCGATGTTTGCACGTATGTTGCAATATTTACAACTGATAAGCCCTGATGAATTATTTCCTTCATTTAACGGAAGAGTTTGATGAGACTGTATCAACATCCGCAGGGGCCAGACCGATGCAGTATATAACGAGGAGGGTTGTGTGAACTCATTCTAACTTGTGTCAAAATGAGGTTTACTGTACCCCACGGTTATTTCTCACTAACATATCCAAGGGACAGGCTACCGTCTACCCATCGCAGGAGGTTTTGCGATTGTTCCTGCCACCTCGAACCACGTCCAAGGTCTCCAGTTGGTGCAAGGTTGGGGGTGAGGGCCCCTTCACCAATCCGTCATGCTGATACGAATGTCGATGTTCAGATGTTACCGGAGCAGCGAGCACTCTATGTCACCATGGAGGACGACGCGTGGGAGACGTTTTGCGGCGGGGTTGTATGCCGATGTTCTTGTCATACAGTGTTACGCCCTAGTTCCCCCCGTAGCACCGTAAGGCACTTAAAGGGATTCATCGCGAACCCTCCAAGCTACGCTCACCCTGTGGTAGAGCAAGAAACCGCGGAGGGGTACGTATCGGAAATAAAGGAGGAATACGTGAAATAAATAAAGGAGGAGTCCCAGTCAGAAACTGAGGTGGACACGACAGGCGTTCAGTCGCTTCACTCAGAGGAGACAGTGTCAACCGTCTCCCCTGTACGGATCGAATTTTCTGCGCCTCCTTCCCGCAGGAGGAGGATCGAGTAACCGGAAAAAATAAAAAGACGAAAAAAAAATATATAAAAAGAAGAAAAAAACATAAAAAGAAGAAAAAACAAAAGACTTTTTTTCAAAGCCACCCAAATATGTTAAAGGATTGCCTTTCGTACAGTGTGTTTGGTTGTGTGTGTGTGTTTTGTAAGTAAAAATTTTAATTTTCTATTTGTATTTCATATTCCTTGTCCTCTGCGTAACCAATGACGTGTAAGGGTGAGTATATTTTAGATTTATATCTATATTGCCACCATTTCTTTTAACTATAGTGCTGAGTTTTGTTACCATTACTATTTTATCTATAACGTAGTTGAGTTTTGTTACCGTTTCTATTTATCTATAACGCGTAACAAACATTATGTGTGCTTTGTACATTAATTAATTTTACTTTCCATGTGTACCAAGAGCGTGTCGGATTAGTTTATATGCTAATTTAGTTATAATGTGCTAAGTGGATTACCATATTTTTATTTACGCAGAGTTCTGCTTAGTGGGTTACCATATTTACCCTACGTTAACCTTTAATGATGAGAATAGTTTATACTACCCATAAAGTGACTACATAATAGTTCCTTAAAAACTATTTAGTCGTATACGTATATTTTACACAGAGTGTTAAACCTCTTACATTTTTTGTGAACGGTTTGGTAAAAAACTCTGCTTAAACATTGTACCCTAACGGGTACGTATGGTTTTGTCAGATTTTAAAAGATAGATTAAATAAACATAATGCTACCGTCTCATAAAGCACGCACTCTTTTAGCTATGAAAGCTTTTCATCTGTTAAAGAGGGACATTTATCAGTTAGTCATTATTTAGTCACTTATTTTCCACACTAGATGGCTCGCATTAATAGGTATGGTAAAGAAAATCCCGTTTCACCTTGTTTATGACTGTTACATGTATCACTTTCTTTGAATTTTTCTGTCTTACTCTTTGAGTTATAATGTTCTCTTTTTAGAACGATTTTCACAGGGTACGCTCGAGTGAGACAATGTATTATTTTTTATAGTTGTAGTATTTGCTAAAACTAATGTCCCCTACTCCATTAACATGCATTCATGATGGAACTAAAGTGTGTGCTTTTTTACGCAAGGGTAACCGTAACGTACTTTTAGCATTCTTACTTTCTATAACATTCAGAGACGATTTTTAAAACTGTTTTAGCTGATTTTTCTTCGGAGGAAGAAATTGTTATCGATTGTTACTTCCTAGGAATGAGTTTGCATCACGTACTGAGGATACAGCGGTAATAAGTATCAGGAATAAAAAGTTTTAAACCATGTCGCGTAACGGATATACTAACGGAGAGTAATGAATTGAGACAAACGTAAAACTACTTTATCGTTGCAAAACAAGTCCTGACGCGGAAAGTGCTGAGACACAGATATCTGATGGCTACATCCTTCATCCTGCTGGATACTGAATAAGAAAAGTTCGACTCTTGGAGGTTTAGGGGGTCGAAGGGAAATTCTTCCGAAGGGCTACATTAAGACGCTGACCTATCATAAAGGGTAGAATTGGGAATGCGGAGAACCATCTCGGGACTTGGAAAAAATTCGAGTCCGAAAACTACGTTAAAGAGTGCTAGTGGGTTTTCATGTTGTAAGACATCGCACCTGATACGGAAGCAAGGGAAACAGCGCAGGGGATGACGTGATCCAAGATTCATCCGCCAATAAAACCCTTGTGACTCCCCCATTTGGAATAATATTTTTTAATTTCGCAGGAGTTTTGTTAAAAACCGTCCGTCAGTAAAATGTGGTCCTGTACCGAACATGGGTTTTTTATGTCGCTCATACAGGTCACGAGACCATATTACCCCTCAATATTTTTCATAATTACGAATAAAATCAGAATTTTTTTCTCCGTTTACCTTTTATTAATTTTTTACCCAATAGCATATATCTGCGGGACAGTCTTTTAAAACAGTTACTGGGGATAGTCCTTGAAAGGGGGTGGAACTGTTAATGAGGGGGACGGAACTTTTGATAAGAGTTTTAATTAATGTAGTTGATGATTAACGAGTTTTAGCGAGATCAAATCACGCTGTCGGAAGCAATTTTTTTTAAATACAGGAGACGCACAAAAAATAGTACACACGTTGGATAACACTGATTAAATGTGCAAAAACTGATTTGCAATGGGTCAACCCGGGGATCTCTAAAGAGGGGGCTTAAAACATAGTTCCACCAGCAGGGGGGTCTTTAGAGAGATGATTTAAAATAAAGACAACCCAAGGGATCCGAAATCAGGAAAAATCGAGACTATTCGAGAAGGGGAGTTTAAAATATAGGTAGGTCAACCAGGGGTTCTGAAATAAAAAAAATCGAGACTATTCGAGAAGGGGGGCTTAAAATATAGGTCAACCAGGGGTCTATGAAGAGGGCTTAAAATATGGGTGGGGTCTAATCAAGAAAAATCGAGACTATTCGAGAAGGGGAGTTTAAAATATAGGTGGGTCAACCAGGGGGTCTATATGAAGCGGGCTTAAAATATGGGTAGGGGTGTAATCAAGAAGAATCGAGACCATTCGAGAAGTGTGGGGTCTTAAAATATAGGTCAACCAGGGGGTCTATGAAGAGGGTTTAAAATATGGGTAGGGGTCTAATCAAGAAAAATCGAGACTATTCGAGAAGGGGAGCTTAAAATAAGGGAGTCTGAAATCAAGAAAAATCGAAACTATTCGAGAAGTGGGGCTTAAAATATAGGTCAACCAGGGGGTTTGCAAGTGGAGGGTTTAAAATATAAGTCAACCATTGGGGGGTTTGAAATATAGAAAAATCGAGACTATTCGAGAAGGAGGACTTAAAATTAGAGTTAAAAACTAGATAGCACCAGGGGTTAAAAGGGGGAGGAATTTTTAATTATGAATTATTAATTATGAATTATTAATACCATGACAGTTGCGACATTGAGGCCAATTTCCTGTTGATTGCAACATAGGGGTCAAAGTTCAGAGAGCAACGTGGACCAACACGGGCCAATTTCCGGTCGTGGACCAACACGGGCCAATTTCCGTCAATTGCGACATAGGGGGGAAAGCATTGTGCAAAGGGGGAACCCGTAGGTTGTGAATAAACTACTACTGGCGTGTAATACAGCGTTCAAACTGATATTTTCGTGTATAATTCGATATTTTCAAAACTCTACATAGTTAAACTATACTTTAGCCAAAGAATCTCATTATATATTACGAGTTGATAGAACTGAAGTATTAGGCTGTCAATCTGACTGTAAATTCAGAAATTTTTACACATCATATAGCTACTACCTGTCTTTCATGCGAAGAAAACAGCGTTTAAGTACCTTCAATGCTTAGAAGTTATTAGTTTTTCCCAGTGTTGATTATTCTTGCCTTAGCTCCGTTAATACACTTGAAATGTGCCTTTTCTGACCGATGGCAGGATGGGGGTTCATTTGAAGCATCTCCGAAGTGCAATCAAAGAGAAAATTTAGCTAACGAACTTATACAATGGTGCAATATGCATGATGGACAATTCGCAGAAGGTGAGATAAGGAATAACTTAAACGTAATGAGTACAGATTGCATAGGTTGCTGTCAAAAAATGCAGCATAGCAATGTCAGACAAATTTGCAGCTTTTCATTTTCAAGAGTGTGTTGAAAGAGAAGCAACCTTTCTGGTGACACACCTAATTCAAAGCACATTACTTTCGGCACAAGCATTCTGGAGATGTAGAGGAACAATAATTTAGATATTTCCTTTTTAGGGGGGAGGAGAGCGCGCGGATAATTTTTTATAGCCCATGGTACTGAAAAGTACAAGTTTTCATTTGGAACATAAATCATTAAGTTTCTCGATTTGTTGGAATGGACTATTTTGACAAACACACAAACCGGTAAATATCAAGCGAAAAGTGAAGTCAAGTGAAACGAAGATAGGTAAAAAGACTAGAGTCAACTCGTGCAAGATGATACTGGTAATATTTGAACATAGTGAAAGCAAACGGTTAACAGACATTGTCACAGGTGATGCGACGTGGGTTACTATGGTTTCAGAAAGATCGACAAATACTTTTGGGTTGCAGAAGTTGAACAGCATCCCCAAATCCTCTAACAAGACTTTCACTCAAGGAAGAGGATGTTTACAATATTTCTTCCATTCCAAAGCATTGGTAGCTATGGACACCTTACCTTAAAAAAAATGAATATAAATGGCCAATAATATAACAAAATAATTTTGCCCAAAGTGGTTAAGGAGATGAAAGAGCAGCGTCCAACAAGAAGTGTTTCAATGGTTCTCCTTCTTCATGACAATGATAATGCTCACAAATCCTGGCAAGCAAGACCTTGCAAAATGCGTGTTTCAGTGTTATGGAGTTCAACCACGGAATTCTCTTAGACGTCTGCAACTTTGCATAGATGCTGGAGAAGAATACTTTGAAGGACAGTAAAATTTTGGTTAAGTCCAATGGTTTTTGTTCTACAGATGCATGCCAAGTTTTGTATGCTCCTCGTAATAAGCATACATAGGGAAATGCTTCTATTCCTTTTAAGAGTTGTTTTTTAGAAACAGATTTCTATTTTAATTAAAACAGGATATTATCACAAATGCTAGCAATTTACGAAATAAAATAAATGGAAAATCCGGCATTACAGACAAAATTTTTAAGAATCTGAAACTGAAAAAATAGGATAGACTTAAAAATTAAATGCTACATAACACTTTAATCTTCTCTTAAACTGCTATTGTAGCCAATTTTAACCCTTTGTAAGCAAGAATCAGAAAGAGTGAGATTTTCAATTTCATATTCTCATGCATTAATTTGTTTTTTGCTAGTTTTTTATTAAATCAACAATGGTGAAATTAGTCATGAATCTTATGCAGCCATACATTGATCATTTTGTCCATAGAAAGGTAGTCCATGGGTAACTGGTAATTTTGTGTGAATGCATATATTAAGAAAAGGCCTAAAATCATGCAAACTTATAATGGTGCACGTTAGGGCTAAAATGCACGTTAGGGCCTAAAATCATGCAAACTTATAATGGTGTGGGTGTACAATACTGAACAAGATCTTACTTAAACTGATCCATAGTAAACAAATGCATTGATTGTTACAAGATACATATGTATGTTTAGACACCCAATTTAATTAGTCTGGTTGAATTCTGTAGTCCATGGGTGACCGACAATTTTGTGTGAATGCATATATTAAGAAAGGTATTACGGCCGTCCCGTGGCAGAATGGTTAGAGTACTTGACTACAGATCTAAGGGATCAGGGCTTAAGCCCCAGGAAAGGCATGGATTTACATGTAATATATCTGCTCAGGGCCTCACAGACCTTCTACTATCGCATATAAATTGACAGACTCCTGTCAGACATCTGTGACAAGTCGCTGCTTGAGGGGTATTTATTATATATATATTTTATTACGCTGTAGTCATAAAAACCTGAAGTGAAACAGTCACTATATTTTACCAAAGGATAAGGCTTGTTAAATAAGCAAGACCTTAGTAGCTTATACACCCGTAGCTTATCTACAGTTCTAGCATTTGGTTATCAGAACGACTACTATTCTAATTAATGTAGGAAAATAATAAAAGTTTAATAATTCAAACAAAGAAAAATTACACTAAGAAATAACATAATTTCTTACCTTTTAACACGCTTAATATTTCTTTCATAGAAAGGTGTAGTGTAAATCAACATTTCGTACATGACACATTTCAGGCTCCAATAATCCACCTCCTAATTAATATTAAAAACGAAACATTATATTAAATAGTTAAAATTTGAAATATTAAACAGTTAAAATAAACATACATATAATTGTTTTTGTCAACATTTTTAGCATATATACTTCAGCACAAAACAAGATTTAAAATGTTGGTATTCAATTATTTTAAACTTTGCTGAAGTTTCTAGTAAAAGAAGAAATAAATATCCGGCTGGCAGAACACAAATGCTGCAGTAAGGAAAACTAAAAGAATATCATTCTTTTTAATATACATATGTATGGAATGCTTCACATATTGGATATCATCTGCATTCACCTAGTTAGTATTTACCTTCTTGCAATTAAACCTAAATTAGGGGGAATTTGCTGACCTCTTCCGTACTTAGAGCTAACAGAGCACACAAAGTTTGCTATAGCTGGAACAGTCGCTAGCTCCCTAAGCACGATGCCAGTTAAGGATTTTTTTCAGCTTAACTCCCTCATTTGCAATATTCTTTTGACATTTTGGAATTTCGAAATTTTTCCATCATTAGAGGGCGCAGTTATAGCGTTTTGGCGATTTGGAAAGTACAAATCATAATATTTCTTCTATAGTTATCCAACACAAAAAAGAATTAATTTATCTCTATAATCAAAAAGGTTTGATGTCTACAGACGGACAAATGACAAAGTGAAACTACTATATTTTTAAAAAAAAAGATGTAAAAATAATTATTGATACTGTTTTTAACACCTCTTCTAAATAATTCGAATTCAGGCATATTAATTTAGCTGAATTTGTGTAGTACAGAGTTCCTCGAATTTGTAATTTATAATTATCACAAAATCATAATATATAAATTTAATTTTTGGATTGTTTACAAACGTCCTGTACCGCATTCAACATAAGCAATCCTCAGTGACACTTCAAAATAAACCCAATTATAATAAATATATAATGTAAAATATCGTGAACTAGCAATTCTGAATGAAAAATTGATGACTCCATTTCAGTAATTTCGAAAATTTCAAACTTTCTACATCAGTAATAAGCAAAGTTTTTCTGTTAATAGTTTATTATAAGGCTATTTTCAAAATACCAGATCAGTGTCAGTCATATGTTTAATAAAGTTTGTAACATAACTTTTCCATTTTTAATCCATTTCAAATATTGTAATAATTTGTTGCTCTGTTGCTGTATAACTTGATTGGTGAAAATTGATAAATTTGTACATACTTTTTATCTTTCAGTTAAACAGGGTAATAAGAATTTCCTTTTTCAGCCTATTTTGCAAATATATAGAATATAAATTTCATTTTCTAAAATATTTCTTGCATCAAAAGATTAACAATCAGATTCTGACAAAAGACCAAATTGTATTTTTGAATACAAAATCATTTTGTTCGAAATAAATGCTTGAAAAAGAAGGAATTATACTAAGCTGATGAGACTAATATTTCTTCAGCAATTGTTTATTAAGTATTATTTGCTCCAACAAGCATATCGATGATTATTTTTGAAACATAAAAAATTAAATGTTACATCCATATGTTCAAAAACGTATCTTTAGGAAAGTTATTTTAATATTTTTTAATTTAGTAAAAAAGCCGACAATTGATCCATATTATGTACCATTCAGATGGCTGTTATGTTTCTAAACGGATAAAACCAAATATTCAAATATTTTGTATTTTACTGATTATGATTGTACAGTATATGTTACCAATGATATTCAATGTTCGGAATGAACATTTTGACCATATGCCACATAAGGAAATAAAAACCAATGCATTTGAATCAATGCATTTTGAATTTGATAATTTTAATACCAGTCAGTCTTCAGGGATTCTGTTTATTAAGATTCATTCAGTGATTTGTTTTAGTACATCAAGACATATTCTTATTAATTTTTTAGGAAGGAAACTTTTTAAGTAGTTAAAGGAAAAACACTTCTTTCATGGAAAAGAATAAAAAGAATCAAACACAAAAAATGTGCATTCTATTTAAAAGAGACATTCCGGTTACTCTATCCAAGTCCAGCTTAATATTCAGAGAGATAAAGTGCTTGAAAGGAAACCTATGTCAAATTATCTACATAACATTTTACAGCATAGAACTTAAAATGCGGAAGATGGTTTCAGCACAATCTTCGTTACACTGAACTTTTTCCATTGTTAAAACATACCAGATAGTTGGGTTTAATTATTTGTTATCTGTTACCACTTTTGAATATCACTTGAATTTATTTAAATAAATAAGAAAATTATACGTTTATGGCAGATTTATTTCCTAACGTTTTATGCTTTGTCATGACAGGGAGGTCCTGTGCAGGAAAACTGTCCTTTTCTCTATATAAATATGTACTGGCTCTGCTTTTAAAGTTAATGAGCTACCTGACCCACATTATATATTAGATCAGTGTCTTCCACGGCACTTTTCTTAGCACTTCTTCACCTCTAAAGCTCGTATACAATGCAAACCTGATCTCAATGTTATCGGATAAGAAATACTATTTCTAATTCAGTTTTTTGTAGAACTGCAACGAATATTGTTTGCACGTTAACCAGAGTGTTCAATTAAAATGTTGGAAATTAATTGGGTCATCATTAGGAATCTTTTCAAAGAGAGGCTTCTATTGTATTTCCATGTAGAAATAATTATGCTAAACCTTTCATTAATAAGGGCAATTTTGAATATAACAACCATGCATATACATCATACCACAAATACAACTAAGGATGTCTAAATGCAAAACAAAAACAAAAAAATTAAAAAAACCTCAAGCAGCTGCCTCCACAGAGGTCTGACAGGAGCCTGTCAGTTTATATGCCATAGTAGAAGGAGGAATGTATTTATTAACGAGAAATGCAAAAAAAATCATATTAATAAAAATAAATGATTTGAAAAAACAAAAGGAGATAATAAAAAGGATCATTTTCCCCCACGTAATGATTTTGTATTAAAATTCATACTAAAAAACACTTCAAACTAAAAAAAGATACTTACAAAGGAATAGCTTTGATTTTTCAATATCTCTGGAGCTATGTATTTCCTTGTACCACAAAATCCTTTCACAGAGAATTCATCATTTGAAAATATTTTGGCCAGCCCAAAATCTGTCAACAGAATATGTCCTTCTGCATCTAAAAGTATATTCTCTGGCTTTAGGTCTCTATGTGTAACTCGTTTCTGTTCAAAAGAAATGCAAACAGTTTATTAGTTATTACACAAAATTCAAACATGTGTTTTTAAAAAATATACATTTGTAAATGACATGTATTTTCTGCAATCATAAAACTGATAAAAAAAAAAGAAATTTTTCAGCTTTTATGAAACTGTAAAACAGGAGTATCAACTGAACCAACCATTTTACTTGTATTCCCCCCCCCCCCCTCCACCCGACTCAAAATATCAGCGATTTTGGGAACGGGCTCATAAATTAAAATTTCATTTACTGTATTTCCTCGGTTCTAAGACGCACTTTTTTTTCCCATATAAACGTCTCTAAAAACGGGGTGCGTCTTAGAATCGCAGTTTTTTTATTTAATTTTACCCGCGCTTTGCAAACGCCACCAAACGTTTTGTTTTAACGCGGAAACCCCGCCTCCAAGTTTAACCGTTATCGCATTCTCCAATTCCACTGGAGAAGAAAGTGGCGTGGGTATTTTCCCGCGCTTTCCAAATGTGAAGCCACCGTTATTTCATTATAGTGGAGCTCTGTGAGTGAATTATAGTGAGCTTTGGAACCTGGCTGTTGACTGACAACCTTCAGTTGACAACTTCCGGAAAAAATAAGAAAGCGCAATTTGGCGGAATCAAATTTGGCGGAATGGGTATCAACAGTTTGGAAGCTAATCCCAGAAAGAATAGTGCAGCACTCAGTTAAGAAATTTTGCATCACTAACACTCTCGATGGCTCAGAAGACGGTATATTATGGAATAATGAAGATAAAGACGGGATATTGATTCAGATGCAGATATCGACGACTCAGAAGAATCAGACTCTGATATTGATTCAGAAGGAAGTGATGTATAACATACCTACTGATAAATAGGTACTATTGTTGTTAGTAAATTAAGTTCTATTATAATAAAAATATTTGTTAGATATATTTTAACATTTTATTTTTTTTTTCTTAGAATCATAGCTTTTTTTCTGTTGGTGGTACTGAAATTAAGGTTCGTCTTACAATCGATGGAGTTTTAGAATCGAAGTACAGTAGTTGTGAAAAAAATTAGTATTATTAAAAAATATTCTTTGATTATAATTCCAACTTTTTAATCAGTCTTTGGCAATTAAAATAAATTAAGTACAATATAGATTTTGAATTTTTGAAGTATTTTCTATCTCTAATAAATGAATGGACCTTTAATTCTATAATGATGTTATCCGAAACTTTAGGTTTCTATTAGTATTTTTAATATATTTTGTTTCAAATAGCATTAATATTTTAATTTTGTCGCAAAATGATTAAAATAATCATATGAGAATAAATGATTAGCGACAGGCATTTGTGTGCACACAATGAGCTACATCTCAAGGACCTCATAAGCTGAAAAGTTTGGGACAGGAGATCTTCTGGCAGCTGTTGGACAATGCCAAACAGAACATTGTTAAAAGTGTCAAACAGAAAAAAACAGAACATTGTCAAACAGAACCTAATTAAAATGTAAGAATATAATCAAACTGAAACAATGGCCAAATGCAGCAACTGTAGTTTAGAGAGATGTGTTTGGTGAACTAAGTTATGCAGTATGGTAACCTCTGTAGCCCATATTTTTAATATATTTTCATGCAATCCTCGGAAGAGAAATTTAACAGTCACTACAACCAAATAAATACTATTTGCTGTTGATATGATACCAGATGAACTGCACAAACTTGTAAAATCAGCTAGTTTAGAAATTAATCATGAAAAGATCATAGAACTCTTTTTTTTATATATACTATGAAACTCGGCAAAATGAGTTAGCAACACCAATTAAAGTAAAAAATCTAGATGTCTTAGTGATGGTTAACAGCCAATACAAAACAGAATCATTTTTGTGAATCAGCCCTCACTGAATGAATAAGAAAGTCGATGCTTAAGAGATATATTCTTAAAAAAGAAACAGTGCTTTTTTACTTTTACCTCTACATAATTTATTTGTGGAGTTAAAAATAGGGTTACTTACGTTATGCAAATACTGCAGAGCTAGAACTAACTCTGCAGATATGAATGTTGCAACTTCCTCATCTAAACCGTAACGTCTTGTCTTGAAGATTTCCGAGGTCTCCACCAGGAGCAAAATCTAAAAAATGAAATTGTAATTAATGCTAAATAACTATCTATATGCAAAAATAATCAGAATTTTCAGAAAATAATTCATGCCATAATTTGAGGTTAACCAGATTTTTCATTAAAAAAACAAGAGTGGTCAATAAATTTCTTGAAATGCAATGTGCCATTAGTGTCGTAACGAGAAATTTCCAATTGTGGGGAGGAGAAAAGTTTAACATGCTTGAATCTAATACAGGTTGACATCTTGACTCTGATTTTTGGGGAATGGTCTTTCCTGTGTAACATATGCTCATAGATAAATACTGGTATCATATACAGAAAAATATGAAATGCTGATTTCGAAAATTAATAATGAACTTTATTAGAGTACTAAAGTAGACAGGAGAAATAGATATAATAAAGTCATTTATCAGAGACAAAAGGGGGGAAAAGTTTCGGCAGCGCAAATACAAACAACTGATGTTTCCGCACTACATATTTTGTTTCGTTTCAATGGAAGTAAGAATTACTTCAACTGAAATAATACTACAATTACTTGCTAATGGATTAGTGGAGGATAAAATTAAATTCCTCCCCTTGCAGTATTATGTATTTGCGTTTAATGGTTCGAGAAAAACTAACACTCATTACAAACATTGTAACATATACTTATAAATACACATGGGTTTCACCTGATGGTTGCATAGAAATATGATTTATTATATATTAATTAAAAGCAAATGGGTTAGCTCTGTTAGGAATATCAAATCAAACAGGTAAGCTGAAATTCGATCTGACCTTTACCTTCTTAAAAGTGTTTTGCAATTTAAACATAAGAAATTTTGTACCAAAACTTTAAGCAGGTTCATTGCCACAGATTGAATTAATAAAGTGGGAAACTTCGTTTATTTTACAATGGGTTTTGAGCGATCATTAACGAACATCACAGACATTAGCCAAATTAAAGCACCAGAAATTAAATAGGAGTCAAGTTTAAGTGAATGATAAGCGAACTATTTTCTCGTATTCTTTTAGAACGAGATAATAAATATCCTCTGGGGTAGCTGCTTGTCACAGAGGTCTAAGCTTGTCATTTTGCAAGCCATAGTAGGTGTAAGGAGATGATGGGATCTCACGAGAAAAACGTATATTCTTTACCCGGGGCTCGAACTCAAGTTCTTTGCTTAGTAGTCAAGCTGTTTAATCACTAGGCTGGGATGGAACACTTAATTTACTAGTCTTATTTTGTAATAATTATTATAATAGTAAATTTTGTACATTTTTCACAGTTCTAATTTCTTTTACTGCAGAGAGAGTGTTACTTACCAAATAGTAATCGAATTTGATCTGGAGCCTCATGGAAATATTTGAGTTGAGCAAGGAAAGGTGCTCCATATACAATGAACACACATCCTTTTCTACTCCTGCACTGATTATTCTTCTGTCATCTTCATCATAGATGTCAATTATTTTCAATGCATACAATGAATCTGCATCGTCGCCTTGTACTTTTTTCACTTTATGAACTCTTGCATAACCTATATAAAAATAAACCATTTATTAATGAATATGTGGCATCATCGAAGTAGAATACTTGGGAAAATTATATAATTCGCGCAATACCGCCCTAGGAAGCGGAATTCCGCACATAAGTGCAGTACGACAAAAAGCAATGTAATATAAATCGATGTAGGAATTTTAATGATAAATTATGCTATTTTGTTAATAAACAGTAACGTTAGTGCAACAAATTATTATTATACACATCATACAGCATTGTAATATATCGGTACTCATATTAAAAGAAATTTAAACCTTTTTTCCACTCGGTTTCTTTTCTTTGGAAATAAACAAACTGCAGTAAATTAACCAAAGCATTGCAATATTTTCAAGTTGTGTAAATGGAAAATAAAGCTATATTTATTAAATAAATATATTAAATAATATATTAAATAAAATTATTATATAAATATTAAAAGCTCCCTAACTGAATTTTTGTGGCAAAATATCACAAGAAATGGAGAATCCCAAAAAACCTACAAATCTGAGATTTTGAGCCAAATTTCTTTACTATTTAAAGAATTCTGAAAACCGAAACATTGAATATTAAAATTTTGTTGCTTGTAAATTGTTGCTTAAATGTTGTTGTTGTTGTACCATGACTATTAAGATAATTAGTGAATGA
Organism: Ryuthela nishihirai; assembly: GCA_038380435.1. NCBI lineage: Eukaryota > Metazoa > Arthropoda > Arachnida > Araneae > Heptathelidae > Ryuthela > Ryuthela nishihirai. Next base: position 1,587,737 of record JAWZYU010000029.1, on the reverse strand, counting down.
TTTGTAGTAATATTCACATTTTATTCATCAAAGAATGAAAACCACATTTAATGTTGTAAGTTGCTCAATACTTTTACTTTTTCGACATAAAGAGGAATGTGAATAGAATAATTTACTGGTCCCTTGCAATTCATAGGTGAAGAAATTAATCATGCCTAGACGCTGTAGTGTTGCTGGATGCCGGTCCAACTTATGATGGAGAACAACATACCTCAACTTTTACTATTCCTAAACAAGAGCCCCAGCGCAGCGAATGGCATTGGAAAACTAATTAACTGAATTTTTTTTCGGCTTTATTGATGCAAATGTTTTACATGAAAGGCAATTATCATTTCTTTTACAACATAGTTTTCTGTAACATTGTGCGCTTAGTGATCGTGTATAAAAATTTCTAAAGATGTGAGGCTGATGTTCCTTCCATTATAATAAAAATATAAATACCTCCTCAAACAACTGCTTCCCACAGAGGTCTGACAGGAGCCTGTCAGTGTAATATGCCTTAGAGGTCTGAGACGAAGTGTGATCTCAGCAGAAAGGCGCAATACAAACATCCATGCCTTACCTGGGACTTCAACCCATGTTCCTTTGATCACAAACACGATACAATTTGTTTGGCCTAGTTTTGAAGTTGAGAGCATGAATTATTTGATATTTTAACTACTCATATTTAATACTTTTGCAAATTGCTATTAATGTGTGGATGATCAGGTTAATTACTGAATGCTAGCATTTTTCATTTCATAAACTGGATTCGAGCCCCGGGTAAGGCATGGATGTGCATGTTGTTTTTCTGCTGAGGTCCTGTCATTCGCTCAGACCTTCTACTATGGCATGTAAACTGACAGGCTCCTGTCAGACCTCTGTGGCAAGCAGTTGCTTGAGGGGGTATTTTTTTATTTTTAAGGGGCAAACCAGATATTTGTCGTTGCCCACAAAAATTGTCGAGTCCATGTTTGATATTCTTTGCACAAACAATTCTCTTGGCAATCTTTTTGATTTTTGAGCTAATAAGTGTTGTACGTTGAAGGGAAAAGTAGTTTAGACATAAATATGTTATCAGCACTTGTTTGAACTGCAAAATTTGTACTTGTTATTCTTATTCATAATATACATATTTCATATATCTAGGTAGAGTAACTATGTATCCATAGGAACAGGTTTTATCAGTCTTTAGAGTATATCATGTCGATCACAATTTTTGAAATTGAAAATATCAATAAAAGGATGATTATTTATCATTCTATGTAGGTCAGATAATGGATGTTACTAATTAATGGCTTAGTCAGATTGAAATCCAATATGCAAAAGATATTGTTGAACCCAAAACCAGTTATTTTTCTTTCTAATTTAATTAATTTCTTCTAAATTTAAAACCCTTTAATTTTTGGTTATTCTATGGAAAAAAAATATTTTCATGTCGTTTTTATGTCCATGAAATAGCAGATAATGTCACTAAAGCTTAAATTCAAAAATAGTATGGAAACATTAAAATTTAATTAATCAGATATTAATTTATATTGCTGAATACTTGTAGTGAGAGTGGACTTTCAGTTTATAACCATTATCTAATGAAAATTAAAGTTTTTTTTACAAAATCATTCTAAAGGTTTATAAAAAAATCTAATGCAACACAAAATACAAAAAAAAATACCCCCTCAAGCAGCTGCTTGCCACAGAGGTCTGACAGGAGCCCTATCAGTTTATATGCCATAGTAGAAGGTCTGAGAGGATGGCAGGACCTCAGCAGAAAAACGACACAAACAGCCACCATGCCTTACCCGGGGCTCGAACCCAGGTCCTTAGATCAGTAGCCAAGTGCACTAACCACTCGGCCATGTACTATGTATAGATTAGAATACCAGTTGTTTTTTATTAACCTCTGAATGGCACTTCCTTTCATACAATGGGCTAAATGGCCAGTTCCCAAGGGCTGATAGTTTAGGGGAGGCAGCACACTGGAGAGGTGGTGGCCTCTCATCAAGGCTATCCAAAGTGTTCTTTAACATACACAGGGTATGGGGCCCATGGCTTAATGTCTCATTCTACAGATGGTGTCTTTTCCAAACCCATCAGTGTCCCCTATTGACAGATAAGATCCCAGATGGGATTCAAACCTGGGAACAGCAGATTATGACTCTGGCGTTCTACCAACTGAGCCACCCCTGTCACTTGCCAGCAAGAGTTTTACTGGATTTTCATACGACAACACAGCTCTATGAGATTGAGAGTATTTATGGACTGTATTTTTTACAGTATTATATATATGAATATATATATTATATATATGAATATATAATGCTTGCTTTTTCTGGCTGTGATTGCTTTTTCTGACTGTGATTTTCGAAAAGAAATATAATATATGTTGATATATATGACATTTCATAATACATTTCTATAATTATAAAGAAGAAAAAAAGTTGGTTGTGGATTCAATTTGCATATTGGTATCCAGTTCCCAGGTTTGAATTTCCTAGTCAAGTCACTCAAAGAAAATTATATCATTTGGCAATTTTTGTACCTTGAACTTAATATGCCATTTACAATAATCTATTAATTTTGACTTTGCAAACAGTAATCTTCTCTGTCTTAATATATTTATTACATGTGTTCTGATACAAATGATTTGCGTTTCATATTTCTCTTACAGGAAATAAATAAAATATTTTTTATCTCTTAGTTTTGTTTGAAAAAGAATGATAAGAAATTACTTACAACGAAAGAAATAAATTATTTATTCGGAAATGGTAAATATCTGCTACATAAATGTAACATATCAAAATTTGAAAAAATTAATATTTCCCTGTGGCAATAACAGAGTACAATAGTATTATGTAATAATCCAAATGTATTTTATATATTGTTTCTGTATCAGCCATTTTGATTCTACTAAACCATTTATAGCACTATTTAAACTTCCCTTTATTATAATTTAAAACAATACAAGTTCCCCATTTATTTATCCCATGTCCGGGGATAAAAATCCCTTGAAAAATGGGAAAATGTGTGGCCGATTTAAATCACGAAGAAGGACATCTCAAATGAATATAAATATTTGATTGCGAGCAATATCATGGACAATTTCAAATAAAAATAATAATAATAATTTATTTTATGAAGGAGATTACAGTAAAGCCAAGGTACATATAATTTTGGATATTAATTTAAACATTCAAATGGCTTGATGCCCCCTCCTTTCTTCTTTCACAAAAAAGGAGAAGAGAAATTGCATTGGGATCTACTCTAACAAGGGATACTGTAACAAGGGATGTGTCGTTACTGTCACTCCTGTCAGACCTCTGTGGCAAGCAGCTGCTTGAGGAGGTATTTTTTTTATTTATTTAAAGACTTTAACTGAATTAAGGATCCGACCACGCTTGTTAAAACATTTAGTATGCAATAATTTGTACCTATATTAAAAAGAAAAATTAGAACATCGTATAATTATGAAACACGATTTAAAATTCATTTAATCCAAAAATAGGAAAAAATAAATAATTCCTCAATAAAATACTTGCCACCAGGGCCGGATCCAGGTTTGTGAGCAAAAGGGGCATGACCCTGTCCCTTCCCCTAATATGAGATTATTATTAACTGGAAAGGAAGGGGGTATATATGTATATATTTCACCTATTTTTCAAAAATATCGTCAATATACTGGTGAAGGAAAAAGTTACCAGAACGGTTTCCGACACGAACTTAATCGCTCTCTCTCCCTCACTTCATTTTTTCTTCGATCCGGGTTTCTTTGAGCAATAATTCTGCACAGTAACTTCTCGGTCAATTTCTATTTAACTAAAGCAATTTTATGCATAAATATATTTCATTATACGAAACAAAATCCCATAGGTTAGCATTTTATTGAAACAGTCCCTTTCCTACACATCTACACAGTATTAGAAAGCTGGAAAATGAATGTTGCTTAGGACGGGGATTGGGGATTTTTTTCTTATATCGCCACTGCTTTTGCAGAATATTGAAGAAACAGTGTTGTAATATATAAGAATGTAACGGCATTTTTATGACAAACACAACTGTGTAATTCAATGATGTTCCATTAACTAATTTAGAAGTATAGATTTAGCAATTGTTTCCATCAATTCTAGCTGCAATCAATATCGACAAAGTTTCAGTTAATTTCTGGAGTCCTAATTCATCTCCAATTTCTTTTTCGATTAAACCTCTACGTTTTGGCATGATAAAGCATAAAATAGTAACTTTAATGAAAGGGAGAAGATATCATCATCATCATCATCATCATCATCATCATCATCATCATCATCATCATCATCATCATCATCATCATCAAGCAGCCATGGGCTACGGAGGTCCAACCACACCACGCAGTTTAATTCTCCAAGCATATCTGTCCTGAGCTACATCTGCTGCATCTGGCCACTGCGGGGCGGGGTGGCTCAGTCGGTAGCGCGCCAGGCTCGTAATCTGTAGTTCCCAGGTTCGAGTCCCAGCTGGGTCAGCGTTGAGATTTATCTCCGCAAAATTCCCCGCCCTGCCCACGGTCAGTAGGGGACACCGATGGGCTTGGAAAGGCCGCCGTCCGTCGGATGGGACATTAAGCCGTGGCCCCGTGTGCGGGAGAGCCATACCCTGTGCACGTTAAAGAACACGCTGGATGGCCTTGACGGGAGGCTACCATCTGTCTCCCAACAGCTGTTCCAGTGGGTCCCCTCCCCCAACCTTCTCTGAGCCTTCGGGGTCCATGTGACCTGGCCATTTAGCCCATAGTGTGCAAAAAAGTGCCGCTCAGAGGTAAAACAACCCAACCCAACTCTGGCCACTGCACACCAATTCTAACAAGGTCCTGTTTGACATTGTATGCCCACCGCATCCTAGGTCTCCCCCTCCTTCTGAGGCCTCTAGGCACACTGTTCATAACCCTATTCGCCAATCTATAATTATCCATACGGGCAACATGGCCAAACCAGCGGAGTTTCTCTCTGCACAAAACATTCGGAAAAACTAACCAGAACTGAGAAACAAGTAACCAAATCCAAAGACTGAATCTAAAGAGCTCAGCTGTGACTTCTCTACAAGCTTTCATTGCAACTGGAAACAAAATGTTTGGTCGGAGCCTATTGTTTACATCGTCGCATCACTGCAGGTGGTACGGGGGTAAGCCATTCCCTCTATATCGCCAGGATCACGACGTAACATACCTTGATTTCCATCCCCCCATTGAAGAGCTCTAAAAGGTCCCAGCTGCTGTGTTAGGCATGGAAATATACCGAGACAGAGGCTGTCCCAGCCACTGCAAAAAGGTTAAGCGATATGAGTATCTACTGGTTTCAGAATTTTCTCGTAATTTCCTTAGTTTCTCTCAAAAATTCTATAAATAAATAATAATAAATACCCCCTCAAGCAGCTGCTTGCCACAGAGGTCTGACAGGAGCCTGTCAGTTTATATGCCAGAGTAGAAGGTCTGTGAGGATGGCAGGACCTCAGCAGGAAAACATCACAAACATCCATGCCTTATCCGGGTCTATCCCAGGTCCCTTAGATCAGTAGTCAAGCGCGCTAACCACTCGGCCGCGACAAAAGTTTTATTCTGCGCTGCCACTTCAAAAGAAGTCACTGCGCAGCGCGACTGGGTAGGGAGACTCGACCCTTCTCAAAAGTCTAGAGTTTGGAACCTAGACAAAAGGCCTTGGTGTAAATACTAACGAACAATCACTGTGCCTTAGATTAAAATAATAATGAATAATAAATACTCCCTGAAGCAGTTGCTTGCCACAGAGGTCTGACAGGAGCCTGTCAGTTTGTACGCCATAGTAGAAGGTACTATGTTGTATTCGGTTGTGACTCTTTATTTAACAGTGAGTGTATTTTAAAATTCGGTTTGCGAACTAGAATATTGTACTGTGGTTATAATTATCTGTGCTGCATTATCGAGGTTTATTTATCGAGGATTTATTTCCTTTAACATTTTGCCGTAGAATGTTTCATAAATTTGTTTATTAAAATAAAAAAATAAAAGTGGAACCATTTCTGGTCATAGGATCGGAAACCCAAAGCCGGTCAAAATGGTTCCTAAAACACAACGCAAATTTATAACGCTAGAAGAAAAGGTGAGAGTTATTAGAACATTGGTGGGTGGGCAATCAAGTACTATTGTTTGTAGTGAGCTACATATCGCCCCCTCCACTGTAACGATAATCATGAAAATTACTAATAAAGCTAAAAAGACAATGGAAACTACAAGAAGGAAAATTGCTACAACTCTTAGGTACTCACATGGTCCTGGAATGGAAAAACGGAAAGGAAACTGTCAGAGAGGATTGACAAGTTAAATGAAAGAAACATTCCTCTAACACAAAGTGTTATTTGTGATAAAGATGAGAATTTATTTAATGAGGTAAAAGAAAAGGAATGAGGCGACGAAACTTTCATATTGCATTGATCATCTTAAACATCTTTCATACTGCATTGATTTCTTTAAGAATTAGATCTGCTTTGACATCTGACGGATGTCGGCATTTTCGAGCCCATCGGTGTCTTCTACTGAACGTGAGCAATACTGAATGGGGTGTTTTGCGGAGATAAAGCGCAATGTTTGTCCAGCTGCGACTTCAACCTGAGAACTGCAGATACAAGTCTGGTGCGCTACCGACTTAGCTACCCCCACACCAATGAATTTCAGATTCATCAAGAAAATGAGTGCAACATACCAAAATTGATCCCCAAAACACCAACCAAAATTGCCCTACCGAAATAAGGAATTACCATGTTATGTTAATGCGAATCTAACTTCGAAGCTCTATTACCTTCTATTACATACATTTAATGGGAAAGAAAGTGATTGATGGTAAATTAAAGATCATAATCCATTTTTTCTTAAATCTCAATAATCATTAAAGAATCCCTAATATTAAAATAATCGTTAGCAAACTTTTGAAATGTATATTTTATTAAATGGTTTGAAACAATATTCGTTTTAAAAGTTTCAATTAATTTCTGAGGCAAATTCTTCTGACTCATGTTTAACCTTTACAAGTATAAATTATGGACTCTAGAGATCATTTCAGCACAGATGTAGAAAGTCAATAAAACATATGTCTAATACTGCGATGAATTCATGCTCGATGAATTGACGTTGCGATGAATTAATGCTGTGATGACCTGACGTCGCGATGAATTGACGTGGAGCCACAAAACTGATGAAGAAGCAGCAATGGCGTATTTTGAGTACTTGAAGCGATTCGAAATACAAACGGAATATCCCCCCTGATCTTGTTTTGAATGTTGACGAGACTGTTCTTTTATTGGAAGAAGATGCCTTCAAAAATTTTCATCGTCCGTGAAGAAAAGCATGCGTCGGGATTTAAACCAGCTGAGGACAGTTTAACTCCTCTTCTTGGTGGAAATACTTCAGGAAGAGAAAATTTCACGCCATAGGTCGTTTATCGCTCTAAAACACCGATGGTGATGAAAGGACTCACTAAAGCAAATTATCAATCATTGGTAATCTTATGTCACCAAATGAGTGGCAAGATGTTTTCACAGACCGATATACAGATCATTCTTGTCCAAGGGTATATCTCTACTTTGAATAAAATAATTATTCAAGGTTAAAGCTTGCGGCACACACGTTTAGAGAGATGTTACAGGAAACGGACAACTGAAAGTTATCTGTCAAAGAATATTGAATGTCCTATATTATGCTAAATGGCATCAACAACCTCGATACAGCTTGAAAAGAGGTCACATCAAATTGTATGACTGGAGTGTGGGAAAATGTGGGCAATAAGTCCCTAGGATCAATGTACACGTTAAGGCCACCCCCCCCCCCCCCCACATCAGTCTTTGGTGTGGGGATTTCAGGAAGTAGCACAGAAAGCAAATGTAATTACCGAAATTGCTCACGAGATAGGGCTTAGCAACATTGAGCCTTATGATGCCACCGAGTTGTCGAAGAGATATTCTCAGCTCCATATAAATAAGAAAGGGGAATATTTTACCACACAGTTGACTCAGGAAATGCAGCAGCATGAACAAAAAGAGCCATGACCCATGACTTGCAGGAAATTCTGGCTGGGATTGATAGATACGTACAAAGGATAAGCGATTCTCAATCATGACTGGGAACGAAACTGTTCCATTAAAAGAGGAATCAGTGTGGTGTTGCAGCCTTACTATCATGTGTTGCAGGGAAGGAGGCATCAAGCAATGCAAACAACTGTCTTTCTTATTCTAAAAACAAATATAAAAGCCTTTAACTGATCCAAAGTCGGCAGAAGATGATCCAATGACCCTGAAAATTCAAAACCAGGACCTTCCTTTCTTCAGTAATGTCGACCTATATATGTTACACAGGTACGTATTATGAAATAAATGTGATTTTGATGCATGTATACAGGGCGAATCTGAAAAAGTGGGCAAAACTTTACGGGGTGGTAGAACGCAGCTATACAAGCAATATTCGTCACAGAATGTATGGTCGGAACGCAAGCGGTGAGAAGTTAAAAGGTAGTTTTCCACTGTCACATTTAAAGAATGAACACAAGAAGGAGAGGAGATACTTCAGAAAACATTTATTAACAGGAATGTAATTGAGGTACATGCTCAAAGAAATTGCTCAAAAGAGCTGCCTCCGCCATTTCGTGGTTAGTATAACCAGCCATCCTCTCGGCAATCCACGGTAGAAATGCCGTTGGGTGCGAGGACCGCCCCTTTTATACCATTTCCAACGCCACCTAGTGGCTCGCCGTTTGCGTTCCGACCATACATTCTATAACGAATATTGCTCATATAGCTGCGTTCTATCACCCCATAAAGTTTTGCCCACTTTTTCAGATTCACCCTGTATATATATACAGTAGTACTCTATAATATTTATTACCTAATGTATGATATTGACCTGTAAATGGTAGCTAGGCGTAAACTGGAAGGAGAGCTGTGCACCAATCCCTAGTGATGATGCACAGAACCGGCCAGGTCTAGCACCTAATGTCCGACCCCGCCTTCTCGTGGTGCAGGCCGTTAGTACCTTTCAAAAGAGATATTCTCTTTTGGAAGGGAACGGAAGGGGAGGGCTGCCAGTTCAGTATGGTCATCTATGGCCACTTTTTTCTTTTTTTTCAACCCTGCTGAGGAGTGGTCAACCACACAGGGTCCTGATGCTGACCATATAAACCCACTGGACTGGACAGATATATGGCTCTGAGCTTGATTATGGATCCTGATTTTGCTGCACTGGTGGGCTTCTGTGAAGGGAAAATCTTCCGCTGTGTTTTCTGTTTGTTTGTGGGTTGAAAGCCCCAAGTGAATAGATTCACAGGATATGTTTATCAGCTGGTGAATAATCCTGAGCAGAGGTCATCGCAGGCACCTGAACTCTTTGCTTCTATTGGCATCGTCAAATTCTACATTGGAAGAAGTCTTCCAGTGTAGATGGCTTCAGCCTTTAGTGGTGGGGAAACGGGTCTTTGCCCCATGTCTGCGATTAGGGGGCTGTTTGATATTGTCGGCATTCCTTCTCTCAATAAATATAGTTTCTTTAAACATCCCACTAACCATTTTCTCTCCATAAGTAGTTGGAATGTGAGGACTATGCACAGAGCTTTTTCTCTTGATGTCCTCACACAAGAATTCCACCATTATAATTTAGATATTCTCGGCTTGCAAGAGACCAGACGGACAGATAAAGGTCAGATTCTTAAAAATAATCTAAAATTTCTCTTTTCAGGGAGGAACGACAATAAGCATCACCAAGGCGTGGGTCTGCTTCTCAGCAGACACGCTAGTGATGCTCTTCTAGGATATGAATGTATTAATGAAAGGTTTCTTACAGCAAAATTTCAGAAAAGCGTTAGTTAAAGACTTGAATATTATCTGCTGTTATGCCCCCACTGAGGATGCCAATGAGGATGAGAAGGATAGGTTAATTATCCGTAAAGACAACTTCAGGATATTTTGAATTCTGTCAAGAAAGGAGATATTACCCTTGTTCTTGGTGACTTCAATGCCAAAGTTGCCAAAAAGCAATCCCCAGTGATGCTGAACAGAACCGGCTAGGTCTAGCATCTAATGTCCGACCCCGCCTTCCCGTGGTGCAGGCCGTTAGTACCTTTCAAAAGAGATGTTCTCTTCTGGAAGGGAACGGAAGGAGAGGGCTGCCAGTTCAGTATGGCCTACTGATCTGGTCATCTATGCCCACATTTTTCTTTTTCTTTTTTTCATCCCTGCTGAAGAGTGACCAACTTACAGGGTCCTGGTACTCACCATTTATACCTACTAGACTGGACTTGCTTATGGATTTGAGCTTGATTATGGATCCTGGACTTGCTGCACTGGTGGGCCTCTGTTGAGGGAGAATCTGCCGCTGTGTTTTCTGTTTCCTTTCTGGGTTGCCAGCCCTAAGTGAATAGAGGCATGGGATACCTTATATCAGCTGGTGGATAATCCTAATCAGAGGCCATCGCAGGTACCTGAACCACACTTAACTAGTTGGACATCATGAATTCTGATCTGGAGTATTATGTCTCAGGCAGATCATATGGCTCTTGAAAAAGTCCACTTGAAAAGGTGGTGCCTGAAGTTCCTACCACCATCGGTGACTTCAGCCTTTAGAGGAGGGGGGACAGGTCTTTGCCCCATGCCTGTGATCAGGGAACTGTTTGATATTGTTGGCTGTTTGATATTGTTATAAACCTAGTTTCTTTAAAAATCGTACTAATCATTTCTCTCTGCAGGAACGTGGAAAGTGAAAACATTACATAGAGGTTATTCCAGCGCTATAACCAAGATATTCTAGGCTTGAAAGACACCAGATGGACAGATAAAGGTGAGATACTTAAAAATAACTTTAAATTTCTCTTTACACGAAGGAAGGATGGAAAGCATCACCAAGGCGGGGTCTGCTTCTCAGCAGACATGCTAGTGATGCTCTTCTAGAATATGAGTGCATTAATGAAAGGTTTCTTACAGCAAAATTTCAGACAAGCATTAAAGACTTGAATGCTATCTGCTGTTATGCCCCACTGAGGATGCCGATGAGGATGAGAAGGATAGGTTTTACGGACAACTTCAGGATATTTTGAATTCTGTGAAGAAAGGAGTTCCCTTGTTCTAGGTGACTTCAGTGCCAAAGTTGGTACTGACTCTGACCTTTGGGGAGGAGTAATAGGCCCTTTTGGTATTGGTAGCTGCAATGGCAATGGGCAACGTCTCCTACAGGTAAGTAAACTCAATGGTTTCAGAATTAACTAACACTTATTACAAACACCGCGACATACATAAGTACACATGGGTTTCACCTGATGGGCTGCATATTATATATATATGATTGATTATATATTAATTAACAGCAAATGGGCTAGTTCTGTTAGGAATACCAGGTCATATAGGAGAGCTGAAATTTGATCTGACCATTACCTTGTTAAAAGTGTCTAGCAACTTAAACTTAAAAAGTGTTGTACTGAGGTTAGAAAATTTACTTTTAATACCGAAGCTCTGAAAGACCCAGTTATAGCCAAAGTTTACCATGATAGGTTACTTAGTCATTATGACAGTCATGGTCTGCTTACTACTGAAGTTGAGGAAGAATGGGATCATTTTAAACAGGCTTGTTTGGACACTAACAGTATTCTTTTAGAAAAAAGGAGCAGAGAAGACAGAATTATTTGAGTGATAAGGAACTTGAGTTCATTTCAGAAAGAAGGAACTGCAGGAATGTCCTTAATCAATACCCAACTAGTCCTAATAGAAAGGATTACACAGAGCATAATAAACGTGTAAAAGATAAGTTAGCTGCTGATAAGAATCTTTGGTTTGATGGCTTGGCTGACAAGGCTGAGGAACCGGTTAGGCAGCACAACAGCAGAGAGCTGTACCAGATAGTTAATGTTTTGTGTGGTAGAAAATGCACAGGCATATAGGGATTAAAGGATAAACAAGGTAAGGTTGTAGAAGGGGAGGATTCTGTCATGGCTAGGTGGGCTCAGCATTTCAGTGATGTTCTAAACAATGTGGTTAGTTCTACTCCAATTGTTTGTAATGATGAGAGATGCATTATTGTTGACCCTGTAACACAATCTGAAGTTATTTTAGCAATTTCTAAACTTAATCTTCATAAATCACCAGGGGTAGATGAAATTACTGCAGAAATGCTTAGAGCTGGGAATGTTTCGGTTACCATATGGATGACTGAAATTTTGCATATCTTTTATGATAAAGGTATGGTTCCTAAGGATTTTACCAGAGCTATTATTATCCCTATTTTTAAAAAAGGTGATCGCAGTTCTTGTGATAACTATAGGGATATCAGCCTACTCTCTGTTTCAGGGAAAGTACTTTGCATGATTGTGCATAATAGAATTAAGAATCTGGTTGACAGTCATTTGCGTGATGAGCAATGTGGATTCAGAAATGGTAGGGGATGTGTGGATGAGATATTTTCACTTAGGCAGATTCTGGAGAAATGTTTAGAGTTTCAGAAACCTTTGTTTGCTAGTTTTGTTGATTTCAAAAAGGCTTTCGACTCTATTGATCGTCATAATTTGTGGTTGATTGTGAGATCATATGGTATACCAGACAAGTTAGTTAACATAATGAAAGCTCTCTATAATAACATTGAGTCATGTGTGAGAGTCTTGTAGCAATTGGTTTAGCATTACTTCTGGTGTTCGACAAGGGTGCATTTTGTCATGTTGTGCGAAATTCACTGCAAGGGAAATTGGCCTTAAATGGTCTGGAGATACGAAAATTTCTGATTTAGATTATGCTGATGATTTTTCCCTTTTGGCAAATGATGTTCATGCGATGAACTCTTTCATTCCAGCTGTTGATGAAACTGGAAGTAGAGTAGGTTTGGTTATAAACAGAGAGAAAACTAAAGTGATGAAATTTGGTCAGGCAGGCTGTGATTCAGTAAATCTGAATTGTTGCAGTCTTGGGTTGGTGTCACAGTTTAATTATCTTGGGAGCTATATAACAGATACTGGATAACAGATGCTTTTGATTCCAGATGCTTACTCAGTATCTTGGGCATTAGGTGGTTCAACTTTGCAACTAATGATTTAGCAGTCAAAATACCCTTTCTAGATTTGAAGAACATTCTGTGTAGAAGCAGAAACATTCTAGCTCGAACTGAATCTGAGTTTGGTGCAAACATTCACCAAACACCTAACTGCCTACCTACCTACTTCCATACATCGATGGATATATACATGCCGTATTTCTTCAATTCTAAGACGCCATGGATTGTAAAACGCACCTTATTTTCAATACCACCAAGAGAAAAAAAGCTTTGATTCGAAGAAAAAAATAAAATAAAACGCTAAAATATATCTAACAAATATATTTATTAGATTTCATTATTATATATTTTAATAGATTTCAATTTAGTAACAACAATAGTACCTTTTTATCATAGGTAAGTTGTTCATCACTTCCTTCAGAATTAACATCAGAGTCTGATTCTTCTGAGCTGTCTTTATCTTCATTATCCCATAATATATAGTGTTCTGAGCCATCGAGAACGTTGGTGATGCAACATATTTTAACTGAGTGCTGCACTATTCTTTCTGGGACTAACTTCCAAGCTGTTGATTTAAATTTTTCCAGAAGGTGTCAGCGGAAGGTTGCCAGTCAACAGCCAGACCCCAACTTCCTAATTGTCGCTGAGTGAGCTCCACTATAATGATATAACAGTGGCTTTACATTTGAAAAGCCCGGAAAAACACCCAGGCCACTTTATTTCTCCAACGGAATTGGAGAATGCGATAACGGTCAAACTTGGAGGCGGGATTTCCGCGTAAAAACAAAACGTGTGGTGCTGTGTGCAAAGAGCGGGAAAATTAGAAAAAAAAAACTGCGATTCTAAGACGCCATCGATTCCAAGACGCACCCCGTTTTTAGAGACGTTTATATGGAGAGAAAAGTGCGTCTTAGAATCGAAGAAATACGGTATACCGAAGAGCCAAAACATTATGACCACCTACCTAATATGATGTTGGTCCTGCACGTGCCCCCAAACAGCTCTTACCCGGAGAGGCATGGACGCTACAAGATTTCTAAAGATATCTTGTGGTATCTAATACTAACACGTTACCAGCAGAACTTTCAACTCTTCTAAGTTACGTGGTTGGGCCGCCACAGATCGGGTATGCTGTTCCAACACAAACCACAGGTACTCGATTGGATTGATGTCTGGAGAATGTGGAGGACAGGGCAAAACCTGAAAGTCTTCCTCGTATTCCACGAACCATCCTCAAACAATCCGAGCTGTATTGCATGGCACATTACCCTGCTGAAAGAAGGCACTACTAGAGGGGTATACCTTGCCATGAAACGATGTACCTAATCTGCAACGATGTTTAGGTAGGTGGTAGATGTCATAGTTTCTCGCACATGAATGACTGGACTCAGGGTTTCCCAGCAGAACATTGCCCACAGCATTACACTTTCTCTGCCGTCCAATTTTCATTCTACAGTACATCCTCGGGCCAACACTTTCCAGGTAAATGACGCATACGTACCCGCCGGTCCACATGGTGCATCTGGAAACGAGATTCATCGGACCAGACGACCTTCTTTCAATCATTCAAGGTCCAGTTTTGATGCTCGAGTACCCATTGTAGGTGGTTTCGTCGATGATCCGAGGTTATCATGGGCACTCGGAGCGCCCTGCTGCTACGCAGCCCCGTATTCAGCAGGGTTCGATGCACTGTGTGTTGGCACATTACTCGCGTCCCCATATTTCAAATTACGAGCGAGTTGCGCCACAATATCTTCTGTTGGCTCGTACATAAGGAATAGCATTCGCTCACCTCTAACATTCATGAACCGTGGTCGACCCACACCGTGCCCAGCGGTTCGTGGTTTTTCCCTCCTCGGACCACATTTTTAAGGTACTAACCATGGTTAACCGTTAGCTTCCCACAAACCTTGCCGTTTTAGAAATGCTGTGACCCAGTCGTTTGGCCATTACAATTTGACCTTTGTCAAACTCACTTAAGTCCGCTGCCTTTCCCATCTGAAGAACAAGAATAACACTGATTAACAAAGCTCAGTATCAGGTGTTATTTTTATACCGTTTCATGACCTTCACGCGTGTCATCGTTTACCTGCAGTTGCTCAATCAGTAGTGAGCCAGGCTTGTAATCTGCTTGAAAAGATTTGAATGCCCTTCCATGACAGCATTGAAATTTACCTCCGCAAAACTCCCCATCCTGCTCTCAATCAGTAGGAGATACTAATGGACTTCGAAAGGCCATCATCCGTTGACATGATGAGACATTAAGTCCTGGCACCATGTGCGGGAGAATCCTACACTGTGCACGTTAAAGAACGCGCTTGATAACCTTAATAGGAAGCTTACATCTGTTGCCTAACAGCTGTCCAGTCTGTTTTCTCCCCCCAACCTTCTCTAAGCAATCATGGTCCTTGTGGCATCATCATTCAGCCCATTTTGTGCGAAAAAAATTCTCTTCGGATATAAAGTAACCCAATGGTATATTATAAATAAATGAAAGTAAAAAATGTGTCTTGTACGCGCAATTGCTGTATGCAAATTATGCAATTTTATGAATATTGTCATAAATTTAAATATTCTTTGAATTCAATATCTTAATGGTTTAATAAATCGTAACTTTTACCGACAAAGCAGTTTTTGAAAGGAAGAGAAAATTAAATATCGATGGATAACACACTAATATCGTGATAATAGCCTGATAATGATAAAATGAAATTATATAAGTATTTTTAAAAATATAACGTAATTATAGAATTTGAAGACGATGCTTGCTTTCACTTGAAAAGGACATTTAATTCAATCAGTCACAAAATGTATCTGCATGAGATATATAAAACTAGATTGTGATTATTATTGAATATAATATATAATTATATTATTCAATATAAATTATTATAATATTAAATCATTAAGAGACTTGTGTTTGAAACGGTTTGATTTATTTATCTAACAAAAAACAAACTATGCGAATTTCATGCGAAACCAATGATTATTTGAATAAAATAAAAAAAAATATTTATATATACCGCAAACTTTTATTTTAGGTCCAATCTTCTTTCTTTTCATTTAAGGTATTTTACCATTAAATATATAATTAAATGGATTACATATTTTTAATCACATTATGTTTTATTATATATTCATTCAGGTAATTAATTTATTGATCAAATAAGTAAACTGAACAGGAGTGAAAAAAATATACACTGTGTTTTAATATAAAAGAGTAAGCATCGAATCAATAAAACAAAGTTTTTTCTGTTAAATCCATTTGTGCGTAGCAGGCTTTTTACTAAAAATTATCATGATATTATTTGTAGTAATTTCTGTGATAAACAAAATTGATAATTATAAATATTACTGTCTTAGAATAAGCTATAGCTGAAATGGAATGTACATGTAAATCAATCTTTTATCTAAATTGTTAAGGGCTGTACATTAGAAGTTTCATTATTCAAAGAAAACTGTATACAGAATAATGCAAATTATATAATATGTAATTTTTCGGTGGTGGCGGCTATAAGTACAATCTAAAAAAAATATATTCTTCATCCATAAAAATATTTAAACCTGTTTTCAAGATAAAATATTTTGCGAGTTTGAAATCAAGACGTCTGAATTACTCTTATCATATAATACAAACTTTCCTTTATAAAATTTTTTAATTTTCTTTTTAATGAATCGAAACTATTTAGTAGAGTAGTAGGAAAATAATAATCCTATAAAAACTCAATTTTCTGATCCAGTATGATTTCCTTATAAAAATATAATAAAACGGAAAACGGCAAATGATTTTTAAAAGTTTGATTTCATCTTTCTAATGGGAAAAAAAGTTAATAAATTTAAAAAAGCTGCATAAAGATATGTTTCAGTGAAAATAAAAATTCGATAAGTGTTTGAAACAAGGTATTCCAGTGTTGACTATTAACAGTACGAATGATTTTTGGTTTTGTATTTTGCTTTCATAACACTGTGGGTTTGGTAATTCTTTCAGTACATAGAGAAGAAAAAAGAGGATTTGCTTATTGGTATGAAATGCTTACATTTTTTATTGTTTCTTCGCTTTCTTTCCCTTTCATTTACATTTCCTTCTCTGTGCAATTTGGGCTCTTTTATTTAAACTTTTCCACTTTGTTACTTGTACTCTTCATTTTCGCTCCTTTCCTTTCCACTCTTTTTATTCCACACAAACCTTTTCCCAGTAGATTTATTCTCAACGTTATTATTAAATTGGTTTCAATCAAATAATTAAAATAGGCATAAAATTTATATTCATATTATAAATTAAAATTTATACGTAACTTTAAAATGATGTTGCAGTAAAATTATTATAGAAACGAAATCGATATAATTATATCGAAATCGATATCGATATATTATAGTGTTGATAAGTTCCTCTTATATATTATAAACTCTCCCCTCCCAAGAATATGTACGAAACCACATAATGTTTTTACAATTAAATATGTTAGAAAGTACACTGAAGAGCCAAAGCATTATGACGAGCATGTCTGTGTACAAATCGAAGCAACTGCAGGGCGCGTGTGAAGGTCGTGAAATGGTGTAAATAACACCTGATACCGAGCTCTGTTAATCAGTGTTATTCTTGTTCTTCAGATGGGAAAGGCAACTGATTTAGGTGAGTTTGACGGCCAAATTGTAATGGCCAGACGACTGGGTTACAGCATTTCGTAGATAGCAAGGCTTGTGGGGTACTCACAGTCAGCCGTGGTAAGTACATTCAGAAAATAGTCGGAGGAAAAAAAAACCACTAACCGCTGGCGAGGTTTGGGCCGACCATGGCTCATTGATGCTAGAGGTGAGCGAATGCTATCCGGTATGGTACGAGTCAACAAAAGGGATACGCTGGCGCAACTCGCCCGAAATTTGAATGCTGGTGATGGGAGTAAAGTGTCACAACACACAGTAAATCGAACACTGCTGAAAATGGAGTTGGGTAGCCGCAAGCCGCTTACTCTAAGCGGCTTGAGGTTTTAAACCTCGTTATCATCGAAAGCGCCTACAATGGGTACGTAGCATCGAAACTGGACATTGAATGACTGGAAGCAGGTCGTCTGGTCCAATGAATATCGTTTCCTGATGCACCATGTGGACGGGCAGGTACGTGTGCGTCGTATACCTGGGGAAGCATTGGCACCAGGATGCACTGTGGAGAAAAAAACAACTTGGTGGAGGAAGTGTAATACTTGAGCAATGTTCTGCTGGGTAACTCTGGGTCTAATCATTCCTGTGCAGGAAATTATATCGTCTACCACCCACCTAAACATCATTGCAGATCAGGTAATTAATTAAAGATCAGGATCTTTAATGCCAACGGTATACCCCTCTAGTAGTGCCTTCTGTCAACAGGATAATGCGCCATGCCACATTGCCCGGATTGTTCGAGGATGGTTTGCAGAACATGAGGAAGACTTTCAGGTATTGCACTGTCCTCCACATTCCCCAGACATCAATCAAATCGAGTACCTGTGGTTTGTGTTGGAACAGCATATCCGATCTATGGCGGCGCAGCCACGTAATTTAGAAGAGTTGAAGGATCTGCTGGCAACGTGTTAGTACCAGATACCACAAAACACCTTTAGAAATCTTGTAGCGTCAATGCTTCTCCGGGTAAGAGCTGTTTTGGGGGCATGTGCAGGATCAACAGCATATTAGTCAGGGGTCATAATATTTTGACTCTTCAGTGTATATAGACTGAAACAGCTAGCCCAAAATATTACATAAGCAAAAAGGACTGTGCTAGAAAAATATTGCCCAATGAGGACTTTAATCCATAAAATGGAGGAATTTTTCTCCTCCTTTATGGAAAAAGTATATATATGTATATATAAATATATATGATCTTTATAGGAAGTTTTGAGCAGTTATTTCAACAAAAGGAAACAAGACGAATCGTGTTGCAAAAAATTATTAGCGAAAAATTATTATTTAGCAAACAAATTAGCGAATCACTATTCACTAGTAATAAAGTATCACAAGAGGTGTTCTATTGACATATCACTCATTAAATAGCTGAAAAATATTTTTTCACCTAACTCTTTAATGAGAACTTAAAACTAATTGATTTTTAAGCCAAACTTAGCGAACAGCTAAAGACCAGTTGTGATTCAAAATTGTATACAATTGCAAATATCTTTCGATTGAATCAGAACAAAATAGTAATAAAATTAAATACTTGGACACCAATTTGTTTCAAAGATACTTAGGAATCGTACTTGTGATCGAAATTCCTTGAACTACGAAGATCTCGTCAGAAATCTAAGAGTGGTAGGGAGAGAAATATTATTTTCCTAAAATTCATTCGTTATCAGTTCTAACATCAAACCGAGTGAAAACTATTTGTGGTACCATGAAGTAAATATAGTAAAAGTAGTAGGAAGGTGAAAGAGAAATTAAGAAGAAGCCATTGCAGTTCTTCAGTTTCTCTTGTTTTGCAATGTGCATATTTACAGACGGAGTAGAAGCTTTGGTTCCATCTGACTATAACCCTTTCACACAATTTAGGTGTTCTCCGTTTATTAATTTTGTTCAATTTCTTAATACCTTCATTTAAATTCCCATTCTTCAGCGTATCTTTAATTTGTAACAATTTTTATTTTATGTAATCGCCTGTGGCAACTGTTCTTGATTGAGAATCAAAGGATCCCTTTCAATATGCTATCGTTCGCTTAGGTTTCTCCTCCCTGAATGACAGCTAGAGTGTAATTCTAAACAAGGGTTTGACACATTACAAGTTATACAATTTCCTTACAAGTTATTGCCACATTAATTCTTTTCATTTAAAGAGAGGCAAAATTTAATTTCAAAACTTTTTCCTCCGTTATATGTGCAGGTGTTAGCGTTTCTTTAAAAGGAAGAAGGTACATCCCTACACAAAGGATCGAGATAACCTAGAAGATATATTAGAATTGTCCTGGTTTCTCATACAAAATACAAACCCCACTGGTTTTAGCAATCAGGTACACTAACCACTAGACCGGTAAGGTCTATTATTTTCAGATGTCAAAATAACATAAAATATGGAAAAAAAAATTTTTTCGCGAAATCAGGAGAATAATTAAGTTCCTAATCCTGAAGGAAAATAAAGCACATATCTAGCAACACTCAAACACACTTGTTAAAGACACCGTTTCGTATGTAATATGGAGACTTGTTCTAAGCAACCTGGAACCCGGAAAACTGACTTGATTCTGAAAATCCTACTACTATCTTTCTCTACATGGTAAATACGATCTTTGGAAAAAAATTCTCAACGAATAAAAAAGCTTGCTTCAGGTGATTTCACGAGATGTTAAAATGCTCCGGCCATTGCTGGTGAATCATATGATCTGAAAATGTGCAACCCGCGTCCCCTAAAACCTAAGAATGGTTACTGGGGAACCGATTCTCTGTATTATGCTCAGGTCAAAGAATTGCCTTCGAGAAATGATTTTATACGTAGAGATTAAAAATGCGCTTTATTAAACTTTTCTGAAGAAAAAAGGGGTTACTTAATGGAATTGCAGAGCACCAAAATCCCCCAGGTTGTAACTGCTAATATACCTATGAGAGTCATAGGTGTGATCAGGATGGAAGCACGTTCACTTCCTGGAAATGGGATTATATATATTACTATATAATTATTAATAATAATATTATAGTATTATAACATTTATTACTATATAATTACCAATTTTTAGTAACAGATACAGGTAATTAAAATGACCCTGGGTAGTTTTAAACTACTCCAAGAAACGATTTCGTTATCTAAAGAAAAGTGCGATGACGCTGTTTAATGAATATTGCCATTCTAAATTAATTAGATGGTTTCATATTCTATTCGGATAGTAACCACATCGTCGGGTTACGACAAAATTGTTTATAAAACTGTGTCCAATGAAGAACAACTGGTAAATTTTCGTCGTACTAAATAAAGTCTCTGTGAAAGATACATAACTGTTGATCATTAGCAGAATTTTAGCAATTGCATGAATTGGTGTGAATCCAAACATTTCACACCAGTTTTCTTCTTTACACGAGAAGCTTTAAATTGATTTAGTTAAATTTTTGGCCACACTACTTAGCACTTAACAAATTTTATATACATTTTGGCCTTTGTCTAACGGGTGCTCCAAGTGAGGAGGTTTAAAATTCCTATTTTTCAACTTCTGCGTTTTTTTAGAGACTGATTATTTCGTCTTTAGGATAACTGTAACATACTGTACTATCTTTTTTTATTGTAATAAGTAAACACTTTATAGCGAAAAATAAACGTATGTATGAGTTGTAACATAGCTCTTCCCCATATCACAGCCATTTCTTTATATTTTTTACGTGTAAATTATGCTTGGTTTAAGTGTTTTGTGTTGCGCTGCCTTTCTGAAGAATCCCACTGAAATTGAGAAATGTATGAACGTTATAAGGTTTCTGATATATCAAAATCATTGTTCTTAGTTGTAAATTGGTTAAGAACATTGTATAAGAAAACTTACTTATAGGTATTGGGGCAGCGTTTATGCCTGGAAAAGAATAAGCAAAAATAATTTTTAAATATTATATTATCATTCTTTCAAATCTGATCGATTGGGTTGATTTATCTCTGAACGGCAATTTTGTTCAGATATCAGTTTAAATTTGCTAGGTCATATGATCCTAAGGACTGAGCTGGATAGGAGACGAGACTCCATTATGCTGCATTTAAGCATCTCACAAAAAATAAAAATAAATAAATAACATCTAATATGGTGTACACCCTAGAAGAAATGAAGTTATATATTACAGTAACACGTATCAGTATATGTCAATAACACGTCCTCTGGCGAATATGGAAAGCCTATTTTCGAAGAGAATGAAATTTTTCCTTCACCGTTTTTGCACCGTTTAAATATGGCAGTTCGAACAAAAGAATGATGATATAATTCGAACAGTAATACTTTATTAATATTTGTATTATTAGTTATCGTTAAATTGTTTCCTTTTTTTTTCCATTAAATGAAAACTTTGCTTATTCCACCTCCTGTGAAGAAAAGGGAAAAATAGCTTTATCATGTGTAATATCACTTCACGCTAATCTAATTAATTTTGACTAATTAATTTTCAAAGACTAATTAATTTTGTGACTGCAAAAATTCATAAACTTTATATTCAATCACCAAAATTTCATAATTCTAGCATAAATATAATTACAATGCTAAATTTCTGCAGTTTTCAAATCTTTCCACCATAATGAGGCCTCAATTAACACTTTTGGAGAATTCAGAAATTGCAAACTGTAACATTTCTTCAATACCTATACAGCCCCAAAAGAAACGTTTCTTTTGCAAGACAAAAATGTGTTTTCCAACTCTCTTGGGAATAAGGAGGCATTGTTGTGAATGGAAACATCATAATCTCCACATTCTGCGAAGAAAATTCGAATTTCTAAAGAAAAACCTCAATGAAAAGTTTTCACTTTTTACTCCATTATACAGCGGAATTGACGCTTTTCGGAGATTCGGAAAGTTCTAACAGTAATATTTATTCAATATCAATCCAATTCAAAGAGAATATTAAAAGTTATCTCTAAGTAAAAGAACTGATTGTCTACAGATGGACTGGCAGAGAGACGACAAAATGAAAACATTTCTTCTTTTCGTTTCAGAAATGAACATAAGCGAAATTTCATACTCATGATATCAACGATATCGTCTGGAACTGTCGCTATTTGGTAGCAAAGGCTAAAGAGAGCTAAAGAGGCAACATCTGGGAAAGGAAATTTCTAGCAGATATCCGCCACTTAATATATTTCATACATATTTGAAAGCACTGAAGTCTCTATAGGCTGTTGGTTAAACCATTATTTATATATCTATGGTTTTTAGATACTCGTCAATGATTCTTTCTTTATTTGATATCGCATTAACAAGAATGATTTTCTCTAGAACATTGCCAGACAACCTGTACTTGAAGGTGAGTATTCTGTGAGGGATAGGTGGGCTGAGTATTTCAGAAATGTTCTAAACAATGTGATTATTTCTACTCCATATTTTTTTGATAAGGATAGATGCATGATGAGGATATTGGATTAAAATTTCACATAGGTCTGTATCTAGCTTTAATGTTGGCCCCATATCACATTCTATAGTCTCTTTGAAATTGCATGTATCCCCAGGAAGTGGATGAAACCAACACTGAAATGCTTAGAACAGGGAACATTTCGGTTATCACATCACTGACTGAAATTTTGAAATTTCTTTACGATAAATGTGTTGTTCCTAAGAATTTTACTAGAGCTATTATTGTCCCAATTTAAAAAAAAAGGTGATCGCAGTTCTTGTGATGATCATAGGGGAATTAGTTTACTTTCTGCCAGGTAAAGTTCTTTGTGTAATTATACTTAATAATTAAGAATTTGGGTGATGGAAATCTGCGTGATGAACAGTGTGGATTCAGAAGTGGTAGGGGATGTACTGATCAAATATTTTCAATTAGGAAGATTCTTGAAAAATATTTAGAGTTTCTGAAACCTGTGGTTGCTTGCTTTATAGATTTCAAAAAGACTTTTGACTCTGTTGATCGACATAATTTGGGGTTAATTGTTAGATCATGTGGAATACCTGATAAGTTATTTAGTGCAATGAAAGCTCTCTATAATAACACATCATTCCTAATAGTGTGTAAGAGTTGGTACCTCTTGAAGTGATTGGTTTATCATTGCTTAGTGGAGTTAGACAAGGGTGCATTTTGTCTCCTTTTCTCTTTTGTTTGGTTATTGATTGTGTTATGCAAAATTTTTGCAAAGGAAATATTTTGGCCTAAAATTGTCTGTAGATTTTAAAATTTCTGATTTAGATTATGCAGATGATTTGGCCTGGTTGGCTAATTATGTTGATGAGATGAATTCTTTAATTGTGGCTTTTGATGAGACTGTAATAGAGTCGGTTTGGTGATAAACAGAAAAATCTAATGTGATGAAAATTGGTCAGGCTAATGGTGCTTCAGTATCTTTGAGTGGTGTTTTTGTTTCTTGAGCAAGTCTCTCAGTTTAATTATATTTGGAGCTATGTAACAGATACTGGTGATGTGCGGCATGAGATAAATAAAAGAATATGTTTTATCTCTGGTACATTTAAAAATTTATGGAGAGTATGGAAAAATAAGCATATAATAGTTTGGTTCTTTCTAAGGTTAGTTATGGTAGCGAAACATGGACCATTTGTAAGCAGAATTACAAGAAACATGATGCCTTTGATTTTAGATGCTTACGCAGTATCTTGGACATTAGGTGGTTTGACTTGTAAGTAATGATGACATTAGAAGAAACTGTCATCTACCTCCGTTGAGCAACATTTTCTGCAGAGTGAGACTGCTTTGGTTTGGTCTCATGGCCTGTATGCACAGCCTGTATGGCCATATATTGACAAACAAGGTTTTGAACAGTGCGCCTATAAGCTTCAGGAAAAGGGGAGACCTAGAATATGATGGGCTAACAATATCAAACAGGACCCAGCTAGAATTGGCCTGCAGTGGGCAATTTCATCAGCTGCATCTCAGAATAGACAAGTCTGTAGAGTAAAATTACACATATTGTTAGGCATTCCATATCCCATGGCTGAATGATGATTTTTATGTATATGTAATAAAATAGCAAATAAAAATAATAATGATTGTCCCCGACATTCCCCGTATGAGAAAATGCGGGGAGGATTTTTCCCGGGGTCGACTTCGAATTAAAAGCCTGTCACGTCTCTAATGTCATCGGTTACCACAAACTAAAAAGGAAGAAAATGTGATCAATTTCATGAGTAATATATCAAATGAAAGTTTCTGACGGTAGGTGTTTTCAGTGACAAAAAAAAACAATGGAAATTTAACAAAATGCCTATTTTTTTTATATGCGCTCTAAAAGGTAGGAGATAAACCTGAAGTATATCGATGGTGCAATCAATCAAAGAGTTCGTGTTCACTTCAGTGGAAGATAGGGCGCCGATTTACCTACTCAACAAAATTGCCGACGCGCCATCTTCCTTTGAAGTCAATACGAACTCAGTGACTGATTGCAACATCGATATGCTTTAGGATTATTTCCTAACATTTCAGGCCCATGTAGGAATATAGGTATTTTTTTTATTTTTAATTTGTTTATATTTTATCAGCCGTCCTGTGGCCGAGTGGTTAGCGCGCTTGGCTACTGATCTACGGGACCTGGGTTCGAGCCCCGGGTAAGGCATGGATGTTCGTGTTGTTTTTCTGCTAAGTCCTGCCATCCTCTCAGACCTTCTATTCTGGCATATAAACTGACAGGCTCCTGTCAGACTTCTATGGCAAGCAGCTGCTTGAGGGGGTATTTATTTATTTATATTTTATCAATTTTCTTACGAGTGTACATTTTTAAGATTCATAACTTTCCGAATTTTTTTATCTAAAGCAGATTTCATTCCGATGTTCTTATGAATGTAACTGTCATATAGGCCTGGATCTAGAAAAAATCGAGGGAGAGATGGAGGGATACAAATATTAGGATGGTGGCGGTTACAAGAAACTGGATTTCAAAAGCAGTATAATATTTCTTCCTTCCTTTTGCAGGTTTCTAAACAATGTCTTGATAAATGCATGCAATATAAATGAATTTAATAAATGTTAGCCTCTTATTAGCATTCTGAAAGGAAGCATTTTGCTGACTTGTCCTCTCTCCTAGATTCCACCTTCTCTCTCACATATATTTTTTTACAGTAGAATACGCGTGGTTCACCTGACCCTCTTTTCTTGTTCTTTCAAAATGGAATGGCTCTGTTAAATTATTACTCTTATAATTTGGTTTCCACAGTAACATATTCTCTTTCCCTCAATTTCAACCATCAATACACTTCAGTCATATGGCACATTAACGTGTATAGCTGAATATAGTTGAATTGTAGGATATAATTTGACTTTATATAAAATTAACTTTCCCTATGCAATGTGTTTTTCTGGTCCCCCATAAAATAAAATAAACAAGAATGAGATAGCGAACTGGAGACATTAGTGACTTTTCAGCTATTCGTATTTTAGTTATACGTATTTTAAGCGTCTATTGCATTGAAAATTAATAACAGAATGATGATACACTTACCAACTACGATGAATGCCATGATCATAATCGTACTTATTACTAAAAGCACCATAATGGCAGAGATATCCATGTTGAAATAATGTACAATAACTAAAATTGCAAAATTCAGGCTGCGACGAAAAGTTTTGCTTCTTCGCTGCAGTACTAAAGTGTCGGTTCTAATGACGATTATGCCAGATATATTCTGTGTAAAACTATACCTAATTCATCTACCGGAGAGCACCATTCGTGACATTAATTTATTCAGCTGTGATTAAACGATAATTGCAGCAATATGCTTTCGACATGCACAGCTATAGAAATTTTTAGTAATGATAAATGATGCACGAAGTCATAGACATCAACAGAGAAATATTGACAGCTACTCATACTCATCAGAGCAAGTTATGAGTTTTGCAAGATCAGCAAACTTGTTAGCACTGAGATCATTTCATGCTGTCCTTGAATCTAGTTTGCAATTTGCCGTCCGTAAGAATTGCTATTCTTGTCCACATACTCAGAAGATAGAGGGCGCGCTACTTAACTGATAAATGACGCCGCTCTGTAATAGAGATATTAATTAAGATGTGACAGGTAGGTGGGTCGTATTAAATTTAACTCAGACCCTTACAAATATTTTTACTAAGTCACTGTAGGACGCCGTAGTATATTCAAAAAAAAAGAAAAATGTTATTGAGCCTACTATACCAAAACGCAAATTGTCATTGAAAAACATCGTTCTTCCAGACATCCACTGACCTATTGAAACCTTAACGATGTTCTTTTCATAGCATTCATAGCATATTCATTTAGAGTTCCATTTTTCAGTGGAAAGAAAAACCCTTCAAGTATCAAATAAACATAGTGATTAAATGCAAGTTCTTGCCTATAATAGATTTCTTTACCCATTTTTGTTATTTATAATATAAAATATTGATTAGACATCTTATATTTCTGGGCAGTCAGTCCCAAGTGTTTTCTTCGCGTTTTCGTATTGCTACCTCTGTGGCATTCGGAATTCGAGTTTATACATATCACTAAACTGGAGTTGGAGTTTAAATCTACTCTTATTTTTCCACTTGGTTGTGTTCAAGAAAACCATTAAATTTTTGGTAGTTTTAATTTAAAAAATATGTTGATAGCAAATGTTTAAGAACAAATTGGGGAACATGATTTGTCATAAAAGTACAAGGATGATTAACATTTGAAATCCAGAATAGTTATTATATATTAACCGACAGAGCCAAGGAGAAATAAAGATTTTTAAAGATTTGCAACAACTCTTTTGGTTTCGTCTGTGGTTATTCTTCTCGAAACTTTTTTTAAATTTTGTGGCATACTACCTTGAGAACATTGAATAAATGCAATGCATTAATAAGGAATGATATAACTGTTTCCCTTATCAATTCCTTTGAGACAACACCTCCTATAACGGAAGACCAAAGGACCAAAGACCGGAAGTGACATCACATTAACTTTGGTAGTCCGTCCAAGTGCAGAATTGCGCTAGCAGTTGGTAATAGAAATTCATCAAAGTTGCATTTCATTTCTGTGAAATGCTTTCAATTTCTGTGAAATACTTTCAATTTCTCTGTGTTTTAGCCAAATTATAGTCTTACTTCAAGTGGTAATTGTCCTTTAAATGATGGTACTTAGAAAAAAATTCGTTGGAAATAAAAGTTTCTACACTTTTAAACATATATCTCTTGCTGTTATTTATGCCGGTACTATTCAAATTATAAATGATTCCGTATTGAGGAAATGTACAAACATTATGAGATTTTTTCTTCTTCTTGCAATTTATCCATTGAAGCTCTCAAAACTGAATATATTTAAAAATTGCTAAACAATCGTAAATAAAGTAATAGCAATTTTGTATTTAATGCATGCAACAGTTAAAATTGTTACATTAAACTTGAATGTAAAGGAAACGTGGTTGTAAAATGTGAAGGAATAGTTAGATTTTCAAATTTTAATATACACATTCGTATCAAAATAATATGACCACCTATCTAATAATACGAATCATATTATAGAATAATATGACTGATATAAATCAGTCATATTATTCTGATATGACTATGTATGTACAGGGTGAATCTGAAAAAGTGGGCAAAACTTTACGGGGTGGTAGATCGCAGCTATACGAGCAATATTCGCCATAGAATGTATGGTCGGAACGCAAACGGCGAGCCGCTAGGTGGCGTTGGAAATGGTATAAAAGGGGCGGTCCTCGCACCCAACGGCATTTCTACCGTGGATTGCCGAGAGGATGGCTGGTTATACTAACCACGAAATGGCGGATATGCACTTTTTGAGCAATTTCTTTGAGCATGTACCTCAATTACATTCCTGTTAATAAAATGTTTTCTGAAGTATCTCCTTTCCTTCTTGTGTTCATTCTTTAAATGTGACAGTGGAAAACTACCTTTTAACTTCTCACCGCTTGCGTTCCGACCATACATTCGATAAAATTACGATAAAAAGAATATTTTTATCGAGTTGGCTATTCTAACGAAAAAATCCCTTCCTTAGATGAAAAATCCTCTCGCAAAACCTTTCCCCCTCCGCATCTGAGAGTTGTTTGATTCGGTTGGTTGCCTTCGTTGTCACGAGACAGTTAAAGGTGTACGGAAACAGTCGCTTTGTAAACCGTATCACGCCACCGCACACTGCTAAGTGAGAAACAACTATGCATCGAGGCGTTGATAATAATACAGCTCGAATTCTGTCGACATACAAAGCGTGTGCACGCACTAGGGCAAAGTTCACCTCTCCCAGATGTCACAGCATACAATTCACCATCCTGCCGTGCTAGTAAGACATCGATATTTTAAACGGATTTTCCATAGAAACACAATTACTTCAGAATGCTCTTAATATAGCTTGAGTACATACTGTCCATACGAAAGAACTCTTAGAAAATGTCGATCGTTGCAGAAATGCTTTAAAAATTCAATGTAGAGATAAGTCTTCCTCCAACGATGAGATCACAAGACCGTCATTTGCTTATGCTCTAATAATAGTAAATTGTATCCATTCTTTCGTTATTAATAGATCTAAGAATTCAATGTTTGAGTACAAAATGATTTGTCAGAACTGTAACGGTATGTTACAACATTGTGTCAAAAAGAACTCTTGTTCAGATCTAAAAGAAATATTTTCCTCCTAGCATCCATATCTGATCGCAAACAACATCCTCCTTGCGAAATCGTTTTTAGTGAATATTACTAACTTTTCCGAAATAGAATAATCTACGATTTGAAAAAGAAGCTGATTTTTCCATAGAATCATTCCTTACGAACCCAATGCAACAAGAAAGTGCATAAGAGTAAATTTTCTGCTTGATTTAAATCGTATTTCGTAGAGGGAGACAAATAGTTTTTTCACCATAACACGATTGATATAGCGCCAACATAAAAACTTCAGTGACGAAGTATTTCCTTGAATCACTTCAGTGAGCTAATGAATCTTTCTCAAATCAGTATAACGCTGATGCAGACTCTGGTAGCGAAGACGGAATGCTTTCCCTGCATCACGCCACCTCATGAGCTAAAGAATCTTTCTCAAACCCATTCACAGCATGTTTTTTTCACGAATGTGTACCACGGACGCTGTTTGTTATCTCGACGGATTTAAATGCTAACCGTAGAGTGCATATATTTGTGCGAATTCTATTATAATGTGACAATTCAAAAGCTGGAAGTATGAATAACCGAACACTCTCTGATCGTTACCAATAACAATTACCTGTGGATGTCACCCTTCACTTTGTAAATACGTTTTCCTACTAACAGTTCAATCATGAATATTTGATGTGGAGATTCTCATACCTTTCGCAAAAAGTAACTTGTTCAAAAGAACATAATCAATCACTGATTCAACTTCCATATATGTATATTTACTCTCTAATAAAGTATTCTTTAACGACCAAACTAAGTAAAATCGTAAGCGCATGTGTGTGTGTGTGATTGTTTGTTTCTGTGAATCGACTGTGTGTGTGTATGTGTTCATGTTTTGCTTCTGTGAATCGGATGTATGTGTATATATGTTTGGTTGTGCGAATGTGTGTTCATGTTTCTATGAATTGTGTGTTCAAAAATACGCGCAAGAATAACATATCTCTCTGTCAGTTGCTCGCTACAAAAGAAGCTAACAGTTTACATCCTATAAACCTCATCAGAGTGGTATTATAGCTCTATTAGGAATTTCCAAAATATATTTTTATCTCATCGAAACAAGAAAGTCACTAGAACAGACACTTGAAAAGTTTACTAAAGATAAAGATGTATTTTTTCTATTCAATATTGCATACACTACAGTTTTCAGTTAGTCTTTTATTGTTAACTCACTATTTTACCTTTCTTGTTTCAGTTAAGCATAACTTATAGTCAATAATAAAACAGTTTGCAGGAAAAATCTGTTATTCATACACTATCTTCAGAAAGGTTACATTTATCGATGACTTAATAAAGATTTTTTTCGAAGCAAAGATCGTAATAAAAGTTACCAGTCCGCGAACACAACATTTTATTCTACATAAGTCGTCTCACTCTCGTAATAAAGTTTCCGAGAACACATCACTTTATTCTGCAAGAGCCGAATCATTCACATAATTCTGTAATGCTCGTAGGTGATTTTGTAACGCTCTCAGATAGAGGGAGAATTTGTTAGCACTCTGTGGAATTCAAAATGGATCTAAGTTTCTCATCTAACCAATCAGGAGATGCTATAGTTTCACCACTGCACGGAGTTTCTGCAGACGTTTTAATCCTAGGAACAATGCCTTGCATATCCTTGCCACAGTTCTTACACACTGAACGGAATCCTTTCCCTCTGTGATGTTTTCTGTATCCTTTCCACACTGGTTCACTCTCTCTATCCGTCATATTAGTCACCAAAAACCACAATATCCAGTTAACAGCCTACACGACTATACCTACCAACAAATAATAATAAAGCTATGCACGCAGCGAGAATCGTTACTCTGTTTTCATTTATCCCTGACAACCAATCAGAATAAATAACAGAAATTACTCTTCTACAATTGGGATTTTAATATCAGTATGAATTAGAACTTGACCAATTGACTTTTGCCAGATGACGTCAATGGACTGGATTTAAATCATTAGTACCATTGTGTGTCTGTATCATTTGCTACCAAGAAACGAGGCGGTGTATCTACTTTGCTAGGGTGTAATAAATATGGCAGGTCGAAAGAGCGATCCTATTTGGAAAGGTTTCAAGAAATACCCTAAAGGAAAGGGATTTCGTGCTGTTTGTTTACAATGTAACAAGGACGTCATAGGTCTTCTAGCACGACTTAAGACCCATCAATGTAAGGGCAAACCCATAACATCTTCGGAATGGGTAGACCGCGAAATCTTATCTGTAATGAATTCGTCAGAACCGGACAAAATCAAACACTATCTCATCATCATCCAAGCTCATCTAATGGCCTTGAGGAACCAACCAAATGTTTCTACAATGGACACAATGAATTTACCTGAAGAACTCTCCACTAAGGCTCTGTATCGTTCAGTTAAGAATGTGTCTGGATGCACAATAAATTTTTTTCGGATTCTACACAAGAACCGTATTGGATGTAAATAGATCACTCAAGTCAGCTTCGTTATTGGTAACTTACCATAACCGTTCAGTCATTTGAAGACAATTTCACAGAAGACATAAGAAACTTTCATTTCATCGTTAATCGTTTTGTGAATGAGTGAAGAGTTAAGTTACATTGTTTACATAATATATCATTCATGTCTGAATTGAACTTTCCTATGTTGCATTGTTACTAAAATAAATAGTGTTTTGTATCCGATTTTTCGTCATTGTGATTTCTTTCTTAGCGTAGTTACTAAAATAAATAATGTTCTGTATCTGTTTTTTTCGTCATGGTGATTTCTTTCTTAGCGTAGTTATTATTAAGTTGAAAGGTTTACATCAATCTGAAATCTCTGTAAAACATCATTTACAAACAAAAGTTGAACACTATTTCAAGTGATTAACATTCTCTACCACACATTCTATTTTGAAAAATAATCGTAGGAAGAAAGTGAGCGTTCTGGACCATAAGAGAGTAATTTCCCTGATACCGGAATTACTCAGATATAAAATCTATGTCTAAATAGTCAGAGAACACAGAATATGGTACAAGGATTTTTATACCGTGAAAGATTTTCAGCTCATGTCTCAATGGGAACACTTGAATCTTTATTAGAACATTGTAATTTAGATACGTTCCCACCGAGACATGAGCTGAAAATCTTTCATGGTATAAAAATCCTTGTACCATATTCTGTGTTCTCTGACTATTTAGACATAGATTTTATATCTGAGTAATTCCGGTATCAGGGAAATTACTCTCTTATGGTCCAGAACGCTCACTTTCTTCCTACGATTATTTTTCAAAATAGAATGTGTGGTAGAGAATGTTAATCACTTGAAATAGTGTTCAACTTTTGTTTGTAAATGATGTTTTACAGAGATTTCAGATTGATGTAAACCTTTCAACTTAATAATAACTACGCTAAGAAAGAAATCACCATGACGAAAAAAACAGATACAGAACATTATTTATTTTAGTAACTACGCTAAGAAAGAAATCACAATGACGAAAAATCGGATACAAAACACTATTTATTTTAGTAACAATGCAACATAGGAAAGTTCAATTCAGACATGAATGATATATTATGTAAACAATGTAACTTAACTCTTCACTCATTCACAAAACGATTAACGATGAAATGAAAGTTTCTTATGTCTTCTGTGAAATTGTCTTCAAATGACTGAACGGTTATGGTAAGTTACCAATGACGAAGCTGACTTGAGTGATCTATTTACATCCAATACGGTTCTTGTGTAGAATCCGAAAAAATTTTATTGTGCATCCAGACACATTCTTAACTGAACGATACAGAGCCTTAGTGGAGAGTTCTTCAGGTAAATTCATTCAGTGTCCATTGTAGAAACATTTGGTTGGTTCCTCAAGGCCATTAGATGAGCTTGGATGATGATGAGATAGTGTTTGATTTTGTCCGGTTCTGACGAATTCATTACAGATAAGATTTCGCGGTCTACCCATTCCGAAGATGTTATGGGTTTGCCCTTACATTGATGGGTCTTAAGTCGTGCTACAAGACCTATGACGTCCTTGTTACATTGTAAACAAACAGCACGAAATCCCTTTCCTTTAGGGTATTTCTTGAAACCTTTCCAAATAGGATCGCTCTTTCGACCTGCCATATTTATTACACCCTAGCAAAGTAGATACACCGCCTCGTTTCTTGGTAGCAAATGATACAGACACACAATGGTACTAATGATTTAAATCCAGTCCATTGACGTCATCTGGCAAAAGTCAATTGGTCAAGTTCTAATTCAAACTGATATTAAAATCCCAATTGTAGAAGAGTAATTTCTGTTATTTATTCTGATTGGTTGTCAGGGATAAATGAAAACAGAGTAACGATTCTCGCTGCGTGCATAGCTTTATTATTATTTGTTGGTAGGTATAGTCGTGTAGGTTGTTAACTGGATATTGTGGTTTTTGGTGACTAATATGACGGATAGAGAGAGTGAACCAGTGTGGAAAGGATACAGAAAACATCACAGAGGGAAAGGATTCCGTTCAGTGTGTAAGAACTGTGGCAAGGATATGCAAGGCATTGTTCCTAGGATTAAAACGTCTGCAGAAACTCCGTGCAGTGGTGAAACTATAGCATCTCCTGATTGGTTAGATGAGAAACTTAGATCCATTTTGAATTCCACAGAGTGCTAACAAATTCTCCCTCTATCTGAGAGCGTTACAAAATCACCTACGAGCATTACAGAATTATGTGAATGATTCGGCTCTTGCAGAATAAAGTGATGTGTTCTCGGAAACTTTATTACGAGAGTGAGACGACTTATGTAGAATAAAATATTGTGTTCGCGGACTGGTAACTTTTATTACGATCTTTGCTTCGAAAAAAATCTTTATTAAGTCATCGATAAATGTAACCTTTCTGAAGATAGTGTATGAATAACAGATTTTTCCTGCAAACTGTTTTATTATTGACTATAAGTTATGCTTAACTGAAACAAGAAAGGTAAAATAGTGAGTTAACAATAAAAGACTAACTGAAAACTGTAGTGTATGCAATATTGAATAGAGAAAATACATCTTTATCTTTAGTAAACTTTTCACAAGTGTCTGTTCTAGTGACTTTCTTGTTTCGATGAGATAAAAATATATTTTGGAAATTCCTAATAGAGCTATAATACCACTCTGATGAGGTTTATAGGATGTAAATTGTTGGCTTCTTTTGTAGCGAGCAACTGACAGAGAGATATGTTATTCTTGCGCGTGTTTTTGAACACACAATTCATAGAAACATGAACACACATTCGCAGAAACAAACATATATACACATTCGTCCGATTCACAGAAGCAAAACATGAACACATACACACACACACAGTCGATTCACAGAAACAAACAATCACACACACACACACGCTTACGATTTTACTTAGTTTGGTCGTTAAAGAATACTTTATTAGAGAGTAAATATACATATATGGAAGTTGAATCAGTGATTGATTATGTTCTTTTGAGCAAGTTACTTTTTGCGAAAGGTATGAGAATCTCCACATCAAATATTCATGATTGAACTGTTAGTAGGAAAACGTATTTACAAAGTGAAGGGTGACATCCATAGGTAATTGTTATTGGTAACGATCAGAGAGTGTTCGGTTATTCATACTGTTACGACAGAAAAATCTGGCAACCGAAAGCAAAGTTTCAGCCAACGAATTGAACTTTGGGAGAATTTGGAGAAGGACAGTGGAGCGTTAACGGTCGTTGTGTTGTAACGGTCGGTGAGTTCGAAAATGGACGGTGAGCTGTTCTGAGACAGTGCGCGTAAGTATCAAGAAGTAACTTGATGTGTTGTGTATACGCGGAAGGATAAAAGTGGGATCTTTTATCGTTAAGTATCAAGAAGTAACTTGATGTGTTGTGTATACACGGAAGTATAAAAGTGGGAACTTTTATGGCTAACTTCGAATGTCTATACGGACTGTCTTTTTGTTCGGCTAGTGTGTGAACAGTTATTAGCACAGGACGAGAATTGGTTTACGAGTGAAGATCTTCGGGTGACCTGGTAAATCAAGTAAAAGGTAGTATTTAGTAAAATACACAGAGCTGATATTGTGTGCTCTACGCAGGAAGATTGATGACTTGTGCATGTTAATAGTTGATTTGTTAATAAGATACTTCATCGATATTTCCTTTGTAACAATTTACCTTGTATTGAATTTGGTTTTGAAATATAGCTTTTAATACTCACGCTCAGTGGCTATCCATTTTTGTGATCCGCAACATTTGGTGTCAGAAGTGGGATCATTTAATTGAATGCCTTTCACTAGAAGTATGGATGAATTAGTAAAGTTGATGAATGACATTAAAAGTCAAAATAATGACTTGAAAGCCGACATAGCTGCCCAAAGCGATAAAATAGATGATTTGAAAGCCGATATAGCTGCCCAAAGCGATAAAATAGATGATTTGAAAGCCGAAATGGCCGCACGAAATAATGAGTTGAGGAATAAAAGAGGTGATCTGGCCGCACAAAATACTGAGATTAAAGGTGATATAGCTGCCCAAAGCGATAAAATAGGTGATTTGAAAGCCGAAATGGCCACACAAAATAATGAGTTGAGAACGGAGATAGTTTCTCAAAAAGATGATTTGAAAGCCGAAATGGCCGCACAAAATACTGAGATGAGAGCTGAAGTGGCTTCTCAAGTTGGTAAGATTATTGATCAGTTCAAGGATCATAAAACCGAACTCAATAGACAATGCAATAGTTTAAATGTTGAATTTGTCAGTGAAAAAGATGATCTTGATAGTGTTAAGTTAGATTGTAAACATGGAAAAGAAAAAGAGAAAGGCAACGCATATAAAAATGTGGATCTGCTACTGGAAATCAAGAATCGTAGAGATAGCGCAGATAATGCCTTTGACCACGCAACTACTGGTAATGCATGGCAGAGTGTCTATGTCGCTGGTGACATGTCTAGGAACTGTGAAGAACAATCACACAGATCAGAGAGCTGCGAGACAATACAGTACGCTTTGCACTTCAAAATACCTAGGTATACAAGTCTGGCACGATCTGAAGAGAGATCCACACGAAAGGTATTCTATTCCTCGCTCTCAGCAAAATGCGTCATGGACAATTATCGCAAAGGCAGAGTAACGAGTGGTAATGAAGGGGAACGAAACAGAGTTTACGTTTCGCAGAGTGGTCCGAGTAAAGAAGAGGCGTCCATTCATCATAGATACAAAGTGCCATTCGACTTT
The DNA here is from genome assembly GCA_038380435.1 of Ryuthela nishihirai. Lineage (NCBI taxonomy): Eukaryota > Metazoa > Arthropoda > Arachnida > Araneae > Heptathelidae > Ryuthela > Ryuthela nishihirai. The sequence goes on along the minus strand of JAWZYU010000029.1, from coordinate 1,551,323 downwards.
ACCGCGGAAGTCGGAGAGATTTTTCCGAAGCATATAGCCACACTCGAATCGTTTATAGAAAGTGGGGATTTAAGGAAGAGGAATTCCGAAGGATGGCTTAGAAGCATAACAGGTGATGCTAGTAAAAGAGCTTCAGGCAGAGACAGTACTTCAAAGACTAACTTTCTGGATGAAACTAAGCCTCAGAGTTACGATCAGAGAGAAGTAAAGCCCTCAGACAATCTCAACGAAACCATGCTGAATTTCTTTTCTGAACAGTCAATGTGCAGATTTGGACATTATAACCATTTAGATTATAAGGATATAGAAAAGTTTTATCACGACTACAAGAGCTCTAAAGTGGACAATATCATGTTACAAAACTCGTCGCTGATCTCCAGAATGAACAATTTGGCAATCATGACTGATGTTTCCCTGGCTAATTACAATGAGAGCTCCAAGAAAGTGAATTCCGAAGAAACAGCAACTATGACCTCCTCGGGTCATGTGTTTTGCTGGAGACCCGAGTGGCGCCATCGGATGGTAGATGAAAACAGCACAGGAGGTGTCGGCAACAAAGTGAGTCTTGTCTTGGCTCCTGCACTTGCTGCTTTAGGTCTCAAGGTCCCTATGATCTCCGGTCGTGCTCGCCAATTGACGGGAGATACTCTGGACAAATTGGAATCCATCCCTAGCTTCACAGTCGACTGCACTAAAGATAAAATCGAGCAGATGATGGAAGACGTCGGATGTTGCATCGTGGTACAGACAGGGGAGCTGGTGCCAACAGATAAGGAGATTTGCCGCTGCAAGGATCTGATGGCTACCATAGATAGCGTTCCTCTAATGATATGCTCAATTGTGTCCAAAAAGCTGGCTGAAGGAGTGTGTGCTTTGGTTTATGATGTTGAATTCGGAAAAGGAGCTATTGATCTCATCAGTACAGAAGATGTTGCTGTTGATTTAGTTAAGATTAAAGTGGTTGCAGCATCACAAGCTCGTGGAATGAAGAGTTTGAGTTGTTCAGCTGTAATCAGCAACATGGATTCACCTCTTGAAAACTCTGTTGACAACTCTCTGGAAGTGATGGAAGCTGTTCAGTGTTTCCTTGGTAACGGATCCTTAGAACTGCAAGAGCTCGTCGAAGAGTTAGGAGAACTTCTGCGTTTTGTGAACATTGTGGATAATAGGGTAGATGAAGCATTACGTGTCCGTAAGGTTCTGCATAACGGCAATGCTTTGAACAAGTTTCGTAACATGTTAATAGAACAAGGAGTATCTGAAGATGTTGCAAGCTGGCTATGTGAAGGTAAAACAGAAAAAATATTGCTAGCAGCCCGACACATCACTGATTTCACTTATACAGGAGAAACAGGTAAGGTTGTCGGATTAGAAGCTGCAGTTCTAACAAGATTATGGAAGGAGGAGATGGACCGAGGCGCTAAAAAGAATATTGGAGCTGATATTATAATTGTGAAGCACCTTGGGGATCAAATTGAATCAGGTGAAATATGGCTGAAGGTTCATCACGACAGTTCTGAATTAAGTGAAAGTCAGCTGACAAAAGGGTCAGATTGCAGGATGAAAATTCTCCCTAGATTTTATGTCACTAATGACTTTCATTCCTTGTTACTGTTGATAGAAGTAAAAATCCAAAGAAGAAAACTTTCGACAAAGAAGAAAACTTTTTACAGGTTTTGCACGAAAACTCTTAGTCGATTCTTCTCCCTGCAGAGACATAAACGTGTTCACAAGGGCTATAGGCCTTACACGTATTATGTTTGTGGACGAGGCTTCAGTCAGAAAAGAAATCTACGTCATAATGAGATTCGCTTTCATTTTGACACAGACGTGGTATATCGCATTCGTCGATGTCCAGCTACAAAGTGCAAGGTGGTTCACGTGGATCGTTTGGCCCCGTTTCATCGAAGAACTGAAGAAACTTTGGAATCCAGAATTGTTCGGGACGAACAAGACCTAGGAAGGGGGCAGTGTTACGACAGAAGAATCTGGCAACCGAAAGCAAAGTTTCAGCCAACGAATTGAACTTTGGGAGAATTTGGAGAAGGACAGTGGAGCGTTAACGGTCGTTGTGTTGTAACGGTCGGTGAGTTCGAAAATGGACGGTGAGCTGTTCTGAGACAGTGCGCGTAAGTATCAAGAAGTAACTTGATGTGTTGTGTATACGCGGAAGGATAAAAGTGGGATCTTTTATCGTTAAGTATCAAGAAGTAACTTGATGTGTTGTGTATACACGGAAGTATAAAAGTGGGAACTTTTATGGCTAACTTCGAATGTCTACACGGACTGTCTTTTTGTTCGGCTAGTGTGTGAACAGTTATTAGCACAGGACGAGAATTGGTTTACGACTGAAGATCTTCGGGTGACCTGGTAAATCAAGTAAAAGGTAGTATTTAGTAAAATACACAGAGCTGATATTGTGTGCTCTACGCAGGAAGATTGATGACTTGTGCATGTTAATAGTTGATTTGTTAATAAGATACTTCATCCATATTTCCTTTGTAACAATTTACCTTGTATTGAATTTGGTTTTGAAATATAGCTTTTAATACTCACGCTCAGTGGCTATCCAGTTTTGTGATCCGCAACATTTGGTGTCAGAAGTGGGATCATTTAATTGAATGCCTTTCACTAGAAGTATGGATGTTTTTCACTAGAAGTATGGAACATTTTTGTGATCCGCAACAATACTTCCAGCTTTTGAATTGTCACATTATAATAGAATTCGCACAAATATATGCACTCTACGGTTAGCATTTAAATCCGTCGAGATAACAAACAGCGTCCGTGGTACACATTCGTGAAAAAAACATGCTGTGAATGGGTTTGAGAAAGATTCTTTAGCTCATGAGGTGGCGTGATGCAGGGAAAGCATTCCGTCTTCACTACCAGAGTTTGCATCAGCGTTATACTGATTTGAGAAAGATTCATTAGCTCACTGAAGTGATTCAAGGAAATACTTCGTCACTGAAGTTTTTATGTTGGCGCTATATCAATCGTGTTATGGTGAAAAAACTATTTGTCTCCCTCTACGAAATACGATTTAAATCAAGCAGAAAATTTACTCTTATGCACTTTCTTGTTGAATTGTGTTCGCAAGGAATGATTCTATGGAAAAATCAGCTTCTTTTTCAAATCGTAGATTATTCTATTTCGGAAAAGTTAGTAATATTCACTAAAAACGATTTCGCAAGGAGGATGTTGTTTGCGGTCAGATATGGATGCTAGGAGAAAAATATTTCTTTTAGATCTGAACAAGAGTTCTTTTTGACACAATGTTGTAACATACCGTTACAGTTCTGACAAATCATTTTGTACTCAAACATTGAATTCTTAGATCTATTAATAACGAAAGAATGGATACAATTTACTATTATTAGAGCATAAGCAAATGACGGTCTTGTGATCTCATCGTTGGAGGAAGACTTATCTCTACACTGATTTTTTAAAGCATTTCTGCAACGATCGACATTCTCTAAGAGTTCTTTCGTATGGACAGTATGTACTCAAGCTATATTAAGAGCATTCTGAAGTAATTGTGTTTCTATGGAAAATCCGTTTAAAATATCGATGTCTTACTAGCACGGCAGGATGGTGAATTGTATGCTGTGACATCTGGGAGAGGTGAACTTTGCCCTAGTGCGTGCACACTCTTTGTATGTCGACAGAGTTCGAGCTGTATTATTATCAACGCCTCGATGCATAGTTGTTTCTCACTTAGCAGTGTGCGGTGGCGTGATACGGTTTACAAAGCGACTGTTTCCGTACACCTTTAACTGTCTCGTGACAACGAAGGCAACCAACCGAATCAAACAACTCTCAGATGCGGAGGGGGAAAGGTTTTGCGAGAGGATTTTTCATCTATGGAAGGGATTTTTTCGTTAGAATAGCCAACTCGATAAAAATATTCTGTTAAGAAAACAAGTATGCCGCGAGAAAGGATTTTTCATCTGAGGATTAAGTGACCGATTATTCCCATTTCATGCGACCAACAACTGTTCTTCATACGGTAAGGATTTTTTTCATCTAAGAAACAACTGCCCTATTATTCCCATTTCATGCGTCCAACAACTGTTCTTCATACGGTGAGGAATTTTTTTTTCATCTAAAAAACAACTACCCTATTATTCCCATTTCATGCGTACAATTACTCTTCATACGGTAGGATTTTTTTCATCTATGAAACAACTGCCCTATTATTCCCATTTCATGCGTCCAACAACTGTTCTTCATACGGTGAGGATTTTTTTCATCTAAGAGACAACTGTCCTATCATCCCCATTTCATGCGTCCAACAACTGTTCTTCATACGGTGAGGTTTTTTTTCATCTAAGAAACGACTGCCCTATTATTCCCATTTCATGCGTACAACAACTGCTCTTCATATGGTAAGGAAATTTTTTTTTTATCTATGGAAGGGTTTCGTTAAAATAGTCTCACAAATATGCATGCACTCTACGGTTAGCATTTAAATCCCTCGAGATAACAAACAGCACCGCGGAACACATTCGTGAAAAATCATGTTGTGAATGGGTTTGAGAAAGATTCTTTAGCCCCATGAGGTGGTGAGATGCAGGGAAAGCTTGAGAAAGATTCTTTAGCTCCCTGAAGTGTTTCAGAGAAATACTTCGTTACTGAAGTTTTATGTTGGTGCTATATCAATCGTGTTATGGTGAAAAACTATTTGTCTCCCCTGCAAAATGTGATTGAAATCAGGTTTTTTCATTAAAATAGCCTACTCGATAAAATTATTCACAAAAATTTTCTGTTAACAAATATCTGGTGGGAAAAGAAATATCCAACAACTGGTCCTCTTATGGTGGGAAAGGTTTTTTATCTGGAAAACGATCTGCGAGGGAGGGCTTCGTCTTATAATTTTTATGCAAGAACTCTTTCACGGAAAAAAGATTTTTATTTCGACAATTGATCTTCACGTAACGGGTTTTTTTCAACTGATCGATTATCCTATCATTAAGTCGGACATCCAGAGCGGGGGAAGAATCATCCTATCATATCTTTCACACACACGCACACGTGCGCACTACGGTCAATCATCTGCACGAATGGGTTATAATATAAGTCTGCTATTATGTGACAGCAAACTAAGGAACTGGTTTTACAGAAGCACGACCAAGCTTTCCGTGAAAGCGAGTTTGCGAGGTAAGCTTTTATGATTTGTATTCGACAGTTTTCGATAGTATGAGTGGAGAGGGAAATTTCCTCTCTTTCGTGAGTCTGGCTTCTCGAACGCAAAACTAACGGATGTTGTTGATTATCTCTTTGTAGCAACACAGCTGGTGATTTGAACAGCAAGTAGCGTTTTGAATCATTAACTCAGTTTGCTAGAGAGAGCTTTTTATACACGCAATGGTTTTTCAGTCAGCATTATCTGCTAGATGTTTTTTACATAATGGTTTTTCAATACGCAGGAGGAAACTCGCCCATCTGGGAAAGGTCAACATTCGCTGGGGGTGGACTTCATAATTTTTATACAGATGCTCTGTTTCAATAAGTCAGACATCCTGAGCGTGGGAGGAAACACATGCAATGGTTTTTTTCAAATCAATAAATCAGCATTATCTACTTCATACAGATGTTTTTTACATAATGGTTTTTTCAATAAGTCGGAGGAAACTCCCCTACCTGGGAAAGGTCAACAACATCCGCTAGGGGAGGGCTTCGACTCATATACAGATGCTCTTCACAATGGTTTCAATAAGTCAGACATCCAGAGCGTGGGAGGAAACACATGCAATGGTTTTTTTCAAATCAATAAGTCAGCATTATCTACTTCATACAGATGTTTTTTACATAATGGCTTTTTCAATAAGTCGGAGGAAATCATTATCTGAGTTAGCAACAAGGCTTTATACTCTTCACATGCAATGATTTTTTCACACACTATGGTCAATCACGAAAGGGTTATAACACCTGGGAAACATCTGCTCTGGAAACACCTGCACCGGAAACACCTGCACCGGAAAGGTTATGCATAAATTACTATAGTCACAGCTAAACTACTCACGTCATTATGGAAATCGAAGGAAATGCAGGTAAACGATAGAGCATGTGAAGGTCATGAAACGGTATAAAAACACCTGATAATGAGCTTTGTTAATCATTGTTATTCTTGTTCTTCAGATGGGAAAGATCCAAATTGTAATGGCCAGAGGACTGGGTTATAGCATTTCTGAGACAGCAAGGATTGTGGGGTACTTCCGGTCAGCCGTGGTTAGTATCTTCAAAAAGTGGTCCAAGGTGCAAAAAAAAACACAAACCACTGGCAAGGTGTGGACTGACTACGGCTCATTGATGCTAGAGGTGAATAAAGGCTATCCTGTATGGTACAAGCCAACAGAAGGGGATACTGTGGTGCAACTAGCCCGTAATTTGAATGTTAATGACCAGAGTAATGTGTCACAACACACAGTGCATCGAACCCTGCTGAAAATGGCGGTGCATAGCTGTAGGCAGCTCCAAGTGACCATGCTAACCTCGGTTCACAGTCGAAAGCGTCTGCAATGGGTACACAAGCATCAAAACTGGGCATTGAATTATTGGAAAAAGGTCATCTTGTCTGATAATCTCGTTTCTTTTTGCACCATGTGGACATCCAGGTAGGAGTGCATTATTTACCTGGAGTAGTGTTGGCACCAGGATGCACTTCTGTGTTGAAAACAAGCCGGTGGAGGAAGTGTAATGCTTTGGGCAAAGTTCTGCTGGGAAACCCTGGGTACAGTCATTCCTCTGCAGAAAACTGTAACGTCTACGACCTACCTAAATATCACTGAAGACCAAGTACATCCTTTTATGGCAACGGTACATTCCTCTAGTAGTGCCTTCTTTCCGCAGGATAATGCGCCATGCTACACTATCCGGATGTTCCAGAATAGTTCACGGAACATGAGGAAGACTTCCAGATATTGCCCCGACCTTCAAATTCGACAGATATCAGTCCAATCTGTGGTTTGTGTTGAAACAGCATATCCAATCTGCGGCGGCTCAAATGATAATCTACAAAAAATAAAGGATCTGCTGGTAATGTATTAGTACCAGATACCACATGAGATCTTTAGAAATCTTGTAGCGTCCATACCTCGCCGGGTAAGAGGTGGTTTAGTGGTACATGGAGGGCCAACGTCATATTAGGCAGGTGGTCATAATGTTTTGGCTCTTGGGTGTATATGTTACTTTACGGAACTTATCTGTTTCTCTCGACATCTATTGCATTATTTTAAGGGCTTATTCTTCTCTCTTGACATCTGTTACATTACTCCAAAGGTTCATTAATCTCTCTTGATGTCTTTTCCATTTTTTTAGGCTTATTTTCCTCTCCTGAAGTCTGTTCCATTAGTGCTTTGTTCTTCGCTCATGACATATGTTTCATTACTTTAAAATTCATTACTCTTTACATGTGTTCGATTACTTTAAGTAGATTGTCATGTCACTCTAATTTATTTATTTTTATTTATTGTTTGCATTTTTATTGTATTTTTGTTGTTGTAAATATTTTATGTATTAAGTGTGTTTTTGGAAGTACTTTATGGGTGTGACTCATAGCTATTGTTTTGGGGTCTGAGGTGACCGCCTGGAAGGACTGACGAGTCCAAAAGACATATTACGACCACTTACAACTAGCCTCGGGAACGGGTGACTATGGCAGCAAGAGTAAACAACAGTCTTGAGCGTCGCTGTCAAATGGGAAGGACGTTTGAACACGCATCAAGGGACTTGATGCGTGTTCAAACATTTTATCTAGTCCCTTGATGCGTTGAAAACATTCAGGCTGCTCTTACTCAAACAAAATCCTTAAGGAAAGGTTTCGGTTATATGTGAGAACCAAGATACGGTTCATGGTGAACCAAGTACAGTTTTGTGGAACTGTAGTGAGTTCTGCGTAACCCACATAGTAGGCGAAGATTAAATATCCTTTCGCCGAGTTTGATGTCGGTAAAGCGAGAATATGCAAAGGGCAGATCTCCACCTCATTCCATGATTGTTTGCAGCAGCAAAGCAGGAAAGGCCTACGGAGTTGAGCGCATCCCCAGCACGTGATCGTATGTAAATGTGAATAAACTGTGGCGTAACAACTCTTGTGCTGAATTGTTGGACATATCTCTATACATCACTTGGCGCAGCAAGTCTAAGCAATAGTGAATCTAATTAAGGGGCTAATTGATCGTCCTCTACTACAGAGTGGTAAATCGTTTGCGTTATCGCAGCCCACCACATTTGACGCAGTTCAAGCAGGATAACTAATTTCACGTGATGAAATAAAAATCTGCGTCGTTCCCTTAGCACTGTCGAACACATCATTTGACGCAGTCAGCGACAGCATTATCGTTCTTATGCCGAAGATGTCCATGGTTCTAAAAGAAAAAGAGAAACAAAATTTCCGTTGAGAGAAGCAAGGAAAAGTGGAAGAAATTTAGAAAAAATTGTGATTATATGTCAGCGATTCAGTGAAAGTGAGGAAGCTTTAATCAGTCCGCATCCAGTGCAATGTTCTACAGTGTGCGATTTCCCTTAGTGCTATGTAATCGAGATCTTTGCTGAAGTTCCGTGTGTCAAGGTCCATCACTGTGAAGGAGGTTCCTAGTTTTGGAAGGAGACCTTAGGTACAACGTAATAATGCGTGACAATCTCGGTGCACTGCAGTACTAAGACTGCATATCACCATAACGGAGTTGCCCCTGAAACCACTATCGATTAACCAGGTTCCTGACTGTCTGTTTTGCTTTACATTGAACTGCCTTACTGCAGGAGACCTCGTGAAGAGAGAAACACTGCTTTTAATATTTAGCCTGTCTGTAGAAATTAATCATTGAGGTGCAGTGAGAGTGGTATCTTTTGGAATTTTTGAAATAGAGCTTAGAAATATGCCCATCACTCGATTTTGTCCAAATAGTCAGCCAAAATAATCAGATGGTATCTTTTGAATTTAGAGCCCGAAAATATAATAAGATATCCTAACTTTTTGCATGGGGAAGCTAACATGATGGAGAGTCTTCAGGCTCTCCCATCGATAAGTGTCACTTAATAGGGCCGTGCTCCCATTCAGCACCCTCGACTTCGTCCTCTCCGCAGGGACACCAACCGGCAGCCTCCCCAGCAATACCTGGTCATGTAGGCAGAGAAGTCCGGCTCGAGGGAGCCGGACTTCTCTGCAGCTGAGCAGATGACCCACATGACCGGGGACTCCAATCCCGGTCTGCAGGCCCCCACAAGGCCACTCCATCCCAACTCCATAACACCCCAGACTTCGCTGGGGCGATAAAGGGGCCCACTGAACAGGGGATCGTTCCAATCGGCGGGCCCTCAGTAAAGTCTCTCCATCGTTGACACCAAGACGACCTACGACTTCGCAGGGCCGACCGATAAGTCCACTCGACTTGGGACTTCAATCCCAGTCGGCAGACTCCCAGCAAGGCACGCCAGAAACACCGACGAGCCGGCACCCAGTTTCACAGAGGCACCTTCAGATCCTCCAGCGTGTATTATAAGTAACCTAATCTTGGTAGCCTAAAGAGTTACTGGGGACTCTTAGTTTGGCTTTTCCATCGATAAATCCGCTGGCTGGGGTGGAAGACCCCCAGCCGTGAGCCTTCAACTTCGTCCTCTCCATTGTGAATGGGCCGAAGCCCCCCAATGAATAGTACTCCGACCACTATATCACTGAGACCGCATCAAGAAGTCCACAAGACGAGTGCGCGAAGAGAGTGTGCAGCTCAGTTCGCAGTACTCCCCAAGTACGGCCCCTCAATCGAGGCTGCAACCCCTTGCTTCTCAGGGGACAAGTTAATGAGACCGCTGGACTGGCCCCACTCAAACCTATCCGCAGTCCCTAGACAGGCCCCCTCCACCGGGGGCCACAAGACATCTGATCTCCAGTGAGCCAGCAATCTGAACCCAACTTCTCAGAGGCACTGTAAGCCCCCCCCCCCCTCGACTAGGAGGTCCCACTCCAGGGGGCAGATTCCAGGTACAGCAAGCAAGTGAGCAGAAGCTGATCTTCGTGGGAAGGAAAGTTCTGTGGATTTTCTGTCTTTTAATTTTTGTATTATTTTGAGTTGCCAATGATGCTGAGGAGTTGCGATAAAACTAAGGGTGGAATAGAGCAGGACGTGAGCACTGATTTAGCCAAACACATTGAGGCTGAGGAAAGTGGGGAAATTAGCGAAATTGATAGGATGGAAGCTATGCTTGGGTAGACAGGGTGCTAGCAGATGCGGTTCGAATCCAGTCGAAATGAATGATTCAGGTCCGAAATCAGTCTCGGAATGGGAGATGAAATGCCATAGAGAGGTAGAATAATGAAATAGAAAAGAAAGGAAGGAAGAAAGAAATAGGAAAGAAAATTGGGAAGAAAGAAATAGGAAAGAAAGTTGGGAAGAAAGAAATAGGAAAGAAAGGAGGGAAGAAATAAATGGGAAAGAAATGAGGGCAGAAAGAAATAGGAAAGAAAGGAGGGAAGAAAGAAGAATGAGATAGGGAGAAGGAAGAAAGAGATAGGGAGAAGGAAGAAAGAGATAGGGAAGAAAGAAGATTGAAAATGGAATACAGAAGAGAGGAAAAAGAATAGAACTTAGGCGATTAGATATATAGAAGCAAGAAGATTATATATAGAAAGGGCAAATAACAGTAGCAGAGTTCAGTGGATGCGGGAGAAAGGCAAATAACAGTAGCAAAGTTCAGTGGATGTGGGAGATCTAAAATTAAAAAAAGCTTCAGAAAATTCTAAACTCTATTAACTATCCCTTACCGAAAAAAAAGCAGAATTACCAACTTATTTCGAGATGATAGAGAAGTTGTTTCAACAGTACGAAATAGCGGATGATCCTTTGCTATCCTTTGCTAAGGGAGAGAGCGCGAAACATTTTCTTCTGTTGAGTGAGGCGGAAATTCAAAATTGCGATAAAATTAAATCTGCCGTATTAAAAGACAGCCAATTAATTCCTTTGGAGTATAAAAGGAAAAGTATAAAAGGTTTTCGTAGAGACGAATGAACGTTTAACGAATGAAAAGTCACTTGAACTATCATCTGAATAGTCCGAAAATGGATGATTTTCAAAAATTAAAAGATTTGATATTAGTGGACAAAATTAAAGATCTATTACCACCGGATGCACAAAATCATATAATGTTCCAGGAGAATCAGTCGTAGAAAAATTGCCACGAAATTGCCGAAATTGTAGAGAACTTTCTGCAAACACAAAGAAGCTGCAAGATTAATTATTGGGAAAAATTTAAATCAGATAATAGAGAAAACAGATTTGGTCAGTCAGCTACAAAATTTAATTTTAGTCAAAGGAATTTAGGACGAAATTCGAACCTGCAAACAATTGGTGTAAAACAAGAACAGTGATTTTAAAGGAAAACAGAATCAGTTTTTCTTCCAGATCATGCTTCATCTGTAACCAGAAAGGTCATTTGGCTAAGGAATGTAGCAAGAATACGAAAGTGACCAGAACGTTTAAAGTAAACACTCATAACTCGGAGCCCGCAGATGGGGAACAGCGTCATTATTGCAAAAGTTGGTTGCCAGTTTATGACGTTAGAATCAGAAGTAGGATTGGCAGGCTGTGACACAGAAAGTAGGAAATTCAGAGGTCTCGAAGCATAGATCCTTTAACAATGGTTCACATTCAGTGTGAGGATAAAATGTTTAATGCTATTGTGGATTTGGGAGTTCAGGTTTCGGTCAAAAAGGTGCTCTGGTCGCAGAGAAATATAAGGAGTCAGAGGCGAAGCTTGTACTAGTTAATATTTTCGGAAGCCGATTGGAGGCTCCACTATTCACTGTCCCAATCGAACAGGCTACGGATGGAAGTCAGGCGGGATTATATGGAGAAAAGTGTGAAATTTTGTGTCAATGGTGGATGAAATGAGTGATAATATGTTAATCACTCAGAATTCTTTCGCTGTTCTAGAGAGGTTGGCTGAAAAGTCCGAGGATAAGGCTAAATTTGAAGAAAATAATGAGATAAGGTGTACCAGTGATGCACCTGATGCAGTTAAATTTGAGGTGGAGAAGAATGTACCTAAATTAAGTAAAGAAAATATTTCTGCAGATGATTAGGGTGAATTATTGTTTAATATCTTTATAAGTGGAAAGATGATGATATTTCTATGGATGATAAAGAGAGAGATGATAGTAAGTGTTAATCAGTGTAAGTGATAAGGAGAGAGATGATAATAAGTATCAGTATAAGTGATAAGGAGAGAGATGATAAGTATCAGTGTAAGACGTTCAGAGCCTAGTAATTTCATTGAGGGCAAAGTAAATAATAATGTAGAGAGTGATAAAATTAAATGTGAGCAGGATGAGGATAAGAAATATTTAAATAAGGATTTATCTGGTAGAGCGGTTGATTATTGCACCGTAATTGCCAGGTATAAGAAAATTAATTGTGAAGAGAGCACAATTGATGTAATGGCAGGCAGAGTCATAGGTTATAAAGTTGACATTTATGGAGAAAACAGTAGTCATCATTAATCCGAAATCACAACTAAAAATCAGGAAATGAGGTTCGTAGAGAATAAGGATAGTTTTGCAATTGCGGTTTCGCAATTAGCCAAGTAATATCACATAAGAACCTAATTGATGGTATATGTTATTCTGAGGTAAGAAGTGGTATAGAAATATTGGATAAGAATAAATCCGAGGAAGTTAGACAAATAACGAAGAGTGGGAATCTGGCTGAGAAATTATGTAAGATCGGAAATATAAATATCCAGAAATTAGGTTTTAAACATAAGAACAACCATAATATAGAGTATTATGTAAATAATAGTAATAAGAAGAAAATGCTAAAGGAGATAGGTGAAAGATTTTCAGACAGAAATGATCTTAAGGAAGTAGATTCTAAATCAATGGAGGAGGTTAAGGAGGGAGTGTTAAAAGATTAGTTAATTGCGGCCAACGATATGAAAAGAAAAGAGTTTGAAAAATGTTTTGCAGAAATATACTTTAGTATCCGTATTTCAATCAAAATTAGCGAAGTTGGAAGAGGAAAGGAACTCAGTATTAGAAATAATTAATGTTGTCCAATCTATTCTAGTTTCTTTGAAAAATCGATTAAAAGTAAAACTCGTTTCTTTAAAAGTAAAATAGTTGTTAGGCCAAATTAATAGTATGGAGGAAGAGTCAGAGAATTCTTTGGATAAAATACAGTTAGTGTATCAAGAATGCATAAATTATTTGGAGATGTGGATATCTTTAAATGTTTTGAATAGATAAATTTTAAAGAGAGGAAAAATATAAATTTAATGAGTTATTACCCACGCCATAGATATCTTCAGGAAAACTGTGTAATTATTAACGACGTAAAATTTTTTATTGATTCTGTAATTTGAAATCATTTATTAATAGCGCAGAAAGAGGTAAAGAGGAGGTTGTCGAGAAGAAACTATTTAGCGAAGTAATACTTTTATATTTTCTTAGCACCTCAGACCATAGATAATTTCCTTTTGCTATAAATTACATGTGCCTGGCAAATTGTATCCGAGGAATTCTTTTGCGTACGAAATGATTTGAAAAGTTCGATTATCTGAGCGAGGAAAATCCGTTTTTTTTATTTAGAAACTTCTGATGTGGGGAGGATTATGAGTACCTCGAACTATATCCATTTCTTTCCTCTCCTAAAAGAGAGGGAGAAATTTTAACCAAAGGGGGAGGAGATCGATCGTAATGATATTTATGCCCAATGAAAGCTTGTTACATGGGGAATGTCATCTATTCTATATTCTAAAGAGTTTCAGACCCGAGCAACGCCGGTAAATCTGCTAGTATAATATATATTTTAAAAAACATTAGATATATCATTGAGATACATCTGTGATATACACATCTCAGTATGAATATTACACATATACCATTGAACATAAGATATATATTTTTTTGAAATATTTCTTTTTATAACTCTGGTAGTAGTTGATTTCCAAATCCATGTTTATATATATATACTTAATTTCAATTTGAGTTTCATGTATCATTTGTTGTCTTTGTCAGTTTGTGTGGGTGTTAAAACGACTCTCCTACAATATAATTTCAGCCCTTTGACCAATCGCAACGAGTTATGCACTAAATTAACTTCTGTGTCGTGGAGAGAGTCATGTTATATAAATACTTTCCTCCCAACCTTTCATTCCCCTTAAAGACCGATTGTGAAAACAATTGTTTCGCACTCTCTTTCAATCGCGAGGGCAGAGAGTAACGAGTAATCTCACAAATTAAAATTTGTGAAGTTGGAGAGTCACAATATTATAAACAGTTATTTCCCATACTTTCTTCCCGTAAAAAAGAAGTGAAAATTGTAAAATATTGATATTTCATATATTTCGAAAGCCGAGGCTAAATGTAAACGGTTTTAGGAGAAATAAAAGCTTCTGACGTGAGTGTCATAGGTTATAAGTATTTAATCCACATGTTTTCTTCTACCCTAAAAACAGTTAAAAGTGAAATAGATTATTCTATAATAATTCTGAACGCCGTGTATTGAGAGAAATGATCGATTTATCAAATGATGGTTTGCGATGACGTAGAGTTCAAGAAAGGTTGTAAAACATTTACCACTCGATCTTTCCCCCCCCCCCTCTCAAAAAAGTAGGGAATTGCATTAACTATTATTTGTTATATCCAGAGGCTTCTCGTCATTAGGGGCCAGAAGTTGAGGCACCACCAAAATTCTACAGTATATACAAAATTATCAAATTTCGAATTAAAATAAATAATGAAAATAATAATGTACGTGAATATTTGCTTCCTAAGACACCTTTACCGTTTTTCCCTCTTTCAATAAGCATTTAGCGAAGTAGGGTTATTTTGCTTCTTAGTGGCACTTATTTGCACACAATGGGATAAATGGCCAGATCACAAGGCCCCTGAAGGCTCAGAGAAGATTGAGGGAGGGGACACACTGTAACAACTGTTGGGAGAGAGATGGTAGCCTCCCGCCAAGGCCATCTAGCGAGTTCTTTAACGTGCACAAAGTAAAGCTATCTCGCACACGGACCATGGCTAATTGTTCCACCCGACGAACGGCGGCCATTCCAAACCCATCGGTGTTTCCTACTGTCCATGGCAGGGCTGGGAGTTTTGAGGAGTTAACTCTCAATGCTGACCCATCTGGGAGTCGAACCTCCTCTCACGGACGTCAACTGAACTTGGATTCTCAGTATACTTGTTTGTGGAGACCCAGGACGAATAGTAAAGTTAGGTTTTGCAAAAGGCTGGACTTTACTTTTATAGTACTGTTCAGCGGCGACGGTGGATAGTGGTAAACATGGTATTATTCCGATAGATGTAGTGCATTATTGCGAAGCATCTGGCTCTTTTCATTAATAATATTACCTGGGAGCTCTAGATTTCGAGCATGTCGCGCTACCAACCGCACCCATTTAGCGAAGTAATACTCTCTAAATTCCCTTGCGTCGCCTTAATTATGAGCTCGCGATATTATGAAGCAAGTTTCAAACGTGCCCAGAAGAAATAAATGATTTTAAACATTTATGCGAATTATACATCTATAACAAGGTGGATCCAAATGCAATTGTTGAAAATGTGCTTGCTTTTCATGATTAACTCATGAACGTCTTTTTTTTCGTTTGCAAGAGGCTGAAATTTCTTTTTACCTAAAAGTAATTATTGGACAAATTTATTAGCATATTTCTGTAAGGCACTGACATATATAATAAAACCCTGCTATTATTATTATTACAATAGTTTATTCCCTGCTAGTGGGGTTACAGTAAAGACAACGTGCAAGGAATTTTATATATTAAGTATTCAAGTGGCTTGTTGCCCCAAATGTTAACTCGATCCTTTGCATTTTGTTATGGAAAGTTTTTTCCTGTCACTCATGCTTAAGGATTGAAATGAAACATGTCAAAAGCTATAATATTTCCTCAGTAATTGCAACAGAGGTAAAAATGCAATAAAAGGATTTAAACATTCTTTCAAATATTACAACTCACATTTAAATATTATAACTAAAGACAATTTTGGTTAGAGTTCAAGAAAGGTTGCTTACTGATATTTCAAGAAGATTTTGTAAGTTAGAATTGTAGCAAAGGGTTGCATTTTAGAGAGGTAAACGTCGATAAAGAAACGCTTTTATGAGTTATTATTTACGATATTAAGAAAATTGTCCTAACGAATTCTTTCCGCGATAGAATACCATTAATTTGATGCGTAGTCTACGGATCTGTGTGCTGTTTAGGAGTTAATGTAGGCGGATGGATATATGCAGCTTGCGTACTGATACAGTTGCTTGAAATATAATATTTTTAATGAAATTCTATAAATTTCCTTTCTTTTTTCTATAATGACAAGATCATTAATTCTTTAAAATTATTTATTCAATTAAATCATTAATAAGGCTTAGATCATTGGATCATTTTAGTTTCGATTGTTTTCTTAACTGCGGGAAGTGTCTTGTTAAAGAATTCCCATCGTTTGGACCAGTTCTCTGTGACTGAATAATTTTGTAATGATATCTCAAAGCAGATCCGTTCAGCACTAAAATATGAAACACCGAGACTATATAATTTTATGTTTAAACTTTATTAACGATTTTCTGGAATGAACTAGAGCAATGATTAAATGCTTTTGAAGTCATTACAGAAGACAAATGAAAATATATATTGATGGTCTGTAATGACTGTAATGTTACTAATTCAACCAACTGTATAACGCCGCCTCTTAGGCACAGTGGTATGGCGTTGGCTTCCGGTGACATTGGATCTGCCGGTGTTCGTGTTGGAATTTCCGGGATGGTATGGTCGTTTGCTCGTTCATTTACGTTGCGATTGTCCCTCAGGAAACAATTCAATTCGAGGTAGGTGAAAAATATCACTGTTCTCATATTGGGACATAAATATTTTCTCTAAGTGATAAACTCCATTGAGGGAGGGGCGAACCTGTAAAATTACATAATTCTGTACGAATAATACCCATGTGCATTAATATATCCACTCACTTCCACCATCTTAAATCCCAAGCATTAGCCTTTGATTTCTTTAAATTTGAACATTATAATTAAAACAGGATTATTTTCAAATCACCATAATTGATTTCGACTAAACGAGTTGGTCGGGGAACCAAATAACTGCACATGAGGACGCACAGTCCAGATTTATTAACCTCCTTTGTACAGAAGCTCAGTAGTCTGGTTCTAATAGCAATTTTTCCCTATTCAAATTCAATAGATCGTATGAATATCCTCTCTTCCCAACCAATCAAGTGTAAAAATAAAATTGGCTTTAAATTCTAATCCTTACATGCAGACTTGAATTTTTAACACAACACAGGATGCACAGCGAACCTCGTGTGAGAAAGGTATTAGCAATATAATCACCGCCGTATTAAAGCAGAGGGAAGTAGAACATGTGCTCAGATTAAATTAATTAAACCTACTACACATTTTCTAATTATTACATGGTCAAGAAATTATTACATGGTTACATAGGTTGCAAAATATCTCTTGTTCTGGGCACGAACATCTCTCCTCTCTTGCCATGGGGCAAAAAATATCTAAGCACGGACCTTAATATAATATTTTGCAAATTTTATCATTATAATTTTTAAACCTTAGATACAACAGTTATCATAAATTAAATGATAAATATTATAATTTAATAAATTATATACACATATTTACTAAGTGAAAAGTTTGCTTATCCTTTTCGCTTCTGATTTATTTTATTGCAGACATATTCACTGAGATGCCATTTTATTATGTACACCTCCCCTCATCATATAAATGGTTCATTTCAACATGTAATGCTTAACGTGACCGCGGTGTGTGATACAAATCTGGCAGACCAAATCTTCGAGCATCAGTTTACAGTTGGATTGAGCGTCCGAATGTGCAAAACGAGCGACTTTGCACGTGGCATGATAGTTGATGCTCGGCGTACCCGTTCTATCATCTCCAAATCGCCATCCTCCTGGGTTTTTCACGCACAATCATTTCAAGGGTTTACCAAGAATGGTGTGAAAAGGAAAATACCACCAGCGATCGGTGATTCTCTGTGCGAAAATATATTGTGGATCAGAGAGGTAAAAGGAGACTTATGAGAATCGTCAAGCGTAAAGACGGGCTACAACTACTCAAATGATAACAGATTAAACATTAGGTGCAGAAGGTGATCTCTGAGCGTACCACGTATCGGACCTGTATATAATATGTCGCAAATATTGTCGCAAAAAAAGTCGGATACCAATAAAAATATTTTAATGATATCCGACGAGCATCAATTTACAGAGTGAAACGAACTATAACTGCTGACTTATAACAGCTGAACCAGCACTACAGGAGTAAGAGTCTTGCAGTGCGGTGAGGAAATGAACATCAATTGACTTAAAATAATTAACATACCTACTGCGATATCAGTTGATTAGGTATACCTACAAAGTAGCTTGTTGCGTCTTCTTTGGCCTTCTTGAAGTCGTCAAGGCATGGAACTTTCAAGATGCTGGATGCGTTGTGAAGGAATATTGTACCATACAGAAACGATTGGGCGTCGTAGTTTTTGCAATTTGATGGCAGCAGAGTCTCGCTGCAAAGTCACCCATCGAGATCCCTCAAGTCGGTGAGATCGTTCCTCCTCTACCCACTGATTCTCATCACTGTGGCCGCGTAACGTCCAACATGAGCACCGCTGTCTCGGTACGATAATCCGCCTTCCCGTAATCCCACAATTCTCTCTCGATCAAAGTCGGAAACCTGGTCGTATGGATGCCGTGTTCTTCGACAGGGCATACTTAATCCTGTCACACATGATGCACATATGTGCTGCGCTTTTAATCATTTACATGTTCTCCCATGAGCTACCCATCTTGCATATTTCAGGACAATCTGATGAGTTAGTTCTTCCTGGTGTTGCACTTTTAATCGTCAGCAGTGTATATACTTACGATTATTTTTATAATATTTCAATTATGTTTTCCCAATACAGAGGAGAATGCTATTTACGAAATTGCAATGTCGAACGCTAACGTTGTTTGTTATCTAGTGGTGAAAATGAACTAGTTTCGAGCTCGCACAGAGCATGGATGTGTCTTTCATCTTATTGTCTTCCCTCCTCTCTGGCGTAATGACAATCTATTGTAAGACCACTTGGGTAAGCAGCTGCTTGAGGGATAATTTTTTAAACATAATATTTTCTTTAAACGGAAGAAGGTACTTCCCTACACACAGGAAAGAGGTAAGCTAGAAGTGATACGTAGGTTTCCCTGCTTTCTCATACAATATACAAACACTTTCGCAAGGACATTCCCACTTGTCTTAGTAGTCAGAGACGCTCAATACACCATCTGGTGGGGCCTGATAGAGTAGTTAGTGGCATAACTACCTTTTAAAAAAAATCTCCATTTTTATTGTCGTGGCTTCAGTTAAAAGAGAATGTGAGATACGAAATGTTACTGGATATGTAAACACTTTGTCAATGATATTTTAAACATAAAATAATTAAGATAGGAAATTCTCCCTCTCCGCCTTCATTCACTGTCACTGACAAAATACGGAGTCAAGTCACTCCGTATTTTGCCAACTCGCCATAATTTTACAAAAAAAATCCCAATTTTACATGTCATCTGAATTTTGCCAACTTGCCATAATTTTACAGAAAGAAATCCAAATTTTTACATGTCATCTGAATTTTGCCAACTCGCCATAATTTTACAAAAAAAATCCCAATTTTACATGTCATCTGAATTTTGCCAACTTGCCATAATTTTACAAAAAAAATCCCAATTTTACATGTCATCTGAATTTTGCCAACTTGCCATAATTTTACAAAAAAAATCCCAATTTTACATGTCATCTGAATTTTGCCAACTCGCCATAATTTTACAAAAAAAATCCCAATTTTACATGTCATCTGAATTTTGCCAACTTGCCATAATTTTACAAAAAAAATCCCAATTTTACATGTCATCTGAATTTTGCCAACTTGCCATAATTTTACAAAAAAAATCCCAATTTTACATGTCATCTGAATTTTGCCAACTTGCCATAATTTTACAGAAAGAAATCCAAATTTTTACATCTCACCTAAATTTTGCCAACTCCCCACTGTTTTGCCAAGTCACTCTGAATTTTTCGAACTTCCCCTAGATTTTCACAACTCCCTAAGTTTTGCGAACTCGACATAATTTTACAAAAAAAAAATTCCAATTTTTACATCTCACCTGAATTTTGCCAATTCCACACGATTTTGCCAAGTCTCTCCGAATTTTGCCAACTTGACATAACTTTACAAAAAAAAAATCCAAATTTTTAAATCTCTCCTGAATTTTGCAACTTCCCATGATTTTGCCAAGTCACTCCGAATTTTGCCAACTCTCCAAGATTTTCCCAAGTTTCCCAATTTTGCCAACTCACCTGTATTTTATTAAGTGGTATCGAATTTTGCCAACTCTCCAAGATTTTCCCAAGTTTCCCAATTTTGCCAACTCACCTGTATTTTATTAAGTGGTATCGAATTTTGCCAACTGCTCTAAATTTTGCCGTCTTTCCATTTTCCGAAATGCCCTAGATTTCCCAAGTTGCCTTGATTTTGACAACTCCCCTTAATTTTGCAGAAAAAAGATTACAAATTTTCACAACACATCTAGGTTTTACGAAATAGCTTCGAATTTTGCCAACTGCTCTAAATTTTGCCGTGTGTCCATTTTCCAAAATGCCCTAGATTTGCCAAGTTGCCTCGATTTTGACAACTCCCCTTAATTTTGAAAAAAAAAGATTACAAATTTTCAAAACTCATCTAGGTTTTACGAAGTAGCTTCTAATTTTGCCAACTCCGAGTTACTTTGGGGGGAGCCTCCCCCAATGGCTACGCCCCTGGCTTTGGAGTTCAGTGACAATGAATGCTACTTTACAGCTTTTGATTAGGGGAAGGCATGAGCTGACTTTCCAAATGCCTCTTTTTTTTTTAATATAAAGCTGCAATGTAATCTATTTCTCTTTTTGAACATCAAGAACCACCAACACAAAAAAAGCACTTCACCCAAATGCCTCGTGATACTGTTGCATTAAAAATTCGAATCTCTCAGCAAAACTCGAATTCCATTTGAAACGAAATTTCCTTCTTTTTCCACTTTAAGAACCCGTCGTATTTCAATGGGAGATTTGCCATTTTAGTAATAAATTGCAATCTGGATTTCATAATTTCCTACAGATGGCTTAATTTCGAAAGACACAGCTTTGAAGCTTTCATAACTTTTTGGAATAAAATTCCAAAAGTTATGAAGAAATTTTGCTCTATATTTTCTAGGGTTTATTTTATGCAATCAACATATTTTGTAATTTGTAATAAATTTCTTCAAGAAAATGTTTTTACGATTCAATTGGTTATGTAATTCACGACTACTAAAGTGATCACTTTCAGATCACATTTTGTTTGTGGGTTGAGAGCCCCAAGTGAATAGATTCCCAGGATATGTTTTATCATCTGGTGGATAATCCTCATCAAAGACCATCACAGGTACTTCAACTATCGCTTCTACAGTCATCATCAAACCTACATTGGAGGAAGTCCTCCAATGTAGATCGCTTCAGCCTTTAGTTGTGGGAGTGGAACAGGTCTTTGCCCCTTGCCTGCAATTAGGGGGTTGTTTGATATTATCAGCACTTCCTCTCTCAACACACTCAGTTTCTGTAAACATCACATGAACCCATTTTCCCTCCATAGTTACTTGGAATGTGAGGACTCTGCACAGAGATTATTTTCTTAATGTTCTCACAGAAGTATTCAATCATTAGAATTTAGATATTTTCAACTTTCAAGAGACCAGATGGACATATAAAGGTCAGATACTTGAAAATAATCTGAAATTTCTCTTTTGAGGGAGGAGAGATTAGAAGAATCTCCAAGGTGTAGATTTGCTTCTCAGCGAACATGCTATTGATGCTCTTTTAGGACAAAAGTGAATTAATGAAAGATTTCTTGCACCTGAAATTCAGACAAGTATTAAAGACTTCAATGTTTTCTGTTCTTACAGCCCCACTGAGGATGTGAAAGAAGTTTTACAAAAACTTCAGGATACTGTAAAAATTGTAAATATGTCATTTGAAACAGGTGTTTTTCCAAATAGTTTCAGAAAACCAATTGTAATTCCAAATTTTAAAACGTGAGATATTATTTGTTTTTCTAACTATAGGCCTATATCAGTTCTACCCAGTTTTTCTAAAAAAATTGAAACTCTCACAAAAAAAAGAATTTTCATTTTTTTGGAAAAATATAATTTTTGGATAATTTCGATTTCATAAAAATAAAATTGCAGAATAAGCAATTTTGAAATTTCAAAATTAAATTTTCTTTTGTGCAGATAAGGGAAACAATGTCATCGCTTTATTGATTAATGTTAGAAAAGCATTTGACCATAAAATTGTTATTGTTTAAAATACCTACGAGTGGTTTAAAACTTAAACAACAGAAACCAAGCAGTATTAATAAAAAAATGTTCAGGGTAACTTTCATTTATAAATAAAGGTGTCCCTCACGGATAACTTTTGTGGTTTCTATTTTATTTATATAAATGATTTCTTTTTCCATGGTTTGAATGGAGACATCACTGAATTTGCTGATGACGCTACCTTAATATGTGGTCTGTCAGAACTAAAGAATAATATCGAAGAGGATTTGTTTAGATTAAATACATGGTTTAAATTACTATAAATATTATTAAAACTAATCTTATTAATTTCTAGTTAAAACGGAGTTTCAACATATAAATGTGAAATTTCTTTCTGTTAAATGCAAAAATTTGAATAATTGTAGCTATCAAAATGCAAAAGTACCCAGCTATAAATATCTTGGTATTATGGTTGATAATAATTTCAAATGGAAATGGCATATGACTTGTTTGTTTAAGAAATTAAGATTTTTATTGTATAAGATTTATTTTGCAAAATAAAAAAGTTGATGGTAACTTTTAAGGATTCTTTATTATACCTGGGTTCATTCTGTTACACAGTATGGTATCGTGTCTAGTGAAAATAAAATAGTAAACATGTGTATTTAAAATAAGAGATGAAACCTCAAAAATTTCTTTCATGTAATTCTCTTCTAACACTCAGAAAATCTTTTATGTTCCTCCATACTATTTCTCTTGAATCTCAATTCTTCAAAATAAAGGTAAAGCCATATTATTCTAGAGAATCGGGAATAATTTATGTTCCCCCGAAAGTTAACAAAACTCTGTGTCAAAAACAAATTTTTTATATAGTTCCAAAAATATTCAATTCATTACCAGATGATATCAGAAACCTAAACAATGAAATTACATTTAAGCACAAACTTATAAAATTACTAATTGAGAGAAATGGTTTTGAATATTTGTTCAATGTTTTAATTTAAAATTACCCTCTTTGTATTTTCAGCTAATGTTACCTGCTGAATTTTATATATCTTATTTCATTACCTAGACGGGTTTCTTATACTCCTTGGTAATATTTGGCATATACTAAAATTATGTTTTCGTTTTTATTTTTTCATCATTTTTAATATTATTTTGTTCTTGTAGTTTCCATTCAAGCTTTGATGGTAAATTTTTGATGTAAAGTTTTCATTAATGAATGTGGAAATAGATTGTTTTTATAATGTTTTGGAATTCTGTGAAGAAAGCAGATATTACCCTTGTTCAAGGCGACTTGAATGCTAAAGTTGATTCTGACCTTTGGGGAAGGGTGATAGGTCCCTTTGGTATTGACAGCTGCAATGCATTGGGCAACGTCTCCTACAGATCAGTAAACTTAATGGTTCCAGAATAACTAACTACAAATACCACAACATACATAAATATCAGAAGTATACATGGGTTTCACCAAATGGGCTGCATAAAAATATTGTAACGCTCCAAACAAATGCAAAATACTTGAAGTTTTTATGCTCCGGATAGCTTAGACGGGCGCCAGGCAATAATTAACAAATTGCCAAAAGTAGAATAAGTTGATAATAAGTTGATTTAGGGTTCAAATACCAGCGAGCGTTCATGAGTAAGAATCAAAATGATTGTCAAGTAATTTTAAATATAAAAAAATCCTTAATTCGCGTTGCTCAAGAGAAAAAAACTGTGCAGACTCAAAATGTTTTAAATATAACAAAAAACAGATTTATTTCCAAAATAATTCAACTCACCAAGACATCAATGAAGAAAACACAACTCCAACTCCTATGCTACATGCACTGTGCTTGGTGCTATGCACCTTGTGCTCGTGCACTCACTTTTGCTTAGCTACTGCTTCTGCTTATGCTACTGCTTGTGACTCGCAGGTCACCGGTTTTTGACAATAGCCGGCCCATGCCGGGAAAGACATATACATACTATGACGAACGAAGCAAGCTATGACGCAAGAGGGGGCGTGTCCTTGGTACGCACTTTAGCGGTTACAGTGGTTACAGTCAGAAGTTCGGAGTTGCGCGTACGCAACTCACAACATCTTGAAAACGAGTGCTGTGATGCCAAAAAGGAAATAAAAATCCCCAAAATGATAAATATAACATAAATTAAACAAAACTGGTTAAGGTAAAGCAAAAGTGAACGATGGGGCATCACAACATGATTACGTATTAATTAACAGCAAATGGACTACTGTTAGGAGTACCAGATCATATAGGGGAGTTGAGAATGGATCTGACAGTTACCTTGTTAAACGTGTTGCAGCTTAAACCTGAAAAGTGTTGTGCTAAGGTTTAAAAATTCACCTTCAACACTGAAGCAGTGATAAACCTAGGTATAGTCAAAGCTGACAAGGATTTTTTGGTCATTATAAGAGTCACGGTTTGTTTACTACCGAAGTTCACGAAGAATGGGACCGTTTTAAACAGGCTTTTCTTGAAACTAACAGTACCTTTAGGGGAAAAAGGAGCATAGGAGGCAAAGTTATTTGAGTGATAAGGCTACTGAGCTTATTTCGGAAAGAGAAGAACTGCAGGAGTTATTTATTCCTTTATCAAGCTCTGTAAGAAAGTTTAATAAACGTATAAAGAATCTATTTGCAGATGATAGCAATCTGAAGCTTGATAGCTTGGCTGAAATAGCCGAGGAAGCAGCTGGACTTTGTATCAGCAGAGCAGATATTTAATGATATGTGTGTTAAGAAAAGGACAGGTATACAGGAATTAAAGGATAAGCATCATAATGTTTAGGTGGATTGGGCATTTCAGAAACGTTCTACTCCCATTGTTTGTACTTATGATATATCCATTTCCAGCTTTAATCTTAGCCCTATATTACAGTGTAGAGTTATTTTGGCTATTTCTAAAAATAAACTACAGAAATCTGCAGTGGTAGATGAAATTACTACTGAAATGCTTAAAGCTGGGAATGTTTCTCTTTTACCACATAGCTGACGGAAATTTTGAACATCTAAACTGACAAGCTCCTGTCAGACCTCTGTAGCAAGCAGGTGCTTGAGGGGGTATTTATTTATTTTTATTACTTATTAGCGCTTGTGTCTACTAATTTAAGTGATCTGGCTTCGAGCCCAGGGTAAGGCATGGATATATATGTCGTCTTTCTGCTGCAGTCCTGCCATCCTCTCAAACCTTCTAATATGGCTTATAAACTGACAGACTCCTGTCAGACCTCTGTTGAAAGCAGCTGCTTGAGGGAGTATTATTTTTGTGAAAGACATTGATCCTGAGGATTTTACTACAGCAATTATTATTACTATTTATTTTAAAAATTTGATTACGATTCTTGTGATAACTACAGTGGTATCAGCCTGCTCTTTGTTCAAAATAAAGTTCTTTGCATGATTGTGTTTAATAGAAATAATAATCTGATTGATGGACAACTGCGTGATCAACAGTGTGGCTTCAAAATTGGTAGGGATATGTAGATCAGATTTTTTCACTTAGATTCTTGAGAAATGTTTAGAGTTTGAAAAACCTGTGGTTACTATCGTTTCAGATTTCAAAAAGACTTTTGACTCTGTTGTGTGGAGAACATTGAAAACTACCTGCAGAAAAGTAGTGCGATATGACATAATTTATCAAACGAAATAAATATTATTTTCGTAATTTAGGAATACTCGAAGAGATGATTGTTAGCAGATGATAACAATCTGAGCTTGATAGCTTGGCTGAAAAAGCAGAGAAGCAGCTCGACTTTGTATCAGCAGAGCAGATATTTAATTTATTGACTGTTAATGGTAATAATTTGTGATTAATCGTGAGGACGTATGGCGTAACAGACAAGTGAATCTACATAGTGAAAACTCTGTGAAATCATTGACTGAAGTTTGAGATTTGCGGACACTTTTCTCTACAAAATCCTTAGTAAATGGCCCCCTCCAAGATTAAGACTTATACCGCCCTTTTCTGGTTCAAGTGCACAAGGAGTTTTTATGGGTGGTACTATGGTTAGAACGCTTGGTTACTGATCAAAGTGACCTAGGTTTGCCCCAAGGTAAGACATGAATGTCTGTGTTGTCTTTCTTTTGAGAGCTGGCCTTCCTCGTAGAGCTCTATGGCTTATTAAAAGATTCCCATCAAACCTTTCTCTGCAAGCATCTCCTTGAAAGGTATTTCATTATTTCTTTAATTACAGAGTTTCCAAGTCGTACTAAGGAATTTTCCTTTTACCCCATTGAGCATGACAGGGGCACCTCAGTCATTAGTGCACCAGATTGGTAATCTGCAGTTACCAGGTTCGAGTGCCAGCTGGGTCAACATTGAGATTTATCTGTTCAAAACTCCACACTCTGTCAACAGTCAGTAGGGGACACCAATGGGTTTGGAAATGTAACCGTCCGTCGAATAGACGTTAAGCCTTGGCACTGTGTGAGGGAAAGTCATATCCTATGCATGTTAAAGGACACGTTGGACGGTCTTGGCGAGAGGTTACCTCTGTCTCTTAAGAGCTGTTACAGTGGGCACACTCCTCCAACTTTCTCTGATCCTTCAGGTTCCTTGTTACCTGGTAATTTAGTCCATTGTGTGCAAAAACTTGTTACTGGTAAAACAACCAATCCCACTGAGAACTAGCTTGTATGTTATCGATCATCTCTTCAAGTATTCCAAAATTCAGAAAATAATATTAATTCAGTTTAAAAATTTAGGACATATCGCACTACTTTTCTGCAGTTAGTTTTCAATATGGTAAATTCAATAGATTAGCTGCTTTTTACTTGACGGTGTTTCGAGACTGTAAGTGGTGGTAGCTTTTCCCCTACTAGTCAAGGACGTATGCAGATGATGTGATTCCAGTTGTCATTTATTTTTCAGGTTAAACCCCATTGTCATTGGATCAGCATCTAACAACTGTCATAAAATCTGCAAGGCTCTTTTATTGCAGCTTTTCAAAAGCTTTGGCCTCATGACCAGCAACAAGCTATGGGCCATCTGATCGACTTTGTTTATATGAGTAAATATCAACCCTCATCCTCATTTCATATATACGAAATATATATATATATAGTACGAGCTGGGTCAGTGTTGAGACTTATCTCCCCAAAAGTCCCCACCCTGCCCACGGTCAGTAGGGGACACAGATGAGCTTGAAAATGCCACCATCTGTCGGATGCGACATAAACCTTTGGCCACGTGTGCGGGAGAGCCATACCCTGTGCACGTTAAAGAACACGCTGGATGGCCTTGATGGGAGGCTACCATCTGTCTCCCAACAGTTGTTTCACTGGTTCCACTCTCCCACCTTCTCTGAGACTTTGGGGTCCTTGCCCACTGTGCAAATAAAAGTGTCGCTCAGAGGTAAAACAACCCAATCCATATATAAATATTCGGTTATTTTACCTCTGAGCGGCACTTTTTTTGCACACCATGGGCTAAATGGCCAGGTCACATTGACCCCGAAGGCTCAGAGAGGGTTGGGGAAGGGGACCCACTCTAACAGCTGTTGGGAAACAGATGGTAGCCTCCCGTCAAGGCCATCCAGTGTGTTCTTTGACGTGCACAGGGTATGGCTCTCCCGCACACGGGGCCACGGTTTAACGTCCCATCCGACGGACGGCGGCCTTTCCAAATATAAATATTACTAGCAGTTTTGGATGTATTACTACTTATCATTAGTAATATTTTTTTCATATCTACAGCATTTTTCAGTTGCAAAGTTTGGAAAACGATTATACGGTAAGCTGATATTCATACAGACAAAGAATCCTCAGCCTCAGAGCATCTCTCAGTTTATACGCCATAGTATAAGGTCTGTGAAGATGGCGGGACCTCAGTAGAAAAATGATACTAACGTCCATGGCTCGAACCCAGATTCCTTAGATCAGAAACAAAGCGTGCTAACCACTTGGTCATGGGATGGCTGATTAGGTATGGTCTACTGATTTAAAGATTATATTAATCTCTAGTGAAATAACTGAAAATTCGTTTTTGGGCAGTCAATTTTGATTTTTTTTTAGGGAAATTTCTTTTCCATCAGGGCTCTGGTAACATCGAAATTTTTTGTTCCCAGCAGAACCAGATTTATAGATCAACTTAATCTGTGCAGAGTCTGCTTCCGAAGACATCTATGGCACAGATTCTAATCCTTTCCACTGCAGCAAAACCTGACAACTTCTTTTAACAAATTTCTGAAAATGATTCAAGGTTTACACCGAATGCTCCGGAACTTTGGTGAAACGAGTAAGCTCTCAAAAATGGTTGAAAGTTAATAACATTATTATATATATATGAATTACATTAGAATACAATAGAACTTTAAAATTTAAAGTTTATCTTGCGTGTTTTATAGAATAACAATTTTCAAAATTTATTTTATACTTTCCAAATTAAATGAAGAAACCAAGGGTATATAAATCGAGAAGTAAACAATCGCATCGTTGAAATAAAGGAAACAGTCCAAAACCTTACTTCCGCTAAACGAACACCTTTCGTTTGGTATGTTCCGTTCACTGATTATGTAGGATATTAAGAGAGCAATATGTTACGCCGAGCCACTTTTCGAAATTACTCATTGCAACGAAGTTACTGCATTCACTAAACGCAGCCACTGAAATGGAACGTATTAAATAGTACAGGAAGTTCCAGGAATTGAAATTTCGAAACAAGTTATGTTTTGTTTGATACGAAACTATATTAGGATGGATTAATTTGATATTGTATAATGGAACTAGAGTGTATGTGACCCTGTAACGATCCTTTAACTAGATGATATGATGACATAGAAGGTAAGTTTTGAAAAATTTTAATCTTTTATTTGAAATACAAAACTTTGAAATATGTACGTTTTACTTGTGCTGCCATCTAATGACAGCATAATGAACTGATATGACACTAACTACGAGCATTGTGTTAGCGATCAGTTTCGTATTGAATATAATAAATAAAAAATAAACACCCCCTCAAGCACCTGCTTGCCACAGAGGTCTGACAGGAGCCGTCAGTTTATATGCCAGAGTAGAAGGTCTGAGAGGATGATATCCTGCCTAAAATACTACAACTGAAACCCATTCAAATAAGTATTTCGTCATTTACTGAGCAAGGAGTGGGAAACCTGCGATAAGTTTTAAAATTCAGACAAAGTCTCCATAAATATAAGCAGGTAAAGACTTATTATTGTTTAAAAATATTAACATTATTGGACAATAAATCTACTAGAAATAAGTTTGCAGAAATAGATAATTGCAGGAAAAGAATGATTTAAAAGTTGAAGTTTAATGTTTCTTATCAATTATGATTACCAAACTTGATAAAACGTGAAATCATGGACAAAAATCTTATATTGTTTTTTCACAATTGTAAGCAATACTCTCATTTATACAGCCATTTTTCTTTTTCAAAATATTGACATTTATTTAAAAACATATTTATGGCAATATTTTCTATTACTATTCTTTGTTTCTCAATATTTTACCCTAATCTCTTAATTTTAAGCTGTGTCCTGCAATCATCTTTAAAATGTAATAACTATGTTACACCTGGAAAAGTAAAACAAATGAAATGCACCCATTAATTTTATTTAAATTGGAAAAAGTAAAAGTGGATTTCAATGAAACAACTTCTAACTTGTCAGTGGTTCATAGTAATTAAAGAACCATTTAATAATTTAGTATATTTAAATAATGAAAAATTCTAAATGTGATAGTTACACGTTATTATTTCCTCAATCACATAAACAAAAATATGAAATATTTATGAAAATTAGTTGGAGCATCAAATGATATTTATTTGATGTAAAAAATACAACACTTTTAAAGGGCATGATAACAAAAACACAAAACAAAACCAAGTTTCACATAATTTATAATTGTACAATATTGGATGAATGGGTCACATAGTCATTTATTTTCCTTAATTCAATCTGCATGATATATCACAGAAGTGTTCTGGTAAAATTTTGCCCTAAATCTTGGCTCACTTTAAAATAAATGGAATTATTATACATTGCACCTCATTGAAACAACTTGTGGTTCATAAAACAAACCATCAATATATTTACTCCTGATCATTAATTTTAATCCTTCGAACAATTATTTTTAGATGTGTAACTAAATAATTTCACCACTTCAGACAACTCATTATTTTTTAATTCTTTTCCTCAAGTATTTATGGAGTTCCCAACCCTAACCCTCCCACACCCCCTTTCACACAAGGAGTTGAAAATTGTTTCTTTTGGTTTTTTTTTTTTTTTTTTTTTGGGGGGGGGGGAAACAGCACCCACCCTTTTAATGATTAACTCTGTACAAGGCTACTTCTGCACCTTATATCACTCATGTTACTAGATAGTGCCACAAGTAGGCACAGACATGAATCAAGTGCTGAAGTAATGTAGATGAAAAGGTTAAAAGCGTAGAGTATGATGGTGAGTTTTCAAGGTATGGACAGTTATGGTCTAAAGTTTAAAAAGGTAAATTTTTTAGGGGCAGAAATTTGTATTGTTTAACTCGTGATTCAGATCTACTTCTTCATATGTAACATCATCATCATGCTCAAGCAGTCGTGGGCTGCAATTTAGTTCTCCAACCAGACTGTGCAATTTAGTTCTCCAAACATATCTATACTGAGCTATATCTGCTGCATCTCACCACTGCACACCAATTCTAACAAGGTCCTGCTTGACATTGTCTGACCACCACATCCTATTTCTCCCCTCTTTCTCAAGCCTTTAAGCACACTCTTCATAACCCTATTCACTAATCTTTATTATACATATGGGCAACATGGCCAAACCAACGGAATCTCTCTCTCTGCACAATGTACTGCTAAGAGGAGGTTGCTGACTCCTATGTCTTCCTACTTCATCACTTACAAAGTTCAACCACCTAATGCCCAAGATAGTGTGTAGCATCAATTTTCCTGTTATTGTGTTTACAAAGTATCCAAGTATCACAACCATAATTAATCCTAGAAAGAACCAAAGTATTATATGGCATAATTTTAGTCGGGTGTATATGCCTATTTCTCCACACTCTCCATAGATTCTTAAAGTCCCAGCAACAATCCCTATTCATCTGTTAATCTCATGCCAAACATCACCAGTATCTGTTACATAGCTCCCAAGATAAATAAACTGACACCTGCACAAGAGTGCAACCTTACAGATTAAATGAATCCTAGCCTGCCTCACTAATTTCCATCACTTTAGTTTTCTAAAATAATTTTAGACACAGCTAATTGTATAAGATTTAATAATTTACAAGGTAATGCTGTTGTACATCGAAAAAATCAGATATTAAAAAAAATCTAAAAAATCAGATAGGACTGGTAGCATTCAACAAAACATCAACAACAATTTTCCATCAAGTTGTATCATTTAATGCAATTGTATCAGCCTCGAGATTAACGGTAAATGCATTTATATGACTTATTCTTGCTATAATTTACCCTTACTTGTAAAAGGATAGTTATAGAGTTATTAAATAAGTATACTAGAGTGTTTTATAGCATTATGTGTTCAGAATAAGTAAGCCAATAAGCAACTTTTTGGTCAAGCTTATATAATGTTAAGCAATCCTCTTAACTTGGAAATTATTTAATATATAATTTTTTAGATGTACAACAGCATTATCATGTAAATTATTAAAACTTTAATTTTCTTTCTGTTTATAATAAAACCTACTCTACTCTTAACAGCTGGAATGAAAGAGTTCATCTCATCATTTGCCAACAAGGTCAAATCGTCTGCATAATCTAAATCAGAAACTTTGAAATCTCTAGACCATTTAAGGCCAAAATCTTTCCCTTGCGAAGAATTTCACATAACATAAGCAAGAACCAGACTAAAGAGAAAGGGGGACAAAATGCACACTTGTTGAACATCAGAAGCAATGTTGAACCAATTGCTACAAGCCATACCAAATCTCACACATGACTCCATGTTATAAAGAGCTTTCATTATGCTAACTAACTTGTCTAGTATGCCATACAACCTCAAGATCAACCACAAATGAGGATGATTAACAGAGTCGAAAGCCTTTTTAAAATCAACAAAGCTTGTAACTTTAGGTTTCTGAAACTCTAAACATTTTTTGAAGTACCTGCCTGACTGAAAATATCTGATCTGCACATCCCCTACCTCTTCTGAATCCACATTGCTCAGCACGAAATTGACTGTCAACAAGATTCTTAATTCTTTTAAGCACAATCACGCAAAAAACTTTATTTGGTACAGAAACTAGGCTGATACTGCAATAGCTATCTCAAGAACTGGGATTGCCTTTTTTAAAAATACACATTTGCTTTTGTTCCTTGGATTTCCCCCCTGACACAAACCCTAATTACACATGCATTCAGTGGAACTGTAGGTCTCTTAGAAACAAATTACATGAACATAGTAGGCAAAAATATCAAAATTCAACACATTACATTCAATATTTCCAATGCTTATTTCTATGGTGAAGAACCATTAAACCCAAATACACTTATCAAAGGCTTCACTCAAATATTCTCCCTCTTCCCTGACCCCACCATTTTTTTAGGAGATTTTAACTCGCATAATGAAAGCTGTGGCACTACAATACAAACAACAGAGGTACTGCCATTGCATCACTGATACAACATTTCAACTTAGCCACACACAATTATGGTTCACTCATGCTCACAAAAACCCCTTATGAGTCTGTTCTTGACCTAATAGATTGACCTCCAGATATAGCACCCATCATCACATGGCAGGTTAATCATTCCACTTGGCATAGTGACCATTATCCACTCTATATCACAATTCAAGGTACCAAACCCACAGCTTACACAAACAAAACTGGCC
The DNA here is from genome assembly GCA_038380435.1 of Ryuthela nishihirai. NCBI lineage: Eukaryota > Metazoa > Arthropoda > Arachnida > Araneae > Heptathelidae > Ryuthela > Ryuthela nishihirai. The sequence continues at coordinate 1,518,139 of JAWZYU010000029.1, read as the reverse complement.
ATACGTATAATCAAACAGAACATAATATCATCACTATATATGATTCCATTCACCAAAGTATGGATAAAAATAAATTTATCACTAAGCACCTCACTGGCTTCACAAAAAACTACCCATATATCACCAAACAACAAGCTATCAGAAGAAAAACAGAAGACACTGCCCGAAGATACCCCATCCAACCTGCCATTAACACATTCCATCCAGCAAGTGCAAAACTTGGATGCCTCCTACTGAAAAAAAAAAAGTAGTGTAGAACATATTGCAATAATATTAACCACAGAACAGACTCAATACTCATTTGATCAACCATCAGATCATTCAGAGCCCAAGCCCAACCCCTAGCCCCTTGGTATGCATTTATATGGAAAAATCAAATTTCCACTAAACAAGGGGCTAACCTTATAGCTCAGCTCCTCAGCACCACCACCCCCAGGCAAACTCTCCCACTTACCAAACCCACTGCAATCACATGAACGACTCACTCAAGCAAACACAAACATGCAAACTACCCGCACCTAACCTACCCTTCACACAAAATGAATTACAAATTGCCGTAAAACAGACTAATAAAAAAGTACCCGTGGCCCTGACCACATCAGATAATAATGCAATCAAACACCTAGGGCCAAATACACTCAGCAATTTGCTTTCCATATACAACACATGCTGGTCAACACACCATTTTCCAACTGAATGGAGGGACATTCATATCATCCCCATTCTTAAGCTCCATAAACCAGCATCTGAAATATCTTCATATAGGCCTATTCCACTCACTCCATGTGTGCTGCGGATATTTGAAAGAATGGTGCTCTCAAGACTAAAATATTTTCCACACTCAAACATTCCTCATTTGCCAAACTGGCTTCACAGAGCACAGCTCAACAACTGACAATTTTTTTGATCACCGCAGCTGAAATAACCATTCACAACAAGGAAATTTTAGGTTGTGTTTTTCTTGACCTCACTTCTGTATTTGATACTGCCTCACACACTAGCATACTTTATAAACTCCAAAGCATTGGCATCACAGGACACATACTACATTTCATACAAAACTTCCTCACACTCAGAAACATGAAAGTCCAGCTGGGGACTACCTTCTCTGACCCCCAAAAATTAAATAGAGGAAGCAGTGTGGTGTCTCCATGACTCTTTGACATCCTTTTACATGACTTCCCTAAACAATTACCTAAAGATATTACATGCTCAATTTTTGCTGATGACATAGCACTTTTGGACCACAGGACACAGCATTAGCCTTATACAATACAACCTACAAAATGCAGTCAACTTGGTCCTAGACTTTACCACTAAATGGGGACTGGCAATCTCTGCATCTAAATTTGCAGTCTTACCCATTACTCGCAAACACATACCCATCAATTCCCCCACCATTACCATCTAATCTCACACAATTCCTACTGTAAATGAATGCAAATATTTATGGCTAACATGGAAGCAACATTATTAAATAAATTAAAATTACTGCACAAATTCACTCAATATGCTCTCAGTCATTTCTAAAACCACATGGGCAGCCAGTGATCAAGCCATGATCACTTTCATTAAAACCTACCTCAATTCTAAATTTGAGTATGGCCTCTCAGCCCTCAACACTGCTTCCCAATCCCAAATTCAAGAACTGGAAATTATACAGACAAGAGCTATAAAGATTGCCCTGGGCTTAAAACATACCTGCCCAAATCTGGCAACTTGGGCAGAAGCTAACATGTCCCACTCACAATTAAAAGACAACACCTAACATGCAAACACTACATTCCAAATCATCCTGCTCTAAACAGGATTGAAAAATGCAAATCTCCCCACCCCCACTGCCTCAGCTATCCCTAAAGACCCCCTGTACCTCACTTGGAAAAACATTCATTACTTCAAACCATAACACAATCTCCCTCACTGGGAAATCAAAAAACCGAAAGTGATACATCCCACACTTCCTTCTACACTGCACTAGATACACCAATCACAGAAACACCCTCTAACACCAACTGGCCATTCTAGGAGTCACTTCATACACCACACAAACCATTCTTAACCCCACACACAAACAACAAAATTCACACTATCAAGCCTTGGCCAAGTTCCTCTCCTCCATTGGCAGGCACATTTAATCTTCTTTCCCCTCTGACCACTTGACCACATATCCTCTTTCCCTTTGCTCATACCTGCTACCTAAAAGATCCATATGGACACCTAAAAGATCAAGAGACAAAAAGATTCCTGTGACAAAGAGAAAGATCCTGAAAGGACAAAAACGATGCTCTTTGGACACCCTTCTAGCCTACATTTATCTTAAAATTACTCCAGCACAGGAAAAATACCTCCAGCACTCACTCAAACAAAAAATTATACCTTGAGAAATATTTATGTACATCTGAAGCTACTAATAACCAACATTGGCAATATTACTATTTAGACGAGATAGTTGATAGGGATAGGATTTTCTGTAGGATGGTTTTAACACTATTCCCTAAACTATTGTTATCCATAAGGGCAACATGACCAAACCTACAGATTCCCACTCTGCACAATGCCTAGCCAAGGCTGCCTTCATACACCAGAGCTAGACAACCTTGAACAAAAGGAGGAAAGAACAAATTTCCCTGTTTTTTTTTTTGCTCACAAAGGGTACAAAGTTCACTACCATAACTAAGTCTAGAAAAAAAATTAACCTCTTATATAGTCACATTTTAATATTTAGGTGTGTATGCCTATTTCTCCACAATCTATATACAGGGTGATTCAAAACTTATCGTTCAAATTTCGTGGGGAGGTAGGGAATACGTCAGGAAACCGATTTCACATAGGAAAGTATGTCTGCAAACGTCATCTCATCATCATCATCAACATCATCATCCTCAAGCAGCCATGGGCTACGGAGGTCCAACCAGACTGCGCAGTTTCATTCTCCAAGCATATCTGTCCTGTGCTACATCTGCTGCATCTGGCCACTGTACACCAATTCTAACAAGGTCCTGTTTGACATTGTCAGTCCACCGCATCTTAGGTCTCCCCCTCCTTCTGAGGCCTCTAGGCACACTGTTCATAACCCTATTCGCCAATCTATAATTATCCATACGGGCAACATGGCCAAACCAGTGGAGTCTCTCTCTACACAATATGCTGCTTAAAGGAGGTTGCAGACTCCTTTGCCTAACCTCATCATTAGTTACAAAGTTAAACCACCTAATACCCAAGATACTGCGTAAAGCATCTAGAATCAAAAGAATCTAGTTTCCTGTTATCTTGTTTACACAGCGTCCAAGTTTCACTACCATAACTAACCCTAGAAAGAACCAAACTATTATACAGTCTAATTTTAATCTTTAGGTGTATACGCCTATTTCTCCACAATCTCCATAGATTCTTAAAAGTCCCGGCAGCAATACCTATTCGGCAGCAATACCTATTCGTGTGTTAATCTCATGCCGCACATCACCAGTATCAGTTACGTAGCTCCCAAGGTAATTAAACTGTGACACCTGCTCAAGACTGCAACCATTCAGATTAATTGAATCACAACCTGCCTGACCAATTTTCATCACTTTAGTTTTCTCTCTGTTTATAACCAAACCTACTGTACTACCAGTCTCATCAACAGCTCGAATGAAAGAATTCATCTCATCAACATCATTTGCCAAAAGGGCTAAATCATCAGCATAATCTAAATCAGAAATTTTCGTATCTCCAGCCCATTTAAGGCCAAAAGCTTTCCCTTGAAGTGAATTTCGCATAACATAATCAACAACCAAACTAAAGAGGAAAGGAGACAAAATCCACCCTTGTCGAACATCAGAAGTAATGTTAAACCAATTGCTACAAGACTTAGCAACTCTCACACACTACTCAGTGTTATTAGAGAGAGCTTTCATTATGTTAACTAACTTGTCTGGTATACCATATGATTTAACAATCAACCACAAATTATGACGATCAACAGACTCAAAAGCCTTTTTGAAATCAACAAAGCTAGCAACCAAAGGTTTCTGAAACTCTAAACATTTCTCAAGAATCTGCCTAAGTGAAAATATCTGATCTAAACATCCCCTACCACTTCTGAATCCACATTGCTCATCATGCAATTGCCTGTCAACCAGATTCTTAATTCTATTAAGCATAATCATGGAAAGAACTTTACCTGGGACAGAGAGTAGGCTGATACCCCTATAGTTATCACAAGAACTGCGATCACCTTTTTTGAAAATAGGGATAATAATAGCTCTGGTAATATCTTTAGGAACCATGCCTTTATCATAAAAGTTATTCAAAATTTCAGTCATCCAAATGGTAACTGAAACATTCCCAGCTCTAAGCATTTCCATAGTAATTTCATCCACCCCTGGAGATTTATGAAGTTTAAGTTTAGATTGTTTAGAACGTCACTGAAATGCTCAACCCACCTAGCCATGACAGAATCCTCACCTTCTATAACCTTACCTTGTTTATCCTTCAATCCCTGTATACCTGTTCGTTTTCTACCACACAAAACATTAACTATCTGGTACAGCTCTCTGCTGTTGTGCTGTCTAACTGCTTCCTCAGCTTTGTCAGCCATGCCATCAAGCCAAAAATTCTTATCAGTAGCTAACTGATCCTTTACACGTTTATTAAGTTCTTTGTAATGCTTTCTATTAGGACCAGTAAGGTACTGATTAAGGACATTCCTGCAGTTCCTTCTTTCTGAAATAAGCTCAAGTGCCTTATCATTTAAATAATTCTGTTTCCTCTGCTCCTTTTTCCCTAAAAGAGTACTGTTAGTTTCCAAAAAAGCCTGTTTAAAATGGCCCCATTCTTCCTCAACTTCAGTATTAAGAAAACCATGACTGTCATAATGACTAAGTAACCTATCATGGTAAGCTCTAGCCATAACTGGGTCTTTCAGAGCTTCAGTATTAAAAGTAAATTTTTTAACCCTAGCACAGCACTTTTTAAGTTTAAGTTGCAAGACACTTTTAACAAGGTAATGGTCAGATCCAATTTCAGCTCCCCTATATGCCCTGGTATTTCTAACAGAACTAGCCTATTTGCTGTTAATTAATATATAATCAATCATATTCCTATGCAGCCCATCAGGTGAAACCCATGTGTATTTATGTATATCGCGGTGTGTGTAATATGTGTTAGTTATTCTGAAACCATTGAGTTTACTTACCTGTAGGAGATGTTGCCCATTGCCATTGCAGCTACCAATACCAAAAGGGCCTATTACTCCTCCCCAAAGGTCAGAGTCGGTACCAACTTTGGCATTGAAGTCACCAAGAACAAGGGTAATATCTCCTTTCTTGACAGAATTCAAAATATCCTGAAGTTGTCCGTAAAACCTATCCTTCTCATCATCATCAGAATCCTCAGTGGGGGCATAACAGCAGATAACATTCAAGTCTTTAATGCTTGTCTGAAATTTTGCTGTAAGAAACCTTTCATTAATGCACTCATATCCTAGAAGAGCATCACTAGCATGTCTGCTGAGCAGCAGACCCACGCCTTGGTGATGCTTTCCATCCTCCCTCCCTGTAAAGAGAAATTTAAAGTTAGTTTTAAGTATCTCACCTTTACCTGTTCATCTGGTCTCTTGCAAGCCTAGAATATCTAGGTTATAGCGCTGGAATTCCTGTATGAGGACATCAAGAGAATAATCTCTATGTAATGTCCTCACATTCCACATTCCTACAGAGAGAAAATGATTAGTGGGATTTTTAAAGAAATTAGGTTTATTGAGATTGGTAGGGCCAACAATATCAAAGCCCCCTGATCGCAGGCATGGGGCAAAGACCTGTTCCTCCTCCGCTAAAGGCTGAAGTCACCGATGCTGGTAGGAACTTCAGGCACCACCTTTTAAAGTGGACTTGAAACGTCATCTACATGAACAAAATGGACAAGTAAAGTGAACACAAGGAAACAGTACAATTAAGTGGTAACGAATGTGACTTTTATTCCAACAAAGTAAAGTACAGGTTCACAGTAGGTGCTCAAAATTGCTACCATTTACACGGACACAGGATTCACAGCGCCATTGCATTGACCACCGAACATTTTCAAAAACACCTAGCATATCACGGACAATGCTTGCGGCGGCCACTATTCGTGCAACAAGGTCCATTTCACTGTTGCTGGGGGTCTCGTACACATGGTATTTCATGGCCCCCACAAAAAGAAATCCATCTTATCACTAGTAAGTCAGCTCGTACACTGATGACAGCGGGAGTGGTCGGGCGAGCTGTACACTGGTTGGGTGCACACAGTGCCCTCTACATACGCATGCGTACATTTGCGGACATACTTTCCTATGTGAAATCGGTTTCCTGACGTATTCCCTACCTCCCCACGAAATTTGAACGATAAGTTTTGAATCACCCTGTAGATCTTCAAAAGTCCCAACAGTAATTCCTACATTTTTCTGTTCATCTCATGCTATACATCTCCTGTATCTCTGATGTAGCTCCAATAATAATTTAAATGAGACTCCTGCTCAAGAGTGTGACCATTCAAATTAAATGAACCACAGGCTGCCTGAACAATTTTCATCACTTTAGTTTTCTCTATGTTTACCACCAAACCTACTCTACTACCAGTCTCATCAACAGCTCGAATGAAAGAGTTCATCATCATTTTTAAAAGGGCCAAATCATCAGCATACTATAAATCAGAATTTTCAGATATGTAGATCATTTACCCCTAAAATCTTACCCTTGCAGTGAATTTCGCATCACGTAATCAATAACCAAACTAAAAAGAAAAGGAGACAAAATGCACCCTTGTCGAACATCAGAAGTAAAGCCAAACCAATTGCTACAAGCCTTACCAACTCTCACACATGACATTGCAGAGAACTTTCGTTATGTTAAATAACTTGTTTGGTATGCCATATGGTCACACAATCAATTGACGACGGTCACCAGACTCAAAAGTCTTTTTAAAATTTGCAAAGCTAGTAACCTGAGGTTTCTAAAATTATAAACATTTCTCAAGAACCTGTCTGACTGAAAATATCTGATCTACACATCCCCTAGTACTTCTGAATCCACATTGCTCATCTCGCAATTGCCTGTCAGCCAGACTCTTAAATCTATTAAGCAAAATTATGCGAAGAATTTTACCTGGAACAGAAGGTAGGCTGATACCCCTATAATTATCACAAGAACTGTGATCAAATTAAAAAAAAAATTAGTAATAATGATTGCTCTAGTAAAATCCTTAGGAACAATGCTTTTCTGATAAAAAAAAATATGCAAAATTTCCATTAGCTATATTGTTACAGAAACATTGACAGCTGTAAGCATTTAAGTAGTAATTTCATCTACCCCTGGGTATTTATGTAGTTTAAGTTTAGAAATAACGAAAATAACTTTGTTCTCTGCTATAAGTCAGGCATTATAGCCAGTAATGCATCTATCATAATTGCAAACAATGGGAGTTGAATTAAACACATTGTTTAGAACTTCTGTGAAATGCTCAGTCCACCTAGCCATGATTGAATCCTCACCTTTAATAACCTTATCTTAACAACACAAAACCCTAACTATGTGGTTCAGCTATCTGCTGTTATGCTGTCTAGGTGCTTCCATGGCTATGTCAGCTAAGGCACCTCACCAGAGATTCTTATCAGATGCTACCTTATCCTTTACACGTTTACTAAGCTCTCTGTAACACTTTCTATTAGAAATAGTAGGGTGCTGATTAAGGACAAGTACAGTTGTTTCCTTCGAAAATGAGCTCCAGTACCTTATCTCAAATAATTTTGCCCTCTCCCCCTTTTTATTCAAAATAGCAGGTTGGGAATGTTCATATCGTCAATTAGAAGAAATCTTGATCCGCGGCCGGTAGCTCAGTGGTTTAGAGCACTTGACATGTTATCAGGAGGACATGGGTTCATATCCCACCTGGCTCGAGACAATTTTTCTTGTAAAATTAAATCGACTTAAAAAGTGCTTAATATTTAGTACTATGGCATATTAACTGACATGCTCCTGTCAGACCTCTGTGGTAAGCAGCTGCTTCAGGGGGTATTTATTATTTTTTATTTATGAGCTCTCAAATGAATAACTATTGAAATCTCCTTTACTAGATGCTGTGTCTCTGGGGGAAAAAAAGGCTAGTCTCTTATGCAGTCCACTGGTGAAAAACACGTGTACTTACGTATGTTGTTTCATTTATAAAAAGTGTTAATTTGCTCATACCATTAAGTTTACTTACCTATGGGAGATGTTGCCCATTGCAGCTAAAAATGCCAAGTGACCTATCAGTCTTCATCAAAGGTACGTTACCAACTTTAGCATTGAAGTCGCCTAGAGCAAGAAATAATATCTCCTTTCTTGACAGAATTGAAAACATCCTAAAGTCTCCATGTGTGTGCTACATTTCACCCCTATCCCATCACTCCGTCTGGGTGGAGAAATTTCAATGTCGTAGAGTATATTTTCTGTACTTGCTCTTTAAAGCTATAAAGTTTTTTCCAATGGTTCCGAAAATATATTTTTTGGTAGTGGGCATTCCCTTTTTTATCTCATTTAAAAAGAAAACAAGATAAAAAGCAACTAATGTATAGCAATGTAGTAGTGGGAAAAAATATATTTACGTATTATATTTCAGTAGTGGGAAAACGAGATAGTGGGAAAACTCTCCGTAGTCTCTTAAAAGTCACAGCGGCAATCCCTATTCTTCTGTTTATCTCATACTGCACATCACCAGTATCTGTTACATAGCTCCCAAGATGATTAAACTGAGACATTTGCTGAAGAGTGCAGCCATTCAAAGCAACTGAAGCACTATCTACCTGACCAATTTTCATCACTTTAGTTTTATTCTCACGAACAGCCTTAATGAAAGAATTCATCTCATCAACATCATTAGCAAATAGGGTCAAATCATCATCATAATCTAAATCAGAAAATTCGAAATCTCTAGACCATTTAAGGTAAAAATCTTTCCCTTGCAAAAAATTTCGCATTACATAATCAATAACTAAACTAAAGAGAAAAGGAGACATTCGCTGCAAGATGTATCAACTCTCACACACAACTCAGTGTTATTATAGAGAGCTCTCATTACGCTAACTAACTTATCAGGTATTCCATATCATCTAACAATCAACCACTAATCATGTCAATAAACAGAGTCAAAAGTCTTTTTGATATCTATAAACTAGCAATATTTAGTTGCTGAAATTCTACAGGGTGATTCAAAACTTATCGTTCAAATTTCATGGGGAGGTAGGGAATACGTCAGGAAACCCATTTCACATAGGAAAGTATGTCCACAAATGTACGCATGCGTATGTAGAGGGCGCTGTGCGTACCCAACCAGTGTACAGCTCGCCCGACCACTCTCGCTGTCATCAGTGTACGAGCTGACTTACTAGTGATAAGATGAATCGTTTTACGCATCAAGAGCTAGCGGATATGCATCTCGCATATGGGGATACACTGATGACAGCGGGAGTGGTTAGGCGAGCTGTACACTGGTTGGGTACACACAGCGCCCTCTACATACGCATGCGTACATTTGCGGACATACTTTCCTATGTGAAATCGGTTTCCTGACGTATTCCCTACCTCCCCACAAAATTTGAACGATAAGTTTTGAATCACCCTGTATACATTTCTCAAGGATCTGCCTAGGTGAAAATATTTCATCAATACATCCCCTACCACTTAGGAATCCACAGTGTTGATCATGCAGTTGTCCATCAACCAAAATTCTTAATTCTATTAAGTATAATCATGCAAAGAACTTTACCTGAAACAGAAAGTTAACTAATTCCCCTATAATTATTACAAGAACTGCAATCATCTTTTTTAAAATGTGGGGACAACAATAGGTCTGGTAAAATTATTTGGAACAATATTTCTATCATAAAAAAATTCATAATTTCAGTTTGCCATATGACAACACAAGCAAGTAATGCATCTATCCTTGGTGGAAAAATTGGGAGTAGAAATAATCACATTATTTAGAAGATATCTGAAATGATCAGCCCACCTAGCCATCACAGAATCCTCACCTTCAACCAACTTGCCATGTTTATTGCTTAATCCATGTGTACCTGTCTGTTTCTTCCCACTTAAGACATTAATTATCTGGTACAACCCCCTGATGTTGTGCTGTCTAACTGCTTCCTCAGCATTGTGAGCCAAGCTATCAAGCCAAAGTTTCTTATCAGCTGTTAACTGATCTTCTACACTTTTATTAAGCTCATAGTAGTGTCCTCTGTTAGGATTAGCAGGGGTTGATTCGTATTAATCTTGCACTTCCTTCTTTCAGAAATATGTTCCATAGCCTTACCAGTCAAATAATTTTGTTTCTTCTGTTCCCTTTTACCCAAAAGAGTACTGTTGGTTCAAGAAAAGCCTGTTTAAACTGATTCCATTCTTTCCCAACTTCAGCAGTAACCAAACCACTATTGTCATATTGACAAAGTAGCCTATCATGGTATGTTTGGCTATATCTGGATCTTTCAGGCATTCAGTGTTATAGCTAATTTTTTTTAACCTTAGCACAATATTTCTTACTGCTTAAACTTCAGCTGCAAAACACATGTGACCAAATAATGATAAGACCCAGTTTATCGGCTGGTGGATAATCATGAGTAGAGGTCATCGCAGGCACCTGAACCCTTTATTTCTATTGGTATTGTCATATTCTACATTGGAGGAAGTCTTCCAGTGTAGATGGCTTCAGCCATTAGTGGTGGGGGAACGGGTCTTTGCCCCATTCCCCCACAACTAAAGGTTGATTAAGGGGCTGTTTGGATCAGGGGTCTGTTTGATATTGCTGGCATTTCCTCTCTCAATAAATGTAGTTTCTTTAAACGTCCCACTAACCATTTTCTCTCCATAAGTAGTTGGCATGTGAGGACTCTGCACAGAGCTTTTTCTTTTGTTGTCCTAAGACAAGAATTCCACTGTTATAATTTAGATATTCTCGGCTTGCAAGGAACCAGATGGACAGATGAAGGTCAGATTCTTAAAAATAATCTTAAATTTCTCTTTTCAGGGAGGGAAGACAATAAACATCACCAAGGCGTGGGTCTGTTTCGCAGCATGCACGCTAGTGATGTTCTTCTAGGATATAAGTGCATTAATGAAATATTTCTTGCAGCAGAATTTCAGACAAGCGTTAAAGACTTGAATGTTATCTGCTGTTATGCCCCCACTGATGAGGGGCCGGGTTGGCTGAGTCGGTAGCGCACCAGGCTCGTAATCTGTAGTTCCCAGGTTCGAGTCCCAGCTGGGTCAGCGTTGAGATTTATCTCCGCAAAATTCCACGCCCTGCCCACGGTCAGTAGGGGTCACCGATGGGCTTGGAAAGGCCGCCGTCCATCGGATGGGACGTTAAGCTGTGGTCCTGTGTGCGGGAGAGCCATACCCTGTGCACGTTAAGGAACACGCTGGATGGCCTTGAGAGGAGGCTACCATCTGTCTCCCAACAGCTGTTCCAGTGGGTCCCCTTCCCCAACCTTCTCTGAGCCTTCGGGGTCCATGTGACCTGGCCATTTCGCCCATGGTGTGCAAAAAGTGCCGCTCAGAGGTAAAACAACCCAACCCACTGATGATGAGGATGAGAAGGATAGGTTTTATGGACAACTTCAGGATATTTTGAATTCTGTCAAGAAAGGAGGTATTATCCATGATCTAGGTGACTTCAATGCCAAAGTTGGTACTGACTCTGACCTTTGGGGAGGAGTAATAGGCCCTTTTGGTGTTGGTAGCTGCAATGGCAATGGGCAGCGTCTCCTGCAGGTAAGTAAACTCAATGGATTCAGAATAACAAACACTTATTACAAACACCGTGACATACATAAGTACACATGGGTTTCACCCGATGGGCTACATAAGAATATGATTGATTATATATTAATTAACAGCAAATGGGCTAGTTCTGTTAGGAATACCAGGTGATATAGGGGAGCTGAAATTGGATCTGACTATTATCTTGTTAAAAGTGTCTTGCAACTTAAACTTAAAAAGTGGTGTGCTAGGGTTAAAAAATTTGCTTTTAATACTGAAGCTCTGCAAGACCCAGTTATAGCCAAAGCTTACCATGATCAGTAGTAAGCATACCATGACTGTCATAATGACTAAGTAACCTAAGTTGAGGAAGAATGGGATCATTTTAAACAGGCTTTTTTGGACACTAACAGTACTCTTTTAGGAAAAAAGGAGCAGAGGAGGCAGAATTATCTGAGTGATAAGGTACTTGAGCTTATTTCAGAAATAAAGAACTGCAGGAATGTCCTTAATCAATACCCTACTACTCCTAGTAGAAAGCATTACAGGGAACTTAATAAACATGTAAATGATCAGTTAGCTGCTTATAAGAATCTTTGGCTTGATGGTTTGGCTGATAAAGTGGAGGAGGCAGTTAGACAGCACAACAGCAGAGAGCTGTACCAGATGTTAATGTTTTGTGTGGTAGAAAACGGACAGGTATACAGGTATTGAAGGATAAACAAGGTAAGGTTAGAGAAGGTGAGGATTCTGTCAAGGCTAGGTTGGCTGAGCATTTCAGTGATGTTCTAAACAATGGTTAGTTCTACTCCCATTGTTTGCAATGATCATATATGCATTGGTTTCTTTAATGTTGGCCCTATAACATAATCTGAAGTTAGTTTGGCTATTTGTAAACTTAAACTTCATAAATATCCAGAGATAGATGAAATTACTACGGAAATGTTTAGAGCTCAGAATGTTTCGGTTACCACTTTGATGACTGAAATTTTGAATATTTTTTATGATAAAGGCATGGTTCCTAAGGATTTTATCAGAGCTATTGTTATCCCTATTTTGAAAAAGGTGATCGCAGTTCTTGTGATAACTATAAGGGTATCAGCCTACTCTCTGTTCCAGGTAAAGTTCTTTCCATGATTGCGCTTAATAGATTTAAGAATCTGGTTGACAGTAAATTGCGTGATGAGCATTGTGGATTCAGAAGTGGTAGTGGATGTTTGGATCAGATATTTTCACTTAGACAGATTCTTGAGAAATATTTAGAGTTTCAGAAACCTTTGGTTGCTAGCTATGTTGATTTCAAAAAGGCTTTCGACTCTGTTGATCATCATAATTTGTGGTTGATTGTGAGATAATATGGTATACCAGAAGTGTTAGTTAACATAATGAAAGACATAACATTGAGTTGTGTGTGAGAGTTGGCAAGTGTTGTAGTAATTGGTTGAGCATTACCTCTGGTGTTCGAAAGGGTGCATTTTGTCTCCTTTCCTTTTTAGTTTGGTTATTGATTATGTTATGCGAAATTCACTTCAAGGGGAAGAGTTTGGCCTTAAATGGTCTGGAGATACGAAGATTTCTGACTTAGATTATGCTGATGATTTAGCCCTTTTGGGAAATGTTGATGAGATGAACTCTTTCATTCGAGCTGTTGATGAGACTGGTAGTAGAGTAGGTTTGGTTATAAACAGAGAAAACTAAAGTGATGAAAATTAGTCAGGCAGCTGTGATTCAGCTAATCTGAATGGTTGCCTTCGTCAGTAGGTGTCACAGTTTAATTATCTTGGGAGCTATGTAACAGATAATAGTGATGTGCGGCATGAGATTAACAGACAAATAGGGATTGCTGCTGGGACTTTAAAGAATTTATGGGGAGTGTGGAGAAATAGGCATATACATCTAAAGACTAAAATTGGACTGTATAATAGTTTAGTTCTTTCTAGGGTTAGTTATGGTAGTGAAATTTGGACACTTTGTAAACAAGGTAACAGGAAACTTGATGCTTTTGATTCTAGATGGTTATGCAGTATCTATTAGGTGGTTCAACTTTGTAACTAATGATGAGGTTAGGCAAACGAGTCTGCAACGTCCTTTAACCAGCATATTGTGCAGAGAGAGACTCCTTTGGTTTGGCCATGTTGCCTGTGTGGATAATTATAGATTGGTGAATAGGGTTATGAACAGTGTGCCTAAAGGCTTCAGAAAGAGGGGGAGACCTAGGATGTGGTGGACTTACAATGTCAAAGAGGACCTTGTTAGAATTGGTGTGCAGTGGCCAGATGTAGCTCAGGAGAGACATGCTTGGATTCTGGCTGCTGGTATTCCAAACTGAACTAGTCTATTGGCTGTTAAGTAAAATGTAATCTACCATATTCCTCTGCAACCCATCAGGTGAATCCCGTGTATATTTATAAATGTAGTGATGCTTATAATATATGTTAGTTATTCGCAAACCATTAAGCTTAATTACCTGTAGGAGACGTTCCCCATTGCCATTGGAAGTACCAATGCCAAAGGGACCTAAAACTGCTGCCCAAAGATTAGAGTTTGTACCAAGTTTACCATTGAAGTGACCTAGCACAAGAGAAATACCTCCTTCCTTCACAGAACGCAAAATATTTTGAAACTGGGTGTAAAACATATCCTCATAAGAGTCCTCTCTGGGAGCATAACAGATGACACTCAAGTCTTTAATTTTTGTTTCAAATTTTGCTGTAAGATATATTTCATTAATGCAGTCATATCCTAGAAAAGAATCACTGGCGTATCTGCTGAGAAACAAACCTACACCTGGGCGATGCTTTCCATCCTCCTTGCCTGAAAAGAGAAATTTCAAGTTATTTTTGAACATCTCACCTTTACCTGTCCATCTGGTCCCTTGCAAGCCTAGAATATCTAGGTTATAATGCTGGAATTCCTGCACAAGGACATCAAGAAAATATAAGCTTTACATAGCATCCTTATATTTCACAAACTTACAGAGAGAAAAAGATTAGTTGGAATTTTAAAGAAACAAGGTTTATTGAAAGGCGGAGGGCCAACAATATCAAGCAGCCCCCTGATCGCAGGCATGGGGCAAAGACCTATTCCTCCTCCACTAAAGGCTGAAGTTACTGATGCCTGTAGGAACTTAAGGCACCACATTATCAAGTGATCCTTTTGAAGAGCCATGTTTCCTGCCTCAGGCACGTCACTTCAGTTTAGGATTGACGACGCCTAACTTGCTAAGTAAGGGTTCAAGTATCTGCGATGGCCTCTGAGCAGGATTGTCCACCAGCTGATATAAGGTATCCCATGCCTCTGTTCACTTAAGGCTGGCAATCCAGAAATAAACAGAAAGCATAGGGGCAGATTCTCCTTCAACAGAGGCCAACCAATGCAGCAAGTCCATGATTCATAATCAAGCTCAAATCCATAAACCAGTCCAGTGTTTTGGGTACAAATGATCTTCATCAGGACCCTGTGAAGTTGTCCACCCCTCAGTATGTTTGAAAAAAAGAAAAAGTGGCTACGGATGACCAGATCAGTAGCGCACACTGAGTTGGCAGCCTTCCCCTTCTGTTACCTTCCAAAAGAAAATATCTCTTTTGCAAGGAACTAACAGCCTGCACCATGAGAAGGTGACGTCAGACATTAGGTGCTAGACCTGGACACTTCTGTGCATTATCACTGGAGATTGGTACACAGCTCTCCTTCCAGTTTTTGCCTAGCTACCCTTTAGAATCCCGAATATTGCAACAATGTATTAATTATAGAAATATGGACTTTTAATGGAGGAATGTGAACGCCATGAAGTTTCCTTTGGGAAGAATGAAACTGATAATTAGAAAACTTTTTAGTGTGATTGGTACTAATGAAATATTATAATTTGCATTTTTCCAATATTTAGTAATTTCAGTATAATATCTTTACAGCTCACTAAATGTGAAAATCACAACTGTAACGAGTTTTACAAATAATAGGTATAGAACAGAAATTTGATGAAAAATTTGTGGTAGCTTTTAAGGGATATTCCATTGACAGCAATAATATACCCACTTTTTTGAGAGAGGTGTGGGAAATGCAACTTTTTTGATTTAAGAATTAAAAGACGGATACTTTTATGCTGTATAATTACTAATAAAATACTATATGCATTTTTCAGATCATCTGCTTGCTCAAATTAAAACTTTTAATGGAATGAAACATTAGGGAAAGGGAAAACTTCATTCTCTTTGAAAACGAGTTTCTCATGTGCACCAGAGGCGATATTCGTTCTTCTACTTAAGAATATTTTTTCTTTTTGTATTGGCTATAGAATATAGATCTTTATCTAGAGGCTTCTTAGGAATGTACATTTTATGCCAGTGGCTCTTTAAAGATATAGGCTTGTTTTTTGCCTGGCTTTTAATAATGTAGTTATTTCTCGTGGCTATTATGAATATAATTTTTTTTTCTATTGACTCTTTAAGAATATTTTTTTTTTCTGGTGACTTTTCAGGAACTTCTTTTTTGTGGTGACATTTTAAGGATACAGTTTTCTTGATGGCTATTAGCTAACATTCGTTGACCACCTCTCACTCTAGATGGTGTGATGGTGTCACATTCCATCAAAGACCGCAACGGACTTTCCAAGTCCATCACTCTCTGCTTTCTCACCACAGCAGGGTAAGAGGGGGGAGAATCTAAATGTTTGTACAGTTGCGACTAGAGACTGCAAATAGCACATTGCCAGCCTGGCTTGCAATCTGCCACTAGTTAATTGGATTACTAAACAGTTTTCATCCTGTTTGTTTTAATTTTGTTCATTGTATATGTTTTGCTTATTCTTGTGTCTGATTATGTTATTTTATTCTAGGTATATATAGCCAAGTACTTGAAACTAAGAAGCTTGCAATAGAGATACGAAGTAAATTAACACTGACAGGAAGCAGAAAATTAGAGAAGTTGAAAAAAATTCATTTAAACATTCGGTTGACACAAATCTACTCTTCGAAATTCTGTACGTTCAAAAGAATAAATTCCAAGTGTTTACATATTTATATTTTCGTTACACAAAAATATATATGACCCATTATTCATTAAAGTGGAACATATTTTGGCAAATTGACAAAATATGCGTCTTGTTTTCAACTCTAAAAGGTGATTTATGTGCATAAAATATCGTGAAAACGATACTGAATCAATTAGAACCATAAGTTTCTTTACCTGGAATAAAAAAAAATTTATTTTTTGCCCCAAAGTACTGACTACAACACAAAGAAATGCTTTATATTTGTGAGAAAGTACAAAAAGTGAAATCAGAGTTGGAACTATTTCTGTGAGCGAACAAAATCTCTTGTGTGTAGGAAGTTTTTCCAGAAACAAAGATATAACATGCAGAAATTTTACAGATGTCATTATGTAATAGAGAATATTGATTGAACAGCACTAAATTCTAATATATAGGAAAGTCATATCGGTGAAATATTCAACAAAAGTTCGAAACCAATCTTCTACTCTAATATCAGGATTTTACAAACACAATCAACCAAATCTCAACCAAATCTTCAGTGTCTTTAATAACATTTTCATGTACAGGTAAAGCTGAACAAAAATTGGGTATAGAAAGCTTTTCTTAAAGTTTTATTTGGCACATGATAAAGAGAGGCCATATATCTGTGAAGTATGAAGCAAAAGTTTTGAAACAAAGTTTGTGATATTTTTTACTTGACTCACACAAAATGCAGGCCTCGTATATGTGAAAAATGCAAAAATACATTTAAAACAAAGCAGAATCTTGAATACCATTTTCAGTTTTACAAAAGAAAAACTCTGTGGTATGCATAATAAATTAGCGAACAAATCTCATTTATGGCCTATTATCTGTCACACAGAGGAAATAAGATACATCTCTGTTAAATATGTAGCAGAGAATTTACAAAAAAAGCTCGCCTAAAGAGCCATTATTTGGTACATGAGAGAGAAGCTACAGGAGTGTGAAATATATAACTAGGAATTTGTTGATATATGGTATTTTACGATTCATAATATGGTATTCAAAAATGGAAAACCACATATTTTAGATGTTAAAAATAGATTTTCAACTATAGGATCGTTGAAATTTTATTACCGAACAGACACAGAAGAGAAGCCACATATTCTTGAAATATATAACAATAAATTTCATATGCAGATTTAAGGACCACTTTCTGACACCCAGGAAAGAATGAGAACATTTTAAAAATGAGATGAAAGGAATCATCAGCGAAATCTCATTCTAGGTGTTATTTTCTTAAACACAGAGGAAAAACCACATCTCTGTGAAATAGGTAATAAGAAATTTGCACTGAAGTATACCCTTAGGAACCATGTTCTGACACACAGGAGAAAAACCACATGTATGCGAAATATGTAATAAGAAATTTGCATTGAAATCTTCCATTAGGAAGCATGTTCTGACACACAGGAGAGAAACCACATGTATGTGATATATGTAATAAGAAATTTGGAAAGATGTCTCATCTTAGGGATCATTTTCTGACACAGGAGAAAAACCACATGTATGTGAAATATGTAATAAGAAATTTGCTCTGAAGTCTTCCCTTAGGAACCATGTTCTGACACACACAGGAGAAAAACCACATGTATGCAAAATATGTAATAAGAAATTTGGACAGATGCCTGATCTTAGAAATCATTCTCTAACACACACAGGGGAAAAACCACATCTCTGTGAAATATGTAATAAGAAATTTGCACTGAAGTATACCCTTAGGAACCATGTTCTGATACACACAGGAGAAAAACCACATGTATGCGAAATATGTAATAAGAAATTTGCATTGAAATCTTCCATTAGGAAGCATGCTCTGACACACACAAGGAGAAACACCACATGTGAAATATGTAATAAGAAATTTCGACAGATGTCACATCTTAGGGATCATTTTCAGACACACAGGAGAAAAACCACATGTATGTGAAATATGTAATAAGAAATTTGGAAAGATGTCTCATCTTAGGGATCATTTTCTGACACACTCAGGAGAAAAACCACATGTATGTGAAATATGTAATAAGAAATTTGCACAGAAAACTTCCCTTAGGAACTATGTTCTGACACACACAGGAGAAAAAACACATGTATGCGAAATATGTAATAAGAAATTTGGACAGATGTCTGATCTTAGAAAGCATTCTCTAACACACACAGGGGAAAAACCACATGTATGTGAAATATGTAATAAGAAATTTGCACTGAAATATAACCTTAGGAGCCATGTTCTAACACACACAGGGGAAAAACCACATGTATATGAAATATGTAATAAGAAATTTTGACAGATGTCTCATCTTAGGGCTCATTTTCTGACGCACACAGGAGAAAAATCACATGTATGTGAAATATGTAATAAGAAATTTGCACTGAAAATTTCCCTTAGGAACCATGTTCTGACACAGGGAAAAATCCACGTGTGTGAAATGTGTAATAAGAAATTTGTCCAGATGTCTGATTTTAGGGACCATTTTCTGACACACATGGGAAAAATCACATGTATGTAAAGTATGTAATAAGAGATTTGCACTGAAATCTAGCCTTAAGAAGCATGTTCTGATACACAAATGGAAAACACTGCATATATGTGAGATACGTAATAAGCAATTAGCACTAGAGTCTAGTCTTTCACACACGGCAAAAACCGCATGTATGTGAAATATGTAATAAGAAATTTGCATCAAAATCTAAAATTTGGAGCCATGTTCAGACACACACAGGGAGGAAATCGCATATATGTGAGATATGAGCAATTTGCACTAAAGTCTATTCTTCTGGTTCATTGTCTGACCCACACAGGGGAAAAACCATATGTATGTGAAATATGTAATAAGAAATTTGCACAGGAAGCTACCCTGCAAGACCATTTAGTTACACACACTTGGTAAAACCCACGTATGTGATATATGTAATAAGAATGCAAATATTTATTTTGGTTGTTTTACCTCTGAGCGGCACTTTTTTTGCACACAATGGGCTAAATGTCCAGGTGACATGGACCTCGAAGGCTCGGAGAAAGTTGGGGGAGGGGACCCACTGGAACAGCTGTTGGGAGAAGGATGATAGCTTCCCGTCAAGGCCATCCATCATGTTCTTTATCATACACAGGGAGTGGCTATCCCACACATGGGGCCACTGAATGTTACATCCAACGGACGGCACTAATTCCAAGCCCATCGATCCCCCTACTGACTATGGACAGGGTGGGAAATTTTGCGGAGATAAATCAACGCTGACCTCTTCAGCTGGGACTTGAACCTGAGAACTACAGATTATGAACTTGGCATGCTACCAACTGAGCCACCCCTGACCCATGCAGATATGATCTTCAAAACCATTTCCTAACAAATTGGAAAACCCATATGTATGTGATATACGTAAAAGGGAATTTCCATGCAAATATCACCTTCAGAAGCATTTTCTAACACACAGCAGAAAACCCATATGTATGTGATATATGTAATAATGAATTTGTAAGTATGTCTAACCTTAGAAGGCGTTATTTGATACACCGGTGAAAAACCACATATATGTGGAATACATAACAAATTTCCATTAAAATATAACCTTAGGCACCATCGCCTTACACACACAAAGGAAATGCCACATGTATGGGAAATATGTAACAAGATATATGCATTTGAATCTTACCTTAGGAATCATTTATTTACACACACAGGGGAAAATCACATGTATGTGAAATATGCAACAAGAAATTTGCACACAAATCACAGATACAGGGGAAAGGCCACATGTATGTGATATAAGTAACAAAAAATTTACCTTTATATCTAACATTAGGAATCATATTCTGTCACACAGAAGGCATAAATGTGAAATATTTATCAAGAAATTTGAATGCAAATATACACTTTAGAAACATTAACTGACACAGAGGAAAAACTGCATGTATGTGAAATATGTAATAGGAAATCTTTGAAGTCTGCAGTTAAAAGTAATTTTCTAACACAAAGTTGAAAAACTGAATGTATGTGAAATATATAATACAAAAATTCTCAATACAATATATCAAACCTCTTTCCACAAATGGGAAAAACGATGTATATGAAATATATAATACGAAATTAGCACTGATATCTACACTTAAGAATCATTTTCTGATACACTGAGGAAAATGAATAAATACATCTATCTTAGGGAATCATTGTCTCATACAGACAGAAAAAGAACCGTATGTGTGTAAAACATGTAATGAGAAAATTTTGCAGAGAAATATACCATTAAGAGTCATTCTGACATATGTAATGGAAAAAACCACATATGTATGTGATATATGCAAAAAGAAATTTTGAAATGAAGCATCAGAAGCGTTTACAGTTCATATAAGAGAAAAACCACTCTCAAAAATTAAGAAAATTCAAAGCTGAGCAAAAAACCATTATCTGATATGAAAGATTAGTGATATATCTATGACCTCCATATAAAATTTCAAAATGATATTGGGGCTAAAATATATTTTACAAAAAGTATGGTATGTGTGAAATATGCAGTGAAGCTAAAAACTGAAAGAGGTATCTTTAATATTGTTTTCAATCAGACAGAAAGGAAATGGCACGTGGTGATGAAATATATATATAAAGAAATATTCGTAGAAAGCTTTTATTAATATTCATTTTCGTGTCATGAATGATATGCCTCGCGAGAGTGAAACATGAAATATGTACAAAAGTCATAACTAAAGTGTTATTCATAATCACGCATTAAACGACATATCTGTAGAATATCCAACTAAATATTTGCAGAAATATAATTGTTCAAAGTTATCCTTTGAGGAACATAAAGGTAAAGTTATTCCAGTTGTGAAATATGTAGCAAATGTTTGTAGTGAGACAAAGTACTTTATTGAAAATTTCTGTCACGGAAGACATATGAATTTCCTGGGATATATGTATCAAAATATTTACAGAGGGACTTCTAGATTCATTTTGTGACAAACATGGAAGAAAAGCTACATAGCTGTGAAATACGACAGGAGTAATTACCATTGAAAACTCAAGTAACATTTTCAGTTTTGTGTAAAAGTGGAGCCTCCTATCTCTGAAATGTGTAGCCAAAAAATTGTGTGAAATTCGTTTTATTATCCAATAGCTAACACACACAAGGTAAATTTCTGTAAGCTAGTTATTATGGAATTTACCCAGAAAATCGTTAAGAATTATTATGTGAACCCATGTGGGTCTGATATTTAAAAAAAAAAAAACTTTCCAGAACAAAATATTTTCAATTGAATGTGAAAAAATGCCATGCATTTCAAAATATGCAAAAAAAACTTTTACACATATTTCTTCTCAGTTTACATTATGTAATACAATCGTAACTGAGCCCATATATCTACTAAGTATGTTGCCAAAGCCTGGGCTGAAATACTACATTTCTTGAATAACAAAGTAAACTGATATATGTAAAATACACAGTACACATATATATATACAGCTGTATTTCTCTTTCTACTTTCAGTCACATAGAAAGAGAAGCCAGATATTGGTGAAATACGTGAGAAGAAATTTTCACAGAAAGCTCGTTTAAATATCCATTTTCCGACACCTAGAAACAAAAGCCACAACTATGAGAAATATTAACAATAAAATTTGGCAAAAAATCGTTCCTTGTTGTTGAAATAAAGAAATGATTGACTGATGATCTCTTTATTTTTATAAGCAGCAGTACCATATAAATGTATTCCAAAACCTTTTTTTCAGTTTATAATTTTTATCAATTTCTTGAAAAATATTTGGACACTTCCATGAACAACTTTGGGAATAAAACTTCTACAGAAAAAGTGACAGTGGAGAATAATTCAAAGTTTAATTAATTTTAATGAGAAAAGGAACAAAAGAAACATTGAAGTCTTGATCTCTAAAAATTGTTGAAGGAAAAAATAATAGTGATGCATTTGACAGGAAACACTGCAAATGAAAGTTCTCTATAATTTAAAAAGCACCAGTTTTCATTCATCGTTAAAGATATTTGAAGAAACTTTTATATTATTTTAGAATCTTGTTATTTTAGTTAACTGTTTTCTGTGTTCACTTCTCTGGAAAATGTTTATGAATTGCATTTCTGGCATGTAGTGTTTGAGTTTTCATAGATGTTGAAATATCAATTGTCAACTGACCATTACATGTTACCTCATATAAATGGAAAGCAAAAATCGAAGATTATTGAGTTTTTTTATAAATATTTTTTTCTATAACTCTAACGAAAATTAAGTACTGAACAAAATCCATCGAAGTCTCAATTTTCATCAATATTCTTTGTATTTAAAGAGTTACCTAAAAAAATAAAATAAATACATTTTCTAGCAGCTGCTTGTCTCAGAGGTCTGACGGGAGCCTATCAGTTTACACAGTCATATCAGAATTATATGACCACCCCCCATTCCCATTATTTGTTAGGTGGTCGTATTCTGATACGACTGTGTACATGCCATAACATAAGGTCTGTGAGGGTGGCAGGGCCTCACCAGAAAAACATGACAATCATTCGTGTCTTGCCCGGAGCTTGAACCCAGGTTCCTTAGATCAGTAGCCAAGCGGGCTTTCAAAAATTTGCAATAGCTTCAGTGTTGATCGCGATATTTTATCACAAATAGTTTGAATCTTAATAAGCATATTTTAATATTTATCAAAGATTTATTATACCATTTGAGTAAAATAAGTATACGTTTTAGAACCTGGAGTAAAGATCTGATTATTAACGATTTTTGTTAAATTTTTCTACAACACTGCTGTTTATATATTGTAGTATATTCTTCAATTTTAAAACACGAGAATGAATAATGTAAGTAATACCTGTAAGTATTTCCGCCACCTATTTCGGCCATATCAGTATCGACATATCGGCTTTGGACAGCTGCATACCGAAGGACTATGTTGGGTGGGGGGGAGAGAAATCGAAAAATTTCCAACTCGGAAATCAAATTTTGCCAACTGAGCAAATAATGTCTAGATTTTCGGCTCCTTTTGGGGGTGGGGTTGAGACAAGACAATTATTCACAACTCTCTCCCTCTCTTGCATTTTACCATTTGATTTACAATTTTGCCTACTCATCATCATCATCCTCAAGCAGCCATGGGCTACGGAGGTCCAACCAGACCGTGCAATTTAGTTCTCCAAGCAAGTCTATCCTGAGCTACATCTACTGCATCTGGCCACTGCACACCAATTCTAACAAGGTCCTGTTTGACATTGTCAGCCCACCGCATCCTAGGTCTCCCCTTCTTTCTGAGGCCTTTAGGCACACTGTTCATAACCCTATTCGCCAATCTATAATTATTCATACGGGCAACATGGCCAAACCAACGGAGTCTCTCTCTGCACAATATGCTGCTTAAAGGAGGTTGCAAACTCCTTTTCCTAATCTCATCATTAGTTACAAAGTTGAACCACCTAATGCCCAAGAAACTGCGTAAGCATCTGGAATCAAAAGCATCTAGTTTCCTGTTATCTTGTTTACAAAGTGTCCAAGTTTCACTACCATAACTAACCCTAGAAAGAACCAAACTATTATACAGTCTAATTTTAGTCTTTAGGTGTATACGCCTATTAGCCATGATTAAACACATATTATCCCAATATTTACATCTCGTCTGAATTGTAGCAAGTCAGTGTTAATTTTTCATTTATTTGGCAAATTCTCCTTAATTTCACAAAACCAATTGCAGTCTTTACATCCTAAATTAGTCAAGTCTCTTCAAAAATATCAAACTCCCCAATTTTTTGCCAAGTTTTCTTGATTTTTGTCAGCTCTCCTTAATTTCACAAACCCAATCCCAATTATCACACCTCGCCTATATTTCACGAAGTGGAATCGAATATTGCCAACTCGTGTATATTTTACCCAGTGGATTCGAATTTTGCCAACTTACCTTCATTTTGCCAACTCACCATAATTCTATAGAAAAAAATCGCAATTTTTGCATCTTCCCTGAATTTGCCAAGTCACTTCGAATTTTATCCTCTCCTTAATTGCACAGGGAAGGCACAATTTTTACAATTCCCCTGTATTTTACCAAGTGGCTTCAAATTTTGCCAACTGCCCTACATTTCGTTAAGTTTCCACGATTTTTCCAACATTCCTTAATTTCACAAATTAAATCCCAATTTTCACAAATCGCCTTATATTTTGCCAAGTGGTTTCAAATTTTCCCAAGTTTTCTCCATTTTGTCAATTCTCCTTAATTTCACAAAAACAATCCCAATTTTCACAACTCGCCCGTATTATACCAAGTGGATTCGAATTTTGTCAACTGCCATAGATTTTGCCAAATGCCCCTAGATTTTGCCATCTCGCCACAATTTTACAGAAAAAAATCCAAATTTTGACATCTCACCTGAATTTTGTCAACTCCACGATTTTGCCAAGTCACTCAGAATTTTGCTAACTCGCTATAATTATACAGAAAGAAATCCAAATTTTTACATCTCGCCTGAATTTTGCCAACTTCCTAAGTTTTGCTAAATCGCCATAATTTTACAAAAAAATCCCAATTTTACATCTCATCTGAATTTTGCCAACTGCCCCTAGATTTCACCAAGGCGCTCCGAATTTTGCCAACTGCCCCTAGATTTTGCCAACTCTCTAAGTTTTGTCAACTTGACATAATTTTGCAGAAAAAATATTGCCTATTTTTACATCTCCCTGAATTTTAAAAACAACTGACGATTTTGCCAAGTTACTCTCTATTTTGCCAACTCGCCATAATTTTACAAAAAACAATCCCAATTTTACATCTCATCTGAATTTTGTCAAATGTCCCTAGATTTTGCCAACTTGCCATAATTTTACAGAAAGAAATCCAAATTTTTACGTCTCATCTAAATTTTGCCAAGACACTCCGAATTTTTCCAACTTCCCCTAGATTTTGACAACTCCCTAAGTTTTGCCAACTCGATATAATTTTACGAAAAAAAAATCGTAATTTTTACATCTCACCTGAATTTTGCCAATTCCACACGATTTTGCCAAGTCTCCGAATTTTTGCCAACTGCCCCTAGATTTTGCCAACTTGACATAATTTTAGAGAAAAAAAAAATCCCAATTTTATATCTCATCTGAATTTTGCCAAATCACTCTAAAATTTGCTAACTGCCCCTAGATTTTGCCAACTTGACATAATTTTACAGAAAAAAAAAATCCAAATTTTTAAATCTCTCCTGAATTTTGCCAACTCCCCATGATTTTGACAACAATCAAAATGATTTTGACAACAACTGTATTTTATTAAGTGGCATCGAATTTTGCCAACTGCTCTAAATTTTGCCGTCTCTCCATTTTCCAAACTGCCCTAGATTTGCCAAGTTGCCTTGATTTTGACAACTCCCCTTAATTTTGCAAAAAAAAGATTACAAAGTTTCACAACTCATCTAGGTTTTACGAAGTAGCTTCGAATTTTGCCAACTCCGAGTTACTTTGGGGGGAGCCTCCCCCAATGGCTACGCCCCTGGCTTTGGAGTTCAGTGACAATGAATGCTACTTTACAGCTTTTGATTAGGGGAAGGCACGAGCTGACTTTCCAAATGCCTCTTTTTTTAAATATAAAGCTGTAATGTAATCTATTTCTCTTTTTGAACATCAAGAACCACCAACACGAAAGAAGCACTTCACCCAAATGCCTCGTGATACTGTTGCATTAAAAATTCGAATCTCTCAGCAAAACTCGAATATGAAACGAAATTTCCTTCTTTTTCCACTTTAAGAACCCGTCGTATTTCAACGAGAGATTTGCCATTTCAGTAATAAATTGCAATCTGGATTTCATAATTTCCTACAGATGGCTTAATTTCGAAAGACACAGCTATGAAGCTTTCATAACTTTTTGGAATAAAATTCCAAAAGTTATGAAGAAATTTTGCTCTATATTTTCTAGGGTTTATTTTATGCAATCAACATATTTTGTAATTTGTAATAAATTTCTTCAAGAAAATGTTTTTACGATTCAATTGGTTATGTAATTCACGACTACTAAAGTGATCACTTTCAGATCACATTTTGTTTGTGGGTGAGAGCCCCAAGTGAATAGATTCCCAGGATATGTTTTATCATCTGGTGGATAATCCTCATCAAAGACCATCACAGGTACTTCAACTATCGCTTCTACAGTCATCATCAAACCTACATTGGAGGAAGTCCTCCAATGTAGATCGCTTCAGCCTTTAGTTGTGGGAGTGGAACAGGTCTTTGCCCCTTGCCTGCAATTAGGGGGTTGTTTGATATTATCAGCACTTCCTCTCTCAACACACTCAGTTTCTGTAAACATCACATGAACCCATTTTCCCTCCATAGTTAGTTGGAATGTGAGGACTCTGCACAGAGATTATTTTCTTAATGTTCTCACAGAAGTATTCAATCATTAGAATTTAGATATTTTCAACTTTCAAGAGACCAGATGGACATATAAAGGTCAGATACTTGAAAATAATCTGAAATTTCTCTTTTGAGGGAGGAGAGATTAGAAGAATCTCCAAGGTGTAGATTTGCTTCTCAGCGAATATGCTATTGATGCTCTTTTAGGACAAAAGTGAATTAATGAAAGATTTCTTGCACCTGAAATTCAGACAAGTATTAAAGACCTCAATGTTTTCTGTTCTTACAGCCCCACTGAGGATGTGAAAGAAGTTTTACAAAAACTTCAGGATACTGTAAAAATTGTAAATATGTCATTTGAAACAGGTGTTTTTCCAAATAGTTTCAGAAAACCAATTGTAATTCCAAATTTTAAAACGGGAGATATTATTTGTTTTTCTAACTATAGGCCTATATCAATTCTACACATTTATTTCTAAGAAAATTGAAACTCTCACAAAAAAAAGAATTTTCAATTTTTTTGAAAAATATAATTTTTTGAAAATTTCGATTTCATAAAAATAAAATTGTAGAATAAGCAATTTTGAAATTTCAAAATTAAATTTTCTTTTGTGCAGATAAGGGAAACAATGTCATCGCTTTATTGATTAATGTTAGAAAAGCATTTGACCATAAAATTGTTATTGTTTAAAATACCTACGAATGGTTTAAATCTTAAACAACAGAAACCAAGCAGTATTAATAAACAATGTTCAGGGTAACTTTCAATTTATAAAGGTGAGTAAGTATCATGCCACTATACCGTAACCCCACTAGTGCTTTCCCCCTATGACGTCGCCGGCCACGCCCACTTCCTCCCCTATGACGTCGCCGGCCACGCCCACTTCCTCCCCCTATGACAATATGACGTAATCATTACATAATCGTTATGTAACTGGCCACCCCCTGTCCCCCCCCTCATCTGTTGACAGTGAGAAGTACTATTTTCCCAAAAACCCCTTTATTTTCACTCTAATTTCTAGTTTTTGGACCCCCCGGTCGCCCCACCTATATTTTAAGCCCTCCCCCTTATTAAAAAAAACCCTGGTGCCATCTGTTGACAGTGAGAAGCACTATTTTCCCAAAAAGCCCCTATTTATTTTCTAATTCTTCGATTTTTAATTTCCGTCTTTATAAAAAAATTCCTCCCCCCTTATGAAAAAACCCCTTGGCGTCATCTGGTGCCTGTGAGGAACACTAATCCCCCAAAAACCCTTATTTTAATTCTTTGATTTCCCCTCCTATTAAAAATTTCTTCCCCCTTGTTAAAAAACCCCTGGTGCCATCTGTTGACAATGAAGAGTACTCTTTTTGGAAAAACCTTATTTTAACTCTAATTTCCGATTTTTCTTTATTTTGCCCCAATGGTTGACCTATATTTTAAACCCTCCTGCAGACCCCCCAGTTGACCTTTTAAGCACTACCTATAGTTTAAGCTCTCAGATCGGCTGATGCAAGACTCAGAATAATTCCATAGAAAGGGATGATACAATTGTAACGTCTCACAGAAAATCAGGTCCCTAGTAATTAAACACTTACCAAAATTCTCTTCCCTTAAAAATTTAACAGGCTGCCTCCAATGCGTATTTTTAGTACATCTGTATTCATCTGAAATTTTACAAATCCGTTCAACTCTTTTTGAATGTCTAATGCAGATCTCAAATTGTAAATCAATTCACAGAGTTGTATTTATTCCTTAGTAATTAAAATTCTTTGCTATTCATTTAGCCAGGACGACTAAACGATTCCTTTATAATTAAAATTCCCTGCTATTAAACTCCCTAGTAATTAAACACTCATCAAAATTCCCTTACCTTTATTAAAAAAAACCACCGTACTGTTGAATCAGTTTTCTGTAGATGCGTTTTATCGAAAAAAAAACCTCGGCAACGAGAGTCGAACGCGTTACCCCAGCTTCATTCTGTCAACTCCTTAAGTCATACGTGGCACAATCGGAGGAACGTGGAGTTTCATCATGCCCATACGTGTCACTCACTTACCGGTCAGGTAGCAAGCTTCGAAACATCTCGTGACACAATGATGCAATCGCCCCGGGAGATTGAGTGTCCAGCGCTCAGTGTGATTACTCATACGTTGTTGTTCTCTAAGGGTAGGTGACGTCACAGCAAGGGGAAAGTAACGTGGAGTGACCAGCGAGTGATACGTATCAGAAGGCTGAGCACTGTTTATATATACAGGGGACTTGTTAAGACATGAACATTCTGCTCAGTGTTCTGTCGGTCTCTCGAGCTGTCATAGTTTTGAAGTCTCTGGTAGAATGTCGAGAACGCATCAATCGTTTTATGTGACTGCATGATGCACATTGGCGTCTGTAGGTATTCCTTCATATCAGAAGGATATAACCTACGAGGAATACTTGCAGACATTAATGAATGTTATAACCGACAAAATCCTGCATATGCTCAGTACGATGCAAGGTGAGGTGGTTATAGAAACGTATGACATGCCCATGAGTTTCTATGCCGTGTGTGTTTTGCGGAAGTAGAAGCGTTAAACCACGTCAAAAGGATGGACTACCTATCGGTGGTTGAGGATGCCATGACCTCGATAGAGATTGCTGGCATTGTGGAGGTAGGATAATTAAAAACAATGACAACAAAAGGTTCTTTTCAGAACCACTTCATTTGTGTAGAAAGGATTATCGATCGTACAATTTCTGTTCACAACTCTTCTCTATCACCCCCCGTTAACAGAGTAAATTTTATAGGGATGTTTAACCTTCAGTATAATTTTACACAGTGTGTTAGGATTAACAACTCTTATAGCATAGTTATTGCGGGTAGGCTCCCTCTCCACTTTTAAAATTTAGATCTTACACCGGCAGTCTTTTCATATACGTATTTTTATAACCATTTTAAAACCAACACATTTCTTTTATCTATCCTTTAGAAGACCACTGAACTCTTTTGAATGCCCATTGCGGATTTCAAATTGTAAAACTCGACAGTAAATCAAAGTTGTATTTATTCCTTAGTAATTAAAACACTATTAAAAATCCTCTGCTATTCATTTAGGTAAACGATTCCCTTATAATTAAAATTCACAGTTATTAAACTCCGGTATTCATTTTTCCGAGTAAACCAATCAATTCCTTAGTAATTAAACACTCATTAAAAAATCTTCCAACAGTCGAAACTCATTTCCCCCCCCCCCCCCCCCCCCGTCCTAGCCGAATGGTTGATACCGTCTTTGAAAAAGAAGAACTACCCTTACTGTAACTGTTTCCACAGAAAATACCATAGGGTGAAATTAATAATGGTTTAAATTATTCGTAGGACTTGTAGGGATGACATGTTAAATTTGCTTTTAGAACACACGTCTGCAGTGGAAAAATTTTCAAACTCCGTTAATCAACTCCCTAGTAATTAAACACTCGTCAAAATATTCCTCACCTTTATTAAAAATTACTCCACGGTCGAAATAAAAATCAGTTTTCTGTAGATACCTTTCATCGGAAAAAAAAAATCCTTTCCCTACAGTGAGATTTGATCCTGCTATCTTGGGCTCGATAGCCGGACGCATTCGACTATGGCGTGTGGCTTAGATGCATGTCGAACGGGTCAGACATTTCAGATATTAACCTAGTACATTTTTTACAACCTTCGTATTCTTTATAACTAGCTTTTTCTATGTATTTCTTATAATGAACCCGATAGTCCTTTCACATTAATATACGTATTTTTATAACCCACGTATTTTAAGTCCGTTTCAGTAACACTTATTTCTTTTAACTCCGTGACTGTTGGCTGTCGCTTACTAGGACTATCCGCAGTAACTGTTTTTAAAAGACTGTCCCGCAGAAAATGCCGATGGGTAAAAAATTTTAAAAATCTGATTTTATTCGTCGTGATGAAAAATATTGAGGAGTGATAGGATCGACCTAATAGACTCCGTGTTCGGATCCTCACCCCGGACAGTGTTTCACTGACGGATGGTTAAGTCCTACGAAAATAAAAAATTTCCAATGGGGAATCAAATTGACGAATGAATCTTGGATCTGTGCTGCTTCCATAGCAGGAGCGCTGTCTTACATCGTGAAAACTCGCTGGCACTCTTTATCGTGGATTTCGGACTCGATATTTTCTCAAGTCCAGAGACGGTTCTCCCAATTTCTACCCTTTATGATAGGTTTCAACGCACCCCATGTAGACTTTTGAAATGACACGTCCTAAACCTTCAAGAGTTGTGCGTATTAGTCTCCATCGGGTTGGTGCCGTCAGATATCTGTGTTTCCACGTAGTAACGCAACACCGAAGAAAAATCGACTAAAAATCGTCTCTCCCATCGTTTGCGTGCTAGCGTATGTCTCATCACGCTGATGAAATCGGGTAAAAAATAACTTTTTTGTACGAGGTAGAATGTTATAGAAAGTAAGAATGTTAAAAAACTTTCATCATGAATGCATATTAACGGAGTAGGGGAACATTAGTTTAACCCTTTCGCTACCGTACCGGCCGAATCCCTTTCGCTTACCATACCGGCCGAATCCCTTTCGCTTACCATACCGGCCCGTCGGCCGGGGAGAAGGTAGGTTGAACGGGTGAACTCTCCCTCCCCTCGTTGTGCATCTCCCGCTCAGAGGGTTCAAACGATCATCAATTAATGTATAATTGACAAACTGCCTGCATCCCTCCAGGCAACAGGGGGACTCAGAGTCGACTGCAGAATGTGGTGTGTTTATTGCCTTCTTGAAACTTGCATTTCAGTAAAAAGGAAAGGAAACATGGAATAATTCTTTCGGATTTGAAGGGGAGATCAAAAAGTGTTAGGACTGAATAATAAATTCATGTATTGATAGGTTCTCAACAGAAAGTAGAAACAGTTGAAATAGTTAAATGTTTGATCAAGAGGGAATCAAATTCACAACTCTACAATTTCTTAAAAGAGCTTTTTATGGAAAAATGTAATTATTGGCAATCACATTTGAAGATCTGACTGCAGTCTGCCTAAATACCTACTTTTGATATTTTTAACATTCAGTGAGTTATAGAATCTAGAATATTTAACATTAACTTACCTTGTTAACCAAAAATCATTCAAAATTCATATATTGTTCAATCGTTACATATGCAGCTAAAATATACATTTATTAAAGTTTACAGAATGTTTGTTTTTCATTTTAATATGTTGAATTAATTTTTCAGGTTTTAATTGAGTACATTTTCCAGCTTACAAAATTATTTGGATACTGAACAATTATTTGTGAATAATTCAACATTTAGAGAGATTTGATAGAGACCTCAAGTATAACTATAGACATATTTTGTCCATATTAATATTACTTAAGAAGTTACTGATATCTGAATATGACTCCATATTCAATTAACGTGAAACGTTTCTTCTCTTCAGTACCTACGTATAGATATAATGCTTAGACAACAATATAAAAGAATTTCCACATTTCATTAACAAAATGCTAACATTTTTGAAGCTTTCTAATTTAAAATATAAGATTTTATGGTAAAATGTTACAACAAAAAAAAAAATGAAGATCTACATTTAGTGGAGCTAATTCTTAAATTTCAATAATATTCTCTTATTATTTAAGTAGTTGCATATGCTGGAATATTCAACAGAAGCAATGCGTAAGGAACTTAAATAATCTTTACTAACAGAGCAATAATTATTTATACAAACTTCCAAAATAAACAATTATTTGATAAAATTGGTTACATATTTATTTCATTTTATTTTTCATTCATTTTCATTTATTATTGGGGTCGAGGGGAGGGCATGTCCCTCTTTCCCTCATCTTCAGAATTTTGGTAACCGGATTGGAGATGAAAATAATATGAAACAAATATGTAACACGATTTTTCAAAAGAATTTTAAGACCACTGCAACGGAGTGGCAATTTTATACTGAAACACCAATTCAGTTATTTTCCATCTTTTATTTCTTTTCCGGTTCGATCCAGTTAATTGCTCTTCCCATTTTTTTTTTTTTCTAGATCCGACCTATATAATATTATATAGTTTTAAAGTACTTCTGGAATAGATTTCTGATACAATGAGCTTGTTAAATATTTAAATTTCTATAACCCTTTAAATATTGAGTGAATTATGTGGAAAATATAGAATTAAAGTGTCACGTGTTATGATGACTAATTTATCTTCAATGAAACACTATACACGTAAATTTTACTTTACCTACGAATCTGCTTTCCTTTCACATCATGAAATGCTCTATCTAAATCGGCAATGGATATATTACTGCAAATGGCGACATTCCGAAAAGTTCCAAACCACTTTTCCTTCACCAATCCATTTTTTTTTCGATACTAACCAAAGCCTATAGAAATATGTTATATATAACATAAGTTTTGTGCGAACATGCCGAAAACGTGCTCCAAGAAAATTCTCTCATAAAGCTTAGGTAGTTAGTATTATATATAGCACTCTAAAAATAAATAAAATATTAAATTATTTGAGCAGCCTGTCACAGAGATGTGAGAGAAGCCTGTTAGTACGCATAATACACTATGGAGAAGAACTGGGATGAAGGCGAAACATCAGTAGAAAGACAACACAGAAACAGAAAGATCCATGCCTCATCAGGGATTCGAACCCATGTCCCGTTGGTTATTAGCTACGCGCACTTCAGTAATAATGAAAATTCAAGGATGAAAGATTATTATACCCTAATAAATGATTGTACGATGTGCAAATTCGTGTACCTTTGATTAGGAACCAAGTAAATAGTAAAGAGACAAAGTTATTTTACTCAGCACTTGGGGTGGTTAAGTCTTAGGTCTAAGACATCTCTCTCTCTCTCTGCACCCTTTTGCACACAAAAGGCTAAATGGCAAGTCAAAAGGGCTTAAAGAAAGTTGGTGTAGGAGATCCACTGGGCAGCTATTAGTAGGAGACAGATGGTAATCTCCCGTCAAGAGAATTCAGTGCATTCTTTTATATAGGGTATTGCGTTTTACCTACAGGTTAGTGTCCCGTCTGATGGACGGCAATCTTCAGAAGCGCAACGGTGACCCCCTTCTCACGGAGGTTAACGGAAGAAAATCTGAGTGCAATCGCATTTGGGAGTAGAAATTGGAAAATGAAATTGTGAGTCTTGAGTTCTGTCAAATGGGTCAACCTGCTCCCTCCACACACACACACAGACACCCCATGCTGTGGAGGGGGGGGGGGGGGGTAGAGCCGTAACTAGCTATATTGTGCCAGAGGCAAGAATAGAAATTGCACCGTTATATAGTTTCATAGCAGTCTTTTTCTGAGCCTTCTCATCTTGTATTTTTCTGAACCCCTGATTTTGTATTTTTATGCGCCCCTCATCTTGTGCGCCCGAGGCTAATGCTTTACTTGCCTCACCGTTGTTACGGCCTTGGTAGTTCTGGGGAGAGCTGAAAGGGATTTCCATGTACCGTACACATACAATGTAAAAATACTTTTTGAAAGATCGCTTCCAAGATGAGAAAAATCATACGCTGCCCTTTCCGGAAAAAATAATTTCTGTCAAAACACTGGAAGAACATATATCGCCTCTGGAGAATGTAGGATGTTCCTTTTCAAAGAGAACGAAATTTATCCTTTTCCAAATTTTGTACTTTTAACTGTGATAATTCGAACCAACAGATGATTCGGAAAAATTTAAATAATATTTTATTAGTACTTACAAGAAAAAAAACAATAAAATTAAAACGTTAGTTTTTTTTTCCAGTGAACATGATGGTTTTTCATGGGGGAGGAGTATATAAGTTCCGTACAGGAGCTTGGGATTACGGTTCAAAAAAAGAGCAATATTGGTTGAAAATCTTAGCAGAAGTGTTATTTTAAAATCCATTTTACAAAGTCACTCTACAGCAGATACCTTTAGTTGAGTTATTTACCGCTCAGTCGCACTCTTGTGCACACAATTAGCTAAATGCCAAGTAATAAGGACCTCAAAGGCTCATACATGGGTAGGATAAAGAAGACTCTTTGGGCAGTTAAAAGATGGAAACCTCCCTTCAAGGTCATCAATAAAAGTGGACAGAGTGTGGTTTTCCTCCACACGGACCACGGCGTTTCGTTGCAACCGTAGGAATTCATCGTTCCAAGCCCATCGGTTCTGCTTTCTCACCAATGAAGGCTTTGGATTTAATGGAAATAAATCTCAACGCTACTATATTTGGGACTCGAACCTGGAAACTATAGAGTAGAGGCTTCCAACACTACCAACTAAACCAAACAGTCACCTTGCTACTTTTAGGCACTAATTTCCATGTTACTCCAGTTTTTACAATGAGCATTATATTCTTTTAGGTTTTGAAGAAATACACTCACAATTAATGAGAAATGTGTCTGAAAATTTAGACAAGAAATTATAAATTCATTATCAACGTAGCATGCCATACCAGACACGCTATAAATAGACCCCCCCCCCCACTCTCACAGCTTCCAGTAAGTTTGCCATAAAGCCCATAAAAGGATATTATTCAGCTCAAAATATACTTCGATATAAATTTCAACTAAATAGCTTAGCTGATTGCTAGTAACATTTACATAGAGGCAACATTGCCCCCCCCCCCCTTCCCAAATAAGAAGAAAAATACACTTCGACATTCTGGTAATAAAAATCTTTAGATCGATAATTTTCGTAATTTTTCCATATAACTTACGAGAGAAGGAAATGGAACACAATTAGCAACTAGAAGAATACATATCGCATCTGGTGAAAAAGGGAGGATACTCGTTTTCAAAAAGAATGAAGTTTATATTTTCGATCTTTACATTCCTCTCATATTAGAAAGTTGATGTAATGGATGATTGGAAAAATGCAGGCATTAATATTTTATTAGTACCTTTACCACACAAATGGAGTTTCTCATTAAGCAAAAAATTGCATTTTCCCAGCTTTATTTTGGAAGCACGAAGCAAATCATTGCTGCCAATGTAAACTATGTAACCACCATAATCTATCATGCAAATTTCAAATTACTATCATAAATATGTCGTTGGCAATGTTTGTTAAATATTGTGGCATTTTCACACTTTTTCCTCCATTATAGGACGTTATTGAAATATTCGGGGAAAGTGCGATTGCAATATTTCATCAATACCTATCTAATCAAAAAGAATTTTTAATAACGTTTCGAAATACGAAAACAATATGCACACACAAGCAGACAGATCACAAAGTGGAGCTACTTTTCTTTTTATAACTTGGTTCAAAACTACATTTTCTTTATAATACCTGTAACCCATTCTGTAATACACCACGAAATTTTAAATAGTTTTGTAGTATGAACTTTCTTAATATTTTTGTGAATACCACTGTGAACTTTCTTAAATTTTTGCTTAAGAAACCAGGATTATCTTTTTTTACGCTGCAAAACTTTTGTACATATTGCCTCTTTTAGTAAAATTGGAATCAGATGACTTATTCGTATTTTTTCAATTATTTTTTGAAACTTTTGCCACTAAAACTGGTCCGATTTTTTTTCGTTTGAATAGCGTATTTGTCACAAGTGATAGGGAATATTTCAAGAAATGTAATTGTGTTGTAAATAGTCAAGTGTTCATGATTTATGTCCAAAGGCATAAATTCCTAAGAATCAGCGTCATTCCGCTTAACTTCCGAAAACTATAGCACAAAACATTCTTCGCAAAAACAATAAATGCAATACTGATCTTCTTTTACTTTAGGCTGCTGGTAAAAAATACTGAAGTCGTGAAGCTACCACCATCTGATGAATTCCTGAGCCATTTTTCAGCAGCACATTTCGGCATGCAATTCATTAATATGTTTCTTGGCTACTTATTAAAGTGACCTGGGTTCGAGCTCCGGGAAGGCATGTTTGTGTTGTTTCCCCACTGAGGTCTCGCCCTCCTCATTGGCAGGTTCCTGTCAGACTTCTGTGGCAAGCAGCTGCTTGAGGGGAATATTTATTTATTTTTATATAATTTGACCTCGCAGTTAGTTCGGAAATATTCTTGCTGAAGGCAGCATAGTTTACTTTTGGCGGAGATGGAAGATTGAATTCAATGCAGATAAAATATTTGTTTACTTTGATTAAAATATCCCTCCTCCACCAGAGTTTGATTTCTCTACCCAATGTTAATTACTGATACCAGAAAAATATAAGAATTAGAAACTGCTTATTAAATCTCATTTTTCGAATCTAATCATGTTAATCTTTAAAGCTATTTTCAGCAACAGTTTTTTTGCATGGCTCCGGTGTAATTTTTTATGGGGAGGGGGGCAAAATTACTTCAGAGTGGAGTAAAACTTTCTTTTTTTTTCAGAGAATGGGAGAGCAAATCAATTTTTCAAAATATAAATATTTGAATCAAGTCTTTCATTAATCAGAGCAGTTGCAGAGAGAGTAATCATGCATATATCACAAAACAAAGCAAATGAGGATGTCTGAAAATAGAACGGAAAGAATGGGATACTTAGTTTTTAAAAATACATGCACAAATGCTTTCTTATATTAATAAATATAAATGATATGCTTCCGAAAACATAGGAAACGTAAAGGGAAAAATCAATACTACATTTTGTAAGAAAATAATATTACTATTTAGTACACTTGTGTTATTTATCATTAATTTATTTTTTGATAAATTTTACCAGGAGAGGGGTAATTGCTCTCTCCTCCCTTCCAGCTCCCTCTGCCGACACCTATTGATAGCACTTTATAATTTCATTGCTGACTTTTCCATTTGATCACGGAATTATTCAAAGCGTAATTCACTCTTCACGAAATAAAAGTTCACTAGAAATTGTTTCTTCCAAAAACTCAAAATAAAGTTCATAGTTATGATATTGCTTTAAATTTTATGTACTGTTTTCTGCTTAGCAAATGTATTTTTGAAAGATGTTTGATTTCATATTGTTCTTTTTTTTTTGTCTCTTTTCAACTTGCTTAGTTTGCAGCGTTGGCTGTCGAATGAAAGTAAACATCGGAGTTAAGCCTTTTGTTCTGTTTTATTGCATGCCCTAGAGGTATGGCTCTCCCCACTTACTGCTGCAGTACCCTGCAGGTTAGGGTGGGTTACAGAGAATGGTAATATGCATGCTGCTGACCACTGCAAAGCACAGATATTCGCTCCATGCACAATGCCAGCCAAAGTCGCACCTCAATTGTTTCCCGCAGCTGAAGGTCACATTCTCATCAACTGGTTGCTTT
Organism: Ryuthela nishihirai; assembly: GCA_038380435.1. Classification (NCBI taxonomy): domain Eukaryota; kingdom Metazoa; phylum Arthropoda; class Arachnida; order Araneae; family Heptathelidae; genus Ryuthela; species Ryuthela nishihirai. The sequence goes on along the minus strand of JAWZYU010000029.1, from coordinate 1,479,860 downwards.
CTAGTGACAATCTGAAGGGTAGTTTCTAGAGATAAGATGCAGTCAGTAAAATGGCTTTTCGACTCTAAAATTTTTCACTGAGAGCAAATATCTGTTTCAATTTACGAAACTGAATTCGGTTTCTTAGGAAAATAATCAGTTTATGGAATGAAATGAAAATAAAAATAAATTATCTCTCAAACTCTACTACCAGTCTCATCAACAGCTCGAATGAAAGAGTTCATCTCATCAACATCATTTGCCAAAAGGGCTAAATCATCAGCATAATCTAAATCAGAAATTTTCGTATCTCCAGCCCATTTAAGGCCAAAATCTTTCCCTTGAAGTGAATTTCGCATAACATAATCAATAACCAAGCTAAAGAGAAAAGGAGACAAAATGCACCCTTGTCGAACACCAGAAGTAATGCTAAACCAATTGCTACAAGACTTACCAACTCTCACACACGACTCAGTGTTATAGAGAGCTTTCATTATGTTAACTAACTTGTCTGGTATACCATATGATTTCACAATCAACCACAGATTATGATGATCAACAGAGTCGAAAGCCTTTTTGAAATCAACAAAGTTAGCAACCAAAGGTTTCTGAAACTCTAAACATTTCTCAAGAATCTGCCTAAGTGAAAATATCTGATCCACACATACCCTACTACTTCTGAATCCACATTGCTCATCACGCAATTGACTGTCAACCAGATTCTTAATTCTATTAAGCACAATCATGGAAAGAACTTTACCTGGAACAGAGAGTAGGCTGATACCCCTATAGTTATCAAAAGAACTGCGATCACCTTTTTTGAAAATAGGGATAACAATAGCTCTGGTAAAATCCTTAGGAACCATGCCTTTATCATAAAAGATATTCAGAATTTCAGTCATCCAAGTGGTAACCGAAACATTCCCAGCTCTAAGCATTTCCGTAGTAATTTCATCTACCCCTGGGGATTTATGAAGTTTAAGTTTAGAAACAGCCAAAATAACTTCAGATTGTGTTATAGGGCCAACATTAAAGCCACCAATGCATCTATCATCATTGCAAACAATGGGAGTAGAACTAACTACATTGTTTAGAACATCACTGAAATGCTCAGCCCACCTAGCCATGACAGAATCCCCCCCTTCTATAACCTTACCTTGTTTATCCTTCAATCCTTGTCTGCCTGTCCGTTTTCTACCACACAAGACATTAACTATCTGGTACAGCTCTCTGCTGTTGTGCTGTCTAACTGCTTCCTCGGCTTTGTCAGCCAAACCATCAAGCCAAAAATTCTTATCAGCAGCTAACTGATCCTTTACAAGTTTATTAAGGTCTCTGTAATGCTTTCTATTAGGACTAGTAGGGTATTGATTAAGGGCATTCCTGCAGTTCTTTCTTTCCGAAATAAGCTCAAGTGCCTTATCACTCAGATAATTTTGCCTCTTCTGCTCCTTTTTTCCTAAAAGAGTACTGTTAGTGTCCAATAAAGCCTGTTTAAAATGATCCCATTCTTCCTCAACTTCAGTAGTAAGCAAACCATGACTGTCATAATGACTAAGTAACCTATCATGGTAAGCTTTGGCTATAACTGAATCTTTCAGAGCTTTAGTATTAAAAGTAAATTTTTTAACCCAAGCACAACACTTTTTAAGTTTAAGTTGCAACACACGTTTAAGAAGGTAATGGTCAGATCCAATTTCAGCTCCCCTATATGCCCTGGTATTCCTAACACAACTAGCCCATTTGCTGTTAATTAATATGTAATCAATCATATTCTTATGCAGCCCATCAGGTGAAACCCATGTGTACTTATGTATGTCGCGGTGTTTGTAATATGTGTTAGTTATTCTGAATCCATTGAGTTTACTTACCTGTAGGAGACGTTGCCCATTGCCATTGCAGCTACCAATACCAAAAGGGCCTATTACTCCTCCCCAAAGGTCAGAGTCAGTACCAACCTTGGCATTGAAGTCACCAAGAACAAGGGTAATATCTCCTTTCTTGACAGAATTCAAAATATCCTGAAGTTGTTCATGAAACCTATCCTTCTCATCCTCATCGGCATCCTCAGTGGGGGCATAACAGCAGATAACATTCAAGTCTTTAACGCTTGTCTGAAATTTTGCTCTAAGAAACCTTTCATTAATGCACTCATATCCTAGAAGAGCATCGCTAGCGTGTCTGCTGAGAAGCAGACCCACGCCTTGGTGATGCTTATTGTCGTCCCTCTCTGAAAAGAGAAATTTAAGATTATTTTTAAGAATCTGACCTTTATCTGTCCATCTGGTCTCTTGCAAGCCGAGAATATCTAAATTATAACGGTGGAATTCTTGTGTGAGGACATCAAGAGAAAAAGCTCTGTGCAGAGTCCTCACATTCCAACTATATATGGAGAGAAAATGGTTAGTGGGATGTTTAAAGAAACTATGTTTATTGAGAGAGGGAATGCCGACAATATCAAACAGCCCCCTAATCGCAGACATGGGGCAAAGACCCGTTCCCCCACTACTAAAGGCTGAAGCCATCTACACTGGAAGACTTCCTCCAATGTAGAATTTGACGATGCCAATAGAAGCAAAGAGTTCAGGTGCCTGCGATGACTTCTGCTCAGGATTATCCACCAGCTGATAAACATATCCTGTGAATCTATTCACTTGGGGCTGTCAACCCACAAACAAACAGAAAACACAGCGGAAGATTTTCCCTCCACAGAAGCCCACCAGTGCAGCAAAATCAGGATCTATAATCAAGCTCAGAGCCATATTCTGTTCAGATTGGTATATATATGGTAAGCACCAGGACCCTGTGTGGTTGACCACTCCTCAACAGGGTAGAAAAGAAAAGTAGCCTTAATTGTCTAGATCAGTAAGCCACACTAATCTGGCAAGCCCTCCCCTTCCCTTCACTTCCACAAGAGAGTATCTCTTTTGAAAGTTACTAACGGTCCGCACCACGAGAAGGCGGGGTCGGACATTAGGTGCTAGGCCTGGCCGGTTCTATGCATCATCACAGGGGAATGGTGCATAGCTCTCCTTCCAGTGACTACCTAGCTACCATTTACAGACCACAACTTCAGTGGTTAGCAAACCATGATTGTCATAATGACTATGTAACCTATCATGGTAAGCTTTAGCTATAACTGCTTCTTTTAGAGCTTTAGAATTAAAGGTAAATTTTTAACCTTAGCACAACGGTTCTTAAGTTTAAGTTGCAAGACATTTTAAGAAGGCAATGTGAGACACAATTTCAGCTCCCCTATATGACCTAGTATTATAGATATAAAATATTACATATATATATAAAATTATTTCATCCTAAAATGGGTTCATATCAAACCAACAAATACTACCTCTTTGCAGTCAGTACTTCGGAAAATGATATGTGGCGTAACCAACTTGTTTTAACTCTGTTTCCATATGGAGCGTTTCTAACGTTTCAAGCGTCCAGAACCCGAGCGCCCTCTAGTCACTGAAATGGCGAATTTGCATTTATAAGGTAATCTATATTATTCTTACGCATTAGGAGGGAAGTTTCCTTGCTCATTTCATATCCCACTCTTTCGGTATCCTTTTTCTATGTTTCAAAATCCTTCCAATTGCTGCACACTGCATTTAAAGGCTTGTACATGGGACAGTCATGGAGTCATGTTAAGCGGGTCAAGAACGAAAAATCTGCAGTAGCTTTACACAGAGTTTAAAGGTAATATATGTGGTGCAGGAAATCAATAGATGCCTACATTAATTCACACTGCGACCTTTTATCAAGTAGCATTAGAAACCAATATATTACAGTCCTTAAATATTGTCCGTTTTCAGAAATAGCTATTTGTCCTTATTTTTTAATAATCGCAAATCATTAAACTAATGATAAAAACGCATCTACATGGGAAGCAGTGTTATGAAAATTTGTACTTTCATCTGTCTGAGTGATCCTTGTGGCTCTGTGGGCGTAACCTACAGCTTTCGATCATGATTAAACCGGTTTCATGCGTCTGGAACAGGAAAGGCCTCTAGCGCCAGCTGATTAGGAATGGACTGCTAATTTAAACTTTATGGCCAAGTGGTTAGCGCGCTTGGCTACTGATCTAAGGGACCTGGGTTCGAGCCCCGGATAAGGCATGGATGTATGTATCGTTTTCCTGCTGAGGTCCTGCCATCCTCCCGGACCTTCTACTATGGCATATAAACTGACAGGCTCCTGTCAGACCTCTGTGGCAAGTAGCTGCTTGAGGAAGTATTTATTTTGTATTTTTATTTATTAGCCTCTAATTCAAAGAATTGAAAAATGATATGGGAAACCAATTTCGAATGTTTTTTGTTTTTGTTTTTTGTTAGAAAAATTTCTTTGTTTTTCATCATGGCTTGGGTAATATCGAAATCTTTCGTTCCCAGGAGATCCAGCTTTAGATTTCAGCTTAATCTATGCAGAGCGTGCTTACGGTACATACACTAACTCATCGGCTTTCGTCCAATGGCACAGATCCTACTTCATTCTACTGCAGCAAAACGTGTCGAATTTTTTTCAACCAAGTGCTCTGAAATTTTTGTAAAACGAGTAAGCACTCAAAAATGGTTTAAAGTTAATAATATCATTACATATATATGAATTACATTACAATACACCGGAACTATAAAATACAAAGTCATTCTAGCCTGTTTTATGAAATAAAATATTTGGAATTTATTTTATAATTTCGAAATTAAATGAAGAAATCAACTTTACATCAAAATGTGGAGAAGTAAACAATACGCTCGATAAAAAGAACCATGGAGGTAGGAAGATAAGGAGAGGCCCTAACGCGCTTTCCCTGTGCAAGGAAAATGATGCGTTGGCAGCAGGGCGGTAGCCATATTGTTGCATTCAAAACAAACCGTCTGCCGCTGCAATCAAGCCTACTTTTCACGTGCCATACTCAGTTTTACTGTGCGTTATATACGGGAAGATTATTTTTTTACGACTAGGAGAAAGCCCATTTAAGCTATTTGGAATTTATATTGCTTTTTTTTAATGCAATGAATATTTCCATATAGAATTACTGTATAGCAGAACTATTTATGTATTTCGTTGAATACGACAATAACAAACAATTACCAGATTTTGAAAGTTTATTTATACTGCACTGATAATAGCACAAAACATTTTATGGATAAAACACTAAACATTACATGCAATAACAGCATTTAAACTGCAAAAAATCATATTTGTAAGATTCAGAAAATAGCTGTTTTACGTTAAAAAAATTCTCATTCCACAAAAATAAAAAAAAATTTGCATAACAAAACTAAATAAAGCCAATAGTGTAGGAGCCAAAATGGTTGATTTCAAAAACACTAAACTTTGGTGGACAAATCATGTATAACACCCCTACATTAAAATGCTTTCCTGTGATTTCTCACAATATTAATGATTCAACTCCAAAAAAATTTTAATAAGTTATGACACCCACTATTATGACAATTATGTTATTCAAAAATTTGTCACCTTAAAAGCCTTATTCATAAACTGTTTTAAATAAAAAAAAATCCAAAACTACATTAAAATAAAAGTAGTCAATTTAAATATAAATCTTATTTAGAATATAAATAATCAGACCATTTTCTCTATTGGATTTGAAAGGACTATATTCTGCAATTCCAGATTGAAATGGAAATACCTTTAAATACTAATATCTATTTTATGTTACAATTAATACTGAAATATCATATATACTTTAATAATGAACAAAATTTTTTATTATTAAACAAAAATATATACAGGTAGGTTTTTTAGACACAAAAGTCACTTGAGGAAAAAAAACTTCATTTTCTTACATAAAGTATCTCATTAAATATCAATCCAAAGAAAATGCTTTCATAAACAGTAAATACATTTATGTACAGTGGGTTCTGAATTTGAAATTTGCATACTTTATTACTTTTTATATATTAAATTACACCTCATACCTTAAATGAAGATTCTCAACAATCAAACAGTCCTCATACTCTCAAATAAGAAATTTATCAAAAAACAAATATGGCAGCAATTTGATTTTTTCTGACTTATGATTAATTTGGGTGCCAACAGATCAGTTGCTAGAGCACATGGTATGTAACTAAGATGTTATTGATTCAAGTCTTACTAAGTTGAACAAAATCAATTATTATTACAACTGTAGTTTAATTACAAGATTACAGACTAAAATTAGGTTACATAATAGTTTGGTCCTTTCTAAAAATTTGCTATGTTAGTGAAACCTGGACCCTCTTTAAGCAAGGTAAACTGACACTTGATGCCCTTGATTCTACATGCTTATAACACAGTATCTTGGGTATTAGTTAGTTTAAACTAAGCAAAGATGATGCTAGGCAGAAATCCCTTAGAGCAGCAGTGTACAAGAGATTGGTCATTTGTTCAGCTATGTTGCCCACATACAAACTTTAGATTACAATGAGTTGGAAGTTTCAAACTAACCTCATTAAAATTAATCTGCAGTGGCCAAATGATATTTGGAGGACTAAATAACATTCTTTAAATACACAATTGAAAAGACCTAGCTCAGAAACTAACATAAATTAAAATTCTTTGTCATTGAGCAATAAATTTTTTAAGTTTTTGCTTCAAACTAATTGCATGTTTGAGGTTTTAGGAGAATACTCGGAAGCTTTTCAGAGCAAGGACAGTGCTCCTTGTTCAGTGAAGTACCACTATGTGAAAAGGTGAATGAAGATGGACACTATGAGAATACCTTATGTGACTAAAGTAGTCACCACATACTGTCACCTCACTGAAGGAGCACTGTCATTGCTCCTGAAAGCTTATGAGTTTTCCCCTAAAACCTTTTTACATGAATATGGTTTGAAGGATAAACTTAAAAATTTTGATTTATTTTAACACTGGTCTGACCTTGATAATCCATAGCCGCTTGAGGCCACGCTAAAGTTATCATATAACTTCTGTATATCCCAGTATTTTTAAATTTTTTAAGTTACATTAAAAATTTTCAAACATAACCAATTAGCAACTAGATTTGTTAATTTAAAAGATCACCAATTTTCAGAAAAACATTGGATGAAATGAATGTACTGAAATATATAGTCCTAAATTTTATAGAAATACAGATTCTGAAAAACATTCATTGCCGACACGGTGGGTATTGAACCCGCATGTCTCCAGATTCATGCCAGAGCGCACTACCATCATACCACACATCTGACGCGTGGTACAATGGTAGCACACTTTGACACGAATCTGGAGAGATGCGGGTTCAATACCCACTGTGTCGGCAATGAATTTTTTTCAGAATCTATTAATTAATGTTTGATGTCTATCTTAACAGGGAATACTGTGCATTCACTTTGGATTGATAGAAATACATTCAGTACAAGTCATTTTATTAACTCATTTGAAAATCTAAGTTGGTTAGTTGGGTTTTAAGTAAAAATACAACAGTTAACCAATTTGCAATAATAGTAGCCAAATTCATAATGACTTACAAATGTTTAAACATATCACACAGTTTTTGAAAGATATCAATATTAACACTATATAAATTAGTTTATAATTATGATTCTCCACATTTTCAGCTTGGGTATATAATACATTAATACATTGTTATATCAATCTAACTTCAAAGCTCTATAACTTCTAAAATATTCTTTTAATGAAAAAATGCAACTGTTGGAAAATTAAAGATCATAATTTAACCTGTTTTTTCAACAATATTAATTTAGTGTTTAAAGTTATGGAAGTTGGAATATTAAACACAGTAATGCATCATAAAAATTTACCTCACAAAATAAATATTTTGGAAAATATTATTTAATTAACAAAATATATATTTTAAAAGTTTGTGTGATGATATTTTCATTAAGAATTCTTTTTAACTTTGATAATACAAGCATTTTTTTTATTAAATGCATACTGTAGAAGTTATTGATCTTTTAGGTAAGATATTTTAATTCTCTAATATTTAGGTAAGGCACTGTATGAGGATTATCAAGTAATGCTATTACATAGGTCTGAAAACCAGTTTGAAAACATGAATAACACAATGACTCAAAAACAAGTACATAAAAGATAAAAAAAAAAAACTTTTATCTAGTTCTATTGACCTTTAAATAATATCATCTTTGTGTACAGTTGTCTCATTGAATTTGAGTTGTTTACAACACTTTTGGCCCAGTACATATATCTAATATGCAAATAATTTTGTACTACAGCACGGATTAAATGAATATAATGATTTTCCAGTGGAGACGTGTCATGCATATGAAAATTCAAGGAGGTAAAAAGATTTTGGCCTGCAACTGCTTCTAAAACCTGATTTGATGTATATAACATACCATATTTTGTGCTTAAGTGTTTTCCTCCACTTAAATTGACATTTTTACGAAAAGCAGATTCACTCTTTTTACATATCAAAAATACATCTTTGGAGGGGTGAATTAAGCCACCATTACTCTTGTACTTACTAATGACTGTCTAAAATATGGCGTTGTTGCCTGAAGTGCTTCTATACATATTTCACATTTTAATTTTAAAGACAGTTTCCTAACAATATAGCCAGCTATATAATACACAATATGTTCAGCACACTGACTTAATGAACTAGCATTAAATAAATAATCATGACCATTAAAATCATCTTTATCATCTAAATTGTTACCACTATCACAATAAATTGCCTGATATCCATTAGATGATGAATTAATGATACTTTCTGATGATTGTGTACTAGTAACATTTAATATACTTAACTCATCAAGAGGCACACAATTACCAGATATTGAATTTGTAATCTCTGATTTGATGAGCAACTTTTTGTAGGCAGCCCTAAATTGTCTGGCTGTTGGATTGTTATTACATCCACCATGAAATCTAACAGCTTGGAAAAATAATTCAATGTGATCTTGACTTATCTTGTACAAAGGCAAGTAAGCCAAGACTGGATGTTCTGTTAGTACTAGAGACTGGAACATAGTTTTCAAACTTTGAATACAAACAAGAAATCCTAAGAAACCAGTTTTCCTATTGGATGATAAAATTTTATCACCATTTCTGCTCACTTGCAGAGATGTTATATAAATTTCAATGACACTAAGCAAATTAAATACACTTTCATAATTGCTTTTGCACAATGCCTTTTTTAAGCCATATTGTTTGACATTCCTAGAGTTTAGAATGTCAAACAAGTTGTTGATTATTCTGATGAATGCAACAGTGGCTTCAGATCCTCTAAATTGTGGTAATTTTAATTCTACATTGCAGAATTCTATTGCATCTGCCACAGATTTGCTTAAAAGTTGAGTAGCCAACCTTACTTTCATTTTTTGTTTCCAAAATTGTATGTGAGCAGCTTTTAACTTATTTCCTAGATTCAAGCCTTCACCTTCTTGCAGTTCATGAAGGGCTGATATATACTTCCATTCGATAAAATTGTTATCCGGATCAACTATTACTTTTTTCTCTGCCAAAGTATTCCTTACCAACTTAAGCATATGGCAAGGATCCAAGAAAACTGATATTGTTTCTCCAGTATCCAAATTTGTGAAGGTTGTATTTAATGCTTTTGGATCGAGTGAGCAGCCTAAATGTTTGGCCATGCTTAGATTTGCTGCTAATCCATCAAAGGTGAGAGAAGCTATTTTTATCTTTGCTGCATGCAGCAAATTCAGACATTGCTTAACAAGATTTGCTCTTTGTACTGATGTCATACCATCAATAAGAAAATATCCTACTGGTACTTTCCATCTGCTGTTTATGCAAACAACCATGAAAACCAATGCTTCCTTGGCTACTGGAAGAGAGTCATCATCCAATTCTGATCCTACACTAATGTAGCCATGAAACACATGTCCATCATATTCAACATGCTGACGAATTGCCATTTCATCTATCATTAAAGAAAACACCAGAGGATATTGACTACTGATGACTACATTTGTTAAAGCTGCAAAGGCTTCAGAAGTGAAGCCTGGTGCAGCATCAACATGTTTGTACCATTTTGAAATGGTTCTAGGATGAGGAAGGCAAGAATTAAAAGTGTTTCTCACATAACAATAAGCCCTCGGTGAGTAAAAATTAAGTGTGAGTGCAAATGCTCTTAATTCAGCAGAATATTTTTTGGATTGCTTTCTGTCCTGAGCTTTTGCAAGCTAACGAGCCAGCAATTCTTGATTAGGACCTGATGCTTTGCTTAAAATCTCTAATGTGTCTTCCTCCATAAGCTTTTTTTTCTCAATATCTTTCAGAACTAACTTCAGGTTTTTAATTTTCTTCTTGTTTCTGCGTTTTGTTTGCAGAAGTGGCCTGATTTTTTTAACACATCTTTCATTAATTTTCTCAGATTCATCCAATCGTCTCTTAAGTTCCTCTTTGCTAGGTGACTGGCATATGATTTCAGAGCAAACAGATGAATTTGCTACTTCACTGCAGCTATCTGTGCTTAAATTAAGATCTACAGTTGTTGAACTTTTACTACGATCTGCTGGAAGTTTTCTCTGTTTTTTAACCTGCAAATAAAATATGGGTTTATCAGAAGGCCTTCATTATACTATATCATGTTTTTTGTTATTATATGAGCAAATCAGCATTTCAACAGCTAAGCTCATAGAAAATACAAAATTCACCTAACCCTTAACCCAGGAGGTGCTTTAATTTATATACTAACTGAAAGGACTAAAGTGTTATACCCTTAATATTTTGGCAACCACTGTTAATTTCTAAATTTATTTTTTCGTTCTTCCCCTAGAAACATGATTCTGAGCTTTAGCAAAATATTTCTTATTCCATTTTTTTTAGAAATCAAAAGTAATCCAAAAGTGAAATACAGAATTCCAAGAATTTAAACTTTTATTTCAAAATGGTTAAAAATGAACAGTTGGGTTGTTTTACATTGATTTCCTTCTGATAAGGCCATCTAGTATGTTACTCAACATACACATGGTATGCATCTCCTACATGGGATGGCCAGCCTTAAACTCCATATGACAGAAAATGGCTTTTCCAAGCTTCACAAAATTTCTTTCCAATTGTACACTTGTTTTAATTTAAATGAGCAATGTGATTTGCAATATTATGTCTAATCCCGAGTTATTTGGAAACTGTGAATACAATATGAAGATTTCTTTAGCTTATTACATTCTTGTATTCAGGGCTGGACTTACGCCTAAGCTAACCAAACTACAATTTAGTGTCTTGCAATATGAGGGGCCTCAAAGAAATACATTTCACGTTTTACTGTTAGAAAAAATTAGAGTAAATATATATTACTACAATAGAGTAAATATATATTTACTCTATTGTGCAAACATTCTTCACCATAACTTAGCACTGCAGGAATAATGTTCTCACATCAATTTCCTGTTAAATTTTTACTGCTCCTTTCAATCAGAATAAATGAATATATATTTCAACTTTTGAATTTTCCAGGCCTCTTAAATTTGTATATCTTAAATAAAAATAATAAATACCCCCCTCACACAGCTGCTTGCCACAGAGGTCTGACAGGAGCCTGTCAGTTTATATGCCATAGTAGAAGGTCTGTGAGGATGGCAGGACATCAACAGGAAAACAACATAAACATCCATGCCTTACCCAGGATTTGAACCTAGGTCCTTTAGATCAGCAGCCAAGCATGCTAACCACTCGTATATGATGGCGTGTATAGCTTAGGGTCTCAGAAGTTCAAAGTCCAGCCCTGCCTGTACTCCTATAGTGTTGGAACTATGAATTCTGAAACCTGGGGCAAAAAATATGACACCACATACACAGTCAATCATTGTCTGTGGTCCACCATAAAATTTCATGCCCCCACTTATCCCATCCTACTTCTAGATTTCTTGTTTAAAACCATAAATGCCAGATATATGTATATATATGAGTCAAGGAAATTATATTGTAATATGATAAGATTATATTTAATTGGTAATGGCCAAAGATAGTGGTGGTTTCTGGGTTTATAATTGTGTAAGTAGATGGAGAAATATCTAGAAAATTGAAAATATTTCTATAACATTAATAACTACAACCTGCTGTTAACATATATTTACTGGAAAAAAAATATTGTATTTTCACAAAATTCATTTAAACAAAACTTTTTCTTGATTTATTGACTTGAAAGTCAACAGGTATACTGAAGATAGACTAAAGGTTGGGCACCACTGCTTTAAGTATTGACATGTGGTCTTGGATATAATTAACCACTTAATGGCCACTCTGCATTACTATTTATATTCCCACAATTGAAGATAACTACTATTCTCAAAACCTTTCACTGGAAATGTGCAAAAGGTTATTTTTGTCATCATGAGCAAGACAACAAAGGTCTCACTTCCTCTAATTCAGGCATGTCCAACCTGCAGGCCATATGCGGCCCTGGAAGCTGATAATGTGCCTAACAAAATCGTAAAGTTTATGTGTTTACCACATAAGCTTTCAACATGATTATGTGAATTTCAGCGAGTTCTTTCGTGACTCAATGGCGAAGGGCAGTGCTAACGATGCCTGCCAGACATGGTCAGTCAAATCGAATCCGAAGTGTGCATTTGACGTGACGTGCTTGTGGTGACTTGGCAAATAAAATTTTATTTTATAACAAAAAGCATGGGAAAATAAATGAAACTGCACATATTACAAGACAATTTTAAAACTTTGTGCTCAGTTTGTTTAAGATTTTCTAATATTTCTGATAATGGATAAAGGTACAATTCCATCTATCCCAGATATTTTTTGATAGATGAGGAACTTAACATCTTCTAGAGACAAAGTGTGTCATCACCTGTTATCTATAATGTTTATATCCAATTTATAAAAAAGAGAAATAGTAGAACAGCAAATGTACAAGTTTGTGTATTGGAATGTTCAGAAGAATGCTGAATCAGCATATTCTGTAGGGTAGTTTTTGAATTTCATATGTTGAATTAATATACCTTAGGAATTTGGTAAATAACAAAAGGTATATAATGGATTAAGGAATGTGAGATTGTTCAAAAGTATTTTGCTCTCATTGTATAAATCCATTAATATATCTTCTACATTCAAACAATTAGTGCAGTTAAAAAAAATACTTACATTTTGAAGGTAACTTGGGAATGACTCGAATATATTGGGTATTGCAGTATCCCTTAATCGAACATAGCACAGAGATGTTCTGTCAATTTGATCTTCTGTAAAATGTGCAGAACACAATGTACTACATTTTGATGGTTCCCAATGTTCTCTTCTTACAGCTTTCACCCATGCTTCTCGTCTCTCTTTATTTAATGGAAAGCTGAAATAAAAGATAATTTCTATGTATTGGTCATCAGCTGACAGTGCATTTTAGTTTACTGTGCAAAAAATAAAGCATCTTTTCAAGAAATTTATTTTGAAAAAAAAAAAACAGTATCGAACAGTAAACCATAGAATTCAGTTTGAAATAAATTTGTAAAATTTCTAACACACCTCTAAACTTATAAAAGGGAAAAAAATTTCTCTAGTGTGATAACACTCCCATTTTTAGAGGTAGCTACACCCCTGAATTTGTGCTTATTTATAAATATATTGCTGTTGCTAGTATAAGAAGTACATTTTGATATTTATCACTGAATACAATCCTAAGAAAATAAAAAAAATCTGGTGAAGAATCGAGGTTTGTAACTCGAAATAAAACCGATTTCATAGCGGCATAATTTCCACACGAAGTTGCTTGTATCATTATATAATTATTGAAACTTTTATACAAATTACAAACTTACCGATGAAAGGTAATTCCTGGTATCTTTTTTGAAGGTCGATTCGTGCAGCCGTAAGCGGAACAGGCTGCCATAATACAAATGTCGAAAAAAATTAAATTTTTATAACGCAACACCTCGTTACTCACCTATACTACTGATATGCTACTGATCAATGTTTTGAATAGAACAACATGGCTGCCGCGCAGTCGCCGAAGCATCATTTTCAAGAGCTTAGGGCTCCTCCTCTTATCTTCCTACCTCCATGAAAAGAACCATGGTGGTAGGATATTATATATATTATTACTTATATTACTTATATTTACGTATATTGATTGATATATTACTTATATTGATTGATTGATTTTACGTTACACTTATTTGAGAATTCCTTCTGTAGGCTTTCTCAGTTAAAAAATTTTGTTGGCTGTAATTAAATATTAGTGATTATTCTATTTAATGGATGATGAATTTACATACTTTGAAATAGAGGTGATTAAAATATCAGGGAATTTCTTTTTTGTTTTTTATTTTATTTTAGGTGGAAGTATTAGATATTATTTTGTTTAAATGTTTCAGTATTTAAATTCCTCTCTCTTCATGATTTAATAAGTTCAGTGTAAGAAGGGAAAAGTAAATTACAATAAAGTATTTTCATAAGGTGAGAAATATATTCTTTCTTTTTTTTTAAATTTGGATAGCACATAAGGGTTTTGTTTAAATGCCCCCTTTTTTTCTTGGATTGGAGTCTTTTATTTTTGAATTTCTTTTTAGATTAATTTAATGCATCTGGTGTAAATTGTCATAGGTGAGTGACAGCGATCATTAGTTAGGGTGAAAATTTTTCAAATTGTTTAAATAATTTTAGTTAAAAGAGGAGAGGAGAGTGTAATGCTTTTCTCCTTTTCGTTAATTCTTTTGATAGGGTTCTAATTGTCCCTTTTAAGGTGAATACTGAATTTATTTAATTCTGTATGGATTTCAAATAGAGCGAGTTTATTGCTTTTAGTTATTTTATTTTTACTTTGGTTGACGGGTAGGTTAGGCGTACATGAAGATAGGTATGAGAGACTGAGGAGTCAGGCACTGAGATGTCAGGTTCAAGCCATTGTCTGGAATGTTCCCATTTTTTTTAAATGGATATTATATTCCCTTCACCCTGTGGATATATAATTTTTTAATTTTTTATTATTTTTGCTTAGTATAATTTTTAGTTGCTTTTTTTTTTCATTTTCAGATATTATTTTGAAATTTTCCTTTGTGGCTGAGGAAGGATTATTTCAATCCTTATGACTTTTTTTTTTGAGAGATTGTAATAATTGTGTATTTTATATTGATTTTTAACTCTAGTTGAGGGAGGAGAATGAGCATGAGATGGGGGAGAGATGTGAAGCTGAGGGTACAAACATAGAGCAGGTGGGTTCGAGCCACCATCTGGGGTTTTTTTTTTCTATAAATATATATTTTTTTTAGTTCTTTTTTTTTACTTCTTATACTATTGGCTTTATTTAGTTTTGTTAAGCAAATTTTTTTTTATTTTTGTGAAATGAGAATTGTTTTAACGTAAAACATCTATGTTAAAAAAAAATTCTCATTCCACAAAAATAAAAAAAAAATTTGCTTAACAAAACTAAATAAAGCCAATAGTATAAGAAGTAAAAAAAGAAAAAAAAAAAAGAACTAAAAAAAACAAGGCCTGTAAATGGTAGCTAGGCGTAAACTGGAAGGAGAGCTGTGTACCAATCCCTAGTGATGATGCACAGAACCGGCCAGGTCTAGCACCTAATGTCCGACCCCGCCTTCTCGTGGTGCAGGCCGTTAGTACCTTTCAAAAGAGATATTCTCTTTTGGAAGGGAACGGAAGGGGAGGGCTGCCAGTTCAGTATATCCTGCTGATCTGGTCATCTATGGCCACTTTTTTCTTTTTTTTCAACCCTGCTGAGGAGTGGTCAACTTCACAGGGTCCTGGTGCTGACCATTTATACCTACTAGACTGGACTTGTTTATGGATTTGAGCTTGATTATGGATCCTGGACTTGCTGCACTGGTGGGCATCAGTTGAGGGAGAGTCTGCTGCTGTGTTTTCTGTTTGCTTCTGGGTTGCCAGCTCTAAGTGAACAGAGGCATGGGATACCTTATATCAGCTGGCGGATAATCCTGATCAGAGGCCATCGCAGGTACCTGACCTTACTTAGCTAGTTGGGCATCGTCAAGCCTAAACTGGAGTAATGTGTCTCAGGCAGGCAATATGGCTCTTGAAGAAGTCCACTTGAAAAGGTGGTGCCTGATGTTCCTACCAGCATCGGTGACTTCAGCCTTTAGCGGAGGAGGAACAGGTCTTTGCCCCATGCCTGCGATCAGGGGGCTGTTTGATATTGTTGGCCCTACCAATCTCAATAAACCTAATTTCTTTAAAAATCCTACTAATCATTTTCTCTCTGCAGGAACGTGGAACGTGAGGACATTACATAGAGATTATTCTCTTGATGTCCTCATGCAGGAATTCCAGCGCTATAACCTAGATATTCTAGGCTTGCAAGAGACAAGATGGACAGGTAAAGGTGAAATACTTAAAAATAACTTTAAATTTCTCTTTACAGGGAGGGAGGATGGAAAGCATCACCAAGGCGTGGGTCTGCTGCTCAGCAGATATGCTAGTGATGCTCTTCTAGGATATGAGTGCATTAATGAAAGGTTTCTTACAGCAAAATTTCAGACAAGCATTAAAGAGTTGAATGTTTATCTGCTGTTATGCCCCCACTGAGGATTCTGATGAGGATGAGAAGGATAGGTTTTATTGACAACTTCAGGATATTTTGAATTCTGTCAAGAAAGGAGATATTACACTTGTTCTTGGTGACTTCAATGCCAAAGTTGGTACCGACTCTGACCTTTGGGGAGGAGTAATAGGCCCTTTTGGTGTTGGTAGCTGCAATGGCAATGGGCAACGTCTCCTACAGGTAAGTAAACTCAATAGTTTCAGAATAACTAACACATATTATAAACACCGCGACATACATAAATACACATGGGTTTCACCTGATGGGCTGCATAGGAATATGATTGATTATATATTAATTAACAGCAAATGGGCTAGTTCTGTTAAAAATACCAGGGCATATAGGGGAGCTGAAATTGGATCTGACCATTACCTTGTTAAAAGTGTCTTGCAACTTAAACTTAAAAAGTGTTCTGCTAGGGTTAAAAAATTTACCTTTAATACTGAAGCTCTGAATGACCCAGTTATAGCTAAAGCTTACCATGATTGGTTACTTAGTCATTATGACAGTCATGGTTTGCTTAATACTGAAGTTGAGGAGGAATGGGGCCATTTTACACAGGCTTTTTTGGAAACTAACAGTACTCTTTTAGGGAAAAAGGAGCAGAGGAGACAGAATTATTTAAGTGATAAGGCATTTGAGCTTATTTCAGAAAGAAGGAACTGCAGGAATGTCCTTAATCAGTACCCTACTAGTCCTAATAGAAAGCATTACAAAGAACTTAATAAATGTGTAAAGGATCAGTTAGCTACTGATAAGAATCTTTGGCTTGATGGCCTGGCTGACAAAGCTGAGGAAGCAGTTAGACAGCACAACAGCAGAGAGCTGTACCAGATAGTTAATGTTTTGTGTGGTAGAAAACGAACAGGTATACAGGGATTGAATGATAAACAAGGTAAGGTTGTAGAAGGTGAAAATTCTGTTATGGCTAGGTGGGCTGAGCATTTCAGTGATGTTCTAAACAATGTGGTTAATTCTACTCCCATTGTTTGTAATGATGATAAATGCATTGTTGGCTTTAATGTTGGCCCTATAACACAATCTGAAGTTAGTTTGGCTATTTCTAAACTTAAACTTCATAAATCCCCAGGGGTGGATGAAATTACTACGGAAATGCTTAGAGCTGGGAATGTTTCAGTTAAAATTTGGATGACTGAACTTTTGAATAACCTTTATGATAAAGGCATGGTTCCTAAAGATTTTACCAGAGTTATTATTATCCCTATTTTCAAAAAAGGTGATCGCAGTTCTTGTGATAACTATAGGGGTATCAGCCTACTCTCTGTTCCAGGTAAAGTTTTTTCCATGATTGTTCTTAATAGAATTAAGAATCTGGTTGACAGTCAATTGCGTGATGAGCAATGTGGATTCAGAAGTGGTAGGGGATGTGTGGATCAGATATTTTCACTTAGGCAGATTCTTGAGAAATGTTTAGAGTTTCAGAAACCTTTAGTTGCTAACTTTGTTGATTTCAAAAAGGCTTTCGACTCTGTTGATCGTCATAATTTGTGGTTGATTGTGACATCATATGGTATACCAGACAAGTTAGTTAACATAATGAAAGCTCTCTATAATAACACTGAGTCATGTGTGAGAGTTGGTAAGTCTTGTAGCAATTGGTTTAGCATTATTTCTGGTGTTCGACAAGGGTGCATTTTGTCTCCTTTTCTCTTTAGTCTGGTTGTTGATTATGTTATGCGAAATTCACTTCAAGGGAAAGATTTTGGCCTTAAATGGGCTGGAGATAGGAAAATTTCTGATTTAGATTATGCTGATGATTTAGCCCTTTTGGCAAATGATGTTGATGAGATGAACTCTTTCATTCGAGCTGTTGATGAGACTGGTAGTACAGTAGGTTTGGTTATAAACAGAGAGAAAACTAAAGTGATGAAAATTGGTCAGGCAGGTTGTGATTCAGTTAATCTGAATGGTTGCAGTCTTGAGCAGGTGTCACAGTGTAATTACCTTGGGAGCTACGTAACTGATACTGGTGATGTGCGGCATGAGATTAACAGACGAATAGTTATTGCTGCCGGGACTTTTAAGAATCTATGGAGAGTTTGGAGAAATAGGCGTATACACCTAAAGACTAAAATTAGACTGTATAATAGTTTGGTTCTTTCTAGGGTTAGTTATGGTAGTGAAACTTGGACGTTGTGTAAACAAGATAACAGGAAACTAGATGCTTTTGATTCTAGATGCTTACGCTCTATCTTGAGTATTAGGTGGTTTATCTTTGTAACTAATGATGAGGTTAGGCAAAGGAGTCTGCAACCTCCTTTAAGCAGCATATTGTGCAGAGAAAGACTCCGCTGGTTTGGCCATGTTGCCCGTATGGATAATTATAGATTGGCGAATAGGGTTATGAACAGTGTGCCTAGAGGCCTCAGAAGGAGGGGGAGACCTAGGATGCGGTGGGCTGACAATGTCAAACAGGACCTTGTTAGAATTGGTGTACAGTGGCCGGATGCAGCAGATGTAGCTCAGGACAGATATGCTTGAAGAATTAAACTGCGTGGTCTGGTTGGACCTCCGTAGCCCATGGCTGCTTGAGGAGGATGATGATGATGAAAACATCTATTTTTCTGAATCTTACAAATGTGATTTTTTTGCAGTTTAAATGCTGCTATTGCATGTAATGTTTAGTGTTTTATCCATAAAATGTGTTCTACTGTTTTCAGTGCAGTATAAATAAACTTTCAAAATCTGGTAATTGTTTGCTATTGTCGTATTCAACGCAATACATAAATAGTTCTGCTATACAATAATTCTGAATGGAAATATTCATTGCAGTGAAAAAAACAATATAAATTCCAAATAGCTTAAATGGGCTTTCTCTTAGTCGTAAAAAAATAATCTTCCCGTGTATAACGCACAGTAAAACTGAGTATAACACGTGAAAAGTAGGCTTGATTGCAACGGCAGACGGTTTGTTTTGAATGCAACAATATGGCTACCGCCCTGCTGCCTAAGCATCATTTTCCTTGCACAGGGAGAGCGCGTTAGGGCGTCTCCTTATCTTCCTACCTCCATGGAAAATTTAATACGAAACTGATCGCTAACACAAAGCTTGTAGTTAGTGTCAAATCAGTTTATTATGCTGTCATTAGAGGGCAGCACAAGTAATACATACACATTTAAAAGATTTGTCTTTTTCAAATAAAAGATTCAAATTTAACAAAACTTACCTTCTATGTCATCGTATCATCTAGTTGAAGGATCGTTACAGGGTCACATGCATTCTAATTCCAGAATACACCATCAAATTAATCAATCCTAACATAGTTTCAAGCCATCCCATGGCCATGTGGTTAACGTGCTTGGCTACTGATCTAAGGGACCTGGGTTCGAGCCTTGGGCCATCCCATGGCCAATTGGTCAGCGTGCTTGGCTACTGATCTAAGGGACCTGGGTTCGAGCCTTGGGTAAGGCATGGTTGTATGTTTCGTCTTTCTGCTGAAGTCCTGCCATCCTCACAGACCTTCTCCTATGGCATACATACAGACAGGCTCCTGTCAGACCTCTGTGGCAAGCAGCTGCTTGAGGGGGTATTTATTATTTTTTTTTATATAGTTTCGTATCAAACAAAACATAAAATAAAAATTAATAAATACCATCTCAAGGGGGACAGGAGCCTGCCAGTTTATATGCCATAGTAGAAGGTCAATCCAGTCCTGTTAGAAGAGAGATGGCAGGCTCCGCTCAAGGTCATCCAGACTGTTCTTTAACTTTGGATTGTTTTACCTCTGATATCCAATTTTTTTTCACACAATGTGCTAAATGGCCATGTCACAAGGACCCTGAAGACTCACAGAAAGCTAGGAGAGGAGCGCCACTGGACAGCTCTTAGAAGAGAGATGGAACGCTCCGCTCAAGGCCATCCAGCCTCTTCCTTAACGTTGGATTGTTTTACCTAAAATATCCACTTTTTTCCATACAATGGGCTAAATGGCCATGTCACAAGGACCCTGAAGGCTCAGAGAAGGCTGAGGGATGGGAGCCACTGGGCAGCTGTTAGAAGAGAGATCTCAGGCTCCGCTCTAGCTTATCCAGACTGTTCTTTGACGTTGGATGGTTGTACTTCTGATATCCACTTTTTTTCAACACAATGGGCTAAATGGCCGTGTCACAAGGACTGTGAAGGCTCAGAGAAGGCTAGGGGAGAGGAGCCACTGGGCAGGTGTTAGAACAGAAATGGCAGGCTCCGCTCAAGGCCATCCAGCTTCTTCTTTATCGTTCTATTATTTTACCTGTAATATACCAATTTGTTTCCACACAATGGGCTAAATGGCCATGTCACAAGGACCCTGAAGGCTCAGAGAAGGCTAGGGGAGGGGAAGCACTGGACAGCTGTTAGAAGAGAAATGGCAGGCTCCGCTCAAGGCCATCCAGACTGTTCTTTAACGTTGGATTGTTTTACCTCTGATATCCATCTTTTTCCACACAATGGGCTAAATGGCCATGTCACAAGGACCCTGAAGGCTCAGAGAAGGCTAGGGGAGGGGAACCACTGGACAGCTGTTAGAAGAGAGATGGCAGGCTGGGGTACGGGAGCCACTGGACAGCTGTTAGAAGAGAGATGGAAGGCTCCACTCAAGGCCATCCAGCCTGTTCTTTAACGTTGGATTGTTGTACCTGTGATATCCATTTTTTTTTCCACACAATGTGCTAAATTGCCATGTCACAAGGACCCTGAAGGCTCAGAGAAGTCTAGGGGAGGGGAACCACTGGACAGCAGTTAGAAGAGAAATGGCAGGCTCCGCTCAAGGCCATCCAGCCTCTTCCTTAACGTTGGAATGTTTTAACTCTGATATCCATTTTTTTCCACACAATGGGCTAAATGGCCATGTCACAAGGACCCTGAAGGCTCAGAGAAGGCTAGGGGAGGGGAACCACTGGACAGCTGTTAGAAGAGAGATGCAGGCTGGGGTAGGGGAGCCACTGGACAGCTGTTAGAAGAGAAATGGCAGGCTGCGCTCAATGCCATCCAGTCTCTTCTTTAACGTTGGAATGTTTTACCTCTCATATCCACTTTTTTTCCACTCAATGGGGTAGATGGCCACGTTACAAGGACCCCGAAGGCTCAGAGAAGGCTAGGTGAGGGGAACTACTGGAGAGCTGTTAGAAGAGAGATGGCAGGCTGGGGTAGGAGAGCCACTGGACAGCTATTAGGAGAGAGATGGCAGGCTCCGCTAAAAGCCATCCAGCCTGTTCTTTAACGTTGGATTGTTTTACCTCTGATCTCCACTTTCTTTCCACACAATGGGCTAAATGGCCATGTCACAAGGACCTTGAAGGCTCAGAGAAGACTAGGGGGGGGAACCATTGGACAGCTGTTAGAAGAGAGATGGCAGGCTGGGGTAGGAGAGCCACTGGACAGCTGTTAGGAGAGAGATGGCAGGCTCCGCTCAAGGCCATCCAGACTGTTCTTTAAAGTTGGATTGTTTTACTTCTGATATCCAATTTTTTTCAACACAATGGGCTAAATGGCCATGTCACAAGGACCCTGAAGGCTCATAGAAGACTTGGGGACGGGAGCCACTGGAAAGCTGTTAGAAGAGAGATGGCAGGCTGCGCTCAAGGCCATCCAGATTGTTCTTTAACGTTGGATTGTTTTACCTCTGATATCCAATTTTTTTCCACATAATGGGCTAAATGGCCATGTCACAAGGACCGTGAAGGCTTAGAGAAGGCTGGGGAGGGAGCCACTGGACAGCTGTTAGAAGAGAGATGGCAGGCTACGCTCAAGGCCATCCAGACTGTTCTTTAACGTTGGATTGTTTTACCTCTGATATCCACTTTTTTTCCCACACAATGGGCTGAATGGCCATGTCACAAGGACCCTGAATGCTCAGAGAACGCTGGGGGAGGGGAGCCACTGGATAGCTGTTAGAAGAGAGATGGCAGGCGCCGCTCAAGGCCATCCAGCTTCTTCTTTATCGTTCTATTATTTTACCTGTAATATACCAATTTTTTTCCACACAATGGGATAAATGGCCATGTCACAAGGACCCTGATGGCTCAGAGAAGGCTGGGGGAGGGGAGCCACTCGACAGCTCTTAGAAGAGAAATGGCAGGATCCTCTGAAGGCCATCCAGACTCTTCTTTAACGTTGGATTGTTTTACCTCTGATATCCACTTTTCTTCCACACAATGGGCTAAATGGACATGTCACAAGGACCCTGAAGGCTCAGAGGAGGCTGGGGTAGAGGAATCACTAGACAGCTGTTAGAAGAGAGATGGCAGGTTCAGCTGAAGGCCATCCTGCCTGTTTTTTAACGTTGCATTGTTTTACCTCTGTTCTCCACTTTTTTTCCACACAATGTGGTAAATGGCCATGTCACAAGGACCCTGAAGGCTCAGAGAACGCTGGGGGAGGGGAGCCACTGGACAGCTGTTAGAGGAGAGATGGCAGGCTCCGCTGAAGTCCATCCAGACTGTTCTTTAACATTGGATTGTTTTACCTCTGATATCCATTTTTTTTCCACACAATGTGCTAAATGGCCATGTCACAAGGACCGTGAAGGCTCAGAGAAGGCTAGGGGAGAGGAGCCAATGGACACCTGTTAGAAGAGAGATGGCAGGCTACGTTCAAGGCCATCCAGACTGTTCTTTAACGTTGGATTTTTGTACCTCTGATATCCACTTTTTTTACACACAATGTGCTAAATGGCCATATCACAAGGACCCTGAAGGATCAGAGAAGGCTAGGGGAGGGGAACCACTGGACAGCTGTTAGAAGAGAAATGGCAGGCTCCGCTCAAGGCCATCCAGCCTCTTCTTTAACGATGGATTGTTTTACCTATAATGTCCACTTTTTTTTACACAATGGGTTAATGGTCATTTCACAACGATCCTGAAGGCTCAGAGAAGGCTAGGAGAGGGGAGCCACTGGACCGCTGTTAGAAGAGAGATGGCAGCCTCCGCTCAAGACCATCCAGCCTGTACTTTAACGTTGGACTGTTGTACCTCTGATATCCACTTTTTTTCCACAGATTGGGCTAAGGACCCTGAAGGCTCAGAGAAGTCTGGGGGAGGGGAGCCACTGGACAGAAGAGAGATGGCAGGCTGCGCTGAAGGCCATCCAGTCTGTTCTTTAACGTTGGATTGTTGTACCTCTGATATCCAATTTTTTTTCACACAATGTGCCAAATGGCCATGTCACAAGGACCCTAAAGGCTCAGAGAAGGCTAGGGGAGGGGCTCCACTGGACAGCTGTTAGAAGAGAGATGGCAGGCTCCACTGAAGGCCATCCAGACTGTTCTTTAACGTTGGATTGTTTTACCTCTGATATCCAATTTTTTTCCACACAATCGGCTAAATGGCCATGTCACAAGGACCCTGAAGGCTCAGAGAAGGCTCGGGGTGGGGAGCCACTGGACAGCTGTTATAAGAGAAATGGCAGGCTCCGCTCAAGGTCATCCAGCCTCTTCTTTAACGTTGGATTGTTTTACCTGTAATATCCACTTTTTTTTCACACAATGGACTAAATGGCCATGTCACAAGCACGCTGAAGGCTCATAGAAAGCTGGGGGAGGGGAGCCACTGGACAGCTGTTAGAAGAGAAATGGCAGGCTCCGCTCAAGGATATCCAGCCTCTTCTTTAACGTTGGATTGTTTTACCTCTGATATCCACATTTTTTCCACACAATGGGCTAAATGGCCATGTCACAAGGACGGTGAAGGCTCAGAGAAGGCTGGGGGAGGGGATCCACTGGACAGCTGTTAGAAGAGAGATGGAAGGCTGGGGTAGGGGAGCCACTGGACAGCTGTTAGAAGAGACATGGCAGGCTCCGCTGAAGGCCATCCAGCCTGTTTTTTAGCGTTGCATTGTTTTACCACTGATATCCACTTTTTTTCCACAGAATGGGCTAAATGGCCATGTTACAAGGACCCTGAAGGCTCAGAGAAGTGTGGGGAAGTGCTCAGAGAAGTGTGGGAAGTGGATATCACTGGAGAGAAGAGAGATGGCAGGCTGCGCTCAAGGCCATCCACACTGTCCTTTAATGTTGAATTGGTTTACCTCTGATATCCAATTTTTTTCCACACAATGTGCTAAATGGCCATGTCACAAGGACCCTGAAGGCTCAGAGAAGGCTACGGGAGGGGAACAACTGGACAGCTGTAAGAAGAGAGGTGGCAGGCTCCGCTCAAGTTCATCAAGACTGTTCTTTAACGTTGGATTGTTTTACCTCTGATATCCACTTTTTTCCACTCAATGGGCTAAATGGCCATGTTACTAGGACCCTGAATGCTCAGAGAAGGCTAGGGGAGGGGAACCACTGGACAGCTGTTAGAAGAGAGATGGCAGGCTCCGCTCAAGGCCATTCAGACTGTTCTTTAACGTTGGATTGTTTTACCTCTGATATCCACTTTTTTTCCCACACAATGGGCTGAATGGCCATATCACAAGGACCCTGAAGGCTCAGAGAACGCTGGGGGAGGGGAGCCACTGGATAGCTGTTAGAAGAGAGATGGCAGGCGCCGCTCAAGGGCATCCAGCTTCTTCTTTATCGTTCTATTATTTTCCCTGTAATATACCAATTTTTTTCCACACAATGGGGCTAAATGGCCATGTCACAAGGACCCTGATGGCTCAGAGAAGGCTGGGGGAGGGGAGGCACTGGACAGCTGTTAGAAGAGAAATAGCAGGATCCCCTCAAGGCCATCCAGACTCTTCTTTAACGTTGGATTGTTTTACCTCTGATATCCACTTTTCTTCCACCAATGGGCTAAATGGACATGTCACACGGACCCTGAAGGCTCAGAGGAGGCTGGGGTAGGGGAATCACTAGACAGCTGTTAGAAGAGAGATGGCAGGTTCCGTTGAAGGCCATCCTGCCTGTTTTTTAACGTTGCATTGTTTTACCTCTGTTCTCCACTTTTTTTCCACACAATGTGGTAAATGGCCATGTCACAAGGACTCTGAAGGCTCAGAGAAGGCTAGGTGAGGGGTGCCACTGGACAGCTGTTAGAAGAGAGATGGCAATCTCTGCTCAAGGCCACCCAGCCTGCTCCTTAACGTTGGATTGTTTTACCTCTGATATCCACTTTTTTTCCCACACAATGGGCTGAATGGCCATGTCACAAGGACCCTGAAGGCTCAGAGAACGCAGGGGGAGGGGAGCCACTGGACAGTTGTTAGAAGAGAGATGGCAGGCTCCGCTGAAGTCCATCCAGACTGTTCTTTAACATTGGATTGTTTTACCTCTGATATCCAATTTTTTTCCACACAATGTGCTAAATGGCCATGTGACAAGGACCCTGAAGGCTCAGAGAAGGCTAGGGGAGGGGAGCCACTGGATTGCTGTTAGAAGAGAGATGGCAGGCTCCGCTCAAGGCCAACCAGACTGTTCTTTTGCGTTGGATTATTTTACCTGTGATATCCACTTTTTTTCCACATAATGTGCTAAATGGCCCTGTCACAAGGACCCTGAAGGCTCAGAGGCTGGGGGAGTGGAGCCACTGGACACCTGTTAGAAGAGAGATCGCAGGCTCCGCTCAAGGCCATCCAGACTGTTCTTCAACGTTGGATTGTTTTACCTCTGATATCCACTTTTTTTCCACACAATGTGCTAAATGGCCATGTCACAGGGACCCTGAAGGCTCAGAGAAGGCTGGAGGAGGGGAGCCACTGGACAGCTGTTAGAAGAGAGGTGGCAGGCTCCGCTCAAGGCCAACCAGACTGTTCTTTTGCGTTGGATTATTTTACCTGTGATATCCACTTTTTTTCCACATAATGTGCTAAATGGCCCTGTCACAAGGACCCTGAAGGCTCAGAGGCTGTGGGAGGGGAGCCACTGGACACCTGTTAGAAGAGAGATGGCAGGCTCCGCTCAAGGCCATCCAGATTGTTCTTTAACGTTGGATTGTTTTACCTCTGATATCCACTTTTTTTCCACACAATGTGCTAAATGGCCATGTCACAGGGACCCTGAAGGCTCAGAGAAGGCTGGAGGAGGGGAGCCACTGGACAGCTGTTAGAAGAGAGATGGCAGGCTCCGCTCAAGGCCAACCAGACTGTTCTTTTGCGTTGGATTATTTTACCTGTGATATCCACTTTTTTTCCACATAACGCGCTAAATGGCCATGTCACAAGGACCCTGAAGGCTCAGAGGCTGTGGGAGGGGAGCCACTGGACACCTGTTAGAAGAGAGATGGCAGGCTCTGCTCAAGGCCATCCAGATTGTTCTTTAACGTTGGATTGTTTTACCTCTGATTTTCACTTTTTTTCCACACAATGTGCTAAATGGCCATGTCAAAAGGACCATGAAGGCTCAGAGAAGGCTAGGGGAGGGGAGCCACTGGACAGCAGTTAGAAGAGAGATGGCAGGCTTCGCTCAAGGCCATCCAAGCCTGTTTTTTAGCGTTGGATTTTTGTACCCCTGATTTCCACTTTTTTTCAACGCAATGGGCTAAATGGCCGTGTCACAAGGACTGTGAAGGCTCAGAGAAGGCTAGGGGAGAGGAGCCACTGGGCAGCTGTTAGAACAGAAATGGCAGGCTCCGCTCAAGGCCATCCAGCTTCCTCTTTATCGTTCTATTATTTTACCTGTAATATACCAATTTTTTTCCACACAATGGGCTAAATGGCCATGTCACAAGGACCTGATTGCTCAGAGAAGGCTGGGGGAGGAGAGCCACTGGACAGCTGTTAGAAGAGAAATGGCAGAATCCGCTCAACGCCATCCAGACTGTTCTTTAACGTTGGATTGTTTTACCTCTGATATCCACTTTTTTCAACACAATGTGCCAAATGGCCATGTCACAAGGACCCTGAAGGCTCAGAGGAGGCTGGGGTAGGGGAATCACTAGACAGCTGTTAGAAGAGAGATGGCAGGTTCCGCTGAAGGCCATCCAGCCTGTTTTTTAACGTTGCATTGTTTTACCTCTGTTCTCCACTTTTTTTTAACACAATATGCTAAATGGCCATGTGAGAAGGACCCTGAAGACTAAGAGAAAGCTAGGGGAGGGGAGCCCCTGGACAGCTGTTAGAAGAGAGAAGGCAGGCTCCGCTCAAGACCATCAGACTGTTCTTTAACGTTGGATTGTTTTACCTCTGATATCCACTTTTTTTTCACACAATGTGCTAAATAGCCATATCACAAGGACCCTGAAGGCTCAGAGAAGGCTAGCAGAGGGGAGCCATTGGACAGCTGTTAGAAGAGAGATGGCAGGCTCCGCTCAAGGCCATCCAGACTGTTCTTTAACGTTGGATTGTTTTACCTCTGATATCCAATTTTTTTCCACACAATGGGCTAAATGGACATATCACAAGGACCCTGAAGGCTCAGAGAAGGCTAGGAGAGGGGAGGCACTGGACAGCTGTTAGAAGAGAGATGGCAGGCTCCGCTCAAGGCCATCCAGACTGTTCTTTAATGTTGGATTGTTTTACCTCTGATATCCAATTTTTTTCCACACAATGGGCTAAATGGCCATGTCACAAGGAGCCTGAAGGCTCAGAGAAGGCTGGGGGAGGGGAACCACTGGACAGCTGTTGGAAGAGAGATGGCAGGCTCCGCTCAAGTTCATCCAGACTTGTTCTTTATCGTTCTATTATTTTACCAGTAATATACCACTTTTTTTCCACACAATGTGCTAAATGGTCATGTCACAAGGACCCTGAAGGCTCAGAGAAGGCTGGTGGAGGGGAGCCACTGGACAGCTGTTAGAAGAGAGATCGCAGGCTCCGCTCAAGGCCATCCAGACTGTTCTTTAACGTTGGATTATTGTATTTCTGATATCCACTTTTTTTCCACACAATGTGCTAAATGGCCATGTCACAAGGACCCTGAACGCTCAGAGAAGGCTAGGGGAGGGGAACCACTGGACAGCTGTTAGAAGAGAAATGTCAGGCTCTGCTCAAGGCCATCCATCCTCTTCTTTAACGTTGGATTGTTTTACCTATAATATCCACTTTTTTTCCACACAATGGGATAAATGGCCATGTCACAAGGACCCTGAAGGCTAGGAGAGGGGAGCCACTGGACAGCTGTTAGAAGAGAGATGGCAGGCTCCGCTCAAGGCGATCGAGACTGTTCTTTAACGTTGGATTGTTTTACCTCTGATATCCACTTTTTTTCCACACAATGGGCTAAATGGCCATGTAACAAGGACCCTGAAGGCTCAGAGAAGGCTGTGGGAGGGTAGCCACTGGACAGCTGTTAGAAGAGAGATGGTAGGCTCCGCTCAAGGCCATCCAGACTGGTCTTTAACGTTGGATTGTTGTACATCTGATATCCACTTTTTTCCACACAATGTGCCAAATGGCTATGTCACAAGGACCCTGAATGCTCAGAGAAGGCTAGGGGAGGGAAACCACTGGACAGCTGTTAGAAGAGAAATGGCAGGCTGTGCTCAAGACCATTCAGCCTCTTCTTTAACGTTGGATTGTTTTACCTCTGATATCCAATTTTTTTCCACACAATGGGCTAAATGGCCATGTCACAAGGAGCCTGAAGGCTCAGAGAAGGCTGGGGGAGGGGAACCACTGGACAGCTGTTGGAAGAGAGATGGCAGGCTCCGCTCAAGGTCATCCAGACTTGTTCTTTATCGTTCTATTATTTTACCAGTAATATACCACTTTTTTTCCACACAATGTGCTAAATGGTCATGTCACAAGGACCCTGAAGGCTCAGAGAAGGCTGGTGGAGGGGAGCCATTGGACAGCTGTTAGAAGAGAGATGGTAGGCTCCGCTCAAGGCCATCCAGACTGTTCTTTAACGTTGGATTGTTTTACCTCTGATATCCACTTTTTTTCCATACAATGTGCTAAATGGCCATGTCACAAGGACCCTGAAGGCTCAGAGAAGGCTAGGGGAGAGGAGCCACTGGACAGTTGTTAGAAGAGAGATGGCAGGCTCCTCTCAAGTCCATCCAGACTGTTCTTTAACGTTGGATTGTTTTACGTCTGATATCTACTTTTTTTTCCAGTTAATGGGCTAAATGGCCATGTCACAAGGACCCTGAAGGCTCAGAGAAGGCTGCGGGAGGGGAGCCAGTGGACAGTTGTTAAAAGAGAGACGGCAGGCTCCGCTCAAGTCCATCGAGACTGTTCTTTAACGTTGGATTGTTTTACCTCTTATATCCACTTTTTTCGACTCAATGGGCAAAATTGTCATGTTACAACGACCCTGAAGGCTCAGAGAAGGCTAGGGGAGGGGAACCACTGGACAGCTGTCAGAAGAGAGATGGTAGGCTGGGGTAGGGAAGCCACTGGACAGCTGTTAGGAGAGATCTGGCAGGCTCCGCTCAAGGCCATCCAGCCTGTTTTTTAACGTTGCATTGTTTTACCTCTGTTCTCCAATTTTTTTCCACACAATGTGCTAAATGGCCATGTCACAAGGATCCTGCAGACTCAGAGAAGGCTAGGGGAGGGGAACCACTGGACAGCTGTTAGAAGAGAAATGGCAGGCTGCGCTGAAGGCCATCCAGCCTCTTCTTTAACGTTGGATTGTTGTACCTCTGATATCATAGCATGTCACAAGGACCAGCTGTTAGAAGAGAGATGGCCATGTCACAAGGACCCAGAAGGCTCAGAGAAGGCTAGGGAAGGGGAACCCCTGGACAACTGTTAGATCTTATCCGCTCAAGTCCATCCAGACTGTTCTTTAACGTTGGATTGTTTTACGTCTGATATCCAATTTTTTCCACACAATGTGCTAAATGGCCATGTCACAAGGACCCTGAAGGCTCAGAGAAGGCTGGGGGAGTGGAGCAACTGGACAGCTGTTAGAAGAGAGATGGCAGGCTCCGCTCAAGGCTATCCAGACTGTTCTTTAACGTTGGATTGTTTTACGTCTGATATCCACTTTTTTTCCACACAATGTGCTAAATGGCCATGTCACAAGGACCCTGAAGGCTCAGAGAAGGCTAGGAGAGGGGAGCCACTGGACACCTGTTAGAAGAGAGATGGCAGGCTCCGCTCAAGGCTATCCAGACTGTTCTTTAACGTTGGATTATTTTACCTCTGATATCCAGTTTTTTTCCACACAATGTGCTAAATGGCGAATTCACAAGGACCCTGAAGGCTCACAGAAGTCTGCGGGAGGGGAGCCACTGGACAGAAGAGAGATGGCAGGCTCCGCTCAAGTCCATCGAGACTGTTCTTTAACGTTGGATTGTTTTTACCTCTGATATCCACTTTTTTCAACTCAGTGGGCTAAATGGCCATGTTACTAGGACCCTGAAGGCTCAGAGAAGGCTAGGGGAGGGGAACCACTGGACAGCTGTTAGAAGAGAGATGGCAGGCTCCGCTAAAGGCCATCCAGACTGTTCTTTAACGTTGGATTGTTTTACCTCTGATATCCACTTTTTTCCACACAATGTGCTAAATGGCCATGTCACAAGGACCCTGAAGGCTCAGAGAAGTCTGGGGGAGGGGAGCCACTGGACAGAAGACAGATTGCAATCTCCGCTCAAGGCCATCCAGACTGTTCTTTAACGTTGGATTGTTTTACCACTGATATCCACTTTTTTCCACACAATGGGCTAAATGGCCATGTTACAAGGACCCTGAAGGATCAGAGAAGGCTGGGGAGGTGAGCCACTGGACAGCTGTTGGAAGAGAGATGGCAGACACTGCTCAACGCCATCCAGCCTGTTCTTTAACGTTGGATTGTTTTATATCTGTTATCCACTTTTTTTCCACACAATGGGCTAAATGGCCATGTCTCAATGACCCTGAAGGCTCAGAGAAGACTAGGAGAGGGGAACCACTGGACAGCTGTTAGAAGAGAGATGGCAGGCTCCGTTCAAGGCCATCCAGCCTCTTCTTTAACGTTGGATTGTTTTACCTCTGATATCCAATTTTTTTCCAAACAATGGGCTAAATGGCCATGTCACAAGGTCCCTGAAGTCTCAGAGAAGGCTAGGGGATGGGAACCACTGGACAGCTGTTAGAAGAGAAATGGCAGGCTCCGCTCAAGGCCATCCAGCCTCTTCTTTAACTTTGGATTGTTTGACCTCTGATATCCACTTTTTTTCAACACAATGGGCTAAATGGCCATGTCACAAGGACCGTGAAGGCTCAGAAGGCTAGGGGAGAGGAGCCACTGGACAGCTGTTAGAAGAGAGATTGCAGGCTCCGCTAAAGGCCATCCAGACTGTTCTTTAACGTTGGATTCTTTTACCTCTAATATCTACTTTTTTTCCACACAATTTGCTAAACGGCCATGTCACAAGGACCCTGAAAGCTCAGAGAAGGCTGGGGGAGGGGAGCCACTGGACAGCTGTTAGAAGAGAGATGGCAGGCTCCGCTCAAGGCCATCGAGACTGTTCTTTAACGTTGGATTGTTTTACCTCTGATATCCACTTTTTTTCCACACAATTTGCTAAACGGCCATGTCACAAGGACCCTGAAAGCTCAGAGAAGGCTGGGGGAGGGGAGCCACTGGACAGCTGTTAGAAGAGAGATGGCAGGCTCCGCTCAAGGCCATCCAGACTGTTCTTTAACTTTGGATTGTTTTACCCCTGATATCCACTTTTTTTCCACACAATGTGCTAAATGGCCATGTCACAAGGACCCTGAAGGCTCAGAGAAGGCTGGGGGAGGGGAGCCACTGGACAGCTGTTAGAAGAGAGATGGCAGGCTCCGCTCAACGCCATCCAGCCTGTTCTTTAACGTTGGATTTTTTTACATCTGATATCCACTTTTTTTCGACACAATGGGCTAAATGGGCTTGTCTCAAGGACCCTGAAGGCTCAGAGAAGGCTAGGAGAGGGGAACCACTGGACAGCTGGTAGAAGAGAAATGGCAGGCTCCGCTCAAGGCCATCCAGCCTCTTCTTTAACGTTGGATTGTTTTACCTCTGATATCCACTTTTTTTCCACACAATGGGCTAAATGGCCATGTCACAAGGACCCTGAAGGGTCAGAGAAGGAAACGGAGGGGAACCACTGGACAGCTGTTAGAAGAGAAATGGCAGGCTCCGCTCAAGGCCATCCAGCCTCTTCTTTAACGTTGGATTGTTTTACCTCTGATATCCACTTTTTTTCAACACAATGGGCTAAATGGCCATGTCACAAGGACCGTGAAGGCTCAGAGAAGGCTAGGGGAGAGGAGCCACTGGACAGCTGTTAGAAGAGAGATTGCAGGCTTCGCTCAAGGCCATCCAGACTGTTTTTTAACGTTGGATTCTTTTACCTCTAATATCTACTTTTTTTCCACACAATGTGCTAAATGGCCATGTCACAAGGACCCTGAAGTCTCAGAGAAGTGTGGGGGAGGGGAGCCACTGGTCAGCTGTTAGAAGAGAGATGACAGTCTCTGCTCAAGGCCATCCAGACTGTTCTTCAACGTTGGATGGTTTTACCTCTGATATCCACTTTTTTTCTACACAATGTTCTAAATGGCCATGTCACAAGGACCCTGAAGGCTCAGAGAAGGCTGCTGGAGGGGAGCCACTGGACAGCTGTTAGAAGAGAGATGGCAGGCTCCGCTCAAGGCCATCGAGACTGTTCTTTAACGTTGGATTGTTTTACCTCTGATATCCACTTTTTTTCCACACAATGTGCTAAATGGCCATGTCACAAGGACCCTGAAAGCTCAGAGAAGGTTGGGGGAGGGGAGCCACTGGAGAGCTGTTAGAAGAGAGATGGCAGGCTCCGCTCAAGGCCATCCAGACTGTTCTTTAACGTTGGATTGTTTTACCTCTGATATCCACTTTTTTTGCACACAATGTGCTAAATGGCCATGTCACAAGGACCCTGAAGGCTCAGAGAAGGCTGGGGGACGGGAGCCACTGGACAGCTGTTAGAAGAGAGATGGCAGGCTCCGCTCAAGGCCATCCAAGCCTGTTTTTTAGCGTTGGATTTTTGTACCCCTGATATCCACTTTTTTTCAACACAATGGGCTAAATGGCCGTGTCACAAGGACTGTGAAGGCTCAGAGAAGGCTAGGAGAGAGGAGCCACTGGACAGCTGTTAGAACACAAATGGCAGGCTCCGCTCAAGGCCATCCAGCTTCTTCTTTATCGTTCTATTATTTTACCTGTAATATACCAATTTTTTTCCACACAATGGGATAAATGGCCATGTCACAAGGACCCTGATGGCTCAGAGAAGGCTGGGGGAGGGGAGGCACTGGACAGCTGTTAGAAGAGAAATGGCAGGATCCGCTCAAGGCCATCCAGACTGTTCTTTAACGTTGGATTGTTTTACCTCTGATATCCACTTTTTTTCAACACAATGTGCCAAATGGCCATGTCACAAGGACCCTGAAGGCTCAGAGAAGGCTGGGGTAGGGGAATCACTAGACAGCTGTTAGAAGAGAGATGGCAGGTTCCGCTGAAGGCCATCCAGCCTGTTTTTTAACGTTGCATTGTTTTACCTCTGTTCTCCACTTTTTTTTTAACACAATGTGCTAAATGGCCATGTGAGAAGGACCCTGAAGACTAAGAGAAAGCTAGGTAGGGGAGCCCCTGGACAGCTGTTAGAAGAGAGAAGGCAGGCTCCGCTCAAGACCATCAGACTCTTCTTTAACGTTGGATTGTTTTACCTCTGAAATCCACTTTTTTTCCACACAATGTGCTAAATAGCCATATCAGAAGGACCCTGAAGGCTCAGAGAAGGCTAGGAGAGGGGAGCCACTGGACAGCTGTTAGAAGAGAGATGGCAGGCTCCGCTCAACGCCATCCAGCCTGTTCTTTAACGTTGGATTGTTTTACATCTGTTATCCATTTTTTTTCCACACAATGGGCTAAATGGCCATGTCTCAATGACCCTGAAGGCTCAGAGAAAACTAGGGGAGGGGAACCACTGGACAGCTGTTAGAAGAGAGATGGCAGGCTCCGCTCAAGGCCATCCAGCCTCTTATTTAACGTTGGATTGTTTTACCTCTGATATCCAATTTTTTTCCAAACAATGGGCTAAATGGCCATGTCACAAGGTCCCTGAAGTCTCAGAGAAGGCTAGGGGAGAGGAGCCACTGGACAGCTGTTAGAAGAGAGATTGCAGGCTCTGCTCAAGGTCATCCAGACTTGTTCTTTATCGTTCTGTTATTTTACCAGTAATATATCACTTTTTTTCCACACAATGTGCTAAATGGTCATGTCACAAGGACCCTGAAGGCTCAGAGAAGGCTGGTGGAGGGGAGCCACTGGACAGCTGTTAGAAGAGAAATGGCAGGCTCTGCTCAAGGCCATCCATCCTCTTCTTTAACGTTGGATTGTTTTACCTATAATATCCACTTTTTTTCCACACAATGGGATAAAAGGCCATGTCACAAGGACCCTGAAGGCTAGGAGAGGGGAGCCACCGGACAGCTGTTAGAAGAGAGATGGCAAGCTCCGCTCAAGGCCATCGAGACTGTTCTTTAACGTTGGATTGTTTTACCTCTGATATCCACTTTTTTTCCACACAATGGGCTAAATGGCCATGTCACAAGGACCCTGAAGGCTCAGAGAAGGCTGTGGGAGGGGAGCCACTTGACAGCTGTTAGAAGAGAGATGGTAGGCTCCGCTCAAGGCCATCCAGAATGGTCTTTAACGTTGGATTGTTGTACATCTGATATCCACTTTTTTTCCACACAGTGTGCCAAATGGCTATGTCACAAGGACCCTGAATGCTCAGAGAAGGCTAGGGGAGGGAAACCACTGGACAGCTGTTAGAAGAGAAATGGCAGGCTGTGCTCAAGACCATTCAGCCTCTTCTTTAACATTGGATTATTTTACCTCTGATATCCACTTTTTTTTCACACAATGGGCTAAATGGCCATGTCACAAAGTCTCCGAAGGCCCAGAGAAGTCTGGGGAGTGGAGCCACTGGACACCTGTTAGAAGAGAAATGGCAGGCTCCGCTCAAGGCCATCCAGACTGTTCTTTAACTTTGGATTGTTTTACCACTGATATCCACATTTTTCCACACAATGTGCTAAATGGCCATGTCACAAGGACCCTGAAGGCTCAGAGAAGGCGGGGGGGGGGGAGCCATTGGACAGCTGTTAGAAGAGAGATGGTAGGCTCCGCTCAAGGCCATCCAGACTGTTCTTTAACGTCGGATTGTTTTACCTCTGATATCCACTTTTTTTCCATACAGTGTGCTAAATCACCATGTCACAAGGACCCTGAAGGCTCAGAGAAGGCTAGGGGAGAGGAGCCACTGGACAGTTGTTAGAAGAGAGATGGCAGGTCCGCTCAAGGCCATCCAGACTGTTCTTTAACGTTGGATTGTTTTACCTCTGATATCCACTTTTTTTCAACACAATAGGCTAAATTGTCATGTTACAACGACCCTGAAGGCTCAGAGAAGGCGGCGGGGGGAGCCATTGGACAGCTGTTAGAAGAGAGATGGTAGGCTCCGCTCAAGGCCATCCAGACTGTTCTTTAACGTTGGACTGTTTTACCTCTGATATCCACTTTTTTTCCATACAATGTGCTAGATAGCCATGTCACAAGGATCCTGCAGACTCAGAGAAGGCTATTGGAGGGGAACCATTGGACAGCTGTTAGAAGAGAAATGGCAGGCTGCGCTCAAGGCCATCCAGCCTCTTCTTTAACGTTGGATTGTTGTACCTCTGATATCATAGCATGTCACAAGGACCAGCTGTTAGAAGAGAGACGGCCATGTCACATGGACCCGGAAGGCTCAGAGAAGGCTAGGGGAGGGGAACCCCTGGACAACTGTTAGATCTTATCCGCTCAAGGCCATCCAGACTGTTCTTTAACGTTGGATTGTTTTACGTCTGATATCCAATTTTTTTCCACACAATGTGCTAAATGGCCATGTCACAAGGACCCTGAAGGCTCAGAGAAGGCTGGGGTAGTGGAGCCACTGGATACCTGTTAGAAGAGAGATGGCAGGCACCGCTCAAGGCTATCCAGACTGTTCTTTAACATTGGATTATTTTACCTCTGATATCCAGTTTTTTCCACACAATGGGCTAAATGGCGAATTCACAAGGACCCTGAAGGCTCACAGAAGTCTGCGGGAGGGGAGCCACTGGACAGAAGAGAGATGGCAGGTCCGCTCAAGGCCATCCAGACTGTTCTTTAACGTTGGATTGTTTTACCTCTGATATCCACTTTTTTTCAACACAATAGGCTAAATTGTCATGTTACAACGACCCTGAAGGCTCAGAGAAGGCGGCGGGGGGAGCCATTGGACAGCTGTTAGAAGAGAGATGGTAGGCTCCGCTCAAGGCCATCCAGACTGTTCTTTAACGTTGGACTGTTTTACCTCTGATATCCACTTTTTTTCCATACAATGTGCTAGATAGCCATGTCACAAGGATCCTGCAGACTCAGAGAAGGCTATTGGAGGGGAACCATTGGACAGCTGTTAGAAGAGAAATGGCAGGCTGCGCTCAAGGCCATCCAGCCTCTTCTTTAACGTTGGATTGTTGTACCTCTGATATCATAGCATGTCACAAGGACCAGCTGTTAGAAGAGAGACGGCCATGTCACATGGACCCGGAAGGCTCAGAGAAGGCTAGGGGAGGGGAACCCCTGGACAACTGTTAGATCTTATCCGCTCAAGTCCATCCAGACTGTTCTTTAACGTTGGATTGTTTTACGTCTGATATCCAATTTTTTTCCACACAATGTGCTAAATGGCCATGTCACAAGGACCCTGAAGGCTCAGAGAAGGCTGGGGTAGTGGAGCCACTGGATACCTGTTAGAAGAGAGATGGCAGGCACCGCTCAAGGCTATCCAGACTGTTCTTTAACATTGGATTATTTTACCTCTGATATCCAGTTTTTTTCCACACAATGGGCTAAATGGCGAATTCACAAGGACCCTGAAGGCTCACAGAAGTCTGCGGGAGGGGAGCCACTGGACAGAAGAGAGATGGCAGGCTCCGCTCAAGTCCATCGAGACTGTTCTTTAACGTTGGATTGTTTTACCTCTGATATCCAATTTTTTCAACTCAGTGGGCTAAATGGCCATGTTACTAGGACCCTGAAGGCTCAGAGAAGGCTAGGGGAGGGGAACCACTGGACAGCTGTTAGAAGAGAGATGGCAGGCTCCGCTAAAGGCCATCCAGACTGTTCTTTAACGTTGGATTGTTTTACCTCTGATATCCACTTTTTTCCACACAATGTGCTAAATGGCCATGTCACAAGGACCCTGAAGGCTCAGAGAAGGCTGGGGGAGGGGACCCACTGGACAACTGTTAGAAGAGAGATGGCAGGCTCCGCTCAAGGCCATCTAGACTGTTCTTTAACGTTGGATTGTTTTACCTCTGATATCCGCTTTTTTCCCCACACAATTAGCTAAATGGCCATGTCAAAAGGACCCTGAAGGCTCAGAGAATGCTGGGGGAGGGGAGCCACTGGACCGCTGTTAGAAGAGAGATGGCAGGCTCCGCTCAAGGCCATCCAGACAGTTCTTTAACGTTGGATTGTTTTACCTCTGATATCCACTTTTTTTCCACACAATGTGGTAAATGGCCATGTCACAAGAACCCTGAAGGCTCAGAGAAGTCTGGGAGAGGGGAGCCACTGGACAGAAGAGAGATGGCAGGCTCCGCTCAAGTCCATCCAGCCTGTTCTTTAACGTTGGATTGTTTTACCTCTGATATCCACTTTTTTCCACTCAATGGGCTAAATGGCCATGTTACTAGGACCCTGAATGCTCAGAGAAGGCTAGGTGAGGGGAGCCACTGGACAGCTGTTAGAAGAGAGATGGCAGTCTCTGCTCAAGACCATCCAGCCTGTTCCTTAACGTTGGATTGTTTTACCTCTGATATCCACTTTTTTTCCCACACAATGGGCTAAATGGCCATGTCTCAAGGACCCTGAAGGCTCAGAGAAGGCTAGGGGAGGTGAAGCATTGGACAGCTGTTAGAAGAGAAATGGCAGGCTCCGCTCAAGGCCATTGAGCCTCTTCTTTAACATTGGATTGTTTTAATTCTGATATCCAATTTTTTTCCAAACAATGGTCTAAATGGCCATGTCACAAGGTCCCTGAAGGCTCAGAGAAGGCTAGGGGAGGGGAACCACTGGACAGCTGTTAGAAGAGAAATGGCAGGCTCCGCTGAAGGCAATCCAGCCTCTTCTTTATCGTTGGATTGTTTTACCTCTGATATCCACTTTTTTTCAACACAATGGGCTAAATGGCCATGTCACAACGACCGTGAAGGCTCAAAGAAGGCTAGGGGAGGAGAGCCACTGGATAGCTGTTAGAAGAGAGATGGCAGGCTACCCTCAAGGCCATCCAGACTGTTCTTTAAATTTGGATTGTTTTACCTCTGATATCTACTTTTTTTCCACACAATCTGCTAAATGGCCATGTCACAAGGACCCTGAAGGCTCAAAGAAGGCTAGGGGAGGAGAGCCACTGGATAGCTGTTAGAAGAGAGATGGCAGGCTACCCTCAAGGCCATCCAGACTGTTCTTTAAATTTGGATTGTTTTACCTCTGATATCTACTTTTTTTCCACACAATCTGCTAAATGCCCATGTCACAAGGACCCTGAAGGCTCAGAGACGGCTGGGGGATGGGAGCCACTGGGCAGCTGTTAGAAGAGAGATGGCAGGCTCCGCTCAAGGCCATCCAGACTGTTCTTTAACGTTGGATTGTTTTACCTCTGATATTCAATTTTTTTCCACACAATGTGCTAAATGGCCATGTCACAAAGACCCTGAAGGCTCAGAGAAGGCTGGGGGAGGGGAGCCACTGGACTGCTGTTAGAAGAGAGATGGCAGGCTCCGCTCAAGGCCATCCAGACTGTTCTTTAACGTTGGATTGTTTTACCTCTGATATCCACTTTTTTCCACACAATTTGCTAAATGGCCATGTCACAAGGACCCTGAAGGCTCAGAGAAGGCTGGGGAAGGGGAGCCACTGGACAGCTGTTAGAAGAGAGATGGTAGGCTCTGCTCAAGGCCATCCAGACTGTTCTTTAACGTTGGATTGTTTTACCTCTGATATTAAATTTTTTTCAACACAATGGGCTAAATTGCCATGTCACAAGGACCGTGAAGGCTCAGAGAAAGCTAGGGGAGAGGAGCCACTGGGCAGCTGTTAGAAGAGAGATGGCAGGCTCCCCTCAAGGCCATCCAGACTGTTCTTTAACGTTGGATTGTTTTACCTCTGATATCCACTTTTTTCGACACAATGTGCTAAATGACCATGTCACAAGGACCCTGAAGGCTCAGAGAAGGCTGGGGGAGGGGATCCACTGGACAGCTGTTAGAAGAGAGATGGCAGGCTGCGCTCAAGGCCATTCAGACTGTTCTTTTACGTTGGATTGTTGTACCTCTGATATCCACTTTTTTTCCCACACAATGGGCTAAATGGCCATGTCTCAAGGACCCTGAAGGCTCAGAGAAGGCTAGGGGAGGGGAACCACTGGACAGCTGTTAGAAGAGAGATGGCAGGCTACCCTCAAGGCCATCCAGCCTCTTCTTTAACGTTGGATTGTTTTACCTCTGATATCCACTTTTTTTCCAAACAATGGGCTAAATGGCCATGTCACAAGGTCCCTGAAGGCTCAGAGAAGGCTAGGGGAGGGGAACCACTGGACAGCTGTTAGAAGAAAAATGGCAGGCTCCGCTCAAGGCCATCCAGCCTCTTCTTTAACGTTGGATTGTTTTACCTCTGATATCCACTTTTTTTCCAAACAATGGGCTAAATGGCCAGTCACAAGGTCCCTGAAGGCTCAGAGAAGGGTGGGGGAGGGGAGCCACTGGTCAGCTGTTAGAAGAGAGATGACAGTCTCCGCTCAAGGCCATCCAGACTGTTCTTTAACGTTGGATGGTTTTACCTCTGATATCCACTTTTTTTCCACACAATGTGCTAAATGGCCATGTCAAAAGAACCCTGAAGGCTCAGAGAAGGCTGGGGAAGGGGAGCCTCTGGACAGCTGTTAGAAGAGAGATGGCAGGCTCCGCTCCACGCCATCCAGCCTGTTCTTTAACGTTGGATTGTTTTACATCTGATATCCACTTTTTTTCCACACAGTGGGCTAAATGGCCATGTCTCAAGGACCCTGAAGGCTCAGAGAAGACTATGGGAAGGGAACCACTGGACAGCTGTTAGAAGGCAAATGGCAAGCTGTGCTCAAGGCCTTCCAGCCTCTTCTTTAACGTTGGATTGTTTTACCTCTGATATCCACTTTTTTTCAACACAATGGGCTAAATGGCCATGTCACAAGGATCGTGAAGGCTCAGAGAAGGCTAGGGGAGAGGAGCCACTGGACAGCTGTTAGAAGAGAGATGGCAGGCTCCGCTCAAGGCCATCCAGACTGTTCTTTAACGTTGGATGTTTTACCTCTGATATCCACTTTTCTTCAACACAATAGGCAAAATGACC
This sequence comes from Ryuthela nishihirai, assembly GCA_038380435.1. Classification (NCBI taxonomy): domain Eukaryota; kingdom Metazoa; phylum Arthropoda; class Arachnida; order Araneae; family Heptathelidae; genus Ryuthela; species Ryuthela nishihirai. The sequence continues at coordinate 1,439,156 of JAWZYU010000029.1, read as the reverse complement.
ATGTCACAAGGACCGTGAAGGCTCAGAGAAGGCTAGGGGAGAGGAGCCACTGGGCAGCTGTTAGAAGAGAGATGGCAGGCTCCGCTCAAGGCCATCCAGCCTCTTCTTTAACGTTGGATTGTTTTACCTCTGATATCCACTTTTTTTTCCAAACAATGGTCTAAATGGCCATGTCACAAGGTCCCTAAAGGCTCAGAGAAGGCTAGGGGAGGGGAACCACTGGACAGCTGTTAGAAGAGAGATGGCATGCTCCGCTCAAGGCCATCCAGACTGTTCTTTAACGTTGGATTGTTTTACCTCTGATATCCACTTTTTTTCAACACAATGGGCTAAATGGCCATGTCACAAGGACCCTGAAGGCTCAGAGAAGGCTGGGGGAGGGGAGCCACTGGACAGCTGTTAGAAGAGAGATGGCATGCTCCGCTCAAGGCCATCCAGACTGTTCTTTAACGTTGGATTGTTTTACCTCTGATATCCACTTTTTTCCACACGATGTGCTAAATGGCCATGTCACAAGGACCCTGAAGGCTCAGAGAAGGCTGGGGAAGGGGAGCCACTGGACAGCTGTTAGAAGAGAGATGGTAGGCTCCGCTCAAGGCCATCCAGACTGTTCTTTAACGTTGGATTGTTTTACCTCTGATATCCAATTTTTTTCCACACAGTGGGCTAAATGGCCATGTGTCAAGGACCCTGAAGGCTCAGAGAAGACTATGGGAAGGGAACCACTGGACAGCTGTTAGAAGGCAAATGGCAAGCTGTGCTCAAGGCCTTCCAGCCTCTTCTTTAACGTTGGATTGTTTTACCTCTGATATCCACTTTTTTTCAACACAATGGGCTAAATGGCCATGTCACAAGGATCGTGAAGGCTCAGAGAAGGCTAGGGGAGAGGAGCCACTGGACAGCTGTTAGAAGAGAGATGGCAGGCTCCGCTCAAGGCCATCCAGACTGTTCTTTAACGTTGGATGTTTTACCTCTGATATCCACTTTTTTCCGCACGATGTGCTAAATGGCCATGTCACAAGGACCCTGAAGGCTCAGAGAAGGCTGGGGAAGGGGAGCCACTGGACAGCTGTTAGAAGAGAGATGGTAGGCTCCGCTCAAGGCCATCCAGACTGTTCTTTAACGTTGGATTGTTTTACCTCTGATATCCAATTTTTTTCAACACAATGAGCTAAATGGCCATGTCACAAGAACCGTGAAGGCTCAAAGAAGGCTAGGGGAGAGGAGCCACTGGGCAGCTGTTAGAAGAGAGATGGCAGGCTCCCCTCAAGGTCATCCAGACTGTTCTTTAACGTTGGATTGTTTCACCTCTGATATCCACTTTTTTTCAACACAATGGGCTAAATGGCCATGTCACAAGGACCGTGAAGGCTCAGAGAAGGCTAGGGGAGAGGAGCCACTGGACAGCTGTTAGAAGAGAGATGGCAGGCTCCACTCAAGGCCATCCAGACTGTTCTTTAATGTTGGATTGTTTTACCTCTGATATCCACTTTTTTTCAACACAATAGGCTAAATTGTCATGTTACAACGACCCTGAAGGCTCAGAGAAGGCTAGGGGAGGGGAACCACTGGACAGCTGTTAGAAGAGAGATGGTAGGCTGGGGTAGGGGAGATACTGGACAGCTGTTAGGAGAGATCTGGCAGGTTCCGTTGAAGGCCATCCTGCCTGTTTTTTAACGTTGCATTGTTTTACCTCTGTTCTCCACTTTTTTTCCACACAATGGGCTAAATGGCCATGTCACAAGGATCCTGCAGACTCAGAGAAGGCTATTGGAGGGGAACCATTGGACAGCTGTTAGAAGAGAAATGGCAGGCTGCGCTCAAGGCCATCCAGCCTCTTCTTTAACGTTGGATTGTTGTACCTCTGATATCATAGCATGTCACAAGGACCAGCTGTTAGAAGAGAGATGGCCATGTCACAAGGACCCAGAAGGCTCAGAGAAGGCTAGGGGAGGGGAACCCCTGGACAACTGTTAGATCTTATCCGCTCAAGTCCATCCAGACTGTTCTTTAACGTTGGATTGTTTTACGTCTGATATCCAATTTTTTTCCACACAATGCGCTAAATGGCCATGTCACAAGGACCCTGAAGGCACAGAGGAGTGGAGCCACTGGACACCTGTTAGAAGAGAGATATCAGGCTCCGCTCAAGGCTATCCAGACTGTTCTTTAACGTTGGATTATTTTACCTCTGATATCCAGTTTTCTTCCACACAATGGGCTAAATGGCGAATTCACAAGGACCCTGAAGGCTCACAGAAGTCTGCGGGAGTGGAGCCACTGGACAGAAGAGAGATGGCAGGCTCCGCTGAAGTCCATCGAGACTGTTCTTTAACGTTGGATTGTTTTACCTCTGATATCCACTTTTTTCAACTCAGTGGGCTAAATGGCCATGTTACTAGGACCCTGAAGGCTCAGAGAAGGCTAGGGGAGGGGAACCACTGGACAGCTGTTAGAAGAGAAATGGCAGGCTCCGCTAAAGGCCATCCAGACTGTTCTTTAACGTTGGATTGTTTTACCTCTGATATCCACTTTTTTCCACACAATGTGCTAAATGGCCATGTCACAAGGACCCTGAAGGCTCTGAGAAGGCTGGGGGAGGGGACCCACTGGACAACTGTTAGAAGAGAGATGGCAGGATCCGCTCAAGGCCATCTAGACTGTTCTTTAACGTTGGATTGTTTTACCTCTGATATCCGCTTTTTTCCCCACACAATTAGCTAAATGGCCATGTCAAAAGGACCCTGAAGGCTCAGAGAATGCTGGGGGAGGGGAGCCACTGGACCGCTGTTAGAAGAGAGATGGCAGGCTCCGCTCAAGGCCATCCAGACTGTTCTTTAACGTTGGATTGTTTTACCTCCGATATCCACTTTTTTTCCACACAATGTCGTAAATGGCCATGTCACAAGGACCCTGAAGGCTCAGAGAAGTCTGGGGGAGGGGAGCCACTGGACAGAAGAGAGATGGCAGGCTCCGCTCAAGTCCATCCAGCCTGTTCTTTAACGTTGGATTGTTTTACCTCTGATATCCACTTTTTTCCACTCAATGGGCTAAATGGCCATGTTACTAGGACCCTGAATGCTCAGAGAAGGCTAGGTGAGGGGAGCCACTGGACAGCTGTTAGAAGAGAGATGGCAGTCTCTGCTCAAGGCCATTCAGCCTGTTCCTTAACGTTGGATTGTTTTACCTCTGTTATCCACTTTTTTTCCCACACAATGGGCTAAATGGCCATGTCTCAAGGACCCTGAAGGCTCAGAGAAGGCTAGGGGAGGTGAAGCATTGGACAGCTGTTAGAAGAGAAATGGCAGGCTCCGCTCAAGGCCATCCAGCCTCTTCTTTAACGTTGGATGGTTTTAATTCTGATATCCAATTTTTTTCCAAACAATGGTCTAAATGGCCATGTCACAAGGTCCCTGAAGGCTCAGAGAAGGCTAGGGGAGGGGAACCACTGGACAGCTGTTAGAAGAGAAATGGCAGGCTCCGCTGAAGGCAATCCAGCCTCTTCTTTAACGTTGGATTGTTTTACCTCTGATATCCACTTTTTTTCCAACACAATGGGCTAAATGGCCATGTCTCAAGGACCCTGAAGGCTCAGAGAAGGCTAGGGGAGGTGAAGCATTGGACAGCTGTTAGAAGAGAAATGGCAGGCTCCGCTCAAGGCCATCCAGCCTCTTCTTTAACGTTGGATTGTTTTACCTCTGATATCCACTTTTTTTCAACACAATGGGCTAAATGGCCATGTCACAACGACCGTGAAGGCTCAAAGAAGGCTAGGGGAGGAGAGCCACTGTATATCTGTTAGAAGAGAGATGGCAGGCTACCCTCAAGGCCATTCAGACTGTTCTTTAAATTTGGATTGTTTTACCTCTGATATCTACTTTTTTTCCACACAATCTGCTAAATGGCCATGTCACAAGGACCCTGAAGGCTCAGAGACGGCTGGGGGATGGGAGCCACTGGGCAGCTGTCAGAAGAGAGATGGCAGGCTCCGCTCAAGGCCATCCAGACTGTTCTTTAACGTTGGATTGTTTTACCTCTGATATTCAATTTTTTTCCACACAATGTGCTAAATGGCCATGTCACAAAGACCCTGAAGGCTCAGAGAAGGCTGGGGGAGGGGAGCCACTGGACTGCTGTTAGAAGAGAGATGGTAGGCTCTGCTCAAGGCCATCCAGACTGTTCTTTAACGTTGGATTGTTTTACCTCTGATATCCAATTTTTTTCAACACAATGGGCTAAATGGCCATGTCACAAGGACCGTGAAGGCTCAGAGAAGGCTAGGGGAGAGGAGCCACTGGGCAGCTGTTAGAAGAGAGATGGCAGGCTCCCCTCAAGACCATCCAGACTGTTCTTTAACGTTGGATTGTTTTACCTCTGATATCCACTTTTTTCGACACAATGTGCTAAATGGCCATGTCACAAGGACCCTGAAGGCTCAGAGAAGGCTGGGGGAGGGGATCCACTGGACAGCTGTTAGAAGAGAGATGGTAGGCTCTGCTCAAGGCCATCCAGACTGTTCTTTAACGTTGGATTGTTTTACCTCTGATATCCAATTTTTTTCAACACAATGGGCTAAATGGCCATGTCACAAGGACCGTGAAGGCTCAGAGAAGGCTAGGGGAGAGGAGCCACTGGGCAGCTGTTAGAAGAGAGATGGCAGGCTCCCCTCAAGACCATCCAGACTGTTCTTTAACGTTGGATTGTTTTACCTCTGATATCCACTTTTTCCGACACAATGTGCTAAATGGCCATGTCACAAGGACCCTGAAGGCTCAGAGAAGGCTGGGGGAGGAGATCCACTGGACAGCTGTTAGAAGAGAGATGGCAGGCTGCGCTCAAGGCCATTCAGACTGTTCTTTTACGTTGGATTGTTGTACCTCTGATATCCACTATTTTTCCCACACAATGGGCTAAATGGCCATGTCTCTAGGACCCTGAAGGCTCAGAGAAGGCTAGGGGAGGGAACCACTGACAGCGGTTAGAAGAAAAATGGCAGGCTCCGCTCAAGGCCATCCAGCCTCTTCTTTAACGTTGGATTGTTTTACCTCTGATATCCACTTTTTTTCCAAACAATGGTCTAAATGGCCATGTCACAAGGTCCCTGAAGGCTCAGAGAAGGCTAGGGGAGGGGAACCACTGGACAGCTGTTAGAAGAAAAATGGCAGGCTCCGCTCAAGGCCATCCAGCCTCTTCTTTAACGTTGGATTGTTTTACCTCTGATATCCACTTTTTTTCCAAACAATGGGCTAAATGGCCATGTCACAAGGTCCCTGAAGGCTCAGAGAAGGGTGGGGGAGGGGAGCCACTGGTCAGCTGTTAGAAGAGAGATGACAGTCTCCGCTCAAGGCCATCCAGACTGTTCTTTAACGTTGGATGGTTTTACCTCTGATATCCACTTTTTTTCCACACAATGTGCTAAATGGCCATGTCAAAAGAACCCTGAAGGCTCAGAGAAGGCTGGGGAAGGGGAGCCTCTGGACAGCTGTTAGAAGAGAGATGGCAGGCTCCGCTCCATGCCATCCAGCCTGTTCTTTAACGTTGGATTGTTTTACATCTGATATTCACTTTTTTCCACACAGTGGGCTAAATGGCCATGTCTCAAGGACCCTGAAGGCTCAGAGAAGACTATGGGAAGGGAACCACTGGACAGCTGTTAGAAGGGAAATGTCAAGCTCTGCTCAAGGCCTTCCAGCCTCTTCTTTAACGTTGGATTGTTTTACCTCTGATATCCACTTTTTTTCAACACAATGGGCTAAATGGCCATGTCACAAGGATCGTGAAGGCTCAGAGAAGGCTAGGGGAGAGGAGCCACTGGACAGCTGTTAGAAGAGAGATGGCAGGCTCCGCTCAAGGCCATCCAGACTGTTCTTTAACGTTGGATGTTTTACCTCTGATATCCACTTTTCTTCAACACAATAGGCAAAATGACCATGTCACAAGGACCGTGAAGGCTCAGAGAAGGCTAGGGGAGAGGAGCCACTGGGCAGCTGTTAGAAGAGAGATGGCAGGCTCCGCTCAAGGCCATCCAGCCTCTTCTTTAACGTTGGATTGTTTTACCTCTGATATCCACTTTTTTTCCAAACAATGGTCTAAATGGCCATGTCACAAGGTCCCTGAAGGCTCAGAGAAGGCTAGGGGAGGGGAACCACTGGACAGCTGTTAGAAGAAAAATGGCAGGCTCCGCTCAAGGCCATCCAGCCTCTTCTTTAACGTTGGATTGTTTTACCTCTGATATTCAATTTTTTTTCACACAATGTGCTAAATGGCCATGTCGCAAAGACCCTGAAGGCTCAGAGAAGGCTGGGGAAGGGGAGCCACTGGACAGCTGTTAGAAGAGAGATGGCATGCTCCGCTCAAGGCCATCCAGACTGTTCTTTAACGTTGGATTGTTTTACCTCTGATATCCACTTTTTTCCACACAATGTGCTAAATGGCCATGTCACAAGGACCCTGAAGGCTCAGAGAAGGCTGGGGAAGGGGAGCCACTGGACAGCTGTTAGAAGAGAGATGGTAGGCTCCGCTCAAGGCCATCCAGACTGTTCTTTAACGTTGGATTGTTTTACCTCTGATATCCACTTTTTTCGACACAATGTGCTAAATGGCCATGTCACAAGGACCCTGAAGGCTCAGAGAAGGCTAGGGGAGAGGATCCACTGGACAGCTGTTAGAAGAGAGATGGCAGGCTGCGCTCAAGGCCATTCAGACTGTTCTTTTACGTTGGATTGTTGTACCTCTGATATCCACTTTTTTTCCACACAATGTGCTAAATGGCCATATCAAAAGGACCCTGAAGCCTTACGGAAGGCTAGGGGAGGAGAACCACTGGACAGCTGTTAGAAGAGAGATGGCAGGCTTCGCTCAAGTCCTTCCAGACTGTTCTTTAACGTTGGATTGTTTTACCTCTGATATCCACTTTTTTTCCACACAATGGGCTAAGTGACCATGTCACAAGGACCGTGAACGCTCAGAGAAGGCTAGGGGAGAGGAGCCACTGGACAGCTGTTAGAAGAGAGATGGCAGGCTCCGCTCAAGGCCATCCAGACTGTTCTTTTACGTTGGATTGTTTTACCTCTGATATCCGCTTTTTTTCAACACAATGGGCTAAATGGCCATGTCACAAGGACCGTGAAGGCTCAGAGAAGGCTAGGGGAGAGGAGCCACTGGGCAGCTGTTAGAAGAGAGATGGCAGGCTCCGCTCAAGGCCATCCAGCCTCTTCTTTAACGTTGGATTGTTTTACCTCTGATATCCACTTTTTTTCCAAACAATGGTCTAAATGGCCATGTCACAAGGTCCCTGAAGGCTCAGAGAAGGCTAGGGGAGGGGAACCACTGGACAGCTGTTAGAAGAAAAATGGCAGGCTCCGCTCAAGGCCATCCAGCCTCTTCTTTAACGTTGGATTGTTTTACCTCTGATATCCACTTTTTTTCCAAACAATGGGCTAAATGGCCATGTCACAAGGTCGCTGAAGGCTCAGAGAAGGGTGGGGGAGGGGAACCACTGGACAGCTGTTAGAAGAAAAATGGCAGGCTCCGCTCAAGGCCATCCAGCCTCTTCTTTAACGTTGGATTGTTTTACCTCTGATATCCACTTTTTTTCCAAACAATGGTCTAAATGGCCATGTCACAAGGTCCCTGAAGGCTCAGAGAAGGCTAGGGGAGGGGAACCACTGGACAGCTGTTAGAAGAAAAATGGCAGGCTCCGCTCAAGGCCATCCAGCCTCTTCTTTAACGTTGGATTGTTTTACCTCTGATATCCACTTTTTTTCCAAACAATGGTCTAAATGGCCATGTCACAAGGTCCCTGAAGGCTCAGAGAAGGCTAGGGGAGGGGAACCACTGGACAGCTGTTAGAAGAAAAATGGCAGGCTCCGCTCAAGGCCATCCAGCCTCTTCTTTAACGTTGGATTGTTTTACCTCTGATATCCACTTTTTTTCCAAACAATGGTCTAAATGGCCATGTCACAAGGTCCCTGAAGGCTCAGAGAAGGCTAGGGGAGGGGAACCACTGGACAGCTGTTAGAAGAAAAATGGCAGGCTCCGCTCAAGGCCATCCAGCCTCTTCTTTAACGTTGGATTGTTTTACCTCTGATATCCACTTTTTTTCCAAACAATGGGCTAAATGGCCATGTCACAAGGTCCCTGAAGGCTCAGAGAAGGGTGGGGTAGGGGAGTCACTGGTCAGCTGTTAGAAGAGAGATGACAGTCTCCGCTCAAGGCCATCCGGACTGTTCCTTAACGTTGGATGGTTTTACCTCTGATATCCACTTTTTTTCGACGCAATGTGCTAAATGGCCATGTCACAAGGACCCTGAAGGCTCAGAGAAGGCTGGGGAAGGGGAGCCTCTGGACAGCTGTTAGAAGAGAGATGGCAGGCTCCGCTCAACGCCATCCAGCCTGTTCTTTAACGTTGGATTGTTTTACATCTGATATCCACTTTTTTTCCACACAGTGGGCTAAATGGCCATGTCTCAAGGACCCTGAAGGCTCAGAGAAGACTATGGGAAGGGAACCACTGGACAGCTGTTAGAAGAGAAATGGCAGGCTCCGCTCAAGGCCATCCAGCCTCTTCTTTTACGTTTGATTGTTTTACCTCTGATATCCACTTTTTTTCAACACAATGGGCTAAATGGCCATGTCACAAGGACCGTGAAGGCTCAGAGAAGGCTAGGGGAGAGGAGCCACTGGACAGCTGTTAGAAGAGAGATGGCAGGCTCCACTCAAGGCCATCCAGACTGTTCTTTAATGTTGGATTGTTTTACCTCTGATATCCACTTTTTTTCAACACAATAGGCTAAATGGCCATGTCACAAGGACCGTGAAGGCTGAGAAGGCTGGGGAAGGGGAGCGTCTGGACAGCTGTTAGAAGAGAGATGGCAGGCTCCGCTCAACGCCATCCAGCCTGTTCTTTAACGTTGGATTGTTTTACATCTGATATCCACTTTTTCTCCACACAGTGGGCTAAATGGCCATGTCTCAAGGACCCTGAAGGCTCAGAGAAGACTAGGGGAGGGGAACCACTGGACAGCTGTTAGAAGAGGAATGGCAGGCTCCGCTGAAGGCAATCCAGCCTCTTCTTTAACGTTCGATTGTTTTACCTCTGATATCCCCTTTTTTTCAACACAATGGGCTAAATGGCCATGTCACAAGGACCGTAAAGGCTCAAAGAAGGCTAGGGGAGGAGAGCCACTGGATAGCTGTTAGAAGAGAGATGGCAGGCTCCGCTCAAGGCCATCCAGACTGTTCTTTAAAGTTGGATTATTTTACATCTGATATCCACTTCTTTTCCACACAATGGGCTAAATGGCCATGTCTCAAGGACCCTGAAGGCTCAGAGAAGGCTAGGAGAGGGGAACCACTGGACAGCTGTTAGAAGAGAAATGGCAAGCTCCGCGCAAAGCCATCCAGCCTCTTCTTTAACGTTGGATTGTTTTACCTCTGATATCCACTTTTTGTCCAAACAATGGTCTAAATGGCCATGTCACAAGGTCCCTGAAGGCACCAGAAGGCTAGGGGAGGGGAAGCACTGGACAGCTGTTAGAAGAGAAATGGCAGGCTCCGCTGAAGGCAATCCAGCCTCTTCTTTAACGTTGGATTGTTTTACCTCTGATATCCCCTTTTTTTCAACACAATGGGCTAAATGGCCATGTCACAAGGACCGTGAAGGCTCAAAGAAGGCTAGGGGAGGAGAGCCACTGGATAGCTGTTAGAAGAGAGATGGCAGGCTCCACTCAAGACCATCCAGACTGTTCTTTAAAGTTGGATTATTTTAATTCTGATATCCACTTTTTTTCCACACAATGGGCTAAATGGCCATGTCACAAGGACCTTGAAGGATCAGAGAAGGCTAGGGGAGGGGAACCACTGGACAGCTGTTAGAAGAGAAATGGCAGGCTCCGCTCAAGGCCGTCCAGCCTCTTCTTTAACTTTGGATTGTTTGACCTCTGATATCCACTTGTTTTCAACACAATGGGCTAAATGGCCATGTCACAAGGACCGTGAAGTCTCAGAGAAGGCTAGGGGAGAGGAGCCACTGGACAGCTGTTAGAAGAGAGATTGCAGGCTCCGCTAAAGGCCATCCAGACTGTTCTTTAACGTTGGATTCTTTTACCTCTAATATCCACTTTTTTTCCACACAATGGACTAAATGGCCATGTCAGAAGGACCCTGAAGGATCAGAGAAGGCTGGGGAGGGGAGCCACTGGACAGCTGTTAGAAGAGAGATGGCAGGCTCTGCTCAACGCCATCAAGCCTGTTCTTTAACGTTGGATTGTTTTACATCTGTTATCCAATTTTTTTCCAAACAATGGGCTAAATGGCCATGTCACAAGGTCCCTGAAGTCTCAGAGAAGGCTAGGCGAGGGGAACCACTGGACAGCTGTTAGAAGGGAAATGGCAGGCTCCGCTCAAGGCCATCCAGCCTCTTCTTTAACTTTGGATTATTTGATCTCTGATATCCACTTTTTTTCAACACAATGGGCTAAATGGCCATGTCACAAGGACCGTGAAGGCTCAGAGAAGGCTAGGGGAGAGGAGCCACTGGACAGCTGTTAGAAGAGAGATTGCAGGCTCCGCTAAAGGCCATCCAGACTGTTCTTTAACGTTGGATTCTTTTACCTCTAATATCTACTTTTTTTCCACACAATGGGCTAAATGGCAATGTCACAAGGACCCTGAAGGCTCAGAGAAGGAAACGGGAGGGGAACCACTGGACAGCTGTTAGAAGAGAAATGGCAGGCTCCGCTCAAGGTCATCCAGCCTCTTCTTTAACGTTGGATTGTTTTATCTCTGATATCCACTTTTTTTATTCACAATGGGCTAAATGGCCATGTCACAAGGACCCTGAAGGCTCAGAGAAGGAAAGGGGAGGGGAGCTACTGGACACCTGTTAGAAGAGAAATGGCAGGCTCCGCTCAAGGCCATCCAGCCTCTTCCTTAACGTTGGGTTGTTTTACCTCTGATATCCACTTTTTTTCAACACAATGGGCTAAATGGCCATGTCACAAGGACCGTGAAGGCTCAGAGAAGGGTGGGGGAGGGGAGCCACTGGACAGCTGTTAGAAGAGAGATGGTAGGTTCCGCTCAAGGCCATCCAGACTGTTCTTTAACGTTGGATTGTTTTACCTCTGATATCCACTTTTTTTCCACACAATGTGCTAAATGGCCATGTCACAAGGACCCTGAAGGCTCAGAGAAGGCTGGGGGAGGGGAGCCACTGGACAGCTGTTAGAAGAGAGATGGCAGGCTCCGCTGAACGCCATCCAGCCTGTTCTTTAACGTTGGATTTTTTTACATCTGATATCCACTTTTTTTCCACACAATGGGCTAAATGGGCTTGTCTCAAGGACCCTGAAGGCTCAGAGAAGGCTAGGGGAGGGGAACCACTGGACAGCTGTTAGAAGAGAAATGGCAGGCTCCGCTCAAGACCATTCAGCCTCTTCTTTAACGTTGGATTGTTTTACCTCTGATATCCACTTTTTTTCCACACAATAGGCTAAATGGCCATGTCACAAGGACCCTGAAGGCTCAGAGAAGGAAACGGGAGGGGAACCACTGGACAGCTGTTAGAAGAGAAATGGCAGACTCCGCTCAAGGCCATCCAGCCTCTTCTTTAACGTTGGATTGTTTTACCTCTGATATCCACTTTTTTTCAACACAATGGAGTAAATGGCCATGTCACAAGGACCGTGAAGGCTCAGAGAAGGCTGGGGGACGGGAGCCACTGGACAGCTGTTAGACGAGAGATGGCAGGCTCTGCTCAAGGCCATCCAGACTGTTCTTTAACGTTGGATTATTTTACCTCTGATATTCACCTTTTTTCCACACAATGTGCTAAATGGCCATGTTACAAGGACCCTGAAGGCTCAGAGAAAGGTGGGGGAGGGGAGCCACTGGACAGCTGTTAGAAGAGAGATGGCAGGCTCCGCTCAAGGCCATCCAGACTGTTCTTTAACGTTGGATTGTTTTACCTCTGATATCCCCTTTTTTTCAACACAATGGGCTAAATGGCCATGTCACAAGGACCGTGAAGGCTCAAAGAAGGCTAGGGGAGGATAGCCACTGGATAGCTGTTAGAAGAGAGATGGCAGGCTCCGCTCAAGGCCATCCAGACTGTTCTTTAAAGTTGGATTATTTTAATACTGATATCCACTTTTTTTCCACACAATGGGCGAAATGGCCATGTCACAAGGACCCTGAAGGATCAGAGAAGGCTAGGGGAGGGGAACCACTGGACAGCTGTTAGAAGAGAAATGGCAGGCTCCGCTCAAGGCTGTCCAGCCTCTTCTTTAACTTTGGATTGTTTGACCTCTGATATCCACTTGTTTTCAACACAATGGGCTAAATGGCCATGTCACAAGGACCGTGAAGTCTCAGAGAAGGCTAGGGGAGAGGAGCCACTGGACAGCTGTTAGAAGAGAGATTGCAGGCTCCGCTCAAGGCCATCCAGACTGTTCTTTAACGTTGGATTCTTTTACCTCTAATATCCACTTTTTTTCCACACAATGGACTAAATGGCCATGTCAGAAGGACCCTGAAGGATCAGAGAAGGCTGGGGAGGGGAGCCACTGGACAGCTGTTAGAAGAGAGATGGCAGGCTCTCCTCAACGCCATCCAGCCTGTTCTTTAACGTTGGATTGCTTTACATCTGTTATCCAATTTTTTTCCAAACAATGGGCGAAATGGCCATGTCACAAGGTCCCTGAAGTCTCAGAGAAGGCTAGGCGAGGGGAACCACTGGACAGCTGTTAGAAGAGAGATGGCAGGCTCCACTCAAGGCCATCCAGACTGTTCTTTAAAGTTGGATTATTTTAATTCTGATATCCACTTTTTTCCACACAATGGGCTAAATGGCCATGTCACAAGGACCCTGAAGGATCAGAGAAGGCTGGGGAGGGGAGCCACTGGACAGCTGTTAGAAGAGAGATGGCAGGCTCTGCTCAACGCCATCCAGCCTGTTCTTTAACGTTGGATTGTTTTACATCTGTTATCCAATTTTTTTCCAAACAATGGGCTAAATGGCCATGTCACAAGGTCCCTGAAGTCTCAGAGAAGGCTAGGCGAGGGGAACCACTGGACAGCTGTTAGAAGGGAAATGGCAGGCTCCGCTCAAGGCCATCCAGCCTCTTCTTTAACTTTGGATTGTTTGATCTCTGATATCCACTTTTTTTCAACACAATGGGCTAAATGGCCATGTCACAAGGACCCTGAAGGATCAGAGAAGGCTGGGGAGAGGAGCCACTGGACAGCTGTTAGAAGAGAGATTGCAGGCTCCGCTAAAGGCCATCCAGACTGTTCTTTAACGTTGGATTCTTTTACCTCTAATATCTACTTTTTTTCCACACAATGTGCTAAATGGCCATGTCACCAGGACCCTGAAATCTCAGAGAAGGGTGGGGGAGGGGAGCCACTGGTCAGCTGTTAGAAGAGAGATGACAGTCTCCGCTCAAGGCCATCCAGCCTCTTCTTTAACCTTGGGTTGTTTTATCTCAAATATCCACTTTTTTTCAACACAATGGTCTAAATGGCCATGTCACAAGGACCGTGAAGGCTCAGAGAATGGTGGGGGAGGGGAGCCACTGGACAGCTGTTAGAAGAGAGATGGTAGGCTCCGCTCAAGGCCATCCAGACTGTTCTTTAACGTTGGATTGTTTTACCTCTGATATCCACTTTTTTCCCACACAATGTGCTAAATGGCCATGTCACAAGGACCCTGAAGGCTCAGAGAAGGCTAGGGGAGGGGAGCCACTGGACAGCTGTTAGAAGAGAGATGGCAGGCTCCGCTCAACGCCATGCAGCCTGTTCTTTAACGTTGGATTTTTTTACATCTGATATCCACTTTTTTTCCTCACAATGGGCTAAATGGGCTTGTCTCAAGGACCCTGAAGGCTCAGAGAAGGCTAGGGGAGGGGAACCACTGGACAGCTGTTAGAAGAGAAATGGCAATCTCCGCGCAAAGCCATCCAGCCTCTTCTTTAACGTTGGATTGTTTTACCTCTGATATCCACTTTTTTTCCAAACAATGGTCTAAATGGCCATGTCACAAGGTCCCTGAAGGCTCTGAGTAGGCTAGGGGAGGGGAAGCACTGGACAGCTGTTAGAAGAGAAATGGCAGGCTCCGCTGAAGGCAATCCAGCCTCTTCTTTAACGTTGGATTGTTTTACCTCTGATATCCACTTTTTTTCAACACAATGGGCTAAATGGCCATGTCACAAGGACCGTGAAGGCTCAAAGAAGGCTAGGGGAGGAGAGCCACTGGATAGCTGCTAGAAGAGAGATGGCAGGCTCCGCTCAAGGCCATCCAGACTGTTCTTTAAAGTTGGATTATTTTACCTCTGATATCCACTTTTTTTCCACACAATGGGCTAAATGGCCATGTCACAAGGACCCTGAAGGCTCAGAGAAGGAAACGAGAGGGGAACCACTGGACAGCTGTTAGAAGAGAAATGGCAGGCTCCGCTCAAGGCCATCCAGCCTCTTCTTTAACTTTGGAGTGTTTGACCTCTGATATCCACTTTTTTTCAACACAATGGGGTAAATGGCCATGTCACAAGGACCGTGAAGGCTAGGGGAGAGGAGCCACTGGACAGCTGTTAGAAGAGAGATTGCAGGCTCCGCTCAAGGCCATCCAGACTGTTCTTTAACGTTGGATTCTTTTACCTCTAATATCTACTTTTTTTCCACACAATGTGCTAAATGGCCATGTCACAAGGACCCTGAAGTCTCAGAGAAGGGTGGGGGAGGGGAGCCACTGGTCAGCTGTTAGAAGAGAGATGACAGTCTCCGCTCAAGGCCATCCAGACTGTTCTTCAACGTTGGATGGTTTTACCTCTGATATCCACTTTTTTTTTACACAATGTTCTAAATGGCCATGTCACAAGGACCCTGAAGGCTCAGAGAAGGCTGGGGGAGGGGAGCCACTGGACACCTGTTAGAAGAGAGATGGCAGGCTCCGCTCAACGCCATCCAGCCTGTTCTTTAACGTTGGATTGTTTTACATCTGATATCCACTTTTTTTCCACACAATGGGCTAAATGGCCATGTTTCAAGGACACTGAAGGCTCAGAGAAGGCTAGGGGAGGGGAACCACTGGACAGCTGTTAGAAGAGAAATGGCAGGCTCCGCTCAAGGCCATCGAGCCTCTTCTTTAACGTTGGATTGTTTTATCTCTGATATCCACTTTTTTTATTCACAATGGGCTAAATGGCCATGTCACAAGGACCCTGAAGGCTCAGAGAAGGAAAGGGGTGGGGAGCTACTGGACACCTGTTAGAAGAGAAATGGCATGCTCCGCTCAAGGCCATCCAGCCTCTTCCTTAACGTTGGGTTGTTTTACCTCTGATATCCACTTTTTTCAACACAATGGGCTAAATGGCCATGTCACAAGGACCGTGAAGGCTCAGAGAAGGGTGGGGGAGGGGAGCCACTGGACAGCTGTTAGAAGAGAGATGGTAGACTCCGCTCAAGGCCATCCAGACTGTTCTTTAACGTTGGATTGTTTTACCTCTGATATCCACTTTTTTTCCACACAATGTGCTAAATGGCCATGTCACAAGGACCCTGAAGGCTCAGAGAAGGCTAGAGGACAGGAGCCACTGGACAGCTGTTAGAAGAGTGATGGCAAGCTCCGCTCAAGGCTATCCAGACTGTTCTTTAACGTTGGATTGTTTTACCTCTAATATCAACTTTTTTTCTACACAATGTGCTAAATGGCCATGTCACAAGGACCCTGAAGTCTCAGAGAACGGTGGGGGAGGGGAGCCACTGGTCAGCTGTTATAAGAGAGATGACAGTCTCCGCTCAAGGCCATCCAGACTGTTCTTTAACGTTGAATTATTTTACCTCTGATATCCAGTTTTTTTCCACCCAATGTGCTAAATGGCCATGTCACAAGGACCCTAAAGTCTCAGAGAAGGATGGGGGACGGGAGCCACTGGACAGCTGTTAGAAGAGAGATGGCAGGCTCCGCTCAAGGCCGTCCAGACTGTTCTTAACGTTGGATTGTTTTACCTCTGATATCCACTTTTTTTCCACACAATGTGCTAAATGGCCATGTCACAAGGACCCTGAAGGCTCAGAGAATGCTAGGGGAGAGGAGAAACTGGACAGCTGTTAGAAGAGAGATGGCAGGCTCCGCTCAAGGTAATCCAGACTGTTCTTTAACGTTGAATTATTTTACCTCTAATATCCAATTTTTTTCCACACAATGTTCTAAATGGCCATGTCACAAGGACCCTGAAGTCTCAGAGAAGGGTGGGGGAGGAGAGCCATTGGTCAGCTGTTAGAAGAGAGATGACAGTCTCCGCTCAAGGCCATCCAGACTGTTCTTTAACGTTGGATTGTTTTACCTCTGATATCCAATTTTTTTCCACACAATTTGCTAAATGGGCATCTCACAAGGACCCTGAAAGCTCAGAGAAGGCTGGGGGAGGGGTGCCACTGGACAGCTGTTAGAAGAGAGATGGCAGGCTCCGCTCAAGGCCATCCAGACTGTTCTTTAACGTTGGATTTATTTACCTCTGATATCCACTTTTTTTCCATACAATGTGCTAAATGGCCATGTCTCAAGGACCCTGAAGGCTCAGAGAAGGCTGGGGGAGGGGAGCCACTGGACAGCTGTTAGAAGAGAGATGGCAGGCTCCGCTCAACGCCATCCAGCCTGTTCTTTAACGTTGGATTTTTTTACATCTGATATCCACTTTTTTTCCACACAATGGTCTGAATGGGCTTGTCTCAAGGACCCTGAAGGCTCAGAGAAGGCTAGGGGTGGGGAACCACTGGACAGCTGTTAGAAGAGAAATGGCAGGCTCCGCTCAAGGCCATCCAGCCTCTTCTTTAGCGTTGGATTATTTTACCTCTGATATCCAATTTTTTTCCACACAATGGGGTAAATGGCCATGTCACAAGGACCCTGAAAGCTCAGAGAAAGAAAGGGGAGGGGAACCACTGGACAGCTGTTAGAAGAGAAATGGCAGGCTCCGCTCAAGGCCATCCAGCCTCTTCTTTAACGTTGGATTGTTTTACCTCTGATATCCACTTTTTTTCAACACAATGGGGTAAATGGCCGTGTCACAAGGACCGTGAAGGCTCAGAGAAGGCTGGGGGACGGGAGCCACTGGACATCTGTTAGAAGAGAGATGGCAGGCTCCGCTCAAGGCCATCCAGACTGTTCTTTAACGTTGGATTGTTTTACCTTTGATATCCACTTTTTTTCCACACAATGTGCTAAATGGCCATGACACAAGGACCCTGAAGACTCAGAGAAAGCTAGGGGAGGTGAGCCACTGGACAGCTGTTAGAAGAGAGATGGCAGGCTCCGCTCAAGGCCATCCAGACTGTTCTTTAACGTTGGATTGTTTTACCTCTGATATCCACTTTTTTTCCACACAATGTGCTAAATGGCCATGTCACAAGGACCCTAAAGTCTCAGAGAAGGGTTGGGGAGGGAGCCACTGGACAACTGTTAGAAGAGAGATGGCAGGCTCCGCTCAAGACCGTCCAGACTGTTCTTTAACGTTGGATTGTTTTACCTCCGATATCCACTTTTTTTCCACACAATGTGCTAAATGGCCATGTCACAAGGACCCTGAAGGCTCAGAGAAGGCTGGGGGAGGGTAGCCACTGGACAGCAGTTAGAAGAGAGATGGCAGGCTCTGCTCAACGCCATCCAGCCTGTTCTTTAACGTTGGATTGTTTTACATCTGATATCCACTTTTTTTCCACACAATGGGCTAAATGGCCATGTCTCAAGGACCCTGAAGGCTCAGAGAAGGCTAGGGGAGGGGAACCACTGGACAGCTGTTAGAAGAGAAATGGCAGGCTCCCTCAAGGCCATCCACCCTCTTCTTTAACGTTGGATTGTTTTACCTCTGATATCCACTTTTTTCCACACAATGGGCTAAATGGCCATGTCACAAGGACCCTGAAGGCTCAGAGAAGGAAAGGGAATGGGAACCACTGGACAGCTGTTAGAAGAGAAATGGCAGGCTCCGCTCAAGGCCATCCAGCCTCTTCTTTAACGTTGGATTGTTTTACCTCTGATATCCACTTTTTTTCAACGCAATGGGCTAAATGGCCATGTCACAAGGACCGTGAAGGCTCAGAGAAGGCGAGGGGAGAGGAGCCACTGGACAGCTGTTAGAAGAGAGATGGCAGGCTCTGCTCAAGGCCATGCAGACTGTTCTTTAACGTTGGATTGTTTTACCTCTGATATCCACTTTTTTTCCACACAATGTGCTAAATGGCCAAGTCACAAGGACTCTGAAGGCTCAGAGAAGGTTAGGTGAGGGGAGCCACTGGACAGCTGTTAGAAGAGAGATGGCAGTCTCTGCTCAAGGCGATTCAGACTGTTCTTTAACGTTGGATTGTTTTACCTCTGATAAATTCTAATAATTGCTCTAGTAAAATCCTCAGGAACGATGTCTTTATCAAAAAATAGAAACCTCCTCAAGCAGCTGCTTGCCACAGAGGTCTGACAGGAGCCTCTCAGTTTATATGCCAAAGTAGATCTGCAAGGATGGCAGGACCTCAGCAGAAACACAACACATATATTCATGCCTTACCCAGGTACCTTAGATCAGTAACCAAGCGCGCTAACCACTTGGCATGGGACTGGAAGGTGACGGAAATTCTTACACTTATTACTTATTAATTCTCATGTTTTAAAATTTTTGGATATACTACAATATAACAATAGCAGTGTGTTGTAAAAAAAATTTAACAAAAATCGTTAATAATCTGTTCTTTACTCGGGGTTGTAAAAAGTTTACTTATTTTACTCAAATGGCATAATAAATCTTTGATAATGATTAAAATATGCTTTTTAAGTTTCAATTTATTTGTGATAGAATATCGCGATTAGCACTGGAGCTATTGTAAATTATTGAAAGCGCGCTTGGCTTCTGTTCTAAGGGACCTGGGTTTAAAGTGCTGGATGCTTGTCTTTTCTTGTGAGGTTCTGCCACCATCACAGACCATATATTATGGTATATACACAATCGTATCGGAATAATATGACCACTAACCTAATAATGGAAAGGGGGGGGGTCACATTTTTCTGATACAAATATGTAAATTGACAGGCTCCTATCAGATATCTGTGGCAAGCAGCTGCTTGAGAATGTATCTTTTTTTTTAAGGTAACTCTTTAAATACTAAGAATATTGATGAAAATGGAGACTTAGATTTTGTTCAGTACTTTATTTTTTGTTACGGTTATAGATAAAAAAAAATTAATAAAAAGTTCACAAATCATCGATTTTTGCTTTATATTTATATGAGGTATAATGGTCAGTTCACAATTGATATTTAAAGATTTATCAAAGCTTAAACACTACGTTCAGAATTGCTCTTAGGCAAAATTTTCCAGAAAAGTGAACACAGAAAACAGTTACCTAAAATAACGTAATTCTAAAATAATATAAAAGTTTCTTCAAATATCCTTAATGATGGATGAAAACTGGTGCTTTTTAAATTTCAGAAAACATTTATTTGCAGTGTTTCCTGTCAATGCTCCACTATTGTGATTTCTTTCAATAATTTTTAGAAATCAAGACTTCATTGGGGTTTTATTTTTTGTTCCATTTCTGTTAAAATTAAATTTTGAAATAAATTCTGGTGTCTCTTTTTCTGTAGAAGTGTTACTCACAAAGTTGTTCATGCAAGTGTCGAAATACTTTTCAAGAAATTGATGAAAATTATAAACTGAAAACCATTTGGAATACATTTATATGGTACTGCAGCGTTATAAAAATAAGATCGTCAGTCAATCATTTTATTTTTCTTACATTATTGTATTTAAAATTAACAAAAAATTTTTGGGATCATTTTTAAACTAAAAGCCGACGTCGGAAATCTCAATCAGAAAAGTCGATTATTCTCATCATTGAAAGGTAAATTTCAATACGCAATAAACTATAATTTACATATTCCATGGAGAGTCATTTATTTCCCACAAAGGATGCTTCCGTTTCATCTGTATCAGAAATCAAGCATTAAGTCTGCTCTGTTTTGACAAGATTTCGTCACATATTTCAAACTTGTGGCTTGTCTTCTCTACTTGGTAGAACATGTCATTAAAGCACGTTTCACTGAAGAATGAGAGCAAATTTAGTTTTTGAAATATTTCACTTTCTTGTGGCTTTTCTTTCTTCTGTACAAGGTATTGATTGTCGTGGTGTATATTTATGCAAATATCTTGTTAGCTAGTTCAGAGACACCTTTTATCTCTTGGAAGAAAATGCCCCCTGAGAATAAATCTTAATGCAAATCATTGTTTTTACCTAGTTCACAGAAATATAGCATCTCTTTTCCTGCAGTAATAATGGCAATTAACATTCTGTGGTCTTTGATTTTATATGAGGCTCCTTCGTTTGTCATTTCCTTATTGATATTCAAACCCAGGCACTGTCTTTAAACTTTCTTTCCATATTTCACAGACGTAACTTCTTTCAGAAAAAAAAATGCTGTCTGAAGGTAAGTTTTCAATCAAATTTCGTTAGATATTTTATATTAAGGTAGTTTTTCTGTGTGCCAGAAAATTCATTCAGCGGACGTGCCAGAAAATTCATTCAGCGGACCGATTTTTTATAAATTTAATTGTTAATATTTTTCATACTTGTGGTTTCGAGGCTTCGGAAATTGGATATTTAAACGAGCTTTCGGTGAAAATTTCTTCTCACGTATTTCACCGATATCTGGCTTCTCTTTCTATGTTACTGAAAGTAGAAAGAGAGATACAGCTGTATATATATATACTGTGTATTTTACATATATCAGGTAACTTTTTTTATGTAACACATATAGTACTTCAGCCCAAGCATTTGCAACATACTTAGTAGATATATGGGCCCTATTACTAGTTTATTACATAATGTAAACTGAGAGGAAATATGTGAAAAGTTTTTTGTGCATATTTTGAAATGCGTGGCACTTTTTCACTTTCAACTGAAAATAATATATTTTGTTCTGGAAAGTTTTTCTTAAAAATTTCAGACACACATAGGATCACATGATAATTCTTAACTTTTTTTGGATAAATTCCATGATAAATAGCATACAGAAATCTATCTTGTGTGTGTTAGCTATTGATAATAAAATTAATTTCAAGCCACAATTTTTTTGGCTACACATTTTAGAAATATGAGGCTCTACTTTTACAGCAAGCTGAAAATCTTACTTGGATTTTCAGTGAAACTTACTCCTATCGAATTTCACACCTATGTATCTGTTCTTTCATGTTTGTCACAAAACGAATCTAGAAGTCTCTCTGTAAATTTTTTCGTACATATTTTCCAGGAAATTCATGTCTTCCACGACACAAATTTTCAATAAAGCACTTTGTCTCACTACAAACATTTGCTACACATTTTACAACTGGATTAGCTTTATTTTTATGTTCCTCAAAAGATAACTTTCAACAATTATATTTCTGCAAATATTTAGTTGGATATTCTACAGATATGTAGTTTAATGCGTGAAAATGAATAACACTTTAGTTATCACTTTTGTGCATATTTCATGTTACACTCTCATGAGGTATATCATTCATGACACAAAAATGAATAATAATACAAGTTTTCTACGAATATTTCTTTATATATGTATATTTCATCACAATGTGCCATTTCATTTCTGCCTCTTTGAAAACAATATTAAAGGTACCTCTTTCAGTTTTTAACTTCGCTGCATATTTCACACATACCAGACCACTATTTTTATTTTTTTCTCCCCATATTATATAGAGGTTTTAGTTATATCACTAATCTTTCATATCACATAATGGATTTTTGCTCAGCTTTGATTGCATTTTTGTTTTAATTTTTGACAGTGGTTTTTCCTTTACATGTCCTGAAAATGCTTCTGATGCTTCATTTCCAAATTTCTTTTTGCATATTTCACATATATATATATGTGGGTGTTTTTGCCTTCTATGTGTCAGAATATGACTCTTTATTGTATATTCCTCTGCAAATTTTTCTCATTACATGTTTTACACACATACAGTTCTTCCCCTGTCTGTATGAGACAATGATTCCGTAGCATATAGATGTATTTATTCATTTTCCTCAGTGTGTCAGAAAATGATTGCTAGGTATAGATATCAGTGCTAATTTCATATTACATATTTCATATACATCCAGTTTTTCCCATGTGTGGAAAAAAATTAATTTTAAGGTTAGATATATTGTATTGACAAATTTTTTTACATATTTCACATACATTCAATTTTCAAACTGTGTATTAGAAAATAATCCTTAACTGCAGATTTCAATGATCTCCTATTGCATATTTCATATACATGCAGCTTTTCCTCTGTCAGATAATGGTTCCAAAGTGTAGATTTGTGTGCAAGTTTCTTTTTAAATATTTCACATTTATGCTTTGTGTGTAACAGAATATGATTCCTAAGTTTAGATATAGAGATAAATTTTTTATTACATACATCACATTATTACATACATACATGGCCTTTCCACTGTCTGTGTAAGAAAATGGTCCAGAAATGCAGCTTTGCATGCAAATTTCTTGTAAAATATTTCACATACATGTGGCATTGCTTTTGTGTGTGTAAGGAAATGGTGGCTAAGGTTATATTCAATGGAAATTTCTTATTGCAAATTTCACATATATGTGAAATTTGTCCAATATATGTGGGTTCTAAGGTTAGACATACTTACAAATTCATTTAGTCATATTTCATAAATGGGTTTTCCTTTTGTGTATAAGAAAATTGTTCTGAAGTTGAAATTTCCATGCAAATTTCTTATTACATATATCACATACATATGGGTTTTATGCTGTGTGTTAGAAAATGCTTCTGAAGTTGATAATTGCGTGCAAATTTCTTATTATGTATATCACATACATATGGGTTTTCCCCTCTGTTAGAAAATGGTTCTTAAGTTGATATTTGCATGTAAATTTGTTATTACGTATATCACATACATGTGGCTTTTACCCAGTGTGTATAAGTAAATGGTCTTGCAGGGCAGTTCTCTGTGCAAATTTCTTATTACATATATCACAAATATGTGGTTTTTCCCCTATGTGGGTCAGACAATGAACCTTAAAATTAGATTTCAGTGCAAATTTTCTATTACATACTTGACATACATGCAGTTTTTCCACTGTGTGTCAGAACATGCATCCTAAGGGCAGATTTCAGTGAAAATTTCTTATTACACATTTCACATAAATGTGGTTTTTCCCCTGCGTGTGTCAGAACATGCTTCCAAAGGTTAGATTTCAGTGCAAATTTCATAATACATACTTCACATACATGCGGTTTTTCCACTGTGTTTGTCAGAACATGCTTCCCAAGGGAAGATTTATGTGCATATTTCTTATTACATATTTCACTTACAAGTGGTTTTTCTCCTGTGGGTTTCAGAAAATGCTCCCTAAGAAGAGACATCCGTGCAAATTTCTTATTACATATTTCACATACATACGGTGTTTCCCCTGTGTGTGTGTCAGACATGTTTCCTAATGGTAGATTTCAAAGCAAATAACTCATTACATACTTCAGATACATGCGGTTATTCCCCTACGTGTGTCAGAACATGCTACCTAAGGGTAGATTTCAGTGAAAAATTCTTATTACATATTTCACATAAACGTGGGTTTTTTCCTGTGTGTCAGAAAATGCTCCCTAAGATTAAACATGTGTCAAAATTTCTTATTACATACTTCACATAAATGCAGTTTTCCACTGCCTATGTTAGAACATGCTTCCTAAGGGTAGATTTCAAAGCAAATATCTTATTACATACTTCACATACATGTCGTTTTTCCTCTGTGTATGTCAGAATATGCTTCCTAAGGTTAGATTTCAGTGCAAATTTCTTATTTCATACTTCTCATACGTAGTTTTCCCTCTGTGTTTGTCAGAACATGCTTCCTAAGGAAAGATTTATGTGCAAATTTCTTAATACATATTTCACATACATGTGGTTTTCTGCTGTGTCAGAAAATGCTCCCTAAGAGAAGACATCTGTGCAAATTTGTTACATATTTCACATTTATGTGGTTTTTTCCCCCTGTGTGTGTCAGAGTGGGTTGGGTTGTTTTACCTATGAGCAGCACTTTTTTGCACACCATGGGCTAAATGGCCAGGTCACATGGACCCCGAAGCCTCAGAGAAGGTTGGGGCAGGGGACCCACTGGAACAGCTATTGGGAGACAGATGGTAGCCTCCCGTCAAGCCCATCCAGCGTGTTCTTTAACGTGCACAGGGTATGGCTCTCCTGTACACGGGGCCACAGCTTAACGTCCCATCCGACGGATGGCGGCCTTTCCAAGCCCATCGGTGTCCCCTACTGACCGTGGGCAGGGCGGGGAATTGTGTGTCAGAACATACCTACTAACATAAAACATCTGCCCAAATTTCTTATTGCGTATTTAACATACATGCTGTTTTTCACCTGTGTGTCATATCATGCCTCCTAAGTTGAGACATCTGTCCAAATTTCTTATTACATATTTCACATATGTGGTTTTTCCACTGTGTGTGTCAGAAAATGCCTCCTAAGTTGAGACATCTGTCGAAATTTCTTATTACAGGTTTCACATACATGCGGTTTTTCTCCTGTGTGTGTCAGAACATGGTTCCTAAGGGCTGACTTCACTGCAAATTTCTTATTACATATTTCACATACATGCGATTTTTCCCCTGTGTGTCTCAGAAAATGCTCCCTAAGTTGAGACGTCTGTGCAAATTTCTTATTACATATTTCACATACATGTGGTTTTTCCCCTGTGTGTGTCAGTAAATGCTTTCTTAGATTAGACATCTGTGCAAATTTCTTATTACATATTTCACATACGTGTGGTTTTTCCCCTGTGTGTGTCAGAAAATGCCTCCTAAGATCAGATATCTCTGCAAATTTCTTCTTACATATTTCACATAAATGCGGTTTTTCCCCTGTGTGTGTCAGAAAATGCCTCCTAAGTTCAGACATCTGTCCAAATTTCTTATTACATATTTCACATATATGTGGTTTTTCCCGTGTGTGTGCCAGAAAATGCCTCCTAAGTTGAGTCATCTGTCCAAATCTCTTATTACATGTTTCACATACATGCGGATTTTCTCCCGTGTGTGTCAGAACATGGTTCCTAAGGGTTGACTTTACTGCAAACTTCTTATTACATATTTCACATATATGTGGTTTTTCCCCTGTGTGTGTCAGAACATGCTTCCCAAGGGAAGATTTCAGTGCAAATTTCTTATTACATATTTCACATACATGTGGCTTTTCCCCTGTGTGTGTCAGAAAATGATTTCTAAGATTAGACATCTGTCCAAATTTCTTATTACATATTTCACATATATGTGGTTTTTCGCCTGTGTGTGTCAGAAAATGCTTCCTAAGATCAGACATGTCTGCAAATTTCTTATTACATAATCCACATAAATGTGGTTTTTCCCCTGTGTGTGTCAGAACATGCTTCCGAAGGGAAGATTTCAGTGCAAATTTCTTATTACATATTTCACATGCATGTGGTTTTTCCCCTGTGTGTGTCAGAATATGCTTTTTAAGATCAGACATCTGTCCAAATTCCTTATTACATATTTCACATATATGTGATTTTTCCCCTATGTGTGTCAGAGCATGCTTCCTAAGGGTAGATTTCAGTTCAAATTTCTTATTACATATTTCACATACATGTGGCTTTTTTTCTGTGTATTTAAGAATATAACACCTAGAATTAGGTTTCTCTGATGATTCCTGTACACTCATTTTTAAAATGTGCTCATTCTTTCTTTGGAGAGTAAGAATGTGGTCCTTAAATCTGCATATGAAAGTTCTTCTTATATATTTCAGGGATATATGGCTTCACTTCTGTCTGTTCTATAATGAAATTTCAATGATCCTTTACTTGAAAATCTATTTTTACACATTATGTGGTTTTCGTATCACTTTATGAACCTTAAGATACCATTTATCAGCAAATTCCAAGTTATATATTTCACACTGATGTAGCTGCTCTCTCAAATGTGCGAAGTAATGATTACTTAGATGAGCCTCTTGTGTAAATTCTTCGCTACATATTTAACAGAGATGTGTCTTCTCTCCTCTGTGTGACAGATAATAGACCATAAATGAACTTTGTTCACTAATTTATTATTACACATACCGCAGACAGTTTTTCTTTTGTGAAATTAAAAATGGTATTCAAGATTCTGCTTTGTTTGAAATGAATTTTTTCATTTTTCACATATATGTGCTGTATTTTGTAGGAGAAAAATAAAAATGTCACATTCTTTCTTTCAAAACCTTTGTTTTGTACTTCACTATGTCCTCTCCTTATCGTGTGCCAAATAAAAGATTTTAAGAAAAGCTTTCTATACCAAATTTTTTTTTCTCCTTTCCCTGTGCATGAAAATGTTATTGAAGACTCTGAAGATTTGGTTCACTCTTATGTATTGTGATTGTAAAATACTGATATTAGAGCAGAAGCTTGTTTTTGAAACTTTCTTTGCATATTTCACTTATATATGACTTTCCTATGTATTAGAATACAGGTGCTGTTCAATCAATTTTCTCCATTACATAATATGACATCTGTAAAATTTCTGCATGTTACCTCAGAAGTGCTCTTTATATCTTTGTTTCTGGAAAAACTTCCTACACACACGAGTTTGTTCTGCTCACACTAATAGTTCCAACTCTGATTTCACTTTTTATACTTTCTCAAAAATATAAAGCATTTCTTTGCGTTCTTGTTAGTCCTTTATGACAAATATGAATTTTTTTTTTGTTCCAACTAAAGCAATTTATTATTCTACTTTATTCAGTCATTATTCACTGTATTTTATGCACACGAAGCATTTTTTAGTATTGAAAACATGACGCATATTTTGTCAATTTGCCAAAATATGTTCCATTTTAATGAATAATGAGACATATATATTTCTGTGTGAGGAAAACATAAATGTGAAAACACTTAGAATTTATTCTTTTCAAAGTACAGAATTTCGAACAGTAGTTAGTGTGAACCAAATGTTTCAACGAATTTTTTTTCAACTTCTCAAATTTTCTGCTTTCTGTCAGAGTTAATTTACATCGTATCTATATTGCAAGCTTCTTATGTTCCAATCATTTGGCTATATATACCTAGAAATGAAATAATGTAATCAGACACAAGAATAAGCAAAATATATACAATGAACAAAATTTAAACAAAGAGGATGAAAATTGTTTATTAATTTAGTGACCAGATTTTAACATTGGTAAAGCGGGACACCATGAGCGGTCACCATTGGTAAGCGGGACACCATATTTTATTGTTAGTTTATAAATTAAATTGATTGTTATAAAGTAACTATATTTGAATCCTGTTTCTTTCTAAATAATAACAATATTAACTTGTATTATTTTTCCTCTGAATTTGCCGTAAGTCGTAAGTATCAGTTTCAAGGCCGGCGCTAGACCTTTTGCCGCCACTATAAAATATAAATAATACGAGTACTGTCTGCTAAATTCAAGAAAATTTATGTATTTATGAAATAAATAAATAAATTACTTACCTAAATTATCTGAATAGCTGATTTGTTGACATCACTTGTTTAACTAGCACTAGCACGCAGTACGATGTGTATCATCTGAGAGACAGTTACAAAATGTTTTCGTCGTTGCCAATACCAAAAAATGCCATTGTTCATTAAGTCTAAACAATGGTGGTCGAATTCTAACAACTGATCAACAATGCGAACTTTGATAAGCAGTTCCCGATAATCAGTTCTCAACAATTATTTGTTATTATTAAAGTTTAACATTATAAAATTAACAAAAATAGTATAAAACTCATATTCTGGCAAAATAGCCACATGGCCGCCGAAAACCGTATATTCCCTTCCCGTTCTCCCGCCGTTCCCTAGCTTATCGTGCATTCTTTCCAAAAATCGGGACTTTTTTAAAATGCCGCAGGACAAATTGTTAAAAATCAGGACGTCTGGTCACTATATTTATTAATCCAATTAACTGGAGGGAGATTGCAAGCCAGGCTGGTATTCTGCCATTTGCAGTCTCTAGTCACAACTGTACAAACATTTATATTCTCCCCCCCTCTTACCCTGCTGTGGTGAGAAAGCAGAGAGTGATGGACTTGGTAAGTCCGTTGCCGTCTTCTTTCTTTGATGGAATGTGACAGCATCACACCAACTACAGTGAGAGGTGGTCAACGAATGTTAACTAATAGCCATCAAGAAAACTGTATCCTTAAAATGTAACTACAAAAAAAAGTTCCTGAAAAGACACCAGAAAAAAAATATTCTTAAAAAGTCACTATAAATAAAAAATTATATTCGTAAATAGCCACTAGAAAAATCTACTTTAAAAGACAGGCAAAATACAAGCCTGTATATTTAAAGAGCCACTGGCATAAAATTTACATTCCTAAGAAGGTTCTAGATAGATATCTATATTCTATGACCAATAGAAAAAGAAAAATATCCTTAAGTAGAGAACGAATATCACCTCTGGCACATATGGGTATCTCGTTTTCAAAGAGAATGAAGTTTTCCCCTTTCCTAATGTTTCATTCCATTAAAAGTTTTAATTTGAGCAAGCAGCTGATGGGAATAAATGCAAATAATATTTCATTAGTATTATAAAACATAAAAGTATTTGTCTTTTAATTCTTAAATCGAAAAAGTTGCATTTCCCACACCTCTGTCAGAAAAGTGGGTATATTATTGCTGTCAGTGGAATATCCCTCAAACGCTACCACAATTTTTTCAAAATTCTGTTCTATACATATTATTTGTAAAACTGGTTACAGTTGTTATTTTCACATTTAGTGAACTGTAAAGATATTATACTGAAATTACTAAATATTCGAAAAATGCAAATTATAATATTTCATCAGTACCAATTACACTAAAAAGTTTTCTAATTATCAGTTTCATTGTTTGCAAAGGAAACTTCATGACGTTCACATTCCACCATCAAAAGTCCATATTTCTGTAATTAATGCATTGTTGCAATATTCGGGATTCTAAAGGGTAGCTAGGCAAAAACTGTAAGGACAACTGTGTACCAATCCCTTGATGATGCACAGAACTGTAAGGTCTAGCACCTAATGTCCGACCTCACCTACTCATGGTGCAGGCTGTTAGTACCTTTCAAAGAGATATTCGTTTTTGGAAGGGAACAGAATGGGAAGGCTGACAACTAAGTGTGAGCTACTGATCTGGTCATTCGTAGCGACTTCTTTTTTCAACCCTACTGAGGAGTGGTCTACTTCACAGAGTCCTGGTGCTGATCACTTGCACCCACTGGACTGGTTTATGGATTTGAGGTTGATTATGGATCCTGGATTTGCTGCATTGGTGAAGGAAAAATCATTGAAATGAAGGAAATGCATTGGTGAAGGATCCTGGACTTGCTCTATTGAAGGAAAATCTGCTGCTATGTTTTCTGTTTGTTTGTAGGTTGCCAGCACGAAGTGAACAGAGGCATGGGATACCTTATATCAGATGGTGGATGATCCTGCTCAGAGGCCACCGCAGGTACCTGAACCCTCACTTAGCTAGTTCGGCATTGTCAATCCGAAACTGAACTAACTTGTCTCAGGCAGGCCATATGGCTCTTGAAAAGGACCAGTTGAAAATGTGGTACCTCAAGTTCCTACAGGCATTGGTGACTTCAGCCTTTAGTGGAGGAGGAACAGGTTTTTGCCCCATGCCTGCAGTCAGAGGGCTGTTTGATATTGTTGGCTCTATCTCTCTCAATAAACCTAGTTTGTGTAAAAATCCTAGTAATCATTTTCTCTCTGCAAGTTTGTGGAATGTGAGGACGTTATTTTCTTGATGTCCTCATGCAGGAATTCCAGCATTATAACCAAAATATTCTAGGCTTGCAAGAGAGCAGATGGACAGATAAAGGTGAGATACTCAAAAATAACTTTAAATTTCTCTTTTCAGGCAGGGAGGATGGAAAGAATCTCCCAGGTGTAAGTTTGCTTCTCAGCAGACACGCCAGTGATGCTCATCTAGGATATGACTGCATCAATGAAAGATTTCTTACAGCGAAATTTGAAACAAAAATTAAAGACCTGAGTGTCATCTGTTGTTATGTCCCCAGAGAGGACTCGGATGAGAATGAGAAGGATATGTTTTACAGCCGTTTCAAGATATTTTGAGTTCTGTGAAGAAAAGAGGTATTTGTCTTGTGCTTGGTCATTTCAATGCCATATATGGTACTGATTCTAATCTTTGGGTAACAGTTTTAGGTCCCTTTGGCATTGGTAGTTCCACCTTTCAAAATAGATACTCTCTTGTGGAAGTGAACGGAAGCAGAGGGCTGCCATATTAGTGTGGCCTACTGATCTGGACAACTATGGCTACTTTTCTTTCTTATTTTCCTACCCTGCTGAGGAGTGGCCAACCATACAGGGTTTTGGTCCTGTCCATATAAACCTACTGGACTGATATAAGGTTCTGAAATTGATTATGGATCCTGAATTTGCTATAATGCTGGGCTTATGTGGAGAGAAAATCTTCCACTGTGTTCTCTGTTTGTTTGTGGGTTGACAGCCCCAAATGAATAGATTCACAGGATATGTTTTATCACTGGTGGATAATCCTGAGCAAAAGTCATCACAGGCACCTGTAATCTTTGCTTCAGCTGGCATCATCAAATTCTATATTGGAGGAAGTCTTCCAGTATAGATGGGTTCAGCCTTTAGTGGTGGGGGAATGTGATGCCAGCGATTAGGGGAGTGTTTGATATTGTTGGCATTCGCTCTCTCAATAAACACAGTTTCTTTGAACATCCCACTAACCATTTTCTCTCCATAGGTAGTTGGAATGTGAGGACTCTGCACTTATTCTCTTGATTTCCTCAGACAAGAATTACTGTTATAATTTAGATACTCTGGGCTTGCAAGAGATCAGATGGACAGATAGAGTTCAGTTATTAAAAATAATCTTAAATTACTCTTTTCAGGGAGGGAAGATAATAAGCATCATGAAGGTGTGGGTCTGCTTCTCAGCAGGGGGTGATGCACTTCTAGGATATAAATGCATTAATGAAAAGTTCCTTATGGCAAAATTTCAGACAAGCATTAAACACTTGAATGTTATCTGCTGTTATGCCCCTTCCAAGGATACTTATGAGGATAAGGATAGGTTTTACAGACAACTTCAGGATGTTTTGAATTCTGTCAAGAAAGTAGTATTACCCTAGTTCTAGGTGACTTCAATGCCAAAGTTCGTACCGACTCTGACATTTGGGGAGAGATGATAAGCCCTTTTGTTATTGATAGCTGCAATGGAAACGGGCAACGTCTCCTACAGGTAAGTAAACTCAATTGTTTAATAATAACATTATTAAAAAACAGCATGACATACATAAGTACACATGAGTTTCACCAGATGGACTGCATAAGAATATGATTGATTATATATTAATTAACAACAAATGGGCTAGTTCTGTTAGGAATACCAGATCATATAGGGGAGCTGAAATTGGATCTGACCATTACCTTGTTAAAAGTATCTTGCAACTTAAACTTAAGAAGTGTTACCATAAGGTTAATAAATTTACCTTCAATTAATTGTAAGTTCACAGCAAAATAGCTGTGAATTAAAACAATATTTAATACACGATTAGTTATACAATGACTATCTCATGGTATGAGTTGTTACCATTGAATGGCAGAACTTACAGCTATCTTTAAAACAATAAAGGTTCACATTAATAGTCATAACGTTACCATTTCTCATGGAAAGTCCTGCTGGCTACAGCTGGTAAAGTGTCATGATATGATCCCTTTTTTGGTGCTGTCTTCGTTATCGGATGCAAGCAGAGATGAATGTAATCTTAGAAGTGATTATGAAAACGTAGCACATATGCTGTTGGTTCACAATTATTAATGTTCGTTGTATATATATATAATACTCCAGATGCCTGTCAAGAACTACGTTGATCTTAGAGGTGATATATTTCAATGGTATTGATGCTTGAAAATTTCAGAAGACTCATTGTTGTGATATACCCAAGCTCAGTGTAACGCTCCAAACAATGTAGAATACTTAACGTTTTATGCTCCGGATAGCTTTGACGGGCGCCAGGCAATCATTAGCAAATTGCCAAAATGTAGAATAAGTTGATTTAGGGTTCAAATGCCAGTGAGCGTTCATAGTAAGAGTCAAAAATGATTCTTAACAAATAAGAGTTAATATAAAAAAGATCCTAAATCAGCGTTGCTCAAGATAAAAACTATAGACTCAAAAGTTTGTAACATAACAAAATAGATTTATTTCCAAAATAAGTAACTCACCAAGACATCAATGAAGAAACTAAAATCTGTGCTATACGCACCTTACTACATCTCTCTGCTCTCTCTACCACTCTCCAGTGCAAGTGCTCTACTCTCAGTCCTTAGTCTCTAGTGCTTCTGCTCTACTGACTCAAGTGCCTCGCAGGACACGGTTTTGACAATAGGCCGGCGCATGCCGGGAAAGACATTTGCATACAATGACGAACGCAAGCTATGACGCAAGAGGGGGCGTGTCCTTGGCACGCGATTTAACGGTTACGGTCGGAAGTTCGGAGTTGCGCGTACGCAACTCCTAGAAACTTGAAAACGAGTGCTGTGATGCCGAAAAGGAAATAAAAATTCCCAAAATGATAAATATAACGTAAATTAAACAAAAACTGGTTAAGGTAAAGCAAAAGTGAATGATGGGGCATCACATCAGGAAAAAATTCGAGCTGCTTCCTGAGCTTGGGCATATCACAACAACGAGTCTGCTGAAAATTTCGAGTATTAAATATTGTTTCAATTTACCATTAATTCTGAAAAACCCAGTTATAGCTAAAGCTTACCATGATAGGTTACTTAGTCATTATGAGAGTCATGGTTTGCTTACTACTGAAGTTAAGGAATGATGGGACCATTTTAAACAGACTTTTTTGGAAACTAACAGTACTCTTTTAGGAAAAAAGGTGAAGAGAGGGCAGAATTATTTCAGTGATAAGGCACTTGAGCTCATTTCAGAAAGAATGAACTGCAGGAATGTCTTTAATCAATAACCTAATAGTCCTAATAGAAAGGATTACACAGAGCTTAATAAACGTGTAAAAGATCAGTTAGCTGCTGATAAGAATCTTGGGCTTGATGACTTGGCTGACAAAGCCGAGGAAGCAGTCAGACAGCACAACAGCAGAGAGCTGTACCAGACAGTTAATGTTTTGTGTGGTAGAAAACAGACAAGTATACAGGGATTGAAGGATAAACAAGATAAGATTATAGAAGGTGAGGATTCTCTCATGGCTAGGTGGGCTGAGCATTTCAGTGATGTCCTAAACAATGTCGTTAGTTCTACTCCCATTGTTTGCAGTGATGATACATTGGTGGCTTTAATATTGGCACTACAACACAATCCGAAGTTATTTTGGCTATTTCTAAACTTAAAATTCATAAATCCCCATGGGTAGATGAAATTACTAGAAAAATGGTTAGAGCTGGGAATGTTTCAGTTACCACTTGGATGACTGAAATTTTGAATATCTTTTATGATAAAGGTGTGGTTCCTAAGGATTTTACCAGACCTATTGTTATCCCTATTTTCAAAAAAGGTGATCGCAATTCTTGTGATAACTATAGGAAATTAGTCTACTCTCTGTTCTTTGCACGATTGTGCTTAATTGAATTAAGAATGTTGTTTACAGGAAATTGCGTGATGAGCAATGTGGATTCAGAAGTGGTAGGGAATCAGATATTTTCACTTAGGCAGATTCTTGAGAAATGTTTAGAGTTTCAGAAACCTTTTGTTGCTAGCATTGTTGATTTCAAAACGGCTTTCGACTCTGTTGATCATCATAATTTGTAGTTGATTGTGTGATCATAGGGTATAATAGACAAGTTAGGTAATATAATGAAGCTCTCTATAATAGCACTGAGTCATGTGTGAGAGTACCACCCCCAACAAAAACAAACTCGCAATACCAATATGAAAACCATTATTGAGACCCTCAAAAACATAATTATCTTAACCTAAAATATCAGTTTCTGAAATGTATTAATTCACTGAAAGCACCCCACTGATTATAATTATGAATTAATAGCCACAAATAGTGAAGCTCCCTTGACATACGCTGATCTTGGCGATTTCCCATAATCCCACACTCTCTCAACTTCCGTTACATGCAGATCGCATTACAGACCCCCGCACATCTGCCAACCACTCCGATCTTCAGAGCTGAGCCACTGGCATGTCAATTTATGGCACCCACCCCTCACCCATGCAGAACAACCAACTGACTCCTCTGCATCTGCTTAAGTTCCTCACATACCACCTGATGAAGTGCCAATAGAAAAGGCACGAAACACATGCCTTGAATCAGAAACCTTTTAAGCACACTATGCTATCAAAAGTATAAATGGTTATTTCATTCACCAAGGTGGGTAGACCATTGGCGGCCATCATCCTTATTTTAATCTCCACTGAGATATAACTTGCTGGCAAGAACGTCGAATTTTAAATTCCTCACCTAAAGCATCCCAGGAAGTTTCAGTTGCTACCCATCCTCTAAGGCATGGTACGTAAATCTCTCCTTAATAATTATTGATACTTGGTAGCATATTTCCATGTGTTCAAGTGCTTAAAAACATTTAAGAGTGTCATAGAGAATTAAATAACTTTAATTTTAATTACCGCACTATGTACCTCTACTATAATTTTTGTTAGAGTTGGTAAGGCTTGTAGCAATTGGTTTAGCTTTACTTCTGGTGTTTGACAAGGGTGCATTTTATCTCCTTTTCTCTTTAGTTTGGTTATTGATTATGTTATGCAAAATTCACTTCAAGGGAAAGATTTTGGCCTTAAATGGGCTGGAGATAAGAAAATTTCTGATTTAGATTGTGCTGGTGATTTAGCCCTTTTGGCAAATGATGTTGATGAGATGAACTCTTTCTTTCAAGTTGCTGATGAAACTGGTAGTAGAGTAGTTTGGTTATAAACAGAGAAAACTAAAGTGATGAAAATTGGTGAGGCAGGCTGTGATTCAGTTAATTTTAATGGTAGCAGTCTTGAGCACGTGTCACAGTTTAATTATCTTGGGAGCTATGTAACAGATACTGGTGATGTGCGGCATGAGATTAACAGAGAAATAGGAATTGCTGCGGGACTATTAGGAATCTTTGGAGAGTGTGGGGAAATAGGCGTATACACCTAAAGACTAAAATTAACCTATAATAGTTTGTTTTTTTCTAGGGTTAGTTATGGTAGTGAAACTTGGATGCTTTGTAAACAAGATATCAGGAAACGAGAAGCTTTTGATTCTAGATGCTTATGCAGTATCTTAGGCATTAGGTGGTACAACTTTGTAACTAATGATGAAGTTAGGCAAAAGAGTCGGGAACCTCATTTAAGCAGCATATTGTGCCAAGAGAGACTCTGTTGGTTTGGCCATGTTGCACGTATGGATAATTATAGATTGAAGTATAGGATTATGAACAGTATGCCTAAAGGCGTCAGAAAGTGGGAGACCTAGGATGCGGTGGGCTGACAATGTCAAACTGGACCTTTTTAGAATTGGTGTGCAGCGGCCAGATGCATCAGATGTAGCTGACAGACTTGCTTGGAGAACTAAATTACATGGTCTGGTTGGACCTTCATACCCCATGGCTGCTTGAGGATGATGATGACTATAAACACCAGGACATTAATAAATGTACATGGTATTCACCAGATGGGTTTCACAGGAATATGACAGATTATATTTTAATTAACAGCAAATAGGCTAGTTCAGTTAGGAATACCAGATTACACAGGGTAGCCGAAATTGGGTTTGATCATTATCTGGTCAAAAATGTTTTGCAGCTGAAGTTTAAGCAGTAAGAAATGTGCTCAGGTTAAAAAAATTAACTATAACACTGAATGGCGGAAATATCGAGAAATATTCAAACATACCATGATAGGCTACCTAGTCAATATGACAATAGTGGTTTGAATACTGCTGAAGTTGGGAAAGAATGGGAATAGTTTAAACAGGCTTTTCTTGAAACGAATAGTAGTCTTTTTGGTAAAAGGGTGCAGAAGAAACAAAATTATTTGACTGGTAAGGTTAGGGAACTTATTTCTGAAAGAAGGAAGTGCAAGATTAATACGAATAATCTATCCTTAATAAACGTGTAAACGATCAGTTAGCAGCTGGTAAAAAGCTTTGGCTTCATAACTTGGCTGACAAAGCTAAGGAAGCAGTTAGACAGCACAACAGCAGGGGGTTGTAGCAGATAATTAATGTTTTAAGTGGGAAGAAACAGACAGGTACAGAGGGATTGGGGGATAAACATGGCAAGGTGGTTGAAGGTGAGAATTCTGTGATGAGTAAATGGTCTGATCATTTCAGAGAGGTTGTAAATAATGTGATTATTTCTACTCCCATTGTTTCCACTAAGGATGGATGCATTACTGGTTTCTGCTGTCACATGTCCAATTGAAATTATGAATTTTTTGTTTGATTAAAATATTGTTCATAAGAATTTTACTAGACCTATTGTTGTCCCCAGTTTTTAAAAAGGATGATTGCGGTTCTTTTGATAATTGTAGCGGAATAATTTAACTTTCTGTTCCAGGAAAAGTACTTTGCATGATTATACTTAATAGAGTTAAGAATTTTGGTTCATGGACACCTGCATGATGAACAGTGCGGAATCAGAAGTGGTAGGGGATGTGGTAGGGGATGATATTTTCACTTAGTCAGATTCTTGAGAAAAGTTTAGAGTTTCAGAGACCTGAGGTTGCTAGCTTTATAGATTTCAAAAAGACTTTTGACTCTGTTGATCAACATGATTTGTGGTTGATTGTTAGTTCATATGGAATACCTGATAAGTTATTTAGTGTAATGAGAGCTGTCTATAATAACACTAAGTTGTGTGTGAGAATTTGTACTTCTTCCAACGATTGTCTCCTTTTCTCTTTAGTTATTGATTATCTAATGCGAAATTCTTTGCAAAGGAAAGATTTTGGCTTTAAATGATTTAGAGATTTCGAATTTTGTGATTTAGATTATGCAAATCATTTGGTCCTATTGGCTAATGATGTTGATGAGATGAATTCTTTCATTAGGGGTGTTCATGAGAATGATAATAGAGTAGGTTTGTTGAAAAACAGAAATAAAACTAAAGTGATGAAAATTGGTCAGATAGATAGTGCTTCAGTTGCTTTGAATGGCTGCATTCTTGAGCAAATGCCTGAATTTAATTATCTTGGGAGCTATGTAACAGATACTGGTGATGTGCAGTATGAGATAAATAGAAGAATAGGGACTGCCGCTGGGACTCTTAAGAATCTATGGAGAGTGCGGAAAAATAGGTGTATACATCTAAAGACTAAAATTAGAACGAACCAAACTATTATACAGACTAAGGTTAGCTTTGCTAGAGAAACATGGACCCTTTCTAAGCAGGATAACAAGAAACATGATGCTTTTAATTGTAGATGCCTACGCAGTATCTTGGGCATTAGGTGGTTTGACTTTGTAAATAATGATGAAGTTTAGTAGAAATCATCATTAACCTCTTTTGAACAGCATATTGTGCAGAGTGAGATGGATTGGTTTGGCCATGTTGCCAGTATACATAGCTGCAGATTAGCAAACAGAATTATGAACACTGTGCCGAAGGGTTTCGAAAAAAGGGGGGAGACCAAGGAAGAGATGGACAATGTCAAACAGGACTTTGCCAGAATTGGCCTAGAGTGGCCAAATGCAGCAACAGTAGCTCAGAAAATTGCACAGTAAACAGGAACGTAGCCCATGGCTGAATGAGGATGTTGTATGTATATATATGCATGCAATATTCATTTCAAATTTTGAAATTTTGAATCTTTTTCACCATTTGAGGGGGCAATTACAGTGTTCAAAAGATTCCAGAAGTGCGAATCATAATATTTTATCAATTGCTATGTAACCCAAACAAGATTTTTTTCACTTATCTCTAAATACAAGCAAATATCTGCTAAAACCATAAATTGTCCCGTTTTCTGCTAAAACCATAAATTGTCCCCCCCCCCCCCCAACCACCATGGGTGTAATAAGCTAACTCACTGTTACCAATGAAAATTTCATAATCTTCACATTCGACCTCCAAAATTTCTTGCATAAATACATTGTATCAACATTATTTCTAAATTATAAAATTTTTCTACCGTTAGAGGGTGCAGTTATAGTTCTAGGAATATTTTGAAAGAGTGAATTATAACATTTCATGAATTCCAATGTAACCCAAAAAGAATTTTTCATTTATCTCTCTAAAGAAACAATTATCTGCCAGTTGACAGTGGAAATTTCGTGACCTTTACATTCCACCACCAAAATTTCAATTTTCTAGCATAAATATATTGTTTGCAATATTCGTGTCAAATTTTGGAATTTCAATTTAATGTATTTGGAGTGTTACAGAGATTTCAACATAAAGTGACTTTTTCATTTATCTCTGCAAAGAACAATTTTCGATGTCTACAGACAGAAAGACGACAAAACGAATTAGTTACTTTACATCTCGTTTTCTTCAGTTACTTCTATCTTGGTTTCCCACTACTAAAATATAATACGTAAATATATATTTTTTTTCTCTACTATATTGCTATAGTTGCTTTTAATCTCGTTTTCTTTTTAAACGAGATAAAAAAGCAATATGAAAAGATATGCATACGAAAAATATATATATACCAACAAGCATGTTGAACAATGCGCCTATCAAGCCGTGCTGACGTCTGTTGGATGGCATTACTCCCTCTGCAATGCACACTAGAACCCTCATTTCATCACTGCTGCCAAGAGCATCCAACAGTTGGTCTATCACGATGAACATGCGCAGTGGCACGACATACAGTCCATCCAGCTTCACATAATTCATCCTCTCTCAAAAGCATCCAAATGGTGATAAACATGCCGATGGTGGGCCTGATTGGCATTGGCTCAACAATTTACAAAAGGAACCACCTAATCTCAACTGTTCACACGACTTCCACCTGCATAGACACAATGCCATCCTTGTTCCTTCTTGCACCTTTTTATCTTTTGAGCCACACATCATTTGCAAATCTCAACTGCACACACCTACCTTTCTATTTGCATCTTTATGCGACATGTCCTTCTAGGAGGGGCACTGTCAATGTCGAGCAGTGTATTTTTAAAGAACCAATGAAGGAGACTATTAAAATAAAAGAAAGAGCCACTACAAAATTTACCAGCAAGAGAAATTTGCAAGTCATAACCTGTACTTTCGTTTTATTAACTCAGAGTACTTGTGATGATGCACAGAACCAGCCGGGCTTAGCAGTTAAAGTCTGACCAAATTTTCTGATGGTGCAGACCATTAGTACCTTTCAAAAGAGATACTCTCTTTTTGTACGGAACAGAAGAGGAGGGCAGTCAATCAGTTTGGCCTATTGATTTGATCTCTTAGGGCTCCTTTTCTTTCCCACCCTGTTGAGGAGTAATCAACTACACAGACCTGATCAAATACACCAAACAGAATGGAATAATGGCTCTGAGCTTGTTTATAGATCCTGAATTTGCTGCATTGTTGGTTTCCTGTTGACGGAAAATCTTCCACTGTTTTCTGTTTGTTTATGGGTTGACAATCCCAATGAATAGATTCACATGATACAATTTATCAGCAAGTGGATAATCTTGGTCAGAGGGCCTTTGCAGGTACCTGAACTCTTGCTTCTATGGGGATCATCAAACTTACTTTTGATGAAGTCTTTCAGGATAGATGGGTTAAGTTTATAGTAGTGGGGGAACAGGTCTTTGCCCATGCCTGCGATTAGGGGGCTGTTTGATATTTTTGGTATCCCCTCTCTCAATAAACTTTGTTTCTGTAAACATTTCAGAAACAATTTTTCACCACAGGCAGTAGGAATGTGAGGACTCTGCACAGAGAGTATTGCCTTGATGGTTTCACACAAGAATTTCACTATTCTAACTAAGATGCTTTTGGCTTGCAAGAGACCACATGGACAGAAAGGTCATATACCTGAAAATAATCTTAAATTTCTCTTTCCAGTGAGAAACGATGGAAAGCATCTCTAAGTCGTAGGTTTGCTACTAAAAAGCAATGCTAGTGATGCACTTATGTGATATGAGTGCATTAATGAAAGGTATCTCATAGTTAAAATTTCAGGCAAGCATTAAAAAATGGAATGCTATCTGTTGTTATTCCTTTACTGTGAGTGCTCACTATAAATAAATAAATACCCCCTCAAGCAGCTGCTCACTAGAATTAGAAATATAGCTTTTATGGGCAACTTTAGGATGTTTTCAATTCTGTCAAGATAGGAGATATTTATCCCTTGTTCTAGGCAACTTCAATGCTAAAGTTGGTAACATACCATTGAGGAGGGCTGATAGGCCCATTGCCTTGGCATTTTTAACTGCCATGGCAATGGGCACTTAATCGTATGAGCAAATTAACACTTTTTTAAAATGCAACGACATACTAAGTACACATGTTTTTCACCAGATGGGCTGCATAAGAGACTAGCCTTTTTTTTCCCAGAGACACAGCATCTAGTAAACGAGATTTCAATAGTAATAATTTTGAGAGCTCATAAATAAAAAATAATAAATACCCCCTCAAGCAGCTGCTTACCACAGATGTCTGACAGGAGCATGTCAGTTAATATGCCATAGTACTAAACATTAACCACTTTTTAAGTCAATTTAATTTTAGAGGAAAAAATTATCTTGAGCCAGGTGGGATATGAACCCATGACCTCCAGATAACATGTGAAGTGCTCAAAACCACTGAGCTACCGGCCTCCAATCAAGATTTCTTCTAATTGACGATATGAACATTCTCAACCTATAGTACATATTCCATTATGTCTCGTATAGCCACTGTTCGGGCGATCTTAGCCACAATATGGCAAATAAATGCCTTGAAGATGGAAAGTGTGTCTTACATGTATACAATTGATTAACTAAGGCATTTATTTGCTGTAATGTGGCTAAGATCGCCCGAACAGCACCTATATGTGACATAATGGAATATGTACTATAGGTTGGGAATGTTCATACCATCAATTAGAGGAAATCTTGATTAGTGGCTCGTAGCTCAGTGGTTTAGAGCACCTGACATGTTATCAGGAGGTCATGGGTTCATATCCCACCTGTCTCAAGACAATTTTTTCCTCTAAAATTAAATCGACTTACAAAGTGGTTAATATTTCGCAAATACCAAGAAAGTCGATATTTATTCAATATTTAATGCCATAGTAGAAGGTCTGTGAGGTTGGCAGGACCTCAGGAGAAAAATTGGTTGTCCTGAGGCATAGGGGCGGGGATGGCTTAGGCGGAAGCACACCAGGCTTGTAATCTGTAATTCCCAGGTTCAAGTCCCAGCTGGGTCAGCGTTGAGATTTATCTCCGTAAAATTCCCCGCCCTGCCCATGGTCAGAAGGGGACACTGATGGGCTTGGAAAGGCCGCCGTCTGTCGGATGGGATGTTAAGCCGTGTCCCCATGTGCAGGAGAGCCATACCCTGTGCACGTTAAAGAACACGCTGGATGGCGTTGATGGGAGGCTACCATCTGTCTCCCAACAGCTATTCCAGTGGGTCCCCTCCCCCAACCTTCTCTGAGCCTTCGGGGTCCATGTGACCTGGCCATTTAGCCCATGGTGTGCAAAAAAGTGCCGCTCAGAGGTAAAACAACCCAACCTGAGGAATAAAATGAGCTTTTTCCAAATTCTGTGGAAATTTTTTGAAGTAATAATTATTATTTAAAAAAAAATTCTACTCTCATAAGGGCCTAGGGATCTATAGCACTCAACACCCTTACCAGTTCAGCACCTGCATATATAGTTGAAATTCAAATTGACAATTACCTTTATTAAAAGTGTGTTGGAACATTTACTTAAGAAGTGTTCTGCCAAGATTAAAAAAAGCGAACTTTAATACTGAAGCTTTGAAAGACACAGTAATAGCTAAAACTCACCTTGATTACTAGAGTCGAAGAAAAATGGGATCATTTTACGAAGGATTTTCTTGAAACTAACGCTACTATTTTGAATAAAATGGGGAAGAGGGCAAAATTATTTGAGAGATAAGGTACTGGAGCTTATTTTGGAAGGAAACAACTACAGAAATGTCCTTAATCAATACCCTACTATTCCTAATAGAAAGTGTTACAGAGAGTGTAATAAATGTATAAAGGATAAGGTAGCATCTGATAAGAATCTCTGGTGAGGTGCCTTAGCTGACATAGCCGTGGAAGCAGTTAGACAGCATAACAGTAGATAGCTGTACCACATAGTTAGGGTTTTGTGTTGTTAAGATAAGGTGAGGATTCAGTCATGGCTAGGTGAACTGAGTATTTCAGAGAAGTTCTAAACAATGTGTTTAGTTCATCTTCCATTGTTTGTAATTATGATAGATGCATTATTAGCTTTAATGTCTGCCTTATATCAGAGTACAAAGTTATTTTCGTTATTCCTAAACTTAAACTACATAAATACCCAGGGGCAGATGAAATTACTACTGAAATGCTCACAGCTGTCGATGTTTCTGTTACTATATAACTAATGAAAAATTTGAATTTTTTTTGTCATAAAAGCATTGTTTCTAAGGATTTCACTAGAGCAATCATTATTACAATTCTTTTTTTAAATTTGATCACAGTTTTTGTGATAACTATAGGGGTATCAGCCTACTTCCTGTTCCAGGTAAAATTCTTTGCATGATTTTGATTAATAGATTTAAGATTCTGGCTGACAAGTAATTGCAAGATGAGCAATATGAATTCAGAAGTGGTAGGAATGGTTACTAGCTTTGTAAATTTTAAAAAAGGCTTTTGTGTCTGGTGATTGTCATCAATTGATTGTGTGATCATATGGCATAGAAGACAAGTTATTTAACATAATGAAAGTTCTCTGTAATGACACTGCGTCATGTGTGAGGGTTGGTAAGGCTTGTAGCAATTGGCTTAGCATTGCTTCTGCTGTTGAACAAGGTGCATTTTTTTTATCCTTTTCTTTTTAGTTTTGTTATTATGTTATGCAAAATTCATTGCAAAGGTAAGATTTTAGGGGTAAATGGTGTACCTATCTCAAATTTCTGAATTATAGTATGCTGATGCTTTGGCCCTTTTTGAATATGATGATGAACTCTTTCATTCGAGCTGTTATGAGATTGTTAGTAGAGTAGGTTTGGTGATAAACTTAGAGAAAACTAAAGTGATGAAAATTGTTCAGACAGCCTGTGGTTCATTTAATTTGAATGGTCACACTCTTGAGCAGGAGTCTCATTGAAATTATTATTGGAGCTATATCAGAGATACTGGTGATGTATGGCATGAGATGAACAGAAAAATGTAGGAATTACTGTTGGGAATTTTGAAGATCTATGTAGAGTGTGAGAAATAGGCATATATGCCTGAATATTAAAATGTGATTGTATAAGAGGTTATTTTTTTTCTAGACTTAGCTATGGTAGTGAAATTTGTACCCTTTGCAAATAAAAAAAAAATCAAAACAGGAAACTCTTTTCTTTTCCCCTTTCGTTCATGGTTGTCCAGCTCTGGTGTATCAAGGTGGTTTTGGCTAGGCCTTGTG
Organism: Ryuthela nishihirai; assembly: GCA_038380435.1. NCBI lineage: Eukaryota > Metazoa > Arthropoda > Arachnida > Araneae > Heptathelidae > Ryuthela > Ryuthela nishihirai. Next base: position 1,395,588 of record JAWZYU010000029.1, on the reverse strand, counting down.
CAGAGTGGGAATCTGTAGGTTTGGCCATGTTGCCCTTATGGATAACAATAGTTTAGGGAATAGTGTTATAAACCATCCTACAGAAAATCCTATCCCTATCAACACTAAAACATATATAGAAAATTTCATTAACTCTCAATAAACTTATTCAGACAGACAATAAAAGCCTTATCAAAAACAGGCCTAGATCTAGAAAATATTAAGGAAGAGTGTGTGTATGGTAGCTAGGTAGTCAGTGGAAGGAGAGCTATGCAACCAATCCCCTGTGATGATGCATAGAACCGGCCAGGCCTAGCACCTAATGTCCAACCCCGCCTTCTCGTGGTGCAGACCGTTAGTACCTTTCAAAAGAGATACTCTCTTGTGGAAGTGAACGGAAGGGGAGGGCTGACAGATTAGTGTGGCCTACTGATCTGGACAACTATGGCTACTTTTCTTTTTTTTCTACCCTGCTGAGTGGTCAACCACACAGGGTCCTGGTGCTGACCATATAAACCCACTGGACTGGACAGATATATGGCTCTGAGCTTGATTATGGATCCTGATTTTGCTGCACTGGTGGGCTTCTGTGGAGGGAAAATCTTCCGCTGTGTTTCCTGTTTGTTTGTGGGTTGACAGCCCCAAGTGAATAGATTCACAGGATATGTTTATCAGCTGGTGGATAATCCTGAGCAGAGGTCATCGCAGGCACCTCAACTCTTTGCTGATATTGGCATCGTCAAATTCTACATTGGGGGAAGTCTTCCAGTGTAGATGGCTTCAGCCTTTAGTGGTGGGGGAACGGGTCTTTGCCCCATATCTGCGATTAGGGGGCTGTTTGATATTGTCGGCATTCCCTCTCTCAATAAACATAGTTTCTTTAAACATCCCACTAACCATTTTCTCTCCATAGGTAGTTGGAATGTGAGGACTCTGCACAGAGCTTTTTCTCTTGATGTCCTCACACAAGAATTCCACCATTATAATTTAGATATTCTCGGCTTGCAAGAGACCAGATGGACAGATAAAGGTCAGATTCTTAAAAATAATCTTAAATTTCTCTTTTTGGGGAGGGATGACAATAAGCATCACCAAGGCGTGGGTCTGCTTCTCAGCAGATACGCTAGTGATGCTCTTCTGGGATATGAGTGCATTAATGAAAGGTTTCTTACAGCAAAATTTCAGACAAGCGTTAAAGACTTGAATGTTATCTGCTGCTATGCCCCCACTGAGGATGCCGATGAGGATGAGAAGGATAGGTTTTATGAACAACTTCAGGATATTTTGAATTCTGTCAAGAAAGGAGATATTACCCTTGTTCTTGGTGACTTCAATGCCAAGGTTGGTACTGACTCTGACCTTTGGGGAGGAGTAATAGGCCCTTTTGGTATTGGTAGATGCAATGGCAATGGGCAACGTCTCCTACAGGTAAGTAAACTCAATGGATTCAGAATAACTAACACTTATTACAAGCACCGCGACATACATAAGTACACATGGGTTTCACCAGATGGGCTGCATAAGAATATGATTGATTATATATTAATTAACAGCAAATGGGCTAGTTCTGTTAGGAATACCAGGTCATATAGGGGAGCTGAAATTGGATCTGACCATTACCTTGTTAAAAGTGTCTTGCAACTTAAACTTAAAAAGTGTTGTGCTAGGATTAAAAATTTTGCTTTTAATACTGAAGCTCTGAAAGACCCAGTTATAGCCAAAGCTTACCATGATAGGTTACTTAGTCATTATGACAGTCATGGTATGCTTACTACTGAAGTTGAGGAAGAATGGGATCATTTCAAACAGGCTTTTTTGGACACTAACAGTACTCTTTTAGGAAAAAAAGGAACAGAAGAGACAGAATTATCTGAGTGATAAGGCACTTGAGCTTATTTCGGAAAGAGAGAACTGTAGGAATGTTCTTAATCAATACCCTATTAGTCCTAATAGAAAGCATTACAGAGACCTTAATAAACATGTAAAAGATCAGTTAGCTGCTGATAAGAATCTTTGGCTTGATGGTTTGGCTGACAAAGCCGAGGAAGCAGTTAGACAGCAGAACAGCAGAGAGTTGTATCAGATAGTTAATGTTTTATGTGGTAGAAAACGGACAGGTATACAGGGATTGGAGGATAAACAAGGTAAGGTTATAGAAGGTGAGGATTCTGTCATGGCTAGGTGGGCTGAGCATTTCAGTGATGCTCTAAACAATGTGGTTAGTTCTACTTCCATTATTTGCAATGATGATAGATGCACTGATGGCTTTAATGTTGGCTCTATAACACAATCTGAAGTTATTTTGGCTGTTTCTAAACTTAAACTTCATAAATCCCCAGCGGTAGATGAAATTACTACCGAAATGCTTAGAGCTGGGAATGTTTCGGTTACCACTTGGATGACTGAAATTCTGAATATCTTTTATGATAAAGACATGGTTCCTAAGGATTTTACCAGAGCTATTGTTATCCCTATTTTCAAAAAAGTTGATCGCAGTTCTTGTGATCTATAGGGGTATCAGCCTACTCTCTGTTCCAGGTAAAGTTCTTTCCATGATTGTGCTTAATAGAACTAAGAATCTGGTTGACAGGCAATTGCGTGATGAGCAATGTGGATTCAGAAGTGGTAGGGGATGTGTGGATCAGATATTTTCACTTAGGCAGATTCTTGAGAAATGTTTAGAGTTTCAGAAACCTTTGGTTGCTAGTTTTGTTGATTTCAAAAAGGCTTTCGACTCTGTTGATCGTCATAATTTGTGGTTGATTGTGAGTTCATATGGTATACCAGACAAATTAGTTAACATAATGAAAGCTCTCTATAATAACACTGAGTCGTGTGTGAGAGTTGGTAAGTCTTGTAGCAATTGGTTTAGCATTACTTCTGGTGTTCGACAAGGGTGCATTTTGTCTCCTTTTCTCTTTAGCTTGGTTATTGATTATGTTATGCGAAATTCACTTCAAGGGAAAGATTTTGGCGTTAAATGGACTGGAGATACGAAAATTTCTGATTTAGATTATGCTGATGATTTAGCCCTTTTGACAAATGATGTTCATGAGATGAACTCTTTCATTCGAGCTGTTGATGAGGCTGGTAGTAGAGTAGGTTTGGTTATAAACAGAGAAAAAACTAAAGTGATGAAAATTGGTTAGGCAGGCTGTGATTCAGTTAATCTGAATGGTTGCAGTCTTGAGCAGGTGTCACAGTTTAATTATCTTGGGAGCTATGTAAAATGGTGATGTGCGGCATGAGATTAACAGAAGAATAGGGATTGCTGCCGGGACTTTTAAGAACCTATGGAGAGTGTGGAGAAATAGGCTTATACACCTAAAGACTAAAATTAGACTGTATAATAGTTTGGTTCTTTCTAGGGTTAGTTATGGTAGTGAAACTTGGACACTTTGTAAACAAGATAACAGGAAACTAGATGCTTTTGATTCCAGATGCTTACGCAGTATCTTGGGTATTAGGTGGTTCAACTTTGTAACTAATGATGAGGTTAGGCAAGGGAGTTTGCAACCTCCTTTAAGCAGCATATTGTGCAGAGAGAGACTCCGCTGGTTTGGCCATGTTGCCCGTATGGATAATTATAGATTGGCGAATAGGGTTATGAACAGTGTGCCTAGAGGCCTCAGAAGGAGGGGGAGACCTAGGATGCGGTGGACTGACAATGTCAAACAGGACCTTGTTAGAATTGGTGTGCAGTGGCCGGATGCAGCAGATGTAGCTCAGGACAGATATGCTTGGAGAATTAAACTGCGCGGTCTGGTTGGACCTCCGTAGCCCATGGCTGCTTGATGATGATGATGATGATGATGATGATGATGATGATGATGATGATGATGATGATGATGATGATGATGTGTATGGCTAGAAAAGAGATTTCCTTTGAAGAAAGATATTTCCTATTCAGGCAATCTAGCCACAAGCGGCATTCGATTTGCCATATAGATGGAATGCATGTCTTACAAGTATGCTAGTGATAAACAATGAAATAAACTCGACATATTCAATATCTTCTAATAAATGGGCACTTTGAAGTCAATTCAATTTTAGAGGAAAAATTGTCTTGATCCGGGTGGGATACAAACCCATATGACCTCCTAATAACATGTCAGGTGCTCTGGACCACTGAGCTACCGGCTGCCGATCAAGATCTCCTCTAACTAACGCAATGAATATTTCTATTATGTCATATATAGGCTAAAATTTGAGTTGACTTCAAAGTGCTGATTTATTGGTAGATATTGAATATGTCAAGTTTATCCCATTATTTATCACTAGCATACTTCTGAGACATGCTTTCCATCTATATGGCAAATAGAAAGCCAATTGTGGCTAGATGCCTGAATAGCGCCTATATGCGACATAACAGAAATGTTCATAGCATTCGTTAGAGGAGATCTTGATCGGAAGCCGCTACCTCAGTGGTCCAGAGCACCTGACATGTTATTAGGAGGTCATGGGTTCATATCCCACCCGGCTCAAGATAATTTTTCCTCTAGAATTTGAATCGACTTCAAAGTGCTGATTTATTAGTAGATATCACATGCAGTTTCTGTAAACATGCACTATTTTCTCACTACAGGAGATGGAATGTGAGGACTCTACACAGAGATTATTATCTTGATGTTCTCACAAAAGAATTCTACCATTATAACTGAGATATTTTTGGTTTGCAAGAGACCACATGGACAGAAAGGTCAGATACCCTAACCTTAAATTTCTCTTTCCAGTGAGGAAAGGTGAAAAGCATCTCTAAGTCATAGGTTTACTTCTCGTGAGATATAAGTGCATTAACAAAAGGCATAGCCAAGTTAAAATTTCAGGCAGGCATTAAAAACTGGAATGTTATCTGTTGTTATGCCCCAACTGAGAGGGCCAACTAGGATTAGAAAGATAGTTTTTATGGGCAACTTTAGGATGTTTTCAATTCTGTCAAGAAAGGAGATATTACTCTTGTTCTAGGTGACTTCAATATTAAAGTTGGTACTGATTCTGACCTTTGAGGAGGGCTGATAGGTCACTTTGTATTGGTAGCTGCAATGGGAAAGTCTTCTTCAAATAAATAAATGCAATGGTTTCAGAATAACTACCACTTTTTACAAACACCATGACATACATAGTACAAATGTTTTTCACCCACCAGATGGGCTGTACATGAGCAAATGGCCTAGTGCTGTTAGGTTGTTTTACCTCTGAGTGGGACTCTTTTGGACACCATGGGCTAAATCACCAGTCCTTGAAGGCTCAGAGAATGTTGGGCAAGGGGACCCACTGGAACAGCTGTTGAGAAACAGATGGTAGCTTTCTGTCAAGGCCATCCAGCATGTTCTTTAACGTGCACATGGTATGGCTGTCCTACACATGGAGCCATGGTTTAACATTCCATCCAATGGAGGCAGCATTTCCAAACCTTTGGTGTCCCCTATTGACCATGGACAGGGCGGGAGTTTTGTAGAGATAAGTTCTGTTAAGAGCACCAGGTCATATACACAGGGGCAGACTGGCCCATGTTTTGAAAGGTGCAGCCTGAAATTCAGCTTCTTTTTCAAGATTTCAAAAGTTATTCTTTTGAGAGCTCATACTTGAAGCCTAAAAAGGATTTCCCCCCAATTCTGTGGAAATTCTTTGAAGTAATATTATTATTATTCAAAAAAAACCTGCTCTCATGAGGTTGTAAGAGAACTTATCACTTGGTGCCCATAAAGCTACAGCACTCAACTCTCCTTACCAGTCTGCACTTGTATATAGGGCAGCTAAAATTTGATCTGATCATTACCTATATTAAAAGTGTTGTGGTAAGGTTAAAAAAGTAAACTTTAACATTGAAACTCTGAAAGACCCAGTTATAGCTTAAGTTTACCATGATACATTACTTAGTGATTATGACAATCAAAGTTTGCTTCCTTAGTTGAAGAAGAATGGGACTATTTTGAGGAGGATTTTCTTGAAGCTAATAGTACTGTTTTGGGTAAAAAGGTGCAGAGGAGGCAAAATTATTTGAATGATAAGGCACTAGAACTTATTTTGGAAGGAAACAACTGCAGGAATGTCCTTAATCAGTACCCTACAATCCCTAACAGAAAGCATTAGGGAGAGCTTAATAAACAAGTAAAGGATTGGGTAGCAGCTGATAAGAATCTTTGGCTGACATAGCCGTGGAAGCAGCTAGACAGCATAACAACTGACAGCTGTACCAATTAGTTAATGTTTTGTGCTGTTAAGGTAAGGTTATTGAAGGTGATGATTTTATCATGGCTAAGTGGGCTGAGCATTTCAGTGATGTTCTAAACAATGTGGTTAGTCCTACTCCCATTCTTTGTAATGATGATAGATGTAGACCATTACATCTGATGTGACCATTACATCTGAGTTATTTTACACAGTCTGAGTTATTTTAGCTGTTTCTAAAACTGAACAACATAAATCACCAAGGGTAGATGAAATTACCACAGAAATGCTTAGAGCTGGGAATGTTATGGTTACTACATGGATGACTGAAGTTCTGAATATCTTTTATCATAAAGGCATGGTTCCTAAGGATTTTAACAGAGCTAATATTATCCCTATTTTCAAAAAGGTGATTGCAGTTCTTGTGATAACTATAGGTGTATCAGCCTACTCTATGTTAAAGGAAAAGCTATTACATATTTGTGTTTAATAGAATTAAAAATATGGTTGACAGCCAATTGCATGATGAGAAATGTGGATTCATAAATGGTAGGGGATCAGTTCAAAGTTATTTAATGTAATGAAAATTCTCTATAATGACACTGAGTCATGTGTGAGAGTTGATAAGGCTTGTAGCAATTGGCTTAGTAATGCTTCTGATGTTTGTTAAGGGTGCATTTTGTCTCCTTTCCTCTTTGGTTAATGGTTATGCTATGCAAAATTGATTGTAAGGATAACATTTTGGGGGTAAATGGTCTACAGGTCTGAAAATTCTGAGTTATAGTGTGCTGGTGATTTAGCCCTTTTGGCAAATGATGATGATGATGAACTCTTTCATTCAAGTTCTTGATGAGACCTGGTAATAGAGTAGGCTTGGTGATAAACAGAAAGAAAAGTAAAGTGATGAAAATTGGTCAGGCAGGCTGTGATTCATTTAATCTAAATGGTCACACTGTTGAGCAGGTGTCTCAGTTGAATTATTTTTGGAGCTATATCAGAGATTCTGATCATGTTTAGCATGAGATAAACAAAAAAAATAGGGATTACTGTTTTGAATTTTGTCAGACTATAATATTTTGGTTTTTCCAGATTTAGTTATGGTAGTGATACTTTGACCCTTTTGCAAACAATATAACATGAAACTTGATACCATAAATAAAGAAATCTAAAATCTAAAAGATAAGGTATCTAAAAGATAACCTTAACTTTTAGATTTTACATGCTTACACAGTATCCTGTGGCCCAGGTAGTTGAACTTTGTAAGCTGGCCTGGACCTAGGCAAAAGTCAAGAGAGGGGGGGGCAAGAAACACATTTGAGCAAAAAAAATGTAAAAAGAGGGAAAGAGGGTGTCAGACTCTAGATATAGAATGCAGTATATTATATAGCCCCCCCCCCCCCTCCATGTTACAGTTTTAAAAAAATATCATTGAAAAGTGGATGAAATATAAATTAGTTCAAAAATTTATTTGCCTCTTTTTCCCTTATTCACCTCCTGAAAGGGTGGTTAGACTCCCCCCCTCCCCCCTTTATCAGGCGATGTTTGTAATGACGAAGTTAGTCAAAGGAGTCGGCAGCTCCTTTGAATAACATATTGTGCAGAGTGGGAGTCTGCTGGTTTGGCCATGTTGTCCGTATGGTATAGTGACCAACGTCCCGCTTTTGGCGGGACAGTCCCGATTTTTAACAATTTGTCCCGCGTCCCGCTGCGTTTTAAAAAAGTCCCGATTTTTGGAAAGAATGCACGACGAGCTAGGGAACGGCGGGAGAATGGTAAGGGAATATACGGTTTTCGGCGGCCATGTGGCTATTTCGCCAGGACATGAGTTTTATATTATTTTTGTTAATTTTATAATGTTAAACTTTAATAATAACAAATAATTGTTGAGAACTGATTATCGAGAACTGCTTATCAAAGTTCGCATTGTTGATCAGTTGTTAGAATTCGACCACCATTGTTTAGACTTAATGAACAATGGCATTTTTTGGTATTGGCAACGACGAAAACATTTTGTAACTGTCTCTCAGATGATACACACCGTACTGCGTGCTAGTGCTAGTTAAACAAGTGATGTCAACAAATCAGCTATTCAGATAATTTAGGTGAGTAATTTATTTATTTATTTCATAAATTTTCTGAATTTAGCAGACAGTACTTGTATTATTTATATTTTATAGTGGCGGCAAAAAGTCTAGCGCCGGCCTTGTAAGTGACACTTACGACTTACATTACGGCAAATTCAGAGGAAAAATAATACAAGTTAGTATTGTTATTATTTAGAAAGAAATATAGGATTAAAATTAAAATAATTTTTAAAATATAGTTACTTTATAACAATCAAATTAATTTAATTTATAAACTAACAATAAAATATGGTGTCCCGCTTACCAATGGTAACCGCTCATGGTGTCCCGCTTTACCAATGTTAAAATCTGGTCACTAAACCGTATGGATAACTATAGATTAGGGAATAGGGTTTTGATCTATCCTATAGAAAATCATATCCCTATCAACAACCAAATATCATATAGAAAACTGCATTGACTCTCAATAGATCAGTAAACTCATTCAAACAGCCGATAAGAACACTGAAATCATATGTGTGAGAGTTGGTATGTCTTGCAGCGATTGGCTTAGCATTGCTAGTGGAGTTAGACAAGGGTGAATTTTGTTTGGCTATTGATCATTTTATGTGAAATTCACTGTAAGGGAAAGATTTTGGCCTTAAATGCTCCAGAGATTTCAAAACCTCTGATTTAGATTATGCAGGTGATTTGGCCTTGTTGGCTACTGATGTTAATGAGATGAATTCATTCATTAGGGCTGTCGATGAGATTGGTAATAGAGTAGGTTTGGTGATAAACAAAGAAACAACTAAAGTGATTAAAACAGGCAGATGGTGTTTCAGTTGCTTTCAATGGCTGTACTATTGAGCTAGTGTCTCAGTTGATTTATCTTGGGAGCTATGTAACAGACACTAGTGATGTGTGGTATGAGATAAGTAGAAGAATAGGGATTGCCACTGGGAGTTTTAAGAATCTATGGAGAGTATGAAAAAATAGGCATATACACTTAAAGACTAAAATTAGGCTGTATAATACTTTGGTTCTTTCTAAGGTTAGTTATGGTAGCGAAACATGGACCCTTTGTAAGCAGGATAACAAGAAACTTGATGCCTTTGATTCTAGATGCTTAAGCAGTATCTTGGCATTAGGTGGTTTGATTTTCTAAGTAATTTTGAGGTTAGAAGGAGTCATCAACCTCTTTTGAGCAGCATATTGTACAGAGAGAGACTGCATTGGTTTGGCCATGTTGCCCGTATGCATAGGTGCAGATTGCCAGAGAGGATTATGAACAGTGTGCCTAAGGTTATCAGAAAAAAGGGGGAGAAGTAGGATGCAATGGGCAGACAATGTCAAGCAGGACCTTGTTAGAATTGGCCTAGAGTGGCCAAATGCAGCAGATGTAACTCAAAAAAGAAACGTCTGGAGAGAAAAATTATATAGTCTGTCGTTTTCTTTGAAAATGATATAAATAAACTGCGATTACAAACCTAAAAATGAAGAACATTATGCACAATTCACAGCAAGGTCACATTATAAAAGAGGCCCAAGGAACTGTATAATCGCAGGAGAGAAAAAACGGCCAATAAACAAGAATATCATAGGCGACAAATTGATATCAACAATGCTCAGGTGAAAGTAAGCAGCACGCCGAAAGAAAAAAATATGGTAATGTTATTAGTATCTGCTAAAAAATTTTAATTGCAATTTTTTTAAGGTCACAGTTTAAAGAGTGATCTGCAAATTAGAAATCTCAATGTCCCACATCTCCCATTAAACATGCATTAATATTTATTAATGTAAATTACACCATGATTATTACTAATTTTAAAAGAAATAAAATCAAACTAGATATAAATCATCTGTGATATGACACACCTAAGGTGCAAAATTTAAGTATGTATAGAAGAAATAAATCTGAATCATGAGTCAAACAAATTTCTGCCCCTCCTGCACTGAAAAACTCTGAACTTTAGACCTAAAACCATCCATACCTTGAAAACTCACCATCATACTCTACGCTTTTAACCTTTTCACCTACATTACCTCTAGCACCTGATTTATGCTCTGTCCCCATTCGTGACGTCATCTAGTAACCTAAGTGATTTAAAGTGCAGAAATACCCTTATGCACAATCAAAATTAACATGGTGTGCGGTGTTTTTATTTTCGAAAATATCAATTTCAACTGCTTCTGTTAAGAGGGAGGGAGGTTTAGGGGGTGAACTCCAAAAATACCTTGAGGAAAAAAATAAAAAAATTAATGAGTTGTGTGAAGTGTTGAAATTGTTCAGTTATACAATTAAAAGGACCTTCTTGCTCAGAAATTAATTACAAATAACATAAAATTCTCTGTCATTGAGCAATATAATTTTAAAGTTTATCCTTCAAACATTTGCATGTTAAAAATTTTTAGGAGAAAACTCAGAAGCTTTTCGGAGGAAAGACAACGTTCTATCTTCAGTGAAGTGATGCCATGTAGTGACGTTAGGTCTGTTTAGACAAAGAGCTTCTTTCTACGTGTCATGAAGGGCGATTCCAGAGTCTCGGTTGCAGGTGGGGATGGACGAGGTAATTATTTCAATATCCTCCTGCACTATGGTTCCGTAGAAAGTGGATGCATGTGCAAGCAGTGTCGCATGCTCCCAGTCTCTTGTTCCCTGTGTTGTACTGCTAGTTCGGCGGCAGCCATTGTTAGCTACTTTTGGCTGACATCAGTTTGATGCTCTGCAAATCTCTCTTGTAAAGAATGTATGGTTTTGTCGATGTAGTAAACAATGGAATTATCTGGTAAATGAAGGGGAAATTGGTATATGCTTGATTTTTGAATTAGGCTAAATTTGACCCTGTCCCTTTTGATTAATTTCTTCAAATTTGGAGCAGGGCTCTAAGCAATTTTGATATTTTGGGTTCAGAGTAATTTGCGGACTGAATCACATAGGACAGGAACGTAAGAAATAGGTCAGGCAAAGGTTGTACATTTGGGGTCAGTGATTGGGAGGAGAGCCGAATCTCTTCTGTTTTTGTTTCTATATTTACTGATTAATTTGTCTATGGTTGAGTTGTAGCCATGGGAAGCAGCAATGGAATGGATGTTTCGAATTTCTTTTTCAAGCAGCTGCTCGTTTGAAGACACAGCGAAAGCCCTATGTGTGAGAGAACAGAAGGCTGCAATTTTGTATGCCCATTGGGTACATGAGTCTATGCGTATGACAGAGGGGATGTAGGTAGGCTTTCAGTATACTGACCTCATCAAGGCTCCTGAATCATCTTTTTGGATGAAAACCTCTAAATTAGGGATGGCATTGTTGCCATTCCGAATTAAAAATATATCGTCGACATAGTGACACCAGAAGAAGGGTAAAATTGCTGCTGAATTGAATAATTTTGTTTTGGGATTTCTTTTAAATCTTGAAACAAATCAAGGACAATCTTGGATAGGATATCAGAAAGGGGTGAGCCCATGGGGGGGGGGGCTGAGTCCTGCCTGTAGATTTGTTTGCCGAACTGGAAATAGTTTTTTTCGGTGACGAGTTTTAGAGCCTCATGGCATTGATTTCGGGATGGGAATATTTTTCCATTTCAATAATTTTTGTCCGAAACAACATGACCGCATCTAAAACTGGAGTGGATGAGAATATCTAAAATAATTTCTCAAATAATTTACAAAAATGATCCAGAGTCAATATTTTGGTGTTTTGTTTTATGAGCTAGAAGTCCTTTTCAATGAGCCACAAAATTTATTATTTTTATTTTATAGGAAGCAAAGTTTTAGGGTCAAATTTTACCAGAACACTTCTGTGTTGCATCATGCAAATTGAAGTAAAGCAGATAAATGACTATGTAATCATTTGTCCAATATTTTAGGGCAAAGCCAATTTAAAAAAAATTTCAAAACCCATTTTCATTTAATTTTTTTCCTGTCCTCTAAAAGCACTGTATTTTTTATATCAAATAAAAATCATATGGTGTTCCCACTAATTTTCATAAATATTTCTAATATTAGTTCATGTGATTGAGAAAATAAAAATGTATAACTCTATCATTTAGAATTATGCATTATCAAATGTACTAAATTATTAGGGTGGGAGTGACTCAGTCAGTAGCGCACCAGGCTTCTAATCTGTGGTTCCCAGGTTCGAATCCCAGCTCAGTCAGCATTGAGAATTATCTCCGCAAAATTCCCCGCTCTGCCCACGTATGGGACACTGATGGGCTTGGAATAGACCATCGTCCGTCGGACGGGACTTTAAGCTATTGCCCGTGTGTGGGAGAGCCATGCTCTGTGAACGTTAAAGAACACGCCGGATGGTCTTGATGGGAGGCTACCATCTGTCACCCAACAGCTATTCCAGTGAGTCCCCTCCTCTCCCTCAACCTTCTCTGAGCCTTCGAGTGCCCCTCTGAGGTAAAACCCAACTAAATCATTAAAAATTTCTTTAATTATTGTGAACCAGCTAATGGCAGTACCAAGCTGAAAACACTGGCTCTCATCCGATCACTGAAGTTAAGCAGCTTTGGGGCAGTCAGTACTTGGGAGGGTGACCATCTGGGAACAACTGCGTCCAGTTAGCAAAAAATCTACTGCGGACCCACCATCTTCGCAGATTCTTCTACTATGGTGTATTAAACTGACAGGCTCCTGTCAGACCTCTGTGGCAAGCAGCTGCTTGAGGAGGAATTTATTTATTTTTTTATTGTAAACCGCTGAAAAATTAGGAATGTTTTCTGGAATTCTATTCTTTCAATAATACCTTGCATTTAAATAAAATTAATGGATGCATATAATGTTTTATTTTTCAGCTTTTTTGAATATTTACTACATTTTGAAGCACGAATTTACATGCAACAGCATAAAATTAACCATTTTAATAAATGATTGAGGCACAAATGGTATTATTGAAAAAAAATTGCCAGAATATGTTTTTGAATAAATCTTGCTCTCCTCGAAAAAGAAAAAAAGGTCAGTATAAATGAGAATTTTGTTTAGAATTGTCAAAAAAGAAAAAAAAATTTTTCTTGTCTATGATTTCATCCGTGTTTATTAAAGTTTGGAATTATAATTGAAAAGAAAGATTAAAGCTTTAACGTTTTCATCTCTGGAATTTTAAATTTCTGCGAAGTTATTATTTACAGTTTTATTACCCAATAAAATTTTGGCAGACATGCAGTATCAGGCCAAAGTATATATTTTTAAATACTAATAATCATTTATATTTATGGCAACTTTGTCAGAATTTTATTTTTAATGCAATGACACAATTCCATACTTCTTGTTCATTAAATGACGAAATTTGTAGTTGAATTGGGTTTCAGTTTTAGTATTTTGGGTAGAAAATTAACTGATCATTAACAAAAAGATCGCAGTTAATTGTCATATCTAGTTCATTATGTGGTCATTAGATGGCAGCACAAGTAGTGTACACATTTCGAAGATTTTGTATTTCAAATATGAGATTTAAAAAAAATAAAAAACAAATACCACCTCAAGCAACTGCTTCCCACAGAGGTTAAAGTTTATTAAAACTTACCTTCTACCCTATGGTATCACCGAGTTACAGGATCGTTACACGGTCACATACACTCTAGTTCCATAATGCACCATCAAATTAATCCATCCTAATATAGTTTCGTAGCAAACAAAAGATAACTTGTTTCGAAATTAAAAAACTGGAACTTCCTACATTATTTTCTATGTTCCGTTTCAGTGGCTCCGTTTAATGAACACAATAACTTCGTTGCAACTTTGAAAAATATGTTGGCGTAACCTGCTGCTTTTAGTCTGCTACATTATAGGAACATATCACGAAATTCTTTATCACAAACTTCTTTGTCACGGCCAGGGAAAAGGTGTTCTATTAGTGGAAGTAATGTTTTGTTCCTTCTTTTCATCAAATTTCCTACACATTCTTTGTTTTCATGGACGTAGTTCTCTTTATCGAGTGAATTGTTTACTTTTCGACAAATTGAGGTAGTTTGTTTTCTTCATTTAATTTCGAAATTGTAAAATAAATTCGAAATATTTTATTCTATAAAGTAGGCAAGAATGACTTTGTATTTTAAAGTTCCAGTGTATTGTAATTCATATATATATGTAATGATATTATTAACTTAGAGCGCTTACTCGTTTCAGAAAAGTTTCATTGGAGCATTTGTTTGAAAAAAACTTGACACGTTTGCTGCAGTGGAATGAAGTAGGATCTGTGCCATAGGATGTCTCCGTAAGCACGCTCTGAATGGATTAAGCTCAAATCTCAAGCTGGATCTGCTGGGAACGAAAATTTTCGACATTACCCGAGACCTGATGAAAAGAAAAAGAAATTTCTCTAACAAAAAAAACTAAAAATAATTGGAAAATGATGGCCCATACTATTTTTCAATTCTTTGCATTACAGTCTAATATAAAGTTTAAATTAGCAGACCATTCCCAATCAGCTGGAGCTAGAGGCCTCTCCTGTTCCAGACGCTTGAAACCGGTTTAATCCAATGGTTTAACCATGATCGAAAGCTGTAGGTTACGTCCACAGAGCCACAAGGATGACTCAGACAGATGTAAGTACAAATTTTCATAATACTGCTTCCCATGCAGATGCGTTTTTATCATTAGCTTAATGATTTGAGATTATTAAAAAATAAGGAAAAAAGCTATTTCTAAAAACGGACAAATATTTAAGTATTGTAATATATTGGTTTCTAATGCTACTTGATAAAAAGTCGCAGTGTGCATTAATGTAGGCATCAACTGATTTCCTGCGCCACATGTATTGCCTTTAAACTCTGTGTAAAGCTACTGCAGATTTTTGGTTCTTCACCCCTTAACATGGCCCCATGACTGTCCCGCCAATCAGAACAGATGCCGTCTCTGGTACCCGTATATAGCTCTGTGTCTAAGACCCCCATTAATGCTATTTTTTCTTGTGCATCTTCATTTGAAGTCATTAAAATTGTTTCCTGATTCCTAGAAGCCTTTAAATGCAGTGTGAGCAATTGGGAGGATTTTGGAAACTGGGAAAATGATACCGAAGGAGTGGCATATGAAATGAGCAAGAAAACTTCCCTTCTAAGGTGTAAAAATAATATTGATTTCCTCATAAATGCAACTTCGCTCTTTCAGTGACTAGAGGGCGCTCGGGTTCTGGACTGTAGAAAAGCTCCATATGGAAACAAAGCTGAAAGAACTTGGTTACGTCATATATCATTTTCCGAAGTACTGACTGCAAAGAGGTAGTATTTGTCAGTTTCATATGAACCCATTTTACGATGAAAAAATTATATATATATATAATATTTTATATATATAATACTAGGTCATATACGGGAGCTGAAATTGTGTCTCATCATTGCCTTCTTAAAATGTCTTCCGACTTAAACTTAAGAACTGTTGTGCTAAGGTTAAATATTTACCTTTAATTCTGAAAGCTTACCATGACTTAGTCATTATAAGAGTCATAGTTTGTTTACTACTGAAGTTGAGGAAAAATGTGACCATTTTAAACAGGCTTTTTTGTAAGCCAACGGTACTCTTTTAACAAAAAAGAGCAGAGGAGACAGAATTATTTGAGTGAATAGGTACTTGAACTTATTTCATAAAGAAAGAACTGCAGGAATGTCCTTAATACACTACTAGTCCTAATAAAAAGGATTAGAGAGAGCTTAATAAACATGTAAAGGATCAGTTAGCTGCTGATAACAATCTTTGACTTGATGGCTTGGCTGACAAAGCCGAGGAAGCAATTAGACACCACAATAGCAGAGAGTTCTACCAGATAGTTAATGACTTATGTGGGAGAAAACGGACAGGTATACAACGATTGCAGGATAAACAAGTTAAGGTTATAGAAAGTGTGAATTTTGTCATGGCTATGTGGGCTGAGCATCCCAGTATTGTTCTAAAAAATGTGATTAATTCTACTCCCATTGTTTGCAATAATGATAGTTGTATTGTTGGCTTTAATGTTGGCCCTATAACATAATCTTAAGTTATTTTGGATATTTCTAAACTTAAACTTCATAATATACCAGTGGTAGATGAAATTTCTACGGAAATGCTTAGAGCTGGGAATGTATCGTTTACCATTTGGATGAGTGGAATTTTGAATATCTTTTATGATACAGGCATTGTCCCTAATGATCTTCCCAGAGCTATTATTATCCCTATTTTGAAAAAAGGTGATCGCAGTTCTTGTGATAAGTAAAGCAGTATCAGCCTATTTTCCAGCTAAAATTCTTTGCATGATTGTGTTTAATAGAATTAAGAATCTGGCAGACAGGCAATTGTATGACGAGCAACATAGATTCGGAATTTTTTGGGGATGTTTAGATCACATATTTTCACTCAGGCAGATTCTTGAGAAATGTTCAGAATTTCAGAAACCTTTGGTTACTAGCTTTGTTGATATCTAAAAGGCATTTTGTTTCTGTTGTTCATCATAATTTGGTTGATTGTGAGATTGTGAGGCATGCCACAAAAGTTAGTTCAAATAATGAAAGCTCTCTATAATAGCAGTGAGTCTTGAGTGAGATTGGTAAGCCTGTAACAATTGGTTTAGCATTACTTCTGGTGTTCGACAAGGGTGCATTTTATCTCCCTTTCTTTTTAGTTTGGTTATTGATTGTTATGCAAATTCACTACAAGGAAAAGGTTTTGGCCTCAAATGGTCTGGAAATCTCAGAATTTCTGATTTAGATTATGCTGATGATTTAGCATTTTTGGCAAATGATATTGATGAGACGAACTCTTTCATTTGAGCTGTTGATGAGACTGGTAGTAGGGTAGGTTTGGTTATAAACAGACAAAAAACTAAAGTGATGAAAATTGGTCAGGTAGGCTGTGATTCAGTTAATCTGTATGGTTGCAGCCTTCAGCAGGTGTCATAGTTTAATTATCTTGGGAGTTATGTAACAGATACTGGTGATGTGCAGCATGAGATTAACAGATGAATAGGGATTGCTGGCAGGACTTTTAAAAATCTATTGAGAGTGTGGAAAAATAGGGATATACACTTAAAGTTTAAAATTAGACTTTATAATAGTTTGGTTGTTTCTAGGATTAGTTATGGTAGTGAAACTCGGACACTTTGTAAACAAGATAACAGGAAACTAGATGCTTTTGATTCCAGATGCTTACGCAGTATCTTGGGCATTAGGTGGTTCAACTTTGAAACTAATGATGAGGTTAGGCAAAGGAGTTTGCAACCTCCTTTAAGCAACATATTGTGCAGAGAGAGACTCCGTTGGTTTGGCCATGTTGCCCATATGAATGATTATAGATTGCGAATAGGGTTATGAACAGTGTGCCTAAAGGCCTCGGAAACAGGGGGAGAACTAGAATGCGGTGGGCAGACAATGTCAAACAGGACCTTGTTAGAATTGGTGTGCAGTAGGTAGATGCAGATGTCGCTCAGGACAGATATGCTTAGAAACTAAATTGCATGTTCTAGTTGGACCTCTGTATCGCATAACTGCTTGAGGATGATGATTATTTAGAAATTCAAAGAATTATTAAAAAACCTAAAAAAAAGAGCAAACATATCAACCAAATAAATTCCTTGGTGTCCAATGTTAAAAAAATTATTTAATAATTTAGTATAATTAAATAATTACGAATTATAAATATTATAGTTATGTGTTATTAAATCCCCAATCACATCAACTAAAAAAGAAAATTTAGCAAAATTAGTTGGAAGAAAATAGTTTTTAGTTGCTAACAAAAATAAAGGACTTTAAAGGACATTGCCAATAAAAGGGCAACAACATTTCTCTGAATGTTTTTGTAAATATCTACAAGCAGAACGCCTTAATATTGGGACGAATGGTCATTGTAGCCAATTTCCATTCGGGATTCATTATGTATGATGCAACACAGAACTTTCCTGCTAAAGGTTTTCTTCCATATCTATGTCATTTGTAGAAAAAGAAATAAAAATTCTCCTTTTATCATCTTTTTAATGCAAAAGAACTTTTTGCCCTTAAAATCAAATCATCGATGTATTGACTCTGGCTTGTTACTTCCAATTCTAGGAGAAATATTATTAGTTTCATAAGAGAAATAATTTTTCTATTCACAATAACAAGAAATAAATACCCTCTCACCCTCAGGCAGCTGCTTGGCACAGAGGTCTTACAGGATTTCGGTTGGGTTGGGTTCTTTTACCTCTGAGCGGCACTTTTTTTGCAAACCATGGGCTAAATGGCCAGGTCACAAGGACCCGGAAGGCTCAGAGAAGGTTGGGGGAGTGGACCCATTCGAGCAGCTGTTAGGAGACAGATGGTAACCTTCCGTTAAGGCTATCTACCGAGTTCTCTAACGTTGGTTTGTTTTACCTTTGAGCGGCACTTTTTTGTACACCATGGGCTAAATGGCCAGATCACAAGGACCCCAAAGATTCAGAGAATGTTGGGGGAGGGGACCCACTGGAAAAGTTGTAGGGAGTCAGATGGTAGCCTCCTCTCAAAGCCATCCAGGCTGTTCCTTAACGTTGGAATGTTTTACCTCTGAGCGGCACTTTTTTGCACACCATGGGCTAAATAGTCAGGTCACAAGGACCCTGAAGAGTCAGAGAAGATTGGGGAAAGGGACCCACTAGACAGTTGTTGGGAGACAGATGGTAGCATCCCGTCAAAGCCATCCTGCGTGTTCTTTAACGTTGGATTGTTTTACCTCTGAGCGGTAGTTTTTTGCACACCATGGGCTAAATGGACAGGTCATAAGGACCCTGAAGACTCAGAGAAGGTTGGGGGAGGGCACCCATTGGAACAGTTGTTGGGAGAGAGATGGTAGCCTCTTGTCAAAGCCATCCAGTGTGGTCTTTAACGTTGGATTGTTTTACATCTGAGCAGCACCTTTTTGCACATCATGGGCTAAATGGCCAGGTCACAAGAACCCCGAAGATAAAGAGAACGTTTAGGGAGGGGACCCACTGGAACAGTTAATGGGAGTCACATGGTAGCCTCAGGTCAAGGCCATCCAGCGTGTTCTTTAACGTTGGATTGTTTTACATCTGAGCGGCACTTTTTTGAACATCATGAGCTAAATGGCCAGGTCACAAGGACCCCGAAGACTCAGAGAAGGTAGTGGGAGGGCACCCAATGGAACAGTTGTTGGGAGACAGATGGTAGACTCCCGTCAAAGCTATCCAGCGTGTTCTTTAACGTTGGATTGTTTTACCTCTGAGCGGCACTTTTTTGCACACCATGGGCTAAATGGCCAGGTCACAAGGACCCCAAAGATTCAGAGAATGTTGGGGGAGGGGACCCACTGCAACAGTTGTTGGGAGTCAGATTTTAGCCTCCTCTCAAGGCCATCCAGCCTGTTCTTTAACGTTGGAATGTTTTACCTCTGAGCGGGCACTTTTTTGAACACCATGGGCTAAATGGTCAGGTCACAAGGACCCTGAAGACTCAGAGAAGATTGGGGGAGGGGACCCACTAGAACAGTTGTTGGGAGACAGATGGTAGCATCCCGTCAAGACCATCCTGCGTGTTCTTTAACGTTGGATCGTTTTACCTCTCAGCTGCAGTTTTTTGCACACCATGGGCTAATTCGACAGGTCACAAGGACCCTGAAGACACAGAGAACGTTTAAAGAAGGGACCCACTGGAATTGTTGATGGGAGTCAGATGGTAGCCTCCGGTCAAGGCCATCCAGCGTGTTCTTTAACGTTGGATTGTTTAACCTCTCAGCGGCACTTTTTTGAACATCATGAGCTAAATGGCCAGGTCATAAGGACCCTGAAGACTCAGAGAAGGTTGGGGGAGGGGACCCACTGGAACAGTTGTTCGGAGACAGATGGTAGCCTCCCGTCAAGGCCATCCAGCGTGTTCTTTAACGTTCGAATATTTTACCTCTGAGGGGCACTTTTTTGCACACCGTGGGCTAAATGGCCAGGTCACAAGGACCCCGAAGACTCAGAGAAGGTTGTGGGAGGGGACACACTGGAACAGTTGTTGAGAGAGAGATGGTAGCCTCCCGTGAAGGCCATCCTGTGTGTTCTTTAACGTTGGATTGTTTTACCTCTGAGCCGTACTTTTTTGCACAGCATGGGCTAAATGGACAGGTCACAACGACCCTGAAGACTCAGAGAAGGTTAGGGGAGGGGACCCACTGGAACAGTTTGTGGGAGACAGATGGTAGCCTCCCGTCAAGGCCATCCAGCGTGTTCTTTAACGTTAAATTGTTTTACCTCTGAGCGGCACTTTTTTTGAACATCATGGGCTAAATGGCCAGGTCACAAGGATCCTGAAGACTCAGAGAAGGTTGGGGGAGGTCGCCCACTGGAACAGTTGTTGGGAGACAGATGGTAGCCTCCCGTGAAAGCCATCCAGCGTGTTCTTTAACATTGGATTATTTTACCTCTGAGCGGCACTTTTTTGCACACCTTGGGCTAAATCGCCAGGTCACAAGAACCCCGAAGACAAAGACAACGTTTAGGGAGGGGACCCACTGGAACAGTTGTTGGGAGTCAGATGGTAGCCTCCGGTCAAGGCCATCCAGCGTGTTCTTTAACGTTGGATTGTTTTACCTCTGAGCGGCACTTTTTTGAACATCATGAGCTAAATGGCCAGGTCACAATGACCCAGAAGGCTCAGAGAAGGTTGGGGGAGGGGACCCACTGGAACAGTTGTTGGGAGACAGATGGTAACCTCCCATCAAGGCCATCCAGCGTGTGCTTTAACGTTGGATTGTTTTACCTCTGAGCGACATTTTTTTGCACACCATGGGCTAAATTGCCAGGTCACAAGGACCCTGAACACTCAGAGAAGGTTGGGGGAGGGGACCCACTGGAACAGTTGTTGGGAGACAGATGGTAGCTTCCCGTCAAGGCCATCCAGCATGTTCTTTAACGTTGGATTGTTTTACCTCTGAGCAGCACTTTTTTGCACACCATGGGCTAAATGGCCAGGTCACAAGAACCCCAAAGACTCAGAGAATGTTGGGGGAGGGGACCCACTGGATCAGTTGTTGGGAGTCAGATGGTAGCCTCCCGTCAAAGCCATCCAGCGTGTTCTTTAACGATGGATTGTTTTACCTCTGAGCGGCACTTTTTTCACACCATGCGCTAAATGGCCAGGTCACAAGAACTCCGAAGACTCAGAAAAGATTTGGGGAGGGGACCCATTGGAACAGTTTTTGGGAGACAGATGGTAGCCTCCCTTAAATACCATCCAGCGTGTTCTTTAATGTTGGATTGTTTTACCTCTTAGTGGCACTTTTTTGCACATCATGGGCTAAATGGCCAGGTCACAAGGACCCTGAAATGTCAGAGACGGTTGGGGGAGAATGTCGCCATTTTCAACAGGCTTTTTTGTAAGCCAACGGTACTCTTTTAACAAAAAAGAGCAGAGGAGACAGAATTATTTGAGTGAATAGGTACTTGAACTTATTTCATAAAGAAAGAACTGCAGGAATGTCCATAATACACTACTAGTCCTAATAAAAAGGATTAGAGAGAGCTTAATAAACATGTAAAGGATCAGTTAGCTGCTGATAACAATCTTTGACTTGATGGCTTGGCTGACAAAGCCGAGGAAGCAATTAGACACCACAATAGCAGAGAGTTCTACCAGATAGTTAATGACTTATGTGGGAGAAAACGGACAGGTATACAACGATTGCAGGATAAACAAGTTAAGGTTATAGAAAGTGTGAATTTTGTCATGGCTATGTGGGCTGAGCATCCCAGTAATGTTCTAAAAAATGTGATTAATTCTACTCCCATTGTTTGCAATAATGATAGTTGTATTGTTGGCTTTAATGTTGGCCCTATAACATAATCTTAAGTTATTTTTGATATTTCTAAACTTAAACTTCATAATATACCAGTGGTAGATGAAATTTCTACGGAAATGCTTAGAGCTGGGAATGTATCGTTTACCATTTGGATGAGTGGAATTTTGAATATCTTTTATGATACAGGCATTGTCCCTAATGATCTTCCCAGAGCTATTATTATCCCTATTTTGAAAAAAGGTGATCGCAGTTCTTGTGATAAGTAAAGCAGTATCAGCCTATTTTCCAGCTAAAATTCTTTGCATGATTGTGTTTAATAGAATTAAGAATCTGGCCGACAGGCAATTGTATGACGAGCAACATAGATTCGGAATTTTTTGGGGATTTTCACTCAGGCAGATTCTTGAGAAATGTTCAGAATTTCAGAAACCTTTGGTTACTAGCTTTGTTGATATCTAAAAGGCATTTTGTTTCTGTTGTTCATCATAATTTGGTTGATTGTGAGATTGTGAGGCATGCCACAAAAGTTAGTTCAAATAATGAAAGCTCTCTATAATAGCAGTGAGTCTTGAGTGAGATTGGTAAGCCTGTAGCAATTGGTTTAGCATTACTTCTGGTGTTCGACAAGGGTGCATTTTATCTCCCTTTCTTTTTAGTTTGGTTATTGATTGTTATGCAAATTCACTACAAGGAAAAGGTTTTGGCCTAAAATGGTCTGGAAATCTCAGAATTTCTGATTTAGATTATGCTGATGATTTAGCATTTTTGGCAAATGATATTGATGAGACGAACTCTTTCATTTGAGCTGTTGATGAGACTGGTAGTAGGGTAGGTTTGGTTATAAACAGACAAAAAACTAAAGTGATGAAAATTGGTCAGGTAGGCTGTGATTCAGTTAATCTGTATGGTTGCAGCCTTCAGCAGGTGTCATAGTTTAATTATCTTGGGAGTTATGTAACAGATACTGGTGATGTGCAGCATGAGATTAACAGATGAATAGGGATTGCTGGCAGGACTTTTAAAAATCTATTGAGAGTGTGGAAAAATAGGGATATAAACTTAAAGTTTAAAATTAGACTTTATAATAGTTTGGTTGTTTCTAGGATTAGTTATGGTAGTGAAACTCGGACACTTTGTAAACAAGATAACAGGAAACTAGATGCTTTTGATTCCAGATGCTTACGCAGTATCTTGGGCATTAGGTGGTTGTGCAGGTTGTGAAGATAAATCTCAACGCTCAGCATGATGGGACTCGAACTTGCAACTACAGATTACAAGCCTGATTGACTCATGAGCTGGCTGGCCGACTGAGCCACCGCAACCCACAGCGTTTCAAACCCTGTTCAGAGTTACCATTAGAGTCAATGGCTGGAATGAGATTGACAAAGGTCAGTTTCCTTACAGCTTCTCTAAGGAACTCTGCTGCAGAGGTTTTACAGATTATCTCATAAGACAAATGACTACACAGTTCAATGCATGCCTTAGAACCGAAATTTGCTGATAGTTATTTAAAACTCTATTAGGTAACTCAGTTGAATTCCCAAATGCAAATGAGTATCTGAGACTTCACAAGAATTAGCTTGGACATTGAGTGTGTAGCTAAATTATTTTATGATAATTATTCTCTAAAGATTCAGGAAAGCTTGGCACAGCAACAGTTTGTTGATGCTGTTATTGACCTTGAAAATTCTCTGAGAATGTACGACTGCAAATCACTAAAGTAAGCTGTGGTGCACGTGATAAGATTTCAGTGCTCCAGACATTCTCTCCGGCTTCTGATCAACGAAGAGTAAGAATCGTAACTGCTGAAGGAACAGCATAACGGAAGAGGGGCTTACAAGAATTAACCAAAGTCATCCTTGTTCGATGGTCAAGGTTCTAAAGGTCAGAGTTAAGAGTACCTCCCAAAGGGTGGGTTGTTGTACCTCTGAGAGATACGTTTTTGCACACAATGCGCAAAATGGCCAGGTCAGAAAGACCCCAAAGGCTCAGAGAAAGTTGGGAGAGGGGACCCACTGGAACAGCTGTTGGGAGACAGGTGGTAGCCTTTCGTCAAGGCCATCCAACGTGCTGTTTAATGTGGACAGAGTAAGGCTCTCCCGCACAAGGGACCATGGCTTAAACTCCCATCCGACGGCGGAGGTCTTAACAAGCCCATTGGTGTCTTCAAAGACCGTGGGCAGGACAGGGAGATTTGCAGAGATCAATTTCAACGCTGATCCAGCTGGAACTCGAACCTGGGAACTGCAGATGAAGAGCCTGGCATGCTTCCGACTCATCCACCTCCTCCCCAAGGACTTCTGCAGAACAGTGTTGGAAGTCCAGCAAACTACAGCAAAACTTATGTATTCCAGCCAACTGCAATAAGAAATGGGCTTAAAGTCCATTTAGGATGAAACAAAAGCAGTGTAACTAACGTAAAAGAGAAGCTGGCAGTTGATTGGCTGACACCAGGGGAAATCGTCCGAGCTTCAGAACTACATGTTGGAGACATGGATTGAGAGTTGAAGATAGAGTGAATGAAGTGTCTTGTATACATACATAACCCCCCCCCCCCCGATATGGAACCACCTTGTCGAGGTGGGGGACTTGAGCGCCTAAATGAAGTCGAAGGCTATGCGGACTGGAGTGGGCAACGGTTAGACAGGCTAAGATGGAAGAAAGCCGTACTAACAGTTCGAGTCACGGGAAACGAGTCAACTTGGATCTTTATATCCTTGTTTGTGGTGGTCCAGGACATAGATTAAATTTAGGTTTTGACCAATGGATGAGCTTTACTCCTATCGTACTGTTCGCCACTAGGTAGTCGGGGATCAGCTGTATCTATATGGTACTATCTTACCCCTGACCGTAGATAGTGTTAAACATGGCATTATCCCTATAGTGGTAGTGCTTTAGGCGGAACTAGCAGGTCTTGTCATCATATACAGTGAATTCAGGGTGCCATGAGTTTCGGCCATGAATTTTGGGACACCCTGAATGAAATATAAGAAATTTAGAGAGACACACTTCTGCTAAAGATTCGTTTTCTGACATGCATGAAAGGCAACATCTATCTGTGAATTTGAAAATATTTCAAAACAAAGACTTGACTTATTTATTTTATAGAATTATGACACATCTTTCATAGGAAATAGAGGCGGGGGTGGCTCAGTCGGTAGCGCGCGAGGCTTGAGTATCAACTGTGTCAGCATTGAGATTTATCTCCGCAAAAATCCCCGCCCTGCTCATGTTCAGTAGGGGACACCAATGGGCTTGGAAAGGCCGCCGTCTGTCGGATGGAACGTTAAGCCGTGGCCCATATGCAGGAGAGCCATACCCTGTGCACATTAAAGAACACGCTGCATGGCATTGAAGGGAGGCTATCATTTGTCTCCCAACAGACGTTCCAGTGGGTCCCTTCCCCCAACCCTTTCTGAGCCTTCGGGGTCCTTGTGACCTGGCCATTTAGCACATTGTGTACAAAAAAGTGCCACTCAGAGGTAAAACAATCCAACTTTGAAGAACACACTGGATGGACTTAACAGGAGGCTACCATCTGTCTTCCAAGAGCTGTCCAGTGGGTCCCCTCTTGCTAAACTTCTCTGAGCCCTCGGGATTCTTGTGACCATTCCATTGATCCCACTGTGCGATAAAAAAGTGCCGCTCAGAAGTAAAACAACCAACCGATCTGGGTGGGACCGAACCCAAGACCTTCTGATGACACGTGAGATGTGTTTCAGTTGAGGATTTTTTGTCTATATCCATATCAGCTTATAGCATAATAGTTTTCCAAACTTTGTAAATGAAAAGTGCTGTACATATAAAAAAAAGTTACTAATGGTAACTAGTAATACATCCAGAATTGCTAGACATATACACAGTCGTATCAGAATAACATGACCACCTATCATAGTATATGTATTTTAGGTGATCACATTACACTGTGGCTGACTGACTAAACCACACACTTATTGAAATATTTACTCACACACTTACTGAATTACTTACATACTGACTGACTCTCTTTCTTACTTACATTCTTACTCACTAAACCACACAACTGCTAAATTATTTACTCACACTCTTACTAAATTACTTACTAACACATTTACTGAAATATTTCCTCACACACTTACTGATTTATTCAATCACATTTAGTGACTTACTTTCTTACTTACTAACTGAAACACTTACTGATTTCGAAAACGGAATTATCACTCACTAAATTACCTACTGTCCCGCATACATAAAGAGGGAAGAAAATAAAACAGCATGCCAAATAGAGTAGGTTATGTGACAAAATAAATGATATAACAATTACGGAAAAAAGAATATCAAGTACTCAGGGACTAAAATGAATATTTTTGGGATGTTCGAATATCTGTTTCATGGCCTTTTGCATGGAGAGCAGAAATCTCTCCTCTTCTGAAACCCAAATATTATCAACTCACTGATCTTCAACTCACTGTGAAATCACGAGCTGAAATTTTGTATCGAAACAAATTATTAAAAAAATCACGTAACTTTCAAAGACTCTAATACAAACTCTTCTTCATCCACAAAAATAAAACTGAGATTTACTCGTATAAGAAAAAGCCGATCTTCAGGAAGGAGAGCTACAATAAAAGAGCCTTGCAGATTATTCGACTGTCAGTAGATGCTGATCCTGTGATGATGGGGTTTAACAAGATAAAGAGATGACAACTCGACTCACCCCCTGCGTGTGTCCTTGACTACAAGGGCAAAATCTACCACCACCAAGTCTCGAAACACCATCCAGGAAGAAAGCAGCAAATTGACGTTTTAGTCGTATTGAAAACTACCTGCAGAAAAGTAGTGCAATATGAGATAAATAATCAAACTGAATAAATATTGTTTTCAGAATTTGGAACATTTGAAGAGATGATTGACGGCACCCATGGTGGTGTTCAATGGGGGTGGGTTCTTTTCACCTCTGAGAGGCACTTTTTTTTTGCCAACATTGACCACAATGGCTTGGCCACAAGGAACCCAAAGGCTCAGAGAAAGTTGGGGGAAACTCTGACATCTATTAAGAGACAGACCTCGAGCCTAGACCATCCTACGTGTTATTTAACGTGCAAAGTACATGGATCTCCTGCACACGATGTCGACGTTTATGATGTCAAGGTTTAACGTCTCAATCGACGGACGGCTACCTTTCCAATCCCATCGGTATCCCCTACTGACTGTGGGCAGGGTGGGGAGTTTTGCAGAGATAAATCTTAATGTTGACCCAGCTGGCACTCGAACCTGGGAACTGCAGATTACGAGCTTGGTGCATTAATGACTGAGCCACCTACGTCACGATCAATGGGGTAAAAGTTCCTCAGTACGGCTAGGAAACTCTGTTATTAAAGAAATAATGAAATAACTTTTAAGCAGATGCTTGCAAAGAAAGGTTTGATGGGAATCTTTTAATAAGCCATGGAGAAGCTCTAATAGGAAGGCCATCCCTGAAAAGAAAGACAGGCATTTCATGACACAGACATTCATGTCTTACCTTGGGGCCAGACCTAGGTCACTTTGTTCGGTAACCAAGTGCCCTAACTAAAGTACCACCCAGAAAAACAACTTGTGTACTTCAACCAGACTGAGACGGCATGTCTCAATCTTGAAGGGGGGCATTTAGGGATATACCATGGATTTTGTAGCGAAAAGTGTCAGCAAATCTCAAACATCACTCAATGATTTCACAGAGAGCTTTCACGATGTAAATCACTTGTCTGTTATGCCACACAACCTCACGACTAATCACAAATTTTGTCGATCACTAGACTCAAAAGACATTTTGAAATCTGAAACGCTAATAACCACAGGTTTCTCAAATTCTAAATATTTCTCAAGAATCTAAGTGAAAAAATCTGATCTACATATCCCCTAAAATAAAAAAAATAAATACCCCCTCAAGCAGCTGCTTGCCACAGAGGTCTGACAGGAGCCTGTCAGTTTATATGCCACAGTAGGAGATCTGAGAGGATGGCAGGACCTCAGCAGAAAAACGCTACCACTTTTAAATCCACACTGCTGATCAAGCAGTTGTCCGTCAATCAGATTATTAATCCTATTAAACACAATCATGCAAAGAACTTTACTTCGAACAAAGAGCAGGCTGATACCACTACAGTTATCACAAGAATCGTAATCAAATTTTTAAAATAAATAGTAATATTTGTTGTAGTTAAATCTTCAGGAACAATGTCTTTATCAAAAAGAAAAAAAAAAACCCATGAAGCAGCTGCTTTCCACAGAGATCTGACAGGAGCCTGTCAGTTTATATGCCATAGTAGAAGGTCTGAGAGGATGGCAAGACCTCAGCAAAGACAACACATATATCCATGCCTGAACCTGGGGCTCGAACCCAGGTCCCTTACATTAGTAGCCAAGAGTGCTAACCATTCGGCCACAGCACGGCTAAGATGTTCAAAATTTCCGTCAGCTCTGTGGTAAAAGAGAAACATTCCCAGCTTTAAGCATTTCAGTAGTAATTTCATCTACCACTTCAGATTTATGTAGTTTATGTTTAGAAATAGCCAAAATAACTCCACAATGTGATATAGGGCTAAGATTAAAGCTGGTAATGGATATATCACA
This sequence comes from Ryuthela nishihirai, assembly GCA_038380435.1. Lineage (NCBI taxonomy): Eukaryota > Metazoa > Arthropoda > Arachnida > Araneae > Heptathelidae > Ryuthela > Ryuthela nishihirai. Next base: position 1,367,053 of record JAWZYU010000029.1, on the reverse strand, counting down.
AGTGCAAACAATGGGAGTAGAACATTTCTGAAATGCTCAATCCACCTAAACATTATGTTGCTCATCCTTTAATTCCTGTATACCTGTATTTTTCTTACCACACAAATCATTAAATATCTGCTATACTGATACAAAGTCTAGCTGATTCCGCGGCATTTTCAGCCAAGCTATCAAGCTTCAGATTGCTATCATCTGCAAATATATTATTTATACGTTTATTAAACTCTCTTACACAGCTTAATAAAGGTATAAGTAATTCCTGCAGTTCTTCTCTTTCCGAAATAAGCTCAATAGCCTTATCACTCAAATAACTTTGCCTCCTCTGTTCCTTTTTCCCTAAAGGTACTGTTAGTTTCAAGAAAAGCCTGTTTAAAACAGTCCCATTCTTCGTCAACTTCGGTAGTAAACAAACCGTGACTGTCATAATGACCAAAAAACATATCCTTGTCAGCTTTGGCTATAACTGGGTCTGTCACTGCTTCAGTGTTAAAGGTGAATTTTTAAACCTTAACACAACACTTTTTACGTTGCAACACGTTTAACAAGGTAACTGTCAGGTCCATTCTCAACTCCCCTATATGATCTGGTACTCCTAACAGAAGTAGTCCATTTGCTGTTAATTAATATGTAATCATATTTTTATGCAGCCCATTTGGTGAAACCCATTTATACTTCTGATATTTATGTATGTTGTGGTGTTTGTAATTAGTTATTCTGGAACCATTAAGTTTACTGGTCTGTAGGAGACATTGCCCAATGAAATTGCAGCTATCAATTCCAAAGGAACCTATCACCCTTCCCCAAAGGTCAGAATCAACTTTAGCATTCAAGTCGCCTTGAACAAGGGTAATATCTGCTTTCTTCACAGAATTCCAAAACATTATAAAAATAATTTATTTCCACATTCATTAATAAAACTTTACATCAAAAATTTACCATCAAAGCTTGAATGGAAACTACAAGAACAAAATAATATTAAAAATGATGAAAAAATAAAAACGAAAACATAATTTTAGTATATGCCAAATATTACCAAGGAGTATAAGAAACCCGTCTAGGTAATTAAATAAGATATATAAAATTCAGCAGGTAACATTAGCTGAAAATACAAAGAGGGTAATTTTAAATAATTACATTGAACAAATATTCAAAACCATTTCTCTCAATTAATAATTTTATAAGTTTGTGCTTAAATGTAATTTCATTGTTTAGGTTTCTGATATCATCTGGTAATGAATTGAATATTTTTGGAACTATATAAAAAATTTGTTTTTGACACAGAGTTTTGTTAACTTTCGGGGGAACATAAATTATTCCCGATTCTCTAGAATAATATGGCTTTACCTTTATTTTGAAGAATTGAGATTCAAGAGAAATAGTATGGAGGAACATAAAAGATTTTCTGAGTGTTAGAAGAGAATTACATGAAAGAAATTTTTGAGGTTTCATCTCTTATTTTAAATACACATGTTTACTATTTTATTTTCACTAGACACGATACCATACTGTGTAACAGAATGAACCCAGGTATAATAAAGAATCCTTAAAAGTTACCATCAACTTTTTTATTTTGCAAAATAAATCTTATACAATAAAAATCTTAATTTCTTAAACAAACAAGTCATATGCCATTTCCATTTGAAATTATTATCAACCATAATACCAAGATATTTATAGCTGGGTACTTTTGCATTTTGATAGCTACAATTATTCAAATTTTTGCATTTAACAGAAAGAAATTTCACATTTATATGTTGAAACTCCGTTTTAACTAGAAATTAATAAGATTAGTTTTAATAATATTTATAGTAATTTAAACCATGTATTTAATCTAAACAAATCCTCTTCGATATTATTCTTTAGTTCTGACAGACCACATATTAAGGTAGCGTCATCAGCAAATTCAGTGATGTCTCCATTCAAACCATGGAAAAAGAAATCATTTATATAAATAAAATAGAAACCCCAAAAGTTATCCGTGAGGGACACCTTTATTTATAAATGAAAGTTACCCTGAACATTTTTTTATTAATACTGCTTGGTTTCTGTTGTTTAAGTTTTAAACCACTCGTAGGTATTTTAAACAATAACAATTTTATGGTCAAATGTTCAAATGCTTTTCTAACATTAATCAATAAAGCGATGACATTGTTTCCCTTATCTGCACAAAAGAAAATTTAATTTTGAAATTTCAAAATTGCTTATTCTGCAATTTTATTTTTATGAAATCGAAATTATCCAAAAATTATATTTTTCAAAAAAAATGAAAATTCTTTTTTTTTGTGAGAGTTTCAATTTTCTTAGAAATAAATGGGTAGAATTGATATAGGCCTATAGTTAGAAAAACAAATAATATCTCCCGTTTTAAAATTTGGAATTACAATTGGTTTTCTGAAACTATTTGGAAAAACACCTGTTTCAAATGACATATTTACAATTTTTACAGTATCCTGAAGTTTTTGTAAAACTTCTTTCACATCCTCAGTGGGGCTGTAAGAACAGAAAACATTGAGGTCTTTAATACTTGTCTGAATTTCAGGTGCAAGAAATCTTTCATTAATTCACTTTTGTCCTAAAAGAGCATCAATAGCATGTTCGCTGAGAAGCAAATCTACACCTTGGAGATTCTTCTAATCTCTCCTCCCTCAAAAGAGAAATTTCAGATTATTTTCAAGTATCTGACCTTTATATGTCCATCTGGTCTCTTGAAAGTTGAAAATATCTAAATTCTAATGATTGAATACTTCTGTGAGAACATTAAGAAAAAAATCTCTGTGCAGAGTCCTCACATTCCAACTAACTATGGAGGGAAAATGGGTTCATGTGATGTTTACAGAAACTGAGTGTGTTGAGAGAGGAAGCGCTGATAATATCAAACAACCCCCTAATTGCAGGCAAGGGGCAAAGACCTGTTCCACTCCCACAACTAAAGGCTGAAGCGATCTACATTGGAGGACTTCCTCCAATGTAGGTTTGACGATGACTGTAGAAGCGATAGTTGAAGTACCTGTGATGGTCTTTGATGAGCATTATCCACCAGAAGATAAAACATATCCTGGGAATCTATTCACTTGGGGCTCTCAACCCACAAACAAAATGTGATCTGAAAGTGATCACTTTAGTAGTCGTGAATTACATAACCAATTCAATCGTGCAAACACTTCCTTCAAGAATTTTATTACAAATTACACATTATGTTGATTGCATAAAATAAAATACACGCCCGAAAATTTATAGTAAAATTTCTTGATAACTTTTGGAAATTTCAAGCATATATAAACTGATGTCCAAAAGTTACGATATTAGCAAATATTATTCAAAGGGATGCGAACTTCAAAGCTGTGTCTTTCGAAAATAAGCCATCTGTAGGAAATTATGAAATCCAGATTGCAATTTATTACTAAACTATGAAATCTCCCGTTGAATGCGACGGGTTGTTAAAATGGAAAAAAAGAAGCAAATTTGGTTTGAAATGGAATTCGAGTTTTGCTCAGAGATTCGAATTTTTAATGCAACAATGTCAGGGCATTTAATGCAACATTTGGGTGAAGTGCTTCTTTTGTGGTGGTGGTTCTTGATGTTCAAAAAGAGAAATGATTATATTACAGCTTTATATTTAAAAAAAAGGCATTTGGGAAGTCAGCTCATGCCTTTCCTATTCAAAGGCTTTAAGTAGTATTCATTGTCACTGAACTCTAAAGGCGATATTCATAAGGCCGATAATAGGTGGCGGAAACACAAGTATTAGTTATATTATTCATTCTGGTGTTTTAAAATTTAAGGATATACTAGAAAATAACAACAGTGTGTTGTACAAAAATTTAACAAAACTCGCAAATAATCAGTTCTTTACTCGGGGTTCTAAAACGTATACTTATTTTACTCAAATATTATAATAAATCTTTGATAATGATTAAAATATGCTTATTAAGTTTCAATTTATTTGTCATTAAATATTGCGATCAATACTGAAGCTATTGTAAATTATTGAAAGCCCGCTTCGCTACAGATATAAGGGATCTGGGTTCAAGCCCCAGCGAAGACATGGATGTTAGTCTTGTTTTTCTAGTCAGGTCCTACCATCCTCACAGACCATATATAAACATATAAACTGGCAGGCTCCTGTCAGACCTCTGTGACAAGCAGCTGCTTGAGAATGTATTTATTTTATTCTTTTAAGAAACTCTTTAAATACTAAGAATAAATAAAAAAAAGTACCCCCTCAAGCAGCTGCTTGCCACAGACGTCTGACAGGAACCTGTCAGTATATGTGCCAGAGTAGAAGCTATGTGAGGATGACAGGACCTCAGCAGATAAACAACAGACACATCCATGCCTTACCCGGGACTCGAAACCAGGACTCTTAGAGCAGTAGCCAAGAATATTGATGTATTGATGAAAATTGAGACTTCGATGGATTTTGTTCAGTACTTAATTTTCTTTACAGTTATGGATAAAAATAAATTACCAAAAATCTCAGAAATCTTCGATTTTTGCTTTCCATTTATATGAGGTAATATGTAATGGTCAATTGACAATTCATATTTAAACATTTAAGAAAACTTAAACACTACATACCAAAATTGCAATTCGTAAACATTTTCCAGAAAAATGAACACAGAAAACAGTTAGCTAAAATAACATGATACTAAAATAGCATAAAATTTTTTCAAATATCCTTAACGATGAATGGGAAACTGGTGCTTTTCAAATTACGGACGACATTCATTTGCAGTGTTTCCTGTCAATGCATCACTATTATTATTTCCTTCAATAATTTTTATAAATCGAGACTCCGTTGATGTTTTTTTTTCCTTTTCTCGTTAAAATTAATTAAATTTTGAATAATTCTCCGCTGTCACTTTTTCTGCAGAAGTCTTATTCCCAAAGTTCTTCATGTAAGTGTCCAAATAATTTTCAAGAAATTGATAAAAATTATAAACTGAAAAAATGTTTTGGAATACATTTATATGGTACAGCTGCGTTATAAAAATAAGGATATCGTCAGTCAATCATTTCTTTACATTTCTTAAATTATTACATTTAAAATATACATAGAATATTTCGCATCATTGCTAAACTGAAACCCAACATCGGAAATCTCAATAAGTCGATTTTTCTCATCATTGACAGGTAAATTTCAATACGAAATCGACTACAATATACATATTTCATGGAGAGTCATTTATTTCCCACATAGGATGCTTCTGTTTCATCTGTATCAGACACTAAGCATTAAGTCTCCTCTGTTTTGATCATCTTTCGTTACATATTTCACACATGGCTTGTCCATTATATACGTCAATTGAATTTTATTTTTATGAAATCGAAATTATCCAAAAATTATATTTTTCAAAAAAAAATGAAAATTCTTTTTTTTTGTGAGAGTTTCAATTTTTTTAGAAAAACTGGGTAGAATTGATATAGGCCTATAGTTAGAAAAACAAATAATATCTCCCGTTTTAAAATTTGGAATTACAATTGGTTTTCTGAAACTATTTGGAAAAACACCTGTTTCAAATGACATATTTACAATTTTTACAGTATCCTGAAGTTGTCCTGGCCATTTAGCCCATCCTTTATTGTACATTATATATGTCAATTGAAGTTTTCCACATATTTCGAAAAACTGGCCTTCCTTTTTCTGTGTCTCTTAATATGGTTGTTTGCTGCAACTTTAGTTTTTCAAATATTTCACTTTCATGTGGCTTCTGTATAAGGTACTGATTGTTATGGTGAACATTTATGCAAATTCCTTGTCAACTGTTTCAGAGACACCCCCTGAGAATAAATTTTAATGGATTTGGGTTGGGTTGTTTTACCTCTGAGCGGCACTCTTTTGCACACCATGGGCTAAATGGGTCACACGGACACCGAAGGCTCAGATGTTGGGGGAGGGGACCCACCGGAACAGTTGTTGGGAGACAGATGGTAGCCTCCCATCAAGGCTATGCAGCGTGTTCTTTAACGTGCAGAGGATATGGCTCTCCCGTACAGGGGGCCACGGCTTAACGTCCCATCTGACGGACGGCGGCCTTTCCAAGCCCATCGGTGTCCCCTAGTGACCGTGGGCAGGGTGGGGAATTTTGCGGAGATAAATCTCAACACTGACCCAGCTAGGACTCGAACCTGGTAACTACAGATTACGAGCCTGGCGCGCTACCGACTGAGCCACCCCCGCCCCAATTTTAATGGACACCTTTAGTTTATCTACTTCACAGAAACATTGCATCTCTTTTCCTGCAGTACAAATGGCAATTAATATTCTGAGGTCTTTGATTGAATATGAGGCTCCTTCGTTTGTCATTCCTTTATTGATATTCAAACCCAGGCACTGTCTTAAAACTTTCTTTACATAGTTCAGAGGCTGTCTGCACAGAGGAAAATGCCCCCTGAAGGCAAGTTTTCATTCAAATTTAGTTAGATATTTTATATTAAGATAGTTTTTCTGTGTGTCACAAAATTCTTTCAGAGGACTGAATTTTGCCAAATTTAATTGCTAATATTTCTCATACTTGTGACTTCTGTTTTGAGGCGAGGGTAAATGGATATTTAAACGAGCTTTCTGTGAAAAGTTCTCCTCACGTATTTCACAGATATGTGGCTTCTCTTTCTATGACTGAAAGTAGCAAGAGAGATACAGCTGTTTATCTATACACTGTATTATACATACATCAAGTTACTTTTTATGTGAGAAATAGAGTATTTTAGGCCAGGCTTTTGCATCATACTTAGTAGATATATGTGCTCTGTTAAAAGTGTATTACATAATGCAAACTGAGAGGCACTGTGTGTAAAAATGTTCTGTGCATAATTTGAAATCCATGGCATTTTTCCACATTCAACTAAAAATAGTACATTGAGTTTCTTCTGGAAAAATTTTCTTAAAAAATTCAGACACACATGGGTTCACATAATTCTTAACAATTTTCCTGTGTAAATTCCATGATAAATAGCTTAGAGTAATCTACCTTGTGTGTGTTAGCTATTGGAAAATAAAATGAAATTTACGCTGTAATTTTTTGTTTACATATTTCTGATACAAGGCTTTACTTTTACACCCAACTGAAAATGTTACTTGAATTTTCAGGGGAAATTTCTCCTGTCGTATTTCATACCTATGCAGCTTTTCTTTCATGCTTTGGGGTGCAGGTGGCTCAGTTCGTAGCACGCCAGGCTCGTAATCTGTAGTTCCCAGGTTCGAGTCCCAGCTGGGTCAGCGTTGAGATTTATCTCCGCAAAATTCACCGCCCTGCCCATAGTCAGTAGTGGATACCGATGGGCTTGGAAAGGCCGCCATCCGTCGGATGGGATGTTAAGCCGTGGCCCCATGTGTGGGAGAGCCTGTGCACGTTAAAGAACATGCTGGATGGCCTTGATGGGAGGCTACCATCTGTCTCCCAACAGCTGTTAAAGTGGGTCCCCTTCCCCAATCTTCTCTGAGCCTTCGGGGTCCATGAGACCTGGCCATTTAGCCCATGGTGTGCAAAAAAGTGCCACTCAGAGGTAAAACAACCCAACCCAACTTTCATGCATGTCAGAAAAAGAATCAAGAAGTCTCTCTGTAAATTTTTTCCCACATATTTCCCAGGAAATTCATTTGTCTTCCATAACACAATTTCTCAATAAAGTACTTTGTTTCACTACAAACATTTGCTACACATTTCACAACTGGAATAAAAAGGTAACTTTGAACGTTTATATTTCTGCAAATATATAGTTGGATATTCTACAGATATGTGATTTCATGCATGATAATGAATTAACACTTTACTTATGACTTTTGTGTATATTTCATGTTTCACTCTCGTGAGCCATATCATTCACGACAGAAAAATTAATATCAATACAGGCTTTCTACGAATATTTCTTCATATATCTATATTTCATCGACATGTGCCATTTCCTTTCTGCGTGGTTGAAAATGATATTAAAGATTCCTCTTTCAGTTTTTACCTTCGCTGCATGTTTCACACGTGCCAGTCCAATTTTGTAAAAGATATTTTATCTTCAATTTCATTTTGCAATTTTATATGGAGGTCATAGTTACACCAGTAATCTTTCATATCAGATAATGGATTTTTGCTCAGCTTTGATTTCATTTTCTTTTTAATTTTTGAGAGAGTGGTTTCTCCTTTACATGAACTGAAAATGCTTCCAATGCTTTGTTTGAAATTTTTTTTGCATATTTCACATATACGAAAGGGAAAAACCACATGTAAGAATATCATTTTTAATTGAATATTCCTCTGCAAAATTCTCTCATTACATGTTTTACACACATACGGTTCTTCCCTTCTCTGTATGAGACAATGATTTCCTAGGATAGATGTATTTATTCATTTTCCTCAGTGTGTGTCAAAAAATTATTGCTAAGTATAGATATCAGTGCTAATTTCGTATTACATATTTCATATACATCCAGTTTTTCCCATGTGTGGAAAAAAATTAATTCTAAGGTTAGATATATTGTATTGACAAATTTTGTATTACACATTTCATATACATACAGTTATTTAACTGTTTGTTAGAAAACGAATCTTAACTGCAGACTTCAATGAAGATTTCCTATTACATATTTCATATACATGCAGCTTTTCCTCTGTGTCAGATAAGGGTTCTGAAGTGTAAATTTGGGTGCAAATTTCTTGTTACATATTTCACATTTATGTGTTATGTGTGACAGAATGATCCCTAATGTTATATATAAAGGCAAATTTTTTATTACATATATCACATACATATTGACTTTCCCCTGTGCATGTGTGTAAGAAAATGGTAATGAAGTGCAGCATTGCATGCAAATTTCTTGATATATATTTCCCATAAATGTGATTTTTTCCCCTATGTGTGTCACTAAATGATTCCTAAGGTAAAATTTAAATGAAAATTTCTTGTTACATATTTCACATACATTTTCTTTGTCTGTGTAAGAAAATGGTGCCTAGGTTTAAATTTCAATGGAAATTTCTTATTACATATTTCACATATGTGGTTTTTCCCCTCTGTGTATCAAATAAAGCCTTTGAAGGTTTAGACATACCTACAAATTAAGTATTACATATTTCACATATATATGGGTTTTCCTTTCATGTATAAGAAAATGGTTCTGAAGTTGAAATTTGCATGCAAATTTCTTATTACATACATCACAGGCATATGGGATTTCTGTTGTATGTTGGAAAATGGTTCGGAAGTCCATATTTGAGTGCAAATTTCTTATTACATATATCACATACATGTGGCTTTTACCCAGTGTGTGTAAGTAAATGATCTTGCAGCGTAGCTTTCCGTGCAAATTCCTTATTACATATTTCACAAACATGCGGTTTTTCCCCTGAGTGGGTCAAACAATGAACCACAAGATTATACTTCAGTGCAAATTTCTTGTTACAAACTTCACATACATGCTGTTTTTCTTCTGTGTGTGTCAGAAAATGTTCCCTAAGATGAGTTATCCTTGCAAATTTCTTATTACATACTTCACATATATGTGGTTTTTCTGCTGTGTGTATCAAAAAGTGGTTCCTAAGGGTAGATTTCTGAGTAAATTTCTTATTACATACTTCATATACATGTGATTTTTCCCCTGTGGGTGTCAGAAAATGCTCCCTAAGATTAGACATGTGTGCAGATTTCTTATTACATATTTCACATACATGAAGTTTTTCCCCTGTGTGAATCAGAACATGGTTCCTAAGGGAAGATTTGAGTGCAAATTTCTTATTACATACTCCACATATATGTGGTTTTTCCCCTGTATGTATCAGAAAATGCCACCTAAGTTGAGACATATGTGCAAATTTCTTATTACATATTTCACATTCATGCAATTTTTCCCTTGTGTATGTCAGAAAACGTTTCAGAAAATTAGACATCTGTCGAAATTTTTTATTACATACTTCACATATATGCGGTTTTTCACCTGTGTTTCAGACAATGAAGCTTAAGAGTAGACTTTAATGCAAATTGCTTATTACATATTTCACATACATGCGGTTTTTCCCCTGTGTGTGTCAGAAAATGATCCCTAAGATGAGACATCTTTGCAAATTTCTTATTACATACTTCACATATATGCAGTTTTTCCCCTGTGGGGGTCAGGTAATGATCTTTAAGATTAGATTTCAGTGCAAATTTCTTATTACACACTTCACATACATGTGGTTTTTCCCCTGTGTGTGTCGGAAAATGCCTTCTAAGATTACACATGAGTCCAAATTTCTTATTACATATTTCACATACATGTGGCTTTTCACCTGTGTGTGTCAGAACATGCCTCTTAAGATTAGCCTTCTGTGTAAACTTCATATTACATATTTCACATACATGTGGTTTTTCTCCTGTGTGTGTCAGAAAATGTTCCCTAAGATGAGACATGTATGCAAATTTCTTATTGCATATTTCACATACATGTGGTTTTTCCCCTGTGTGTGTCAGAAAATGCTTCCCAAGATCACACATCTGTCCAAAATTCTTATTACATACTTCACATATATGCAGTTTTCCCCTGTGTCTGCTAGAAAACGCACCCTTAGTTGAGACATCTGTGCAAATTTCTTATTACATACTTCACATACATGCAGTTTTTCCCCTGTGTGTATCAGAACATGTTTCCTAAGATTAGCCTTCTGTGTAAATTTCTTATTACATATTTCACATACATGTGGTTTTTCCCCTGTGTGTGTCAGAACATGCTTCCTAAGGGTAGATTTCAGTGCAAATTTCTTATTACATACTTCACATATATGCAGTTTTTCCCCTGTGTGTGTCAGAAAATGCACCCTTAGTTGAGACAGCTGTGCAAATTTCTTATTACATACTTCACATACATGCGGTTTTTCCCCTGTGTGTGTCAGAACATGTTTCCTAAGATTAGCCTTCTGTGCTAGGTAGTCACTGGAAGGAGAGCTATGCAACAATTCCCTGTGATGATGCATAGAACCGGCCAGGCCTAGCACCTAATGTCCGACCCCGCCTTCTCGTGGTGCAGACCGTTAGTACCTTTCAAACGAGATACTCTCTTGTGGAAGTGAACGGAAGGGGACGGCTGCCAGATTAGTGTGGCCTACTGATCTGGACAACTATGGCTACTTTTCTTTTTTTTCTACGCTGCTGAGGAGTGGTCAACCACACAGGGTCCTGGTGTTGACAGTATAAACCCACTGGACTGGACAGATATATGGCTCTGAGCTTGATTATGGATCCTGATTTTGCTGCACTGGTGGGCTTCTCTGGTGGGAAAATCTACCGCTGTGTTTTCTGTTTGTTTGTGGGTTGACAGCCCCAAGTGAATAGATTCACAGGATATGTTTATCAGCTGGTGGATAATCCTGAGCAGAAGTCATCGCAGGCACCTGAACTCTTTGCTTCTATTGGCATCGTCAAATTCTACATTGGAGGAAATCTTCCAGTGTTGATGGCTTCAGCCTTTAGTAGTGGGGGAACGGGTCTTTGCCCCATGTCTGCGATTAGGGGGCTGTTTGATATTGTCGGCATTCCCTCTCTCAATAAACATAGTTTCTTTAAACATCCCACTAACAATTTTCTCTCCATAGGTAGTTGGAATGTGAGGACTCTGCACAGAGCTTTTTCTCTTGATGTCCTCACACAAGAATTCCACCATTATAATTTAGATATTCTTGGCTTGCAAGAGACCAGATGGACAGATAAAGGTCAGATTCTTAAAAATAATCTTAAATTTCTCTTTTCAGGGAGGGACGACAATAAGCATCACCAAGGCGTGGGTCTGCTTCTCAGCAGACACGCTAGCGATGCTCTTCTAGGATATGAGTGCATTAATGAAAGGTTTCTTACAGCAAAATTTCAGAAAAACGTTAAAGACTTGAAAGTTATCTGCTGTTATGCCCCCACTGAGGATGCCGATGAGGATGAGAAGGACAGGTTTTATGAACAACTTCAGGATATTTTGAATTCTGTCAAGAAAGGAGATATTTCCCTTGTTCTTGGTGACTTCAATGCCAAAGTTGGTACTGACTCTGACCTTTGGGGAGGAGTAATAGGCCCTTTTGGTGTTGGTAGCTGCAATAGCAATGGGCAACATCTCCTACAGGTAAGTAAACTCAATGGATTCAGAATAACTAACACTTATTACAAACACCGTGACATACATAAGTACACATGGGTTTCACCTGATGGGCTGCATAAGAATATGATTGATTACATATTATTTAACAGCAAATGGACTAGTTCTGTTAGGAATACCAGGGCATATAGGGGAGCTGAAATTGGATCTGACCATTACCTTGTTAAAAGTGTGTTGCAACATAAACTTAAAAAGTGTTGTGCTAGGGTTAAAAAATTTATGTTTAGTACTGAAGCTCTGAAAGATCCTGTTATAGCCAAAGCTTACCATGATAGGTTACTTAGTCATTATGACAGTCATGGTTTGCTTACTACTGAAGTTGAGGAAGAATGGGATCATTTTAAACAGGCTTTTTTGGACACTAACAGTACTCTTTTAGAAAAAAAGGAGCAGAAGAGGCAGAATTATCTGAGTGATAAGGCACTTGAGCTTATTTCGGAAAGAAAGAACTGCAGGAATGTCTTTAATCAATACCCTACTAGTCCTAATAGAAAGCATTACAGAGAACTTAATAAACGTGTAAAAGATCAGTTAGCTGCTGATAAGAATCTTTGGCTTGATGGTTTGGCTGACAAAGCCGAGGAAGCAGTTAGACAGCACAACAGCAGAGAGCTGTACCAGATAGTTAATGTTTTATGTGGTAGAAAACGGACAGGCATACAAGGATTGAAGGATAAACAAGGTAAGGTTATAGAAGGGGAGGATTCTGTCATGGCTAGGTGGGCTGAGCATTTCAGTGACATTCTAAACAATGTAGTTGGTTCTGCTCCCATTGTTTGCAGTGAAGATGGATGCATTGGTGGCTTTAATGTTGGCCCTATAACACAATCTGAAGTTATTTTGGCTGTTTCTAAACTTAAACTACATAAATCCCCAGGGGTAGATTTCGGTAATTACTACCGAAATGCTTGGAGCTGGGAATGTTTCTGCTATCACTTGGATGACTGAAATTCTGAATATCTTTTATGATAAAGGCATGGTTCCTAAAGATTTTACCAGAGCTATTGTTATCCCTTTTTTTCAAAAAAGATGATCGCAGTTCTTGTGATAACTATAGGGGTATCCAGGTAAAGTTTTTTCCATGATTGTGCTTAATAGAATTAAAAATCTGGTTTACAGTCAATTGCGTGATGAGCAATGTGGATTCAGAAGTGGTAGGGGATGTGTGGATCAGATATTTTCACTTAGGCAGATTCTTGAGAAATGTTTAGAGTTTCAGAAACCTTTGGTTGCTAGCTTTGTTGATTTCAAAAAGGCTTTCGACTCTGTTGATCGTCATAATTTGTGGTTGATTGTGAGATCATATAGTATACCAGACAAATTAGTTAACATATTGAAATCTCTCTATAATAACACTGAGTCGCGTGTGAGAGTTGGTAAGGCTTGTAGAAAATGCTGTTCGACAAGTGTGCATTTTGTCTCCTTTTCTCTTTAGCTTGGTTATTGATTATGTTATGCGAAATTCATTTCAAGGGAAAGATTTTGGCCTTAAATGGACTGGAGATACGAAAGTTTCTGATTTAGATTATGCTGATGATTTAGCCCTTTTGGCAAGTGATGTTGATGAGATGAACTCTTTAATTTGAGCTGTTGATGAGACTGGTAGTAGAGTAAGTTTGGTTAAAAACAGAGAGAAAACTAAAGTGAAAATTGGTCAGGCGTGTGATTCAGTTAATCTGAATGGTTGCAGTCTTGAGCAGGTGTCACAGTTAAATTTCCTTGGGAGCTATGTAACAGATACTGGTGATGTGCGGCATGAGTTTAACAGACGAATAGGTATTGCTGCCAGGACTTTTAAGAATCTATGGAGATTGTGGAGAAATAGGTGTATACACCTAAAGACTAAAATTAGACTGTATAATAATTTGGTTCTTTCTAGGGTTAGTTATGGTAGTGAAACTTGGACGCTGTGTAAACAAGATAACAGGAAACTAGATGATTTTGATTCTGGATGCTTACGCAGTATCTTGGGTATTAGGTGGTTTAACTTTGTAACTAATGATGAGGTTAGGCAAAGGAGGCTGCAACCTCCTTTAAGCAGCATATTGTGCAGAAAGAGACTCCGTTGGTTTGACCATGTTGCCCGTATGGATAATTATAGATTGGCGAATAGAGTTATGAACAGTGAGCCTAGAGGCCTCAGAAGGAGGGGGAGACCTAGGATGTGGTGGGCAGACAATGTCAAACAGGACCTTGTTAGAATTGGTGTGCAGTGGCCGGATGCAGCAGATGTTGCTCAGGACAGATATGCTTGGAGAGTTAAACTGTGTGGTCTGGTTGGACCTCTGTAGCACAAGCTGCTTGAGGATGATGATGATGATTATAAACGTGTAATGGATCAATTTGCTGCTGATAAGAATCTTTGGCTTGATGGCTTGACTGACAATGCCGAGGAAGCAGTTAGAAAGCAGAACAGCAGATAGCTGTACCATTTAATTAATGTTTTGTGTGGTAGGAAATGGACAGGTATACAGGGATTGAAGGATAAACAATGTAAACTTATATAAGTTGAGGATTCTCTCATAGCTAGATGGGCTGAGCATTTCGGTGATGTTCTAAACATCACTAAATGTGGTTAGTTCTACTCCCATTGTTTGCAATGATGATAAATGTATTGGGGGCTTTAATGTTGGCTCTATAACACAATCTGAAGTTATTTTGGCTCTTTCTAAACTTAAACTTCATAAATCCCCAGGGGTAGATGAAATTACTACAGAAATGCTGAGAATTGGGAATGTATCAGTTACCGGTTGGATGACTGAAATTTTGAATATCTCCTTATGATAAAGGAATGGTTCCTATGGATGGTACCAGAGTTATTATTATCCCTATTTTCAAAAAAGCTGATCACAGTTCTTGTGATAACTATAGGTGTATCAGCCTACTCTCTGTTACCGGTAAAGTTCTTTCCATGATTGTGTTTAATAGAATTAAGAATCTGGTTGACAGGCAATTGCGTGATGAGCAATGTGGATTCAGAAGTGGTAGGGGATGTGTAGATCAGATATTTTCATTTAGGCAGATTCTTTAGAGATGTTTTGAGTTTCAGAAACTTTTGGTTGCTAGCTTTGTTGATTTCAAAAAGGCTTTCGACTCTGTTGATCGTCATAATTTGTTGTTGATTGTAAGATCATATGGTATACCAGACAAGTTAGTTAACATAATGAAAGCTCTCTACAATAATATTGAGTCATGTGTGAGAGTTGGTAAGTCTTGTAGCAATTTGTTTAGCATTACGTCTGGTGTTCGACAAGGGTGCATATTTTCTCCTTTTCTCTTTAGTTTGGTTGTTGAATATGTTATGCGAAATTCACTTCAAGGGAAAGATTTTGGCCTTAAATGGACTGGAGATACGAAAATTTGCGATTTAGATTATGCTGATGATTTAGCCCTTTTGGCAAATGATGTTGATGAGATGAACTCTTTCATTCGAGCTGTTGATGAAACTGGTAGTAGAGTAGGTTTGGTTATAAACAAAGAGAAAACTAAAGTGATGAAAATTGGTCAGGCCGGTTGTGATTCAGTTAATCTGAATGGTTGCAGTCTTGAGCAGGTGTCACAGTTTAATTATCTTGGGAGCTATATCAGAGATACTGATAATGTATAGCATGAGATAAACAATAAAATAAGGATTACTGTTGTGACTTTTGTGAGACTATAATCGTTTGGTTTTTCTAGACTTAATTATGGTAGTGGCACTTTGACCGTTTTGCAAACAAAATAACAGGAATCTTGATACCATTGATTTTAGATGCTTGCACAGTATCCTGGGGATCAGGTAGTTCAGATTTGTAAGCTGGCCCGGATCTAGGGAAACGTCAAAAAAAGGGGGGCAAGAAACACATTTGAGCCAAAAAATTGTAAAAGAAGGAGTGTTTGTAAATCCCATTTTACAGTTTCAAAAAAATATCTTGGAAAGTGCATTAAATATAGTTTATAAAACTTTTTTTTGTCTCTTTTTCCCTTATTCACCTCCTGAAAGGGTGGGGTGGTTAGACTCCCCCCCCCCCCCTTGATCAGGCCATGTTTGTAATGACGAAGTTAGTCAAAGGAGTTGGCAGCTCCTTTGAACAACATATTGTGCAGAGTGGGAGTTTGCTGGTTTGGCCATGTTGCCCGTGGGAGTTTGCTGGTTTGGCCATGTTGCCCGTATGGATAACTATAGATTAGGGAATAGGGTTTTGATCTATCCTATAGAAAATCCTATTCCTATCAACAAATATCATATAGAAAATTGCATCGACTCTCAGCAGATCAGTAAGCTCATTCAAACATCCAATGAGAGCAGTACCGAAACAACCTGATCTAGATAAAAATAAGGAAGGTTATGTGTATGTGGCAAGAGGAGATTTCGTTTAAAGAATAACATTTCCCCCTCCATTTCAGAGTTTTTCAAAAAAATTATTGAAAAATGTGTGAAATACACAAAATTTTAATTCTTTTTACCTCTATTACCCATACAAGTAATCTCAAAATGACACAGGAAAAAAAGTTATCTTTTCTGTGTATGGCATTTTTTTATCAGTTGGTACCGTCATTGATCTTAAGGTTTTGCTGCTCCATTCTTTTTGTAAAATAGAGTAGAGATGTGCCAATTTCCTTTGTGCCTTTTAAAGATTAAATGATGACAATACATCATGCGGCAGAAACATGCTTTCAAGATTCTAGTAGTTGCGCATGCGACGCAACTCCGTTCTTCCGACTGCAGAAGGGTAACGACTAATTTTAGAAAGAATCATAAAATGTAATTTCTTTGGTAAAATAATTATTTTCCTAAGAAAAAGTGTGAAGCTACTAGCCAGAAAATTTTATTGGGGATTGGTAAGACCCAATATATGATAAAGGGGAACTAGAAAGTACATTGGCAAGAAAACCATGACCCTCAGATTACCTTGTAAGATACTACCATTTTGGTGTCAGAAATCTCACAACTGCAGCAGGGAGGAAGCATATTAGGGGATAGGTCCCTCCAAACTAAATCAGAGTTGTTAAAATTTGAAATGACTTAGTAAAATCCAGTGAGTTACGAATTTTTTGCTTTTGTAAAATTTGAGGGGGGGGGGGGGGGCAAAATTGAATCAACTTGACAAACTACAGGACTTTGTGAAAATTGTATTGTTTCTGAAATTAAGGAGAGTTGGCAAAATCGAGACATCCTGGGGAACTGCCAAAATCTAGATACCTTGGTAAAATCTAGGGAGTTTTGAAAATTCGAAACCACTTGGAAAAATACATATTAGTTGCAAAAATTGTGATTGTTTTGTAAAAAAATTAATGAAATAAAAAAATTCCAAACCTACCTAACTTCCTATAGGATCCTAAAATATAGAAAAAGAAACCTAAAGAGTGTTGATGGTGCAATCAATCACTGAATTTGCATTCACTTCAAGGGATGATAGGGCGCCATCAGTCTTGTGGAGTACGTAAATCAGCGCCTTAACTTCCTTTGGGGTGAAGAGTAACTTAGTGACTGATTGCATCATGAATATGCTTTAGATTTTCTTTTTCTTTCCTATAGGAAGATAGGTATGTTTAGAATTTTTTCATTTCTTATATATCTTTTTTTTGACACTAAATAAACCTACTTTCAAAAACTTTCATTTGATATCAACCATCAAAACAGCGGGAAATATGGAGAACATCAACCATATTTTCCACTGTTTTGGATTTACCTTTTTTTAATAGAAAAAAATAAATACCCCCTCAAGCAGCTGCTTGCCACAGAGGTCTGACAGCACGGTTACGGTTAAAAAATTTACCTTTAATACTGAAGCTCTGAAAGACCCAGTTATAGCTAAAGCTTACCATGATAGGTTACTTAGTCATTATGACAGTTATGGTATGCTTACTACTGAAGTTGAGGAAGAATGGGATCATTTTAAACAGGCTTTTTTAGACACTAACAGTACTCTTTTAGGAAAAAAGGAGCAGACGAGACAGAATTATTTAAGTGATAAGGCACTTGAGCTTATTTCAGAAAGAAGGAACTGCAGGAATGTCCTTAATCAGTACCCTACTAGTCCTAATAGAAAGGATTACAGAGAGATTAATAAACGTGTAAAGGATCAGTTAAATAGTGATAAGAATCTTTGGCTTGATGGCTTGGCTGACAAAGCTGAGGAAGCAGCTAGGCAGCACAACAGCAGAGAGCTGTACCAGATAGTTAATGTTTTGTGTGGTAGAAAACAGACAGGCATACAAGGATTGCAGGATAAACAAGGTAAGGTTATAGAAGGTGAGGATTCTGTCATGGCTAGGTGGGCTGAGCATTTCAGTGATATTCTAAACAATGTGGTTAGTTCTACTCCCATTGTTTGTAATGATGATAGATGCATTGGCAGCTTTAATGTTGGCCCTATAACACAATCTGAAGTTATTTTGGCTATTTCTAAACATAAAATTCATAAATCACCAGAGGTAGATGAAATTACTACAGAAATGCGCAGAGCTGGGAATGTTTCGGTTACCACTTGGATGACTGAAATTCTGAAAAACTTTTATGATAAAGGCATGGTTCCTAAAGATTTTACCAGAGCTATTATTATCCCTATTTTCAAAAAAGGTGATCGCTGTTCTTGTGATAACTATAGGGGTATCAGCCTACTCTCTGTTCCAGGTAAAGTTCTTTCCATGATTGTGCTTAATAGAATTAAGAATCTGGTTGACAGGCAATTGCGTGATGAGCAATGTGGATTCAGAAGTGGTAGGGGATGTGTGGATCAGATATTTTCACTTAAGCAGATTCTTGAGAAATGTTTAGAGTTTCAGAAACCTTTGGTTGCTAGCTTCGTTGATTTCAAAAAGGCTTTCGACTCTGTTGATCGTCATAATTTGTGGTTGATTGTGAGATCATATGGTATACCAGACATGTTAGTTAACATAATGAAAGCTCTCTATAATAACACTAAGTAATGTGTGAGATTTGTTAAGTCTTGTAGCAATTGGTTTAGCATTACGTCTGGTGTTCGACAAGGTGCATTTTGTGTCCTTTTCTCTTTAGTCTGGTTCTTGATTATGTTATGCGAAATTCACTTCAAGGGAAAACTTTTGGCCGCAAATGGCTGGAGATACGAGAATTTTTGATTTAGATTATGCTGATGATTCAGCCCTTTTGGCAAATGATGTTGATGAGATGAACTCTTTCATTCAAGCTGTTGTTGAGACTGGTAGTAGAGGTGGTTTGGTTATAAACAGAGAGAAAACTAAAGTGATGAAAATTGGTCAGACAGGTTGTTTATTCCGTTAATCTGAATGGTTGCACTCTTCAGTAGGCGTCACAGTTTAATTACGTTGGGAGCTATGTAACAGATACTGGTGATGTGCAGCATGAGATTAACAGACGAATAGGGATTGCTGCCGGGACTTTTAAGAATCTATGGAGAGTGTGGAGAAATAGGCGTATACACCTAAAGACTAAAATTAGACTGTATAATAGTTTGGTTCTTTCTAGGGTTAGTTATGGTAGTGAAACTTGGACGCTGTGTAAACAAGATAACAGGAAACTAGATGATTTTGATTCTGGATGCTTACGCAGTATCTTGGGTATTAGGTGGTTTAACTTTGTAACTAATGATGAGGTTAGGCAAAGGAGTCTGCAACCTCCTTTAAGCAGCATATTGTGCAGAGAGAGACTCCGCTGGTTTGGCCATGTTGCTCGTATGCATAATTATAGATTGGCGAATAGGGTTATGAACAGTGTGCCTAGATGCCTCAGAAGGAGGGGGAGACCTAGGATGCGGTGGGCAGACAATGTCAAACAGGACCTTGTTAGAATTGGTGTACATTGGCCGGATGCAGCAGGTGTAGCTCAGGACAGATATGCTTGGAGAATTAAACTGCGCGGTATAGTTGGACCTTCGTAGCCCATGGCCTTGAGGATGATGATGATGATGATTAACTTTAAACGATTATTCAGCGCTTACTCGTTTCACAAGAGTTTCAGAGTACTTCGTTGAAAAAATTTGTCACCTTTGCTGCACTGGAATGAAGTAGGATTTGTGCCATCGGATATCTCCGTAAGCATGCTCTGCATAGATTAAGCTGAAATTTAAAGCTGGATCTGCTTTGAACGAATGATTTCGATGTTACCTAAGCCCTGATGAAAACAAAAAGAAATTTCTCTAACAAAAAAAATTCCAAATTGATTGCCCATGCCATTTTTCAATTCTTTGCGTTATAGGCCAATGTAATGTTTAAATTAGCAGGCCATTCCTAATCAGCTGGCGCTAGAGGCCTCTCCTGTTCCAGACGCTTGAAACCGGTTTAATCATGATCGATAGCAGTAGGTTAAGCCCACAGAGCCACAAGGATGACTCAGACCGATGAAAGTACAAATTTTCATAACACTGCCTCCGCATGTAGATGCATTTTTATCAGTAGCTTAATGATTTGCGATTATTAGAAATTAAGGAAAAATAGCAATTTCTGAAAACGGAAAAATATTCAAGTACTGTAATATATTGACTTCTAATGCTATTTGAAAAAAAGTGGCAGTGTGCATTAATGTAGGCATCTATTGATTTCCTGAGCCATATATATTTTAAACTCTGTGTAAAGCTACTGCATATTTTCCTTTCTTGACCAGCTTAACATGGCTCCATGGGTGCCCAACCAATTAGAGCAGATGCCGTCTCTAGTACCCGTATATAAATCTGTGAATTGAGGTACTAGACACAGAAATTGTGGTGATTGTAATATTAAACACAGGACTCCGAATCCCGTAGCACTGACCGACATGATCACAGACGGCTGTGTCTGCCGACTGGGGGTGGGGGTGGCTCAGTCGGTAGCGCGCCAGGCTCGTAATCTGTAGTTCCCAGGTTCGAGTCCCAGCTGGGTCAGCGGTGAGATTTATCTCCGCAAAATTCCCCGCCCTGCCCACGGTCAGTAGGGGACACCGATGGGCTTGGAAAGGCCGCCGTCCGTCGGATGGGACGTTAAGCCATGGCCCCGTGTACGGGAGAGCCATACCCTGTGCACGTTAAAGAACACGCTGGATGGCCTTGACGGGAGACTACCATCTGTCTCCCAACACCTGTTCCAGTGGGTCCCCTCCCCCAACCTTCTCTGAGCCTTCGGGGTCCATGTGACCTGGTCATTTAGCCCATGGTGTGCAAAAAAGTGCCGCTCAGAGGTAAAACAACCCAACCCAACTGCCGACTTCTTAGTGAGGCAAGAATACACGTAATGTCTTGCGAATTTGCTGCAAACAACGATGAAGGCTATTTAAAAATGTTTAACAAATGATTTAAATGAGGCAGAACTTTGCTGTTTTTTGTTTTTTTATTTCAATCAGGTTATTCGAGTGTAGTAATTAAAGAAAAATAGATTTAATTAATACACACTTATTGATTTATATCGAATGAAAAGCGAAGACTCTGGAAACTGCTTCTCTTTCAAATCGACGTTTCGTATGAAAATTTTAAAAAAATTCGATATGCCCTTAATATGTGATTAAAGCTGAACTAAATTGACTGTAAACTTAGCAGACTTTAAGTTGAGCCCGTTTAAAACAGGAACAATGGTAAACGTATTTTAAAATCTAATACATGATCATATCTTTCAGCTTAAGGGAAGGCACTCAAAATTTATAGATCTTAATAGTGTAAATCCGCGCCCCATTTAAAAAAAAATGAAAAGTCATTTATTTTCTTCTTTCATTAAGAAATATTAATTTTTATTAAAAATTAAAAGAAATAATCAGATGGTGTAAATTTTGCTTAATTCAGCTGAGGCAAGAAATGAAATCTCCTCCCAATAAATGACACAATTTAATTTCATGCTATCAAAAAACCCCAAATATTATAAGCTTGTTATTCAGCTGAAGCATAAATAAATTCAAACCCCCTCCCACACAAACACAAATCGCATAATTGAAATTTGATGCTATGAAAAAACAAATATTGCAAACTTTTATATCAGCTAAGGCAGAAGGAAATCCATGGTAACACACACACACATGACATAATTGAAATTGCATGCTATATATATATTAAAAAAAACTATAATTTACACTTTCTCTCATTTCAACTAAGGCAGAAGGAAAGGCAAGATCCCTCCCCCCCTCACACACACACATACAGACACAAATGACATGACTGAAATTTAATGAAACAAAAACCAAATATTCTAAAATTTTATATCAGCTAAGGCAGAAGAAAATGCAAGGTCACACAAAGAAACACAAATGACATAATTGAAATTGCTTGCTATATAAATATGTATATAAAACAATAATTTAGATTTTCTCTCATTTCTATTAAGGTGGAAGGAAAGGCAAGCCCCCCTCCCCCACAAATGACATGATTGAAATTTCATACAATAAAAACCACATATTGTAAACTTTTATATCAGTTGAGGCAGAAGGAAATACAAGGTCACACACATACACAAATGACATAATTGAAACTGCATGCTATATATATAAAAAACAATTTACACTTTCTCTCATTTCAAAAGCCCCCCCCCCCCACACACACACACAAATGACATCATTGAAATTTCATGCAACAAAAAGAAAAATTATAAACTTTTATATCAACTGAGGGAGAAAGAAATCCAGGGTCACACAAACACGCACAAATGACATAATTGAAATTGCATGCTATATATATATAAAAAATAATTTACACTTTCTCTCATTTCAACTATGGCAGAAGGAAAGGCAAGCCCCATCCCACAAACCAAAAAAAATGATATGATTGAAATTTCATGCAACAAAATACAAATAGTGTAAACTTTTATATCAGCTAAGGTAGAAGGAAATCCAAGGTCACACACACAAATTATATAATTTAAATTGCATGATATAAAAAAAAAGGAAACAAAAATGCAAACTATTTTCATTTCTGCTGAGGCAATAGGAAATTCCTATCACACACACATAATATAAGAAATGAAGTTTCTGCAAAGTATATTTTTGTCACTGTGTTTTGTGCAAATTTATATATGCTCTAATATGATGTCTTTTAATGTTTCAATTATTTGTGTCTCTAAATGGTGAAGTCTAATTTTATCATATTCTTTTGTAATGTTTCTTTTTCATATTATAAACATGATTGTCAACTTTCACATCCAACAACAATCATTTCATACTTAATTAAAAAATTCAGGTTAATGTCCTACATAGGCTTCAATGCATGTTGGTGCTGAAATAACTACATAGTCACATCACTAATAAGGAACTGCATGTGGAAGTTGACAATCATGCTTGTAATATGAAAAGGAAACTATAGAAAAGAATATGCTAAAATTAGACTTCACCATTTAGAGACACAATTAATAGACACATTAAAGGGCATTAATATCAGAGCAAACGTCTAAATTTTCACAAAACACAGTGACAAAAATATACTTTGCAGTTACTTAATTTATTATATTGTGTGTGCGTTATAGGAAATTTCTACTGCCTCAGCTGAAATGAATAGTTTACATTTTTCTTATTGCATGAAATTGGAATTATGTCATTTGTGTGTGTGGCCTTGGATATCCTTCTGCCTTATAATAATAAATACCCAATTAAGCAGCTGCTTACCACAGAGGAATCTCTCAGTCTTATATGCCATAGTAGAAGGATCTATGAGGATGGTAAGACCTCATCAGAAAAACAACCTGAACATCCATGCTTTATTCGAAGCTCGAACCCAGGTCCCTTAGAGTCATGTGCGCTAACCACTAGGCCACACCTTAGCTGAAATAAAAGTTTAAATATTTATTTTTTCATAGCATCAAATTTTGATCATGTCATTTCTGTGTGTGTGGGTGGGAAATGGGGTGGGCTTGAATTACCTTCTGCTTCAGTTGAAATAACAAGCTTACAATATTTGGTGTTTTTTATAGCATGAAATTAAATTATGTCATTTATTGGGGGGATGAGATTTGTTTTACTGCCTCAGCTGAATACAAATAAAGTTTACACTATTTGATTATTTCTTTTAATCTTCAAAAAAAATATTTTTTTAATGGAAATAAAAAATAAATTTGATTTTTTTTATGAGGCTCGGATTTGCAGAATTAAGATTTAAGGTTTTGCGTACCTTTCCTTAACCTAAAAGATTTGATCATATATTAGATTTTAAAATATGTTTACCATTGTCCTTGTTTCAAACAGGCTCTAGGTAAAGTCTGCTAAGTTTACATTCAATTTAGTTCAGCTTTATTTACGTATTAAGAGCATACCGAAATTTTTCTAAATTTTCGATGCAAAATCTGAATTTGAAAGAGAAGCAGTTTCCAGTGTCTTCGTTTTCATCCGATATAAAACGATTAGTGTGCATTAAATATATTTTTTTTCTATAATTATGACATTGGACTAATTTGATTGAAATAAGAAACAGCAATTTATGATTCATTTCTGTCATTTGGTAAGCATTATTTAACAGCATTGATCGTCGTTTACCAGCCATTCGCATGGAATCATGGGTATTCTTGCCTTCTTAAGCAGCCTGCAGGCAGACCCGCTTGTGATCATAGCTACCAATGGTACGGGAATTGGAGTCTCATCTCTTATATTACTATCTCAATTGAAAGTGCCAAAATAACTTAAAACAGTGTTATAGGGCCAACATTAACGTCAACACTGCAGCAAAATGTAACAATTTTTTTAAAACAAATTTCTGAAAAATCTTTGTCTCGATACGAAACTATGTTAGGATGGATTAATATGATGGTGCAATATAAACCTAAAGTGTATCGATCCTGGGATTAGATGATAGGATATGATGGATGGTAGGTATTGATAAACATAGTAATCTCATATTTGAAATATAAAAGCTTTGAAAAGTGTAGCTACTACTTGTGCTGCCAGCTAATGACAACATAATGAACTAAAATCGACCATTTATTACGAGCTTTACCTTGGCAGCGCCAGCTTTACATATTAGTTAATTTATGCAGGGTCCGCTTCCGGAGACATCCTATGACACAGATTCGAATCTTCCGCTGCAGCAAAACGTCACAAATTTTTGTAACACATTTCTGAAAATGATTTAAGGTATATACCGAATGCTCCGGAAGTTTTGTGAAACGAGTAAGCTCTCAAAAATGGTTCAAAGTTAATAACATTATTACATATATGAATTACATTATAATACACTGGAACTTTAAAATTTAACGTTATTCTTATGTGTTTTATGCAATGGTTTTATGGAATAAAAATTTTGAAATGAAGAAACAAGTCCTATCGAAATATAGAAGTCAACATCCTAGTTCCATGAAACGAAGGAAACAGCCAAAAACGTCACTTCCGCTAAACGAACACTTTTTATTTGTATGTTCCACTTCCTAATAATGTAGCAGATTAAGAAAGCAGTATGTTACGCCGAGCCATTTTCCGGATTACTCATTGCAACGAAGTTACTGCATTCACTAAACCGAGCCACTGAAACCGAACATATTAAATAGTATAGGAAGTTCCAGGATATGAAATTTCCAAACAAGTAATATATGTTATTTTCATACGAAACCATATTAGGATGAAGAATTTGATGGTGTATTATGGAACTAGAGTGTATGTGACCCTGTAACGATCCTTCAACTAGATGATATGATGACATAGAAGGTAAGTTTTAATAAAGTTTAAAATCTTATTTGAAATTCAAAATCTTTTAAATGTGTACGTATTACTTGTGCTGCCATCTAATGACAGCATAATGAACTGATATGAGACTAACTACGAGCTTTGTGTTAGCGATCAGTTTCGTATAAAATTTTCTGCCCAAAATACTAGAACTGAAACCCATTCAACTAAGGATTCAACTGAGCAAGGAGTAGGGAAATGCTCGATAAGATTAAAAATGAAATTCTGACAAAGTCGCCATAAATATAAGCAGCTAAATGATTATTATTGTTTAAAAATATAAACATTGTTGCATAATAAAACTAGAAATAAGTTGGCAGAAATGTATAATTGCAGGAAAAGAATGATGTAAAAGTTGAAGTTTAATGTTTCTTATGAATTATCATTACTAAACTCGATAAAACGGGTGAAATCATATACAAAAAAAAAAAATTCTTTTTTCAAAATGTAAGCAATGCTCTCATTTATACAACAATTTTTTTTTTTTCAAAGAGATCGACATTTATTCAAAAACATATTTTATGGCAATTTTTCTTATTACTATTCTTTGTTTCTCAATATTTTTCCTTAAACTGTTAATTTTATGCTGTGTTCTGCAGTCATCTTTAAAATGTAATAAATATGTTACACTGGGAAAAGTAAAACAAATGATATGCACCCATTAATTTTATTTAAATTGTAAAAGAGGATTTCATTAAAACAACTTCTAATTTGCCAGTGGTTCACAATAATTAAAGAATCGTTTAATAATTTAGTATATTTAGATAATGAATTATTCTAAATGTAATAGTTACAGGATATTATTTCCTCAATCACATAAACAAAAATTTGAAATATTTATGAAAATTAGTTGGAGCACCAAACGATTTTTATTTGATATAAAAATATAACACTTTTAAAAGACACGATAAAAATCACATAACAAAAACGAGTTTTGCATATTTTATAATTATACAATATTGGACGAATGGTCATGCAGTCATTTATTTTTCTTTAATTCAATTTGCATGATGTAGCACAGAAGTGTTCTGGTAAAATTTTGCCCTAAATATTTGCTCACTTTAAAATAAATGGAATTATTATACATTGCACCTCATTGAAAAAACTTGTGGGTCATAAAACAAACAATCAATATATTTACTCCTGATAATTTCTTTAAAAACTTCGACCAATTATTGTTAGATGCGTAACTAAACAATTTCACCACTTCAGACAACTCATTATTTTTTTTCCACGAGACATTTTTGAGTTCCCAATCCTAACCCTCCCACACACCCCTTTCACAGAAGGAGTTGAAAATTTTTCGTTCTGTATTTTTTTTTTTTTTGGGGGGGGGGGGGGGGGGGGGCGGGAAACACCACCTACCCTGTTAATGGCTAACTCTGTACAAGGTTACTTCTGCACTTTATATCACTCAATGTATTAGATGGCACTACAAGTGCTGAAGTAATGCAGATGAAAAGGTTAAAAGTGGAGAGTATGATGGTGGGTTTTCAAGGTATGGACAGTTATGGCCTAAAGTTCAAAAAGGTAATTTTTTAGGGGAGAAATTTGTATTGTGCAACTCGTGATTCAGATCTACTTCTTCATATATAACATCATCATCATGCTCAAGCAGCCAGGGGTTGCAATTTAGTTATCCAACCAGACCGTGCAATTTACTTTTCCAAACATATCTGTCCTGAGATATATCTGCTGCATCTTTCCACTGCATACCAATTCTAACAAGGTCCTGCTTGACATTGTCTGACCACCACATCCTAGGTCTCCCCCTTTCTCAGGCCTTTAAGCACACTGTTCATAACCCTATTCACTAATCTATAGTTATCCATATGGGCAACATGGACAAACCAACGGAATCACTCTCTCTCTCTGCACAATATACTGCTATGAGGAGGTTGCTGACTCTTATGTCAAACCTCTTCATTACTTGCAAAGTTGAACTACTTAATACCCAAGATACTGTGTAAGCATCTAGAATCAAAAGCATCAATTTTCCTGTTTTCATGTTTACAAATATCCAAGTTCACTACCTAATTAGTCGTAGAAAGAAACAAAGTATTATACAGCATAATTTACGTCTTTAGGTGTATATGCCTATTTCTCCCCACTCTCCATAGATTCTTAAAGTCCCAGCAGCAGTCCCTATTCATCTGTTAATCTCATGCCACACATCACCAGTATCTGTTACATAGGTTCCAAGAAAATTAAACTGATACCTGCAGAAGACTGCAACCTTTCAGATTAACTGAATCCCAGCCTGCCTCACCAATTTCCATCACTTTAGTTTTCTTTCTGTTTATAACCAAACCTTCTCTACTCTACTCTCAATAGCTCGAATAAAATAGTTCATCTGATCATCATTTGCCAACAAGGCCAAATTGTCTTCATAATCTAAATCAGAAACTTTAAAATCTCTACACCATTTAAGTCCAAAATCTTTCCCTTGCAAAGAATTTCAGATAACATAAACAAGAACCAGACTAAAGAGAAAAGGGGACAAAAATGCACCCTTGTTCAACATCAGAAGCAATGTTAAATTAATTGCTTACCAACTCTCCCAATGATTCCATGTTATAGAGAGCTTTCATTATGTTAACCAACTTGTCTGGTATGCCATACGACCTCAAGATCACTCACAAATTAAGATGATTAACATAGTTGAAAATCTTTTTGAAATCAACAAAGCTTGTAACTTTAAGATTCTGAAACTCTAAACATTTTTCAAGAACCTGCCTGAGTGAAAATATCTGATCCACACATCCCCTACCACTTCTGAATCCACATTGCTCATCGGACAATTGACCGTCAACCAGATTCTTAATTCTTTTAAGCACAATCATGCAAAGATCTTTACCTGGTACAGAGAGTAGGCTGATACCCCTATAGTTATCTCAAGAACTGTGATCACCTTTTTTAAAAATACGGATAATAGGTCTGGTAAAATCCTTAAAAACCACTCCTTTATCATAGGGCGGAGATGGCTCAGTTGGTAGCGTGCCAGACTCGTAATCTACAGTTCCCAGGTTCGAGTTCCAGCTGGGTCAGCATTGAGATTTTTCTCTGCAAAATTCCCCACCCTGCCCACGGTCAGTAGGGGACACAAATGGGCTTGAAAAGGCTGCCATCCATCAGATTGGATGTTAAGTCATGGCCCTGAGTGCGGGAGATCCATTCCCTGTGCACATTAAAGAACACCCTTGATGGCCTTTACGGGAGGCTACTATCTGTCTCCCAACAGCTGTTCCAGTGGGTACCCTCCCCCAACTTTCTCTGAGCCTTTGGGGTACATGTGACCTGGCCATTTAACCCATTGTGTGCAAAAAAGTGCTGCTCAGAGGTAAAACAACCCAACCCTTTATCATATAAAATATTAAAAATTCAGATCATAATTCAGATTTATTTCTTCTTATGGAAAATACATGCTTAAATTTTGCACCTTAGGTGTATCATATCAGACAGCATTTATCTAGTTTGATTTTATTTCTTTAAAAATTAGTAATCATCATGGTATAATTTTCGTTCATCATCATCATCCTCAAGCAGCCAAGGGCTACTGAGGTCCAACCAGAGAGTGCAGTTTAATTCTCCAAGCATATCTGTTCTGAACTACATCTGGCCACTGCACACCAATTCTAACAAGGTCCTGTTCGACATTGTCTGCCCACCGCATCCTAGGTCTCCCCCTCTTTCTGAGGCCTTTACGCACACTGTTCATAACCCTATTTGCCAATCTATAATTATCCATATGAGCAACATGACCAAACCAATGCAGTCTCTCTCTGCACAATATGCTGCTCAAAAGAGGTTGATGACCCCTTCTTCTAACCTGATATTACTTACAAAGTACAACCACCTAATGCCCAAGATACTGCATAAGCATCTAGAATCAAAGGCATCAAGTTCCTTGTTATCCTGCTTACAAAGGAGCCATGTTTCGCTACCATAACTAACCTTAGAAAGAACCAAAGTATTACATAGCCTAATTTTAGTCTTTAGGTGTATATACCTATTGTTCCATACTCTCCATAGATTCTTAAAAAGTCCCAGTGGCAATCCCTGTTCTTCTATATATCTCATGCTGCATATCACCAGTATCTTTTACATAGCTTCCAAGATAATTCAACTGAAACACTTGCTCAATAGTACAGCCATTCAAAGCAACTAAAGCACCATTTGCCTGACCAATTTTCATCACTTTAGTTTTTTCTTTGTTTATCACCAAACCTACTCTACTAGCAGTCTCATCGACAGCCCTAATGAACGAATTCATCTCATTAACATCAGTAGCCAACAGGGCCAAATCACCTGCATAATCTAAATCAGGAATTTTGCATTTCTAGAGCATTTAATGCCAAAATCTTTCCATTGCAAACAATTTTGCATTACATAATCAATAACTAAAGAGAAAAGGAGACAACATGCACCCCTCTCTAGCTCCACTAGCAATGCTAAACCAGTCTCTGCAAGACATACCAACTCTCACACATGATTCAATGTTGTTATAGAGAGCTCTCATTATACTAACGAACTTTTCAGGTATTCCTTATGAAATAACAATCAACCACAAAGTATGTCGATCAATATGGTCAAAAGCCTTTTTGAAATCTATAAAGCTAGCAACCACAGGTTTCTGAAACTAAACATTTCTCAAGAATCTGCTTAAGTGAAAATATTTGATCAGTACATTTCCTACCACTCCTCAATTCCACACTGTTCATCACGCAGCTGTCCATCAACCAAATTCTTAATTCTATTAAGTATAATCATGCAAAGAAATTTACCTGGAACAGAAAGTAAACTAATTCCTCTATAATTATAACAAGAACTGCAATCACCTTTGGGGCGGGGGTGGCTCAGTCGGTAGCGCGCCAGGCTCGTAATCTGTAGTTCCCAGGTTCGAGTCCCAGCTGGGTCAGCGTTGAGATTTATCTCCGCAAAATTCCCCGCTCTGCCCACGGTCAGTAGGGGACACCGATGGGCTTGGAAAGGCCGCCGCCCGTCGGATGGGACGTTAAGCCGTGGCCCCGTGTGCGGGAGAGCCATACCCTGTGCACGTTAAAGAACACGCTGGATGGCCTTGACGGGAGGCTACCATCTGTCTCCCAACAGCTGTTCCAGTGAGTCCCCTCTCCAAACCTTCTCTGAGCCTTCGGGGTCCTTGTGACCTGGCCATTTAGCCCATGGTGTGCAAAAAAGTGCCGCTCAGAGGTAAAACAACCCAACACAATCACCTTTTTTGAAAATTGGGACAATGATAGCTGTAGTAAAATCCTTAGGAACAATGCCTTTATCATAAAAAATATTCAAAATTTCAGTCAGCCATGTGACAACACAAATAATTTATTAATTTAATTTTTTTATTAATTTATTTTAAATTTTAATTTTTATGTAGGCAAGAAGTTGGCACAAATAACAATACCAAATTATCCATCCCTACACCTGGACTTGAACCCACGACCCTTTGACCAGTAGCCAAGTGCACTAACCACTCAGCGCCACTGAGGCTATAGATTTGTTTATGTTTTTCTTTTTTAACTTGTTATTTCTAATGAGATTATTTTTCTGGGTAATTTTTATATTACGAATTGGTGATGAATTGTTAGAATATTTTTTGGGGCTTTTCAGGTTTGTGTCCAATGAGATTACTTCATTCTGTGGTTGTTTAGAATTGTGGAACAGTGCTCTATTGTTCAGCGATTATGAACCTTTCAAAATAAATTTTTATAAGGTTTTGGGACAGTGCTAAATGGCATTCTTTGGTAAGTGGTAACAGGCAGTTTGAAGGGGTGTAGCAAAGGGACTGTGATTGTGGAGGGGAGATGAAAATTTTTCAACTCTGAAATCAAATTTTGCCGACTGAGAAAATAAGTATTTTACATAAATTTAACTATGTCTCTGTCAGGGAAGTTACCCAGGATTTCGTTATGTAGGGGGGGGGGGGTGACATTGAGTTTGTTAACTCTCACTATTACTATCTTTCTATTGCTCTTATCTCTGACATTTGTTAGTTGGTCGATTTGTCAGTTTCTACATTTGCTAGTTTGTGGATTTGACAAAATGTTGTTTACCATATTTTTCCAATGCAATGGAGAAACTTAATGATTTATATGTTAAATGGAAGCCTGTTATGCAGCGAGTGTCATAGGCTTTAAAAAATTAACCCCCCTAGCTTTGTTCCCACCCTGAGAAAGGGGTAATGTCAACACTAAACTCCCACAACATCTCCAGAAAGTGAATACTGAAAACAACAAACAATGGCTCAAATGAATGCTTCTAACATGGGGAATGTCACAGGCTACAAAAAATCGACCACCCATGCTTTCTTCCCCCTAAGGAAAAGGTGTAAATATGGAAATGATTATTCCCTATATCTCCCGAACACTAGTGCAGAAACTAACAAGGTCTGCTTCAGGTGAAAGCGTGTGAAGTGAGAGTGTCCTAAGCTTAAAAAAAATTGACCACCCATGCTTTCTTCCATCCTAAAAAATGGGAAATATCAAAGTCATCTTACTATATCTTTGAAACGTGAGGGCTTACAGCTAGTGGTTAGGTGTCAAATGAAAGCTCATGTAGTGACCATCATAAACTGTTACGAATTTTGCCCCATTATCCTCTCAGACCTTCTACTATGGCATAGAAACTAACAGGCTCCTGTCAGACCTCTGTGGCAAGAGGCTGCTTGAGAGGGTATTTTTTTATTTTTATTTTTATTTTTTTAATTCCCCCTCGATTAATGGGGGGGATAGTGAACTTTTACATGGTTCACTTAACAGGTCATATCTCAAATTAAAACTTATAACATCTACAATGTCATGGGTTAATTCATACTCAAATCCAAAATGGGTGAAAATATAGTCGATGTTTATGAGTAAATATATCAAATGAAAGTTTTTGAAAGTAGTTTTATTTAGTGTCAAAAAAAAAGGATATAAAGAAATTAAAAAAATTCTTAACATACCTCTCTTATTGCACCATCAATATGCTTTAGGTTTCTTTTTCTACATTTTATATATGTAATATATCAAATACTGCATTCTATATCAAGAGTCTGACCTCTTTCCATTCTTTTACATTTTTTTTGGCTCAGATGTGTTTTTTGCCCCCCTCTCTAGACTTTTTCCTAGATCCGGGCCAGCTTACGAAGTTGAACTACCTGGGCCACAGCATACTGTGTAACAACTAAAATCTAAAAGTTAAGGTTACCTTTTAGATACTTTATCTTTTAGATATTAGATTTCTTTATTTATGGTATCAAGTTTCCTGTTATTTTGTTTGCAAAAGGGTTCAAGTATCACTACCATAACTAAATCTAGAAAAACGAAACTATTATAGTCTCACAAAAGTCACAACAGTAATCCCTATTTTTTTGTTTATCTCATGCCACACATCATCAGAATCTCTGATATAGCTCCAAAAATAATTAAACTGAGACACCTGTTCAACAGTGTGACCATTCAGATTAAATGAATCACAGCCTGCCTGACCAATTTTCATCACTTTATTTTTCTTTCAGTTTATCACCAAGCCTATTCTATTATCAGTCTCATCAAGAGCTTGAATGAAAGAGTTCATCATCATCATTTGCCAAAAGGGTTAAATCACCAGCATTTCTATAACTCAGAAATTTCAGACCTGTAGACCATTTACCCCCAAAATCTTACCCTTACAGTGAATTTTGCATAGCATAATCATTAACCAAACTAAAGAGGAAAGGAGAAAAAATGCACCCTTATTGAACATCAGAAGTATTACTAAGCCAATTGCTACAAGACTTGTCAACTCTCACACATGACTCAGTGTCATTATAGAGAATTTTCATTATGTTAAAAAACTTTGAACTGATCTACACATCCCCTACCACTTATGAATCCAGATTTCTCATCACGCAATTGCCTGTCAACCAGATTCTTAATTCTATTAAGCACAAACATGTAATAACTTTCCTTGAACAGAGAGTAGGCTGATACCCCTAAAGTTATCACAAGAACTGCAATCACCTTTTTTGAAAATAGGGATAATAATAGCATGTTAATATCCTTAGGAACCATGCTTTTATGATAAAAGATATTCAGAAATTCAGTCATCCATGTGGTAACCATAACATTCCCAACTCTAAGTATTTCTGTAGTAATTTCATCTACCCTTGGGATTTATGTTGTTCAAATTTAGAAACAGCTAAAATAATTCACACTGTGTTATAGGGTCAACGTTAAAGCCAGTAATGGGCTACATCTATCATCATTACAAAGAATGGGAGTAGGATTAACCACATTGTTTAGAATATCACTGAAATGCTCAGCCGACTTAGCCATGACAAAATCATCACCTTCAATAACCTTACCTTAACAGCACAAAACATTAACTAATTGGTACAGCTATCAGTTGTTATGCTGTCTAGCTGCTTCCACGGCTATGTCAGCCAAAGATTATTGTCAGCTGCTACCCAATCCTTCACTTGTTTATTAAGCTCTCCCTAATGCTTTCTGTTAGGGATTGTAGGGTACTGATTAAGGACATTCCTGCAATTGTTTCCTTCCAAAATAAGTTTCAGTGCCTTATCAGTGAAATAATTTTGCTTCCTCTGCACCATTTTACCCAAAACAGTACTATAAGCTTCAACAAAATCCTCCTCAAAATAGTCCCATTCTTCTTCAACTAAGAAAGCAAGCCTTGATTGTCATAATTACTAAGTAACGTATCATGGTAAGCTTAAGGTATAACTGGGTCTTTCAGAGTTTCAATGTTGAAGTTTACTTTTTTAACCTTACCACAACACTTTTAATAGAGGTATTGATCAGATCAGATTTCAGCTGCCCTATATACAAGTGCAGACTGGTAATATAATAGGATAAGGAGAGTTGAGTGCTGTAGCTTTATGGGCACCAAATGATGAGGGCCCTTAGAACCTCATGAGAGCAGGTTTCTTTGAATAATAATAATATTACTTCAAAGAATTTCCACAGAATTGAGGGGAAATCCTTTTTAGGCTTCAAGAATGAGCTCTCAAAAGAATAACTTTTGAAATCTTGAAAAAGAAGCTGAATTTTTCATTTCAGCCAGGACCCTTTGCTACAGGCTGCATCTTCCAAAACATGGGCCAGTCTGCCCCTGTGTATACAACCTGGTGCTCCTAACAGAACTTATCTCTGCAAAACTCCCACCCTGTCCATGGTCAATAGGGGACACCAATGGGTTTGGAAATGCTGCCTCCATTGGATGGAATGTTAAACCATGTCTCCATTATAACGCTCCAAACAATACAAAATACTTTAAGTTTTATGCTCCGGATAGCTTAGACGGGCGCCAGGCAATCATTAACAAATTGCCAAAATGTAGAATAAGTTGATTTAGGGTTCAAATGCCAGCCAGCGTTCATAAGTAAGAGTCAAAAATGATTCTTAACAAAATAAGAGTTAATGTAAAAAAGATCCTAAATTAGCGTTGCTCAAGATAAAAAAACTACAGACTCAAAAGTTTATAACAAAACAAAATAGATTTATTTCCAAAATAATTAACTCACCAAGACATCAATGAAGAAACTAAATTCTGTGCTACACGCACGGTGCTACGCACCATACTACATCTTTCTGCTCTCTCTACAACTCTGCTCTCAAGTCTCCAAGTGACTCGCAGGTCACGGTTTTGACAATGGGCCGGCGCATGCCGGGAAAGACATTTGCATACAATGACGAAGGACGCAAGCTATGACGCAAGAGGGGGCGTGTCCTTGGCACGCGCTTTAACGGTTACGGTCGGAAGTTCGGAGTTGCGCGTACGCAACTCCTAGAAACTTGGATGTGAGCGCTGTGATGCCGAAAAGGAAATAAAAATCCCCAAAATGATAAATATAAATTAAACAAACTGGTTAAGGTAAAGCAAAAGTGAACGATGGGGCATCACAACTCCCCCTTCCAAAGGGAGTCAAAAAGTTTGACCTAACAAATTTTGACGAGCAATTTTGAATAAAGGACACATCTTACGTCATTTACACATGGCTGAACATAAATAAGTAAAAGTATGCTAGCGCAAATTTTGATATGATGAACTATTCTTACTTTGACACAATTTTCCAGCACAACCAAAGGTACCTCCTCCCTTTTCCTCCTAACAAAAATATGTAATTAACAGCTAACCTAGTGTCAATACATACCAGTGGCTGTGACAGTTAACTGTATACTAGCATCATCGGTCTAACTAGTATCACATTCTGATACAAACTCGAAATTGGCATATCTTGAACTGTACAGAAAAAATAGTAAGATTTGGAGTTTATTAGCCTAAGTCTAATAAATGTTAAAAAGATGAAAAGAAAAAGTGATTCATTACATTTGCTGTTAGCGGGGTAATAACTTCCGCTTTTCCCCTAACCACAATAAAAAATATGTGACAGCTAAATCTTCACCTAAATCACATAAAAAAACGGGTATTCGAACACCGTTATCTCCTCCTAATTACATTCAAATACGCAAAGCTTAGAAAATTCAAAATTTACAAACAAGCGGGATTGTAATCATCCGCTAATTCTCCTATTCACAGAAATCGCGATCTAGCTGAAATAAAAAATCATTAGTTACCTCCCCCTTCAGAGCTAACGTCCCCCTCCCAAAGGAGTTATGCTGATAACAACTCTGTTATCAGACTAGGCCATTTGGGGACAGCTCCAAAAAGGTACACAAAAAAAACAAAATTCTGCAGTCATCATCATGGTCATCATCTATATATACCAATAAATAATAATAAATACTGTCAATGTCATCCCCAAAAATTACGTATCATTGACACATAAATATCACTGATGACACTGAACAGATTTAAACACATATACATAAATCGTATCTAAGAATAAAGAAAAAAGAGTGTAAATAATTTATAATATACGATGATAACATTTCATCCAATAACTTTTACATGAATCTCCTTTTTTTTTTTTACATAAATTCACTTTGGAATGCACGTTATTTTACAATACAAATTCTTAAATCACTAATTCTCTTTCACTCTTCTCATTCATATCCAGAAACATTTTACAATTTCTAAACTTTCCAATATCGACTTACAAAATTTTCAGCTATCAGTCAGCTGAAACGAAAATCTACAAAAATACATTTTAACTCACGTAAATACAATAACTAGAACCTCGATGAACAAGAATGCAAAAAAAAAACTCTATTCACACAAGTATAAACTCGAACTACAAAAATTTCACTTTTCAAAAATAAATATCGAACTCTAAAGTTTCAACAAGAATTCAAACATCGCTAACTATATAATTCACAATAAGGCTTCTTCTTCGTCTTCATCTATTCCAGAAAAAAAACATTTTATAACTCAATCAAGTGCCAAGTGAAAGAAAAATATACTTAAATTTCATTGTTGGCACTCCGTGGCGATAAATCATCTAGTCCGTTTCCGATAACATCCTTCCGTCGTCGTTGGGTGGCTTCACGTAAAGTTGTTACTGAAGATCTCGTTCAAGTCAAGTCGTCGCTGTAGATCTCTCTCGTGACGTCATCTTCCCGATGTTCGCTGCTTCGCTGCCGGTTGTCGCTCTGCAGGCTCTGGTCGTTTCGTCGGCTTTTCGTTACGCTCTTGACGTTGATGGAACAGCTGAATCTGGCTTTGTCAGTCTTTGTCCTGTTGTGTGCAGTAGGTGATAATCTAATCTGTTCTTTTCTCTTCTGGGTGGTAAAGGTTCAATATCATCATCAGAGCCATCATTCTCCTGGGTTGGTTGTGGAGCATCTGCTTCTGATCTAGAAAATTCTATAGAAGTTTTGTATTTTTTAATATTCACAACATTAAAGTATCCTACTGAGGCATTAGTGGTCATATTGGCCAATTCATACAGAAGTGGAGAAAGTTTCTTCCTTATAACATATGGTCCAGCATATAATGGTGCAAATTTCTTTATAAATCCTCTTTCTTTATCACTCTTATGATGTGTTTTAATCAAGACCTTATCACCTACTTTAAATTCCATATGTCGTCGTCTTTTATTATAATCCTCTCGTTGCTTTTGTTGTGCTCGTAGGGAATTATCTTCTGCCTTTGAAATGGCTCGAATATGCTGTTCCGTTCTAAACTCAATGGATTGTGGAGATGCGGGTTGGCCAATGAGTCTGTCCCAGGGTAATGTTAGTTCTCTTCCAAGAAATATCCGTGAAGGCGTGAATTTGGTGGTTTCATGTAATGAAGTGCGTAAAGCAAAGGAAAACTGTTGCAAATATTTATCCCATGTACTATGTCTATTTTCAACGTAAGCAGCTATCATTCTGCCAATATTTCGATTAATTCTTTCTGTCAAATTTGATTGTGGATGATATGGAGTTGTATATATATGTTTTATTTGGAACGTTTCACATACTTCAGCAAGCACATTGGAAATGAATTGGGGCCCATTGTCCGAAACTATACTCTTGGGTACCCCGTATCTGCATATAAATTCATTTACAAATTTCTTTGCTACGATTGTTGCTGTTGCATTTCTAACAGGAAATATTTCGACCCATTTCGAAAAATAATCTACCAAGACCAGAATATATTGGGATCCCGCTTGTGTTTGTGGATACGGGCCCATTAAATCCATGCCAACTAATTCCATGGGTTCATTGGAGATTGTGCTTTTCATAAGACCACAAGGACGGTTTTGATCGAATTTCGTGGTTTGACAAATTAGGCATGTTTCTACATAGGTTTTTACGTCCTTTTTCAAAGCTGGTCAATATGATCTTTTGGCCACTTTCTGATAGGTTTTCCGTGTACCTAAATGTCCAGCTGAAGGTACATCATGTAATTCTCGGAGTACGTACTCTCTTAAATTCTTGGGAATAAATGGGCGATAACTGCCTGTTTGACTCGGTCGTCTGCAGTAGTACAAAATATCGTTAATTAATCTGAAATGTCTGGCTCTTCCAACAATACTTGAAGCTATACTAGGATCTAGAGGTAATTCATCAGTTTTCAAATAATGATACACGTTTCCATATTCTAAATCGCTTTGTTGTTCAGTAATTAAATGTTCCTTGTATTCGATGGGAACTATTGTGGCGAGTGAGGGAGCAAAAGGCTTATCTTCGAGCTCTGGCGTAACTTCTGCCGGCCACACGGGAGCACGGGATAATGCATCTGGTAGCTGATGTGCACTTCCCTTTCGATGCTCGACCTTGAAATTAAATTCTTGTAGGCGTAATGCCCAGCGCATTAGACGACCTGTTAGATTGGTAGATGTCTGTAACCATTGTAAAGCAGCATGGTCAGTAAAAATAGTTATGTCGGATGTGTCTAATTGTACTTTAAATTTTTCTAGAGCCCATATTACGCTTAGACATTCTTTTTCAGTCACTGTATAGTTTCTTTCAGTATGACTCAAACTGCGACTAGCATACATGATGACGTGTTTACAATTGTCATTCTGTACTTGGCTCAGCACGGCGCCGAGACCGACATCGGAAGCATCAGTGTAGATGAAAAAAGGTTTGCCTAACTGTGGCAAGGCCAACACGGGAGCATGACACAATGCATCCTTTAATGTCTGAAATGCTGTATCGCAAACAGGTGTCCAGTGAAACCGCTTTCGCTTTCGACGTAATTCACACAAAGGTTCGGCCAAATTAGCAAAATTGGGTACAAATTGTCTGTACCATCCACACATTCCTAAAAATCTACTAAGTTGTTTCGAATTGCGCGGTGTGGGAAATCGTTCTATGGCTTCGACCTTATTAGGTAATGTTCATACTCCATCCTTATTAACAGTGAAACCGAGGTATTGAACGTCCTCTCGGAGAAAGGTGCATTTGGACAACTTTATGGTGAGTCCGGCTTCTCTTAACCTTGCAAATACCAAATTCAAATCACGTAGATGCTCTGAAAAATCAGTAGAAAAAATGACTATGTCGTCTAAGTATACTTCACAGATTTTTCCTTTTAGGTCACCCAGAACTACGGACATAAGATGTTGAAACATGGCGGGTGCTCCTGATAAGCCAAACGGTAAGCAACAAAATTGGAATAATCCATCTTTTGTGAGGAATGCTGTTTTGGGTCGATCTGGTGGATATACGGACACCTGCCAATATCCTGAAGACAAATCTAGTGTGCTAATAAATTTCTTGCCAGCCAGTTGTGTTAGTAGATTCTGAATAATAGGTAGTGGATATCTGTCGGGGACTGTAACAGCATTTAATTTTCGATAGTCTACGCAAAATCTCAAATCACCAGTTTTCTTTTTAACAAGCACGACCGGTGAAGCCCAAGGGCTAAAACTTGGCTCTATTATCCCATCCTCTAACATTTCTTTAATTTGTGTTGAAATTATCTCTTCTTTACTGGGAGGATAATTATATGGTTTGCTGTAAACAGGTCTATTATTGCCGGTGTCGATATGATGTTCTAAAATCTGACATCTACCGGGCTTGTTGTTAAAAAGTTCGTAATTAGCATTGAGCAGAGTTTCTAACTTAACTCTCTCGCTATTTCCCAAATGAGCGTTGTCAGCATGTTTTCTAATGTCTAATTTTATCTGATCGATATCAACTTTTTCTTTCATTGTTGCTTTTAATGAAATAGTATTGTTGGCAAAATCAAATTCAATCAAGTGTTTCCGTATCGCATCTATTCCTATTAAAGAGTCGTATAATAATTCACTTATTACTAAGAATTCAAGTCTTATCTCCACATTATTTAAAGTGATAGGTAACTCAATAGTTCCTTGCGGAAAACACTGCTTGGAAGCACAAGCTAAGTTCAAAGGTCCACCGGACCACGGCTGCAAATTCAGTTTACAATTTTTCTGAATTTTATCCCATACTTTCTTATGTAGACATGTAAGATCAGCTCCTGTATCAATGCGAGCTATGAATTCTGATAAAGCTTCACAAAAGGTAAATGTAAGACATTATGTATACCCACAGTAGCAAGACTTAACTCATGAGAGGGCTTTTGTTGAGGAACCTTGGCCTCTCGCTTCAAAGATCCCGATGAAAGTTTCCCGAATTTTCATTCCTTTGGTAACAGTATTTCTCAATATGTCCTAGTCGGCCACAAAAGTTACAAGTGATAGTTTCTCTCTTTTGTTTAACCAAAGTTTTAGGTCTAGTGTTATGGTTTGAAGCTTGACGTGGCAAAAAGTCTCTACTTCGTTCATATTCTATAGTTCTTGGCGCGTTCGGCGCAAATTGTCGGGACCGTGTAAATTGCGGTCGTGCGGGAGTCATTCTACGCGACTCAACCTGATATCGCTGCTTTGGCGGGAATGGCATCCATTGTTGGTTATGTGTATTTGCTGCAGATTCTCTTCTTGCAGTGTATTGCCGAGCCAATTTGACTAACTCGGAAACTGAATTTATGTTTCGTACTTCTAGGAATTCTCGGATGGGCAAAAGTAATTGAGACAATATGCAATTTACCATATCAATTTCAGCGGCATCAGCATCGTACAGCTGGTATAACTCTACTGTACCCCATATAAATTTTTCTATGTCATCTCAAGAGGGGGCGTGTCCTTGGCACGCGCTTTAACGGTTACGGTCGGAAGTTCGGAGTTGCGCGTACGCAACTCCTAGAAACTTGGATGTGAGCGCTGTGATGCCGAAAAGGAAATAAAAATCCCCAAAATGATAAATATAACGTAAATTAAACAAAACTGGTTAAGGTAAAGCAAAAGTGAACGATGGGGCATCACACCATGTGTGGGAGAGCCATACCATGTGCACATTAAAGTACATGCTGGCTGGCCTTGACAGAAAGCTACCATCTGTCTCCCAACAGCTGTTCCAGTGTGTCCCCTTGCCCAACATTTTCTGAGACTTCAAGGACTGGTGATTTAGCCGATGGTGTGCGAAAAAGTGCCACTGAAAGGTAAAACAACCTAACAGCACTAGGCCATTTGCTCATATGCAGCCCATCTGGTGAAAAACGTGTACTATGTATATCATGGTGCTTTAAAAAGTGGTAGTTATTCTCAAACCATTGAGTTTACTTACTTGAAGAAGTTGCTGCCAATATCAAGTGACCTATCAGCCCTCCTCAAAGGTCAGAATCAGTACCAACTTTAGCATTGAAGTCACCTAGAACAAGAGGGGCGGGGGTGGCTCAGTCGGTAGCGTGCCAGGCTCATAATCTGTAGTTCCCAGGTTCGAGTCCCAGCTGGGTCAGCGTTGAGATTTATCTCCGCAAAAATTCCCTGCCCTGCCCACGGTCAGTAGGGGACACCGATGGGCTTGGAAAGGCTGCCGTCCGTCGGATGGGACGTTAAGCCATGGCCCCGTGTGCGGGAGAGACATACCCTGTGCACGTTAAAGAACATGCTGGATGGCCTTGACAGGAGGCTACCATCTGTCTCCCAACAGCTGTTTCAGTGGGTCCCATCCCCCAACCTTCTCTGAGCCTTCGGGGTCCATGTGGCCTGGCCATTTAGCCCATGGTGTGCAAAAAAGTGCCGCTCAGAGGTAAAACAACCCAACCCATCTAGAACAAGAGTAATATCTCATTTCGTAACAGAATTGAAAACATCCTAAAGTTGCCCATAAAAACTGTCTTTCTAATCCTAGTTGGCCCTCTCAGTGGGGGCATAACAACAGATAACATTCCAGTGTTTAATGCCTGCCTGAAATTTTAACTTGGCTATGTGTGCTTGGCTACTGATCTAAGGGACCTGGGTTCGAGCCCCGGGTAAGGCATGGCTGTTTGTGTCGTTTTTCTGCTGAGGTTCTGCCATCCTCACAGACCTTCTACTATGGCATATAAACTGACAGGCTCCTGTCAGACCTCTGTGGCAATCAGCTGCTTGAGGGGGTATTTATTTTATTATATGCCTTTCATTAATGCACTCATATCCCACAAGTGCATTACCAGCATGTTTCATGAGAAGTAAACCTATGACTTTTCACCTTTCCTCACTGGAAAGAGAAATTTAAGGTTATGGTATCTGACCTTTCTCTCCATGTGCAAACCAAAAATTGCAAACCAAAAATTGCAAACCAAAAACCTCCTCTTGCAAACCAAAAATTTCTAAGTTATAATGGTAGAATTCTTGTGTGAGAACATCAGGATAATAATCTCTCTGTAGAGTCCTCACATTCCACCTACCTGTAGTGAGAAAATAGTTAGTGCAATGTTTACAGAAACTGCATGTGTTTTCTACTAATAAATCAGCACTTTGAAGTCGATTCAAATTTTAGAGGATATATTGTCTTGAGCCGGGTGGGATATGAACCCATGACCTAATAACATGTCAGGTGCTCTGGACCACTGAGCTACCTGCTGCCGATCAAGATCTCCTCTAACTAACGCAATGAATATTTCTATTATGTCATATATAGGCTAAAATTTGAATCGACTTCAAAGTGCTGATTTATTAGTACTTATTTATTAGTATTTATTTCACACCAGATGCTTATGCAGTATCTTTGACATTAGGTGGTTCAACTTTGTAACTAATGATGAGA
Source organism: Ryuthela nishihirai (assembly GCA_038380435.1). Classification (NCBI taxonomy): domain Eukaryota; kingdom Metazoa; phylum Arthropoda; class Arachnida; order Araneae; family Heptathelidae; genus Ryuthela; species Ryuthela nishihirai. The sequence goes on along the minus strand of JAWZYU010000029.1, from coordinate 1,323,924 downwards.
TTAGGCAAAGGAGTCGGCAACCTCCTTTAACCAGCATATTGTGCAGAGAGAGACTCCGTTGGTTTGGCCATGTTGCCCATGTGGATAATTATAGATTGGCAAATAGGGTTATGAACAGTGTGCCTAGAGGCCTCAGAAGGAGGGGGAGACCTAAGATGCGGTGGGTAGACAATGTCAAACACGACCTTGTTAGAATTGGTGTGCAGTGGCCGGTGCTGCAGATGTAGCTCAGGAGAGACATGCTTGAAGAACTAAATTCGACATGATGATGAAGAAAGGGGTTTCTTCTACTCCCTTTCTACTCATTTTTTCCTTTTTCAGGTTAATGACTGAGCTTTCTTTCTCCATTCTCCCCACCTTACATCTTCATCAGTTTCCGTCATACTCCTTGTGGTTGTTAGCATTTCTGAAGGTAGAATGTCAGCATTAAACATTGCTAAATTCTTCCCATTGCATCTCATTTCTACTGTACATTGTATCATTATCATTAAATCTTTAGACATGCCATATCCCTTCATGCTTTATATACTCTATTTCACATAAGGAATGGAGGAACAAAACCTGAAGGTCAACGAAGTCAATAACTGATAAAGAAAAATGCCGTTCACTGAAAAGATAGAACACTGAGAATGCTAGTAAGGGTAATATAGGCAAAAAAGGATTAAATTTATATATATATCATGCCTTTTTTTCAATAAATTGTTTGAAGAGGTCTCAAATGGACAGGGAAATATTATACTTCAAAAGAAATCTCCTTTCTAGCCACACACACATACACACACCCTTAATATTTTCTAGTTCTAGGCCTGTTTTTGATAATGCTTTTATTGTGTGTTTGAATGAGTTTATTGAGAGTTAATGCAATTTTCTATATGTGTTTGAGTGTTGATAGGGACGAGAGAGTTGATAGGGATAGGATTTTCTGTAGGATGGTTTATAACACTATTGTTATTCATAAGGGCAACATGGCTGAACCTACAGATTCCCACTCTGCACAATGCCTAGCCAAGGTCGCCTTGATACAACATAGCTGGACAGCCTTGAACAAAAGGAGAAAAGAAAGGAGTTTCCTGTTGTTTTGTTTGCAAAGGCTACAAATTTCACTACCATAACTAAGTCAAAAAAAAATAACCTCTTATAGACTCATTTTAATCTTTACGTGTATGTGCCTATTTCTCCACACTCTGTATAGATCTTCAAAGGTCCTAACAGTAATCCCTACATTTTTCTGTTCATCTCATGCCACACATCGTCAATATCCCTGATATAGCTCCAATAATAATTTAATTGAGACAGCTGCTCAAGGGTGTGACCATTCAAATTAAATGAACCACAGACTGCCTGATCAATTTTCATCACTTTAGTTTTCTCTATGTTTATCACCAAACCTACTCTACTAACATTCTCATCAACAGCTTGAATGAAAGAGTTCATCATCATTTTCCAAAAGGGCCAAATCATCAGCATACTATAACTCAGAATTTTCAGATATGTAGACCATTTACCCCTAAAATCTTACCCTTGCAACGAATTTCGCCTAACGTAATCAATAACCAAACTAAAAAGGAAAAGATAAAAAAATGCACCTTGTTCAACAGCAGAAGCAATGCTAAGCCAATTGCTAGAAGCCTTACCAACTCTCACACATGACTCAGTGTCATTACAGAGAACTTTCATTATGTTAAATAACTTGTCTGGTATGCCATATGATCACACAATCAATTGATGACAATGACCAGACTCAAAAGTCTTTTTGAAATTTACAAAGCTAGTAACCACAGGTTTCTAAAATTCTAAACATTTCTCAGGAATCTGCCTGAGAAAAAAATATCTGAACTGCACATCCCTACCACTTCTGAATCCACATTGCTCATCTCGCAATTGCCTCTCAGCCAGATTCTTAAATCTATTAAGCAAAATAATGCGAAGAATTTTACCTGGAAAAGAAAGTAGGGTGATACCCCTATAGTTACCACAAGAACTGTGATCAAATTTAAAAAAAAATCGTAATAATGATTGCTCTAGTGAAATCCTTAGGAACAATACTTTTATGACAAAAAGAATTCAAATTTTCCATCAGCTATATAGTAACAGGAGCATTGATATCTGTAAGCATTTCAGTAATAATTTCATCTACCCCTGGGTATTTATGTAGTTTAAGTTTAGGAATAACGAAAATAACTTTCTACTCTGATATAAGTCAGACATTACAGCCAGTAATGCATCTATCATAATTACAAACAATGAAAGTTGGAGTAAATACATTGTTTAGAACTTCTCTGAAATGCTCAGTCCACCTTGCCATGATTGAATCCTCACCTTCAATAACCTTATCTTAACAACACAAAACCTTAACTATGTGGTTCAGCTATCTGCTGTTATGCTGTCTAGGTGCTTCCACGGCTATGTCAGCTAAGGCACCTCACCAGAGATTCTTATCAGATGCTACCTTATCCCTTACACGTTTATTAAACTCTCTGTAATATTTTCTATTAGGAATAGTAAGGGTGCTGATTAAGGACATTTCTGCAGTTGTTTCCTTCCAAAATAAGCTCCAGCACCTTATCACTCAAATAATTTTGTCTTCTGCTCCTTTTTACCCAAAATAGTAGTGTTAGTTTCAAGAAAATCCTTTGTAAAATGACCCCATTCTTCAACTATAGTAAGCAAGCATTTACCATCATAATTGGTAAGTAACGTATCAAGGTGAATTTTAGCTATTACTGGGTCTTTCAGAGCTTCAGTGTTAAAGTACTTTTAATAAAGGTAATGGTCAGATTGAATTTAAGCTCCCCTATATGCAGGTGCTGGACTGGTATAGGATCCTAGGTCCTAATGAGAGCAGGATTTTTTCAAAAATAATAATTATTTCTTCAAAAAATTTCCATAGAATAGGGGGAAAAACTCATTTTATGCTTCACGTACAAGCTCTCGAAAGAATAACTATTAAAATCTCCTTTACTAGATGCTGTGTTGTGATGCTCCATCGTTCACTTTTGCTTTACCTTAACCAGTTTTGTTTAATTTACGTTATATTTATCATTTTGGGGATTTTTTACTTCCTTTTTGGCATCGCACTCGTTTCCAAGTTTCTAGGAGTTGCGCATGCGCCGCAACTCCGATCTTCCGACTGTACCGTTAAAGCGCGTGCCAAGGACACACTCCCTCTTGCGTCATAGCTTTTGCATCGTTCGTCATAGTATGTTAATGTCTTTCCCGGCATGCGCCGCCCTCATGTCAAAAAACCGGTGACTTACGAGTCACAGGGAGAGTTAGTGCAGAAGCACAAGTGAGTGCACAAGCACAAGGTGCGTAGCACCAAGCACAGTGCGTGTAGCACAGGAGTTGGAGTTATGTTTTCTCCATTGATGTCTTAGTGAGTTGAATTATTTTGGAAATAAATCTGTTTTGTTATATTTAAAACATTTTGAGTCTGTACAGTTTTTTTCTCTTGAGCAACGCGAATTAAGGATTTTTTTTATATTTCATATTACTTGACAATCATTTTGATATTTACTTATGAACACTCGCTGGTATTTGAACCCTAAATCAACTTATTATCAACTTATTCTACTTTTGGCAATTTGTTAATTATTGCCTGGCGCCCGTCTAAGCTATCCGGAGCATAAAAACTTCAAGTATTTTGCATTTGTTTGGAGCGTTACAGAGTTGGGTTGGGTTGGGTTGTTTTACCTCTGAGCGGCACTTTTTTGCACACCATGGGCTAAATGGCCAGGTCGCATGGACCCCGAAGGCTCAGAGAAGGTTGGGGGAGGGGACCCACTGGAACAGCTGTTGGGAGACAGGTGGTAGCCTCCCGTCAAGGCCATCCAGCGTGTTCTTTAACGTGCACAGGGTATGGCTCTCCCGCACACGGGACCACGGCTTAACGTCCCATCCGACGGACGGCGGCCTTTTCAAGCCCATCGGTGTCCCCTACTGACCGTGGGCAGGGCGGGGAAATTTTGCGGAGATAAATCTCAACGCTGACCCAGCTGGGACTCGAACCTGGGAACTACAGATTACGAGCCTGGCGCGCTACCGACTGAGCCATCCCCGCCCCAGCGTTACAGAGACAATAAAAGAAGTGGCGTAGCGAACAGGGACTCGCCAGTATTTAAAGATAGTATATATATTTGTGGATAAATTTTGTATGATTGTCAAAGAGAGTAAATTTTTTGAGCTCAGTAGTTGTATGTACTAGTTATAGATTTAACGGCAGCTTAAGCCGAAAATTTTTGTTGAGCAAGTAGCTTAACATTTTTTTTTTGTGTATTATTCAAAGGTACTGAAGTTTCAGCGTAGATATTGCTGAATATTTAAGATATTTGTTGTATGTAACGATTAGAAGTGTCCGGGCACACACGTACGTAGACACGATAAGAAAAATCTTTTTTTTGATAAGCAAATTTATATTTTTGTAAGCTTAGTTATAGCTTTAGTATTGTTGTATAGCAGTACCTTTGAGCGCTGCTCAAGATTAAAAAAGGTTTTCAAAATTTCCAAAATTCAAAATTTCGGCAGATCGCTAAACATGTCTGCTAACAATATGGCCGATTCCGCCATAATAACTCCCGACATAGAAAGAGTAAAGGGTAGATTGCAAGATGTAATGATGGAAGCAGAAGTGCTAATGAATCTGCTTGATGATAATCGGGAGAAAAGGGGAACGACAACAACCCCTAAATTTGCTGACAATGCTACGTCAGTTCACCAACGAAGAAACTTTGAACGTAAGGTTCCATTTTCTGTTCCGCCAGAAGCAAGCGATAAAACAGAGTATTTTCAACCGCCACAACGACGATTTGAAAACCCATCCATTAACTATAGTCCTTATGTTAATTGGCCTTTACCTGAGATGAGGTTCGACGGTTCGAAACGTCCGTCATCATGGACATTTGTCAAGTCCATGGAGGAGCACTTCCGTTTACATGAAGTGCCAAGCAACAAAAAAGTTGTTTTAGCAGTATCTTGCCTAATTGGATGTGCTAAGCAATGGTGGAATAACGTAGGATGTCGTCACGACATAGAACTTTGGGAAGAATTTAAAAACGAAATCATGGACATTTATCCGGCTTATAATGATTTTACAGAACTAGCTACAGAGTTGTTTTCACGAAGACAAAGGGAAAGAGATGACATAGAAAAATTTATATGGGGTACAGTAGAGTTATACCAGCTGTACGATGCTGATGCCGCTGAAATTGATATCGTATTGCATTTTGTCTCAATTGCTTTTGCCCATTAGAGAATTCCTAGAAGTACGAAATGTAAATTCAATTGCAGAGTTAGTCAAATTGGCTCGGCAATACACTGCAAGAAGAGAATCTGCAGCAAATACACATAACCAACAATGGATGCCATTCCCGCCAAAGCAGCGATATCAGGTTGAGTCGCGTAGAATGACTCCCGCACGACCGGAAGTTACACGGGTCCCGACAATTTGCGCCGAACGCACCTAGAACTATAGAATATGAATTTAGTAGAGACTTTTTGCCACGTCAAGCTTCGAACCATAACAGTACACCTACAACTTTGTTTAAACAAACTCAATCTTTCAGATGTAATTTTTGTGGCCGACTAGGACACACTGAAAAATATTGCTATCAAAGGAATGAAAATTCGGGAAACTTTCATCGGGATCTTTGAAGCGAGAGGCCAAAGTTCCTCAAGAAAAGCCCTCTCATGAGTTATGCCTTGCCACTATGGCTTTTCCTTTTGTTACTCATTGTCACGAAGTAACTAAAGTAACAGATCAAAACGATACAGAAGTCGATCTTCCGTTTGCTAAGGAACAAGTTTGCGACGATAATAATGACGAATCTCAATTGACAGTGCAGCCGCGGTCCAGTGGACTTTTTTTGACTTACCTTGTGGTCCAGAACAGATTATTCCAAAAGCACTTACAAAATGTCCCGTTAGTGAAAATAATGCAAGGTTAGATAACGAAGTTTGTGAAGTAGAACAACCGTATGAGAAAGCCGTTTTTGAAGAGGTTTCTAAAGTAGAAGTTTTTAATGAAAATAATTTTGAGTCTGATTTAAGTGAAGAAAAAACCAACCAAGAAGTTGTGCCGACCGCAAGTATTCCTGACAAGTCTGGAGGTCCTCAACTATTAAAGCGTCATTTGGAGGCGGACACCAATAAGCCTAGAAAGTACGAGAAAAGGTTCTTCAAAAATCCGCACCGAGCAACGAGAGGCCGACAAAACGACCAGAGCCTGCAGAGCGACAACCGGCAGCGAACATCGGGAAGATGACGTCACGAGAGAGATCTACAATCGACGACTTGACTTGAACGAGATCTTCAGTAACAGCTTTACGTGAAGCCACCCAACGACGACGGAAGGATGTTATCGGAAACGGACTAGATGATTTATCGCCACGGAGTGCCAACAATGAAATTTGAGTATATTTTTCTTTCACTTGGCACTTGATTGAGTTATAAAATGTTCTTTTTTTCTGGAATAGATGAAGAAGAAGCCTTATTGTGAATTATATAGTTAGCGATGTTTAATTTCTTGTTGAAACTTTAGAGTTCGATATTTATTTTTGAAAAGTGAAATTATTGTAGTTCGAGTTTATACTTGTGCGAATAGAATTTTTTTTGCATTCTTGTTCATCGAGGTTCTAGTTATTGTATTTACGTAAGTTAAAATGTATTTTTGTAGATTTTTTCGTTTCAGCTGACTGATAGCTGAAAATTTTGTAAGTCGATATTGGAAAGTTTAGAAATTGTAAAATGTTTATGGATATGAATGAGAAGAGTGAAAGAGAATTAGTGATTTAATATTTTTTATGTTAAGAATTTGTACTGTAAAATAACGTGCATTCCAAAGTGAATTTATGTAAAAAAAAAAAGAGATTCATATAAAAGTTATTCGATGAAATGTTATCATCGTATATTATAAATTATTCACACTCTTTTTTTCTTTATTCTTAGATACGATTTATGTATATGTGTTTAAATCTGTTCAGTGTCATCAATGATATTTATGTGTCAATGATACGTAATTTTTGGGATGACATTGGCAGTATTTATTGGTATATATAGATGATGACTACAGATTTTTGTTTTTTTTGCGTCCCTTTTTGGAGCTGTCCCCAAATGGCCTAGTCTGATAACCGAGTTGTTACCAGCATAACTCCTTTGGGAGGGGGACGTTAGCTCTGAAGGGGGAGGTAACTAATGATTTTTTATTTCAGCTAGATCGCAATTTCTGTGAATAGAAGAAGAATTAGCGGATGATTACATTCCCGCTTGTTTGTAAATTTTGAATTTTCTTAGCTTTGCGTATTTGAATGTAATTAGGAGGAGATAACGATGTTCGAATACCCATTTTTTTATGTGAGTTAGGTGAAGATTTAGCTGTCACATACTTTTTTGTGGTTAGGGGAAAAGCGGAAGTTATCACCCCGCTAACAACAATTGTAATGAATTTTTTCCTCTTTTCATATATTTAACAATTAGAATCTAAGGAAGATTAAGAGTTCATTAACCTGTTATTTTCTGTACAATTCATGATATGCCAATTTCGAGTTTGTATCAGAATGTGATACTAGATAGACCGATGATGCTAGTATACAGTTAACTGTCACAGCCACTGGTACGTAAGGACACTAGGTTAGCTGTTAATTACATATTTTTGTCAGGAGGAAAAGGGAGGAGGTACCTTTGGTTGTGCTGGAAAATTGTGTCAAAGTGAGAATAGTTCGTCATATCAAAATTTGCGCTAGCATACTTTTACTTATTTATGTTCAGCCATGTGTAAATGAAGTAAGATGTGTCCTTTATTCAAAATTGCTCGTCAAAATTTGTTAAGTCAAATCTTTTGACTCCCTTTGGAAGGGGGACTTGTGATGCCCCATCGTTCACTTTTGCTTTACCTTAACCAGTTTTGTTTAATTTACGTTATATTTATCATTTTGGGGATTTTTTATTTCCTTATTGGCATCGCAGCACTCGTTTCCAAGTTTCTAGGAGTTGCGCATGCGCCGCAACTCCGATCTTCCAATTGTACCATTAAAGCGCGTGCCAAGGACACGCCCACTCTTGCGTCATAGCTTTTGCGTCGTTCGTCATAGTATATTAATGTCTTTCCCGGCATGCTCCGGCCTCATGTCAAAAAACAGGTGACCTACGAGTCACAGGGAGAGTTAGTGCAGAAGCACTAAGCACAAGAGAGTGCACGAGCACAAGGTGCGTAGCACCACGCACAGTGCGTGTAGCACAGGAGTTGGAGTTATGTTTTCTCCATTGATGTCTTGGTGAGTTGAATTATTTTGGAAATAAATCTGTTTTGTTATATTTAAAACATTTTGAGTCTGTACAGTTTTTTTCTCTTGAGCAACGCGAATTAATAATTTTTTTTATATTTCATATTACTTGACAATCATTTTGATTCTTACTCATGAACGCTCGCTGGCATTTGAACCCTAAATCAACTTATTATCAACTTATTCTACTTTTGGCAATTTGTTCATTATTGCCTGGCGCCCGTCTAAGCTATCCGGAGCATAAAAACTTCAAGTATTTTGCATTTGTTTGGAGCGTTACAGTGTCTCTGAAAGAAAAAGAAGGCTAGTCTCTTATGCAGCCCATCTGGTGAAAAACGTGTACTTATGTATGTCGTTGTGTTTTAAAAAAGTGTTAATTTGCTCATCCCATTAAGTTTACTTACCTGTATGAGGCGTTGCCCATTGCCATTTCAGTTAAAAATGCCAAGGGACCTATCAGCCCTCCTCAATGATGTGTTACCAACTTTAGCATTGAAGTTGCCTAGAACAAGGGATAAATATCTCCTATCTTGACAGAATTGAAAACATCCTAAAGTTACCCGTAAAAACTATATATCTAATTCTAGTCAGCACTCTCAGTAGGGGCATAACAACAGATAGCATTCCAGTTTTTAATGCTTGCCTGAAATTGTAACTGTGAGATACCTTTTATTAATGCACTCATATCACATAAGTGCATCACTAGCATTGCTTTTGAGTAGCAAACATACGACTTAGAGATGCTTTCCATCTTTCCTCACTGGAAAGAGAAATTTAAGATTATTTTCAGGTATCTGACCTTTCTGTCCATGTGGTCTCTTGCAAGCCGAAAGTATTTTAGTTACAATGGTGAAATTCTTGTGTGAAACCATCAAGGCAATACTCTCTGTGCAGAGTCCTCACATTCCTACTGCCTGTGGTGAAAAATGGTTTTTGAAATATTTACAGAAACAATGTTTATTGAGAGAGGGAATGCCAATAATATCAAACAGCCCCCTAATGGCAGGCATGGGCAAAGACCTGTTCCCCACTACTAAAAACTGAACCCATCTACCCTGAAAGACTGCGAAGGCCCTCTGACCAAGATTATCCACTTGCTGATAAAATATATCATGTGAATCTATTCATTGGGGCTGTCAACCCATAAACAAACAGAAAAAACAGTGGAAGTTTTTCCCTCAACAGGAACCCACCAGTGCAGCAGATTCAGGATCTATAAACAAGCTCAGAGCCATTATTTCATTCTGGTTGGTGTATATGATCAGGTCTGTGTAGTTGACTACTCCTCAACAGGGTAGGAAAAAAAGTAGCTATAAGAGATCAAATCAATAGGCCACTGATTTGGCTGCCCTCCTCTTCTGTAGGCAAATGATTCGCTGCCCTCCTCTTCTGTTCCCCACAAAAAGAGAGTATCTCTTGTGAAAGGTACTAATGGTCTGCACCATCAGAAAATTTGGTCAGACTTTAGCTGCTAAGCCCGGATGGTTCTGTGCATCATCACAAGTACTCTGAGTTAATAAAACGAAAGTACAGGGTACGACTTGTAAATTTCTCTTGCTGGTAAATTTTGTAGTGGTTCTTTCCTTTATTTTAATAGTCTCCTTCATTGGTTCTTTAAAAATACACTGCTCGACATTGAAAATGCCCCACCTAAAAGGACATGTCACACAGAGATGCAAATAGAAAAGTAGGTGTGTGCAGTTGAGATTTGCAAAAGATGATAATCCAGAGCCAATGATGTGTGGCTCAAAAGATAAAAGGTGCAAGAAAGAATAAGGATGGCATTGTGTCTATGCAGGTGGAAGTCGTGTGAACAGTTGAGATTAGGTGGTTCCTCTTGTAAATTGTTGAGCCAATGCTGATCAGGAATATCATCAACATGTTTATCACCATTTGGATGCTTTTGAGAGAGGACGAATTATGTGAAGCTGGATGGATTGTATGTCGTGCCACTGCGCATGTTCATCGTGATAGACCAACTGTTGGATGCTCTTGGCAGCAGTGATGAAATGAGGGTTCTAGTTGTGATGCCCCATCGTTCACTTTTGCTTTACCTTAACCAGTTTTTTGTTTAATTTACGTTATATTTATCATTTTGGGGATTTTTATTTCCTTTTCGGCATCACAGCACTCATTTTCTAGTTTCTAGGAGTTGCGTACGCGCAACTCCGAACTTCCGACCGTAACCGTTAAAGCGCGTGCCAAGGACACGCCCCCTCTTGCGTCATACCGCGTCGTTCGTCATTGTATGCAAATGTCTTTCCCGGCATGCGCCGGCCCATTGTCAAAACCGTGACCTGCGAGTTACTAGAGAGCACTTAGCACTTGAGACTTGAGCACTTGAGAGAAGCACTTGAGCACTGAGAGCAGAGAGATGTAGTAAGGTGCGTAGCACCGTGCGTGTAGCACAGAATTTAGTTTCTTCATTGATGTCTTGGTGAGTTAGTTATTTTGGAAATAAATCTATTTTGTTTGTTACAAACTTTTGAGTCTGTAGTTTTTATCTTGAGCAACGCTGATTTAGGATCTTTTTTATATTAACTCTTATTTTGTTAAGAATCATTTTTTGACTCTTACTTATGAACGCTGGCTGGCATTTGAACCCTAAATCAACTTATTTTACATTTTGGCAATTTGTTAATTATTGCCTGGCGCCCGTCTAAGCTATCCGGAGCATAAAACTTTAATTATTTTGCATTGTTTGGAGCGTTACAGAGTCACATAAAAGAAGTGGCGCCCGAACAGGGACTCGCCAGTATTTAAAGATAGTAATTTTTTTAGCTCAATAGTTGTGTGTACTAGTTGTAGATTTAACGGCAGCTTAAGCCGAAAATTTTGTTGAGCAAGTAGCTTAACATTTTTGTGTATTATTCAAAGGTACTGAAGTTTCAGCGTAGATATTGCTGAATATTTAAGATATTTGTCGTATGTAATGATTAGAAGTGTCCGGACACACAAGTACGTAGGATGATAAGAAAATTTTTTTACAAGCAAATTTATATTTTTGTAAAGCTTAGTTATAGCTTTATTATTGTTGTATAGCAGTACCTTTGAGCGCTGCTCAAGATAAAAAAAGTTTTCAAAATTTCCAAAATTCCAAATTTCGGCAGACCGCTAAACATGTCTGCTAATAGTATGGCCGATTCCGCCATAATGACTCCCGACATAGAAAGAGTAAAGGGTAGATTGCAAGAGGTAATGATGGAAGCAGAAGTGCTAATGAATCTGCTTGATGATAATCGGGAGAAAAGGGGAACGACAACAACCCCTAAATTTGCTGACAATGCTACGTCAGTTCACCAACGAAGAAACTTTGAACGTAAGGTTCCATTTTCTGTTCCACCAGAAGCAAGCGATAGAACAGAGTATTTTCAACCGCCACAACGACGATTTGCCAACCCATCCATTAACTATAGACCTTATGTTAATTGGCCTTTACCTGAGATAAGGTTCGACGGTTCGAAACGTCCGTCATCGTGGACATTTGTCAAGTCCATGGAGGAGCACTTCCGTTTACATGAAGTGCCAAGCAACAAAAAAGTTGTTTTAGCAGTATCTTGCCTAATTGGATGTGCTAAGCAATGGTGGAATAACGTAGGATGTCGTCATGGCATAGAACTTTGGGAAGAATTTAAAAACGACATCATGGACATATATCCGGCTTATAATGATTTTACAGAACTAGCTACAGAGTTGTTTTCACGAAGACAAAGGGAAAGAGATGACATAGAAAAATTTATATGGGGTACAGTAGAGTTATACCAGCTGTACGATGCTGATGCCGCTGAAATTGATATTGTAAATTGCATATTGTCTCAATTACGTTTGCCCATCCGAGAATTCCTAGAAGTACGAAATATAAATTCAGTTACCGAGTTAGTCAAATTGGCTCGGCAATACACTGCAAGAAGAGAATCTGCAGCAAATACACATAACCAACAATGGATGTCATTCCCGCCAAAGCAGCGATATCAGGTTGAGTCGCGTAGAATGACTCCCGCACGACCGGAATTTACACGGTCCCGACAATTTGCGCCGAACGCGCCTAGAACTATAGAATATGAACGAAGTAGAGACTTTTTGCCACGTCAAGCTTCAAACCATAACACTAGACCTAAAACTTTGGTTAAACAAAAGAGAGAAACTATCACTTCTAACTTTTGTGGCCGACTAGGACATACTGAGAATTATTGCTATAAAAGGAATGAAAATTCGGGAAACTTTCATCGGGATCTTTGAAGCGAGAGGCCAAAGTTCCTCAAGAAAAGCCCTCTCATGAGTTATGCCTTGCCACCATGGCTTTTCCTTTTGTTACTGATTGTCACGAAGTAACTAAAGTAACAGATCAAAACGATACAGAAGTCGATCTTCAGTTTGCTACGGAACAAGTTTTCGATGGTACTAATGACGAATGTCAATTGACAGTGCAGCCGCGGTCCCGTGGACTTTTTGACTTACCTTGTGGTCCAGAACAGATTATTTCAGAAGCACCTATAAAATGTCCCGTTAGTGCAAGTAATGAAAGTTTAAATAACGAAGTTTGTGAAGTAGAACAACCCTATGAAAAAGACGTTTTTGAAAAGGTTTTTAAAGTAGAAGTTTTAAATGAAAGTAATAATGAAAATAATTTTGAGTCTGATTTAAGTGAAGAAAAAACCAACCAAGAAGTTGTGCCGACCGCAAGTATTCCTGACAAGTCTGGAGGTCCTCAACTATTAAAGCGTCATTTGGAGGCGGACACCAATAAACCTAGAAAGTACGAGAAAAGGTTGTTCAAAAATCCGCACGGAGCAACGAAAAGCCGACGAAACGACCAGAGCCTGCAGAGCGACAACCGGCAGCGAAGCAGCGAACATCGGGAAGATGACGTCACTAGAGAGATCTACAGCGACGACTTGACTTGAACGAGATCTTCAGTAACAACTTTACGTGAAGCCACCCAACGACGACGGAAAGATGTTATCGGAAACGACTAGATGATTTATCGCCACGGAGTGCAAACAATGAAATTTAAGTATATTTTTCTTTCACTTGCCACTTGATTGAGTTATAAAATGTTTTTTTTCTGGAATAGATGAAGACGAAGAAGAAGCCTTATTGTGAATTATAGCGATGTTTAATTTCTTGTTGAAACTTTAGAGTTCGATATTTATTTTCGAAAAGTGAAATTTTTGTAGTTCGAGTTTATACTTGTGTGAATAGAATTTTTTTTTTGCATTCTTGTTCATCGAGGTTCTAGTTATTGTATTTACGTGAGTTAAAATGTATTTTTGTAGATTTTTTTTTCAGCTGACCGATAGCTGAAAATCTTGTAAGTCGATATTGGAAAGTTTACAAATTGTAAAATGTTCTGGATATGAATGAGAAGAGTGAAAGAGAATTAGTGATTTAAGAATTTGTATTGTAAAATAACGTGCATTCCAAAGTGAATTTATGAAAAAAAAAAAGGAGATTCATGTAAAAGTTATTGGATGAAATGTTATCATCGTATAGTATAAATTATTTACACTCTTTTTTCTTTATTCTTAGATACGATTTATGTATATGTGTTTAAATCTGTTCAGTGTCATCAGTGATATTTATGTGTCAATGATACGTAATTTTTGGGGATGACATTGACAGTATTTATTGGTATATATAGATGATGACCATGATGATGACTGCAGAATTTTGTTTTTTTGTGTACCTTTTTGGAGCTGTCCCCAAATGGCCTAGTCTGATAACAGAGTTGTTATCAGCATAACTCCTTTGGGAGGGGGACCTTAGCTCTGAAGGGGGAGGTAACTAATGATTTTTTATTTCAGCTAGATCGCGATTTCTGTGAATAGGAGAAGAATTAGCGGATGATTACTATCGCGCTTGTTTGTAAATTTTGAATTTTCTTAGCTTTGCGTATTTGAATGTAATTAGGAGGAGATAACGGTGTTCGAATACCCGTTTTTTTTATGTGATTTAGGAGAAGATTTAGCTTTCACATATTTTTTATTGTGGTTAGGGGAAAAGCGGAAGTTATTACCCCGCTAACAACAAATGTAATGAATCACTTTTCTTTTCATCTTTTTAACATTTATTAGACTTAGAAAGTTAGGAGTTCATTAACCTCTTATTTTCTGTACAGTTCAAGATATGCCAATTTCGAGTTTGTATCAGAATGTGATACTAGTTAGACCGATGATGCTAGTATACAGTTAACTGTCACAGCCACTGGTACGTAAGTACACTAGGTTAGCTGTTAAATACATATTTTTGTTAGGAGGAAAAGGGAGGAGGTACCTTTGGTTGTGCTGGAAAATTGTGTCAAAGTAAGAATAGTTCATCATATCCAAATTTGCGCTAGCATACTTTTACTTATTTATGTTCAGCCATGTGTAAATGACGTAAGATATGTCCTTTATTCAAAATTTGCTCGTCAAAATTTGTTAGGTCAATATTTTGACTCCCTTTGGAAGGGGGAGTTGTGATGCCCCATCGTTCACTTTTGCTTTACCTTAACCAGTTTTTGTTTAATTTACGTTATATTTATCATTTTGGGGATTTTTATTTCCTTTTCGGCATCACAGCACTCGTTTTCAAGTTTCTAGGAGTTGCGTACGCGCAACTCCGAACTTCCGACCGTAACCGTTAAAGCGCGTGCCAAGGACACGCCCCCTCTTGCATCATACCGCGTCGTTCGTCATTGTATGCAAATGTCTTTCCCGGCATGCGCCGGCCCATTGTCAAAACCGTGACCTGCGAGTTACTAGAGAGCACTTAGCACTTGAGACTTGAGCACTTGAGAGAAGCACTTGAGCACTGAGAGCAGAGAGATGTAGTAAGGTGCGTAGCACCGTGCGTGTAGCACAGAATTTAGTTTCTTCATTGATGTCTTGGTGAGTTAGTTATTTTGGAAATAAATCTATTTTGTTTTGTTACAAACTTTTGAGTCTGTAGTTTTTATCTTGAGCAACGCTGATTTAGGATCTTTTTTATATTAACTCTTATTTTGTTAAGAATCATTTTTTGACTCTTACTTATGAACGCTGGCTGGCATTTGAACCCTAAATCAACTTATTTTACATTTTGGCAATTTGTTAATTATTGCCTGGCGCCCGTCTAAGCTATCCAGAGCATAAAAC
Source organism: Ryuthela nishihirai (assembly GCA_038380435.1). NCBI lineage: Eukaryota > Metazoa > Arthropoda > Arachnida > Araneae > Heptathelidae > Ryuthela > Ryuthela nishihirai. The sequence goes on along the minus strand of JAWZYU010000029.1, from coordinate 1,308,533 downwards.
TTTAATTATTTTGCATTGTTTGGAGCGTTACATAGTGTGCATTGCAGAGGGAGTAATGCCATCCAACAGACGCGTCAGCACGGCTTGATAGGCACATTGTTCGACATGCTTGTTGGTATATATATTTTTCATATGCATATCTTTTCATATTGCTTTTTTTATATCGTTTAAAAAGAAAATGAGATAAAAAGCAACTATAGCAATATAGTAGAGGAAAAAAATATATTTACGTATTATATTTTAGTAGTTGGAAACCGAGATAGAAGTAACTAAAGAAAACGTTTGTGACATAACTAATTCGTTTTGTCATCTTTCTGTCTGTAGACATCGAAAATTTTTCTTTTCAGAGATAAAAAAAATCGATGTGTGTTGAAATCTCTGTAACAGTCCAAATACGCCCTGTATTCATCTGAAATTCCAAAATTTCAAACGAATATTGCAAATAATGTATTTATGCTTGAAATTTGAAATTTTGGTGCTGAAATGTAAAGGTCAAGAAATTTCCACTGTCAACCAGCAAATAATTGTTTGTTTATAGAGATGAATGAAAAATTCTTTTTTGGGTTACATTGGAATTGAAATATAATTTACTCTTTTGAAATATTCCTACAACTATAACTGTGCCTTCTAACAGTAGAAAAATTTTATAATTTAGAGTTACTGTTGCAAACCATATATTTATGCAAGTAATTTTGGAGGTGGAATGTGAAGATAATGAAAATTTCATTAATAACAGTGAGTTAGCTTTTTACACCCAGGGTTGGAAGATGAGTAAACACAATTTATTGTTTTTGCAGATATTTGCTTGTACTTAGAGATAAATGAAAAAAAAACTTTTTTGAGTTAGATAGCAATTCATAAAATATTATGATTCGCACTTTTGGAATCTTTTGAACACTGTAATTGCTCCCTCAAATGGTGAAAAAGATTCAAAATTCCAAAATTTGAAATGAATATTGCATGCATACATACATATACATACAACATCCTCATGCAGCCATCTGCTACGTTCCTGTTTGCTGTGCAATTTTCCTCTCCAGACATGTCTGTTCTGAGCTACTGTTGTTGTAGTTGGCCACTCTATGCCAATTCCGGCAAAGTTCTGTTTGACATTGTCTGTCCATCTCTTCCTTGGTCAACCCCCTTTTTTTTTGAAAACCTTAGGCACAGTGTTCATAATCCTGTTTGGTAATCTGCAGCTATGTATACTGGCAACATGGCCAAACCAATCTAGTCTCACTCTGCACAATATGCTGTTCAAAGGAGGTTAATGATGCTTTCTACTAAACCTCATCATTACTTACAAAGTCAGACCACCTAATCCCCAAGCTACTGTGTAAGCATGTACAATCAAAGGCATCAAATTTCTTGTTATCCGGCTTGCCAATGGTCCATGTTTCGCTACCATAACTAACCTTAGTCTGTATAATAGTTTGGCTCTTTCTAATTTTAGTCTTTACGTGTATACACCTATTTTTCCGCACTCTCCATAGATTCTTAAAAGTCCCAGTGGCAATCCCTATTCTTCTATTTATCTCATACTAAACATCACCAGTATCTGTTACATAGCTCCCAAGGTAATTAAATTGAGACATTTGCTCAAGAGTGCAGCCATTCAAAGCAACTGAAGCACTATCTACCTGGCCAATTTTCATCACTTTAGTTTTATTTCTGTTTTTCACCAAACCTACTCTATATCATTCTCATGAACACCCCTAATGAAAGAATTCATCTCATCAACATCATTAGCCAATAGGACCAAATCATCTGCATAATCTAAATCGCAAAATTCGAAATCCCTAGATCATTTAAGGCCAAAATCTTTCCCTTGCAAAGAATTTCACATTAGATAATCAATAGCTAAACTAAAGAGAACAGGAGACAATCGCTGGAAGACGTACCAACTCTCACACACAATTTAGTGTTATTATAGACAGCTCTCATTACACTAAATAACTTATCAGGTATTCCATATGATCTAACAATCAACCACAAATCATGTTGATCAACAGAGTCAAAAGCCTTTTTGATATCTATAAAGCTAGCAAACTCAGGTCTCTGAAACTCTAAACATTTCTCAAGAATCTGCGTAAGTGAAAATATTTGATCAATACATCCCCTACCACTTCTGATTCTGCACTGTTCATCATGCAGGTGTCCATGAACCAAAATTCTTAACTCTGTTAAGTATAATCATGCAAAGAACTTTTCCTGGAAGAGAAAGTAAACTAATTTCACTATAATTATCACAAGAACTGCAATCATCCTTTTTAAAAGCTGGGGACAACAATAAGTCTAGTAAAATTCTTATGAACAACACTTCAATCATAAAAAAAAAATCATAATTTCAGTTGAACATGTGACAACAGAAGCCAGTAATGCATATATCCTTAATGGAAACAATGGGAGTAGAAATAATCACATTATTTACAACTCTCTGAAATGATCAGCCCCCTAGTCATCACAGAATCCTCACCTTCAACCACCATGCCATGTTTATCCCCCAATCCCTGTGTACCTGTCTGTCTCTTCCCACTTAAAACATTAATTATTTGGTACAACCCCCTGCTGTTGTGCTGTCTAACTGCTTCCTCAGCTTTGTCAGCCAAGTTATAAAGCCAAAATTTCTTACCAGCTAACTTACTACCTAACTACTTACTTACTACCTAACTTGTCTATTATACCGTATGATCTTGCAATCAATGATGATCAACAGAATGAAATTATGAATTATGAATCAGAAATTATGATGATCAACAGAGTCAAAAGCCTTTTTGAAATCAACAGTGCTAGCAACGAAAGGTTTCTGAAACTCTAAACATTTCTCAAGAATCTGCCTAAGTGAAAATATCTGATTCCCTACCACTTCTAAATACATATTGCTCATCACACAATTTCCTGTAAACAACATTCTTAATTCTATTAAGCACAATCGTGCAAAGAACAGAGAGCAGGCTAATATCCCTATAGTTATCACAAGAATTGCGATCACCTTTTTTGAAAATAGGGATAACAATAAATAAAAAAAATAAAATAAATACCCCCTCAAGGAGCTGCTTCCCACAGAGGTCTAGGTCTGGTAAAATCCTTAGGAACCATGCCTTTATCATAAAATATATTCAAAATTTCAGTCACTCAACTGGTAAGGGAAACATTCCAAGCTCTAGGCATTTCTGTAGTAATTTCATCTATCCCTGGGGATTTATGAAGTTTAAGTTTAGAAATAGCCAAAATAACTTCAGATTGTGTTATAGGGCCAACATTAAAGCCACCAATGCATCTATCATCATTGCAAACAATGGGAGTAGAACTAACCACATTGTTTAGAACATCACTGAAATGCTCAGCTCACCTAGCCATGACAGAATCCTCCCCTTCTATAACCTTACCTTGTTTATCCTTCAATCCTTGTATGCCTGTCCGTTTTCTACCACATAAATCATTAACTATCTGGTACAGCTCTCTGCTGTTGTGCTGTCTAACTGCTTCCTCGGCTTTGTCAGCCAAGTCATCAAGCCCAACATTCTTATCAGCAGCTAACTGATTTATTAAGCTCTCTGTAATCCTTTCTATTAGGACTATTAGGTTATTGATTAAAGACATTCCTGCAGTTCCTTCTTTCTGAAATGAGCTCAAGTGCCTTATCACTGAAATAATTCTGCCCTCTCTTCACCTTTTTTCCTAAAAGAGTACTGTTAGTTTCCAAAAAAGTCTGTTTAAAATAGTCCCATCCTTCCTCAACTTCAGTAGTAAGCAAACCATGACTCTCATAATGATTAAGTAACCTATCATGGTAAGCTTTAGCTATGACTGGGTTTTTCAGAACTTCAGAATTAATGGTAAATTGAAACAATATTTAATGATGGAACTTTTCAGCAGACTCCTTGTTGTGATATGCCCAAGCTCAGGGAGCAGCTCCAATTTTTTCCTGAGCTTGGGTATATCACAACAATGACTCTTCTGAAATTTTCAAGCATCAATACCATTGAAATATATCACTTCTAAGATCAAGGTAGTTCTTGACAGGCATCTGGAGTATTGTATACAGGGTGATTCAAAACTTATCGTTCAAATTTCGTGGGGAGGTAGGGAATACGTCAGGAAACCGATTTCACATAGGAAAGTATGTCCGCAAATGTACGCATGCGTATGTAGAGGGCGCTGTGTGTACGCAACCAGTGTACAGCTCGCCCGACCACTCCCGCTGTCATCAGTGTATCCCCATATGCGAGATGCATATGCGCAAGCTCTTGATGCGTAAAACGATTCATCTTATCACTAGTAAGTCAGCTCATACACTGATGACAGCGGGAGTGGTCGGGCGAGCTGTACACTGGTTGGGTACACACAGCGCCCTCTACATACGCATGCGTACATTTGCGGACATACTTTCCTATGTGAAATCGGTTTCCTGACGTATCCCCTACCTCCCCATGAAATTTGAACGATAAGTTTTGAATCACCCTGTATATACAACGAACATTAATAATTGTGAACCAACAGCATATGTGCTGCATTTTCATAATCACTTCTAAGATTGCATTCATCTCTGCTTGCATCCGATAACGAAGACAGCACCAAAAAAGGGATCATATCATGACACTTTACCAGCTGTAGCCAGCAGGACTTTCCATGAAAAATGGTAACTTTATGACTATTAGTGTGAACCTTTATTGTTTTAAATATAGCTGTAAGTTCTGTCATTCAACGTTAAGAACTCGTACCATGACTATTCATGAGATAGTCATTGTATAATGAATCGTGTGTTAAATATTGTTTTAACTATTTTGCTGTGAACTTATAATTAATTAAAGGTAGCCGTCCCGTGGCCGAGTGGTTAGCTCGCTTGGCTAGCTGATATAAGGGACCTGGGTTCGAGCCCCGGATAAGGCATGGATGTTCGTGTTGTTTTCTGCTGAGGTCCTGCCATCCTCTCAGATCTTCTACTGTGGCATATAAACTGACAGGCTCCTGTCAGACCTCTGTGGCAAGCAGCTGCTTGAGGGGGTATTTATTTTTATTTTATAAATTTATTAACTTATGGCAACACTTCTTAAGTTTAAGTTGCAAGATACTTTTAACAAGGTAATGGTAAGATCCAATTTCAGCTCCCCTATATGACCTGGTATTCCTAACAGAACTAGCCTATTTGTTGTTAATTAATATATAATCAATCATATTCTTATGCAGCCCATCTGGTGAAACCCATGTGTACTTCTGTATGTCATGGTGTTTTTTTAATAATGTTATTATTAAACAATTGAGTTTACTTACCTGTAGGAGACGTAGCCCATTTACATTGCAGCTATCAATACCAAAAGGGCTTATCATCTCTCCCCAAATGCCAGAGTCGGTACGAACTTTGGCATTGAAGTCACCTAGAACAAGGGTAATACTCCTTTCTTGACGGAATTCAAAAGATCTTGAAGTTTTCCGTAAAACCTATCCTTTTCATCCGCATCAGCATCCTTGGAGGGGGCATAACAGTAGATAACATTCAATTGTTTAATGTTTGTCAGAAATTTTGCCATAAGGAACTTTTCATTAATGCATTTATATCCTAGAAGAGCATCACCCCCTGCTGAGAAGCAGACCCACACCTTCATGATGCTTATTATCTTCCCTCCCTGAAAAGAGTAATTTAAGATTATTTTTAATAATCTGACCTTTATCTGTCCATGTGATCCATTGCAAGCCCAGAGTATCTAAATTATAACAGTAATTCTTGTCTGAGGAAATCAAGAGAATAAGTGCAGAGTCCTCACATTCCAACTACCTATGGAGAGAAAATGGTTAGTGGGATATTTAAAGAAACTATGTTTATTGAGAGAGGGAATGCCGGCAATATCAAACAGCCCCATAATCGCAGGAATGGGGCAAAGACCCGTTCCCCCACCACTAAAGGCTGAAGCCATCTATACTGGAAGACTTCCTCCAATATAGAATTTGATGATGCCAGTAGAAACAAGATTTCAGGTGCCTGTGATGACTTTTGCTCAGGATTATGTTTAACCAGTGATAAAACATATCCTGTGAATCTATTCATTTGGGGTTGTCAACCCACAAACAAACAGAAAACACAGCGGAAGATTTTTCCTCCACAGAAGCCCAGCATTATAGCAAATTCAGGATCCACAATCAAGCTCAGAGTCTTATATCAGTCTAGTCCAGTAGGTTTATATGGTCAGCACCATAACCCTGGGTGGTTTACCACTCCTCAGCAGGGTAGGAAAAAAAAGGAAAAGTATCCATAGTTGTCCAGATCAGTAGGCCACACTAATCTGACAGCCCTCCCATTCCGTTCACTTGCACAAGAGAGTATTTCATTTGAAAGGTGAAACTACCAATGCCAAAACGACCTAAAACTGCTGCCCAAAGATCAGAATCAGTACCAAGTCTAGCATTGAAATGACCTAGCACAAGAGAAATACCTCCTTTCTTCACAGAACTCAAAATATCTTGAAATGAGCTGTAAAACATATCCTTCTCATTCTCATTAGAGTCCTCTCTGGGGGCATAACAACAGATGATGTTCAAGTCTTTAATTTTTGTTTCAAATTTTGCTGTAAGAAATCTTTCATTGATGCAGTCATATCCTAGATGAGCATCACTGGTGTGTCTGCTGAGAAAGAAACCTGCACCTGAGAGATGCTTTCCATCCACCCTGCCTGAAAAGAGAAATTTAAAGTTATTTTTGAGTATCTCACCTTTACCTGTCCATCTGGTCTCTTGCAAGCGTAGAATATCTAGGTTATAATGCTGGAATCCCTGCATGAGGACATCAAGAAAATAACGTCCTCACATTTCACAAACTTGCAGAGAGAAAATGATTTGCAGGATTTTTAAAGAAACTAGGTTTAATGAGAGAGGTAGGGCCAACAATATCAAACAGCCCCCTGATCGCAGACATGGGGCACGTACCTGATCCTCCTCCACTAAAGGCTGAAGTCACCGATGCCTGTAGAAACTTCAGGCACCACATTTTCAAGTGGTCCTTTCGAAGAGCCATGTGGCCTGCCTGAGACATGTTACTTCAGTTTATAATTGACGATGCCGAACTAGTTAAGTGAAGGTTCAGTTACTTGTGATGGCCTCTGAGCAGGATTATCCACCAGCTGATACAAGGTATCCCATGTCTGTGTTCATTTAGGGCTGGCAACCCATAAGCATAAAACGTAGCGGCAGATTCTCCTTCAACAGAGGCCCACCAAGCAAGTTCAGGATCCATAATCAAGCTCAAATCCATAAACTTGTCCAGTCTAGTGGGTAGAAATGATCAGCACCAGAACACTGTAAAGTTGACCACTCCTCAGTAGGGTTCAAAAAAAGAAGTCGCTATGGATGACTAGATCAGTAGCTCACACTGAGCTGGCAGCCTTTCCCTTCCAAAAAAGAATATCTCTTTGGAAAGGTACTAAGAGCCTGCACCATGAGAAGGTGAGGTCGGATATTAGGTGCTAGACCTGACAGTTCTGTGCATTATCAAAGGATTGGTACAGTCTATCAAATAAATATCCGAACAAAATGGTTGATTACAGAATCAAATCTCTGAACCCTCAAAGTTGAAATTAAAGTCTTAAACTTTTAGTGAAGCCTGAAACCTATAGAAAACGCATGAAACCTATAGAAAACATTTACTGGAACATTCACTGAGACCCAGAACCCTCAAAACTTTCACTTCAACCCTTCACTGAAACTTTCATTATTAACTTTGTATAAATCGAATTGAAAAACCTAGAAATAAATAAAATTGATGTAAATAATTTTTTGTAAAAAAATTGAAAGTATATAAGAAAGTAAGTTAAGTGAGTTATTGATAATTCATTAAAAAGAACTAAGATGGAACAAAAAATGGAACAAGAATTAAATAATGTAGAGCAATTAAATGTAGAAAACAATGTAGGACAATCAAATATATCAATATCAAATGTGCAATTAAATAATTGTCTAAAAGCTGAACTAAAAAATAAAATATTAATATATAGAAAAATTTTTAACGATTATTTTGATTCAATTGATTCAGTTTTAAATGACAATACGTTAAATCGTAATGAAATAAATAATAAATTATTATTAATAATTTTTGATTTTGTAAAAAATATTACAGAATATCACGTTGATAAATTAAATTATAAACAAATTAAAATATTACTAATGAAAATTTTAATAGAAACGAAAGATAGTTTAGTTTGTGTGCTTAACAATACAGATGTAATTTTTGATAAAAAGTTTTATATTAATTATTTAGAAAGTATTGTAAATATTCTTTCAGTTGAAGAATAAATATCTAGCGAAAAATTTTAAGATTTATGTTCCGATTACAATTTTGCACTATATATATTTAAAAGATTAATATCTGCATTAGAATATATCAAGTTTAAATAGTTATTTACTTTATATATTATAAAATCATATGACTTGGCAAAATTATTTTCGATTGAAATGGAAAGAATGTAAACGATCGAAAAAGAAGGAAAATATCAATGAAATACTTCGTTTAATGAAAGAAATAACTGACCAATTTTCTTTGTACGATCACGTGGAAATCATAGAAATAATTACTGAAGTCTTTCAATTTTTATTAGGAATACGACAGTTATATTCGTTGGATACTTGGAACAAGAAAGAAACACTCTTACATCGAATGTGTAAACAACGTGCTTTTTTAGATCAAAATTACGAAATTAATAAGCATTCTTCGTTTTATTTGTATTCTTTGTCATTTTTCAATGGATGTAAAAACGATACGTGCAATAACTTGGTAGAAAAATTGAAATTCTAAGTTTTTAGAATGACAATGTGTATATTAATATTGATCAATAGTAATAGTATCGGAAGTCACTGCGACTGTAAGAACGAAGAACTGAACACTCCCATGCACTTTTTAAAAGGTTGTAAAGATGATGCATTTTATTTATTGTTGCTATTAGCTAGAGCAGATCCATTTATAAAGAATAATCGTGGTGAAACTGCGCTACCCACTAATAAGATGTATATTTTAAAACGATACGATGACTTTCATCCATTGACTAAATGCATTTTAGAAAATTATATATCTTTACAAGAAATACTTGTAAAAAAAAAAAGAAAAAAATCAAGATTATTTTATATGATATTACTTTTCCTCCCAAGTATTATATACCAACAAAATATCATAATTACGTAAAAAGTATAACTATTCATTAATATATTCGCTAACAGATTATAACCTTGTTGAAAGCAGTTATTGTTAATCTGTTTTAAAACTTTCAAATTGTATGTTAGCTTTTTTTTATCTCTGAGCTACACATATAGTAGTTTGTTTTTGTTCTGAGCTCTTCAAACAATGAGCTACGTTCAAATAATTGTTAAAACAATAGAATAAAAGTCAGTTTAATAGTTTTTCTTCTTCGTTTTAGTTTCATTTTTTCTTCCATCAATAGTTTTACTTCTTCGTTTTAGTTTCATTTTTTCTTCATAATTTTGTCGGTCATTGTAAAATTTCTTTATAAATAAGGAAATAGCAGGGTATAAAAGACAAACTTATTTAGAAACAGAAACACAATGAATTACGAAAAGAATCGATTAAAAAGTTTTGAGGATAGATGGTCAGCAAAATTTATATCGCCATATGATTTGGCTGCAGCTGGATTTTTTAATTTGAAAGTCTGTGATGAATTTAAATGTGCTTTTTGTATGGGAATACTTGGTAATTGGAAAAAAGGGGATGACCTGTGGAAAGAACATGTGAAACATTTTCCATTCTGTCCACATCTATTTGCTAACATAGAAACTAATAATGTTCCAATAGACCCCAAAGAAGATTGGAGAAATAGAGAACGATTATCGTTTCCTAAACGTGGTAGATATTCATTGTAAAAACCATTGTGTGATATTTGTCATGCAAAACATTTTCCATTCTGTCCACATATAGAAACTAATAATGTTCCAATAGACCCCAAAGAAGATTGGAGAAATAGAGAACGATTATCGTTTCCTGAACGTGGTAGATATTCATCGGAAAAACCATTGAGTGATATTTGTAAAACTTTAGAGAGAGAAATTATATTTTTTTCATGTAAACACATGACTATTTGTTATAAATGCATCATTAAGAAATGTTGTCCAAAATGTTGTAAACCTTAAAACTAATAAAAGAAAAGAAATTTGTTTGTGAGTGAGCAGTGGAACATTATTTAAAGGATGTTTATGATCAGTAAAGGATAAATATCATTCCCAAGTAAATGGATAAATAGAATAATATGTCAGAATAGTCAAAGGTTGAGAGTTGAGAAATGTCAATATCTCATGTTAGTGTTGAAAGTTGAGATATATCAATATCTCACGTTATTATCATTATTCATATCTTTCATCATTTCACTTATCTACAAGGATTCTGATTCGTTACCCAAACATTTATCTATTATAATAATCTCGTGTGCAAAACAAATTTGCTATATAACTCTATACTGAACACTAGAAAGTATTCAGCTTTTCTTACGACTTCAGAAGATCTTGCCTCCCACGATGCCTGACATCTTGCTTCCCACGATGCCTGACATCTTGCTTCCCACGATGCCTGACATCTTGCCTCCCACAATGCCTGTCTTCTTGCCTCCCACGATGCCTGACATCTTGCCTCCCACGAAAACCACCACGATGTCTCTACTATCTGAAAACGATAAATTCTTGATTAGGAGTGTTGGGCTGATCATAGATTTTGATGGATTTTATGTTCAAGGTAAGTACTATGTTAGAGAGATGGGATATGTGTCTACAAGTGGTAAAGCTAAATCTATTCACTTCGATATGAAGGGATGTGGAAAGATTTCAGATAAAGATATGAGAACTATTAAACATTGTATAAAATTTGTCTACGGATTACCTTTGTATCCCCGTTGCAGAGAAAATTCTGTATATCAAGATACATTTTATCAAATTTTGAAGGGCCTCTGCGACACTTTTTTAACATCGGAAAAACCAGTTGTCGGATACAAGGGTGGACATTTAGAAAGAGATGCCCTAATGTTATTACACATCCCGTCATTAGATTTAGGAGAATTAGGCTGTCCAAAAATTACTGAACTTCTAAGAAAAGATGATGATTACGAGGGATGTGGTCATCATCTCTGGAGTTCATTTCACTGCCCTCGTATCGAGGTGAATGCATTTAGAGAATGGATGCTAGACCAAATATATCCTAATCCTAGAAATAGGATATATATTAGGACTTGCATCATAAATAAGAAGGGACGTAAAAGGTGGATCACGAGTGGTTATCAAACTACCATTATCAATGGTAAGATGTCGGGAAATTTTTTATTCAATTTATCCGAATAACTTGAGTAAAAAATTATTAAGAGTGTTGTTGGTTTGATAACCAGTCATCAGAGATACATTGATCCCTCTTGGTTCTTTGACCTCTCTCTGCATGGTATCTGCCCCATCAAAACTATTCAGCTTAACATCTTCAGCAGTTTTATCGTTGGTGGTTTACCGTGGGTGGTGGTTTACCGTGGTTCGTGGTTCCAGATTTGAACCAGTACCTATCAACGTCTTCAGTTGGTAGTATTGTGCATTATCATAAACTTGACTGCCTCGACGTCTGCCTGCCTTGACTGTTTGGACATTTGCCTGTCTTGACTGTTTGGACATTTGCCTGTCTTGACTGTTTGGACATTTGCCTGTCTTGACTGTTTGGACATTTGCCTGTCTTGACTGTTTGGACATCTGCCTATCTTGACTGGACATCTGCCTGTCGACGTCTGCCTGTCTTGACTGGACATCTGCCTGTCGACATCTGCCTACCTTGACTGGACATCTGCCTGTCGACATCTGCCTACCTTGACTGGACATCTGCCTGTCTTGACTGGACGTCTGTCTGCCTTGACTGGACGTCTGCGTGCCTTGACTGGACATCTGTCTGCCTTGACTGGACATCTGCCTGTCTTGACTGGACATCTGCCTGTCTTGACTGGACATCTGCCTGTCGACATCTACCTGTCTTGACTGGACATCTGCCTGCCTTGACTGGACGTCTGCCTGCCTTGTCTGGACGTCTGCCTGCCTTGTCTGGACGTCTGCCTGCCTTGTCTGGACGTCTGCCTGCCTTGTCTGGACGTCTGCCTGCCTTGTCTGGACGTCTGCCTGCCTTGACTGTTTGGATGTCTGCCTGCCGTGACTGTTTCGAAATTGTGACTTGTTTAGTGATTTTTAGGAAATGTATTTGACTTTTTAGTTACGTTAAAAATTTGATTTTGATACGATTTGATATTGACCAGTACCTATCAGCATAACCTTTCCACATCTAATTGAATCTTTCCACATCTTCAATTGTCTGTAAATTTCTTCAAGTCTGTGAATTTTCATCCAAAAGATTTCACCCAAAAGATTTCACCCAAAAGATGAATGTATTTCAGATAAAGAAATTGTATGAATCACAAAAATATCTTACGTGAATTCAACTCTTCAGAATAAAATCAAGATGAATTAAAATTTTTTAGAGGGTGAGAAAAAAATAAGTTATGGAAAATAAAGCATATAAAAAGAAGGTAAAAGTAATTATTTACAAGATGCTCTCGAAAGACGATGTTTGCAAATTTATCTTCACAAACAACGTTCACAGGATTTGAAATATTCACCATTTATTAATTTAGAACAAAAACAGGCATTAGATCGTGAAAGATATAGATATAATTTTGATAGGTTAGAAGAAACAAATGAATCTATTCAACGATTAGTAAATAATTCAATTGATATAAATAATAATTTTAATTTTATGAAAAATAGAAATAGGAAATAAAAAAATTTATGAAAAATAGAAATATGAAAAAAAAACTAGAATGCATGTTAAAATTTAGAAAACTATTTAACAAACAGAAAACTATATTTGCAAACTGACATATCCAATTGTTATAGTAGAAGGTCTGAGCAGAACCTCAACAGAAAAACAATACATACATCCTTATCTGAATTTCTAACTTAGGTCAGTCAGTAACCAAGCGCACTAACCATTTGGCCATGGTTAGTAAAAATTTTCTGGTATACTTGGTTCAATCTTGCTTTAAAAATTTCTTAACCATTAATTAAGTTAACAATATGTAAACAAACATTTATATTAATCTAGTTAGTGTTATATTAGTATTATCTACCCGTTGTGAAAGTTGTTGTGAAAATTGTGAAAACAATGAGATAAAAAGAATGAGATAAATAAAGAAATATCAGATTTGTTTCTTGAACATAGTTCTAAAATGGAAAATTATTATTGTCATGATCCTATTCCACAAATTTTATCCATGAAAGATTTATATCCAAGCTCAAATATTCGCTATGTACCTTCATGTGTATCTTCATCGTTGTACTAAGAAATCTGGATGTTGTACAAATAGGAGAAAGTGTAGACCTTTTAGTACTAAAGTAATTGAATTATACTTTAAAAAAAAATATATTGGATAGAAAACAGCAGATAATAAAATTACATTTCATTAACCATACTCAATGTCATTGCGAATCTAACCCTAGAGATTGATAATAAATGAAATTCTTAGTTAAAAACTTGTTAAAAGAAATATGAATAAATATTATGTTTGAATTTTAGAAAATATTTTCTTAATAAGGAAAAAATCAAAGAAAATCTTTTTTCTAAATGAGTTAAAGAAATAACATCAAATATTTCCTTAAGGAAATTAGAATTTCTCACTCAATCAAGAAAAATATTATTTTATACTTCCTTCTCTATAAAAGTGTGTTCGTTTGGAAACTAATTGTGAAACTAAAACACTATTCCTATTGAAGCAATATATGATATTGAAACAATGTACGAGTCACATCCATCATCAATTTATGATCAATTTAATGACAACAACTGAAACTGTTGGATATACATTTAATTTCAGCAGAGATCCTTTCGAAAGAAAATTTTGTTTGTTAATTAATAGTAGAAATTTTTGTAGAAATTTTTGGGTTCAACATAATTTTCCAACGAATATATCTTGAAATTATTGCCTTGCTCAAAAATTTTTTAAATCCATACCGAATTCTTCGAAATACATACCGGAATTCTTGAAAACTACACCAGTGGAACATGGTAATGTGACACGGTTAGCACAAGAACAAATGATCCTTTCGAAAGAAGAAGGAAATCTTTGTTTGTTCATTATGATATCTTTGTTCATATGATAGAAATTAAAAAAAAAATTTTAAATCCATACCGAATTCTTCGAAATACATACCGGAATTCTTGAAATCTACACCAGTGGAACATGGGAATGTGACACGGTTAGCACAAGAACAAATGATTCTTTCGAAAGAAGAAGGAAATCTTTGTTTGTTCGTATGATAGAAATTAAAAAAATTTTAAATCCATACCGAATTCTTCAAAATACTTTAACCAGTATTTATTCTTTGGAATTTATTCACATTCTTTGGACACCTAGAAGTTTGCATTAGCATCTTCCCTGGATGTGGATTGTTTCTCAAATCATTACTAAAACAATATGAAAATAATTTCTCAAAAAATAATTTCTCAATAAACGAAACACAAAATTTTCCACTCTTGTTGGGACACCCTTTATTATAATATGGACCACATATTTTGTAACTTTCGATGTTATTACATACATATTTTTGATGGAGGAAGAAAGTTCCATAACTGCAGGATAAAATTACATAAACAAAATAACATTTTCAATATATCTCAATATAAATATAACTGGACTGTTATAAGACCAAATTAACAGATCATACTTTTATTTAACATACTTTTTCAAAGAATAAACAACATAAAAGATTGCAACATTTTTACAAATATTTTTTCAGGCCAATGCAAACTTGAAAACAAGCGAAAACGCAGACCTAAAAACAAGAAAATGTGAGATTGTGTTCTAATGGTTTAAGCGACAACATAGACCCGAAAACAATAAACAAGAATGCAAGATTGTGTTCTAAATGGCTTATTCTCTTGATGTCTTCACACATGAATTCCACCGTTATAGACATTCTCAGCTTGCAAGAGACCAGATGGACAGATAAAGGTCAGATTCTTTAACTCCTAGAAACTGTAGGCTCCCATTTTTTAATGTTTAAAAAAATTACCACAAACAAAACAGATTTTCAAACAAAAATATTCTTTTCAATATACATTGGATGAGGTGACATCGGAGAAAGGGAGGTGCAGACGTCATCAGAACAGTGTGTGAAATGATATAAATTCTCGAATCGCGTTAGGTAAGTTTTTACAATTATTTACTCTTAATGCTGCCAGACACTGTAAATTTAAAACATTTTTCTTCTTAAATTCTTCTAAACAATAAACATCTTTTATTTCTTCGAGTATGGTATTTATGTAACTCGTAATTTTCTTATTCTTTAATAAACTCGGTAATGTAGTAAGTATACATCTGTGTATTAAAATAGACATCACGCGAATACACTTCTTGGTGGGACAGTTGAAAATCGCCACGTCGTTCATAAGTTTTAAAAGAATACTCATTTTAGATTCCGGCACTCGAAAGCCGTATTTTTCCAAACTGAACGCCAGTGTTTCCAATACTCTCCAAACTTTCCACACACCGGTCGTGCGTTCCGACCATTTTTCATCATACAGACATACGTATCTTAAAATCTCGTCTTTATCTTCTTCTTCTTTTAGAAAATCTAAAATGAGATCTTCATCTCTTCCATATTCAAACGGATAAACGTCTTTTATTGCAAAAGTGAAAAACTCTGACGATCGTTTCGTGTAGTTATGGTAGAATTTTTCTATCAGGTCTCGAATTTGAATTTCTCTGGAACTATTACAATAAGTCTTCCTCATTACATAATAACTTCTATTGACATTGTCACTCAATACGTTTGCAAGTTTGCCTATATCTTTGAGGTTGTAGAATAGATTTGCAAGATACGTGTGTTTTCGATAGTTTTCAAGGTGATACCACAAACTGTTTTTTTAAATTGTTCGTCTTCGATTTTATACCAAGACCAAGAGTGGTTAATTCCTTTAGATTTTCTATAGTTTTCCCAGTAGTGTTCCCAGAAAAAGTTCCGAAATTGTTTTACGGAACTTTTTCTGGGAAAATCTACGTAATCCATAATACTGTATGGTTTTAGGAGTGAAAATTACTCGTTTTTATACTGTAATCTCGATTGGGAAGAACGGAGAAATTATTAAAGACTGCTGCAAATGATAGAAAATAAAGAGATAGTGTTTCGAAAATATAATTTGAATAATAAAATAGAATACTGATATTTATTGTCCTGAACCCTTGAGCTAAGACATTGAGTATTGTCCTAAGTTATTAAGTAGTTTTCAGACCAGTGTAAACCATGTAGTCTTTCGTATGTGAGGATATAAATTTCAGACAAATATATCAAATAATTTTTTATTTAAGTACAGTATTTTTAAACAAGTTGGATAGTTATATTGAAATGATAATTCTACCTTCATTAATAGAAACTACTCTTTTTATAGGATTATTATGCATGACATTTTCACCAGGATTGTTTTGTTTGATGATTGTGCCAGGATGTTTACAGATTTTTATAATTCTCTGGTATTCATTTTTTTCTTCATTTTTCGATTGAACTTTAGATCTAAAATATGGATGTCTACGTACTTGAGGTTGTTGATACATTATTGGAATTATTGGAGAAGAAGACATGAGGAATGACACCAATATAGGCTGATGTGGAGGCAACTGAAGAGACAACATCATTGAAGGATGATGAGGAGGAGGTAACTGAGGAGGTACCACCATCGAAGACTGATGAGGAGGTACCATCATCGAAGGCTGATGAGGAGGTACCATCATCGAAGGCTGATGAGGTACCATCATTGAAGGCTGATGAGGAGGTACCATCATCGAAGGCTGATGAGGAGGTACCATCATTGAAGGCTGATGAGGAGGTACCATCATTGAAGGCTGATGAGGAGGTACCATCATTGAAGGCTGATGAGGAGGTACCATCAGAGGCTGATGAGGAGGTACCATTGGAGAAGGTGGCTCTTGAGTCACCATTGGAGAAGGTGGCTCTTGAGTCACCATTGGAGAAGGATGTGGCACTTGAGGAGAAGGTGGCTCTTGCGTCACCATTGGAGAGGGATGTGGCACTTGAGGAGAAGGTGGCTCTTGAGTCACCATTGGAGAAGGATGTGGTGACAACGAAGGAAGTGGTAGAGATTGTAACATTGCAGTTAACAATGGACACTGCAACTTTGAAGGTGGCTTTGATGTTTGCTGAGGTGGAGTCTGAGCGGAGAAGACATCTGAGGCGGAGTCTGAAGCGGTGTCTGAGGTGGAGAAGACTGTTCTGGAGCCGTTTCCTTCTTGTCTGATACATTCACTGTTGCCGCTTTATATAGTCTAGAATATACGGTCACATGATCGTTTTTCAAGTAGATTATTTGATAAAGTATGTATTGTCTGATAAAATAGTTCAAAGCATCAAAAGTATATATCAAAAGTAGATACTTCTTATATCAACAATTACTTCTTTCATCAATACTTACTTCTTTTATCGACATTTATAAATAAAATATTCGAGTAAAATAAAAATAAATACCTCCTCAAGCAGCTTGCCACATAGGTCTGATAGAAGCCTGTCAGTTTATTACGCCATAATTTTGAGAGATATCATATAATTCAATTTTTATTATATCTAGCATTAATTTTAAACTCTCTAAAGAGGTTAAGTTTTTTCACAATTTAAAAATTTTGAACATTTTTTGAGTGTTTGTTATTTACAAGTTTAAAACAATCTTTGAAATTTATAAAGATATATTTAAAATTTAATTTGTTAATTTTTTACTATTTAACTTCAACTTTAATGTTTGTAAAAATAAATTTAAACTATCTATAACAATTTATCAAATCGATGAAACAATATTTCAATTTATTTTTCACCTTATTAATTTTTTTATCTACTATTTTCATTTCTATTTAAACTTCTAATATATAACTATAAAAAATTGGAGCAGACTGGAGCCTTGGCAGACTGGATAAATATGGTTACTTTTAAAATATATCTTTGATCAATAGGTAGAGCAAATTCACCACGATCATTCAATACAAACGGATCTGCTCTACTAATTAATAATATAGAATAAAATTCCAATAAAATTCGTCATCAACTAAAGAATTACAGTTACAACATTCGTTGTGTTTTAACATATGCATATTGATTTTAAAATTTCTAAAGAAGTGTTTTTTTACAATTTTAAAATTTTGAACATTTTTTGAATGTTTATGTTATTTACAAGTTTAAAACAATCTTTCAAATTTATAAAGATATATTTAAAATTTAATTTGTTAATTTTTTTACTATTGAACTTCAACTTCAATGTTTGTAAAAATAAATTTAAACTATCAAAATAAATTTAAACTATCTAAAACAATTCTAATTTTTTGGAATATTGTATATCAACATATTTTATAAATCTATAACAATTAATTTTCTTAATTTCAAATCTGTTCGAATCTGTTCGACAAGCAAAATTATGTCGTTCACTATAGGTTACTTAAACTGTATGTGGAACTGGGACCGAGGGTGAAACAGATGCATAGAATCTTGGAATTTAGTAAAATATTTTGAAAACTATATTTTTAGAAATGCTAATAATCAATATTCACTATTATAATCAATATTCACTATTCAATACAGAAATATGTCTCCAATCATATTACTATCCGGATTTTGTTTTCCAGTAATGCTATCTTTGTACGTCGTATACCAGTTGTCATTTCACCAGATTCAATTAGTAGGTGAACAAAACGTTCCTAAAGAAAGAAATAATTAAAACACTTACCTTTAAGGTATAATATAACTGATGAAGCCACCGTAAAAGGATGACGTCAGATCCCAGAGTGTTTTCCGTCCTGCTTTACAGGCTAGCAATTATTCAGCACTCCCTTGAAACATCGTCTTAAATATCTTCGATCAAAAAAGATTTCGGCAAAAGTTTCGAGAATTGCTATTAGCTGTGCAAAGTTTCATTTCATTTCGCAAAACCCGGTCAAAGTGTTAAAAACACGAGGATGGACTATTGACAGGTTGAAGTGGCCTTCAAATGATAAGATGGTTTTGCGAAAGTGAACTGAACTTTGCACAACTGATATCAATTCTCGAAACTTCTGCTGATCGGAGTTGTATTTAAGAAGCTACTTCAAGGATGAATAATTGCTTGCCTGTGAGGAAAAAGATTGCAGACAGAAATGGAGGAGGGTGGCGACGGAAGTTTGCGATAGCGGATCTGTTTTGTTGGTCAAGTGAAATGGGAAGTTGATCTATTGCTTTTATTTAATTGTAAAGTGGAAATGGAAAGATAAATATTCAGTCTTGGTTTCGGATTGAGTTTCCAACATTTATAGTTTTTCTGGCATTTTTTATAAGCAAGACTAGAGATTGAGACTAATTTTGAATCTGAATTCTCATATTTTTCCTTTCAGCAATTGAATTCTCATATTTTTCCTGGTTGAATTTATTGAGAATCTCGAATAAAAAATCTAATATAGTGTTGAGAATAAAAAATATTTTTAAGTGTTGATGATTTGTAAGTGACCTATTTTTTGATATCTACTCGATATTTTGACCTTATTTATTTTTTGTTCTTTTATTACTTTGATCTTTATTCAAAACAAATATTTTACAAACTGTTTACAAAATAAGATACGAGATAACATTTGAGGTATAAAATGCCCAGCTAGATTGTTCGTTAACCAGTATTCAAGAACGTTAACCAGCATTCAAGAAAGAAAATCTCAGCAACCAGTTAGCAATTTGTGCCTCAGACAAAAAATGGTAAATTGTTTTTAACTGTAAAAGATGTTTAATGTTGCTAAAAATTTCTTTTTTTACAATGCTTTTTTACTAATTCTATCATATGAATCTGTTATTTAGGACAAAATTATGGAAAGAATGGTTGAAGCAGTTAAAAATCAAGTTATGAAGAATAATTAAAAAAACAATCCAGAGAAAAATTTCCTGCTGCATGGTGACAACAACATATGATTTTGATCCAGAGGAAATAGAAAAAATACTACAAAGAATGTCTTCCTGCGTGGAAGACAGTTTCAAAAAACCATTTCCAAAAAAAAAAGTTTTTATAATGTAAATAAAAACGTGTAAATACATTCAGTTGTAATAATTTAGGGTCGTCTGATCTCTACTCCATTGGATGAACCCTTGTACGCTGCTTTTTTAAAACACTAATGTGCGAAATGTAGTTCATATTTTCTCATTCTCCATCCAAAGGTTTACAGTCTGTGGAAAAAAAATTAGCTCCAAGTTAAATCATAGTCACCCCCACATATCTTCAACTCAAATAATCCAGTAAGGTTTCACTAATTTCTGCATCTGTTCCTCAAATAATCCAGTAAGGTTTCACTAATTTCTGCATCTGTTTTTGAACTGTTAAACGACCAAAGTTTATCCTTTGCAACATTATAAACAACGGACCCCAATTCTTCATCGAACTTAGAAAACATTTCATCTTCTGTCATTTTAAGACTGTACAATTCAAACGAAAAATCGTTTTTATGACCTAAATAAGAAGTCTCTTAAGGAAGTGTCATATAATTATTGCGATAAAATATATCCCTCGAATTTCCGGCATACAGAGATATTATCATTATGCGACGTATTCTATTGATATTTTTAATTTTACCAGTTAAATATTTAGCAAATTCGCCAACCACATAAAATTTCTCTTTACGTTCTAACATCTCTTCTGTAGCAAATAATAAATTTTCCAAATCTTCTCTCCTTAATAATTTTTGATTATTATTTTTCATCTTGATTAATACCTGACTGTGTTTTAAAACATCTGATTCATTCCTTGTGGTCTCAGTTTCTAAAACATTTGACTCATTCGTAGCAGATATTTTCTCTCCAATTCCTTAGTCTTCAATGTGACCAATATCTACAAGCCTTTCTAACAGAAAGTTTACAACACTGACAAAAGTTTACAAAAAATAAAGAAATAATCTTTCTAGGTAATATGGGAACATTTGAACTTTTTTTACTTTTTCGAGTAAGCGACAAAGTTAGTAATTCATTTTTAACCCTTCCAATTCACTCCAGCCTTTTTCGAGTAAGTGACAAAGTTAGTAATTCATTTTTAACCCTTCCAATTCACTCCACCCAATATGGTAAATATTTATTTTTTTTACAGAGAAATTATATACCAACGAAATATATTTTCAACTGGAATGTGTTTCCGATTTAATTTAATATTTGACAATTTTTTGATCGATGATACTCTTAAATGTAAAAAGTAGTTATTTTTATAAGGACAACGTAGAATCCATAATAATCACAACTATCACGTGACGTAAAGAGAGGAGAAGAGATCATTCAGAGGCACCATGGATAAGTTGTGTGAGTGTATCGATTTCAAGGGAAAGCTCTGCGAAGTCTGTGGTAAGTTTATGGAGAATTCGCTGCATCTGAAGAATAATCACAGCGTGACGTTCAAAGAGAAGAGATTTGTAGACTTGAAATCAAAACAGATGATGAACGACTTATACGACGTCAACGTCGCGACTGTAGTGGCAACCACCGCCAATGCCGAAGATCTGCATCTGAAAAAGAACGTTTAAAAAATGCGGTATTCAGATATCCAAGAGTGATGCCGGATATCTGACGTGTTTCGAACTTACCGACTTGACTCCGAACAACGTTCTGAACGTCTTGAAGAGATTCTCTAAGGAACTCTCGGATTGTTCGAAGAACGTTAAGGTCTGTAAGATGGTCGTGAAAGGAATGTTGTCACCGCCACATCAACAGCAGCAATACCAGTTGGTCGATGACAAAAACCGGTTGGTCGATGAAATTCGACTAAAGGACGATGACGTGGCTTATATCCATCGCTATCTGAAAAATAGCAAGTTCGAAGACGTTTACGAGTCGTTAATGATCAATTACGAACAACATCGATTTAATTCAGTTTCGTCATGCGTGGTCTGTGCACGAGAAGTCGATTCTCCCTATCACGGTGTGGAACATTGTGTTGAATACAATCTTGAGATTTATGTGGAGTTGGTCTATAGACATTTGCAAATAGATCAAATGTTCCAATTATCTGCATTCTGTCGTGACCCCCTTTTGATATTTGTGGGTGGTACAACTTTTCCGGCCGTGATACGTATCTTTTTCTCTCTAACCAAGGCAAAAGCCTAAATTAACAATCTCATGGATAGGCAATTAAAGTAAATAGGACTGAACTTCCAATTGCAATGAATAGCACTGAGCTTATTGTATCCTTTAACAACATAATATTTATTTACACATTTCAAGCTTATTGTATCATTTAACAACCTAATATTTCCTTACACATTTCAGTTCATTAAACAATTGAGGCGTGCTGAGCGAGCTACCTGCTCGTAATCTGAGCGGTTCATAACAGTTAACAAGGTCCCTGTGTGGGGACGTAAAGATACTAAGTCCCGGAAACACTTTTACAGGGAAAACATGTCCGCAGATTTGATTTAGGTCCCTCCTTACCTTGGCAGAAGATATCGCTAGAGGTAAGCATTGCTGGCTGTAGGTAAGTTGAAGCAATCGGCTGCACCTCTCATTGTCCTTGCTAAGGAAGCTCAGGTCGCTGGAGAGACTTGTTGCGGACCTCCGCACAACTCGGATGACAGAAGAAGAAGACCACTCTCCTCTCTGGCCACCGCATGGCTCGGACCAGAATAATAGCTCGGTTCCTCGAAATAAGTTTTTCCGTCCTTTTCCGCGAATTCCTCACAGAGGTCACCTTGTTGACCTGGCGTGGATGACGCTGATTGGTGGAGCTGATCGAGGTGTGGGCAAGCACCCACCCGTTGTCTTCCCGCTTACTGCACGGGAGCACGTAAGCTCAGTTCTGGTGCCGGAGGGAAATCAACGGATTTGTAGAATGTTCGTTACTAGTCCATTTTTCGGACAGTCATGTCCACGTTATGAAATCACGTGGGCATGACATACCTACACCATCAGGGGGGCGAGCAGATGACTGATAAGTTCCATTGAACGGATGGGAAGAGTCCTCGCCCCCCCCCCCCCCCCCCCTTCAAGGGCCACTGACATGGGATTCTAGTGAGCAGATCCGTAGGGATAGCTATGGGCAGGTGAGTGTCAATTGTTGTAGGGAATATCATACGGGGATCTTCCTCCCACTCTTGTTCACGCCTGTCGGAGCTTAAGTTTCGCTCAGGTGGGTTCTCCTCGAGCTGCTTCGGTATCGTTTCCTGGTTGATTTCCTCTGCGAGTGTGGGGAAGGTTCTTCGTTCCCTCATCTTTGTCAGTCTGTCAACATGGACAATCTCTGTCCTGCGGGGGTTGGCTACTAGTCTTATCTTGTAATTGACTTCAGATAATTTATCCAAAACTCGCCAGGGTCCCGTGGACAATTTCGAAAGTTTCTTGGTATTCTTGCGTGGGATTCGGGGGCAGAACAGGAGTACCAGATCGACGACCTTTATTTGTTCGTCAAAAGAAACTCTTTTCCTCTGTTTTTCTTGTCTCTCGGCTGCCAGTTCTAAATTTTGTCTCACTAGGTCGTAAGCTCTGTTCATTTTGGTGGTCACATACTCTGCATAATTTTCGGTTGCGTAATATGAAGGAGGTTCTCTTGTCTAACAAACTTGATGTGGTAATACCAAGTCCCTGCCATAGACTAAGTAACTCGGTGTCTCCTTAGTGTTGCTGTGGACGGCGCTTCAGTATGCCATTAGTACAAAGGGGAGAAATTCATCCCATACATCATTGGTTTCGGACACCATATGCGATAATATGTTCAATATGGAAGAATTTAACCTTTCACATTGGCCGTTTCCACTGGGATGGTAAAAGCTAGTGTTGAGTTTGGTGACGGCTATTCTCTTATATACTTCTGTCATCACCTTTCCAGTAAAATTCTTTGCATTATCGCTGATTATATATTGTGGAATTCCGTGTTTCACGATATAGTCTTCCAAGAATATTTTTGCGACGGTTTCAGTGGTTTGATTGGGCAAGGCATACAATTCGGGCCATTTCGTGAAATAGTCTGTTATGACTAAGACGTATTTGTTGCCATTCTCGGTTGTTGGGAGTGGGCGAGGAAATCCATTCCTACTTTCTCAAAAGATCGGGTGGCGAAGGGTGCTCTCACGAGGTCGGCCTTCCTTTCGGGTTTATATCCTCGCCTTTGTAAACATGATATGCAGGTCTGAACATAGTTCTTAACGTCTGTGCACATGACGTGCCAGAAATATTGGGCTCTAACATTTTGTAGGGTCTTTAGTTCGCCGAGGTGGCCTGAACAAGTGTTGTCATGACATAATTGCAGAATTTTGCTGATCAGACTCTGAGGGACGACTACTTGCTCTATAATTTCATTTCTAATCTCGTTTTTGCTTGGGATCGAGCAATGAAACAACAATCCGTTGTTCATGTAGAACTAGTCGGAAATTTTGGTCAAGGATTTGAGACGTCCCCTCTAACGCATCTATTATTGGTTTCAATTTCGTGTCTTCCACCTGTAACTTTCTCCATTAGCCCTTGTCTGCGAATATGTTCGTTAGGATGGCATTTGTGTTGATGGCATTGATGTTTCTTGACAGCACGTCAGCTGGAACATTATGTTTGCCCGGTCTATATTGCACGTCGAAGTCATAATCTTGGAGGGTCAGGTTCCATTTTGCCAATCTGCTGGAAGGATCCTTCATTTTCATTAGGTATGATAGGGGGGCGTGATTCGATATGACAGTGAATTTTCTCCCGTACAGGTATGGCTTGAAGTAGTGGATAGCAAACTTGATCGCTAATGCTTCCTTCTCTATTGTGGAGTATCTGGTTTCGGGGGGTTTCAGTTTCATGCTCACGTACGCAATTGGTTGTCTAATTCCTTCAGCATTGGGTTGTTCGAGGATTCCGCCTAGGGCGGAGCCACTGGCGTCTGTAGATAAAAAGAATTGCTTATTGAAGTCAGGGTAGATTAGCACGGGTTCGCTAATCAATTTTAGTTTTAGCTCCTGGAAGGCTTCCTCTGCCTGGGGGGTCCATATAAATTTGGCGTTCTTCTTGATCAGTTCGACCAGCGGTAGGGTGATGTCTGCGTATCTATCAATGAACCGTCGGTAATACCCTGTCAGTCCAAGGAATGCCCTAACTTTCTTCACTGAGTTGGGCCTTGGAAAATTCTCTACAGCTTCCAAGTTCCGTGGGTCAGGCTGCACCCCTTCTGAGGTTATCAGGTGGCCTAGGTAGGATAAGGATGCCTTAAAGAACTGGCATTTTTATGGCTTCAATTTTAGGTCGCATTTCCGCAATCTGTCGAATACCATCTGTAATTGATCTATGTGTTGCTCGAAGGTTTTTGTCGTTGAGGTAGACCAATACCTGTTCATGTCTAAAACCCATCAGTACGTTATCTAATAACCTCTGGAACGTGGATGGTGAACATTTTAAGCCGAAAGGCATATTTTGGAATTCATACAATCCGTTTCTGCTGATAAAAGCGGTCTTTTCGATGTCCCTCGGGTGTACAGGTATCTGCCAGTAACCTGACATCATGTCTAGTGAGCTGAAGAATTTGGCGTCGGACAGGGAATCAATGATTTCGTTTATTAATGGAAGGGGGTACGAGTCACTAACAGTTTTAGCATTCAGAGCTCTATAATCGACACAAAAGCGGTAAGAGGAGTCCCGTTTTTTCACCAGTACAATCGGGGAGGCAAAAGGTGAAGCGCTCTCCCTGATAATCCCGTTTCTCAATAATTCGTCGATTTGATTGTCTAGCTCCTTTTGTAGGGAATAAGGCACCTTGTAAGGTCGTTGCCTCACTGGTTTGTTGTCCTCCAAGTGTATCTCATGATAGACTGCTGTTGTGGTAGTAAGCTCACTTAAGTCTCTGGCAAAAATATCTTGGTTTTTCAGTAATAGGGATTCTAATCTTTTCTTAAATTTTTGCGGGACGTGATCTAATTCGAAATCTTGCAACGATAATGGTTTTTTGCGCTTCTAATGAACAGGGCTACTGTTTTTGCACGAGATGTCAATGCTATTGATCAATTCCCTACACATGGCTTTGACGCTGGCTAATTTCATATTTTTGTTTATCCACACAGGGTAATGGGAAACATTAGCGACTCTGACACTTATCAGTCCTTCCTTACTGACGACGTTTAAGGATCTGGCTACCCGGATGGCGCCTTGTTTCAATTTGCTGTTCTGCTGTGTAAACACTGTTTTGGATTGCAAGCTTCTGTCGGTACAACTCACTAAAATGATTTTTTCCATCCTGGGGGGAATCAATGTTTTAGTATATGCTCTTCCTATTACCTCAGCTGGGAGACTTGTAGTATGGTTAAACTGACGATTTTTGCCCATTTCATTAGCTGTATCGGGGGCTGTCTGTAATTTCGCGCCTCCTTCATTTCTATTTCTCTCATTATTCCTCACTGTTCCAGCTCTTAGGTTGATTGTGAACCTCTGGGACCTCAAAAGGTCATATCCGAAAATGGCATCGTATTTATTACTGACTTCCATATCCACCACATAAATGGGATGCTTAAACTGGACACCAGCCACCTGGATCTCTGCTTCATACTTTCCTAGCAGGGGCAAGTCTGCACCACAGATTCCTATCCTAACGGGTAATGCCTTGCTGCGTAATTTTGCTCTTATTTTTCTGAAGCACCTCAGTCCGATTATTGAGACGGTCGCCCCTGTGTCTATGAGAGCAGTGAATTCTTCATTTTCGATCTTCCCCTTAATTAATGGTGCTTGAGTGTTGTCATCACCTATGGTAGCGTACGAAGCCATATGGGCGTCTGAAGTGCGCTTGGGATAGTGGGAAATACGCCCAGATTTCACCTCCCTTGTTAGTTTAAATGATGGGTCTGGGGATTATCCTGGTTTCTCCTGCTATAATTTTGATTCTGGAAAGCCTGATTTTGTCTATAGGAGTTATCGAAGCCTTGAGCTCTTGGGCCGCTGGGATTTTGGTTCCACCTGTATTCCCACTGTCGAGAGGGGTATCTCGGACTCCTGCCATTTGCATTGTCCATTGGAATGCTAGATCTCCTGTAAGGGACTAGAGTGTTTCTGCATTCCCTGGCAAAGTGTCCTATACTTCCGCAGGCATAACACGTTATGTGGTTTCCACGGACTTTCTGTTGCATGGGGGGCGGATCTCTGGGCCTTTCACTTTCGTCCTTAATTGATTTTTCCACCACCCTCACTCTATCTGATAATTCCTTCAGTCCCATACTTATGCTATGGAGTATTGTTTCATTATCGTCGTACCGGTTTCTCAGTAATTTATAAATCTCCTGCATATGTCCTGAATCATCTGGTCTGATGTTAGATTTTGATTCGGTTTCTACGGAACAAATGTTAGCTGATCTATCTGACACGAGTTTTTCATTGCTTTCTTCTAATATCGCTCGGGTAATGGCTTCTTCAAAACTCCCAGGGTTATGCCAAAGTACGAATCGTTTCAGCTTCGGCAACAAGCCTGCGACAAACTGTGACAGCTTGAATTGATCATGGAACCCGGGGTAGCCGTTTGCGGGGTCATTATTATCCTTAAATAAAATATACGTTAAGGTCCTCACTCAGTCAGAATATTCCCTTACGCTTTCGCCCACCTTTTGTCTACAGGCGGAGAATTTCTGGATTTTTACAGCCAAACGGTCTTCAATGTCGAATCTCTCTATGACTATTTTCTTGAATTTATCATAATCTGTTTCTAAATCGAGCTCGGGCAATTCGTTTAGAAAGTCCGCAGCTAAACCCTCAAATTTAGATTTCACGATCATCATCATATCCGGTTTGCTCCATCTCGCTGACCGACCAATTTCTTCCAAATGGGTAAAGAACGACGCCGCTGAGGGGGACTTTTCACCTTTGTAGGACCTAACCAGATTGACAAATCCCGCTAGCACAGGGACACTACTGTTCCTACTTTCGTTTCCCGGGGTGATGGGTGGGGTTCTACTGGTTGAGTTGCCATTTTGGGCAATGGAAGTTAAGTAATGTAATACACAAAATTTCAGTTACGAAGTACGAAGCGTTTAAAATTTAGCCTACACGTGGGATCCAGATTATATTGGTTACTGTCTCTATTCACCTGTCCCGCCTTTCCCCGTAGTGCTGAGTGTTGTTCTAGTGTATGTGTTTAGGTAATCCTCCAAAAGTGCAGGGAGGTGTGTCAGAAATACACTAGACATGAAAGAAAATAATCACTCCTAACTAAAAGATTACTGAACGCAGTGATTCCCTAGTCGATTCGCTACTTCTCGTACAAACTACTGGGCCTATCTATTTTTGAAGTTACTGAAATATGCAGTGCACAAATATACATTTCCTAATTTTCCATTATAGTTTATAATAACATTTTATTTTGACAGATGTTCCTGAAAATCCTCACTAAAAATACCTGTATCACAGTCCTCGCTAAAAATATTCACAAGATAACATACACCTTAACATTTATATAATCGCAATAATCTCAACTTCTAAGAGTTTCCTAACATTTTTTTTTTTGCCACTGCCTCGTTTCAACACAGTAATTATGTAATATATATATACGCTTTTCGCGGAACATCAACTTTATCGATTTCTGGTCGCAATAACCCTCGGGTTCGAATATCCTGGTCACGGGAACCAATTTGTCGTAACCCCCTTTTGATATTTGTGGATGGTACAACTTTTCCGGCTGTGATACGTATCTTTTTCTCTCTAGCCAAGGCAAAAGCCTAAATCAACAATCTCATGGATAGGCAATTAAAATAAATAGGACTGAACTTCCAATTGCAATGAATAGCACTGAGCTTATTGTATCCTTTAACAACATAATATTTATTTACACATTTCAAGCATATTGTATCATTTAACAACCTAATATTTCCTTACACATTTCAGTTCATTAAACAATTGAGGCATGCTGAGCGAGCTACCTGCTCGTAATCTGAGCGGTTCATAACAGTTAACCAGGTCCCTGTGTGGGGACGTAAAGATACTAAGTCCCGGAAACACTTTTACGTGGAAAACATGTCCGCAGATTTGATTTAGGTCCCTCCTTACCTTGGCAGAAGATATCGCTAGAGGTAAGCATTGCTGGCTGTAGGTAAGTTGAAGCAATCGGCTGCACCTCTCATTGTCCTTGCTAAGGAAGCTCAGCTCGCTGGAGAGACTTGTTGCGGACCTCCGCACAACTCGGACGACAGAAGACCACTCTCTTTTCTGGCCACCGCACGGCTCGGACCAGAATAATAGCTCGGTTCCCGGAAATAAGTTTTTCCGTCCTTTTCCGCGAATTCCTCGCGAAGGTCACCTTGTTGACCTGGCATGGATGACGCTGATTGGTGGAGCTGATCGAGGTGCGGGCAAGCACCCACCCGTTTTCTTCCCGCTTACTGCACGGGAGCACGTAAGCTCAGTTCTGGTGCCGGAGGGGAATCAATGGATTTGTAGAATGTTCGTTACTAGTCCGTTTTTCGGACAGTCATGTCCACGTTATGAAATCACGTGGGCATGACTTTTCTTCCAAGATGCAGACGGCGTCGAGAGGTGTATTCAGAGTGATCGGTTTAGAGTGACACGAAAATCTCGTTTGCAGTTTAAGACGGCCTTGAGCAAACTGGCGGTAGATATCGAAAAGTTCCATTATTGTAATAATTTGGTTGTTTTGGTGATGTAAAATGACAGTAAATAAACACTTTTGTATGTGTATTTTTGTATGATTTGTTATCTCAAATTTAAGATTAATGCCAAAAATTACAAAAAAACTTAAATAAATATCCGAACAAAATGAAACCAATCTCTGAAATCTCTAACCCCTTTTCAAAGTTGAAATTAATTCAAAATTAGTTTAATTTTTCATCTTTCAAAATAAACCTTGAATTAGTGTTTCATGCTCAGAAATTACTTTACTTCATCATTTTACCCTATTATATTTTCATAGAATTTTTTGCAAGGGAAATGTTTTAAAATGGTAGTTTTGATAAATCAAATTGAAAAATAAATCGAATTGAAAAACCTAGAAATAATTTCTCTCGCAAGTTTTACAAATAATACGTATTTCTTTTTCTTCTTTTTGTTTTATCCAATATGTACAATATTCACGATATATTGGAACATTACCTCCTTTGTTGACTCAGATATTTCTTTTTCTTTTTGTTTTATCCAATATGTACAATATTCACGATATATTGGAACATTACCTAATTTAAATCAGAAATTTTCGTATCTCTATACCATTTAAAGCCAAAATCTTTCCCTTGCAGTGAATTTTTCATGACATAATCAATAAGCAAAGAGAAAAAGGAGACAAAATGCACCCTTGTCGAACATCAGAAGTAAAATTAGTTCACGGAATTCAACTGTATAAAACTAGGTTTCAGAAAGTTTTTTGTTTTTTCTGTATAAAACAAGTCTAATTTCATGAATAAACAAAAATATTAAGAGGTGAAAGACGCATTAAAATATTGCTTCATGGATTTAAAAAAATTGCTATAGGATGAATTATAATTTACAAATAAATTATGAAATTATCATTACCAGTACTGCTAACAAACAATCATATATTATTTTTGAGATTGTGTAATTTTTTGAGAGAGATCATATAATTCAATTTTCATTATATCTAACATTAATTTTAAACTCTCTAAAGAGGTGTTAAGTTTTTTCACAATTTTAAAATTTGAACATTTTTTGAATGTTTATATTATTTACAAGTTTAAAACAATCTTTCAAATTTATAAAGATATATTTAAATTTAATTTGTTAATATTTTTACTATTTAACTTCAACTTTAATGTTTGTAAAAATAAATTTAAACTATCTAAAACAATTCTAATTTTTTTTTAATATTGTGTATCAACATATTTTATAAATCTATAACAATTTATCAAATCGAAACATATTTCAATATATTTTTCACCTTATTAATTTTTTTATCTACTATTTTCATTTTTAATATCTATATTTTAGTATCCATATAATTAATATTAGTATCTATATAATTAATTTATTAATTTAAACTTCTAATATAGAACTTTTAATATTAATTATATTTATACTATTAACCTAAACTATAAAAAATTGGACAGGGAAGGGGGAGCAGAGACTTCTTGGCAGACTGGGTAAATATAGTTACTTTTTAAAATATATCTTTGATCAATAGGTAGAGCAAATTCACCACGATCATTCAATACAAACGGATCTGCTCTACTAGTTAGTTAATATAGAATAAAATTCGACATCAGGAATAGTGAATGTTCAAAACTATGACAACAAATGTTTCTTGTGGTCAATATTATCAGCTCTATATCCGGCTAAAGACAAGAACCAAACGTATCTTTTAGTTATATGAATTCATTCATGTTATATGAATTCATTCGTCAGATGACATTATTCTTTAAGAACTAACAAAATAATTATTCTAATTATTTTTAAGTTTAAGAACCAAACAATCTATCTTTTAGTTCTCAGATGACGTCTTATTTTAAGAACCAATCCAAAATCTATCTTTTAGTTCTCAGATGACGTCTTATTTTAAGAACCAATCCAAAATCCATCTTTTAGTTATATCAGATGACGTCTTATTTAAGAACCAATCCAAAATCTATCTTTTAGTTATCAGATAACGACCAATCCTAATCATTTGGTGACGTCACTACCAAAATTTTGTATATAAAAGTTCAACTCACAAAGAGAGAGCCAAACTATTCAGTGACCTTCAGATATTGTGATCTTCAGTTTTTGCTGCTAAAATGGGAAAAGTAAAACCTAATTCTATAGTAAAGAAGCATTTAAAATCTTTATCTGCAGCGATAAAACCTTGTTTTAAAGCAATAGAAATGATAAAAGATGATAAATTAAAAAGTTCCTTAAAAAATATGAGGAAATATAGATTTTTTAACAATTTATGCCCAAAATGAGGTATTTTTTGCAAAAATAGATGATATATTAAAGGGTATGGATTAAGGTTAAAGCCTTGACTGCCTGCCTTGACTGCTCGACGTCTGCCTGCCTTGACTGCTTGCTTGACTCGTCTGACTGCCTTGACTGCTCGAGGTCTGCCTGCCTTGACTGTATGCCTGACTCGTCTGATTGCCTTGACTGATTGATGTCTGCCTGCCTTGACTGCTTTTCTGATTCGTCTGACTGCATGATCGCCTTGCCTGCCTTGACAGCTCGATGTCTGCCTGCCTTGACTGCTTTCCTGACTCGTCTGACTGCATGGTCGCCTTGACTGCCTGTCTCGTCTGCCTGCCTTGACTGCTCGACGTCTGCCTCAAGTCTCAGATTAGAACTCTACACCTCAACTCAAGTCTGATTAGAACTCTACACCTCAACTCAGGTCTCAAGTCAGATCAGAACTCTACACCTCAACTCAGGTCTCAAGTCTCAGATCAGAACTCTACACCTCAACTCAGGTTTCAATTCAGATCAGAACTCTACACCTCAACTCAGGTCTCAAGTCAGATCAGAAATCTACACCTCAACTCAAGTCAGATCAGAACTCTACACCTCAACTCAGGTCTCAAGTCAGATCAGAACTCTACACCTCAACTCAGGTCTCAAGTCAGATCAGAACTCTACACCTCAACTCAGGTCTCAAGTCAGATCAGAACTCTACACCTCAAGTCAGATCAGAACTCTACACCTCAACTCAGGTCTCAAGTCAGATCAGAAATCTACACCTCAACTCAGGTCTCAAGTCAGATCAGAAATCTACACCTCAACTCAGGTCTCAAGTCAGATCAGAACTCTACACCTCAACTCAGGTCTCAAGTCAGATCAGAAATCTACACCTCAACTCAGGTCTCAAGTCAGATCAGAACTCTACACCTCAACTCAGGTCTCAAGTCAGATCAGAACTCTACACCTCAACTCAGGTCTCAAGTCAGATCAGAAATCTACACCTCAACTCAGGTCTCAAGTCAGATCAGAACTCTACACCTCAACTCAGGTCTCAAGTCAGATCAGAACTCTACACCTCAACTCAGGTCTCAAGTCAGATCAGAACTCTTCACCTCAACTCAGGTCTCAAGTCAGATCAGAACTCTACACCTCAACTCAGGTCTCAAGTCAGATCAGAACTCTACACCTCAACTCAGGTCTCAAGTCAGATCAGAACTCTACACCTCAACTCAGGTCTCAAGTCAGATCAGAACTCTACACCTCAACTCAGGTTTTAAGTCAGATCAGAATTCTACACCTCAACTGAGGTTTCAAGTCAGATCAGAACTCTGCACCTAAACTCAGGTCTCAAGTCAGATCAGAACTTTACACCTCAACTCAGGTCTCAAGTCAGATCAGAACTCTACACCTCAACTCAGGTCTCAAGTCATATCAGAACTCTACACCTCAACTCAGGTCTCAAATCAGATCAGAACTCTACACCTCAACTCAGGTCTCAAGTCAGATCAGAACTCTACAACTCAACACAACTCTCTACCTCAACTCAGATTTCAAGTCTCGGCTCAGAGTTATATGTTGTTGACTTCTTTTAATGATTTTTAGGAAATGTTTAGGACTTTTAGGACTTTTTAGTTTTATTAAAAAATTTGATTTTGATATGATTTGATATTTAACTTTTTTGACAGAATTGGGTTTTTTCATGATTCGTATGCATGATTTTCTGAATAATGATAAATCCTATTAGTCTTTTATCTGTAGGAATTTTAGGGTTATTTATAGAGAATATAGGGACTTAGACTTAACCAATCAATAACTTAGTTCAACAATTCTTTAAATGACTTAGTTCAACGTTACTCAACAGAAATACTTTGAATTCCTATATAGAAAAATATTCTGAATTTCATGAACGGAAAGTTGATAAGCTTTTTCCTAAAACTTTATTGAACTCGTACTATCTAAAAGGTATTCAAACGATAATAAAAATTCAGATGACAAATTTTGATTGGCAAAATTTTACTGGAGCAAAATTTGACTTTTCTCGTAAATTAAGGGTCTTCTTCAGTACGGTATTAGTGTGTATTTTGCGAGAGCTTTCGAATGAGACAAAGGACAATGGTCCAACACTAAAGATTCGAAATTGGACCCTTTGTGACCCTTTTTTTAATAGGGTCACATCAACTTTCTCTCAGTGCGGTATTAGTGTGTATTTCGAGAGAGCTTTCGAATGAGACCAAGGACGATGGTCCAACACCAAAGATCCGAAATTGGACCCTTTGTGACCCTTTTTTTAATAGGGTCACATCAACTTTCTCTCAGTGCGGTATTAGTGTGTACTTCGAGAGAGCTTTTGAATGAGACCAAGGACGATGGTCCAACACCAAAGATTCGAAATTGGACCCTTTGTGACCCTTTTTTTAAATAGGGTCGCATCAACTTTCAGTGCGGCATTAGTGTGTACTTCGAGAGAGCTTTCGAATGAGACCAAGGACGATGGTCCAACACCAAAGATCCGAAATTGGACCCTTTGTGACCCTTTTTTAATAGGGTCGCATCAACTTTCTCTCAGTGCGGTATTAGTGTGTACTTCGAGAGAGCTTTTGAATGAGAACAAGGACGATGGTCCAACACCAAAGATTCGAAATTGGACCCTTTGTGACCCTTTTTTTAATAGGGTCGCATCAACTTTCTCTCAGTGCGGCATTAGTGTGTACTTCGAGAGAGCTTTCGAATGAGACCAAGGACGATGGTCCAACACCAAAGATTCGAAATTGGACCCTTTATGACCCTTTATGGTAGCTAGGTAGTCACTGGAAGGAGAGCTGTGCACCAATCTCCTGTGATGATGCATAGAACCGGCCAGGCCTAGCACCTAATGTCCAACCCCGCCTTCTCGTGGTGCAGACAGTTAGTACCTTTCAAAAGAGATACTCTCTTGTGGAAGTGAACGGAAGGGGAGGGCTGCCTGATTAATGTGGCCTACTGCTCGGGACTATTATGGCTACTTTTTTTTTCTACCCTGCTGATGAGTGGTCAACCACACAGGATCCTGGTGCTGACCATATATACCCACTGTACGTGACATATATATGGCTCTGAACTTGATTATGGATCCTGATTTTGCTGCACTGGTGGGCTCCTGTGGAGGGAAAATCTTCTGCTGTGTTTTCTGTTTGTTTGTGGGTTGACAGCTCCAAGTGAATAGATTCACAGGATATGTTTATCAGCTGGTGGATAATCCTGAGCAGAGGTCATCACAGGCACCTGAACTCTTTGCTTCTATTGGCATCATCAAATTCTACATTGGAGGAAGTCTTCCAGTGCAGATGGCTTCAGCCTTTAGTGGTGGGGGAATGGGTCTTAGCCCCATGTCTGCGATTAGGGGGCTGTTTGATATTGTCGGCATTCCCTCTCTCAATAAGCATAGTTTCTTTAAACATCCCACTAACCATTTTCTCTCCATAGCTAGTTGGAATGTGAGGACTCTGCACAGAGCTTTTTCTGTTGATGTCCTCACACAGGAGTTCCACCGTTATAATTTGGATATTCTCGGCTTGCAAGAGACCAGATGGACAGATAAAGGTCAGATTCTTAAAAATAATCTTAAATTTCTCTTTTCAGGGAGGGACGACAATAAGCATCACCAAGGCGTGGGTCTGCTTCTCAGCGGACACGCTAGTGATGCTCTTCTAGGATATGAGTGCATTAATGAAAGGTTTCTTACAGCAAAATTTCAGACAAGCGTTAAAGACCTGAATGTTATCTGCTGTTATGCCTCCACTGAGGATGCCAATGAGGATGAGAAGGATGGATTTTATGAACAACTTCAGATTATTTTGAATTCTGTCAAGAAAGGAGATATTACCCTTGTTCTTGGTGACTTCAATGCCAAAGTTGGTACTGACTCTGGCTTTTGGGTAGGGGTGATTGGCCCTTTTGGTATTGGTAGCTGCAATGGCAATGGGCAACGTCACCTACAGGTAAGTAAACTCAATGGTTTCAGAATAACTAACACATATTACAAACACCGCGACATACATAAGTACACATGGGTTTCACCTGATGGGCTGCATAGGAATATGATTGATTATATATTAATTAACAGCAAATGGGCTAGTTCTGTTAGAAATACCAGGGCATATAGGGGAGCTGAAATTGGATCTGACCATTACCTTGTTAAAAGAGTCTTGCAACTTAAATTTAAAAAGTGTTGTTCTAGGGTTAAAATAATTGCTTTTAATACTGAAGCTCTGAAAGACCCAGTTATAGCCAACGCTTACCATGATAGGTTACTTAGTCATTATGACAGTCATGGTATGCTTACTACTGAAGTTGAGGAAGAATGGGATCATTTTAAACAGGCTTTTTTTGACACTAACAGTACTCTTTTAGGAAAAAAGGAGCAGAAGAGACAGAATTATCTGAGTGATAAGGCACTTGAACTTATTTCGGAAAGAAAGAAGTGCAGGAATGTCCTTAATCAATACCCTACTAGTCCTAATAGAAAGCATTACAGAAACCTTAATAAACGTGTAAAAGATCAGTTAGCTGCTGATAAGAATCTTTGGCTTGATGGTTTGGCTGACGAAGCCGAGGAAGCAGTTAGACAGCACAACAGCAGAGAGCTGTACCAGATAGTTAATGTTTTGTGTGGTAGAAAACGGACAGGCATACAAGGATTGAAGGATAAACAAGGTAAGGTTATAGAAGGTGAGGATTCTGTCATGGCTAGGTGGGCTGAGCATTTCAGTGATATTCTAAACAATGCGGTTAGTTCCATTCCCATTGTTTGCAATGATGATAGATGCATTGGTGGCTTTAATGTTGGCCCTATAACACAATCTGAAGTTATTTTGGCTGTTTCTAAACTTAAACTACATAAATCCCCAGCGGTAGATGAAATTACTACAGAAATGCTTAGAGCTGGAAATGTTTCGGTTACCACTTGGATGATTGAAATTCTGAATATCTTTTATGAAAAGGCATGGTTCCTAAGGATTTTACCAGAGCTATTGTTATCTCTATTTCCAAAAAAGGTGATCGCAGTTCTTGTGATAATTATAGGGGTATTAGCCTACTCTCTGTTCCAGGTAAAGTTCTTTCCATGATTGTGCCTAATAGAATTAAGAATCTGGTTGACAGTCAATTCCGTGATGAGCAATGTGGATTCAGAAGTGGTAGGGGATGTGTGGATCAGATATTTTCACTTAGGCAGATTCTTGAGAAATGTTTAGAGTTTCAGAAACCTTTGGTTGCTAGCTTTGTTGATTTCAAAAAGGCTTTCGACTCTGTTGATCGTCATAATTTGTGGTTGATTGTGAAATCATATGGTATCATATGGTGGACAAGTGGGGTAACATAATGAAAGCTCTCTATAATAACACTGAGTCATGTGTGAGAGTTGGTAAGGCTTGTAGCAATTGGTTTAGCATTACTTCTGGTGTTCGACAAGGGTGCATTTTGTCTCCTTTTCTCTTTAGCTTGGTTATTGATTATGTTATGCGAAATTCACTTCAAGGGAAAGATTTTGAAGTTAAATGGACTGGAGATACGAAAATTTCTGATTTAGATTATGCTGGTGATTTAGCCCTTTTGGCAAATGATGTTGATGAGATGAACTCTTTCATTCGAGCTGTTGATGAGACTGGTAGTAGAGTAGGTTTGGTTATAAACATAGAGAAAACTAAAGTGATGAAAATTGGTCAGGCAGGCTGTGATTCAGTTAATCTGAATGGTTGCATTCTTGAGCAGGTGTCACAGTTTAATTATCTTGGGAGCTATGTAACAGATAATGGTGATGTGCGGCATGAGATTAAGAGACGAATAGGGATTGCTGCCGGGACTTTTAAGAATCTATGGAGAGTGTGGAGAAATAGGCGTATACACCTAAAGACTAAAATTAGACTGTATAATAGTTTGGTTCTTTCTAGGGTTAGTTATGGTAGTGAAACTTGGACACTTTGTAAACAAGATAACAGGAAACTTGATGCTTTTGATTCCAGATGCTTATGCAGTATCTTGGGCATTCGGTGGTTCAACTTTGTAACTAATGATGAGGTTAGGCAAAGGAGTTTGCAACCTCCTTTAAGCAGCATATTGTGCAGAGAGAGACTCTCTTGGTTTGTCCATGTTGCCCGTATGAATAATTATAGAATGGCGAATAGGGTTATGAAGAGTGTGCCTAAAGGCTACAGAAAGAGGGGGAGACCAAGGATGCGGTGGGCAGGCAATGTCGAACAGGACCTTATCAGAATTGGTGTGCAGTGGCCAGATGTAGCAGATGTAGCTCAGGATAGACTTGCTTGGAGAACTAAATTGCACGGTCTGATTGGACCACCGTAGCCCATGACTGCTTGAGGATGATGATGATGATGATTAAATAGGGTCGCATCAACTTTCTCTCAGTGCGGTATTAGTGTGTACTTCGAGAGATCTTTCGAATGTGACCAAGGACGATGGTCCAACACCAAAGATCCGAAATTGGACCTTTTGTGACCCTTTTTTTAATAGGGTCGCATCAACTTTCTCTCAGTGCGACATTAGTGTGTACTTTGAGAGAGCTTTTGAATGAGACCAAGGACGATGGTCCAACATCAAAGATTAGAAATTGGACCGTTTGTGACCCTTTTTTTGTATTTGTATGTACTTTGAGAGAGCTTTTGAATGAGACCAAGGACGATGGTCCAACACGAAAGATTCGAAATTGGACCCTTTGTGACCCTTTTTTTAATAGGGTCGCATCAACTTTCTCTGAGTGCGGTATTTGTGTGTACTTTGAGAGAGCTTTCGAATGAGACCAAGGACGATGGTCCAACACCAAAGATTCGAAATTGGACCCTTTGTGACCCTTTTTTAAATAGGGTCGCATCAACTTTCTCTCAGTGCAGCATTAGTGTGTACTTCGAGAGAGCTTTCGAATGAGACCAAGGGCGATGGTCCAACACCAAAGATCCGAAATTGGACCCTTTGAGACCCTTTTTTTAAATAGGGTCGCATCAACTTTATCTCAGTGCGACATTAGTGTGTACTTTGAGAGAGCTTTCGAATGAGACCAAGGACGATGGTCCAACATTAAAGATTCGAAATTGGACCCTTTGTGACGACGCGTTTTTAATAGGGTCGCATCAACTTTCTCTCAGAATTAATCACATTTTTTAGAACATTATTGAAATGCTCAGCCGACATAGCCATGACAGAATTCAGACTTTCTATAACCTTAACTTGTTTATCCTTCAATCGCTGTATACCTGTCCGTTTTCTACCACATAAATCATTGACTATCTCGTACAACTCTTTGCTATTGTGCTGTCTAATTGCTTCCTCGGCTTTATCAGCCAAGCCATCAAGGTAAAGATTGTTATCAGCAGCTAAGTGATCCTTTACATGTTTATTAAGCTCTCTCTAATCCTTTCTATTAGGACTAATAGTGTATTAAGGACATTCCTGCAGTTCTTTCTTTATGAAATAAGCTCAAGTACCTATAAAAAAAATAAACACCCCCTCAAGCAGCTGCTTGCCACAGAGGTCTGACAGGAGTCTATCAGTTTATTCACTCAAATAATTCTATCTCCTCTGCTCATTTTTGTTAAAAGAGTACCGTTGGCTTACAAAAAATCCTGTTTAAAATGGTCACATTCTTCCTGAACTTCAGTAGTAAGCAAACGATGACTGTCATAATGACTAAGTGATGGTAAGCTTTCAGAATTAAAGGTAAATATTTAACCTTAACACAAGAGTTCCTAAGTTTAAGTTGGAAGACATTTTAAGAAGGCAGCACAACAGCAGAGAGCTGTACCAGATAGTTAATGTTTTGTGTGGTAGAAAACAGACAGGTATACAGGGATTGAAGGATAAACAAGGTAAGGTTATAGAAGGTGAGGATTCTGTCATGGCTAGGTGGGCTGAGCATTTCAGTGATGTTCTAAACAATGCAGT
Organism: Ryuthela nishihirai; assembly: GCA_038380435.1. NCBI lineage: Eukaryota > Metazoa > Arthropoda > Arachnida > Araneae > Heptathelidae > Ryuthela > Ryuthela nishihirai. The sequence continues at coordinate 1,268,729 of JAWZYU010000029.1, read as the reverse complement.
TAGTTCTATTCCCATTGTTTGCAATGATGATAGATGACTATAACACAATCTGAAGTTAGTTTGGCTGTTTCTAAACTTAAACTTCATAAATCCCCAGGGGTAGATGAAATTACTACAGAAATGCTTAGAGCTGGAAATGTTTCGGTTACCACTTGGATGACTGAAATTCTGAATATCTTTTATGATAAAGGCATGGTTCCTAAGGATTTTACCAGAGCTATTGTTGTCCCTATTTTCAAAAAAGGTGATCGCAGTTCTTGTGATAACTATAGGGGTATTAGCCTACTCTCTGTTCCAGGTAAAGTTCTTTCCATGATTGTGCTTAATAGAATTAAGAATCTGGTTGACAGTCAATTGCGTGATGAGCAATGTGGATTCAGAAGTGGTAGGGGATGTGTGGATCAGATATTTTCACTTAGGCAGATTCTTGAGAAATGTTTAGAGTTTCAGAAACCTTTGGTTGCTAGCTTTGTTGATTTCAAAAAGGCTTTCGACTCTGTTGATCGTCATAATTTGTGGTTGATTGTGAAATCATATGGTATACCAGACAAGTTAGTTAACATAATGAAGGCTCTCTATAATAACACTGAGTCATGTGTGAGAGTTGGTATGGCTTGTAGCAATTGGTTTAGCATTACTTCTGGTGTTCGACAAGGGTGCATTTTGTCTCCTTTTCTCTTTAGTTTGGTTATTGATTATGTTATGCGAAATTCACTTCAAGGGAAAGATTTTGGCCTTAAATGGGCTGGAGATACGAAAATTTCTGATTTAGATTATGCTGATGATTTAGCCCTTTTGGCAAATGATGTTGATGAGATGAACTCTTTCATTCGAACTGTTGATGAGACTGGTAGTACAGTAGGTTTGGTTATAAACAGAGAGAAAACTAAAGTGATGAAAATTGGTCAGGCAGGCTGTGATTCAGTTAATCTGAATGGTTGCAGTCTTGAGCAGGTGTCACAGTTTAATTATCTTGGGAGCTATGTAACAGATAATGGTGATGTGCGGCATGAGATTAACAGACGAATAGGGATTGCTGCCGGGACTTTTAAGAATCTATGGAGAATGTGGAGAAATAGGCGTATACACCTAAAGACTAAAATTAGACTGTATAATAGTTTGGTTCTTTCTAGGGTTAGTTATGGTAGTGAAACTTGGACACTTTGTAAACAAGATAACAGGAAACTAGATGCTTTTGATTCCAGATGCTTACGCAGTATCTTGGGCATTAGGTGGTTCAACTTTGTAACTAATGATGAGGTTAGGCAAAGGAGTTTGCAACCTCCTTTAAGCAGCATATTGTGCAGAGAGAGACTCCGTTGGTTTGGCCATGTTGCCCGTATGAGTAATTATAGATTGGCGAATAGGGTTATGAACAGTGTGCCTAAAGGTCTCAGAAAGAAGGGGAGACCTAGGATGCGGTGGGCAGACAATGTCAAACAGGACCTTGTTAGAATTGGTGTGCAGTGGCCAGATGCAGTAGATGTAGCTCAGGATAGACTTGCTTGGAGAACGAAATGGCACGGTCTGGTTGGACCTCCGTAGCCCATGGCTGCTTGAGGATGATGATGATGATGATGAATGATGAGACATAATTTCAACTCCCCTATATGACCTAGTATTATATATATAAAATATTATATATATATAATTATTTCATCGTAAAATGGGTTCATATGAAACCAACAAATACTACCTCTTTGCAGTCAGTACTTCGGAAAATGATATGTGACGTAACCAACTTCTTTCAACTTTGTTTCCGTATGGAGCATTTCTAGCGTCCAGAACCCGAGCGCCCTCTAGTCACTGAAAGCGCAAAGTTGCAAATATGAGGAAATCCATATTATTCTTACACATTAGGAGAGAAGTTTCCTTGCTCATTTCATATGCCACTCTTTCGGTATCATTTTCCCACTTTACAAAATCCTCCCAATTGCTGCACACTGCATTTAAATGCTTCTAGGAATCGGGAAACAATTTTAATGACTTCAATGAAAGTGCACAAAAAAAGATAGCATTAATGTGGGTCTTAGACACAGAGCTATATACGGGTACTAGAGACGGCATCGGCTCTGATTGGCGGGACAGTCATGGGGCCATGTTAATTGTCTGGAACAGGAGAGGCCTCTAGCACCAGTTGATTAGGAATGGCCTGCTAATTTAAACTTTATATTAGACTATAATGCAAAGATTTGAAAATTGGTATGGGCATTTATTTTCGAATTATTTGTAGTTTTTTTTTCGTTAGAGAAATTTCTTTTTTTTTCATCAGGTCTCGGGTAATGTCGAAAATTTTCGTTCTCAGCAGATCCAGCTTGAGATTTGAGCTTAATCTATTCAGAGTGTGCTTACGGGGACATCCTATGGCACAGATCCTACTTCATTCCACTGCAGCAAACGTGTCAAATTTTTTTCAAACAAATGCTCTGAAACTTTTGTGAAACGAGTAAGCGCTCAAAAATGGTTTAAAGTTAAGATTATGATTACATATATATGAAGTACAATCAGTGGCGGCTCGTAGCGAAAATTGGTGGTGGTGCTGCTTCAGAAAATTTTTAGCCTTTGTTTTAAAATTGTGTAAATGGAAACAAACATGTATAAAAAGAAACTTTATTCAGAAACTTGATAAAATCCTTAAAGAACAAAATTAAACGTTTTTTACTGTTAAATAAAAGAATCGAAAAAAAAAATGAATGAAATAAAATAGCTGGTAGCGGGATCTACACTTTATCACATTCAAGAATATGGTACACAGTTTTTAAGCACAACACAGGCGGATTAAAAAAAAACTACCTTCAATCAGCACGCCAGGGTCGGCACTGCGGGAACGACAGTGCTCTATCTCTCTGACTTGCATCCTCGCGTGTATCTTCCTATGTGCGCATGCGCACAACAGTCAAACACCTCGCCGCTAGTACTGTGAAGCGCACAGTTCCATACAAAGATTTTTGTATCTTTTTCATAAACTGGGGGATGTCTGCTGACATTAAGCTTATGGATTTTATATTGTACAAGTATAAAGAAAGAATTAAAGAAAAAAGGACTCATTATATTAAATGTTATCGATAATATCAAGTTGAACTTGGGGGTGCTGCAGTTCCACAGTGCCTATACGCGAGCCGCCACTGATTACAATACAGTACACTGGAACTTTAAAATACAAAGTCATTCTTGCCTGTTTTAGGAATAAAATATTTCGAATGTATTTTATAATTTCGAAATAAATGAAGAAAAGAAACTTCCGTCAAAATATCGAGAAGTAAACAATCCGCTCGATAAAAAGAATTACGTCCATGAAAACAAGTAGTAGGAAATTTGATGAAAGCAACGAAAAGTCAAAATATTACTTCCGCTAATGAACACCTTTAACATGGCCGAGAAGTTTGTGATATGTTCCTAGCATGTAGCAGACTGAAAGCAGCAGGTTACGCCAACACATTTTCCAAAGTTGCAACGAAGTTATTGTGTTCATTAAACGGAGCCACTGAAACGGAACATTCGAAATAATGTAGGAAGCTGCAGGTTTGTTAATTTCCAGACAAGTTATCTTTTGTTTGATACGAAACTTTATTAGGATGGATTAATTTGATGGTGCATTATGGAACTAGAGTATATGTGGCCGTGTAACGATCCTGTAACTCGGTGATACCATAACGTAGAAGGTAAGTTTTGATAAGCTTTAATCTCATATTTGAAATACAAAATCTTTGAAATATGTACACTACTTGTTCTGCCATCTAATGACAACATAATGAACGAGATTTGACAACTAACTACGAACTTTATGTTAGCGATTAGTTAATTTTCTGCACAAAATACTACTAGAACTAAAACCCAATTCAACTACAAATTTCGTCATTTAATGAGCAACGAGTATGGAAACGCGTGATTACATTAAAAATAAAATTCTGACACAATCACCATAAATATAAGCAGCTGAATGATTATTATTTTTTTTAAAAATATAAATATTATTGGGTAATAAAACTGTTAGAAATAACTTCATAGAAATTGAAAATTCCAGAAACGAAAACATTAAAGCTTTAATGGTTCTTTTAAATTATAATTCCAAACTTTAATAAACACGGGTGAAATCATAGACAAAAAAAAATTATTATTTTCTTTTTTCCACAATTTTAAGCAAAATTCTCATTTATACGGCCCTCTTTTCTTTTTCGAGGAGAGTGACATTTATTCAAAAACATATTCTGACATTTTTTTTTCAATACTACCATTTGTGCCTCAATCGTTTATTGAAATGGTTAATTTATGCTGTTGCATGTAAATTCTTGCTTCAAAATGTAATAAATATGCAAAAAAACTGAAAAATAACACATCATATGCATCCATTAATTTTATTTAAATGGGGAAAATATTATTGAAAAAACAAAATTCAATAAAACATTCCTAATTTTTCAGTGGTTTACAATAAAATAAGAAAAAATAATAAATACCTCTTCAAGCAGCTGCTTGCCACAGAGGTCTGACAGGAGCCTGTCAGTTTAATAGGCCAAAAAAAGATCAGTGAGGATGGCAGGTCATCAGCAGATTTTTTGCCAACTGCACGCAGTGTTCCCAGATGGTCACCCTCCAAAGTACTGACTGCCCCAAAGCTGCTTAACTTCAGTGATTGAACGAGAGCCAGTGTTTTCAGCTTGGTACTGCCGTTAGCTGGTTCACAATAATTAAAGAATTATTTAATAATTTAGTTGCACTCAAAGGCTCAGAGAAGGTTGAGAAAGGGGACAGGACTCACTGGAACAGGTGTTGCATGGCAGATGGTAGCCTCCCATCAAGGCCATCCAGCATGTTCTTTAACATGCACAGAGTGTGGCTCTTCTGCACATGGGGAAACGGTTTAATGTCCCGTCCGAAGGACAGTGGTCTATTCCAAGCCCATCAGTGTCCCATACTGACTGTGGGCAGGGGCTGGGAATTTTGCAGAGATAATTCTCTATGCTGACCGAGCTGGGACTCAAACCTGGGAACTACAGATTAGAAGCCTGGTGCACTACCAAATGAGCCACTCCCACCCTAATAATTTAGTACATTTGAATAATGAATAATTCTAAATGATAGAGTTATATATTTTTATTTCCTCAATCACATGAACCAACATAAGAAATATTTTTGAAAATTAATGAGAACACCATATGATATTTATTTGATATAAAAAAGTGTAATGCTTTTAAAGGACAGGAAAAAATATGAAATGAAAATGGGTTTTGCAACTGTTTTTAAATTGGCATTACCTTTAAATATTGGTCAAATGCTGTCATTTACCTTCTTTACTTCAATTTGCATGATGTAACACAGCAGTGTTCTGGTAAAATTTGACCTTAAAACTTTGCTTGCTTCAAAATAAAAATAATAGGCATTGTGGCTCATAAAATAAAACATCAATATATTGACTCTGGATCGTTTCTATAAATTATTTGACAAATTATTTTAGATATTCCCATCAACTCCAGTTTTTGATGCAGTCATGTTGTTTTTGGACAAAAATTATTGAAATGCAAAAATTTTCCCTTCCTGAAATCAATGCTGTTTATGAGGCTCCAAAACTCGTCACCGAAAACAACTATTTCCAGTTCGGCTACCAAATCTACAGGCAAGACTCGGGGGGTCCCCATGGGCTCACACCTTTCTGGCATCTTATCCGAGATTGTCCTTCAAATTCGTGAAACAAAATTATTTAACTCTGCAGCAGTTTTACCCTTCTGCTGTCATTATGTCGATGATACATTTTTAATTTCGAATGGCAGCAATGAGCAATTAAACTGCCGCATTGACTCTGAAAACAATATATATCCTATGGTACGCTTTATGAAGGGGGAGGAAAATAGTGCCATCCCCTATTTAGATATTTTCATCCAAAAAGATGATGAAGGAACCTTGCTGATGTCAGTATACTGAAAGCCTATCTATGTCCCCTCCGTAATATGTAATATTTAGTTTTTTCTTTATCAACAAACCTACTCTATTACCAGTCTCATTGACAGCCCTAATGAACGAATTCATCTCATTAACATTAGTAGCCAACAGGCCCAAATTACCTGCAAAATCTAAATCAGAAATTTTGAATCTCTAGACCATTTAAGGCCAAAATCTTTCCCTTGCAAAGAATTTCGCATCACATAATCAATAACTAAAGAGAAAAGAAGACAACATGCTCCCTTGTCTAACTCCACTAGCAATGCTAAACTAACTCTCACATACGATTGAATGTTATTATAGAGGGCTCTCATTACACTAACTAACTTACCAGGTTATATGAAATAACAATCAACCACAAATTATGTCAATCGACAGAGTCAAAAGCCTTTTTGAAATCTATAAAGCTAGCAACCACAGGTTTCTGAAACTAAACATTTCTCAAGAGTCTGCCTAAGTGAAAATATTTGAAATCTCGGTTTAGGGATGGATCCATCCCTATACCTAACCAAATTATCCTCAGTACCACTCGGTGCCACTGAAGCTATAGATTGATTTATGTTTTTCTTCTTTAACTTGTTTTTTCTAAGGAGATTATTTTTCTGGGTAATTTTTTTATTGCGAATCAGTGATGAATTGTTAGAATTTTTTTGGGGAGTTTTCAGATTTGTGTCCAATGAAATTACTTCATTATGTGGTTGTTTAAAATTGTGGAACAGTGCTCCATTGTTCGACAATATGAGCCTTTCAAAATAAATTTTTATAAGGTTTTGGAACACTGTTAAATGGCATTCTTTGGTAAGTGGTAATATGCAGTTGGAAGGGGTATAGCAAAGGGACTATGATTGTGGAGGGGAGATGAAAATTTTTTAACTCTGAAATCAAATTTTGGCAAATGCCAAAATAAGTATTTTACAGAAATTTAATTATGTCTCTGTCAGGGAAGTACCCAGGATTTTGCTATAAAAGGGGAAGGGGGTGGCACTGAGTTGTTAACTCTCACTGTTACCTATCTTTCTTTTGCTCTTATCTCTGACATTTGTCAGTTGGTCAATTTGTCAGTTTCTATGTTTGCTAGTTTGTGGATTTGACAAAATGTTGTTTAACATATTTTTTCAATGCAGTGGAGAAACTAAATAATTTATATGTCAAATGGAAGCCTGTTATGCAGGGAGTGTCATAGTGTTTAAAAAATTAACCCCCCATGCTTTTTTCCCTCCCTAAAAAAGGGGTAATATCAACACTAAACTCCCACAATATCTCCAGAAAATGAATACTGAAAATGACAAATGATGGCTCAAATGATTGCTTCTAGTGGGGAATGTTACAGGCTACAAAAAATTGACCCTCCATGCTTTCTTCCCCCTAAGAAAGGGTGGAAATATGGAAATGATTGTTCCCTATATCTCCCAAACACTAGTGCAGAAACTAACAAGCTCTGCGTCAAGTGAAAGCTTGTGAAATGAGTAGTGTCCTAAGCTTAAAAAAATTGACCATCCACGCTTTCTTCCCTCCTAAAAATTGGGAAATATCAAAGTCATCTTACTACATCTTAGAAATGTGAGAGCTTACAGCTAGGGGTTAGGTGTGAAATGAAAACTCAGGTAGTGAACGTCATAAACTATTATGAATTTTGTTCCATTATTCCTTCCTGAGTAATGGGGGGATAGCAAATCTTTACACGGTTCACTTAACAGGTCATATCTCAAATTAAAACTTATAACATCTACAATGTCATGGGTTAATTAAAACTCAAATCCCAAACGGATGAAAATATGGTTGATGTTTATGAGTAAATATATCAAATGAAAGTTTTTGAAAGTAGTTTTATTTAGCGTCAAAAAAAAAGATATAAAGAAATTAAAAAATTAAAAAATTCCTAACATACCTATCTTCCTATAGGACCCTAAAACATAGAAAAAGAAATCTAAATCATATCGATGATGCAATCAGTCACTGAGTTACTCTTCACTCCAAAGAAAGTTAAGGCGTCGATTTACTCACTCCACAAGACTGATCGCATCCTGTCTTCCCTTGAAATGAATACAAATTCAGTGACTGATTGCACCATCAATATGCTTTAGGTTTCTTTTTCTACATTTTAGAGTCCTATAGGAAAATAGGTATGATTGGAATTTTTTAATTTTTTTATATTTCTTACAAAACAATCCAAATTTTTGCAACTAATATGTATTTTTCAAAGTGGTTTACAATTTTGCAAACTCTCCAGATTTTTCCAATTCCCCAAGATGACTCAATTTTGCCAACTCTCCTTAATTTCAAAAACAATACAATTTTGATGAAGACCTGTATTTTACCAAGTGGTATCGTCAAGTTGATTCAATTTTGCCACCCACCCCCTTTTAATTTTACAAAAGAAAATAATCCCAATATTTGCAACTCAGTGGATTTTACTGTCACTTCAAATTTTGACAACTGTGATTTAGTTTGGAGGGACCATTCTCCTAACATGCTTCCCCCTGCTGCAGTTGTGAGATATCTGACACCAAATAGATGGTATCCTACAAGGTAATCTGGGGGTCATGGTTTTCTTGCCAATGTACTATCTAGTTTCCCATTATCATATATTGGGTCTTACCAATCCTCAACAAAATTTTCTGGCTACTATCTTCACACTTTTACTTAGGTAAATAATTTTTTTGCCAAAGAAACGGCTTTTTATGATTCTTCTAAAGTTTAGTCGTTACCCTTCTGCAAATGTCTGCTGTCCATTGCATGACAAAAAGTGAAAATTTCCCTTTTTTCAACTCCTATGTATATAAGGGTTTCATTATCCCTTTCTCTCTTCATTCTCTCCACCTTACATCTTGATCACTTTCTGTCTTCCTCCCTGTGGCTGTGAGCATTAAACATTGCTAAATTCCTCCCCCCCCTTTCAATCACGTTTCTGCTGCATGATGTATTGCGATCATGAAATCTTTAAAAATCACAAAGGAATGTGGCACATCTATACTCTCTAGTACATAAAGAATGGAGTGGCAAAACCTGAAGATCAATGAAGGCACCAACTGATAAAAAATGCCATACATAGAAAAGATAGTTTTTTCCCTGTGTCACCTTTGAGATTGCTTCTATGGGTTATAGAGGCAAAAAAAGAATTAAATTTTTGCTTTTTTCATGCATTTTTCGATAAATTTTTTTAAAACTCTGAAATGGAGGGGGGAAATGTTATTCTTCAAAGGAAATCTCTTCTCTTGCCACACACAAAACCTTCCTTATTTTTTTCTAGATCGGGTTGTTTCGGTAATGCTCTTATTGGCTGAATGAGTTTACTAATCTGTTGAGAGTCAATGCAATTTTCTATATGATATTTGATTGTTGATAGGGATAGGATTTTCTATAGGATAAATCAAAACCCTATTCCGTAATCTATAGTTACCCATACGGGCAACATGGCCAAACCAGCAGACTCCCACTCTGCACAATATGTTGTTCAAAGGAGCTGCCAACTCCTTTGACTAACTTCGTCATTACAAACATGGCCTGATCAAGGGGGGGGGGAGTCTAACCACCCCACCCTTTCAGGAGGTGAATAAGGGAAAAAGAGACAAAAAAAATTTTAAACTAATTTATATTTCATGCACATTTCAAAATATTTTATTAAAACTGTAAAACTTGGGGGGGGGGGGGGAATGATATACTGCATTTTATATCAACAGTCTGCCCCCTCTTTCCTTCCTTTTACATTTTTTGGCTCAAATGTGTTTCTTGCCCATCTCTCGACTTTTTCCCAGATCCGGTCAGCTTAAAAAGTTGAACTACCTGGGTCACAAGATACTGTGTAAGCATCTAAAATCTAAAAGATAAGGTTATTTTTTAGATACTTTTTAGATTTTAGATTTCTTTATATATGGTATCAAGTTTTCTGTTATTTTGTTTGCAAAAGGGTCCAAGTATCACTACCATAACTAATTGTAGAAAAACCAAACTATTATAGTCTCACAAAAGTCACAACAGTAATCCCTATATTTTTGTTTATCTATTGCTATACAAATCATCAGTATCTCTGATATGGCTCCAAAAATAATTCAACTCAGACACCTGCTCAATAGTGTGACCATTCAGATTAAATGAATCACAGCCTGCCTGACCAATTTTCATCACTTTATTTTCCTTTCTGTTTATCACCAAGTCTACTCTATTACCAGTCTCATCAACAGCTTGAATAAAAGAATTCATCATCATCATTTGCCACAAGGGCTAAATCACCAGCATACTATAACTCAGAAATTTTAGACCTGTAGACAACTTACCCCCAAAATCTTAGCCTTACAGTGAATTTTGCATAGCATAATCATTAACCAAACTAAAGAGGAAAGGAGACAAAATGCACCCTTATCGAACATCAGAAACATTACTAAGCCAATTGCTACAAGTCTTGCTCTCACACATGACTCAGTGTCATTATAGAGAATTTTCATTATGTTAAGTAACTTTGAACTGATCTACACATCCCCTACCACTTATGAATTCACATTTCTCATCACGCAATTGCCTGTCAACCAGATTCTTAATTCTATTAAGCACAAACATGTAATAACGTGTCCTTGAACAGAGACTAGGCTGATAAACCTATAGTTATCACAAGAACTGCAATCATCTTTTTTGAAAATAGAGATAATAATAGCTTTGTAAAAATCCTTAAACCATGCCTTTATGATAAAAGATATTCAGAATTTCAATCATCCATGTGGTAACCATAACATTCCCAAATCTAAGCATTTTTGTAATAATTTCATCTACCCTTTGGGATTTATGTTGTTCAAATTTAGAAACAGCTAAAATAATTCATACTGTGTTATAGGGTCCACATTAAAGCCAGTAATGGGCTACATCTATCATCATTACAAAGAATGGGAGTAGGACTAACCACATTGTCTAGAACATCACTGAAATGCTCAGCCCACTTAGCCATGACAAAAATCATCACCTTCAATAACCTTACTTTAACAGCACAAAACATTAACTAATTGGTACAGCTATCAGTTGTTATGCTGTCTAGCTGCTTCCACGGCTATGTCAGCCAAAGATTCTTATCAGCTGCTACCCAATCCTTTACATGTTTATTAAGCTCTCTGTAATGCTTTCTGTTAGGGATAGTAGGCCACTGATTAAGGACATGCTGCAGTTGTTTCCTTCCAAAATAAGTTCAAGTGCCTTATCACAAATAATTTTGCCTCCTCTGCACCTTTTTACCTAAAACAGTACTATTAGCTTCAAGAAAATCCTTCTCAAAATAGTCCCATTCTTCCTCAACTAAGGAAGCCAACCATGTTGTGATAATTACTAAGTAACGTATCATGGTAAGCTTAAGCTATAAATGGGTCTTTCAGAGTTTCAATGTTAAATTTTACTTTTTTAACCTTACCACAACACTTTTAATATAGGTAATGATCAGATCAAATTTTAGCTGCCCTATATACAAGTGCAGACTGGTAAGGATAGTTGAGTGCTGTAGCTTTATGGGCACCAAGTGATTAGGGCCCTTAGAACCACATGAGAGCAGGATTTTTTGAATAATAATAATATTACTTCAAAGAATTTCCGCAGAATTTTGGGGGAAATCCTTTTTAGGCTTCAAGAATGAGCTCTCAAAAGAATAACTTTTGAAATCTTGAAGAAGAAGCTGAATTTTTCGTTTCAACCAGGCCCCTTTGCTACAAATATTCTATTTGTTGCCACCTAACGCAGCAACCATGACAAACCCCGGTACCGTCGAAGACAATACCAGTTAATGGAATGCCATGAAATATCTGCTGTCGGGGGCAAGGTTACACCATATTGATGCATCTCATCCCCAGCATCCTATCTTGAGCAGTCCTATAGAAGGAAAGCTCATCCATCGGTCAAAACCTAAATTTACTTTGTTCCCCGGTTAGCCATGAACATGGATGTATAGATGCAAGTTCGCTTGGCACCTGGGATTGAGACTCTTAGTGGGACCCAGACATTGAAAAGGGCCCTTGCCTACTAGGGCACCACTCCTTTCTGCAGGGCCCTTGAACTGCTCCACTGAACACCTGATTATGAGGTATTGCCAATGTCCAACCAGGCCATGAAACCGGACAGCAATGACTTCGACCACAGTTGGTCTTGGCTCTGTCCAACCAGAGGAGCAGACCAGTCAGCAGAGTCTTCGACCGGTTGCTGGGCCTCAAGCACCCCACCATAACAAGGTGGTCCCCTATCGCTACAGACTTCACCTTTCTAAACATGGGCCAGTCTGCCCCTGTGTATATGACCTGGTGCTCCTAACAGAACTTATCTCTGCAAAACTCCCGCCATGTCCATTGTCAATAGGGGACACCAAAGGTTTGGAAATGCTGCCTCCATTGGATGGAATGTTAAACCGTGGCTCCATGTGTGGGGAAGCCATACCATGTGCACATTAAAGAACATGCTGGATGGCCTTGACAGAAAGCTACCATCTGTCTCCCAACAGCTGTTCCAGTGGGTCCCTTTGCCCAACATTCTCTGAGCCTTTAAGGACTGACCATTTAGCCCATGGTGTGCAAAAAAGTGCCACTCAGAGGTAAAACAACCTAACAGCACTAGGCCATTTGATCATATACAGCCCAACCAAAAACGTGTACTATGTATGTCATGATGCTTGTAAAAAGTGGTAGTTATTCTCAAACCATTGAGTTTACTTACTTGAAGAAGTCGTTGCCATTGCAGCTACCAATACAAAGTGACCTATCAGCCCTCCTCAAAGGTCAGAATCAGTACCAACTTTAGCATTGAAGTCACTTAGAGCAAGAGTAATATCTCCTTTCTTGACAGAATTGAAAACATCCTAAAGTTGCTCATAAAAACTATCCAATCCTAGTTGGCACTCTCAGTGGGGGCATAACAACAGATAACATTCCAGTTTTTAATGCCTGCCTGAAATTTTAACTTGGCTATGCCTTTCATTGCCGTCCCGTGGCCGAATGGTTAGCATGCTTGGCTACTGATCTAAGGGACCTGGGTTCGAGCCCCGGGCAAGGCATGGACGTGTGTCATTTTTCTGCTGAGGTCCTGCCATCCTCTCTTTGGCATATAAACTGACAGGCTCCTGTCAGACCTCTGTGGCAAGCAGCTGCTTGAGGGGGTATTTATTTTATTTTTATTTATGCTTTTTATTAATACACTCATATTCCACAAGTGCATTACCAGTATGTCTCATGAGAAGTAAACCTTCGACTTGGAGATGCTTTTCACCTTTCCTCACTGGAAAGAGAAATTTAAGGTTATGGTATCTGACCTTTCTGTCCATATGGTCTCCTGCAAACCAAAAATATCTAATAATGGTGGAATTCTTGTGTGAGAACATCAAGATAATAATCTCTGCATAGAGTCCTCACATTCCACCTACCTGTAGTGAGAATATAGTTAGTGGGATGTTTACAGAACTACATATATTATCCATTAATAAATCAGCACTTTGAAGTAGATTCAAATTTGAGAAGAAAAATTGTCTTGAGCCAGGTGGGATACGAACCCATGACCACCTAAAAACGTGTCAGGTGCTCTGGACCACTGAGCTACCTGCCACCGATCAAGATCTCAAACTAACGCTATGAATATGGAACAGAGAGTAGGCTAGTACAGAACAACTTTCACTGGAACAGAGAGTAGGCTAATACCTCTATAGTTATCAAAAGAATTGCGATAACCTTTTTTGAAAATAGGGATAACAGTAGCTCTGTTAAAATCCTTAGGAACCATGCCTTTATCATAAAAGATATTCAAAATTTCAGTCACCCAACTGGTAAACAAAACATTCCCAGCTCTAAGCATTTCTGTAGTAATTTCATCTACCCCTGGGGAATTATGAAGTTTAAGTTTAGAAATAGCCAGAATAACTTCAGATTGTGTTATAGGGCCAAAATTAAAGCCACCAATGCATCTATCATCATTACAAACAATGGGAATAGAACCAACAACATTGTTTAGAACATCACTGAAATACTCAGCCCACCTAGCCATGACAGAATCCTCACCTTCTATAACCTTACCTTGTTTATCCTTCAATCCTTGTATGCTTGACTGTTTTCTACCACACAAAGCATTAAATATCTGGTACAGCTCTCTGCTGTTGTGCTGCCTAACTGCTTCCTCAGCTTTGTCAGCCAAAGATTCTTATCAGCAGCTAACTGATCTTTTACACGTTTATTAAGTTCCCTGTAATGCTTTCTATTAGGACTAGTAGGGTATTGATTAAGGACATTCCTGCAGTTCTTTCTTTCTGAAATAAGCTCAAGTGCCTTATGATTCAAATAATTCTGCTTCCTCTGTTCCTTTTTCCCTAAAAGAGTACTGTTAGTATCCAAAAAAGCCTGTTTAAAATGGCCCATTCTTCCTCAACTTCAGTACTAAGCAAACCATGATTGTCATAATGACTAAGTAACCTATCATAGTAAGCTTTAGCTAAACTGGGTTTTTCAGAGCATCAGTATTAAAGGTAAATTTTTTAACTTTAGCACAACACTTTTTAAGTGTAAGTTGCAAGACACTTTTAACATGGTAATGGTCTGATCCAATTTCAGCTCCCCTATATGCCCTGGTATTGCTAACAGAACTAGCCCATTTGCTGTTAATATATAATCAATCATATTCTTATGCAGCCCATCTGGTGAAACCCATGTTTACTTATGTATGTCATGATGTTTTTTAATAATATTATTAAACAATTATGTTTAATTACCTGTAAGAGAAGTTGCCCATTTCCATTGCAACTACCAACACCAAAAGGGCCTATCACCCGTCCCCAAAGATCAGAGTCAGTACCAACTTTGGCAATGAAGTCACCTAGAACAAGGCAATACTCCTTTCTTGACAGAATTCAAAATATCCTGAAGTTGTCCCTAAAACCTATCCTTTTCATCCTCATCAGCATCCTTGGAGGGGACATAACAGCAGATAACATTCAAATCTTTAATACTTCTCTAAAATTTTGCCTTAAGGAACTTTTCATTAATGCATTTATATCCTAGAAGAGCATCACCCCCTGCTGAGAAGCAGACCCACGCCTTCATGATGCTTATTATCTTCCCTCCCTGAGAAGAGAAATTTAAGATTATTTTTAAGAATCTGACCTTTATCTGACCATCTGATCTTTTGTAAGCCCAGAGTATCTAAATTATAACAGTTGAATTCTATTCCGAGGAAATCAAGAGAATAATCTCTGTGCAGAGTCCTCACATTCCCACTACCTATGGAGAGAAAATGGTTAGTGGGATATTTAAAGAAATTCTGTTTATTGAGAGATGGAATCCCGAAAATATCAAACAGCCTCCTAATCACTGGCATCACGTTCCCCCACCACTAAAGGCTGAAGCCATCTATACTGGAAGACTCCCTCTAATATAGAATATGATGATGCCAGCAGAAGCAAAGATTTCAGGTGCCTGTGATGACTTTTGCTCAGGATTATCCACCAGTGATAAAACATATCATGTGAATCTATTCATTTGGGGCTGTCAACCCACAAACAAACAGAAAACACAGTGGAAGATTTTTCCCTCCACAGAAGCCCAGCATTATAGCAAATTCAGGATCCACAATCAACCTCAGAGTCTTATATCAGTCTAGTCCAGTAGGTTTATATGGTCAGCACCAAAACCCTGTGTGGTTTACCACTCCTCAGCAGGGTAGGAAAAAAAATGTAGCCATAGTTGTCCTGATCAGTAGGCCACACTAATCTGACAGCCCTCCCATTCCGTTCACTTCCACAAGAGAGTATCTCTTTTCAAAGGTGGAACTACGAATGCCAAAGGGACCTAAAACTGCTGCCCAAAGATCAGAATCAGTACCAAGTCTAGCATTGAAATGACCTAGCACAAGAGAAATACCTCCTTTCTTCACAGAACTCAAAATATCTTGAAATGAGCTGTAAAACATATCCTTCTCATTCTCATTAGAGTCCTCTCTGGGGGCATAACAACAGATGATGCTCAAGTCTTTAATTTTTGTTTCAAATTTTGCTGTAAGAAATCTTTCATTGATGCAGTCATATCCTAGATGAGCATCACTGGTGTGTCTGCTGAGAAAGAAACCTGCACCTGAGAGATGCTTTCCATCCACCCTGCCTGAAAAGAGAAATTTAAAGTTATTTTTGAGTATCTCACCTTTACCTGTCCATCTGGTCTCTTGCAAGCATAGAATATCTAGGTTATAATGCTGGAATCCCTGCATGAGGACATCAAGAAAATAACGTCCTCACATTTCACAAACTTGCAGAGAGAAAATGATTAGCAGAATTTTTAAAGAAACTAGATTTATTGAGAGAGGTAGGGCCAACAATATCAAACAGCCCCATGATCACAGGCATGGTGCAAAGACCTGTTCCTCTTCCACTAAGGGCTGAAGTCACCAATGCTTGTAGGAACTTCAGACACCACATTTTCAAGTGGTCTTTTTCAAGAGCCATGTGGCCTGCCTGAAACAAATTACTTCAGTTTAGGATTGACGATGCCAAACTAGCTAAGTTAGGGTTCGGGTACCTGCGATGGACTCTAAGCAAGATTATCCACCAGCTGATATAAGGTATCCCATGTCTCTGTTCATTTAGGGCTGGCAACCCACAAACAGAAACCATAGCGGCAGATTCTCCTTCAACAGAGGCCCACCAAGCAAGTCCAGGATCCATAATAAAGCTCAAATCCATAAACTAGTCCAGTCTAGTGGGTAAAAATGATCAGCACCAGGACACTGTAAAGTTGACCACTCCTCAATAGGGTTGAAAAAAAGAAGTCGCTATGGATGACCAGATCAGTAGCTCACATTGAGTTAGCCTGCACCATGAGAAGGTGAGGTCAAGAAAGAAAGATGACAGCAACGGACTTTCCAAGTCCATCACTCTCTGTTTTTTCACCACAGCAGGGTAAGAGGGGGGAGGGGGAGAATCTAAATGTTTCTACAGTTGCGACTAGAGACTGCAAATGGCAGATTGCCAGCCTTGCTTGCAATCTGCCACTAGTTAATTGGATTACTAAACAGTTTTCACCCTCTTTGTTTTAATTTTGTTCATTGTATATATTTTGCTTATTCTTGTGTTTGATTACTTATTTCATTTCTAGGTATATATAACCAATTGCTTGAAACTTTAAAAGCAAAATGTTAAAAAAGCTTGCAATAAAGATAAGAAGTAAATTAACGCTGATACAAAGCAGAAAATTACAGAAGTTGAAAAAAATTCATTTAAACATTCAATTGACACTAATCTACTTTTCAAAATTCTGTACGTTCAAAAGAATAAATTCTAAGTGTTTACACATTTATATTTTCTCTACAGAAAAATATATAGGCCTCATTATTCATTAAATTGGAATATATTTTGTCAAATTGACAAAATCTGCGTCATGTTTTCAACACTGAAAAGGTGCTTCATGTGCATAAAATATCGTGAATACGACACTGAATAAATTAGAATCATGAATTGTTTTAGTTGGAACAAAAATGTAAATTTACTTATTTGTCATAAAGAACTGACAAGAGGGCAAAGAAATGCTTTATATTTGTGAAAAATACCAAAAGTGAAATCAGAGTTGGAACTATTAGTGTGAGCAGAACAAACTTGTGTGTAGGATGTATGTGCGGTATGTATAATAATAAATTAGGCCTATTATCTGTCACAAAGAGGAAAGAAGACACATCTCTGTTAAATATGAAGTGAAGAATTTACACAAAAAGCTCATCTAAATAATCATTACTTTGACTATGTGAGAGAGACGCTATATGAGTGCGAAATATATAACTAGGAATTTGCTGATAAATGGTATCTTAAGTTTCATAAAGTGATATGCAAAGAAGGAAAATCACATATTTTAATGTGTAAAAATAGATTTCCAAGTAAAGGATCATTGAAATTTCATTATCGAACAGACAGGAGTGAAGCCATATATAATAAGAAATTTCCTATCCAGATTTAAGGACCACTTTCTGACTCGCCCAGGAAAGAATTGGCACATTTTAAAAATGAATAAAAACGAATTATCAGAGAAATCTCATTCTAAGTGTTATTTTCTTAAACACACAGAAAAAAATTACATATATGTGAAATATGTAAAAAGAAATTTGCTCTAAAATCTAACACCAGGAAGCATGTTCTGACACACACAGGAGAAAAACCACATTTATAAGAATTATGCAATAAGAAATTTGCACTGAAATCCACCCTTAGGAAGCATGTTTTGACACACAGGGAAAAAAACAGCATGTATGTGAAATATGTAATAAGAAATTTGCACAGATGTCTCATCTTAGGAATCATTTTCTGAAACACACAGGGGAAAAACCACATGTATATGTAATAAGAAATTTGGAGAGATGTCTGATCTTAGGAAGCATGTTCTGACACACACAGGTGAAAAACATCATATATGTGAAATATGTAATAAGAAATTTGCACAGATGTCTCAGCTTAGGAGACATGTTCTGACACACAGGTGAAAAGCCACATGTATGTGAAATATGTAATAAGAAATTTGCACGGATATCTCATCTTAGGGAGCATTTTCGGACACACACGGGAAAAACCATATTTATGTGGAATATGTAATAAAAAATTTGGACAGATGTCTAATCTTAGGAGGCATGTTCTGACACACACAGGGGAAAAACCACGTGTATGTGATATATGTAATAAGAAATTTGGACAGATGTCTCAGCTTAGGAGACATGTTCTGACACACACAGGTGAAAAGCCACATGTATGTGAAATATGTAATAAGAATTTTCGACAGATGTCTAATCTTAGGAAACATTTTCTGACACACACACGGGAAAAACCACATGTATGTGAAATATGTAATAAGAAATTTGCACACACATCTCGTCTTAAGAAGCATTATCTGACACACACAGGAGAAAAACTGCATGTATGTGAAGAAACATGTAATAAGAAATTTGAACAGATGTCTCAGCTTAGGAAGCATGTTCTGACACACACAGGTGAAAAAGAGCATGTATGTGAAATATGTAATAAGAAATTTCAACAGATGTCTCATTTTAGGAAGCATTTTCTGACACACACAGGGGAAAAACCACATGTATGTGAAATATGTAATAAGAAATTTGAACGGATATCTATTCTTAGGGAGCATTTTCTGACACATACAGGGGAAAAACTGCATGTATGTAAAGTATGTAATAAGAAATATGCACATAAATCTTCCCTTAGGATCCATGTTCTGGCACACACAGGGGAAAAACTGCATGTATGTGAAATATGTAATAAGAAATTTGCGCAGATGTCTAGTCTTAGAGTACATTTTCTGACACACACAGGAGAAAAACCACATTTATGTGAAATATGTAATAAGAAATTTGCACTGAAATCTACTCTTAGAAGGCATGTTCTGACACACAGGGGAAGAACTGCATCTATGTGAAGTATGTAATAAGAAATTTGGACAGATGTTTCTACTTAGGAGGCATGTTCTGACACACAGGGGAAAAACCAAATGTTTGTGAAATATGTAATAAGAAATTTTCACGGAGAGCTACCTGGCAAGACCATTTACTTACACACTCTGATTAAAAGCCACGTGTATGTGATATATGTAATAAGAAATTTAAATACAAAAATCAACTTCAGAAACATTTTTGTACACAGAGGGGAAAAACCCATATGTGTGTGATATAAGAAATTTCCATGCAGTTATCAACTTCAGAAACATTTTCTAAAACACACAGCAGAAAACTCATATGTATGTGATATATGTAATAATGAATTTGTAAGTATGTCTAAACTTAGAAGGATTTTTTTATGCACAGAGGGGAAACACTATATGTATGTGAAATATGTAATAAGAAATTTTAGTTGAAATATAAACTTAGGCAAAATATCCTTACACACAAAGGAAATGACACATGTATGTGAAATATGTAACAAGAAATTTGCACGTTGAATTGTGGAAAGGCCAAATGTATGTGATGTAAGTAATAAAAATTTATCTCTGTATCTCACCTTAGGAATCATATTCTGCCACACAACACATAAATATGAAATTTGTAACAAGAAATTTGCATGCAAATCTACATTTCAGAACTGTTATCTGACACAGAGGAAAAGCTGCATCCATATGAAATATGCAACAGGAAATCTTCATTAAAGTCTGCAGTTAAGAAACATTTTCTAACAGACAGTTGAAAAACTGAATGTATGTGAAATATGTAATGCAAAATTTATCAATATTCCTTAGCTTAGAATTAATTTTTTTCAACATATGGGAAAAATTGGATGTATATGAAATATTTAATATGAAATTAGGACTAATATCTATACTTAGCAATCATTTTCTAACAAACACTGAGGAAAATGAATAAATGCATTTATCTTAGGGAATCATTGTCTCATACAGACAGGGGAAGAACCGTATGTGTATAAACATGTAATGAGAAAAATTTCCAGTGGAATATACAATTAAAAATCATATTCTGACATATGAAAGGGAAAAAACACATATATATGTGTAATATGCAAAAAGAAATTTTGAAATGAACCATCAGAAGAGTTTTCATTTAAAGGAAAAACCACTCTCTCAGACAAATAAATGCAAATCAAAGCTGGGCAAAAATCCATTATCTGATATGAAAGATTAGTGGTATATCTATGACCTTCACATAAAATTTCAAAATGAAATTGGGGCTTAAATATCTTTTATACAAAAAGTAGACTGGTATGTGTGAAATATGCAGCGAAGCTAAAAACCAAAAGAGGAATCTTTTAATATCGTTTTCAACCAGGCTGAAAGGAAATGACACATGGCAATGAAATATACATATATAAAGAAATATTCGCACAAAGCCTGTATTAGGATTCATTTTTCTGTTATGGATTGTGAGATGACACTCGAGTGTGAAATATGTAACATGAAATATGCAAAAAAGTCATAACTAAAGTGTTATTCGTTATGCATGAAACCAAATCCACATATCTGTAGAATATCCAACTAAATATTTTCAGAAATATAATTGTTCAAAGTTATTTTTTGAGGAATATAAAGGTAAAACTATTCCAGTGGTGAAATATGTAGCAATTATTTGCAGCGAAACAAAGTAATTTGTTGAAATTTTATGTCATGGAAGACAAATGAATTTCCAGGGAAATATTTAAGAAAAATTTTACACAGAGACTTCTTGATTCATTTTTTGACACACATGAAATAAAAGCTACATAGGTGTGAAATATTACAGGAGTAATTTCCACTGAAAACTCAAGTAACATTTTTAGTTTGGAGTAAACGTAGAGATTAATATCTCTGAAATGTGTAGCAAAACTTTTCTGGTATAAAATTCATTTTGTTATCCAATAACTAACACACACAAGGTAGATTTCTGTAAGCTATTTATCATGGAATTTACCCAGAAAAATGGTTAAGAATTATTATGTGAAATCATGTGTGTCTGAAATTTTTAAGAAAAACTTTCCAGACAAAATTCAATGTATTATTTTCAGTTGAATGTGAAAAAAGGTCATGCATTTCAAAATATGCACAAAAAACTTCTACACATATTTCTTCTCAGTTTACATTATGTAATACACTCATAATAGAGCCCATATATCTACTAAGTATGTTGCAAAAGCCTGGGCTGAAGTATTATATTTCTCACATAAAAAGTGATCTTATATATGTAAAATACTCAGTATATATATATATATACAGCTGTAACTCTCTTGCTACTTTCAATCACATAGAAAGAGAAGCCAGCCACATATCAGTGAATACATGAGAAGAAATTTTCATAAAAAGCTCCTTTAAATATCCATTTTCCAATGCCTCAAAACAAAAGCCACAACTATGAGAAATATTAACAATAAAATTTGGCAAAAAAGCGGTCCTCCAAAATAATTTTCTGGCACACAGAAAAACTATCAATATAAAATATCTAACGAAATTTGAATAAAAATTTACCTTATGTAGGCATTTTTCTGCACAGAAAGAAGTTACATATTTGTGAAAACTGGAAAGAAAGTTTTAAGACAATACCTGGGTTTGAATATCAACAAGGAAATGACAAACTAAGCAGCCTCATATATAATCAAAGACCACAGAATGTTAATTGCCATCTTTACTGCAGGAAAAGTGATGCTATATTTCTGTGAACTAGGTAAACAAAGGATTTCTATTAAAATTTTTGGTGGGGTGGCTCAGTCGGTAGTGCGCCAGGCTCGTAATCTGTAGTTCCCAGGTTCGAGTCCCAGCTGGGTCAGCGTTGAGATTTATCTCCGCAAAACTCCCCGCCCTGCCCATGGTCAGTAAGGGACACCGATGGGCTTGGAAAGGCCGCTGTCCGTCAGATGGGACGTTAAGCCATGTGCGGGAGAGTTGTACCCTGTGCACATTAAAGAACACGATGGATGTCCTTGACGGGAGGCTACCATTTGTCTCCCAACAGCTGTTCCAGTGGGTCCCCTCCCCCAACCTTCTCTGAACCTTTGGGGTCCATGTGACCTGGCCATTTAGTCCATGGTGTGCAAAAAAGTGCGCTCAGAGGTAAAACAACCCAACCCAAATCTATTGAAATTTAGTCTCGGGGGGGGGGGGGGCATTTCCTGCCAAGAGATAAAAGATATGTGTTTCTGAAATAGTTGAAAAGGAATTTGCATAAGTGTTCACCATAATAATCAGTTCCTTATACAGAAGAAAGAGAAGCCACTTGAAAGTGAAATATTTGAAAAACTAAATTCGCATTCTTTCTTCAGTGAAACGTGTGCTTTAATGACATTGTACCAAGCACAGAAGACGAGCCATATGTTTGAAATATGTAACAAAAGATTATCAAAACAGAGCAGACTTAATTCTTAGTGTCTGATACAGATGAAACGGAAGCATCCTTTGTGGGAAATGAATGACTCTCCATGAAATATGTAAATTGTAGTTGTTGTGTATTGAAATTTACCTGTCAGTGATGAGAAAAATTGACTTTTCTGATTGAGATTTCCGATGTCGGTTTTCAGTTGAGCAATGATGCCAAAAAAATTGTAAATTTTAAATGCAATAATTTAAGAAAAATAAAGAAATGATTGACTGACCATCTTCTTATTTTTATAATGCAGCAGTACCATATAAATATATTTCAAAACGTGTTTTCAGTTTATAATTTTTATCAATTTGTTGAAAAGTATTTGGGCACTTCCATGAACAGCTTTGGGAATAAGACTTCTACAGAAGAAGTGCACCGGAGAATAATTCAAAATTTAATTAATTTTAACGAGAAAAGGAACAAAAAAAAATCCAATGAAATCTTGATTTCTAAAAATTGTTGAAAGAAATAATAATGATGCATTGACAGGAAACATTGCAAATAAATGTTGTCTGTAATTTGAAAAGCACCAGTTTTCATTCATCGTTAAGGATATTTGAAGAAACTTTTATATTATTCTAGAATCATGTTATTTTAGCTAACTGTTTTCAATCTTCACTTTTCTGGAAAATGTTTATGAATTGCAATTCTGCTATGTAGTGTTAAATTTTTAAATGTGTAAATATCAATTGTCAACTCACCATTACATGTTACCTCATATAAATGGAAAACAAAAGTCGAAGATTTCTCAGTTTTTAATAATTTTTTTTATCTATAACTGTAACGCAAAATAAAGTATTGAACAAAATCTATGTTCAATTTACATCAATATTAATATTTAAAGAGTTTCCTTTAAAAAAAAATACATTCCCAAACAGCTGCTTGCCACAGAGGTCTCACTCAGTTTACGTAGTTATATCAGAATAATGTGACCACCCCCCATTCCCATTATTAGGTAGGTGGTAATATTCTGATGCGATTGTTTATATTCCATAATATAAGTTTCTGAGGGTGGCAGGCCCTCACCAGAAAAGACAAGCATCCAGGTCTTGAAACCATGTCCCTTAGATCAGTAGCCAAGCTCCCTTTTAATTATTTACAATAGCTCCAGTGTTGCAATATTTTATCCCAAATAAATTGAATCTTAATAAGCAAATTGTAATCATTATCAAAGAATTATTATACCATTTGAGTAAAATTAGTATACGTTGTGATGTCCCATCGTTCACTTTTGCTTTACCTTAACCAGTTTTGTTTAATTTACGTTATATTTATCATTTTGGGGATTTTTATTTCCTTTTTGGCATCACAGCACTCGTTTCCAAGATGTGAGTTGTGTACGCACAACTCCGATCTTCCGACTGTAACCGCTAAAGCATGTGCCAAGGACACCCCCCTCTTGCGTCATAGCTTGCTTCATTCATCATAGTATGTTAATGTCTTTCCCGGCAAGCATTGCCGGCTCATTGTCGAAAACCGGTGACCTGCGAGTCACAGCGGGGAGTTAGTGCAGAAGCATAAGCACAAGTGAGTGCACGGGGAGTTAGTGCAGAGTGCATGAGCACAAGGTGTGTAACACCAAGCACAGTGCGTGTAGCACAGGATTTGTATCTTCATTGATGTCTTGGTGAGTTGAATTATTTTGGAAATAAATCTGTTTTGTTATATTTAAAACCTTTTGAGTCTGTACAGTTTTTTTCTCTTGAGCAACGCGAATTAAGGATTTTTTTTATATATTTAAAATTACTTGACAATCATTTTGATTCTTACTCATTAACGCTCACTGGTATTTGAACCCTAAATCAACTTATTATCAACTATTCTACTTTTGGCAATTTGTTAAGTATTGCCTGGCGCCCGTCTAAGCTATCTGGAGCATAAAACTTCAATTATTATTGCATTTGTTTGGAGCGTTACAGGGTAAATAAAAGAAGTGGCGCAGTGAACAGGGGCTCGCCAGTATTTAAAGATAGTATATATATTTGTGGATAAATTTTGCATGATTGTCAAAGATAGTAATTTTTTTGAGCTCAGTAGTTGTATGTACTAGTTGTAGATTTAACGGCAGCTTAAGCCGAGAATTTTTGTTGAGCAAGTAGCTTAACATTTTTTGTGTATTATTCAAAGGTACTGAAGTTTCAGCATAGATATTGCTGAATATTTAAGATATTTGTTGTATGTAAGGATTAGAAGTGTCCGGGCACATATGTAGATAGGCACGATAAGAGAATCTTTTTTGATAAGCAAATTTATATTTTTGTAAGTTTAGTTATAGCTTTAGTATTGTTGTATAGCAGTACCTTTGAGCGCTGCTCAAGATTAAAAAAGGTTTTCAAAATTTCCAAAATTCAAAATTTCGGCAGACCGCTAAACATGTCTGCTAACAATATGGCCGATTCCGCCATAATGACTCCCGACATAGAAAGAGTAAAGGGTAGATTGCAAGATGTAATGATGGAAGCAGAAGTGCTAATGAATCTTCTTGATGATAATTGGGAGAAAAGGGGAACGACAACAACCCCTAAATTTGCTGACAATGCTACGTCAGTTCACCAACGAAGAAACTTTGAACGTAAGGTTCCATTTTCTGTTCCGTCAGAAGCAAGCGATAGAACAGAGTATTTTCAACCGCCACAACGACGATTTGAAAACCCATCCATTAACTATAGTCCTTATGTTAATTGGCCTTTACCTGAGATAAGGTTCGACGGTTCGAAACGTCCGTCATCGTGGACATTTGTCAAGTCCATGGAGGAGCACTTCCGTTTATATGAAGTGCCAAGCAACAAAAAAGTCGTTTTAGCAGTATCTTGCCTAATTGGATGTGCTAAGCAATGGTGGAATAACGTAGGATGTCGTCATGGCATAGAACTTTGGGAAGAAATTAAAAACGAAATCATGGACATATATCCGGCTTATAATGATTTTACAGAACTAGCTACAGAGTTGTTTTCACGAAGACAAAGGGAAAGAGATGACATAGAAAAATTTATATGGGGTACAGTAGAGTTATACCAGCTGTACGATGCTGATGCCGCTGAAATTGATATTGTAAATTGCATTTTGTCTCAATTCCTTTTGCCCATTAGAGAATTCCTAGAAGTACGAAACGTGAATTCAATTGCAGAATTAGTCAAATTGGCTCGGCAATACACTGTAAGAAGAGAATCTGCAGCAAATACACTTAACCGACAATGGATGCCATTCCCGCCAAAGCAGCGATATCAGGTTGAGTCGCATAGAATGACTCCCGCACGACCGGAAGTTACACGGGTCCCGACAATTTGCGCCGAACGCACCTAGAACTATAGAATATGAATTTAGTAGAGACTTTTTGCCACGTCAAGCTTCGAACCATAACAGTACACCTACAACTTTGTTTAAACAAACTCAATCTTTCAGATGTAATTTTTGTGGCCAACTAGGACACACTGAAAAATATTGCTATCAAAGGAATGAAAATTCGGGAAACTTTCATCGGGATCTTTGAAGCGAGAGGCCAAAGTTCCTCAAGAAAAGCCCTCTCATGAGTTATGCCTTGCCACTATGGCTTTTCCTTTTGTTACTCATTGTCACGAAGTAACTAAAGTAACAGAACAAAACGATACAGAAGTCGATCTTCAGTTTGCTAAGGAACAAGTTTTCGACGATAATAATGACGAATGTCAATTGACAGTGCAGCCGCGGTCCCGTAGACTTTTTGACTTACCTTGTGGTCCAGAACAGATTATTTCAGAAGCATCTATAAAATGTCCCGTTAGTGCAAATAATGAAAGTTTAAATAACGAAGTTTGTGAAGTAGAACAACCGTATGAGAAAGACGTGTTTGGAAAGGTTTTTAAAGTAGAAGTTTTAAAAGAAATTAATAACAATGAAATATAATTTTGAGTCTGATTTAAGTGAAGAAAAAACCAACCAAGAAGTTGTGCCGACCGCAAATATTCCTGAGAAGTCTGGAGGTCCTCAACTATTAAAGCGTCATTTGGAGGCGGACACCAATAAACCTAGAAAGTACGAGAAAAGGTTGTTCAAAAATCCGCACGGAGCAACGAAAAGCCGATGAAATGACCACAGCCTGCAGAGCGACAACCGGCAGCGAAGCAGCGAACATCGGGAAGATGACGTCACGAGAGAGATCTATAGCGATGACTTGACTTGAACGAGATCTTCAGTAACAACTTTACGTGAAGCCACCCAACGAAGACGGAAGGATGTTATCGGAAACGGACTAGATGATTTATCGCCACGGAGTGCCAACAATGAAATTTAAGTATATTATTTTTCTTTCACTTGGCACTTGATTGAGTTATAAAATGTTCTTTTTTTCTGGAATAGATGAAGACGAAGAAGAAGCCTTAT
Organism: Ryuthela nishihirai; assembly: GCA_038380435.1. Lineage (NCBI taxonomy): Eukaryota > Metazoa > Arthropoda > Arachnida > Araneae > Heptathelidae > Ryuthela > Ryuthela nishihirai. The sequence goes on along the minus strand of JAWZYU010000029.1, from coordinate 1,241,621 downwards.
TGTTAATTATATAGTTAGCGATGTTTAATTTCTTGTTGAAACTTTGGAGTTTGATATTTATTTTTGGAAAGTGAAATAATTGTAGTTCGAGTTTATACTGTGTGAATAGAATTTTTTTTGCATACTTGTTCATCGAAGTACTAGTTATTGTATTTACGTGAGTTAAAATGTATTTTTCTAGATTTTCTTTTCGTTTCAGCTGACTGATAGCTGAAAATTTTGTAAGTCGATATTGAAAAGTTTAGAAATTGTAAAATGTTTATGGATATGAATGAGAAGAGTGAAAGAGAATTAGTGATTTAATATTTTTTATGTTTAAGAATTTGTATTGTAAAATAACGTGCATTCCAAAGTGAATTTATGTAAAAAAAAAAGAAGGGAGATTCATGTAAAAGTTATTCGATGAAATGTTATCATCGTATATTATAAATTATTCACACTCTTTTTTCTTTATTCTTAGATTCGATTTATGTATATGTGTTTAAATCTGTTCAGTGTCATCAGTGATAATTATGTGTCAATGATACGTAATTTTTGGGATGACATTGGCAGTATTTTTTGGTATATATAGATGATGACCATGATGATGACTGCAGAATTTTGTTTTTTTTGTGTGTTCCTTTTTGGAGCTGTCCCCAAATGGCCTAGTCTGGTGACCGAGTTGTTACCAGCATAACTCCTTTGGGAGGGGGACGTTAGCTCTGAAGGGGGAGGTAACTAATGATTTTTTATTTCAGCTAGATCACGATTTCTGTGAATAGAAGAAGAATTAGCGGATAATTATATTCCCGCTTGTTTGTAAATTTTGAATTTTCTTAGCTTTGCGTATTTGAATGTAATTAGGAGGAGATAACGGTGTTCGAATACCCGTTTTTTTATGTGATTTAGGTGAAGATTTAGCTGTCACATACTTTTTTGTGGTTAGGGGAAAAGCAGAAGTTATCACCCCGCTAACAACAATTGTAATGAATTTTTTTCTCTTTTCACGTATTTAACATTTAGAATCTAAGTAAGATTAGGAGTTAATTAACCTATTTTTTCTCTACAGTTCAAGATATGCCAATTTCGAGTTTGTATCAGAATGTGATACTAGATAGACCGATGATGCTAGTATACAGTTAACTGTCACAGCCACTGGTATATATTGACACTAGGTTAGCTGTTAATTACATATTTTTGTTAGGAGGAAAAGGGAGGAGGTACCTTTGGTTGTGCTGGAAAATTGTGTCAAAGTGATAATAGTTCGTCATATCAAAATTTGCGCTAGCATACTTTTACTTATTTATGTTCAGCCATGTGTAAATGACGTAAGATGTGTCCTTTATTCAAAATTGCTCGTCAAAATTTGTTAGGTCAAATCTTTTGACTCCCTTTGGAAGGGGGAGTTGTGATGCCCCATCGTTCACTTTTGCTTTACCTTAACCAGTTTTGTTTAATTTACGTTATATTTATCATTTTGGGGATTTTTATTTCCTTTTTGGCATCACAGCACTCGTTTCCAAGATGTGAGTTGCAAACGCACAACTCCGATCTTCCGACTGTAACCGCTAAAGCGCGTGCCAAGGACACGCTTCCTCTTGCGTCATAGCTTGCTTCATTCATCATAGTATGTTAATGTCTTTCCTGGCAAGCATTGCCGGCTCATTGTCAAAAACCGGTGACCTGCAAGTCACAGCGGAGAGTTAGTGCAGAAGCATAAGCACAAGTGAGTGCACGGGGAGTTAGTGCAGAGTGCACGAGCACAAGGTGCATAGCACCAAGCACAGTGCATGTAGCACAGGATTTGTATCTTCATTGATGTCTTGGTGAGTTGAATTATTTTGGAAATAAATCTGTTTTGTTATATTTAAAACCTTTTGAGTCTGTACAATTTTTTTCTCTTGAGCAACGCGAATTAACGATTTTTTTATATATTTAAAATTACTTGACAATCATTTTGATTCTTATTCATTAACGCTCGCTGGTATTTGAACCCTAAATCAACTTATTATCAACTTATTCTACTTTTGGCAATTTGTTAAGTATTGCCTGGCGCCCGTCTAAGCTATCCGGAGCATAAAACTTCAATTATTATTGCATTTGTTTGGAGCGTTACAACGTTTTAGAATTCCGACTAAAGAACAGATTATTAACGATTTTTGTTAAATTTTTCTGCAACACACTGCGATTGTTATATTGTAATATATACTTAGATTTCAAAACACGAGAATGAATAATATAAGTAATACCTGTAAGTGTTTCTGCCACCTAGCCGTCCCATGGGCGAGTGGTTAGCATTTTTGGCTACTGATCTAAGGGACCTGGGTTTGACCCCTGGGTAAGGCATGGATGTATGTGTTGTCTCAGATCTACTTTGGCATATAAATTGACATGTTCCTGTCAGACCTCTGTGGCAATCAGCTTCTTAAGGGGGGTATTTATTTTTTGATAAAGACATTTTTCCTGATGATTTTACTAGAACAATTATTTTTTTTAAAAATTGATTACGATTTTTGTGATAACTATAGGGGTATCAGCCTGATTTTTCTTCAAGTAAAGTTATCTGCATGATTGTGCTTAATAGAAATAATCTGATTGACGAACAACTGCGTGATCAGCAGTGTGGATTCAAAAGTGGTAGAGGATATGTAGATAAGATTTTATCACTTAGTCAGATTCTTGAGAAATGTTTAGAGTTTCAGAAACCTGTGGTTACTAGCATTTCAGATTTCAAAAATGCTTTTGAGTCTGGTGATCGTCATGATTTGTGATTAATGGTGAGGACGTATTCGAAAACTGAGAAGTGATTAACATAGTGAAAGTTCTCTGCGAAATCATTGAGTGATGTTTCAGGTTTGCTGACACTTTAGGTATAAAATCCATCGCATATCCCTAAATGGCCCCCTCCGCGATTAAGACATGCCGCCACTCTCTGGTTCAAGTACATGAGTTTTTCTGGGTGGTATTATGGTTAGGGCGCTTGGTTATGGATCAAAGTGACCTAGGTTTGACCTCAAGGTAAGACATGAATGTCGGTGTTGTCTTTTTTTTTTTTGAGGGCTGGCCTTCCTATAAAGCTTCTCTTTTGCTTATTAAAAGATTCCCATCAAACCTTTTTTTGCAAGCATATGCTTGAAAGTTATTTCATTATTTGTTTAATAGATTTTCTAATCCGTACTGACGAACTTTCCTTTTACCCCAATGAGTGTATGAGGTGGCTCAGCCATTAGTGCACCAGACTTAATCTGCAGTTCCCAAGTTCGAGTGCCAGTTGGGTCAACATTGAGATTTGTCTCTGCAAAACTGCCCACAGTCAGTAGGGGACATCAATGGGTTTGGAAATGTAGCCGTCAATTGATTGGGATGTTAAGCCTTGGCACTGTATGTGGGAAAGCCATATCCTCTGCACATTAAAGGACACAGACGGTCTCTGCAGGGGGGGGGGGGGGCACCATCTGTCTCTTAAGAGCTTTTACAGTGGGCCCCCTCCCGAAACCTCTGATCCTTCAGGTTCCTTGTGATCTGGTCATTTACCCCATTGTGTGCAAAAAAAGTGTTGCTTACTGGTTAAACAAACCAATCCCATTCAGCACAGGCTTGTACACCGCCAATCATCTCTTCAATATTCCAAAATTCAGAAAATAATATTAATTCAGTTTCAGAATTTGTCATATCGCACTACTTTTCTGCAGGTAGTTTTCAATATGGCCAATTCAATAGATTATCTGCTTTCTTATTTGATGGTGTTTCAAGACTGTCCGTAATAGCAGCTTTTACCCTGCTAGTCAAGGATGTACGCAGGTGATGCGAGTTCAGTTGTCATTTATTTTTCATGTTAAACCCCCATTGTCATAGTATCAGCATCAGGTGACTGTCTTAAAATCCGCAAAGCTTTTTTATTGCAGCTGTTCAAAGGATTTGGTCTCATGACCAGCAACACGCCATGGGCCATCTGATTGGCTTTGTTTATATGAGTATACTCAATTTTCATCCTCATTTCATATATATAAGTCCGAGCTGGGTCAGTGTTGAGACTTATCTCCCCAAAAGTCCCTGCCTTTTCCACGGTCAGTAGGGGACACAGATGAGCTTGAAAATGCCACTGTCGGATGCAACATAAACCTTTGGCCCCTTGTGCCGGAGAGTCATACCCTGTGCACATTAAAGAACACACTGGATGGCCTTGATGGGAGCATACTATCTGTCTTACAACAGTAGTTTCACTGGTTCCACTCCCCCACCTTCTGTGAGACTTCGGGGTCCTTGTGGCCTGGCCATTTAGCCCATTTTGCAAAAAAAGTGCCGCTCACAGATAAAACAATCCAATTCATATATAAATATTACTAGCAGTTCTGGATATATTTCTCCTTATCATTAGTAATAAATTTTTTATATCTACATCAGTTTTCAGTTAAAAGGTTTGGAAAGCGATTATACTGTAAGCTGATATTGATACAAAGAATCCTCAGCCTCAGAGCATCTCTCAGTTTATACACCATAGTACAAGGTCTGTGAGAATGGCGGGACCTCAGTAGAAAAATGATACTAACGTCCAGGGCTCGAACCCAGATTCCTTAGATCAGAAGCAAAGTGTGCTAACCACTTGGTCATGGGATGGCTGATTAGGAATGGTCTACTGATTTAAAGATTATATCAATCTCTAATGAAAGAATTGAAAATTCGTTTTTGGGCAGTTAATTTCGAGTTTTTTTTTATGGAAATTTCTTTTCCATCAGTGCTCTTTTTGTTCCCAGCAGAACCAGATTTATAGATCTACTTAATCTATGCAGAGCTTACTTCCAAAGACATCTATGGCACAGATTCTAATCCATTCCACTGCAGCAAAACCTGACAATTTTTTTTAACAAATTTCTGAAAATGATTCAAGGTATATACCGAATGCTCCGGAACTTTGGTGAAACGAGTCATCATCATCCTCAAGCAGCCATGGGCTACAGAGGTCCAACCAGACCGCACAGTTTAATTCTCCAAGCATATTTGTCCTGAGCTACATCTGCTGCATTCGGCCACTGCACACCAATTCTAACAAGGTCCTGTTTGGCATTGTCTGCCCACCGCATCCTAGGTCTCCCCCTCCTTCTGAGGCCTCTAGGCACACTGTTCGTAACCCAATTCGCCAATCTATAATTATCCATACGAGCAGCATGGCCAAACCAACAGAGTCTCTCTCTGCACAATATGCTGCTTAAAGGAGGTTGCAGACTCCTTTGCTTAACCTCATCATTAGTTACAAAAAGTTAAACGACCTAATACCCAATATACTGCATAAGCATCTAGTTTCCTGTTATCTTGTTTACACAGCGTCCAAGTTTCACTACCATAACTAACCCTAGAAAGAACCAAACTATTATACAGTCTAATTTTAGTCTTTAGGTGTATACGCCTATTTCTCCACAATCTCCATAGATTCTTAAAAGTCCCGGCAGCAATACCTATTCGTCTGTTAATCTCATGCCGCACATGACAGGTATCAGTTACATAGCGCCCAAGGAAATTAAACTGGGACACCTGCTCAAGACTGCAACCATTCAGATTAACTGAATCACAGCCTGCCTGACCAATTTTCATCACTTTAGTTTTCTCTCTGTTTATAACCAAACCTACTCTACTACTAGTCTCATCAACAGCTCGAATGAAAGAGTTCATCTCATCAACATCATTTGCCAAAAGGGCTAAATCATCAGCATAATCTAAATCAGAAATTTTCGTATCTCCAGCCCATTTAAGGCCAAAATCTTTCCCTTGAAGTGAATTTCGCATAACATAATCAACAACCAAACTAAAGAGAAAAGGAGACAAAATGCACCCTTGTCGAACACCAGACGTAATGCTATACCAATTGCTACAAGACATACCAACTCTCACACATGACTCAGTGTTATTATAGAGAGCTTTCATTATGTTAACTAACTTGTCTGGTATACCATATGATTTCACAATCAACCACAAATTATGACGATCAACAGAGTCGAAAGCCTTTTTTGGAATCAACAAAGCTAGCAACCAAAGGTTTCTGAAACTCTAAACATTTCTCAAGAATTTGCCTAAATGAAAATATCTGATCTACACATCCCCTACCACTTCTGAATCCACATTGCTCATCACGCAATTGCCTGTCAACCAGATTCTTAATTCTATTAAGCACAATCATGGAAAGAACTTTACCTGGGACAGAGAGTAGGCTGATACCCCTATAGTTATCACAAGAACTGTGATCACCTTTTGGAAAATAGGGATAATAATAGCTTTGGTAAAATCTTTAGGAAACATGCCTTTATCATAAAAGTTATTCAAAATTTCAGTCATCCAAGTGGTAACCGAAACATTCCCAGCTCTGAGCATTTCTGTAGTAATTTCATCTACCCCTGGGGATTTATGAAGTTTAAGTTTAGAAATAGCCAAAATAACTTCAGATTATGTTATAGGGCCAACATTAAAGCTGCCAATGCACCTATCATCATTACAAACAATGGGAGTAGAAACCACATTGTTTAGAACATCACTGAAATGCTCAGCCCACCTAGCCATGACAGAATCCTCACCATCTATAACCTTACCTTCTTTATCCTGCAATTCTTGTATGCCTGTCCGTTTCTACCACATAAAACATTAACTGTCTGGTACAGCTCTCTGCTCTTGTGCTGCCTAACTGCTTCCTCAGCCTTGTCATCCAAACTATCAAGCCAAAGATTCTTATTAGTAGCTAACTGATCCTTTAAATGTTTATTAAGCTCTCTGTAATGCTTTATATTAGGACTAGTAGGGTACTGATTAAGGACATTCCTGCAGTTCCTTCTTTCTGAAATAAGCTCAAGTGCCTTATCACTTAAATATTTCTGTCTCCTCTGCTCCTTTTTTCCTAAAAGAATACTGTTAGTGTCCAATAAAGCCTGTTTAAAATGGCCCCATTCTTCCTCAACTTCAGTATTAAGCAAACCATGCCTCATAATGACTAAATAACCTATCATGGTAAGCTTTAGCTAAACTGGGTCTTTCAGAGCATCAGTATTAAAGGTAAATTTTTTAACTTTAGCACAACACTTTTTAAGTGTAAGTTGCAAGATACTTTTAACAAGGTAATGGTCAGATCCAATTTCAGCTCCCCTATATAACCTGGTTTTCCTAACAGACCTAGCTCATTTGCTGTTAATATATAATCAATCATATTCTTATGCAGCTCATCAGGTGAAACACATGTGTACTTATGTATGTCGTGATGTTTGTAATAATTGTTAGTTATTCTGAAATAATAGAATTTACTTACCTGTAGAAGATGTTGCCCGTTGCAGCTAGCAATACGAATAGGGCTTATCACCCCTCCCCAAAGGTCAGAGTCAGTACCAACTTTGGCATTGAAGTCACCTAGAACAAGGGTAATATCACCTTTCTTGACAGAATTCAAAATATCCTGAAGTTGTCCATAAAACCTATCCTTCTCATCCTCATCAGCATCCTCAGTGGGAGCATAACAGCAGATAACATTCAAGTCTTTAATGCTTGTCTAAAAATTTGCTGTAAGAAACCTTTCATTAATGCACTCATATCCTAGAAGAGCATCACTAGCATGTCTACTGAGCAGGAGACCCACGCCTTGGTGATGCTTTCCATCCTCCCTCCCTATAAAGAGAAATTTAAAGTTATTTTTAAGTATCTCACCTTTACCTGTCCATCTGGTCTCTTGGAAGCCTAGAATATCTAGGTTATAGCGCTGGAATTGCTGCATGAGGACATCAAGAGAATAATCTCTATGTAATATCCTCACGTTTGACGTTCCTGCAGAGAGAAAATGATTAGTTGGATTTTTAAAGAAATTAGGTTTAGTGAGATTGTAGGGCCAACAATATCAAACAGCCCCCTGATCGCAGGCATGGGGCAAAGACCGGTTTCCTCTGCTAAAGGCTGAAGTCACCAATGCTGGTAGGAACTTCAGGCACCACCTTTTCAAGTGGACTTTTTCAAGAGCCATATGGCCTGCCTGAGACACATTACTCCAGTTTAGGCTTGACGATGCCCAACTAGCTAAGTAAGGTTCAGGTACCTGCGATGGCCTCTGATCAGGATTATCCACCAGCTGATATAAGGTATCCCATGCCTCTGTTCACTTACGGCTGACAACCAAAAAGAAAACAGAAAACACAGTGGCAGATTCTTCCTCAACAGAGGCCCACTAGTGCAGCAAGTCCAGGATCCAAAATCAAGCTCAAATCCATAAACAAATCCGGTCTAGTAGGTGTAAATGGTCAGCACCAGGACCCTGTGATGTTGAACATTCCACAGCAGGGTTGAAAAAAGAAAAAAATGTGGCCATAGATGACCAGATCAGTAGGCCATACTGAACTGGCAACCCTCCCCTTCCGTTCCCTTCCAAAAGAGAATATCGCTTTTGAAAGGTATTAATATATTTTTGTTTATTATTATTAATGGCCTGCACCACGAGAAGGCGGGGTGGGACATTAGATGTTAGACCTGGCAGGTTCTGTGCATCATCACTTGGGATTGGTACACAGCTCTCCTTCCAGTTTATGTGTAGCTACCATTTACAGACCACTGAAATTAGAAATATATCAATCCATAATTAAAAAAATAACAGTAAGTGGTGCAGATTTTTCACAGCCATATTTGAATTCAGAACCCCAAAATTAGTTAAATACATCCTACTTGACCAACGTTATATAAAAAAAGTTTGAATTTATTTTCCAGTGTTATTAAACTTTATTCATTTCGTTTTAAGTTTAAAATATTTTATGTTATTATCTATATTTTAATGCCTGACATTATATTTTTATTTCTAGCAATCGAATAGCTATTTTTATTCTCTATTTTTTTTTCATAATTAGTTGTTAAATCTAGTCCATGATGTCATTAGATGGCAGCACAAGTAGTGTACATATTTCCAAGATTTTGTATTTCAAATATGAGATTAAAGTTTATTAAAACTTACCTTATCGATCATCTAGTTACGGGATCGTTACACGGTCACATACACTCTAGTTCCATAATGCACCACCAAATTAATCTATCCCAATATAGTTTCCTATCAAACAAAAGATAACTTCTTTGGAAATTAAAAACCTGGAACTTCCTACATTATTTCGAATGTTCCGTTTCAGTGGCTCCGTTTAATGAACACAATAACTTCGTTGCAACTTTGGAAAATGTGTTGGCGTAACCTGCTGCTTTTAGTCTGCTACATTATAGGAACATATCACAAACTTCTCGGCCATGTTAAAGGCATGGAGGTAGGAAGAAAAGAGGTGGGGCCCTAAGCACTTGAAGATCAGGCTACGGCGACTGCGCGGCAGCCATGATGTTCTATTCAAAACTTTGATCAGTAGCGTTGGAATACAATGTGTCTTGCGCTATAAAAAATTGATTTTATACGATATTTGTGTTATGTTAATTTATTTAGCGTTTTGGATGCACGAATCGCCCTTCGAAAAAGATACCAGGAATTGCCTTTCATCGGTCAGTTTCTCATTTTTATAAAGTTTAATTAATTATATAATGATACAAGTATCTTTACGTTCTATTTACCCCGCTATGAAATCAGTTTTATTTCGAGTTACAAACCTCGATTCTTCACCAGATTTTTTTTTTATTTTCTTCGGATATCGGTGATAAATCGGATTCCCAGTGATAAATGTGAAGATGTACTTCTTATATTGATTGATTGATTGATTGATTTTACGTTACACTTATTTGAGAATTCCTTCTGCAGGCTTTCTCAGTTAAAAATTTTGTTGGCTGTAATTGAATATTAGTTTGTATTCTATTTAATGGATGATGAATTTACATACTTTGAAATAGAGGTGATTAAAATATCAGGGAGTTCCTTTTTTGTTTTTTATTTTATTTTAGGTGGAAGTATTAGATATTATTTTGTTTAAATGTTTCATTGTTTAAATTTCTCTCTCTTCATGATTTAATAAGTTCAGTGTAAGAAGGTTACCATAAAGTATTTTCATAAGGTGAGAAATATAATCTTTCTTTTTTTTAAATTTGGATAGCATTTAAGGGTTTTGTTTAAATGCCCCCTTTTTTTTTTGGATTGGAGTCATCTTTTTGAATTTCTTTTTAGATTAATTTAATGTGTCTGGTGTAAATTGTCATAGGTGAGTGACAGCGATCATTAGTTAGGGTGAAAATTTTTCAAATTGTTTAAATAATTTTAGTTAAAAGAGGAGAGGAGAGTGTAATGCTTTTCTCCTTTTCGTTAATTCTTCTGATAGGGTTCTAATTGTCCCTTTTAAGGTGAATATTGAATTCATTTAATTCTGTATGGATTTCAAATAGAGCGAGTTTATTGCTTTTAGTTATTTTATTTTTACTTTGGTTGACGGGTAGGTTAGGCGTACATGATGGGAGGTATGAGAGACAGGAGTCAGGCACTGAGATGTTGGGTTCCAGCCACTGTCTGGAACGTTGCCTTTTTTTTTAAATGGATATTATATTCCCTTCACCCTGTGGATTTTTTTTCTTTATTTTATATTTTTTTTAATTTTTTATTATTTTTGCTTAGTATAATTTTTCGTTGCTCTTTTTTATATAGTTTTTTCAGATATTATTTTGAAAATTTCCTTTGTGGCTGTGGAAGGATGTATTTCAATCCTTATGAGATTTTTTTTTGAGAGATTGTAATAATTGTGTATTTTGTATTGATTGTTAACTCTGGTTGAGGGAGGAGAATGAGCATGAGATGGGGGAGAGATGTGAAGCTGAGAGTACAGACACCCGAGCTGGTGGGTTCAAGCCACCACATCTGGGGCGTTTTTTTTTTTGTATAAATATATATTTTTTTTTTAGTTCTTTTTTTTTACTTCTTATACTATTGGCTTTATTTAGTTTCGTTAAGCCAATTTTTTTTTTATTTTTGTGGAATGAGAATTTTTTTAACGTAAAAGCTATTTTCTGAATCTTACAAATGTGATTTTTTTGCAGTTTAAATGATGCTATTGCATATAATGTTTAGTGTTTTATCCATAAAATGTTTTCTGCTATTATCAGTGCAGTATAAATAAACTTTCAAAATCTGGTAATTGTTTGTTATTGTTGTATTCAACGAAATACATAAATAGTTCTGCTATACAGTAATTCTGTATGGAAATATTCATTGCATTAAAAAAAGCAATATAAATTCCAAATAGCTTAAATGGGCTTTCTCTTAGTCGTAAAAAAATAATCTTCCCGTATATAACGCACAGTAAAACTGAGTAGAGCACGTGAAAAGTAGGCTTGATTGCAGCGGCAGACGGTTTGTTTTGAATGCAACAATATGGCTACCGCCCTGCTGCCTAAGCATTTTCCTTGGACAGGGAAAGCGTTTTAGAGCGTCTCCTCTCATTCATACCTTCGTGGTGTGTTCCTGGCGTCTGTTGCCAGTCCTGTCTGTAGTAATATTACCTCAATGGTTCCTTTTATGAAGCGGATTGTTTACTTCTCGAAATTTTGATGTAAAGTTTGTTTTCTGCATTTAATTTGGAAATTATAAAATTCGAAATATTTTATTCCATAAAACAGGCATTTTGATGTAAAGTTTGTTTTCTTCATTTAATTTGGAAATTATAAAATAAATTCGAAATATTTTATTTTATAAAACAGGCAAGAATGACTTTGTATTTTAAAGTTCCAGTGTATTGTAATGAAATTCATATACAGGGTGTCTCAAAAATATAGGTACAAACCTTTAGGGGAGGTAGATAACATCTAAAGGAATGAGAATTGTCTAGGAACCCATAACCGGAAAGGTCATGGGAAAGTGGTATCAGAGGTACAAGATCTGAAAGGACACAAGACAATTAATGGAAAAACATTATTGGACATAATTATTACAAATGGCGTACTAGATGATACATTTCATAATGTTACAGCAGATGCTCGAAGTTTCCACCATGAGATGCGATGCATGTGTGACACCAACGGAGCATTGATTGCCGGACACAGTCGAACACACCTGGAGTTTGATAGTAGCAGCAGCGCAGACGAGCCTTGACATGAAATCCATGTCAGACTCCACAAGCAATTCATACATGGTAGTTTTGAGGACTCCCCACAGAAAGAAATCAACGCTCGTTAAATCAGGTGAGTGTGGGAGCCAGGCAACTGGTCCAGCACTCCCAATCCATCATTGCCCAAAACACATGTTCAAATGCGCACGAACACACCTTCCCTAATGGGGAGGCATCCCATCATGTTGAAACCACATGTTGCATCTCACATTTGCTGGAACATGGGCAAGTAAGCCTAGTAGAACCTGTTCCAGAAAGATCAGATACTTCGCGGAGGTCATGCGGGATGGTAAAAGGTATGAACCGACAAGCAGTCACTGACCAAACCTGCCCACACATTTACTGCGAAACAATGTGCTGCATGGGCGCACACCGTGGGGATTCTCGTGAGCCCACAAATGCGCATTGTGCTAATTGAATACGCCATCCCGAGTGAAACTGGCCTCATCAGTAAACAAAACAAACTGGGAAATTCACATCTTGGGCATTTTCTTGGAGATACCACTGCGCAAAACGCACACGTGCAGGATGAGATGCGGGGAGAAGTAACTGAACCCTTTGGATATGAAAGTGGTGTAAGGACTCGTCGTGCAAAACATGCTGTACACTGCAACGAGACACTCCTAAGGCAGAGGCAATGGCACGTGTTCTGGTACTAGGATTAGTCTCCATGGCATCCAACACACTTTCTTCCATGGCGGGAGTATACGTCGATCATGGCCTGCCCTCACTTCTGCTACCTTTTAATGACCCATAGTCGCACAAATTTTGATGCACACGCGTAAACAAACGGTGGGTTGGTACATGTCTGTGTGGGAAGCGTTCTTGATACATTCGTTGAGCGGCTCGTCCTTTGCCCTCAGCTATTCCATACACTAAGTGCATGTCTGCCAGCTCCCTGTTCGAATACCTTTGCATGCCCTTCGTAAGCCGACTACTGCTCGAATGAGGAAATCCGAGATTTCCCCTCTAGCGCACTGATGAACATCACCGCCTATTGACTTAGGTGACGTTTCCGGTTATGGGTTCCTATGCAATTCTTTCCTTTAAATATTATCTACCTCCCCTAAAAGTTTTTATCTATATTTTTGAGACACCCTGTATATGTAATGATATTATTAACTTTAAATCATTTTTGAGCGTTTACTCGTTTCACAAAAGTTTCAGAGCACTTGGTTGAAAATACATTTAACACGTTTTGCTGCAGTGGAATGAGGTAGGATCTGTGCCATAGGATGTCTCCGTAAGCCCGCTCTGCATAGATTAAGCTGAAATCTAAAGCTGGATCTTCTGGGAACGAAAGATTTAGATATTACCCGAGCCCTGATGAAAAAAGAAAAAGAAATTTATCTAACAAAACTGAAAAAATTCGAAACTTATTGCCTATGCAATTTTTTTAACTTTTTGCATAATAGTCTAATATAAAGTTTAAATTAGCAGTCCATTCCTAATCAGCTGGTGCTAGAGGCCTCTCCTGTTCCAAACAATTGAATCCGGTTTAATCATGATCGAAAGCACTAGGAAAACGCCCACAGAGCCACAAGGATGACTCAGACAGATGAAAGTACAAATTTTCTTAACCTGCTTCCGCATGTAGATTCGTTTTATCGTTAGCTTAATGATTTGCGTTTATTGGAAAATAAGGAAAAATAGCTTTCTGAAAACAGACAAATATTTAAGTACTGTAATATATTGGTTTCTAATGCTACTTGATAAAAAGTCGCAGTGTGAATTAATGTAGGCATCTATTGATTTCCTGTGCCACATATATTACCTTTAATCTCTGTGTAAAGCTACTGCATAATTTCCGTTCTTGACCCGCTTAACATGGCTCCCTGACTGTCCCGCCAATCAGAGCAGATGCTGTCTCTAGTATCCTCATTAATGATTTTTTTTGTGCACTTCCATTGAAGTCATTAAAATTGTTTCCCGATCCCTAGAAGCATTTAAATGCAGTGTGCAGCAATTGGAAGGATTTTGAAACATAGAAAAAGGATATCGAAAGAGTGGGATATGAAATGAGCAAGGAAACTTCCCTCCTAATGTGTAAGAATAATATAGATTTCCTCATAAATGCAACTTCGTCCTTTCAGTGACTAGAGGGCGCTCGGGTTCTGGACGCTTGAAACGCTAGAAACGCTCCATATGGAAACAAAGTTGAAAGAAGTTGGTTACGTCATATATCATTTTCCGAAATATTGTCTTCAAAGAGACAGTAGATACGGACAGTAGATAAAATCTGTAGAAACGTGTGTAAACAATACTGCATTATTGACCTAAGGGATTGATAGCTGTCCTAAGGGAAAAATGACATTCGATAATGAGAAAAAGCTAATTTGAAAATTCAATGATGATATTTAAAGCAGAAAAAAATACACTTGGATAAAGTCACAAATTGAAAGAAAAGTTTATTTTATGAAAATGAAGCAAACTTTCAGCTGACAGAGCACACAAGTTGAAAAAATTACTCGACTCTGGCATAAAAAATTTGAATTAAATGTGTGAAATTTCAGTCGTGCAAATCACGAAGTCTACAGAGTGAAATGGAAAGGAGAGATGTTGGTTAATAAAATGAATAGACTTTCAATAATAGCGTATAAATATATTTAAAGGAAAATAAGGAAAATGCAGATTTTAGATGGATTGATAGTAACACATTTAATATTGTCATTTGTTTTTCCTGACTCTTCGATTAGTTTGAAATGCTAAACTTTATCTCCTATTAATATGAATATCTGTTATTTCGTTGGAAGAATTTGCAATTTTTATTTTGCAAATAATTTTAAAATCGTACTCAGAAGATTATTGAGCTGGCATATCCGAATTCGCAGGTTTAGTCAGTTTCGATACGGCGTTGCATTTCGCTGGGAAGCACCTTTCCTATAATGATCTGTTGCATCTTGGTGATTAATGAAAAAGGCCAAAATCTGCAATTTGCTGATCAATGTTGCGACAGCTATGAGGTACCTAAGCAGGTTATGGTCTGAAAAAATCTCGACCTAGGATCCATATAACCAGGTCAAAATTATTTCCAGAACAGAACCACAACCACCACCACATTTCAGCTTTCTTCCGTGAGCTTCTTGGAAGCAAAGGCGATGGGATGTTCTTGTCCCTGGTCTTCAATCTGGGGGAAACATGCGCAGATGCATTTAATTCAGAATGTAAGGTCACGCAGTATCAGGAGTATTGCATTCTTCTACCTCGCAGAGCCCTCCCCACTCCCTCGGTGCCTAGATTTCCTTATCTCCTTCTATGCGTGGGTTGGGTTGGGTTGTTTTACCTCTGAGCGGCACTTTTTTGCACACCATGGGCTAAATAACCAGGTCACATGAACCCCGAAGGCTCAGAGAAGGTTGGGGGAGGGGACCCACTGGAACAGCTGTTTGGAGACAGATGGTAGCCTCCCGTCAAGGCCATCCAGCGTGTTCTTTAACGTGCACAGGGTATGGCTCTCCCACACACGGGGCCACGGCTTAACGTCCCATCCGACGGACGACGACCTTTCTCAAGCCCATCAGTGTCCCCTACTAACCGATGGGCAGGGAGTTTTGTGGAGATAAATCTCAACACTGACCCAGCTGGGACTCGAACCTGGGAACTACAGATTTCGAGCCTGGAGCGCTACCGACTGAGCCACCCCGCCCCCTCCTTCTATGCACCATTGCAACTATGCAGGTCGCTGCTTCAGAGTCACGTCTGTGAGTGGATGGTGTTAAAACCTCTAGTTTTGCATGGTGGGGGCGACGCCTTTGCGAACCAACAATCTGACCAAAATCTTGATATTGATATCCCTAAGATCCGCTCCAAGATGTTAAGATGATCCTCCCACCTGTTCGAAAGAAAAAGCTATATCTTCTAGATTTGCACAGCAATATTTATAGCACACAACTAATATAATTATATATTAGGTGTGTGCTATATATTATATTTTTATATTATATATATAAATATATATATCATTTATTATATTATATTATATTATAATCTATTATATTATATATACTATATAAAATAATTATAGCACACAACTTTCTGGAAAAAGTGCCCCAGAGTTCTTCAGCCCTACGTGAAGCACTTCCCATGGTACAGCCCTCGGTGGGTCACGAATGCTGTGTAACTTTTACTACAGGGGCTGAATGGTATTTGCCAATATCTTTTTACCATATCCAGAATTATCATATAGCTCGTCCGTTCTACCTCTTACAGCAACTCTATTGGGTTTGCCACCCAGTGATGGCATTGAGGCTGTGAAAGAAAATGAATAACCTCACTGTACAGTCTCTTTTCGCCACGCAAACAACTGGGTGCATAAACTTACTGTTGAAGGGCATAATCAATCCATACAGTTTCCCACCTGACGGTCAACTTCGGTCAACTTCATCGCGTAGTGCAATGGGAACCATATAATGATGTGCTTACTTGACAAATAGTGGAACCCTGAGCTTAAAGAACACCCTGAATGGCATTGAAGGGAAACTACCGTCCATTTACTAGCAGTTATCCAGTGGTTCCCCCCATCAGGGTCGTTGTGACCTGGCCACTTAGCCCATTGTATGCAAAAGGTTCTACTCATAGGTAAAAAACCCAAATTAACTTATATTCCCATTCACATGTAAGAGATCAAAAAGGATTTCAGCAAAAACGGTGTTTTCAGATTGTTTTTGTCTTAATTTATGGAAACCAGGGTAAAATACGTACAATCAAAAAACTTTGCTTAGCATTCTGTTTCGTAACTTTTTATGGCAAAATATCTAATTTCACTTACCTCTTATGATTACCTGTATTCGTACCTTACACTATTATATATTCATCTGTTTCAACTTTCTACCAGGAACCGACAGAAATTCCTCTTTCTGTGAAGAAGAATTGAAATGAGAAAAGGAACAAATTGTTACTGAAAACCTCTCGTGCGCCTTGTTTCGTCAAAGATGATTCAATTGATTACATTTATTGTGAAATATGTAATATTCTGTAGCGAAATAATTAATGTTCTACGTAATTAAGAAGTGTCTTTTTTGATTCACTTAGTGATGCGATGACTGAAAGAATTAATTTATTGAAATATATTGAATAAAATTATTATTTGAGATTTTCCGTCCATTAGAGATTTACAAATAGAAATCGAATCTTTCTCTTCAGAAATTGACATAAAAGATTACGATTTGATCATCAAACTGTAGACTGTAAATTCATTTCCAGTGAAATATGCAAGTCTTTTCCAAAAATCTTTTCATCTTAAGGTAACTGATGATACATTGGAATCTCCGTAAAATCGTAATTCCAAAGAGTACCTAAACGGGCAATAATGGGAAGATGTCAATAGATTTAATCGAACTTTTAGACAATGAATTATTATGAAATGGAGACTCTGGATGTCCTGAATACGTAACTGGAGCTCTACGGTTGAGTTTATTGCGCACAAGAACAACAGAGAAGATCATTTTCCAAACATTCAGGAAAAGAAATATATAAACCCCCAAATGCAAAGGAATATTGATGAATTAAATCTTCAGCGTTATCAATAGGTCTTTCACTTTACATTGTTTGTGCACTATCAATTCGTCAGTTGAATGTTATTAACATGATATTTATTTTGGCATTACACATTCTCATCTACAGAATTCACCTAAACATGCATTTCGTTAAACAAGCCACCGACCAAGTACACTACGACATTAAAATTATGTATTTATTTTTGCGATTAGTCTTTTTAGCGTTTTCCGATTTCAAAAATCATGTTCTTTTTATGTAATATCCGTTGTAATTAAATACGAGTACAGTTAATACTCACTTGGTATGTTGATATTCGTACGAAAGTGAAGATTCCTACACAAAACACGTTAGTAAAATGAAGAGGCAGTCCTGCTATGTACAGCGGGTGAGGTGAAGTATTAAATCCTCCTGATACGCTATATATATTATAAACGACCTGTTGTAAAATAACAGGTCGTACACTATTATTGTTAATTTTTAGCGACTTACGTTGGAAGTCACTGAATTGGAATCCATCAATATAATTAGGGATATTCCTGATTAAACGACTGAACAAAACTACACTAAATGATACTATAATTTATAGTGGCAGCTGTTTCCAGCCACCTTTAATTACTTTTATCTAACAAATAGCATACGATAAAAAAAAAATGAGGATTTAAGGTTTCGTTGAAAAAAATATTCATTATTTACACTGACTTCTTTCAGAATGAAATAAAGTTTTCTACCTTTTCTAAACCATGCATCTTAAACTTTATATAAGAGATTACCCAAATTAAACTGACAATATTTAAGTAAATATGTAGAGAGAACTCAGTGGATTTAATCAATATTTTGAATTTCCACATTTCAGATCATTACTGAAGCAATACATAAAAGAGTAGGTATCATGATATACAAATGGAAGTGGTGTAATTTTAAATTTTACAGAAGATAAAAAATATTCTGTAAACATGAAATTCATCACAATTAGCTCAGCTGTTATATCTAGAAATTGTTTTGTCGACCGTCATCTTCAATTATATTTAAGGCAACTTCCAATGACTGATTACATGGTATAATCAGTGCCTACGTAATGGGAATGCGTGCGGATTTCCGCAAATCTCCATGTTAGCGAGCGTGCATTGGAAGCTTCAGAACTTGCCACATGAGGGCAGCACCGTTCCGCGGTCACCTAACCTACGCTATAATATAAATATAAATACCCCCCTGAAGCAGCCTCTTGCCACAGAGGTCTGACAGGAGCCTGTCAGTTTATGTGCCAGAGTAGAAGGTCTGAGAGGATGGCAGGACCTCAGCAGAAAAACGACACATACATCCATGCCTTACCCGGGGCTCGAACCCAATGGTAAGTATATAGCGATCTGTTCGAAGTCATATGGTAAAGAATCAGACAGATGGTTAATCAAATGCAATAAACTAGAATCTTTCTCAGAGATACAACGGGAATAACGAAAAATATGTTTAAAAATAATCGTGTTACATTTGAAAATTATGATCCATTAGAATTCGAAATTTTTATGTGTTTACACAGTAACATTATTTAACGGTAACTCTTTAAAGAACAAAATTTAAATTGTTTCGAAAGCAATTCTTTATCTAATTTAATAATTTTAATTACTATTGCAATAGAGCTTATTTATTGTTAAGGGAAATTCATAAGCAATGGATTTTGGCAAGATTATTTTGATATTAAAACTCGATTTTTTAAATTAAGCATGAAATGATAAATTTGCTAAAAAATTAAAGTTTAAAAGTAATAGTTTTTTAAATGCAATACGCACAAAGTTCATGTTGCAGCACAGAATTGACTCTTTATAAGTTGGTCTTTTTATTTCATTACTTCTCCCGACCTACAGGGCCCCTCCTGTTTTGTTTTTGCTTGTTTTAAAGTAATGTTATTTATTTTTATCACGTCAATCGACGATTTTACATAAGTAGTACAATATAGTTCATTTTTCAGTTGAGAAGAATAAAAAAGCTCCATTTAGAATATTGCTCTAAGGCTCTTATTTAGAACTTTGTTCCAGGGCACCCATTTGGAACCTGGCTCCAGAACTCCAAATTGCTTAATGCGCCCTGGTTCATACACATATTTGTGCAGTTCAGAAAGCTCACAAAAAGTGTTTTAAACTTCAACATTCCATTAGTCATATATATGTACAAGACTGGTTTCAGAAGAGATGGAGGGGGGACAGGATGTCCGAGTCGAAGAAAATGATCGACATTTTTATTACTATACCTAGAACTATTTTTGTAAAGTAACACAATATTTGAATTAGTGAAATATTTTAAATTGGTAGCAACAATATTATGCTCAAAGAAAGTTATAGCATTATCTTTCCATGTTATTTCAATGGGAATCTAACTGAAGCTCTATAGCAGGGAGGACCAAATTTTTAGACTGCGGTCTTTTATTTAGTTGGGTTGGGTTGTTGGGTTGTTTTACCTCTGAGCGGCACTTTTCTGCACACCATGGGCTAAATGGCCAGGTCACATGGACCCCGAAGTCTCAGAGAAGGTTGGGGGAGGGGACCCACTGGAACAGCTGTTGGGAGACAGATGGTAGCCTCCCATCAAGGCCATCCAGTGTGTTCTTTTAACGTGCACAGGGTATGACTCTCCCACACACGGGGCCACGGCTTAACATCCCATCCGATGGACGGCGGCCTTTTCAAGCCCATCGGTGTCCCCTACTGAACGTGGGCAAGGTGGGGAATTTTTGTGGAGATAAATCTCAACGCTGACCCAGCTGGGACTCGAACCTGGGAACTACAGATGACGAGCCTGGCGCGCTACCGACTGAGCCACCCCCGCCCCGACTATTAAGACAGAAAATCTTTCGCTATGAACCTTAGTACATAAGTCATAATAATGATTAAACACTGCTTGACCAACTAAGTATAAAATAACAATTTAGCATCAAACATACTAACGTGACATTGTTACATTAATTAAAATCGTTTCCATCTAAAACCGGCAGCTATACCATCCACTGTTTGGTCGTCTCCGCTCTATAACATCTAAAATGTGCAATTAATAGAGAAACGTGATGAGGATATAGATTGTAGATTGGTAATTGTAGACCCGTCAGGGCTAGATCTTTTTCGAGTCGCTCGTCTCTGCAGAAGGATAGTTGTCTCCACTTCGCCACTGCTGTCTAGGTTTGCCGATAAACACCAAACTCAGATTTTATAAATGCGCATTTGATGCATTTAATGAAAAACTGACTGAAGTTAAATCTAATTTATTTAAATTCTCTATTTATTATCAATATTCGTTCAGTAATTAAAGAGTTATGGAAGGTGGAAAATTTAATAATAAATTATCTTGTTTCATAAAAATCATTCATAATTATCTAGAATCGAAATAATCGTTATGAAACTTTTAAAATTTATATTTTATTAAGTGATTGAAGAAATATTTATTAAGTTTTAATTAACATCTGAAATAAAGTCTTATGACCCATTACTGTTGTGAAATATTCTGGCTTCCATAATTCCTTAAATACTTGAATGCTGTTGAAAATCGAGATTTAAATGGATAAGATTATGATCTTGAATTTATTTTTAGTAATATTTTTTCATCAAATGAATATGTTAGAAGTTACAGAACTTGCAAGTAAGACTCCAATTCACATAGCAGATAAATTCTCTAATATTTTGCGGGGTGGCTCAGTCGGTAGCACGCCAGGCTCGTAATCTGTAGTTCCCAGGTTCGAGTCCCAGCTGGGTCAGCGTTGAGATTTATCTCCGCAAAATTCCCCGCCCTGCCCACGGTCAGTAGGGGACACCGATGGGCTTGGAAAGGACGCCGTCCGTCGGATGGGACGTTAAGCCGTGGCCCCCTGTGCGGGAGAGCCATACCCTGTGCACGTTAAAGAACACGCTGGATGGCCTTGACGGGAGGCTATCATCTGTCTCCAACATCTGTTACAGTGGGTCCCCTCCCCCAACCTTCTCTGAGCTTTCGGGGTCCATGTGACCTGGCCATTTAGCCCATTTAGTGTAAAAAAAGTCCCACTCAGAGATGAAACGACCCAATGTTAAAGAACAGGCTGTATGGCACATTCAAGACATGATTACAGAAACGTTCAAATTTCAAAAATAAAAATTAAAATTCTTTATATATTTATTTTCTTTAAAAACAAATCGGTAAGTTTTAATTTGAAAAAAAAATGGTAAAATAGTAGTAACCTTCCTTAAGTATTTCCATAATATTTAATATCAAAAATTATCAGTTAATTTATGGTTGACCTATGCAGGAAGTAAAAGCCCCCCCCCCCCCCCCAAAAAAAAAAAAAAAAAAGTTTATTTCTTATTCTACATGCGGCCCAGTTTATGTTAAATGTCAAGAACGTGAGGCCCGAACGGAACAAGTTGCATGTCACATGAAAACTCTTTAAGTAGGTAATGCTGCTGGCCATAAAACTAGCAACCTTCGTTTTCTTTCCCGCCAAAATAGAAGAAATTTACTAGTTACTACATGTTCGGACAGCAAAGAATTACGAATTTCCTTTGAAATGGAAGCTCGTATGAGGATCCGTGTGTGGGAGACAGTGTGGAGTCTGTAAAACCTTTTTTCTCATCCTCAACGGCATTCTCAGTGGGGGCATAACAGTAGATAAGATTGAAGTCCTTAACGCTTGTCTGTAATTTTGCTGTAAACAACCTTTCATTAATGCACTCTTATCCTAGAAGAGCATCACTAGCGTGTCTGCTGAGAAGCAGACCCACGCCTTGGTGATATTTATTGTCTTTCCTCCCCGAAGAGAGATATTTAAGATACGGTGAATCCAAAAAACTTTTGAAAGAGGTACTAGATTAAAAGAATAATTTTTAGTAAATTTGGTATAGAAGGTATCGAAAAACCTAAGTGCGGAAGAGTAAACAAACCCCTCTGTTGGGAATACGAAACAATGGAAATGTCACTTCCTTGCGATTCTGCAAACAATGCATTCTGAATCGTCACTGTCAGATGTCATTCGCCTATTATTGAAATCGTCCGACGCTTTTCTCGCTGTTCCATTTGCCCCGTTAGCTATTAAAATATGGCGAAGAAGTCATCCTCTTTTGAGGGTTTGTAGTTACCAGAGCTTTGCCTATCGCCAACAGATTTGAGTATAATAAGCAGCCATAGGCAAGGCCCGTGCGGTTGATAAATTCCGTCGGCCTGTCCTTCTGTAACCCACAACTCTGCTGCTCGAAAAGTATCAGCTGAATCAAGTTAAATAATATTCGTGAAGTGTTTCCGGTTCTTTTATATCTTCCTTCAGGTAAGTAACTTTGTAGTGAATAATTAGTTTAGAGTAGAGGTAATCTAATTCTACACTTTTTAGCCTAAGAGCTATGAAATTTCGGTCGGTTTCGAACCAACAAATAGTATGCAGCACATTATTCTGATTATGGGATATAAAATTGATAGTTAACCGCTATTTGTCGGTGTCGACCACTTTATTTTGGCTCGTCATACGGACATTATTCATTTCCTATGCTTTTCAGGTGCCCTACCGAACGGCTACAGAATTTCCTTGTTATGCCAGTGAGAAACCTTACTTGGAAGCTCTAAAAATATGCATTTAATGGAAAAAGGTCACTGATGATAAATTAAAGATCATAATTAAATATTTTTTAAATATCAGTTTTCAAAAATATTGTTTTAGTATTTAAATGGTTGCGGAAGCTGGAATGGTTAACAATAATCTTCAGTGGTATGCCAGTGAGAAAGTGGAATTCTTATTTTCAAAACAAGAAATTCAACTACAGACATTAAAAAAAATAAGATCGCTTCCTCACAATAAAAGTCTACGACGTGTGGTTATAAGTGAAATGGTAAATTAACAGAAGAATACAGCAGGTAAATTAGAATTACAAATGATATCGCGAAAACACGGACAAGACGTCATCAGTGGTATCCAGTGTTGCCACCATAATTTCTATAATATCTTTCAAAACCAAAGTGTATAAATCAAAACACTTCTAATCATAAAATATTAACTGGTAGTTAATTCTTTTTTTAATTTTGGTAAATATTTTTATAATATTCTGAAATATTTAAATAAAATCTTAATATATAAATTATTTTGAATGTTATTAAAATGTATTAAATTAACTTTAACTTAATTTGAACCAATGAAAGGAATTGCTTGTTTAGGCATATTTATTTTCGCTCTTTTGTTGAAGGCTATCCAGACAGGCTGTATCTAGATGGCTTTCACGGTACGCGTTTCCTTGTGGTGTCCAACTAGAAATTCCTAGATCGAGGCTAGGTGTGAATCTCTTACGTATGTCATAGGCAACTTTCTCCTTAGGGGTGAAGAACGCTTTTCCTGTGTTCCCAAAGGACAAACCTGTGGTTTAATCTAAGGCTTCTATTACACATTTCGCTGTACTGTACATTATCTTCTTCTTAGCTCTGAACAATGCGTTTCCGTGTAGTGGGTAAATTATATATTTATCGCCAAGTTGACATTTCTTGGTGGTCGTTACGTCACCCTATCAGCTCGATATATCAGTTGCGAATATCAGACGTTGGTTTCGAACTTCGTCCACGATAATGGGCAAAT
The DNA here is from genome assembly GCA_038380435.1 of Ryuthela nishihirai. Lineage (NCBI taxonomy): Eukaryota > Metazoa > Arthropoda > Arachnida > Araneae > Heptathelidae > Ryuthela > Ryuthela nishihirai. Next base: position 1,217,555 of record JAWZYU010000029.1, on the reverse strand, counting down.
AGATCTGAAAGCCTGTACATAAAAATACTGCCGTTTGATCATTTACGATATAGAAATATTTCTACGCATACCGTAACGACGAATAGCAAAATGAAGAAATCAAAAATTAAGCAAAGAATTTTTTTCTTCCGACAACCATTAATTCTACTGAGTGAGGTTTACAAAATCCGAGCCGAAATGAAAGGGGTCGTTAGTGGTCGACAGCGACAAATAGCGTTTAACTATAAAATTCATATCCCATAATCAGATTAATGGGCTGTATAGTAGCTCTCGGTTGAAATTTCATAACTCTCATGCTAAAAAGCGGAAAATTAGATTACCTCTACTGTAAATTAATTATTCACTACAAAGTTACTTACCTGAAGGAATTTATAAACGAACCATAAACACTTTATGAATATTATTAAATTTGATTCAACTGATATTATTTCGAGCAGCAGAATGGTGGTTTAGAGAAAGACATAGGGAATACAGTCCGTGTGTATTTTTTAATCGCATAGACCTTGCCAATGGTTGCTTATTACACTGTAATGTGTTCCCGGTACGCAAAGCTCCGAAAATCTCAAAAAAAAAAAACAACTCAAATTATATCAATTATTATTCGCCAATCTATAATTTTTCATACGGGCAACATGGTGAAACCAGCAGAGTCTCTCTCTGCACAATATGCTGCTTAAAGGAGGTTGCAAACTCCTTTGCCTAACCACATCATTAGTTACAAAGTTGAACCACCTAATGCCCAAGATACTGCGTAAGCATCTGGAATCAAAAGCATTTAATTTCCTGTTATCTTGTTTACAAAGTGTCCAAGTTTCACTATCATAACTAACTCTAGAAAGAACCAAACTATTATACAGTCTAATTTTAGTCTTTAGGTGTATACGCCTATTTCTCCACACTCTCCATAGATTCTTAAAAGTCCCGGCAGCAATCCCTATTCGTCTGTTAATCTCATGCCGCACATCACCATTATCTGTTACATAGCTCCCAAGAAAATTAAACTGTGACACCTGCTCAAGACTGCAACCATTCAGATTAACTGAATCACGCCTGCCCGACCAATTTTCATCACTTTAGTTTTCTCTCTGTTTATAACCAAACCTACTCTACTACCAGTCTCATCAACAGCTGGGGCGGGAGTAGCTCAGTCGGTAGCGCGCCAGGCTCGTAATCTGTAGTTCCCAGGTTCGAGTCCCAGCTGGGTCAGCGTTGAGATTTATCTCCGCGAAAATTCCCACGGTCAGTAGGGGACACCGATGGGCTTGGAAAGGCCGCCGTCCGTCGGATGGGACGTTAAGCCGTGGCCCCGTGTGCGGGAGAGCCATACCCTGTGCACGTTAAAGAACACGCTGGATGGCCTTGACGAGAGGCTACCATCTGTCTCCCAACAGCTGTTCCAGTGAGTCCCCTCCCCCAATCTTCTCTGAGCCTTCAGGGTTCATGCGACCTGGCCATTTAGCCCATGGTGTGCAAAAAAGTGCCGCTCAGAGGTAAAACAACCCAACCCAACCCAACTCATCAACAGCTCGAATGAAAGAGTTCATCTCATCAATATCATTTGCCAAAAGGACTAAATCATCAGCATAATCTAACTCAGAAATTTTCGTATCTCCAGTCCATTTAAGGCCAAAATCTTTCCCTTGAAGTGAATTTCGCATAACATAATCAATAACCAAGCTAAAGAGAAAAGGAGACAAAATGCACACTTGTCGAACAGCATTTGCTACAAGCCTTACCAACTCTCACACGCGACTCAGTGTTATTATAGAGAGATTTCAATATGTTAACTAATTTGTCTGGTATACTACATTATCTCACAATCAACCACAAATTATGACGATCAACAGAGTCGAAAGCCTTTTTCAAATCAACAAAGCTAGCAACCAAAGGTTTCTGAAACTCTAAACATTTCTCAAGAATCTGCCTAAGTGAAAGTATCGGATCCACACATCCCCTACCACTTCTGAATCCACATTGCTCATCACGCAATTGACTGTCAACAAGATTCTTAATTCTATTAAGCACAATCATGGAAAGAACTTTACCTGGAACAGAGAGTAGGCTGATACCCCTATAGTTATCACAAGAATTGCGATCACCTTTTTTAAAAATAGGGATAACAATAGCTCTGGTAAAATCCTTAGGAACCATGCCTTTATCATAAAAGATATTCAAAATTTCAGTCATCCAAGTGGTAACCGAAAGATTCCCAGCTCTAAGCATTCCTGTAGTAATTTCATCTATCTCTGGAGATTTATGAAGTTTCAGTTTAGAAACAGTCAAAATAACTTCAGATTGTGTTATAGGACCAACATTAAAGCCACCAATGCATCTATCATCATTGCAAACAATCGGAGTAGAAATAACCACATTGTTTAGAACATCACTAATGCTCAGCCCACGTAGCCATGACAGAATCCTCACCTTCTATAACCTTACCTTGTTTATCCTCCAATCCCTGTATACCTGTCCGTTTTCTACCACACAAAACATTAACTATCTGGTACAGCTCTCTGCTGTTGTGCTGTCTAACTGCTTCCTCGACTTTGTCAGCCAAACCATCAAGCCAAAGATTCTTAGCAGCTAACTGATCTTTTACACGTTTATTAAGTTCTCTGTACAATATTAAGATTTTACATTTTGGTATTTTTTGTCTTCTACTATTGGCTTTGGTAATTTTACGCTTATGGCGTCATCTCCTTGAACTTTATATACATATAATAGAGCAGTGGTTCTCAAAACCTTTTATGCCTCACGTACCTCCCGGAAATGTGTATGTTACTGGCGTACCCCATGTATAGATACAGAAAAATATAGTTATACTATAACCATGGGAATAAACTAAAACATATATATATACACACCTTCTTTATTGTAAAATTTTCAATCAAAATATCATTACCAGATTTATTCCGGATATCGGAGCAATCTTCCGATGTCTGTCGTTTTTAAAAAGTTCGGTAATATATGGTCAGTGACCTAGTTGTTTATACGAAAGTTGTTAAAGCTAAAACTAATTCGTGACGGAAATGCAAATTACGAAACAAAAGGCGTATCCGGTTTAACGATTCGAAAAGCATTGTTCTGTCATCGATTCTTTAGCATAGGATGCAGTAACGTTCACTTCAGTGAACTCTCATTACGACGGATGTTATGCAAATATGCCTTTACAGAAACCATCGCTGTTCGCCTTTCTAACCGATATAACAATGGGATGTTTAACGTAAAGTTTTTTTTTTTCAATTTAAAACCTACCGGTTTGGTTTTATAGAAAATAAATATATATATATAAAAAGTTTTTAAAATTTTTTGATTTTTTTTCTTACTCCTGTTACCTAAAAAAATCCATAAAAACTATTTCGCCTTAATAATGAATTGTATAAAACACAGAGATGACGTCAGAAACGCGGTTTCGGCTGCTTGCAGAGATAATTCCTATGGTATGCATGTATCGAAAAAGCATTTCTAATGTGTCATGTACGCCATACAAGAAAAATATATATCGAAAGAAAAATTCATATTCCAATATTCATCTCAATACATTTTTTCTCCTGAGGTGAATCGCAACACGTAGGTCAATGATCAAAAACTCGGAAACATTTCCGTAATACCTGAGTAGCAAAATAACAGAACCACCTCAAGAACTTATACAATATCATTTGCATTTGACATCTGTAACGCCTACACAAGATATCTCTAATCTCGATTATAAATCTCGTTAAAATTACCCCACCAATCACTCTAATTCGTAATATTTATTGACATAGTCTACCTTTACCATAAACAGCATTTTTTTAAACACATGAAACGTTGAGGAAAACGTTTATGATGCCATGCCATTCCATTCCTAATTTTCTATCTTATTATACCATGACGTGCACATAAGAATTAATTTTGATTTGTCAGCCACAACAGAAATATTAATCTTGATATTATTATTCGAAAGAAAAAAAAAGAGTTTTTAGCGAAAATGAATTTCCAAATACCGGAATTTTCAAAGCTTTAACGATGGGTAATCATATGATTGGCTGCTACCAACTAAAAAGCCCTGCAATATCGCAGTCCATCACTAGAATCTCACCCGAAATATATTTAATAAAAAATTGTTTATTCCCCCTTCCACTGTGGATGGTAGTAGTGGAAGACAAATCATCCCGTGGATTTCTCATTACACAGAAAAAATAGCTTGCAATACGAAACTTCCAACTTTTTACTACGGCTTCGCAATGTTTCGTCTGTACCTCTACGTACCTTACGTAAGCATTTTCAATTTTCTCTAGAAAAATATTTATTACGTAACAGGTACATCGAAATATTTCACTTTGCAGATATTTGTTCCACTAAAGTAGCAATATTATGATTTACGAAAGCATTTGTGAAACTTGAATATGCATCTAATATACAAAATGTACTGGCAACACAAGGAAAGGGTACTGCTGACGTCATCTCGGTGTTTTTGCTACTTTATTATTAACCCGTATTCACATGGCAAAACTAATCTTAGCGACTTGACTTATTTCTCATTTGTCATTTGTCACCACTCTATTTTGACTTGCACTTTGATACGCGATAAGTAACATTATTTCCCGCCGTCCGTTGCCGAGTGCTTAGCACGCTTCGCTACTGATGAACTTCGAGCATACAGTTCTGCGTTATATTTCTGCTCAGGTCCCCTTCATCCTCAGCAGTCCTCCTAGTCTGGGGTATTAAATTGACACGCTCGTGTCACCTCTATAGAAAGCACCTACTTCAGTAAGTATTTAATAATAAAATAACTATAAAAATAAGGTCGATTACGTACACAGGAATGGATTTCCACTACTTAACCAATATTTATTTTTTCTTTCCCGAATATATTCACTACAAGAACGTGTCCTGACTCTTCGAATAGTTTGAAATGCTAAACTTTATCCTCTATTAATATGAACATCCCTTATTTGTTCATAGGCATTTGCGTTTCTTATTTTGCAAAAAAAATTAAAATCCTACTGAGAAGTTTATTCAGGTGGAATCTAGCATTTGGGAAATTTTCCTTCTCCTACGAAAAATGCTACACATTTTAATTTGAAATAAAGAATGATACGATGTTAAATCACTGTTTTCATCCTTTCCATGGCACATCAATACATTATAGTGCACTGCGCTTTTGTCAGTCCCGCTTCCCAAGTAATTCCCTTGATAATCCGAATTCGCAGGTTCAGTCAGCCTCGATAGGGCGTCCACATTTCGGTGGGAACCACCTCTCCTATAATGCACTGTTGCATCATGCTCATTAATGACAAAGGACAATCCCTGCTATTTGCTGCTCAATGTTGCGACAGCTATGAGGTACCGAAGCAGGTTATGGTCTGAAGAAATCTCCACCTGGGATCCATATAACCAGGTCAAAAACTTTTCTATCCCCCCTCACACACCATATCCCAACCACACACTCACAACCACCGCCACCACATTTTTCTAGCCCCATTACACTGGCAACCACCCCACATTTCTTCTGGGTTGGGTTGTTTTACCTCTGAGCGGCACTTTTGTGCACACCATGGGCTAAATGGCCACGTCACATGGACCCCGAAGGCTCAGAGAATGTTGGGGGAGGGGTTGGGTTGTTTCACCTCTGAGCGGCACTTTTTTGCACACCATGGGCTAAATGGCCACGTCACAAGGACCCCGAAGGCTCAGAGAAGGTTGGGGGAGGGGACCCACTGGAACAGCTGTTGGGAGACAGATGGTAGCCTTCCGTCAAGGCCATCCAGCCTGTTCTTTAACGTGCACAGGGTATGGCTCTCCCACACACAGCGGGAGACGGCTTAACCCCATCCGACGGACGGCGGCCTTTCCAAGCACATCGGTGTCCCCTACTGACCGTGGGCAGGGAATTTTGCGGAGATAAAGGTCAACGCTGACCCAGCTGGGACTCGAACCTGGGAACTATAGATTACGAGCCTGGCGCGCTACCGACTGAGCCACCCCCACATTTCTGCTGGGTTCCATGAGCTTCTTCGAAACAAAGGCGATGGGATGTTCTTGTCCCTGGGATTCAATCTGGGAGAGACATGCGCAGACCGCAATCCCAGATGCATTTCGATGCAGAACATAAGGTAACGCAAGATCAGGCGTGTTGCATTCTGTTGCCTCGCAGACCCCACCCCCCTCAGTGCATCGAATGCCTTATCTGCTTGTATGCACCATTTCAACTGTGCAGGTGCCTGCCCCCCGATAGGGAACCATCTTTACGTAGTGTGTGGGTGGGGGGGGGGGGGCTTGCGGTCCCACTAAGGTCGAAGGCTCTGCTTACGAGTTTGGCCCTGGTTGGACAGGCTAAGATCTCGAGATCGAAGCTCTGCTGAACGGTATGGGACCCGATTGGACAGGCTAAGACCTCCATCTCAGAGGAGTCGTTAGGGGCCCTGCTGACTGTCCTGATTCGTCAGGTCGGACAAGGCCAAAAATTTCGGGCCCCACTAAGAGTTCCCACCACGAGAGCCGAGGCAACTTGGATCTATATATCCTTGTTTGTGGCTAACCGGGGCACAGATTAAATTTAGGTTTTAACCGATGGATGAGCTTTACTTCTATAGCACTGCTCGCCATTAGGTAGTTGGGGATGGACTGTATCTATATGGTACTGTCTTGCCCCTGACCGTAGTTAATGGGGAATATGGCATTTCCCTGTACTGGTAGTGCTTCAGGCGGAACTGGTGGGTCTTGTCTCATATATATATTTACCTGTGCAGGTGCCTGCTTCAGAGTCACGTCTGTGAGTGGATTTGCAATTGCTACATACTGATCTAGGTTTTGTCGGTAATATCCGAAGAGTCCTAATATGCTCTTCAGTTCCTTCTTCATTCGAGGAGCCTTCATCTTTCTGATGACCTCTATTGTTGCATGGTGGGGCCGATGCCTAACGGAACCAACAATATGACTAAAATATTTGGTTTCGCTCCTCCCCCAAGTACACTTTGCCAGGTTGATTGTGAAATACTTGACATTGATATCCCTAAGATCTGCTCCAGGATGTTCAGATGATCCTCCCATCTGTTCGAAAGAGAAAGCTATATCATCTAGATATGCACAGAAATAATCAGCAACGGTGGCGTAATTATGATATTCACAATTATCTGGAAAATGCCCCAGAGTTCTTCAGCCCTAAGTGAAGCACTTCCCACTGGTACAGCCCTCGGTGGGTCACGAATGCTGTGTAACCTTTACTACATGGGCTGATTGGTATTTGCCAATATCCCTTTAGCATATCCAGAGTTGTTATATAGCTCGTCCGTTCCACCTCTTACAGCAACTCTATTTGGTTTGCCACCCAATGAAGGCATTGAGGCTGTGAAAGATGATGCCTAACCTCACTGCACAGTCTCTTTTCATTGAGGCTGTGAAAGATGATGCATAACCTCACTGCACAGTCTCTATTCATTGAGGCTGTGAAAGATGATGCATAACCTCACTGCACAGTCTCTATTCATTGAGGCTGTGAAAGATGATGCATAACCTCACTGCACAGTCTCTTTCATTGAGGCTGTGAAAGATGATGCATAACCTCACTGCACAGTCTCTTTTCGCCACAAACACAACTGGGTGCGTAAACTCACTGTTGAAGTGCATAATCAATCCCTTCAGTCTCCCACCTGACGGTCAACTTCATCGCGTAGTGCAATGGGAACCATATAATGATGTGCTTACTTGACAAATAGTGGAACCCTGAGCTTAAAGAACACCCTGAATGGCATTGAAGGGAAACTACCGTCCATTTACTAGCAGTTATCCAGTGGTTCCCCCCATCAGGGTCGTTGTGACCTGGCCACTTAGCCCATTGTATGCAAAAAGGTTCTACTCATAGGTAAAACAACCCAAATTAACTTATATTCCCATTCACATGTAAGAGATCAAAAAGGATTTCAGCAAAAACGGTGTTTTCAGATTGTTTTTGTCTTAATTTATGGAAACCAGGGTAAAATACGTACAATCAAAAAACTTTGCTTAGCATTCTGTTTTTGTAACTTTTTATGGCAAAATATCTAATTTCACTTACCTCTTATGATTACCTGTATTCGTACCTTACACTATTATATATTCATCTGTTTCAACTTTCTACCAGGAACCAACAGGGAATTCCTCTTTCTGTGAAGAAGAATTGAAATGAGAAAAGGAACAAATTGCTACTGGGTTGGGTTGGGTTGTTTTACCTCTGAGCGGCACCTTTTTTGCACACAATGGGCTAAATGGCCAGGTCACAAGGACCCCGAAGGCTCAGAGAAGGTTGGAGAGGGGACCCACTGGGACAGCTGTTGGGAGACAGATGGAAGCCTCCCGTCAAGGCCATCCAGCGTGTTCTTTAATGTGCGCAGGGTATGGCTCTCCCACACACGGGGCCACGGCTTAACGTCCCATCCGACGGACGGCGGCCTTTCCAAGCCCATCAGTGTCCCCTACTGACCATGGGCAGGGCGGGGAATTTTGCGGAGATAAATCTCAACGCTGACCCAGCTGGGACTCGAACCTGGGAACTGCAGATTACGAGCCTGGCGCGCTACCGACTGAGCCACCCCCGCCCCAAATTGCTACTGAAAACCTTTGTTTCGTCAAAGATGATTCAATTGTTTACATTTATTGTAAAATATGTAATAATCTGCAATGAAATAATTAATGTTCTACCTAATTAAGAAGTGTCTTTTATGATTCACTTATTGATGCGATGACTGAAAGAATGAATTTATTGAAATATATTGCATAAATTGACTATTTGAGATTTTCCGTCCATTAGAGATTTACAAAGAGAAATTGAATCTTTCTCTTCAGAAATTGACATAAAAGATTACGATATGATCATCAAACTGTAGCCTGTAAATTGATTTCCAGTGAAATATACAAGCCTTTTCAAAAAATCTTTTCATCTTAAGGTAAATTATGATATATTGGAATCTCCGTAAAATCGCAATTCCAAAGGGTACGTAAACAGAAAATAATGGGAAGATGTCAATAGATTTTTCCGAACTTTTTAACGATTACTTATTATGAAATGGAGACTCTGGATGTCCTGAGGGGCGGTGGTGGCTCAGTCGGTAGCGCGCCACGCTCGTAAGCTGTAGTTCCCAGGTTCGAGTTCCAGCTGGGTCAGCGTTGACATTTATCTCCGCAAAATTCCCTGCCCACGGTCAGTAGGGGACACCGATGGGCTTGGAAAGGCCGCCGTCCGTCGGATGGGACGTTAAGCCGTGGCCCCGTGTGTGGGAGAGTCATACCCTGTACACGTTAACGAACACACTAGATGGCTTTGACGGGAAGCTACCATCTGTCTCCCAACAGCTGCTCCAGTGGGTCCCCTCCCCCAACCTTCTCTGAGCCTTCGGGGTCCTTGTGACCTGGCCATTTAGCCCATGGTGTGCAAAAAAGTGCCGCTCAGAAGTAAAACAACCCAACCCAACAACCCTGGGTGTCCTGAATATGTAACTGGAGCTCTGCGGTTGAGCTTATTGTGCACAAGGACAACACAGAAGATCATTTTCCATATATTCGGGAAAAGAAATATATAAACCCCAAATGCAAAGGAATACTGAGGAATTAAATCGTCAGCGTTATCAATAGGTCTTTCATTTTTTGTGCGTTCCCTTTTGTGCGTCAATAGGTCACACGTTTGTGCACTATCAATTCGTCAGTTGGACGTTATTAACATGAGACTATATTACTGCTGGGAGAAAGATGGTAGCCTCCCGTCAAGGCCATCCACAGTGTTGTTTAATATTGGGTTGTTTTACCTCTGAGAGGCACTTTTTCTGCACACAATGGGCTAAATGGCCAGGTCACAAAGGCCCCGAAGACTCAGAGAATGTTGAGGGAGGGGTCGCAATTGAACAGCTGTTGGGAGACAGATGTTACAGTCGATCAAAAAAGTATCCGAACACTATATTTGATTACAGAATTCAGAAAGTAATATCTTTCAACGAATATTTTTATCTCTTCTTTCAACAGCCATACCTTGGCTCTCCCACACACGGGGCCACGGCTTTACGTTCCATCCGATGGATGGCGGCCAAGCCAATCGGTGTTCCCTACTGACCATGAGCAGAGACGTGGAGGGGGGATAAGAATTATGGGTAAAGTGGTGATCTGAAGTGATTTTCGCAGTAAGAAGAAAGGAGCTCGAACGCTCTTGTCTCGACGAGAGACCGAGGGCAAATTGCCTTTGTATCTGCGCGCACGTACATGCCGAATATACAGAAGAACGTTTAGGAGAGGGTGGTCACAGGTAGTGCTACCCCTTTGATTACCGGGACTCATCGCAAGGCCTCTGGTATTTGAGTGAAAAACTGCTTGCTATCCGGTAGTGGTTCCTAACTGGGTCTTAAAACCATCACACGGCCCTCCGATGGCTTATGCAGTGCGGGAAAAACTGCCTGTTGCCTGAACTTCCTGATAATCTCAGCGAATGTCATTTTCAAACTAAATCACTTTTCCACTAAAATAATCGGTGAATGTCAACTTAAATCAAATCATTTTAGCACTAAAATATCAGCTATAAACCAAATCATTTTACCACTAAAATATCAGCGAAATATAAGCTATAGCCCTAACCATTTTACCACAAATATCAGCAAAAGGTCAACTATAAACGAAATCATTTTACCGCTAAAGTAATCGGTGAATATCAACTGTAAATCAAAACATTTTGGCACTGAAATATCAGCTATAAACCATTTCGTTTTACCACTAAAATATCAGCGAATGTCAACTATAAACCAAATAATTTTATCATTCAGATATCACTGAGATTTCAACTGTAAAACCAAATCGCTCACCTATTAAAATTTTCAAAATTCCATTTACTTGGGAGTTCTTGAAAGCGACGATGAAATTCTGATCGAAATGATTTTCACAAAACATCACTTCACACAAAAGTATATTTTCCAATGCCGGAGCGATAGCAGCTGTTGCAACCAAGCACACAGTACATTTCGAGTCCAGTCGTGATGGTTAGGACTAACAAAGAACTATCACAAAGTGGCTCACACAAAAATTATGTACGCAAAATATCTACAATCACACCTGAGGACGTTAAACGCTCTAATAAATAACAATTCACTTTGTATTCACCTCAAAAACGTGTAATATATATCGACTACAAAAGTTAAAATGTTCAAAACGCTGCCACAGCGCTACATCGTGGCCAGCGAGAACACGTGAGACGAAAGGCTCACGTGACTGCTCAGGCTCTTTTTTTCGAGCGTCACAGTCACGTGACATCTGACCTTTCCGTAGAGAGGGCTTTGTATCATATCTCTTAAACCCATTGATCAATGCAGCAAATTCAGGATCCATAATCAAGCTCAGAGCCATAAGTCCGTTCAGGTTCGTATATATGGTCAGCACCAGGACCCTGTGTGGTTGACCACTCCTCAGCAACGTAGGAAAAAAAAGAAAAGTAGCCATAGTTGTCCAGATCAGAAAGCCACACTAATCTGTTTGCCCTCCGCTTCCGTTCACTTCCAAAAGAAAGTATCGCTTTTGAAAGGTACTAACGGCCTGCACCACGAGAAGGCGGGGTCGGCTGTATTTACCTATCAAATTATAAATATATTACAAGAGAAAAGTGAATTAATTTAAAATGGATTAGGATTTTATATCTTAGTAAAATTGTATTTTTATTCACAAAGCGTTTGATAAACATGATCAGCTATAAAATTCAAAAATAATTTAACAATTAACGAAACGTGCAGTCGCTCAAATATATATCCGAACACTATGGTTGATTACAGAATTCACAAAAAATATCTGGCAACGATTTTTTTACAAATTAGTGATCTGGCAACCTTCGTCTGCAGTACACGCAGGTTGCTAGATTACTAATTTCTAAAAAAAATCGTTGCCAGATCACTAATTTCTAAAAAACCTTTCCAGATATTTTTCTGAATTCTGTAATTAACCGTAGTGTTGGGATATTTTTTTAAGCGACTGTTCACCAAATAAATTTTTAACTGCTCAGAGTGTCATAGGGTTTAAAACGTTTCGCCTTACTCCCCCCCCCCTAAAAATAAAATACAAAAACCTTTGTACCGTTATACCATATACTCAGAATAACGAGTTACATGTTGACTTACAGCTTGTGAATAAACTTCGTTTGAGGGAGAACTTAACAATATTTACCCCGTTTCAAATCTCTGTAAAGAGAGCAGATAGAGTCACAACTTTATTATTATTATAACCTATCAGTGCTGTTTGTCCATGGTATTAATAACATAAGAAATATCTCAGTGTTCTAGACCAATGCTTCCCAAAGTGGGCGATACTGCCCCCTGGTGGCGCTGGAACGATCCAGGGGGTCGGTAGTAGCCTCGGGTGCAATTGAGGGGTGGTAGAAGCATAAAGAAAGAAGGGAAGATAAGAAAATTTTGAAAAACCGTTCGTACATGTTTCATCTGTTGTGTAACATAGAGTAAAAGTCGTAGTGATGACTTTATTTTCCAAATAAACACCTAAAATTATCCTTCGTTATCTTAATTTTCTGTGTGTAATGCGAATGTTACTATGGTTGATTTTAATAAATAATTTTATAAGTTCAAGCTTCAAGGTGTCTTATTTACAACAACATCTTTCTTTACCATGTTGTGGGACGTAGGTAGAAATATAGATACATAAAAGAACGCAAATTTGTCACTGAATCTTTCTGTTTGTTCGCTTAAAGAAGGTAGATTTCCAGGGGGGCGCTCAGTAATTTTTTTTTTTTTGAAAAGTGGGCAGTAGGACAAATAAATTTGGGAACCTCTGATCTAGAGACAGCTGCGCTGTAGACAGCAGCCCCAGCTGCAGATGGCCAGGTGACCTGATGACCTTGAGCACCACTCTGGTCATCTGCTACGTTACTTGTTAGGTAAACAAGTGTCTTCGGCTATGTCAAACCCACACGTCGTTAGAATAATTGACACTAATAATTACGACAAGAGTTACGCGCTATGTTCGTTCAAAGCTTTTGCACAGTCGTTAAGATAGGAGTTCTCAACGTGGGTGGGGTACGCGGTAAAATAATTTGGGGTACGCCGTGAGAGATCAAAAGTCGCTAGATCTAGGAATAAAGTCACTAAGTTGGCAAAACTGCTGTGCAAAAATGTCATTTTTTGTGTATATCGATATATTAAATTTATCAGTACAAAATTTAATGTGCTTGTATATATATGTTTTATTTTATTTACATTGTTATACTATAACTATAGTTTTATCTATCTATACAAGGGGAACGCCAGTTACATACACATTTCCAGGGGGTACGTGAAGCATAAAAGATTTAGAACCAGTGATATATATGTTTTATTTAATTCCCATTGTTATACTATAACTATAGTTTTATCTATCTATACAAGGGGTACGCCAGGTACATACACATTTGCAGGAGGTACGTGAAGCATAAGAGGTTGAGAACCACTGATATATATGCTTTATTTAATTCCCACTGTTATACTATAACTATAGTTTTATCTATCTATACAAGGGGTACGCCAGTTACATACACATTTCCAGGGGGTACGTGAAGCATAAAAGATTGAGAACCAGTGATATATATGTTTTATTTAATTCCCATTGTTATACTATAACTATAGTTTTATCTATCTATACAAGGGGTACGCCAGTTACATACACATTTGCAGGAGGTACGTGAAGCATAAGAGGTTGAGAACCACTGATATATATGTTTTATTTAATTCCCACTGTTATACTATAACTATAGTTTTATCTATCTATACAAGGGGTACGCCAGTTACATACACACTTCCAGGGGGTACGTGAAGCATAAAAGGTTGAGAACCAGTGATATATATGTTTTATTTAATTCCCATTGTTATACTATAACTATAGTTTTATATATCTATACAAGGGGTACGCCAGTTACATACACATTTCCAGGGGGTACGTGAAGCATAAAAGATTGAGAACCAGTGATATATATGTTTTATTTAATTCCCATTGTTATATTATAACTATAGTTTTATCTATCTATACAAGGGGTACGCCAGTTACATACACATTTGCAGGAGGTACATGAGGTCCCCTGTGATGATGCATAGAACCGGCCAGGCCTAGCACCTAATGTCCAACCCCGCCTTCTCGTGGTGCGGACCGTTAGTAACTTTCAAAAGAGATACTCTCTTGTGGAAGTGAACGGAAGGGGAGGGCTGCCAGATTAGTGTGGCCTACTGATCTGGACAACTATGGCTACTTTTCTTTTTTTTCTACCCTGCTGAGGAGTGGTCAACCACACAGGGTCCTGGTGCTGACCATATAAACCTACTGGACTGGACAGATATATGGCTCTGAGCTTGATTATGGATCCTGATTTTGCTGCACTGGTGGGCTTCTGTGGAGGGAAAATCTTCCGCTGTGTTTTCTTTTTGTTTGTGGGTTGACAGCCCCAAGTGAATAGATCCACAGGATATGTTTATCAGCTGGTGGATAATCCTGAGCAGAAGTCATCGCAGGCACCTGAACTCTTTGCTTCTATTGGCATCGTCAAATTCTACATTGGAGGAAGTCTTCCAGTGTAGATGGCTTCAGCCTTTAGTAGTGGGGGAACGGGTCTTTGCCCCATGTCTGCGATTAGGGGGCTGTTTGATATTGTCGGCATTCCCTCTCTCAATAAACATAGTTTCTTTAAACATCCCACTAACCATTTTCTCTCCATAGGTAGTTGGAATGTGAGGACTCTGCACAGAGCTTTTTCTCTTGATGTCCTCACACAAGAATTCCACCGTTATAATTTAGAAATTCTCGGCTTGCAAGAGACCAGATGGACAGATAAAGGTCAGATTCTTAAAAATAATCTTAAATTTCTCTTTTCAGGGAGGGACGACAAAAAGCATCACCAAGGCGTGGGTCTGCTTCTCAGCAGACACGCTAGTGATGCTCTTCTAGGATATGAGTGCATTAATGAAAGGTTTCTTACAGCAAAATTTCAGACAAGCGTTAAAGACTTGAATGTTATCTGCTGTTATGCCCCCACTGATGATGCCGATGAGGATGAGAAGGATAGGTTTTATGAACAACTTCAGGATATTTTGAATTCTGTCAAGAAAGGAGATATTACCCTTGTTCTTGGTGACTTCAATGCCAAAGTTGGTACTGACTCTGACCTTTGGGGAGGAGTAATAGGCCCTTTTGGTATTGGTAGCTGCAATAGCAATGGGCAACGTCTCCTACAGGTAAGTAAACTCAATGGATTCAGAATAACTAACACTTATTACAAACACCGCGACATACATAAGTACACATGGGTTTCACCTGATGGGCTGCATAAGAATATGATTGATTACATATTAATTAACAGCAAATGGACTAGTTCTGTTAGGAATACCAGGGCATATAGGGGAGCTGAAATTGGATCTGACCATTACCTTGTTAAAAGTGTGTTGCAACTTAAACTTAAAAAGTGTTGTGCTAGGGTTAAAAAATTTACTTTTAATACTGAAGCTCTGAAAGATCCAGTTATAGCCAAAGCTTACCATGATAGGTTACTTAGTCATTATGACAGTCATGGTTTGCTTACTACTGAAGTTGAGGAAGAATGGGATCATTTTAAACAGGCTTTTTTGGACACTAACAGTACTCTTTTAGGAAAAAAGGAGCAGAAGAGGCAAAATTATCTGAGTGATAAGGCACTTGAGCTTATTTCGGAAAGAAAGAACTGCAGGAATGCCCTTAATCAATACCCTACTAGTCCTAATAGAAAGCATTACAGAGACCTTAATAAACTTGTAAAGGATCAGTTAGCTGCTGATAAAAATTTTTGGCTTGATGGTTTGGCTGACAAAGCTGAGGAAGCAGTTAGACAGCACAACAGCAGAGAGCTGTACCAGATAGTTAATGTTTTGTGTGGTAGAAAACGGACAGGCATACAAGGATTGAAGGATAAACAAGGTAAGGTTATAGAAGGGGAGGATTCTGTCATGGCTAGGTGGGCTGAGCATTTCAGTGATGTTCTAAACAATGTAGTTAGTTCTACTCCCATTGTTTGCAATGATGATAGATGCATTGGTGGCTTTAATGTTGGCCCTATAACACAATCTGAAGTTAGTTTGGCTGTTTCTAAACTTAAACTTCATAAATCCCCAGGGGTAGATGAAATTACTACGGAAATGCTTAGAGCTGGGAATGTTTCGGTTACCACTTGGATGACTGAAATTCTGAATCTCTTTTATGATAAAGGCATGGTTCCTAAGGATTTTACCAGAGCTATTGTTATCCCTATTTTCAAAAAAGGTGATCGCAGTTCTTGTGATAACTATAGGGGTATCAGCCTACTCTCTGTTCCAGGTAAAGTTCTTTCCATGATTGTGCTTAATAGAATTAAGAATCTGGTTGACAGGCAATTGCGTGATGAGCAATGTGGATTCAGAGTGGTAGGGGATGTGTAGATCAGATATTTTCACTTAGGCAGATTCTTGAGAAATGTTTAGAGTTTCAGAAACCTTTGGTTGCTAGCTTTGTTGATTTCAAAAAGGCTTTCGACTCTGTTGATCGTCATAATTTGTGGTTGATTGTGACATCATATGGTATACCAGACTAGTTAGTTAACATTATGAAAGCTCTCTATAATAACACTGAGTCGTGTGTGAGAGTTGGTAAGGCTTGTAGCAATTGGTTTAGCATTACTTCTGGTGTTCGACAAGGGTGCATTTTGTCTCCTTTTCTCTTTAGCTTGGTTATTGATTATGTTATGCGAAATTCACTTCAAGGGAAAGATTTTGGCCTTAAATGGGCTGGAGATAGGAAAATTTCTGATTTAGATTATGCTGATGATTTAGCCCTTCTGGCAAATGAAGTTGATGAGATGAACTCTTTCATTCGAGCCGTTGATGAGACTGGTAGTAGAGTAGGTTTGGTTATAAACAGAGAGAAAACTAAAGTGATGAAAATTGGTCAGGCAGGCTGTGATTCAGTTAATCTGAATGGTTGCAGTCTTGAGCAGGTGTCACAGTTTAATTATCTTGGGAGCTATGTAACAGATAATGGTGATGTGCGGCATGAGATTAACAGACGAATAGGGATTGCTGCTGGGACTTTTAAGAATCTATGGAGAGTGTGGAGAAATAGGCGTATACACCTAAAGACTAAAATTAGACTGTATAATAGTTTGGTTCTTTCTAGGGTTAGTTATGGTAGTGAAACTTGGACACTTTGTAAACAAGATAACAGGAAACTAGATGCTTTTGATTCCAGATGCTTACGCAGTATCTTGGGCATTAGGTGGTTCAACTTTGTAACTAATGATGAGGTTAGGCAAAGGAGTTTGCAACCTCCTTTAAGCAGCATATTGTGCAGAGAGAGACTCCGTTGGTTTGGCCATGTTGCCCGTATGAATAATTATAGATTGGCGAATAGGGTTATGAACAGTGTGGCTAAAGGCCTCAGAAAGAAGGGGAGACCTAGGATGCGGTGGGCAGACAATGTCAAACAGGACCTTGTTAGAATTGGTGTGCAGTGGCCAGATGCAGTAGATGTAGCTCAGGATAGACTTGCTTGGAGAACTAAATTGCACGGTCTGGTTGGACCTCCGTAGCCCATGGCTGCTTGAGGATGATGATGATGATGATGACATGAAGCATAAGAGGTTGAGAACCACTGATATATATGTTTTATTTAATTCCCACTGTTATACTATAACTATAGTTTTATCTATCTATACAAGGGGTACACCAGTTACATACACATTTCCAGGGGGTACGTGAAGCATAAAAGATTGAGAACCAGTGATATATATGTTTTATTTAATTCCCATTGTTATACTATAAGTATAGTTTTATCTATCTATACAAGGGGTACGCCAGTTACATACACATTTCCAGGGGGTACGTGAAGCATAAAAGGTTCAAAACCACTGATATATATGTTTTATTTAATTCCCATTGTTATACTATAACTATAGTTTTATCTATCTATACAAGGGGTATGCCAATTACATACACATTTGCAGGAGGTACGTGAAGCATAAGAGGTTGAGAACCACTGATATATATATTTTATTTAATTCCCATTGTTATAATATTACTATAGTTTTATCTATCTATACAAGGGGTACGCCAGTTACATACACATTTGCAGGAGGTACGTGAAGTATAAGAGGTTGAGAACCACTGATATATATGTTTTATTTAATTCCCATTGTTATACTATAACTATAGTTTTATCTATCTATACAAGGGGTACGCCAGTTACATACACACTTCCAGGGGGTACGTGAAGCATAAAAGATTGAGAACCAGTGATATATATGTTTTATTTAATTCCCATTGTTATACTATAACTATAGTTTTATCTATCTATACAAGGGGTACGCCAGTTACATACACATTTGCAGGAGGTACATGAAGCATAAGAGGTTGAGAACCACTGATATATATGTTTTATTTAATTCCCACTGTTATACTATAACTATAGTTTTATCTATCTATACAAGGGGTACGCCAGTTACATACACACTTCCAGGGGGTACGTGAAGCATAAAAGATTGAGAACCAGTGATATATATGTTTTACTTAATTCCCATTGTTATACTATAACTATAGTTTTATCTATCTATACAAGGGGTACGCCAGTTACATACACATTTCCAGGGGGTACGTGAAGCATAAAAGATTGAGAACCAGTGATATATATGTTTTATTTAATTCCCATTGTTATACTATAACTATAGTTTTATCTATCTATACAAGGGGTACGCCAGTTACATACACATTTGCAGGAGGTACGTGAAGCATAATAGGTTGAGAACCACTGATATATATGTTTTATTTAATTCCCATTGTTATACTATAACTATAGTTTTATCTATCTATACAAGGGGTACGCCAGTTACATACACATTTGCAGGAGGTACGTGAAGCATAAGAGGTTGAGAACCACTGATATATATGTTTTATTTAATTCCCACTGTTATACTATAACTATAGTTTTATCTATCTATACAAGGGGTACGCCAGTTACATACACATTTGCAGGAGGTACGTGAAGCATAAGAGGTTGAGAACCACTGATATATATGTTTTATTTAATTCCCATTGTTATACTATAACTATAGTTTTATCTATCTATACAAGGGGTACGGAAAGTTACATACACATTTGCAGGAGGTACGTGAAGCATAAGACGTTGAGAAACACTGATATATATGTTTTATTTAATTCCCATTGTTATACTATAACTATAGTTTTATCTATCTATACAAGGGGTACACCAGTTGCATACACATTTGCAGGAGGTACGTGAAGCATAAGAGGTTGAGAACCACTGATATATATGTTTTATTTAATTCCCATTGTTGTACTATAACTATAGATTTATCTATCTATACAAGAGGTACGCCAGTTACATACACACTTCCAGGGAGTACGTGAAGCATAAAAGATTGAGAACCAGTGATATATATGTTTTATTTAATTCCCATTGTTGTACTATAACTATAGTTTTATCTATCTATACAAGGGGTACGCCAGTTACATACACATTTGCTGGAGGTACGTGAAGCATAAGAGGTTGAGAACCACTGATATATATGTTTTATTTAATTCCCACTGTTATACTATAACTATAGTTTTATCTATCTATACAAGGGGTACGCCAGTTACATACACATTTGCAGGAGGTACGTGAAGCATAAGAGGTTGAGAACCACTGATATATATGTTTTATTTAATTCCCATTGTTATACTATAACTATAGTTTTATCTATCTATACAAGGGGTACGCCAGTTACATACACATTTGCAGGAGGTACGTGAAGCATAAGAGGTTGAGAACCACTGATATATATGTTTTACTTAATTCCCATTGTTATACTATAACTATAGTTTTATCTATCTATACAAGGGGTACGCCAGTTACATACACATTTGCAGGAGGTACGTGAAGCATAAGAGGTTGATAACCACTGATATATATGTTTTATTTAATTCCCACTGTTATACTATAACTATAGTTTTATCTATCTATACAAGGGGTACGCCAGTTACATACACATTTGCAGGAGGTACGTGAAGCATAAGAGGTTGAGAACCACTGATATATATGTTTTATTTAATTCCCATTGTTATGCTATAACTATAGTTTTATCTATCTATACAAGGGGTACGCCAGTTACATACACACTTCCAGGGGGTACGTGAAGCATAAAAGATTGAGAACCAGCGATATATATGTTTTATTTAATTCCCATTGTTATACTATAACTATAGTTTTATCTATCTATACTAGGGGTACGCCAGTTACATACACATTTGCAGGAGGTACGTGAAGCATAAGAGGTTGAGAACCACTGATATATATGTTTTATTTAATTACCATTGTTATACTATAAGTATAGTTTTATCTATCTATACAAGGGGTACGCCAGTTACATACACATTTGCAGGAGGTACGTGAAGCATAAGATGTTGAGAACCACTGATATATATGTTTTATTTAATTCCCATTGTTATACTATAACTATAGTTTTATCTATCTATACAAGGGATACGCCAGCTACATACACACTTCCAGGGGGTAAGTGAAGCATAAAAGATTGAGAACCAGTGATATATATGTTTTATTTAATTCCCATTGTTATACTATAACTATAGTTTTATCTATCTATACAAGGGGTACGCCAGTTACATACACATTTGCAGGAGGTACGTGAAGCATAAGAGGTTGAGAACCACTGATATATATGTTTTATTTAATTCCCATTGTTATACTATAACTATAGTTTTATCTATCTATACAAGGGGTACGCCAGTTACATACACATTTGCAGGAGGTACGTGAAGCATAAGAGGTTGAGAACCACTGATATATATGTTTTATTTAATTCCCATTGTTATATTATAACTATAGTTTTATTTATCTATACAAGGGGAACGCCAGTTACATACACATTTGCAGGAGGTACGTGAAGCATAAGAGGTTGAGAACCACTGATATATATTTTTATTTAATTCCCATTGTTATACTATAACTATAGTTTTACCTATCTATGCAAGGGGTACGCCAGTTACATACACATTTGCAGGAGGTACGTGAAGCATAAGAGGTTGAGAACCACTGATATATATGTTTTATTTAATTCCCACTGTTATGCTATAACTATAGTTTATCTATCAAGGGTATACAAGGGGGTATACAACTATCAAGGGTATACAAGGGGTACGCCAGTTACATACACATTTCCAGGGGGTACGTGAAGCATAAAAGGTTGAGAACCAGTGATATATGTTTTATTTAATTCCCATTGTTATACTATAACTATAGTTTTATCTATCTATACAAGGGGTAAGCCAGTTACATACACATTTCCAGGGGGCACGTGAAGCATAAAAGGTTGAGAACCAGTGATATATATGTTTCATTTTATTCCCATTGTTATACTATAACTATAGTTTTATCTATCTATACAAGGGGTACGCCAGTTACATACACACTTCCAGGGGGTATGTGAAGCATAAAAGGTTGAGAACCACTGGTCTAAGAAATTATTTGAGTTCGTATCATTGTTGCAGTTCTTTTCTCATTTCATGTGTGGTCTGAAATCTGTCAAAAAGAACACGAGGTAGGAGTTCACTAAGAGTAAGAGTTCATTAAGAGTGAGAGGGAAGAACAGGTGAAAATTAGAAAGTTTTGAAGAAATAATTTCGAAAATAAAAGAATGGGAGTTACTTTCCAGTAAAAGGTCGTACGAAAATCAAAAACACAAAAATTTTAATATCATCATTCAACTATACTCCGTTTCAGATAAAGAATGGAGAGGCAAAATTTCAAGATTGGAGACGAGAATCAACCAATGAAAAGAGGCCGCATCCACGTGAGTTCCAGGCTCGCAGATGTGACACTCGGCCATAGGAAACAGTTCCACAGCTTATGAGAGGAATAAGTACTTTTTTGTAATGTACGTAATTAACATGCATACTTTGTTGTAGTAAATGATTAAAAATGATATTCCTAATAATAGATTATTGCATATACACTATAAAGCATAATTTCTTTTACTCTGGTGTATTAGCGAATAGAAAAATTGAGCGCTCTTAAAGAGTAGCGTTGTCCATGTGAGCTCTCATAGCCGGTTGCTTCGAGTTTATGCAAATTATTTCCATTTGGAGAAATTTTCCTCTCCTTCCATTCCCGAAACACTTTACGAATGGGGTCAAATTTCTCACACGTTGGATCCCCCAGTCTGAACCTATATTTAGTAAAAAATCAGGTTCCTACCGAACATGGGATACCTTAATATAATAATTAATAATATACTAATTATTTTAACAAACCATAATTATTATTAAAAAATATAATATTAAAATGTATTTATAAATAAAGAAATGTTTATTGGTCAGAAAAGGATGAATAAGGTATTAATAAAGAAATAATCTCTCAAGCAACTACTTGCCTCAGAGGTCTGTCAGTATAATACAGGAGATCTGTGAGGAATTCGAGACCTCAGCAGAAAGACAATGCAGACATCCCTACACCTGAGATCTATGAGGAACTCGAGACCTCAGCAGAAAGACAATGCAGTCATCCTTATACCTGAGATCTGTGAGGAATTCGAGACCTCAGCAGAAAGACAATGCAGACATCCTTATACCTGAGATCTGTGAGGAATTCGAGATCTCAGCAGAAAGACAATGCAGACATCCCTACACCTGAGATCTATGAGGAATTCGAGACCTCAGCAGAAAGACAATGCAGACATCCTTATACCTGAGATCTGTGAGGAATTCGAGACCTCAGCAGAAAGACAATGCAGACATCCCTACACCTGAGATCTATGAGGAATTCGAGACCTCAGCAGAAAGACAATGCAGACATCCTTATACCTGAGATCTGTGAGGAATTCGAGACCTCAGCAGAAAGACAATGCAGACATCCCTACACCTGAGATCTGTGAGGAATTCGAGATCTCAGCAGAAAGACAATGCAGACATCGTTATACCTGAGATATGTGAGAAATTCGAGACCTCAGCAGAAACACAATGCAGACATCCCTACACTTGAGATCTGTGAGGAATTCGAGACCTCAGCAGAAAGACAATGCAGACATCCCTACACCTGAGATATGTGAGGAATTCGAGACCTCAGCAGAAAGACAGTGCAGACATCCTTATACCTGAGATCTGTGAGAAATTCGAGACCTCAGCAGAAAGACAATGCAGACATCCCTACACCTGAGATCTGTGAGGAATTCGAGACCTCAGCAGAAAGACAATGCAGACATCCTTATACCTGAGATCTGTGAGGAATTCGAGACCTCAGCAGAAAGACAATGCAGACATCCCTACACCTGAGATCTATGAGGAATTCTAGACCTCAGCAGAAAGACAATGCAGACATCCCTACACCTGAGATCTATGAGGAATTCTAGACCTCAGCAGAAAGACAATGCAGACATCCCTACACTTGAGATCTGTGAGGAATTCGAGACTTCAGCAGAAAGACAATGCAGACATCTCTACACCTGAGATCTGTGAGGAATTCGAGACCTCAGCAGAAAGACAGTGCAGACATCCTTATACCTGAGATCTGTGAGGAATTCGAGACCTCAGCAGAAAGACAATGCAGACATCCTTATACCTGAGATCTGTGAGGAATTCGAGATCTCAGCAGAAAGACAATGCAGACATCCTTATACCTGAGATCTGTGAGGAATTCGAGACCTCAGCAGAAAGACAATGCAGACATCCCTACATTTGAGATCTGTGAGGAATTCGAGACCTCAGCAGAAAGACAATGCAGACATCCCTACACCTGAGATCTGTGAGGAATTCGAGACCTCAGCAGAAAGACAGTGCAGACATCCTTATACCTGAGATCTGTGAGAAATTCGAGACCTCAGCAGAAAGACAATGCAGACATCCCTACACCTGAGATCTGTGAGGAATTCGAGACCTCAGCAGAAAGACAATGCAGACATCCTTATACCTGAGATCTGTGAGGAATTCGAGACCTCAGCAGAAAGACAATGCAGACATCCCTATACCTTACTCGGGGTTTGAACCTAGGGCCCTTTCATCAGTTGCTCTTTGCATGCATGATTGTGCTTAAGAGAATTAAGAATTTGGTTGACGGACAATTTCATTACGAGTAGTCAAAATTAGTGTGGGATGTGTAGATCAGATTTTTTCACAGTGGCAGATTCTTGAGAAATGTTTAGAGTTTCAGAAACCTTTGGTTATTACCTTTCTTGATTTCATAAAAACTTTTCAATCTTTTGATCGCCTTAATCTGTGGTTGATTGTGAGATCGTCGGACAAATTAGTTAACATAATAAAAGTTCTCTAAAATAACAGAGTCGTGTGTGAGAGTTGGTAAGGCTTGTAGCAATTGGTTTAGCACTTCTTCTAATGTTCAAGAAGGGTGTATTTGGACTTTTTTTCTCTTTACTTTGGTTATTGATTTTTTTATACGAATTTCACTGCACGGTACAAATTTTGGCCTTGAATGGTCCGGAGTAATGAAAATTTCTGATTTATGTTATACTGATGATCTGGCACTTTTGGCATTATGTGGTTTGATTTTGTAAGTAATGATGAGGTTAGTCAAACGAGTCGGCAACCTCGCTAAAGCAGCATATTGTGCAGAGAGAGACTCTGTTGGTTTGGCCACGTTATCGATACGGATAATTATAGATATGAGAATAGGGTTATGACAGTGTGCCTAAAGGCCTCAGAAAGAGGGGGGGGGGAGACCTAGGATGTGATGTGTAGACATGTCAAAGAGAACCTTGTTAGAATTGGTCTACAATGACCACGTGCAGCAGATGTAGCTCAGGACAGATGCGTTTGGCGAACAAAATTATGTAATCTGTTTTAAACTCCGTAACGTACAGCTCAGAAGGATTTTCTTTGTATATAGGTATTCAACAAGACTTCAATTTCAATATACTGAAACTGAACATGCACGTACAACAATGGAAAACGAGACTGTGTTACAACATGCCACTCGAGCTATAGGACGGGGTGAGAATTACGTCACTTCCGAGTTCAAGCGATGAAGTTGAAATGAAAGAACATAATTCTGCTTCTTCCCTGCTTTCTTGTGATTATGTACCAGATAGAAGAATGTCTAATAGTAGTTCGGATAATCTGTGTGTAGGTGAATGAGATTAATCGTAATCTGTGAGCATTGGTAGTAAGAAGTGTGGTTTTGGAGATACTTTTAGTTTGTGTTATGTTCAGTGATCAGTTTTGGATGTTTAACTGATAAGAAAGGTTTTAGATTCAACTAAAATGGTAATTTATCTGTATCGGAGAAAAATGCAATTTGTTTAAAAGAAAATCTGGCAATTTTCATCATCAGGATAATTTTAATACTCATTGATAGGATATTGTTATTTTGTGCGATTAGTGAAGAAAACGTTTATGATTTATGTAATTTTATTACTTTAGTTATTAATTCAGTTCATTTATAGTTTGTTTATTTATTTGGAATTCAGGTTCCGTTGCCAAAGGGGTGGGGGTGGCTCAGTCGGTAGCGAGCCAGGCTCGTAATCTGTAGTTCCCAGGTTCGAGTCCCAGCAGGGTCAGCGTTGAGATTTATCTCCGCAAAATTCCCCACCCTGCCCACGGTCAGACATCCCTACACCTTAGATCTGTGAGGAATCTGGAGGAGCACCGATGGGCTTGCAAAGGCCGCCGTCCGTCGGATGGGACGTTAAGCTGTGACCCCGTGTGCGGGAGAGCCATACCCTGTGCACGTTAAAGAACACGCTGGATGGCCTTGACGGGAGGCTACCATCTGTCTCCCAACAGCTGTTCCAGTGGGTCCCCACCCCCAACCTTCTCTGAGCCTTCGGAGTCCATGTGACCTGGCCATTTAGCCCATGGTGTGCAAAAAAGTGCCGCTCAGAGGTAAAACAACCCAACCCAAATCCGTTGCCAAATATGCAAACAGAGTTGAAAATCTGTAAAAAAAATTTTATTCACACTTTATTTTTGAATACGTGTGATATTAGTTATATATTCTATTACATGGCATGGAAAAATAATTCGGTACCGATTGAGTCATTCTGTCCTCTCGAATTCAGGAAATATCCCTCTCCTAATTCCCACTCTAAGAATAATAATGAAGGCCACTGCTCAGACCTAAAAGATAAACCAGACAACCCTTAATACTGATATTATAAATATAAGCACCAGAGATTCCTTCTCCCTAATAATATCATTAAGGACTGCAACAAACAAGAGTACATAATATCCACTCCATTTGACGTCAATATAGATACTGCCGAATATTCTATGGATACTATTAATAATACTGAAATAAAAAATTCTCTCGACCGAGGTAAACAAACTACATCAGTCTAACTCTGAGGAATATCCTCCTTCCATTCCACTTAATTACAATTGGGTGATTAACTTCAAAGAAAGCAATGACCTCTTGCCAAATCTAAATTTAATTTTAATAAAATTAATAAATACCCCCTCAAGCAGCTGCGTGCCACAGAGGTCTGACAAGAGCCTGTCAGTAATATACCATAGTAGAAGGTTTGTGAGAAAGGCAGGACCTCAGCAGAAGAAGTTACTAAGTTCCTGGAAAAGAACTTAGAACAAAATATGATGGTAGATTCACACTAAGTGGAAATTTACTAATTTATTGCTACTCCTAATCTATATTTTATGGAACTTAAAAAAATCAACTGTCTTAAATATTCGTGTATGTTGCAGAATACCAAATAAACCCTTTCATTATGAACCATTATATATATACACAACTAATGGACCTTACTGGACAACAGCTTCCAAAAAACGTTGACAACCCCAGAATAACCAATATCAGAAGAATGATATCATATGAAGAAGACTCTATGGTTCCCTACACATAAAGTTACCACTAAATTGCTAGGAATTTAAACTACAACGACCAAGAAGTCTAACTGTGTTCCCCTCTACAAATGTAACTAAACCGATATATATATAAAAATTCGATCTAACCAACAAGAAAGCCTTTAACTTGTTCCCCAATATCTCCAATCGAGAACATAAGAAAGAAGACAGCAAGTCAGAAGCAACAAGAAAAAGTTACATTACCTCCTTGTGCCACTCTTGAAAACCTCCTTTTTTCAAATCTTTGCTCGTTTCCTAACTTTTCCTTTCTTTTCCTTGCCTGAAACTTATTTTATCCCTATTTGTTTTGTTGAAACAAAAAAAAAGTTGTTCACTTTGAACGGAAATAGGGGGTTTAAAAGACCGAAATATTTCTAATAAACGCAGATTTAACTTATTAACTAACTAGAAAATTGAACAATCTAGGAAAAAATGATGTTGATGAACTCTTTCATTCGAGCTGTTGATGAGACTGGTAGTAGAGTAGGTTTGGTGAAAAACAGAGAAAAAACTAAATTGATGAAAATTGTTCAGGAAGGCTGTGATTAAGTTATTCTTAATAGTTCCACTGTTGAGCGGTTGTCTTAGTTTAATTATCTTGGGAGCTATGCAACATATACTGGTGATATGCGACCGGATATTAACAGAGAAATAAGGATTGCTGCCAGGACTTTTAAGAATTCACGGACAGAGTGGAGAAATACGTGTATACACCTAAAGACTAAAATTAGACTGTATAATAGTTGGTTTCTTTCAAGGGTTAGTTATGGTAGTGAAATTTGGATTCTTTGTAAACAAGATAATAGGAAACTTGATATTTTTGATTCTAGATGTTCATGCATTATCTTGGGCATTAGGTAGTTCAGTTTCGTAACAAATTATCTGGTTAGGCAAAGCAGTCTGCAACCTCCTCCGTTGGTTTCGTCATATTGCCCTATCAAAAGTAATAGGGTCCTCCCCAGTAAGATGTACCATATAGATTAGCGAATAGGATTATGAACTGTGTTCCTAAAGGCCTCAGATCAGAAAATTAGGGAAGAAAAATAGGACCTTGTCAGAATTTTGTGCAATGAGCAGATGTAGCTCATTCCTGATCTTGGTCAAATGATAGCACATTTTATTATAATAAGTGATGAAGTTTAAAATCTCCCATCGTGTGATATATTAAATGCTCTACCTAAGGATGAATCAGGTTATTTAAATGGACTAATTGTCCAACATTTTTGAACTGAAAAAGCTAAGAGAGAACATAACTGCAGCAAATATCTACGTTCACTCCTGAAACTCGGAATTTGGTTTTGAGCTGCATAAATGAACTGATGAATGAATTTGAATTTATTGAACATACAAAAACGTACAAAAACTTTAACAACAGTAATCCACAACACAAATACAGTATATGCACATTTTCAGGCATATACCCATATTGGCATACCCATAATGAGACATCGATCTCTTTCCGTCCTGCAGCAATTCATTCATCTATATTTCATTTTTATATGGAAACGAAAACTTTAAACACTAAGAAAAAATTAAAAAAAAACGCGTATAAAGAAACCAAAAAATTTTCTGATTAATAATATTTTTAACATCCACTCCCACAGCTTTTGCTTATCATTTAATCATTTTTAGTAGTAATCCTACATCTTCTATTTCTATAAGGTAAGTCTTTAGCTATTGTAAACTATTTTATATATATATATGTATTTTTTTTCCATTCTCATATTTATGAGCAATGAATTACAGATTCTCGGTCTATAAAACACAAAATGTCTATGTGAAATTTCCTTTTTAGCCTGTGGATTTAATAATATGCATTTTCCAGATATCAATATGTGTCCTTTTTCTTTAATCGATGCATAGTATAACTTCAGCATAAATGCGTTTGATGCTATCTTTGTTATGTAATTTATATAAATAGTATATTAATTTTTTGATCAGCATATGGATATGTTTCTTCCACTATAAATTTGAATCTAGATGCATTCCAAGGTATTTGATTGTTCTGATTTGCATGATTTTACATGAACGTGATCTGCCTTTAATACATATAATACCATGTATGTATAAGTTATTGGGAAAATAATCTAACTCTTTTAATGAAAAAATACATAAATTTGGCTTTTTCAATATTTAAACTAATAGGATTTTGTTGAACCAGCTTGTTATTAAATCTATGTCATGAATCATGTCCAGATACAGGTCACTACTATTTGAATTTTTGAAATCAATTGTGGTATCATCAGCAAATGACACCAATTCTGCTTTTAAATTCAATTTGAAAAAACCATTAACATAAATTAAAAATAAAATAGGTCCAATTATTGAGCCTTGTGGTACAACATTAGTGATCAATTTAATTGTAATTTTGTTGCCATTGATCTGGAGAAATTGCATCCTATTTTTTTTAAATAGGATTTGAACCACTCAAAAACGACACATCTTTATCCTATGGCGAATGATTTCTTTAAGAGTATATCGTGGTTAAATGTATTAAACGCTTCTGCTATGTTTAAGCATATTGCTCCAGTTTTTTGTGTGTTATTAATTGCAATCAAAATTATTCTAGTCAATTTTAATATAGAATCTTCAATATTACACCTTTCCCTGACTCCAAATTGTGAAATGCTAAAATAATTTTTCTTGTTCAAGTATCGTAAAAGTTATCTTCGTAATTTTTCAATAACTTTAGATAAACTAGGTAAAACTGATATTGGCCTATGGTTATTCATGTCATCTTCATTTTCCCTTTTCACAAACAGGAGTAACTCTTGCAGTTTTCAAACTATTGAAAAATATTCCATTTTTGAAAGAAAAATTAATAATATCTGCTAAATATTCAGCTTGAAGATATTTCGCAATAATTATCAGGACTTTGGGCCCAATCATATCGTGTACTGCAGATTTATTGTTATTTAATGAGGATATATTTATCACTTCATTTTCGGAGAGTCTTCCAATCTGTTTACATAAAATGGATTTTCAACAGCACCAGTCCGACCTAAATTAATATTTACAAAATGATTCTTAAAATTTTCAGGGAAAATGGTTTGGTCATATTTCTTGGGTATGTTT
This sequence comes from Ryuthela nishihirai, assembly GCA_038380435.1. Classification (NCBI taxonomy): domain Eukaryota; kingdom Metazoa; phylum Arthropoda; class Arachnida; order Araneae; family Heptathelidae; genus Ryuthela; species Ryuthela nishihirai. Next base: position 1,187,643 of record JAWZYU010000029.1, on the reverse strand, counting down.
TAGTCCCTTTTTAGCAGTATTCAATATTTTATTCCAAAATTGCCATTCCTTTCTACACATGTATCAAATTGCGATTCCCTCACATTATCATTTTTCTCTTTGATGATAATTATGTTTAGCTTTTTTAATCTGTTCTTCTGTAAAATTTCTAATATTTTTATATTGATCCCAATAATCTCTTAATTTAAAAAGGTCAATCAATTCGTTCGTCATCCAAGAATTTTTATTTTTATACTTTTTACCTTTATTACCATATCTTGCTGTTTCCTTTACTCTACTGCTTTCCATTGCTACTTGTAGCTGATTAACAAAAGCACCATTTCTACTATTTAATTCTGCAGAGTTGTTAAAATTACTATTTAAATGTAAATTTAATTTTCATACACGTTTCTAAGGCAATATAATCGCTTTTTTTCCTTAAGAAATAATGAGTAGCACATATTTATTCAATAACTTGTTAACCATGCCCAGTTTTAATGCTATTGGAGAGTGATCAGTTACATCCTTAACATAGATCCCTGAACTAGACTGACCGAGATATTTCTGTGTCCTTATAAAAATATGATCAATGCAAGATCTGGAATCTTTAACTCTCCTAGTATGATTTGGTATTAAAGAATGATAACCGTATTCACACAGTAAATTTAAATATGACAGAGTATCATTCGTATCTTGTAATATATTAATATTTATTATTCATACATATATCAATATTTATTATTCCAATTATTACATTATTTTTATAATCCGTCGTTTTTAACATATCTTCCATCTTCTGCACAAAGTTTGAAATGGTGTGATTATGTGATCGATATAGCGCCGAAATATTCATATCCAAATTTTTATCATACACATTCTGCAGTATTCATTTTGAAAGGCATTTTAACGAAGTTAAAGACTTTAGTTTCATAATAAAATAATATCCCAGCAGATCTTTTTACTTCCCTACAATCATAAAAAATATCATAACCATCAATTTTAAATATATCAAAATATCAATTTCGTAATTAGACATTGCAAATAATAGTAAGATTTCATCAAAACGTGGAAGAATACTTCTAACATTAATATGAAAAATAATATAATTCAGAGTATTATCACTATTTATATATTTTATGAACTCATTATCGCTACACAATTCGAATGAAGTGTAATTAGCTACACTATTCTCTAAATCGTCACTTGTCCACATTAAGTTATTATCCGTATTATTGAACGCATTTCTAGCCATTTTTAATTCTGCATCGAGAACTCTACTCATGATTCTAATTATTCTCGTGTTTTAATCTTTTGTGATGAAAATTTCCAATCTTTTGTCCATACAAATTTATAATGTTGCTTTTGCTTGAATTGTTTCGTTTCCTAGAGTAGCTCTTTATTTTAACGGTGTCAAATGTTCTTTGATATATATTTTTGACCTCGTGAATCTCCACGATAGACATTCTGAGGAAGTAAACTTTTTCCTTCTTTGCCACCAGCAAATGATCAGGACCCACGTGTCATGTCCCTCTAATTTAATTTACTGTTGTATTTTATGGTTTTTGTATATATCTATGTTAACTGTTGTTAACTGTATGTTAACTGTAATTTTCTGAAGTGTCCGAAATGGGAATGTAAGTCATTAGTTTACATTCAGGCCGAGGTAGACTGTGCTCCACATGCCCTGTAATGGAGCGTAAGTGAAAACGCTTTTAAAGCTCTGACGTTCCCAGCTGGAGACCCTAGTGCGTTTGATGGAGAGGAGAGAGCAAACAATAAACTTCAGACTGAGAGTTGCTGGCAAACAGGAAGGACATTTATTAACAACGTGAAAGGGTCTTAGATCTATCTCTGAAGGACCAGGATTCAGTTCTGTGTGAATCAGATGATTTAGGCAAGGATTAAACATCCTCTCGCCCGAGTTTTGAGGTCGATAAGGAGATTTCTGTACGGATTTCCACCTCATCATATGAATGCTTGCAGTAGCAAAGGGCATTCGGATTAAAGAAAGCTGAGAGGAGGAAGTCTACCAAGACCAGTAAAGCCATTTCAGTGTGATCTTGAGCGCAGCTAAGGCCCACGGAATTGAGCATATTCTCATATGTACATATATGTGAGAATCTAAATAAACTATGTCGTCCGTAATCTTCTCTGGTGCATTAGTTTATTTAATCTTTGTACACAACATTTACCACAGCACATCTGAGCACACCTAAGCCCGGGCATAAAAACCTGCGAACCAGTGGTTTCACCTAGGAAAATGGTGAATATAATGAAGTGGATTAATTGATTGACCCTTACGATGCCTCCGAAGATTTTTACTTCTTTTGTTTCTCTGCTCTTCTCATCGGCGCACGGACCATGCCAGATCAAAGAATTTATGATCTCTAGAGAGACACTTACAGATACGAAAATGAACTTTCCCAAAGAAAAGTATCTGAGAACTAAAGTTGAAAAGTTAAAAGTCTCAACTACGGATGCTTTGGACTGAGAATGACGGGTTTAGTGACAATTCGTTAACCTTTTTCAGATTCATAAAGCCAACCGTTAAAATCAAAATTAATTGAGGAATTTCTTAATATGATATAAAATATTAAATTTAATGATATTTTTCCTTAGCATTGAACAAAAACTATGAGAAATAATGGACTTTTTATTCAAAAAAGAAAAACCCTGCTACATAATATTTGCTTCCACTTACTTTCACTTACAAATAGCAAGCAGCGTATCCTTGATTTATAAGATACGCTGCTTGCTATTTTTAAGCATTGGAGCAGCAAAGTTTAAGCCAATTTTTATCTACTACTCCTTTCACAAAATGGTTTATGCCATTTTAAGGTTGTTCACAGTAGCAGTCAGTTCTAACATAATGGCAGACATTGACATTTCTGTTGAATAATTACAGAATAAAGCACGATATTACGATGCTTTGATAGATATCTAAAATTAAAAAGAACTCTTATGAAGAAATTAACATTTCCTATCCTTTCTGTTCACAGCCTTTCGTTATATCGTTGAAATTATTTAGTGTTTAACAAGGCTTAAAAATTCATTGATACAGTTTCTTAAATATTTGAATTAGCGAAGTTATTTTTCACGTGAACAAGGTGATGCAACATTTTCTGCCTTTATGTGAAAATATATTGTTACATATTTTAAAAATATAAATTTCCTTTTTTATTTGAAGAAGAAAAGGAGATTTTAATCTGGCACCCTGAGAAAATCCTTTGGTGCATTCACTAAATGGACAAATTCATACATACACGTCAATAACAATGTGCAAAGCAGAAGTATCATGTCCAGTCACGTGGGACTCTGAAACTGGCAATGCCTGCAAATAGAGCAGGTCTCTGTGCATTGGAAACCAGTTGCAGAGAAGTAATCACGGGTAAAGGCAGTGACGTAACTCTCTTACGTCACTGTCTTTAGCCGTGATTATAGCAATCCAGTTACTACGCTTGATAACGGCCAGATAGTAGGTGCGAGGGAGGACGGTTGTTCAAACACCGCAACTGCTGAATTGTTGAGATTTCCACCTCAGACAGTCGCACAAGTGTACCACGACTACAAGAAATGTGGCGAAACTTCCAACCAGCGGGAGAAACTTGGATGTAAACGTGCAATTGATTCTTGAGGTGAGAGCAGACTGTACTGCATCATTAATAGGAATCACGTGACTGCCATGGAGCAGATAACATAGAATTTGAACGAGGATGTATCCACAAGCTTATGCACAAAGACTATCCATTCTACCATAGAAAAAATAAGCTATGACACTCGACGTCCGAATCTTGTCTCCTTGTTGACTGCAAGACACCAAAAGATTGGGCTGCAATTTGCAGACATCATCTGGTGTGACGAATAACGCTGATGGGATGGTGCTTGTGGGGCACAAACCACAAGTGATGGGCCGAGCTGCCAAGTTGGAGTCAAACAGGCAAGTGGAGCCGGTGTAACAGTTTGGGGTGTGTTTGCCTGTGCTTCCTTGGGGCTTCTTGTACCCGTCAAAACCTCTGTCACTGGCAAAAGTTATGTGAACATCCTCGCTGATCATCTCCACCTGTTCGTAACGATTCTCTATGTGCACCATGACGCCATCTATCAACAGGAGAGCTCCACACCACATACTTTCCGAGTGGCGACTAATTGGCTGCAGGATCATCAAAGTTAGTTTACCACACTCGAATGGCCCTCTCGATCGCCTGACCTCAACCCCATTGAAAATTTGTGGGACGAATTGGAAAGATCTGTTTGAGCCTGCCAAACCCCACCGGCAACTGCAAATACTGTATAACAGGCGATCTTCGTCTTATGGCTAGCAATACCCCCTCCGTGTTTGCAACACCTCATTGTGTCCTTACCAAGATGTCTGTCTGTTCTTGTGAGGGTGTGGAGCAACAGGTAATTAGGTAGGTATATATAATAATTTGTTCAATCAGTTTACATTAAGTTTCAAATTTCTGTGGATATAATGATAGGGTTTTAAATTAACGTGGATCTTGAAAAATTTTGGTTCAAAATCATAGACGTCAGCTTTGGACTTCTCAGGTATAAGCTTCTTCTGAATGAAAATCCTGTTAGGTTTTTTGTGATATAATTATCGAATTTAAGTTTCTATTGCTGGAAAATCCTGTTATATATTTCATATATATGAGGAATCTTTTTCGTCAGTGTAACACAATGCAACTAAATGTGGCCACTCACTGAAAGTGATTTGTTTTATGTTTCACAGATATGAGGTTTTTCTAAGTGCAGTTCCATAGAATGTGAAATTCTGTTGTTATATATTTCTTAGCTATTAGATTCCTATTTTGTAAGTGTAAAATGATGCAGTATCAAACAGATATATTAGGAAAATTCTTTGTTTCATAATCAATAGATATGAGTACCCTCATTTGGATTATTACTTGGAGAAAACTTTGCATATTTGAAAGACTTATTATTCTCCTTTGTGCAGGTATGAGGATGCGATTTAAATTGCCAACACCTGAAAAATGATTTGCTACAAATTTAAGAAAGATAAGGTTTCTCTTTTGTATGAGAAATCCAATAGAGGTTTAGGTTGCTGCTCTATGGAACTCCTGTATTACATATCTCACAGTTGTGAAGTTTCTTATTTATATGCAAAATTTCGAATTACTACACTTGGAAACGCTTTCTTGCATATTTCAGTGTACGAGGTTTCGGTTTTGTGCAGATAAAATAGGAGGGATTATGATATATATAAAACGAATTTCTTTACTTTTCAGTTTTAAGTTCTAAATTTCATCTCTTACATTACGCTTCTGCAAAGGAAAATTTCTTCGATATACCATTCAGGATGTGTTTCTATTTGATATGGAAAGATGATAAAGCTTTAAATTCCCACGCTATCAAATTCATTTGTTAATTGTTCACAGGATGTGGTTGCTCTGTTTTATGATTTAAACTGTGTACATTTAAACTGATCCTCTGTGTAAACCCTTTGTTACATATTTCACAGACATAAGGTTTCTCTCCCGTGTGGATAATATGGTGCGATTTTAAATTGCTACTATGTAAAAATCCTTTGTTACATATTTTACAGTGGTAAGGTTTTTCTTCCTTGTGTATAACATGATGTATCTTAAAATAACTCTTACTTGTAAACCCATTGTTACATATTTTACAGTGGTAAGGTTTCTCTTCCTTGTGTATAAATCGATGTATCTTAAAATAACTCTTACTTGCAAACCCTTTGTTACATATTTCACAGTGGTAAGGTTTCTCTTCCTTGTGTATAAAACGATGTATCTTTATAATCTTACTTGTAAATCCTTTGTTACATATTTCATAGACATAAGGTTTCTCTCCCGTGTGGATAATACGGTGAGATTTTAAATTGCTACTCTGTAAAAATCTTTTGTTACATATTTCACAGTGGTAAGGTTTCTCTTCCTTGTGTATAAAACGATGTATCTTTAAATAACTCTTACTTATAAATCCTTTGTTACATATTTCACAGATGTGTGGTTTTGTTTTTGAATGGATATGGAGGTGCCTCTTTAAATGAAAAATCCATTTGAACCCTTTGTTACATATTTCAGAGACAAAAGGTTTGTCACCCATGTGAATAATACGGTGCCTTTTTAAATTGCTATTAGCTAAAAATCCTTTGTAACATATTTCACAGACATAAAGTTTCTCTCCCGTGTGGATAATACGATGCCTTTTAAATGGCTAGGTAAAAATCCTTTGTTACATATTTCACAGACACAAGGTTTCTCTCCCATGTGGATAATACGGTGCGATTTTAAATTGCTACATGTAAAAATCCTTTGTTACATATTTCACAGTGGTAAGGTTTCTCTTCTTTGTGAATAAAACTTTGTATCTTTAAATAACTCGTACTTGTAAATCCTTTGTTACATATTTCACAAATGTGTAGTTTTGCTTTTCAATGGCTACAAAGGTGATCCTTGAAATGACTAATCCGTGTGAACCCTTTGTTACATATTTCACAGATGTGAGGCTTCTCTTTTGTATGGATACGACGATGCAACTTTAAATTACTAATCAGTGTAAATCCTGTGTTACATATTTCACAGTGGTAAGGTTTCTCTTCTTTGTGAATAAAACGATGTATCTTTAAATAACTCTTTAACCTTTGTTACATATTTCACAGATGTGTGGTTTTGTTTTTGAATGGATATGGAGATGTGTGTTTAAATGACTAATCCATGTGAACCCTATGTTACATATTTTAGAGATGTGTGGTTTTTTGAATGGATATGGAGGTGCGTCTTTAAATGACTAATCTGTGTGAACCCTTTATTACATATTTCACAGATGTGTGGTTTTGTTTTCGAATGGATATGGAGGTGCGTCTTTAAATGACTAATCTGTGTGAACCCTTTATTACATATTTCACAGATGTGTGGTTTTGTTTTCGAATGGATATGGAGGTGCGTCTTTAAATGACTAATCTGTGTGAACCCTTTATTACATATTTCACAGATGTGTGGTTTTGTTTTCGAATGGATATGGAGGTGCGTCTTTAAATGACTAATCTGTGTGAACCCTTTATTACATATTTCACAGATGTGTGGTTTTGTTTTCGAATGGATATGGAGGTGCGTCTTTAAATGACTAATCTGTGTGAACCCTTTGTCACATATTTCACAGATGTGGTTTTATTTTTGAATGGATATGGAGGTGCGTCTTTAAATCACTAATCTGTGTGAACACTTTGTTACATATTTCAGAGATTTGTGGTTTTTTGAATGGATATGGAGGTGCGTCTTTAAATGACTAATCTGTGTGAACCCTTTGTTACATATTTCACAGATGTGTGGTTTTGTTTTTGAATGGATATGGAGGTGCGTCTTTAAATGACTAATCTGTGTGAACCCTTCGTTACATATTTCACAGATGTGTGGTTTTGTTTTTGAATGGATATGGAGGTGCGTCTTTAAATGACTACTCTGTGTGAACCCTTCGTTACATATTTCACAGATGTGTGGTTTTGTTTTTGAATGGATATGGAGGTGCGTCTTTAAATGACTAATCTGTGTGAACCCTTCGTTACATATTTCACAGATGTGTGGTTTTGTTTTTGAATGGATATGGAGGTGCGTCTTTAAATGACTAATCTGTGTGAACCCTTTGTTATATATTTCACAGATGTGAGGCTTCTCTGTTGTATGGATAAGGAGGTGCATCTTTAAATGACTAATCTGTGTGAACCTTTTGTCACATATTTCACAGATGTGTGGTTTTGTTTTTGTATGGATATGGAGGTGCATCTTTAAATGACCAATCTGTGTGAACCTTTTGTCACATATTACACAGATGTGTGGTTTTGTTTTTGTATGGATATGGAGGTGCGTCTTTAAATGACCAATCTGTGTGAACATTTTGTCACATATTTCACAGATGTGTGGTTTTGTTTTTGAATGGATATGGAGGTGCGTCTTTAAATGACTAATCTATGTGAACCCTTTGTTACATATTTCACAGATGTGAGGCTTCTCTTTTCTATGGATACGACGATGCAACTTTAAATAACTAATCTGTGTGAACCCTTTGTTACATATTTCACAGATGTGAGGCTTCTCTTTTGTATGGATAAGACGATGCAACTTTAAATAAGTAATCTGTGTGAACGCTTTGTTACATATTTCACAGATGTGAGGCTTCTCTTTTGTATGGATACGACGATGCAACTTTAAATAACTAATCTGTGTGAACCCTTTGTTACATATTTCACAGATGTGTGGTTGTGTTTTTGAATGGATATGAAGATGTGTCTTCAAAGTACTAATCTGTGTGAACCCTTTGTTACATATTTCACAGATGTGTGGTTTTGTTTTTGTATGGATATGGAGGTGTGTCTTTAAATGACTAATCTGTGTGAACCCTTTGTTACATATTTCACAGATGTGAGGCTTCTCTTTTGTATGGATACGACGATGCAACTTTAAATAACTAATCTGTGTGAACCCTTTGTTACATATTTCACAGATGTGTGGTTGTGTTTTTGAATGGATATGAAGATGTGTCTTCAAAGTACTAATCTGTGTGAACCCTTTGTTACATATTTCACAGATGTGTGGTTTTGTTTTTGTATGGATATGGAGGTGTGTCTTTAAATGACTAATCTGTGTGAACCCTTTGTTACATATTTCACAGATGTGAGGCTTCTCTTTGGTATGGATACGACGATGCAACTTTAAATTACTAATCAGTGTGAACCCTTTGTTACATATTTCACAGATGTGTGGTTTTGTTTTTGAATGGATATGATTGTGTGTCTTTAAAGTACTAATCTGTGTGAACCCTTTGTTACATATTTCACAGATGTGTGGTTTTGTTTTTGTATGGATATGGAGGTGTGTCTTTAAATGACTAATCTGTGTGAACCCTTTGTTACATATTTCACAGATGTGTGGTTTTGTTTTTGAATGGATATGATTGTGTGTCTTTAAAGTACTAATCTGTGTGAACCCTTTGTTACATATTTCACAGATGTGTGGTTTTGTTTTTGTATGGATATGGAGGTGTGTCTTTAAATGACTAATCTGTGTGAACCCTTTGTTACATATTTCACAGATGTGAGGCTTCTCTTTTGTATGGATACGACGATGCAACTTTAAATAACTAATCTGTGTGAACCCTTTGTTACATATTTCACAGATGTGTGGTTGTGTTTTTGAATGGATATGAAGATGTGTCTTCAAAGTACTAATCTGTGTGAACCCTTTGTTACATATTTCACAGATGTGTGGTTTTGTTTTTGTATGGATATGGAGGTGTGTCTTTAAATGACTAATCTGTGTGAACCCTTTGTTACATATTTCACAGATGTGAGGCTTCTCTTTTGTATGGATACGACGATGCAACTTTAAATTACTAATCAGTGTGAACCCTTTGTTACATATTTCACAGATGTGTGGTTTTGTTTTTGAATGGATATGATTGTGTGTCTTTAAAGTACTAATCTGTGTGAACCCTTTGTTACATATTTCACAGATGTGTGGTTTTGTTTTTGTATGGATATGGAGGTGTGTCTTTAAATGACTAATCTGTGTGAACCCTTTGTTACATATTTCACAGATGTTAGGCTTCTCTTTTGTATGGATACGGCGATGCAACCTTAAATAACTAATCTGTGTGAACCCTTTGTTACATATTTCACAGATGTGTGGTTTTGTTTTTGAATGGATATGATTGTGTGTCTTTAAAGTACTAGTCTGTGTGAACCCTTTGTTACATATTTCACAGATGTGAGGCTTCTCTTTTGTATGGATACGACGATGCAACTTTAAATATGTACTACTTGAATATTCTTTGTTGCAAACTTTACAAATATGAAGTTTCCTTTTTGTGTGCACAACATTATGCATTTTTTGGCTGCTTTTAATTGAAACCCCCTCATTGCATATTTCAGAAAGTTTGTCTTCGCTCTTGCTGAGATGATTTGCATTTAGGATGCTACTCTCAGAAATCATTTCGTTATATACTTCAGCTTTCTTTCTTGTGTGGTTAAAATGATGCAGCGCTAATCGATCATTTTATGAAAATCTTTCCCTACATATTTCACACATATAAGGTTTCTCTTCTGTGTTGATAATTGGATCAGGTTTTACACAGCTTTCCTCTGAAAATTTGTCAATGCAAATTTCAGAAGTATGGAATTTCTCTTCTTCCTGTGTAAGATGATGTGCCTTTAAGTTGTCATCATGGGAAAATATTTGGTTATCTACTGCAGAGCTGTGAGATTTCTCTTGTATGTGGATAAAATCATGCAGTGTCAACTGATTTTTATGTGAAAAATTTTTCTTAGCCATTTCACAGATGTAATGTTTTTGTTTGAAATGTTTTACCTGATGTTGCTTTAGCAACTTTTTATGGGAAAATTCCTGGTTGAAAATACCAAAGATATAGGTTTTCTCTTTCATATGGATAAGACGGTGAGATCTTAAAGAACTACTCAGCGGAAATCCTTTGTGGCATATTTCACAGGGGTAGGGTTTTTTTTCCTGGTGGATAGAGTGATGGGAGTGTAAGCTATCAAGCAATGAAACTCTTTGTCATATATTTCACAGATATAAGGTTTCTCTCCCGTGTGGATACAATGATGTGTCTTTAGGTTGGAAGAATTTGAAAATCCTTTTTTGCATATTTCACAGATTGCAGGTTTTTCTTTTGTTTGTATTGATTTGATTTTGCACTGTTTTTTTTTTTGAAACTTCCATGTTGTTTTTTCAGCAAACTTCAATCGTCTTTATTTGGTTGAAGACTTACGATATATTGAGTTAATACGAAAATCACTTACTATACATTTAATAAAATATGAAGTATATTCCTTCAAATAATCGGTTTTAATTTTTTATCTAATAAGTCATTCTAAAAAGTGTTTTGAAATACTAGATTTTGTGAAATCTTGGGATATTTGTGATTTATACGACACCAATCTTTTAGAAATGGATTTTCATTTGCTAATATTTTCTATGATGATCAGACCATGAGCGATTTTTTTTCTTATGTTTCTTGAAAATTTACTTTAAATTTATATTGCTTTTCTCTAAAATTATTTCCCTAAACTTATCATTAGTATAAATTTTCTCTTTTAAGTATGTCAGATCATTATCTTCAAGAACTATTTTTATGAATTTTTGGTAAAAGTAAAATATTTTCTCTTCTTTATGTGAAAAATATCATTTTTAAAATTCTGGATTAGAGTTCAATCTGAAATCTTTGCTTACATTCTTTCAGAGATCAAAGGTGTTCCTGATACCAATCAGATATTTTCTTTTAATGCGTTTCCTTATTAAAACTCATATACCAGATATTTAATACATATGGTTTTTCTGATTTGCTGTGGAAAACGGCCACACTGGTCTTAAAATCCTTTCAGTGAATCCGCAGAGATTTTAGTATCAGTTATCAATATATCGTAAAGCATTTACAAGGGAAGTGTTTTTGTTAATCCTTGCTCTAAGTTACATCGATATACAACTCGTACTTTTCATCAGCTTTCTCTTGAATATAGAGTATTATTTTCCAAAGACGAAGACAAAACCTTGTCTTCCAAAATTAAACTCTCATTTTCAAATACATTTTTGGATTAACAAAGTGAATATTTGCACCTAACATAAATTGATGTAGGTCTACAGAAGAATAATTTGGATTCTTTCTTTTGAAATCTAGAAATAAAAATATAATGTCAGGCATTAAAATATAGATAATAACATAAAGAATTTCAAACCTAAAACGAAATGAATAAAGTTTAATAACACTGGACAATAAATTCAAACATTTTTTTTATATAACGTTGGTCAAGTAGGATGTTTTTAACTGATTTTGGGGTGCTGAATTCAAATATGGCTGTGAAAAATCTGCACCACTTGCAGTTATTTTTTTAATTACGGATTGATGTATTTCTAATTTCAGTGGTCTGTAAATGGTAGCTAGATATAAACTGGAAGGAGAGCTGTGTAACAATACCCAGTGATCATGCACAGAAACGGCCAGGTCTAACACCTAATGTCCGACCCCGCCTTCTTGTGGTGCAGGCCGTTAGTACCTTTCAAAAGCGATATTCTGTTTTGGAAGGGAACAAATGATAAGGGTTGCCAGTTCAGTATCTCCTACATATCTGGCCATCTATGGCCACTTTTTTCTCTTTTTTCAATCCTGCTGAGTAGTGGTTAGCTTCACAGGGTCTTGGTGCTGACCGTTACACCTAGTAGACTGGACTTGTTTATGGATTTGAGCTTGATTATGGATCCTGGACTTGCTGCACTGGTGGGCTTCTGTTGAGGGAGAATCTGCCACTGTGTTTTCTGTTTGCTTCTGGGTTGCCACCCCTAAGTAAACAGAGGCATGGGATACCTTATATCAGCTGGTGGATAATCCTGATCAGAGGCCATCGCAGGTACCTGAACCTTACTTAGCTAGTTGGGCATCGTCAAGTCTAAACTGGAGTAATGTGTCTCAGGCAGGCCTTGAAAAAGTCCACTTGAAAAGGTGGTGCCTGAAGTTCCTACCAGCCTCGGTGACTTCAGCATTTAGCAGAGGAGGAACAGGTCTTTGCCCCATGCCTGCGATCAGCGGGCTGTTTGATATTGTTGGCCCTACCAATCACAATAAACCTAATTTCTTTAAAAATCCTACTAATCATTTTCTCTCTGCAGGAACGCGGAACGTGAGGACATTACATAGATATTATTCTCTTGATGTCCTCACACAGGAATTCCAGTGCTATAACCTAGAAATTCTAGGCTTGCAAGAAACCAGATGGATAGGTAAAAGTGAGATACTAAAAAATAACTTTAAATTTCTCTTTACAGGGAGGGAGGATGGAAAGCATCACCAAGGAGTGGGTCTGATGCTCAGCAGACATGCTAGTGATGCTCTTCTAGGATATGAGTGCATTAATGAAAGGTTTCTTACAGCAAAATTTCAGACAAGCATTAAAAACTTGAATGTTATCTGCTGTTATGCCCCCACTGAGGATGCTGATGAGGATGAGAAGGATAGGTTTTACAGACAACTTCAGGATATTTTGAATTCTGACAAGAAAGCAGATATTACCCCTGTTCTAGGTGACTTCAATGCCAAAGTTGGTACTGACTCTGACCTTTGGCGAGGAGTGGTACGCCCTTTTGGTATTGGTAGTGGCAATGACAATGGACAACGTCCCCTACAGGTAAGTAAACTCAATGGTTTCACAATAACTAACACATATTACAAACACCACGACATACATAAATAAACATGGGTTTCACCCGATGGGCTGCATAAGAATATGATTACATATTAATTAACAGCAAATGGGCTAGTTCTGTTACGAATACCATATCATATAGGGGAGCCGAAACTGGATCTGATCATTACCTTTTTAAAAGTGTCTTGCAACTTAAATTTAAATAGTGTTGTGCTAAAGTTAAAAAATTTACCATTAATATGGAAGCTCTGAAAGACCCAGTTATAGCTAAAGCTTACGATGATAGGTTACTTAAGTCATTATGACAGTCACGGTTTGCTTACTACTGAAGTTGAGGAAGAATGGGCCCATTTTAAACAGGCAATTTTGGAAACTAACAAATGGGCAGAGGTTTGGTTGGGTTGTTTTACCTCTGAGCGGCACTTTTTTGCACACCATGGGTTAAATGGCCAGGTCACATGGACCCCGAAGACTCAGAGAAGGTTGGGGGAGGGGACCCACTGGAACAGCTGTTGGGAGACAGATGGTAGCCTTCCGTCAAGGCCATCCAGCGTGTTCTTTAACGTGCACAGGGTATGGCTCTCCCGCACACGGGGTCACAGCTTAACGTCCCATCCGACGGACGGCGGCCTTTCCAAGCCCATCGGTGTCCCCTACTGACCGTGGGCAGGGAATTTTGCGGAGATGAATCTCAACGCTGACCCAGCTGGGACTCGAACCTGGGAACTACAGATTACGAGCCTGGCGCGCTACCGACTGAGCCACCCCCGCCCCTATGGGCAGAGGAGGCAGAATTATCTGAGTGATAAGGCACTTGAGCTTATTTCAGAAAGAAGGAACTGCAGGAATGTCCTTAATCAGTACCCTACTAGTCCTAATAGAAAAGATTACAGAGATCTTAATAAACGTGTGAAGGATCAGTTAGCTGCTGATAAGAATCTTTGGCTTGATGGTTTGGCTGACAAAGCCAAGGAAGCAGTTAGACAGCACAACAGCAGAGAGCTGTACCAGATAGTTAATGTTTTGTGTGGTAGAAAACGGACAGGCATACAAGGATTGAAGGATAAACAAGGTAAGGTTTTAGAAGGGGAGGATTCTGTCATGACTAGGTGGGCTGAGCATTTCAGTGGTGTTCTAAACAATGTAGTTAGTTCTACTCCGATTGTTTGCAATGATGATAGATGAATTGGAGGCTTTAATGTTGACCCTATAACAGTCTGAAGTTATTTTGGCTATTTCTAAACTTAGATTTCATTAATCTCCAGGGGTATAGAAATTACTACTCAAATGCTTAGAGCTGGGAATGTTTCAGTTACCACTTGGATAACTGAAATTTTGAATATCTCTTATGATAAAGGCATGGTTCGAAGGATTTTACCAGAGCTATTGTTATCCCTATTTTCAAAAAAGGTGATTGCAGTTCTTGTGATAACTATAGGGGTATCAGCATACTCTCTGTTCCAGGTAAAGTTCTTTCCATGATTGTGCTTAATAGAATTAAGAATCTGGTTGACAGTCAATTGCGTGATGAGGAATGTGGATTCAGAAGTGGTAGGGGATGTGTGGATCAGATATTTTCACTTAGGCAGATTCCTGAGAAATGTTTAGAGTTTCAGAAACCTTTGGTTGCTAGCTTTGTTGATTTCAAAAAGGCTTTCGACTCTGTTGATCGTCATAATTTGTGGTGGATTGTGAGATCGTATCGTATACCAGACAAGTGAGTTAACGTAATGAAAGCTCTCTATAATAACACTGAGTCATGTGTGAGAGTTGGTAAGTCTTGTAGCAGTTGGTTTAGCATTACTTCTGGTGTTCGACAAGGGTGCATTTTGTCTCCTTTTCTTTTTAGTTCGGTTATTGATCATGTTATGCGAAATTCACTTCAAGGGAAAGATTTTGGCATTAAATGGGCTGGAGATACGAAAATTTCTGATTTAGATATTGCTGATGATTTAGCCCTTTTGGCAAATGATGTTGATGAGATGAACTTTTTCATTCAAGCTGTTGATGAGACTGGTAGTAAAGTAGGTTTAGTTTTAAACAGAGAGAAAACTAAAGTGATGAAAATTGGTCAGGCAGGCTGTGATTCAGTTCATCTGAATGGTTGCAGTTTTGAGCAGGTGTCACAGTTTAATTACCTTGGGAGCTATGTAACAGATACTGGTGACGTGCGTCATGAGATTAACAGACAAATAGGGATTGCTGCCAGGACTTTTAAAAATCTATTGATTGTGGAAAATAAGGATATACACTTAAAGACTAAAATTAGACTGTATAATAGTTTGGTTCTTTCTAGGGTTAGTTATGTAGTGAAACTTGGATGCTGTGTAAACAAGATAACAGAAACTAGATACTTTTGATTCTAGATGCTTACGTAGTATCTTGGGTATCGTGCGGTTTAACTTTGTATCTAATGATGCGGTTAGACAAAGGAGTCTGCAACCTCCTTTAAGCAGCATATTGTGCTGAGAGAGATACCACTGGTTTGGCCATGATGCCCGTATGGATAATTGCAGATTGGCGAATAGGGTTATGAACAGTGTGCCTAGAGGCCTCAGAAGGAAGGGTTGGTTGGGTTGGGTTATTTTACCTCTGAGTGGCACTTTTTTGCACACCATGGGCTAAATGGCCAGGTCACATGGACCTCGAAGGCTTAGAGAAGGTTGGGGGAGGGGACCCATTGGAATAGCTGTTGGGAGACAGATGGTAGCCTCCCGTCAAGGCCACCCAGCGTGTTCTTTAACGTGCACAGGGTGTGGCTCTCCCGTACACGGGGCCACGGCTTAATGTCCCATCTGATGGACGGCGGCCTTTCCAAGCCCATCGGTGTTCCCTGCTGACCGTGGGCAGGGTGGGAAATTTTGCGGAGATAAATCTCAACGCTAACCCAGCTGGAACTCGAACCTGGGAACTACAGATTACGAGCCTGGCGCACTACCGACTGAGCCACCCCCGCCCCAAGGAAGGGGAGACCTAGGATGCGGTTGGTAGACAATGTCAAACTGGACCTTGTTAGAATAGGTGTGCAGTGGCTGGATGCAGCAGATGTAGCTCAGGACAGATATCCTTGGAGAATTAAACTGCACGGTCTGGTTGGACCTCCGTAGCCCATGGCTGCTTGAGGATGATGATGATGAAAAGATGAAAATTTTACTTTTTGTGATGCAATGGACAGCAGATGTTTGCAGAATGGTAACGACTAGAAGAAAGAAGCATAAAAAGTCATTTTTATGCTTCTTTCTTCTAGCATAAAAGTATAAAAAGTCATTTCATGAAAGCATAAAAAGTCATTTCTTTGGTAAAATAATTATTTACCTTAGAAAAAGTGTTAAGCTAGTAGCCAGAGAAGTTTGTTGTGGATTGGTAAGACCCAATATATATATGTATGAAAAGGGGAACTAGATAGTACATTGGCAAGAAAATCGTGACTCTCAGATTACCTTGTAAGATACCACCATTTTGGTGTCAGAAATCTCACAACTGCAGCACAGGAGAAGCATGTTAAGGGAAAGGGAAAAGATCACTCCAAACTAAATCAGAGTTGTCAAAATTTGAAATGACTTAGTATAATCAAGTAAGTTGTAAATATTGGGATTATTTTCTTTTGTAAAATTAGAGGAGGGTGGAGGGCAAAGTTGAATCAACTTCACAATGCCACTTGGTAAAATACAGGTCTTCATGAATATCGTATTGTTTTTAAAATTTAGGCAAGTTGGCAAAATCATCTTGCAGAATTGTCAAAATCTAGATACCTTGGTAAAATCTGGAGAGTTTGCAAAATTCGAAACCACTTGGAAAAATACCTATTAGTTGCAAAAATTGGGATTGTTTTGTAAAAGGTATAAAGAAATTAAAAAATTCCAAACATACCTATTTTCCTATAGGACCCTGAAAAGTAGAAAAAGAAACCTAAAGCATATTGATGGTGCAATAAGTCACTGAATTTGTATTCATTTCAAGGGAAGACAGGATGCGATCAGTCTTGTGGAGTGAGTAAATCGACGCCTTAACTTTCTTTGGAGTGAAGAGTAACTTGGTGACTGATTGCATTATCGATATGATTTAGATTTCTTTTTCTACGTTTTAGGGTCCTATAGGAAGATAGGTATGTTAGGAATTTTTTAATTTCTTTATATACTTTTTTTACACTAAATAAAACTACTTTCAAAACTTTCATTTGATATATTTACTCATAAACATCGACTATATTTTCACCCGTTTTGGATTTGAGTATGAATTAACCGATGACATTGTAGATATTATAAGTTTTAATTTGAGATATGACCTGTTAAGTGAACCCTGTAAAAGTTCATTACCCCCCATTAATCAGGGTGGAATTAAAAAAATAAAAATAAAAAAAAAATAAATACCTCCTCAAGCAGCTTCTTGCCACAGAGGTCTGACAGGAGCCTGTCAGACCTCTGTGGTAGTTTATGATGATTCCTAATAGTTTATGATGTTCACTACATGAGTTTTCATTTGACACCTAACCCCTAACTGTAAGCCCTCACGTTTCCAAGATATAGTAAGATGTCTTCGATATTTCCCATTTTTTAGGAGGGAAGAAAGCATGGGTGGTCAATTTTCTTAAGCTTAGGACACTCGTCACTACACACACTTTCACTTGAAGCAGAGCTTGTTAGTTTCTGCACTAGTGTTCGGGAGATACAGGGAACAATCATTTCCATATTTCCACCCTTTTTTTAGGGGGAAGAAATCATGGGGGAGTCGATTTTTTGTAGCCTGTGACATTCCCCACGTTAGAAGCATTCATTTGAGCCATCATTTGTTGTTTTCAGTATTCACTTTCTGGAGATATTGTGGGAGTTTAGTGTTGAAATTACCCCTTTCTTAGGGTAGGAACAAAGCTAGGAGGGTTAATATTTTAAAGCCTATGACACTCGCTGCATAACAGGCTTCCATTTAACATATAAATCATTAAGTTTCTCCATTGCATTGGAAAAATATGATAAACAACATTTTGTCAAATCCACAAACTAGCAAACATAGAAACTGACAAATTGACCAACCGACAAATGTCACAGATAAGAGCAAAAGAAAGATAGGTAATAGTGAGAGTTAACAAATTCAGTGCCACCCCCTTCCCCTTATATAGCAAAATCCTTGGTACTTCCCTGACAGAGACATAGTTAAATTTCTGTAAAATACTTATTTTGGCAGTTGCCAAAATTTGATTTCCGAGATGAAAAATTTCACCTCCCCTCCAAAATCATAGTCCCTTTGCTACACCCCTTCCAACTGCCTATTACCACTTACCAAAGAATGCCATTTAGCAATGTTCAAAAACCTTATAAAAATTTATTTTGAAAGGCTCATATCGCCGAACAATAGAGCACTGTTCCACAATTTTAAACAACCACAGAATGAAGTAATCTCATTGGACACAAATCTGAAAAGCCCTAAAAAATAGTCTAATAATTCATCATCGATTCGCAATATAAAAATTACCCAGAAAAATAATTTCATTAGAAATAACAAGTTAAAAGTGAAAAACATAAACCAGTCTATAGCCTCAGTGGCACTGAGTGGTTAGGTGTGCTTGGCTACTGGTCAAAGGGATGTGGGTTCAAGTCCAGGTGTAGGGATGGATAATTTGGTATTGTTATTTCTGCCAACTTCTAGCCTACATAAAACATTGAAATTTAAAATAAATTAATAAAAAAATTAATCAATTATTTGTGTTGTCACATGGCTGACTGAAATTTTGAATATTATTTATGATAAAGGCATTGTTTCTATGGATTTTACTACAGCTACGTCCCAATTTTAAAAAAGGTGATCGCAGTTCTTGTGATAATTGTAGAGGAATTAGTTTACTTTCTGTTTCAGGTAAAGTTCTTTGTATGATTTTAGATAATAGAATTAAGAAGTTGGTTGATGGGCAACTGCATGATGAACAATGTGGAATTGAGGAGTGGTAGGGGACGTATTGATCAAATATTTTCACTTAGGCAGATTCTTGAGAAATGTTTAGTTTCAGAAACCTGTGGTTGCTAGCTTTATAGATTTCAAAAAGGCTTTTGACCCTATTGATCGACATAATTCGTGGTTGATTGTTAGATCATATGGAATACCTGATAAGTTAGTGTAATGAGAGCTCTCTATAACAACATTGAATCGTGTGTGAGAATTGGTATGTCTTGCAGAGATTGGTTTAGAATTGCTAGTGGAGTTAGAGAGGGGTGCATGTTGTCTCCTTTTCTCTTTAGTTATTGATTATGTAATGCAAAATTCTTTGCAAGGGAAAGATTTTGGCATTAAATGCTCTAGAGATTCAAAATTTCTGATTTAGATTATGCAGGTGATTTGGCCCTGTTGGCTACTGATGTTAATGAGATGAATTCGTTCATTAGGGCTGTTGATGAGATTGGTAATAGAGTAGGTTTGGTGATAAACAAAGAGAAGACTAAAGTGATGAAAATTGGTTAGGCAGATGGTGCTTCAGTTGCTTTGAATGGCTGTACTATTCAGCAAGTGTCTCAGTTGAATTATCTTGGGAGCTGTGTAACAGATACTGGTGATGTGCAGCATGTGATAAAGAGAATAATAGGGATTGCCACTGGGACTTTTACGAATCTATGGAGAGTACGGAAAACTACGCATATACACTTAAAGACTAAAATTAGGCTGCATAATAGTTTAGTTCTTTCTAAGTTTGTTATGGTAGTGAAACATGGATCCTTTGTAAGCAGAATAACAAGAAATTTGATGCCTTAGATTCTAGATGTTTACGCAGTATCTTGGGCATTAGGTGGTTGTACTTTGTAAGTAATGATCAGGCTAAAGAAGGGGTCATCAACCTCTTTTAAGCAGCATATTGTGCGGAGAGAGACTGCATTGGTTTGGTCATGTTGCTCGTATGGATAATTATTGATTGGCGAATAGGGTTATGAACAGTGTGCATAAAGGCCTCAGAAAGAGGGGGAGACCTAGGATGTGGTGGGCAGACAATGTCAAACAGGACCTTGTTAGAATTCGTGTGCAGTGGAGAGATGCAGCAGATGTAGTTCAGAACAGATATGCTTGGAGAAATAAACTGCACTGTCTGGTTGGACCTCCATAGCCCTTGGCTGCTTGAGGATGAAGATGATGAATGAAAATTACACCATGATGATTACTAATTTTTAAAGAAATAAAATCAAACTAGATAAATGTTGTCTGATATGATACACCTAAGGTGCAAAATTTAAGCATGTATTTTCCATAAGAAGAAATAAATCTGAATTACGATCTGAATTTTGAATATTTTATATGATAAAGGGTTGGGTTGTTTTACCTCTGAGCAGAACTTTTTTGCACACCATGGGCTAAATGGCCAGGTCACATGGACCCCGAAGGCTCAGGGAAGGTTAGGGGAGGGTACCCACTGGAACAGCTGTTGGGAGACAGATAGTAGCCTCCCATCAAGGCCATCAAGGGTGTTCTTTAACGTGCACAGGGTATGGCTCTCCCGCACTCAGGGCCATGACTTAACATCCAATCTGACAGGCGGCAGCCTTTTCAAGCCCATTGGTGTCCCCTACTAACTGTTGGTAGGGTGGGGAATTTTGCAGAGATAAATATCAACACTGACCCAGCTGGGACTCGAACCTGGGAACTACAGATTACAAGTCTGGCACGCTACCAACCGAGCCATCCCCGCCCTATGATAAAGGAATGGTTTTTAAGGATTTTACCAGACCTATTATCCGTATTTTTAAAAAAGGTGCTCGCAGTTCTTGAGAAAACTATAGGGGTATCAGCCTACTCTCTGTACCAGGTAAGGTTCTTTGCATGATTGTGCTTAAAGCAATTAAGAATCTGGTTTACAGTCAATTTCGTGATGAGCAATGTGGATTCAGAAGTGGTAGAGGATGTGTTGATCAGATATTTTCACTCAGGTAGGTTCTTGAAAAATGTTTAGAGTTTCAGAATCCTAAAGTTACAAGCTTTGTTGATTTTAAAAAGATTTTCAAATATGTTAATCATCTTAATTTGTGGTTGATCTTGAGGTCATATGGCATACCAGACAAGTTAGTTAACATAATGAAAGCTCTCTATAACATGGAGTCGTGTGTGAGAGTTGGTAAGCAATTAATTTAACATTGCTTCTGATGTTCAACAAGGTTGCATTTTTGTCCCCTTTTCTCTTTATTCTGGTTCTTGTTTATGTTATGTGAAATTCTTTGCAAGGGAAAGATTTTGGCCTTACATGGTGTAGAGATTTTAAAGTTTCTGATTTAGATTATGAAGACAATTTGGCCTTGTTGGCAAATGATGATGATGAGATGAACTATTTTATTCAAGCTATTGAGAGTAGAGAAGGTTTGGTTATAAACAGAAAGAAAACTAAAGTGATGGAAATTGGTGAGGCAGGCTGGGAGAGTCTGCAGTCTGAGTCTGCAGTCTTCTGGAAGTGTCAGTTTAATTTTCTTGGAAGCTATATAACAGATACTGGTGATGTGTGGCATGAGATTAACAGATGAATAGGGATTGTTTCTGGGACTTTAAGAATCTTACGAGAGTGTGGAGAAATAGGCATATACACCTAAAGACTAAAATTATGCTGTATAATACTTTGGTTCTTTCTAGGACTAATTATGGTAGTGAAACTTGGATACTTTGCAAACACGATACCAGGAAAATTGATGCTTTTGATTCTAGATGCTTACACAGTATCTTGGGTATTAAGTAGTTCAATTTTGTAAGTAATGAAGAGGTTAGACATAGGAGTCGGCAACCTCCTCTTAGCAGTATATTGTGCAGAGAGAGTGATTCTGTTGATTTGGCGATGTTGCCCATATGGATAATTATAGATTGGTGAATAGGGTTATGAACAGTGTGCTTAAAGGCATGAGAAAGAGGGGAGAAGTAGGATGTGGTGGTCAGACAATATCAAGCAGGACCTTGTTAGAATTGGTGTGCAGTGGCGAAATGCAGCAGATATATCTCAGGACAGATATGTTTGGAGAACTAAATTGCACGGTCTGGTAGGAGAACTAAATTGGAGCCCATGGCTGCTTGAGCATGATGATGATGTTACATATGAAGAAGTAGATCTGAATCACGAGTTAAACAATACAAATTTCTGACCCTAAAAATTACCTTTTTCGAACTTTAATCTATAACTGTCCATACCTTGAAAACCCATCATCATACTCTCCACTTTTAACCTTTTCATCTACATTACTTCAGCACTTGTAGTGCCTTCTAATAACATGAGTGATATAAAGTGCAGAAGTAACCTTGTACAGAGTTAGCCATTAACAGGGTGGGTGGTGTTCAACCCCCCCCCCCCCAAAAAAAAAAAAGAAACCTAAAATTTTCAACTCCTACTGTGAAAGGGGTGTGTGGGAGGGTTAGGATTGGAAACTCAAAAATACATTGAGGGGAGAAAAAAAAATAATGACTTCTCTGCAGTGGTGAAATTGTTTAGTTATGCATCTAAAAATAATTGGTCGAAGTTTTTTAAAAAAATGAACAGGAGTAAATATATTGATGGTTTGCTTTATGACCAAGTTTTTTCAATGAGGTGCAATGGATAACAATTCCATTTATTTCAAAGCGAGCAAATATTTAGGGCAAAATTTTACCAGAACACTTCTGTGCTACATAATGCAAATTGAATTAAAGAAAAATAAATATCTACATAACCATTCATCCAATATTGTATAATTATAAAATATTCAAAACTCGTTTTTGTTCTGTGATTTTTATCATGTCTTTTAAAAGTGTTACATTTTTTATATCAAATAAAAATTATTTGGTGCTCCAAGTAATTTTCGTAATTCATATTTTTGTTTATGTGATTGAGGAAATAATAACGTGTAACAATCACATTTAGAATTATTCATTATTTAAATATACTAAATTATTAAATGATTCTTCAATTATTGTGAGACATTGACAAATTAGAAGTTGTTTTATTGAAATCCTCTTTTACTTTTTTCAATTTAAATAAAATTAATGGTGCCAATAATTTGTTTTGCTTTTCCCGGTGAAACATATTTATTACATTTTAAAGATGGCTGCAGGACACAGCATAAAATTAACAGTTTAAGGAAAAATATTGAGAAATAAAGAATAGTAATAGGAAAAATTGCCATTTAATACGATTTTGAATAAACGTCGATCTCTTTGAAAAAGAAAAAAATGCTGTATGAATGAGAGCATTTCTTACAATTGTGAAAAAAATATATAAGTTTTCTGTCCACAATTTAACCTATTTTATAAAGTTTGGTAATCATAATTGTTAAGAAACACTAAACTTCAACTTTTAAATCATTCTTTTCCTGGAATTATCTATTTCTGTGAACTCATTTCTAGTAATTTTATTACCCAATAATGTTTATATTTTTAAACAATAATAATCCTTTTCCTGCTGATATTTATGGCAACTTTGTCAGAATTTTATTTTTAATCTTATCACGCGTTCCCTACTCCTTGCTCAGTAAATGACGAAATACTTAGTTGAATGGGTTTCAGTTCTAGTATTTTGAGAAGGATAATCAGTACGAAACTGATCGTTAACACAAAACTCGTAGTGTAAAATCAGTTCATTCTGCTATCATTAGATGGCAGCACAAGTAATACCTCCACTTTTCAAACATTTCGTATTTCTAATAAAAATGAAAGTTTATCAAAACTTACCTTCTATATTAGTCATATCCAGGGCCGCCGAGAGAATTTATGGGCCCCTATGTAATATTATGCTCGGGGCCCCCCTTGAAAACTTTTTATCTTTACAAATCATTAATAGCAATTATTCTGGACACAATGATGACATACAGAGGAAAAAAAGCCTGTTGCGCAGTCAGGCATGCAAAAACATAGGCCTACACAGTTTGTGTCACATAAAACTTTTTAGCATAGGATCGATATATAGCCTAACTAAGAATAATTTTTGTAAGAAAATGTAGAGTCACTTAATCTGACGGGCCCCTATGCACTAGTCCCCCTTGCCCCCCCCCCCCCCCCCCCCCGTCGGCGGCCCTGGTCATATCATCTAGTTGACGGATCGTTACAGGGTCACATGCACTCTAATTCCATAATACACCATCAAATTAATCCATCCTAAAATAGTTTCTTATCAAACAAAACATAACTTGTTTGGAAATTTCAAATCCTGGAACTTCCTGTACCATTTAATATGTTCCATTTCAATGACTCCGTTCAGTGAACGCAGTAACTTCTTTCCAATGAATAATTTCGGAAAATGGATCGGCTTAACATACTGCTTTCTTAATCTGCTACATTATTACGAAGTGGAACATACCAAGCAAAAAGGTGTTCGTTTGGCGGAAGTAACGTTTTTGGCTGTCTTCTTCATTTTAACAAGGGGATTGTTTACTTCTCGGTATTTTTATTATTTTCGGCTTGCTTACCTCAGTGGGTGCAGTTTTGCATTGAGTAGCATAGATTTGTGTTATTTATTTTATGATTTGCAGGTAGATATGGTGCATTTCTGTGCAATGATTTCAAAAATGATTTCTCTCTTTGATAAGTGTTCGCTTCTGTAGAAAAGGGTACATGCATGTGTAATTGATTTGTTGGAAAATAATTTGTCCGTGTGGTTAGCGTGCTTGGCTACTGATCACATCCTCCATGCCCTGGGTAAGGCATGGATGTTCGTGTTGTTTTTCTGCTGAAGTCTTGCCATCCGCACAAACCTTCTGCTATGATATATAAACTGACAGGCTGCTGTCAGACCTTGGTGGCAAGCAGCTGCTTGAAGGAGTATTATTTATTTTATTAACATTTTTTCGTACAAAGCTGAAGTTAGGAGTAATAGAACTTCAAAAATTCTCATTGATATTAGATGCAAACTCCTAATAAGTTGGTAGGAGTCTAGATAGATGCTATATTTGCATTAAACAATGTTTTTTCATGAATTTACTATCCAGTTATCTTCTATATGAAAGCATATAATGTATGTGTCATTAATTTATATATCATATCACATTTCTAAGAAAATATATATTATATTTTTGCATATTATTTTACAATGAATAGCTTTATTCTTGTGTCTAATAACTCTTCCCATACAGGACAGCTCTCACTGTAATATTTATATATACTCTTTCTGTTGCATGTAGTTCCTTCTGTGGCATTATTCTTAAAATGACAAATGATTTCAAAAATTTTTCGGTAATATTTTGTTTATCCACTAAAACTTCCTGGTCTGCCCTCAGTCAGCAGGGGGCACAAATGGGTCAGTAAGGACACCATCCATCAGATGGGATGTTAGGCCTTGGTCCTGTGTGTGGGAGAGACATCTTGTGCGTGTCAAGGAACATGGATGGCCTTGATGAGAGGCTAATAGCTGTCCAGTGGGTGTCCTCCCTCAATCTCTGAGCCATTGGGTCCTTGTGACCTGGTAATTTAGCCCATTGTGTCAAATAAAGGTGCTGCTCATAGGTAAAACAATCCAAATCTTCAAGTCAATCAGTCATAATAACTGAATTATTTACTGTACTCTTTCTAAACCACAGTGGTTGCAATTTTGCATTGAATAATTATATTTTTATGTTACAGTTGTTTATTTCATGATATACAAATAGATATAATGTGCTTCGGTGATAATTTATCACTAAACACATTATTTTGCACTGTTTATATATTTTTTCTTAAAGGAAAATGTATATGAATGTACCATTGATTTCTTATTTAATTTCTAAGTTATAGGGAAATATAAAAAAGACTTATTATATGCAACATTTTTTTCCACAAAAAAAGCTTAAGTTTTACAGATTCAAAGTTTCTCATTGATATAACATGCAAATTCACTAAAAGGTTTGTAGGAGTATAGATGGATGCCATATGTCTTTGGTATATTTATATTGAACACTGTATTTTTATGAATTTAATATCCTATTATCTCATATAAGAAAGTATATATATGTTGTCATTGATTAATTTAATATCACATTTGTAAGAAAATATATATCATATAGGCTTTGGACAGAAACATCGAAAGTTTCGTGTTATCTCAATGAAAATCACATTTTGAAGAAATAACTACAATATGATTTTTAACAAAAATATGTCTAAAAGATATAGATGTAGTGAAATCTTTCTATATCTCAATTTTGATCAATATTTATTTAGTATTCAGAGAGATAAATGCTGAATATTTAAAAGACTGAAAAAATTAACCTCAAAATTTATGTAATACATTGAAATAGGCTAAGATATCAACACTGGGTGTAATACACTGTACTGCAGTCAACTGTGATCAATTAATCTGCTTTAATGCCACCGTCCATCAAATGGGACATTAAACCATTGACCTGTTGTGATGCCCCATCGTTCACTTTTGCTTTACCTTAACCAGTTTTGTATAATTTACGTTATATTTATCATTTTGGGGATTTTTATTTCCTTTTTGGCATCACAGCACTCGTTTTCAAGATGTTGTGAGTTGCGTATGCGCAACTCCGATCTTCCGACTGTACCGTTAAAGCGCGTGCCAAGGACACGCCCCCTCTTGCGTCATAGCTTTTGCGTCGTTCGTCATAGTATGTTAATGTCTTTCCTGGCAAGCATTGCCGGCTCATGTCAAAAACTGGTGACCTGCGAGTCACAGAAGCACTAAGCACTAAAGACTAAGCAGAAACACAAGTGAGTGCACGAGCACAAGGTGCGTAGCACCAAGCACAGTGCGTGTAGCACAGGAGTTGGAGTTGTGTTTTCTTCATTGATGTCTTGCTGAGTTGAATTATTTTGGAAATAAATCTGTTTTGTTATATTTAAAACCTTTTGAGTCTGTACAGTTTTTTTCTCTGGAGCAACGCGAATTAACGATTTTTTAATTATATTTAAAATTACTTGACAATCATTTTGATTCTTACTCATTAACGCTCGCTGCTATTTGAACCCTAAATCAACTTATTATCAACTTATTCTACTTTTGGCAATTTGTTAATTATTGCCTGGCGCCCGTCTAAGCTATCCGGAGCATAAAACTTCAAGTATTTTGCATTTGTTTGGAGCGTTACACTGTCTATGGGAGTGTCATACTATGTGCACATCAAAGAACATGCTTGATGCTGTCCAGCGAGTCCCCTTCCCCCAGTTTTGTGGGGATCCTTGTAACATGGTCATTTAGCCCATTATTTAGAGGTAATTAAAACAGGATTGGGTTGTCTTAAGTTTTGAGGTTAAATTTTTTGTACCTTGTTTTTTGTCCTACGTTAATTATAATTACTTTTTGAAAACTAAACAGATATTGTTTGAGATTGAGATCCTTAATTAATCTTGAGGCATTTTTTCACTAAAAATCATAGTAAAGAAGTTATTGAGCTCTGGGTTTCGAACCCTGGGTAACGCATGGATGTTTGTGATGTTTTTCTGCTGAGGTCCTGCTATACTCACAGATCTTCTGCTATGCCTCATTAACCTGATAGGCTCCTGTTAGACCTCTGTGTCAAGCAGCTGCTTGAGGGTGTATTTATTGCAACATGGACCTGCTTCCATCTTTTTGTCCAGTACCTGCATTTCTGTACATTGGATAGTTTGTTTTTTGAGTAATAAGTTCTATTATTTGTGAGTGTCATTTCAATTCCTATTTTATTTCTGCAAAATTTAAGTATTAAAAATTCAAATGCATGTGCTTTAAATAAAACGATTTCAGAATACTGAGATTTTAATTTCTCTAATAACTTCATAATACTTATTAAAACAGAATTATAATGTTTACAGGAAAATACAAGCGTGAATCTGGTAGGGGGACGAGTTGATAGGAGCGTACGAAACAGTCGAGCTGATAAAAATGTAAGAGGGAGCAAGAAACTGGACTTATAATTCAATATAATCCCCCCTCAGCCCCGTTTTAGTGAACTTAAAATTTTGAAAAATAAGTGAAATATAAATGTTTATTATATTATTTGCCTCTGTTACCCTTAATAACATTTTTTTTCTGTGTGGTGGTGGTGGTGGTGGGGTGGGGGGGGGGGGTCATGCCCTTTGGTCCGACCCCTGGGAAAATTAATTTTCGATTTATATTGAAATGCTTTTTATTTAAAAACAAGGGAAAATTGATTTTTCTTGCAATATGTTTTATAGCAAAAGGGTAAAGTTGGAAAATTTAGTGTTTTGCTAAAATACAATATATATATATGAATGAATTTCTGATCAAAGAGAGAAATACACTAATATGAAACTGTTAGGTTTGCAACAATTGGATAATATACCCGAATATTTAAAAAATTCTCAATAGAAAAAAAAATTACACCAATGAAATTTCCTTTAGACCACTGATTAGAAATAACAAACTTATATCGTATAAACTCTGGAGAAAACCAAGCATGAAATATATCCAACACTTATAATTATATTTTAAAAAAGTATACGCTAAAAACCAAATTAGTTCACACCCATTTGTACGTATTAACTCAAAATAACCGTAAACATAAGAAGAGAGTGATTGTAACCGCATTATAGTTCGAAAATCCACCGGTGGTTGCGCTGCCATCGCCTCGCGGTTACCATGGGCCCTATGGGAATTGCTCATCTGTAGCTTCCTTTTTCTGTGGATTAAACCGGTTTCAAGCGTCTGGAACTGGAGATGCCTCTAGAGTCAGCTGATTAGGAATGGCCTGCTAATTTAAACATTATATTAGCCTTTAATGAAAAGAATTGAAAAATGGTATGGCAATCAATTTCGAATTTTTTTTTTTGTTAGAGACATTTCTTTTTTCATCAGGGCTCGGGAAATATCGAAAACTTTCGTTTCCAGCAGATCCAGCTTTAGATTTCAGCTTAATCTATGCAGAGCGTGCTTACAGAGACATCCTATGACACAGATCCTACTTCATTCCACTGCAGCAAACGTGTCAAACTGTTTTCAACCAAGTGCTCTGAAACTTTTGTGAAACAAGAAAGAGTTCAAGAATGGTTTAAAGTTAATATCATTACATATGTATGAATTACATTACAATACACTGGAACTTTAAAATACAAAGTCATTCTTGCCTGTTTTATGGAATAAAATATTTCGAATTTATTTTATAATTTCCAAATTAAATCAAGAAAAGAAATTTTACATCAAAATGTCGAGAAGTAAACAATTCTCTCGATGAAAAACATCACTTCCGCTGATAGAACACCTTTAGCATGGCCGAGAAGTTTGTGATCATGGAGGTAGGAAGAAAAGAGGAGGGGCCCTAAGCACTTGAAGATGATGCTACGGCGACTGCGCAGCAACCATGTTGTTCAAAACATTGATCAGTAGTCTTGGAATACAATGCGTCTTGTACTATAAAAATTTGACTTTATACGATATTTGTGTTACGTTAATTTATTCAGCGTTTTGGATGCACGGATCGCCCTTTAAAAAAGATACCAGGAATTACCTTTCATTGGTCAGTTTTGTCACTTTTAAAATATTTAATTAATTATATAATGATACAAGTATCTTTGCGTTCTAATTACGCCTCTATGATATCAGCTTTATTTCGAGTTACAAACCTCGATTCTTCAACATTTTTTTTTATTTTCTTTGGATTGTACTCAGTGATAAATGTGAACATGTACTTCTTATATTGACTGATTGATTGATTGATTTTACGTTACGCTTATTTGAGAATTCCTTCTGCAGGCTTTCTCAGTTAAAAAATTTTGTTGGCTGTAATTGAATATTAGTGTGATTCTATTTAACGGATGATGAATTTTCATACTTTTAAATAAAGGTGATTAAAATATCAAGGAGTTTCTTTTTTGTTTTTTATTTTAGGTGGAAGTATCAGATATTATTATTTTGTTTAAATGTTTCAGTGTTTAAATTCCTCTCTCTTCATGATTTAATAAGTTCAGTGTAAGAAGAGAAAAGTAAATTACAATAAAGTATTTTCATAAGGTGAGAAATATAATCTTTCTTTTTTTTTAAATTGGCTAGCATTTAAGGGTTTTGTTTAAATGCCCCTTGTTTTCTTGGATTGGAGTCTTATATTTTTGAATTTCTTTTTAGATTAGCTTAATGTATCTGCTGTAAATTGTTATAGGTGAGTGACAGCGATCATTAGTTAGGGTGAAAAATTTTCAAATTGTTTAAATAATTTTAGTTAAAAGAGGAGAGTGTAATGCTTTTCTCCTTTTCGTTAATTCTTTTGATAGGGTTCTAATTTTCTCTTTTAAGGTGAATACTGAATTCATTTAATTCTGTATGGATTTCAAATAGAGCGAGTTTATTGCTTGTAGTTATTTTATTTTTACTTTGGTTGACGGGTAGGTTAGGCTTACATGAAGGGAGGCATGAGAGACTGAGGAGTTAGGCACAATCTGGAACGTTACATTTTTTTAAAAATAGATATTATATTCCCTTCACCCTGTGGATATATTTTTTTCTCTTTTTTATATATATATATATTTTTTAATTTTTATTATTTTTGCTTAGTATAATTTTTAGTTGCTTTTTTATATAGTTTTTTCAGATATTATTTAGAATTTTTCCTTTGTGGCTGAGGATGTATTTCAATCATGGGATTTTTTTATTTGAGAGACTGTAATAATTGTGTATTTTGTATTGATTGTTAACTCTGGTTGAGGGAGGGGTGGGGGTGGCTCAGTCGGTAGCGCGCCAGGCTCGTAATCTGTAGTTCCCAGGTTCGAGTCCCATCTGGGTCAGCATTGAGATTTATCTCCACAAAATTCCCCGCCCTGCCCACGGTCAATAGGGGACACCGATGGGCTTGTAAAGGCCGTCGTCCATCGGATGGGACGTGGCCCCTTGTGCAGGAGAGCCATACCCTGTGGACTTTAAAGAACATGCTGGATGGCCTTGACGGGAGGCTACCATCTGTCTCCCAACAGCTGTTCCAGTGGGTCCCCTCCCCCAACCTTCTCTGAGCCTTCAGGGTCCATGTGACCTGGCCATTTAGCCCATGGTGTGCAAAAAAGTGCCGCTCAGAGGTAAAACAACCCAACCCTGGTTGAGGGAGGAGAATGAGCATGAGATGGGGGAGAGATGTGAAGCTGAGAGTACAGACACAGAGCTGGTGGGTTCGAGCCACCATCTGGGGAGGTATTTTTTCTTTATTGTTAGCTAGTTTTGTTTTGTAGATATATTTTTAGTTCGTTTTTTTTACTTCTTGCATTAGCAACAACAATATATTTATAAATGAACACAAATTCAGGGGTCTACCTAAAAAAATCGGGAGTGTAATCACACCAGATTTTTTTTCCTTTTACGAGTTTAGAGGTGTGTTACAAATTTTACATATTTAGTTTAAACTTAATTCTATGGTTTACTGTTCGGTACTGTATCACAAAGCAAAGAATTTTAATGATGACACACTTTGTCTATAGAAGTTGTTAAGTTCCACATCTATCGAAAAATACCTTGGATAGATGTGATTGTACCTTCATCCATTATCTGAAATATTAGAAAATTTTAAACCAAGTCAGTACAAAGTTTTAAAAATGTCTAATCAATACTTAAAGGTTACTTATTAAGGTATAGATGAAGCCCTGAGATCTTGGGGCTTCATATCAAAACAACACATATATTGCTACAATCAGAACAGTGAATATGAATAGTATAACTGCAAATTAAGGTTTTTAATAATGACGTAATGCAAACTAGGTTACAAGTAACTTCCAGCAGTTAAAATTTAAAAAGTTATAACTAAATGTTATAAATCATAATTTTAAGCTAATTTGCATCACTTTCTGCACTTGGTTGTCAGAGAAGGAAACAGTTAACCGAAAAATTCTCCAAATAAAACAGTAGAATTAAATAATCAATAAGTAGTAAATCCAGAGCTACCTGTTGACTTTGAAGTTAAAATGAAAATTCAGTACACTCATAATTGCCTTAATAATGGGTATCATAACTTATTAACATATTTTTGGAGTTGAATCTTTACTATTGTGAAAAATCACTGGAAAGCATTTCAATGTAGGTGTGTTATACATGATTTCTCCACCAAAGTTTAAAGTGTTTTTAAAATCTACAATTTTGGCTCCTACACTATTGGCTTTATTTAGTTTTGTTAGGCAAATTTTTTTTGTGGAATCAGAATTTTTTCTAACATAAAATAACTATTTTTTGAATCTTAAAAATGTGATTTTTTGCGGTTAATTGCTGCTATTGCATATAACTTTTATATTTTATCCCTAAAATATTTTCTGCTCTTATCAGTGCAGTATAAATAAACTTTTAAAATCTGGTAATTGTTTGTTATTGTCGTATTCAACGAAATACATAAATAGTTCTGCTATACAGTAATTCTGAATGGAAATATTCATTGCATTAAAAAAAAGCAATATAAATTCCAAATAGCTTAAATGGACTTTCTCTTAATCGTAAAAAAATAATCTTCCCGTATATAACGCACAGTAAATTTGAGTATCATCATCATCATCATCCTCAAGCAGCCATGGGCTATGGAGGTCCAACCAGACCGTGCAATTTAGTTCTCCAAGCAAGTCTATCCTGAGCTACATCTACTGCATCTGGCCACTGCACACCAATTCTAACAGGGTCCTGTTTGACATTGTCTGCCCACCGCATCCTAGGTCTCCCCTTCTTTCTGAGGCCTTTAGGCACACTGTTCATAACCCTATTCGCCAATCTATAATTATTCATACGGGCAACATGGCCAAACCAACGGAGTCTCTCTCTGCACAATATGCTGCTTAAAGGAGGTTGCAAACTCCTTTGCCTAACCTCATCATTAGTTACATAGTTGAACCACCTAATGCCCAAGATACTGCGTAAACATATGTAATCAAAAGCATCTAGTTTCGTGTTATCTTGTTTACAAATGTCCACGTTTGACTATCATAACTAACCCTAGAAAGAACCAAACTATTATACAGTCTAATTTTAGTCTTTAGGTGTATACGTCTATTTCTCCACACTCTCCATAGATTCTTAAAAGTCCTGGCAGCAATCCTTATTCGTCTGTTAATCTCATGCCACACATCACCATTATCTGTTACATAGCTCCCAAGATAATTAAACTGTGACACCTGCTCAAGACTGCAACCATTCAGATTAACTGAATCACAACCTGCCTGACGAATTTTCATCACTTTAGTTTTCTCTCTGTTTATAACCAAACCTACTCTACTACCTGTCTCATCAACAGCTCGAATGAAAGAGTTCATCTCATCAACATCATTTGCCAAAAAGGCTAAATCATCAGCATAATCTAAATCAGAAATTTTCGTATCTCCTGTCCATTTAAGGCCAAAATCTTTCCGTTGAAGTGAATTTCGCATAACATAATCAATAACCAAGCTAAAGAGAAAAGGAGACAAAATGCACCCTTGTCGAACACCAGAAGTAATGCTAAACCAATTGCTACAAGACTTACCAACTCTCACACACGACTCAGTGTTATTATAGAGAGCTTTCATTATGTTAACTAACTTGTCTGGTATACCATATGATTTCACAATGAACCACAAATTATGATGATCAACAGAGTCGAAAACCCTTTTTGAAATCAACAAAGCTAGCAACTAAAGGTTTCTGAAACTCGAAACATTTCTCAAGAATCTGCCTAATTGAAAATATCTGATCCACACATCCCCTACCACTTCTGAATCCACATTGCTCATCACGCAATTGACTGTCAACCAGATTCTTAATTCTATTAGCACAATCATGGAAAGAACTTTACCTGGAACAGAGAGTAGGCTGATACCCCTATAGTTATCACAAGAACTGCGATCACATTTTTGTAAATAGGAATAATAATGGCTCTGGTAAAATCCTTAGGAACCATGCCTTTATCATAAAAGATATTCAGAATTTCAGTCATCCAAGTGGTAACCAAAACATTCCCAGCTCTAAGCATTTCCGTAGTAATTTCATCTACCCCTGGGGATTTATGTAGTTTAAGTTTAGAAACAGCCAAAATAACTTGAGATTGTGTTATAGGACCAACATTAAAGCCACCATTTTAGGATTAATGGTAATTTAAATAATAATATTAGGTATGGTCTTTCTTCTAACATTCAATTTACCTGCAATTTTGATTTACCTAGATCATTATTAATAAAAACATTTTTAAACTAAGAACAGGGGCTACCACACTTAATCACTACTTATATTCAATTAATGAGATTGCTACTCCAAATTGCACTGTTTGTGATGTTTTGGAAACTATTTATCATGTAATATTAAAGTGTCCAAAATATGCTTTGGCGCGTCAAACTTTTTTTAAAGAATTAGATTCACTTGGTATTAACAAATTTACAATCTTTAATATTCTAAAATATTGAAATTTAAATATAAGGAAAAATGGTTTCGCTCTAGTTGAACAATTTCTTCAATAAGCTGAATTATGGATTATTATATTAGCCCCCCCCCATTTCTACAGTACAATTTTATTCCACATTTCTAACGAACACATGAAAATGTTAAATTATTAATACTTTCACCAAAAAAAATAAATGGCCATCCTGTGGCCAAGTGGTTAGCACACTCGGATACTGATATAAGCAACCTGGTTTCTAGCCCCAGATAAGATGTGTGTGTCTGTGTGTTGTTTTTCTGCTGAGTGCTGACATCTTCTCAAACCTGCTATGGCATACAAACTGACAGGCTCTTGTCAGACCTCTGTGGCAAGTACTTGCGTGAGGGGGTATTTGTTTTTATTATTTTCACCAGAAACACTTGTTGATATATAGTTTATATATCACCATTAGTTTATTGGCCGAGTGGTTAGCGTGCTTGGCTGCTGATCTAAAGGATCTGGGTTCGAGCCCCAGGTAAGGCATGGCTGTTTGTGTCATTTTTCTGCTGAGGTCCTGCCATCCTCTCAACCTTCTACTATGGCATGTAAACTTATAGGCTCCTGTCACACCTCTGTCGCAAGCAGCTGCTTTATTTTATTATGTCATACAAACTAATACTTCATTTCAGAATTTCTCTTACCCATTCATCTTCATTACTCCATAGCACATTACTCAATTAATCATTCCTTTAAAAACATACAATTTACAACAAATTCAAAATTTTTTTAGATCTCTCTAAACTGATTCATTCTACAACTACATTCTTAAAACAGTAATTAGACTAATACACAGTGAAGATATTATCTCACTCACACAGTACCCGTGATTTCTACCACTTCAAACAACCATTGACTAAAGTAAATTTCTTTACATTTCCTCAAATAGTGGTTGAATTTCATATCAACTTCATTCCATAAACAGTTTTTCATATATAACTACCACATCAAGCTGCTCCAAAACAACAGAACACTCAATGCTATATTATATTACTACCATTACTATACAACTTTGCTATGTGTGTAATTGCGAGCAAACTAGAATGAAAACATTCTTTCAATGACTCGTATCCGATTTCTACAAAATATTCTCACTGAATCCACTACATTCATATCGTACTCCTGTAACTTTCAATCAAAAATGAACCATAAAACTTTTAAAGTACTCGCAGGTATCTAGAAATAACTAATCCACTCAATTAAAGGTAACGTTGCAAGAAGTTGCAATCATAGGCGGCTCCATTTATGCCTCGAAAATTATAGTTTTTTTTTTTTCTTTTTCAGTTAAATTGCATTTTTTATCACACATAAGTTAACTATGATTGCTTGCAATATTCATTAAAATCTATTTTTTTCTGCAGTTTTCTCTTCCTGTGTGAACAGAGCAAAAGTTAATACTAAGTAACACTCTTGAAAAATATCAGTGTGCATGAATGTATCTAATATCTGTTACCATTCACACTTAATGACCCATTTCTACCAGTATTTTGTGCATTACACTACTGGATTCCAGAATGTTCAGAACAAAACGAACAAGATCAGTATTGAAATTCTGACATTTGGAAACACTACATCAGTTATTCAACATATGGTTCAAAAATCTTCACTCATTACCAATGAGACTTTATTACCTAATTTATATCTTTCTATTTCTTATATCTCCTAAAACTTTTCACTTTCACTATGTATACATACAGCACCACAACTCATGAAGTGGTGTTTTCAAATTTAGCTTAAAAGAATTTATATTTCACTAAGGAAATATTTGGTTCAAATATATCTATAACTTCACCAATGTGATGTCCACTACAAACAATAATTACCACCACCATCTTTTTCCCTTTTACATTTCCCTAACAGTATTCTTCATACGTCACAGAGTCATATCTTAGACACCAATACTCATGTAAAAAGAAAACGAAACAGTTTGGTTTCGTATAAATGTTAAGTGTGAGTATCATTCCCTAATGCACGCAACAAAAATGTTTAATATTTACTGTTAGTGTTTTAGTATTCCAAAATTTCAATGCTATGTAGTGTGAAAACCTAAAGAATAATATCAGGTGTACTAATCAATGTATTACCATTCAGTACATAATTTTTTTTTCTCATTATACATGCTACATTCTACTAAACAACATGTGATCGTACTCGGATGCATTACAAGAACTATAAACATTCCCAAAGTAACGAAGAAAAAAGAAAAAACACTAGTCTCATATATTTCCAGAATGGTTTAGAAGACACTCGAAATAATTTCCCTTCTCTTATCCTTTCCACTATTCTCAAATCCTCCTACTCCCATTCCATTCCATTTCCAACTGCACACACACGCACACACACACGCACAAACAGATATATATATATGCATGTTGCTGTTTATGAATAGTTTTCTGTATTTCAAAAATGTAGTTTCATAGAGAACATAACATAAACCACGAGAAAAATTACGGTTCTAATTTATCTACTACACTTATAAAAGTAATGTAGATATGAGAAAACCGGTCACCACGTATGTTAATGACATTTTGTTTAACGCTGTACATATCTTAAAATACGACCCTGAATTAATAGATTCCAAGCGTATCTGTCATGGCCTGTATTTAGAAAAATTATATATATCATTTTATTATTTTGTACTTAATTAGAGTGACTGTAATTGGTGGTATATCGAATTGCAGGAGTGTGCAGTACGCACTGTTTTCAGAAAAGTAGCCTTTTGGTTTTGGAACACAGGCTCCCTTTTTTTATTCCAATAGAACTACGACATATAGAAATATCAAGCTTTTCATTTAAATTATTCAACAATAAAAACACACTGGGAAAAATTTATAAAGTAGTCTAAGAAACACAAATTACAGGTGAGAAACGAACACAACCGAAATTGCATGTTGCAGCCCACTGAGGGGTCCGATTGAGAAGTTTGAGACGTCGCGAAAAAGCCGCTTTCCTTCCATCATTTTGTTGTGGAAGCTAAACTTTACGTGTAACGTTTGTACGGAAGCTCTAAAACGAATTCACAGCAATGTCTGATACAGCTGCAGAGACCAGTGTTCCAGCTGCGGTTTCACCTAAAAATAGGGGCAAGGCAACTGCCGGAAAGCCGAAAAAATCGAAGATTGCCGCTTCTCATCCTAAGGTGTCAGAGATGGTGACTTCGGCGATCACTGCACTGAAGGAAAGAGGTGGATCGTCGTTGCAGGCTATCAAAAAATATATTGCCTCTCACTACAAGGTAGACATCGAACGTCTAGCTCCCTTTATCGAGAAATATCTCAAGACAGCAGTAGCCAGTGGGCAACTCGTTCAGACCAAAGGTAAAGGTGCAACTGGTTCCTTTAAGCTGAGTGCTACTGGTGAGAAGACGAAAGAAAAACCAGTAAAAACCAAAAGTACTAAGAAAGAAGGAACAGCAAAAAACCAAAAGCCTCCAGTGTTGCGAAAAAGGTATCGAAGCCTAAAAAAACCGGTGAGAAGAAGAAAACGGCTGCAGTGAAGAAACCTTCCGCTGGCAAGAAAAGCAAAACTGCTAAGAGTCCAAAAAAACCCAAGGTGACAAAACCGAAAGCACCTAAACCGAAAAAAAGCCCTGCTACGAAGAAAACTGTTCCAAAGAAAACTGGGAAGAAGTGAACTGTAAAATAAGACATCAATAACAAAAGGCTCTTTTAAGAGCCACATATTGTGTAGAAAGGATGCGCTACCGTATAAAAAAATTATCGTGAAATCACATTTTTTATACTCTACACGTAGGAAAATAACCATCATAAGTATCTTACTGAAAAAGGAAATATTCACCACTGGAAACATTTAGTAACCAAACATTAAGCTTACTTAATTTTATTACAATTATATTACACGTAAATTTCGTCACTGATTTTAAATCCTAATAATATGTACGAGAAAACATCGCTAAACCTCTATTATTCATAATAAATTATAAATTAATGAACAATCGGTAGCTTTCCATAGGTTGAAAGAACCGTATTGTGGCAATTTATAAGACGCGATATGTAATAGTTTTATGAAAAGATATTTTGTTTATCACAGTGTAACCAATTAAGAACATAGTTTAACACGCTGAATACGTTCCTATAACGAAACTAACCATTATTCTTGGCAGTGACATGTGCGGTTGGAGAAAATATTTAAATAGCCTAATTGGTTTACCTTTAGGAGTGCACGTATAAAATGATAAATTTGCTAATACAAATACGATGGGTAATCCTTTAGACACTATTTATTAGCCCTGAAAAGGGCTTTTTGGTTTCTTTGTTTGCTTTATTTTTCTCTAGCGTCCAAATCCGTACAGGGTGCGTCCTTGTCGTTTTAGAGCATACACAACATCCATGGCTGTCACCGTCTTCCTCTTTGCATGCGCAGTATAGGTGAGTGCATCTCTGATGACGTTTTCAAGGAATACTTTCAGAACACCTCGTGTTTCTTCGTAGATGAGACCAGAAATTCTCTTCACACCACCTCGCCTAGCCAAACGCCGGATAGCAGGCTTCGTGATACCTTGGATATTATCACGTAAAACATTTGTGTGCCGTTTAGCACCACCTTTTCCTAAACCTTTGACGCCTTTTCCTCTGCCAGACATAACGTTCACTACTAAGATAAAACTGATTTCAATTTAATTGAATAACTCTCCTTCAATGTAGAACTGATGTGATTGATTGATTTGCAAATCTTCAAATGAATATTCTTGCTACCAGGAATCCACCCGGTAGCAAACTCATTCAGCACACATTTAATGATTAGAATTTATATTACTTTTTTATAGTATATTAAACATATGAATTTTGTTGATATATGATAACAATAATTTATAGCATTTTGCTTTTTTTTAGAATTTTCAGGTTCCAATATGCTTTTAAAATTATAATTCCTAATATTAAGTTTGCTTAAAGCCTTAAAGTATATTTCTCTCTCTTTAACATATTTTTTACATTTGAAAATTAAATGTTTCAAATTTTCGTATTCCTTACATTCGTCACATGCCGGGGAATCTTTTTTTTTTCATTCTGTATAAACTTGCTTTTGTATTAGCAGAATTTGTTTTAATTTTAATAATAATGTTAATTTCTTTTTTATTGAGTCCAAAATTATTAAATTTATTAATAATAGGTGAAACAAAATATCTGTGGGTATTATTTGCATTTGTGTTATACCAACTCTGTGTTTCTTGTGTTATTTTTATTTTATTTTGTTTTTGAAAAGATATATAAAGAAAGGTGTGTTAGAGTTAGGTGTTATGTTTATTGCTGTTTTTGCTTTTCTATCCACTATTTCATTATATTTTATTCCTACATGGCTAGGGATCCATTGTATATATGTAATATTCTTGTTTATTAGATGGTTTTTTTGTTATAGTGAGTATATCATTTATAAATATTTTAAAGTTACTTTTTGTGTTATCATTATATAATATTTCTATTGATGATTTGCTATCAGTGAATATTACTATTTTTTTATTCTTAAATTTTAGTGCCCAGTTTAGGGCAAATATGATTGCAGAAATTTCAGCAGTTAAAATAGGGTGAGGTTTATTGAATTTAAAAAGATATTCAAAATTTTCCTGTGGGCATATAAAAGCTCCCGCAAGTTTGGTTCTATCTTCACTTAAAGATCCATCTGTGTAAATATGAATAAAATCTTTATAATTGTTTTCTATATGTATATTTGAAAGTACTTTAAGAGTGTTGTTATCATTTGTTTTTTTTTGATTGAATATTATCTATATTTGTGTTTAAATTTGGAAATGTAGAGGTCCAACTTGGTATTTGTATGTTAATCTCCACTTGTTTTTTCTAAGATTAATTTTTTGATGTTATTTTTACATGGTAGGTTATATAATGTAATATCTTGAAAGTTATTTATTATTTTGTCATTAATTGGATGTATTTTGTTTTTTGAGGAAATTCTGTATATTAAGTTCTCCAATAAATATATATATTTTTTATTTTTATAGGTGGAATAGCTGTTTCTGCATAAATATTTAATCCATTTGTGTGTTGATGTAGTCCTATACAGTATTTTAATATTTTTAATTGTATATTTTCTAATATTTTTATCTTTGTATTTGATATATTATTAATTAGTTCAATTCCATATAAACATTTCGGGAATATAACTGCATTGTATAGTTGTAATAAATATTTATTTGCACATCCCCAGTTGGAATTGCCGAAATATCTGAGAAAATTGTATAATTTATTTGCTTTATTTTTTGTTGTTTCTATATATTTATTCCATGAAAGTTTTGAATCAATTTGAAGTCCCAAAAACTTGAAATTGTCAACAATTTTTATGATTTTGTTTTTTAGATTTATTTTAAAGTCATTAGGTAATTTTTTATTTTTATGAATGTAGGCATGGCTGTGTGTGTCGTTTTTCTGCTGAGGTCCTGCCATCCTCTCAGATCTCCTACTATGGCATATAAACTGACAGGCTCCTGTCAGACCTCTGTGGCAAGCAGCTGCTTGAGGGGGTATTTATTTATTAAGTTAAAATGGTTTTCTCTGTTGATATTGAAAGGTTCCAATTTTCACAGAAATTTATTATATTGTTAACTAATTTTTGGATTGATTTTTGTATATTTTCTGGATTTTTGACAAAAGTCCAGACGATCAGGTCATCTGCAAAGGTTCCAAATAGAACTGATGTGAAATGGCACAAATTGTTTTTCGGGAAAGTTGTTGCACGTTTCGATCGGACCACCGAGAAAACTTTCGCGTCAAAAAACTGTGATTGGTTGGTTTCGGTGGCCACTCTCAGGTACAGTGAACAACACTGAATTTTCACGTACGAATTGAAAATTCCATTACCTAGTTACTCAAAATAATGTAAATTTTCGGTAATGACTAATAGACCATTACGAGAAAAACGCAGTGCTGACGTGGTTGCCGGAAACGACACTAATTTACAATATATTAATGAACGTTTTTCGTTTTAGTCACAAATAAAATCATTAAAATTGAATTCGATATAACCAATCAATACGTTATCACTCACCTCGCCATAAAAAAAATCACGTTTTTCCTTTTATATGAAATTTATTTTATTCAAAAATTTATTTCTAAGCAGAATTTATGAACTTAAATTAGGAACACATGCCTATTAACTATTGCATTTTAAAACGAATTAAAAAAAACTTCCAACTGAGCAACATGTCTAAGAAAATAATTAATAGGTCAGATTTATCAAACTAGAAAATATTACAAAAAATTAATGTTTAATAAATTACCAGTAGTCTTTAACTTTCCCAAATCTTGAAAAAAAATTCTAAGTTTACCATGTATTAGAAACTTATGGAACACCAACTAACGGTTAGACTTTGAATGAAATATTTCTTTCTGTTCTTGGTAAATTACTGACTTTTGCTGTTAGTTTTGGAAAGACCGCCGTCCTTGGGATGGAACATTAAGTCGTGAGCCGTACCCTGCGCACTTTAAAGAACACGCTGGATGGCCTTGACGGGAGGCTACCTTCTATATCCCAATGGCTGTTCCATTGGATCCTCCTCGAACGGTATCTGGGTCTTCTAGGTCCTTGTGACCTAACTATTTAACCGATGGTGTGCAAGAGAGTGCCACTCAGAGGTGAAACAACCCAACTGTCAGCTTGTTTCGAAATTCAAAACTCGAATTTTAATTGCATTTCGGAAAACCTCGGGAAGGATCGCCCAGTATGATGTAACGTTGAATTAATACCCTAAGACCGGATTTACCCTACTAATTACGAAACCTCTCAAAATTTCAAAATAAATTATTGACAATGAATAATTTAAATGTAAAAAAAAATTAAAAGTCATAGTGTAATATCCAATTTTCAGAGTTTGTATTATTTCATAATCAACTACTTTCTATTCAGAATCCTGTTGAAAACATATCCCCCTTTCCTATTTGAATTATAAACTCTGATAATTACCTCACTGTGGCTAAGCATTCGCTATATAACGTCTGTTATCGCAATATATGGATTTCAAATCAGGTATACGTCTGAAAATACCAAATCTATTTTTTATACTCCGCAACCGCTTCTTATTGTTCTTCGCGTCGCCGGAAATACGAGAATATCCAACAATTATATCGCATAAAGCTTATTTCCATAACCGGAAGTGCATGATATTGTTTCGTCAAAGTAGCAACGTATATGTAGTGTTATTGAAAATATGAGCTATTTTAGGTGTAAAATGCAGTTGATATGAGAGAGATTTCTTATAAGATTTGAATTTCATGATATGTAGATCTGATGTGAATTATTTCTGTATTAGACGGTGAAATTACTAAACAAGTCTAGATGTTTGGTGAGAAAAAAATTTCCATGTTGGAATAATGTTTAAATCTGATAATGTAAAGTGACAGTTTCGCAGAAAGGAAGCGGAAATTATCGTAAGTTCTGAGTTATGTAGCTCACTTAAATATAGTTTATTGTTGATTCCCTTTTTAATTTCCTTTGCTGTTAAGAGGTTTAAAAATAATTCAATCTGTATAATTTATCCAGTTTTCTTTTGAGCTGTGTTTTTTAAATTTCTAATTGAGGATTGGAGAAAAACTCTTTAAGAATAGCAGGATTGGTTTCTTTTTTTAAGTATGATGTTGTACTTTTTTTCTCTAGTATTTCCTCTCGGTATGTTGTGTGTATATATAGGGTATTTGATATTTCTAGTGTTGAGGTGTATTTGGTGGCAATGTTGGAGTTAATATGATTTTGTCTGATGAATAGTGTACAGTGGTGTACTCTAAAGAATGTATTCTAAAGAATTGGAGAAAAGGGTTTTAATTTAGTCGCTAGTAATATGTTTAAAAGTTTTCGTTATGTTGAAAGTTTGTGATATTTATGTAAATTGAGAAGAATTTCGATGGGTTGTTAGAGGGGTGGAAATAGGGGGTTTCGGTTTGGAGTTAAAAAGAAAAGTGTGAAAAAAAGAACAAGAAGCCAAGTGGGTTTTAAAGGAAAAGAGAAGAAGGCGAAAAAAGCAGGTGTCGTTGTTGGGGTAAGGGGGGTGGGGATGTGGGAGTGTGTGAGGGGAGTGTGTGTGTGGAGGGGGGGGAGTGACGACGAGTGCGTTGGTCCGCAGGGACAAGAAACAGGAAAAATTAACGAATGCATTGCTGAGATCGAGAAAAAAAATTTTTTTTTCCATTCTAATCGTCTACTCAGTCGTTTTTAAGAGTAAATAGAAGTGATTTGAACTACTCCAGGCACCAAATATTGCCTGGAACGAGAGGGTAAAGAAGGTACAGGTAAAGAATTTTTTTTTTTGTGAAGTTCCAAAACAGGATGTATGATACAGTAACACTCCCCCCCCCCCCCTATACGGTTTTTTTTGTTTTGAATTTCCTGGCCTGGCATTTTGCAATTAGGGAGTAATAGTTGGGAATGTTAATCTGTTTCCTAAGGGTAGGAAAGAAATCATAAGGTGGAAGAAACCAAATGGAACTTCGAAAGGGTCATCTCTCTCTGTCTCCCACCCCCCTCTGTTTTATTTAATTTTTTTTTTAAATTTCTTAGTCAGGCATTTTTTAATTACGAAGCAATAGCAAGCAATGGTAATCTGTGTCCTTCCAAAAGCTAGGAGGGAAATCATGGGCTTGAAGAAACCAAATGCAACTTGAAAACTATCTTTTCACCCCCACTCCCAACTCCATATTTAACTGTGAAAAAAAATCGTTGAAATATCTGATTTCCTCAATATGTTTTATTTTAAATATGTGCCTCTCACTCTGCCCTGCATGTAGCACTTGAGAGCAATTGTCTAGTGTGGAATGGAGTAAAGGATGTAAAGTGGCGTCCCTGTGAGATGGGACGCGAGCAGGAAGAATACTCGGCGCAGAGACCTCTGGCGGCAGAGGTAAGTGCCGCGAAGAAGTAGCACTTTAAGAAAAGGAATGCCTGCCACGATGCCCAGGTCCCTAAACGTACCCAAGTTCTCTATTTGAAATCGGTTTAAATGTGTCTTCCACATACCTAGGAACCTTTAACGCCCCCCCCCCCCCCAAAAAAAAATTTTTTTTTTACTGCACATCCCACATTGAGAAGCCATAGTCTAAATAATAACGGCTCGAGCAGCTGCTTTCCACAGAGGTCTAACGGAATTATCTCGCTTTAATGAGCATCTGTGCTTTACCTGTGGGTCGAACCCAGGTCCCTTAGAACTGTAGCCGAGCACGTTGACCACTCTGCCCTGCGACGGGTGTGAATTGTATAGCCAAATGAAATTTGCAATGTGCTTCGACAGTCTGTTTCTGCAACTAGAAGTGCATTTTTTTTCTCAGGCAGTGCACCACATTAAGTTGTACATCATCAAACTATTTCAAAAGC
Organism: Ryuthela nishihirai; assembly: GCA_038380435.1. Lineage (NCBI taxonomy): Eukaryota > Metazoa > Arthropoda > Arachnida > Araneae > Heptathelidae > Ryuthela > Ryuthela nishihirai. The sequence continues at coordinate 1,142,904 of JAWZYU010000029.1, read as the reverse complement.
ATGATATTGTACTAAAACTATCTCATAAATACTTCGAATCTGTATCTCACTCGTAGGTGCACTAATCAAAATTTTATATTCCTCATCGGAGCTTTAAAGGAAATGAAATCAGATTATTATTAGTATTTTTCACCCTATAAGAGATACTTCTCAGTAAATGGTAGCTAGGTAGTCACTGGAAGGAGAGCTATGCACCAATCCCCTGTGATGATGCATAGAACCGGCCACGCCTAGCACCTAATGTCCGACCCGCCTTCTCGTGGTGCAGACCGTTAGTACGTTTCAAAACAGATACTCTCTTGTGGAAGTGAATCGAAAGGGAGGGCTGCCAGATTAGTATGGCCTACTGATCAGGACAACTCGGCTACTTTTCTTTTTTTTTTTCTACCCTGCTGAGGAGTGGTCAAACACACAGGGTCCTGGTGCTGACCAAATAAACCCACTGGACTGGACAGATATATGGCTCTGAGCTTGATTATGGATCCTGATTTTGCTGCACTGGTGGGCTTCTGTGGAAGGATAATCTTCTGCTGTGTTTTCTGTTTGTTTGTGGTTTGACAGCCCCAAGTGAATAGATTCACAGGATATGTTTATCAGCTGGTGGATAATCCTGAGCAGTGGTCATCGCAGGCACCTTCTATTGGCATCGTCAAATTCTACATTGGGGAAGTCTTCCAGTGTAGATGGCTTCAGCCTTTAGTGGTGGGGGAACGGGTCTTTGCCCCATGTCTGCGATTAGGGGGATATTTGATATTGTCGGCATTCCCTCTCTCAATAAACATAGTTTCTTTAAACATCCCACTAACCATTTTCTCTCCATAGGAAGTTGGAATGTGAGGACTCTGCACAGAGCTTTTTCCCATGATGTCCTCACACAAGAATTCCACCATTGTAATTTAGATATTCTCGGCTTGCAATGCGATGGACAGATAAAGGTCATATTTTTAAAAATAATCTTAAATTTCTCTTTTCTGGTAGGGATGACAATAAGCATCACCAAGGCGTGGGTCTGCTTCTCAGCAGACACGCTAGTGATGCTCTTCTGGGATATGAGTGCATTAATGAAATGTTTCTTACAGCAGAATTTCACACAAGCCTTAAAGACTTGAATATTATCTGCTGTTATGCCCCCACTGAGGATGCCGATGAGAATGAGAAAAAAGGTTTAACAGACTCCACACTCTCTCCCACACACGGATCCTCATACGAGCTTCCATTTCAAAGAAAATTCGTAATTCTTTGCTGTCCGAAAATGTAGTAACTAGTAAATTTCTTCTATTTTGAGGGGAAAGAAAACGAAGTTTGTTAGTTTTATGGACAGAAGCACTGCTTACTTAACGAGGTTTCATATGACATGGAACTTGTTCCGTTCGGGACTCACGTTCCTAACATTTAACATAAACTAGCATGTAGAATAAGAGAATTTTTTTTTTTTTTTGGGGGGGGGGGGGTTATTTCCTGCATAGGTCAACCATGAGTTAACTTCACAGCGACTTTGCAAACTTGTTGGTGTTCCCTTTTTCATTCGCAGAACAACGGGATTAAATCTTAACGTTCCGGAAGTGTGACTCGATCCTCAAAAATTGAGATTCGCAGCGTGGACGCCTAACTACTTGACCACTGCTTCTTCCATCTTTACTCCTTCTGACCGCATTTGTTTTGAGATTGTATTTAGTAATGCGGCAGACCTTATCCTATAAAACATGATATCATGTCCGTGATGATTTAATTTCTATAAATTGAGGTCTCCACGGTGTCACAATTGTTAGTAAACCATTTTATATTCTTTTTTCAAGTTAAAAGCTACCGGTTTCGTTTTAAAGAAAATAAATATATAAAGAATTTTAATTTTTATTTTTAAAGTTTCTGCCTCCTTGTAATATATCATGCGAAATCTGTTGGCAACAGCGAAATAGTACTGTGACGTCATCTCGGTGTTTTTGCTAGTTTATCATTAACCCGTATTCACAGGCAGCACTAATTTTAGGAGTTGATTTTTCATGCCGCCATTTGTCTTTGTACCAATCTATTTTAATTTCCACTTTTATACGAGATAAGTAACATTTATATAATAAGAAATGTGTTTAAATTAATAAAAATCAAATGAATACTTAAAGATTTTCATATCTATTTTTTCATATGCACTGTATTTTCTTACACGGTTTTCTCGGGAACCTATCGGAAACAGAATTGGGTGAATTGAAATAGATTGTTCCTATTGTTTATTAAGAAGGATTATTTTTTTTTAAGTTGAGTGCTTAGTGCGCTTGGCTACTGACTGATATAAGAGACCTGGGTTCGAGTCCCGGATAAGGCATGGCTGTTTTGTGTCGTTTTTCTGCTGAGTGCGTGCCATCCTCTCAGACCTTCTACTATGGCATATAAACTGACAGGCTGCTGTCAGACCTCTGTGGTAAGCAGCTGCTTGAGGGGATATTTATTTATTTATTATTAAGAGTTGAGAAACATCCTGAAACAAATTTAAGAAAATATAATAGCAGGAATTTGATTCAAGGAATTAAATTAATTAACGTTATTCGTGACGGAAATGCAAATTACGAAAAAAAAAGGCGTATCCGGTTTAACGATTCGAAAAGCATTGTTGTGTCGTCGATTATTTAGGTACGATCTGTTTTCTTCCTTTCTCTTTAATCGTGAAACGAACAATGTAACATTTTAGTAGTGAATATAAAACTTAGGTTTTCAACTGAAATAGATTTAACTGGTTATTTAGATATGGTTATTTGGGTTATTAAGAACTTTCCGGGAGTCTTCGAAACGACAATTGGGAGTCATTTCTCCGGATAAGTTTAGTCGAAATAGGATTTCCTCAATTACGAATAGTTATGGAATACAACGGACTCCTTTATCACGGCAAGATACTGTTGCATGAGAGTTCACTTGCAAATATGTCTTTACACAAACCATCGGTGTTCGCCTTTCTAACCGATTTAACGATGGTGTATTTAACTTAAAATTAATCAGAACTTTGAGTATAGTGGGAATCGACACTGGGAATTGCATATTCCTTACCTGTAGCAATACCTACGTTCCACCCCTTCACTTTAATGACTGATACTATGTCTTTTGGTGGCATTCGTAATAGCAAGGCGGAAGACCGCTTAATACGAAAGCAGATATCGTTACTTCGCGATGACGTGTAAGATATACGTAACTGCGGATCTCAACGCTGTCACAGGTGCTACTCTAACCAGAAAAAAACTGCACACGAAGAGAAATCGTAGCAGTTATTCATTCCTTATCGCAAAGAAACTCTGTGAGCGCTGGGGTAGGGATGGGTAAGTTAGTAGCGTGCCCGACTCGTAATCTGCAGTTCCCAGGTTAGAGTCCCCGCTGGGTCAGCGTTGAGATTTATCTCCACAAAACTGCTCGCCCTGCTAACGGTCAGCAGGGGACACCGATAAGCTTCGAAAGGCCGCCGTCCGTCGGATGGGATCTTAAGCCGTGTGCGGGAAAGCCATACCCTGTTCACGTTAAAGAACACGCTGGATGGCCTTGACGGGAGGCTACCATCTGTCTCCCGACAGCTGTTCCAGTGGGTCCCCTCCCCCAACCTTCTCTGAGCCTTCGGGTTCCTCGTGACCTGACCGTTTAGTCCATTGTCTACAAATAAAATGCCGATCTCAGGTAAAACAATCAATCCTGAGCTCTATATGATATCCAGGAACCCAGGTCCCTTGGATGTGAAAACCGAATACAAATTTGTTTTCAAACAAGTCATATCAAAATCTTGAAGTCTTTATTTCATTTTTATTCATTTTAACACATTTTTAATTTTATAAACTAACAAGTTTTGAAATTAAAACCTACCGGTTTGGTTTTAAAGAAAATAAATATATAAACAATCCTTAAATTTTTTTTTTATCTTAGTTCTGTTACGTAAAACGGTATAATGGCTCAGTCGGTAGCGCGCCAGGCTCGTAATCTGTAGTTCCCAGGTTCGAGTCCCAGCTGGGACAGCGTTGAGATTTATCTCCGCAAAATTTCCCGCCCTGCCCACGGTCAGTAGGGGACACCGAATGGATTGGAAAGACTGCCGTCCGTCGGATGGACGTTAAGCCGTGGCCCCGTGTGCGGGAGAGCCATACCCTGTGCACGTTAAAGAACACGCTGGATGGCCTTGACAGGAGGCTACCATCTGTCTCCCAACAGCTGTTCCAGTGGGTCCCTTCCCCCAACCTTCTCTGAGCCTTCGGGGTCCATGTGATCTGGCCATTTAGCCCATGGTGTGCAAAAAAGTGCCGCTCAGAGGTGAAACAACCTAAAACCATAAAACTACATCGGAAAATGTGACCATAAAAGCGGCATCTTGGTTCTTCTAGAAATTTTTTCTTCAATAGAAATATTTTTTCAGAATTAAATTCAAATTGGGATTTTCAAAAAGGCGCCGTGTGAACCGTGTTACATCAAAATAAATCGTGTAAATAGGGAATTTAAATTTCTTTTCTGATCTGTGTTAAATCAAAAACGTGTAAAAATATAATATACTTGATTGAGATTCAAATTTGTCACTCATTAACCTAAACTGATTGCATTGTTGCTACCGTAAGTAAGCACCTCAGCAGAAAAGCAACACACATCAATTCCTTACCCTAGGTTCGAACCCAGGTCTCTTAGATCAGTAGCCAAGCGCGCTAAGCACTCAACTTTAAAAAAAATAAATCCTTCTTAATAAACAATAGGAATAATCTAATTCAATGAACCCAATTCTGTTTTCTGATAGGTTCCCGAGAAAACCGTCTAAACAAACAAACCTTTAAAAAAAAATACAGTGCATATGAAAAAATAGATATGCAAATCTTTAAATCTCCTAAAATTAGTGCTGCCTGTGAATACGGGTTAATGATAAACTAGTAAAAACACCGAGATGACGTCAGCAGTACTGTTTCGCTGTGTTGCCAACAGATTTTGCATAATTTATTACAGGCAGGTTGAAGCTTTAAAAATGCTTTTCTTAATCATAATAATGTTGCTATTTTAGGTATATTTTTATATTATGTTTCGATCATCTCAGGTACGTAAGATTCATTTTTATTTTTCTACAGACCTACTCTGGCATATAAACTGACAGGCTCCTGTCAGACCTCTGTGGCAAGCAGCTGCTTGAGGGAGTATTTATTATTTATTTCTTTTTACAGAGAAGAAAAATGGTTATATAAAGTTTCGGAGAAGTATAGACGAAACATTGTGAAGCCGTAGTAAAAGTTGGAAGTTGCATACTTTGAGTTTCGCATTGGAAGCTTTTTTCAGTTGTTCCACTGGATTTTTTTTTTCTCACCTTCGTACGATCCACGGAGGAAGTAACCATTCTTTTGTTTCATATATTTTGGATGAGATTTTAGTCATGTACTGCGATGTGGAAGGGCTTTAGGTAGGCAGCAACCATTTATACGTTTACGAACCGTTAAAGGTTTGGAAATTCCGATTTTTGAAAAGTCGTTTTAGGTAAAAGCTTTGGTTTTTGCGAGTAATCTCAAGATTAATATTATTGTTTTGGTCCAGAAATGAAAAATAACAGTTATGTGCACGTCGTGGTGTAATAAGATACAAAAATAGGAATGGATTTCCATCGCACCTTCAACCCTTTGACGAACGTTTGCAGTGTTTAAAAATTATGATTATGGGTGAATAAATATTTCGATTTAGAGTGAACGGTGGGGTAAAACTTATTTATTGGCAGACGAAATAAACAGTTGCAATTATCTTTCTATAAATAGGAATTGAGTACGAAATATTTGTGTTGACACGAAATAGGGTTCCCATTAATTGTAGCTATGGAAATGGCGTTTCTTGAACTACGTTATTTCCGTTTTTAGAGTTAAGAACGATAGGATAATTTTACAAATGCCAAGATGGGAAATAATTATCCGGTGCAATACACTAATTAGTTTATTAAGAGTAAAACTGACATCTAAACGTGGTTGAAGTTTCATGTCAACTTTGCGTTTAGTATTTTGTTTTTTGCGTGTTAAATATTCCAGCGTTCGTCATTTATATATTACGGCAACCAAAGTTTTTATATTCGATATTACACGTATGTCGTACAGGTGTGAGAGATATCTAATGCAAATCATATCAAATAAGACATTTTGCTACTAAGGTATTATGCCAATGTCACCTTTTATTTCGTCCATCAGATAGCTATTGTGAGTGACCTGAGCAGAAAATATGTTTTGGAAAATATTTTGAACTGAATAATAAAACTGTGATTTCACAATATAGTTTTATTGTTATAGTATTCACCTAATCAGAAGATCGGCAAATGGAATAACTCCATTTCACAAACGGCTCTTATGAGAGCCACACAATTCCGATAAAGGGTTACCATTCGTACACTTCAAAGCAGTAATATAGTTGTGATTAAATAATCTCATGTTTCTAGTAATTGGTGACACTTGTTTTCGTTTATATTTTCTGTAGGTGCCGTAGAAAAGGTAGCGAACCTTCCATCGGAATCTCACAGTTGTAGAAAAAGGAATTTCCAATTTTTAGGGATGGACGGAGCAGACAAGTGCTGTCTGAACATGGGCATCTCGTAGGCCAGTCGTGAGTACAGCAGTCTTGATGGTTTTGTGGCTTGCCACTGGGAACTCCTGGTGGAGTGCGAATGCTATACTGACTGTCCTAGTTAAATCAAGTTTACGAAAGTCAAATGAAAGAGATGAATATTATGGGTTTTTACCGCTGAGCGGCACTCTGGGCTAAATGGCCAGGTCACCAGAACCCCGAAGGCACAGAGGATGTTGAGGGAGGGGATCCACTGGAACAGCTGTTAGGAGACAGATGGTAGGTTGTCGTCAAGGCCATCCAGTATGTTCTCTAAAGTGCACAGGGTATGGCTCTCTCTACACATTGGGCCACGTCTCAACGTCCCATCCTACGGATGGCGTCCTTTCCAAGCCTAAAGAAAATTTGTATTAAAGTGCTTGCACCATTTGCTTTCCCTTTTTCAAGATTTTGATTTGATTCTCTCACAGGACGTATTGTGCCCTGCGAGAGACTTGTCTCAGCCTTTGTTGTGGGGGGACGAAGAAAAGAAACGCGTAGAGTATGTATAATAAGATACCATTACTGTTTATTTATTTTTTTTTGTCATTTTCGATATGAATTTTCACTTTTGAAATACTTTCAGTTTTTAAGTCTACTTATCAGCTTAAATCAAAATCTTCAAAACGGGTTTACGTCCTTGTTACTTATAGAGATATTTTCGTGTTTTTTACTTTCTCTTCCGTGTATTAAATTTTTCTTTTTTTGGAAAAAGATGTCTTTTCGATTTCCAGAGTGCAAGGGACTTTACGTAACATTTCAGATTTCAGTTCTTAAAGTAAATAATTTCAGGAGTCAAATCTTTGATAACAGTTGGATAGAAACCGATTTCGTAAAGGTAATAGCAACTTATTTCACATCCGGGTCAGGGAGAGGGGCTGCTCAGAGGTAAATACCCTACTTTCGCATTCTTTCTTAATACTCAAAAGACACTACTCTTCCTTTCGATTTTCATCTCAGTTTGTCTAGAAAAATGAAAGGGGACTTATTCACTGGTGGATCTCGAAAGGTTCATTAAGGGAAGGTACAATCAATGGATTCGGAAGTAATGTCAAATAATTCGTTTGTTTTATTCCACATTCAGGAGGGACACCCCTCTTCTCTACTCCTTGGAACCGAAAATTAATGTTATATAAGACGATACTTTCATGCTGAATTTCTGCTGCTAAGTGTGCAATTTAAGGAATTCAATGCTTCAAACTAGAGATATACTCCGTCATCAAACTACAGATCACTCCCACAAAAAAGACCAGGTTCAACTCTGAAATTTTTAAAATATGGAAAATAACATAAATGGCGAGATATCTCGGAATCGGCTCAATGTGCGTGGAATCCGGTTCCGTTGCTCGCTTCGTCTCTTCTGGTCCTTCGAAAAGAGTGGTCACATCACCTGTCTACGACGAATATCTTAAAAGTTAACATTTGACCAATCAGCATTCAGCTAATTACATACCATAATCTCATTGGTTAAAATTTCAATTCAACATTACCATGTTAAAGAAGAGGTGAAATCTTCCGTAGGATTAACATTACCAATGTTATTCGTATGGAGGAGAAATGGGGCATTCAGCCTAGCAAAATTGTCTTAGCCAATAGGAAAGCACTAATGGCAGTCACTTATACACATGATACCCACCCCCATAACCTCCCATTTCATTGACACTAAATAAATCTCTTTGCCTTGCCCCCAGCCCTAAGCCTCACAGACCTCAGGATGGGAAGTAGGGTGAAAAAAAAGAAAACGGTAGAATCACCCCTATTCTAATATGACCATTAGACCACGGACGTTTTTTTTTTAAACTCATTTCCTCATTATCCTATAACGCGGATCTGGCAATTCGTGTTTCCCTTCAATATATCTGCTCTCATAAATACATTAAGGACGGTAATGTTTTAAGTGATTTTAGTCATTACTCTTGCTTTCTTTTAGATTCCTTCAATCGTTTCCTATTTATTATCGATTCCGCAAAGATTTTATCTACGTCATAGGTGGAAATAACTTCAGGAAAGCTCATTTTCGATATCTCTTCACTTTCATTAGGCCTCACCTTACACTATTACTCTGTGCACTTTATTGTACGTAGCTGTATCTCAGCTTCCAATTACTCCTTTCACATGTGGTAAAGACCTTTCTTCCTCATTTTAGATGATTTTTCTCCGCATAGAAATCCTACCAAAATCCAGCAAATATGAGAAACTATGTAACCGAGATTCCTCTAAAAAGCGACAACCATAAGTCCCCAATTCTCGAAAAGCCCCGAAAAACCCTGACATAGATCCCACACAATGAAGAATTGGAAAATCCCTCTGGAGGAGGCACTGAGTGATGAAAAGCAAATAGTAAAACAACGTGGACATTGCAAAAACATCCAGCGTAGCCCTACTCCAAACATTAGAAAAAACGAATTTCCCACGGTAAGAGAGAGGAGGCAAAAACAAGAAGAAAGGCAGAAATGATCTCCGAAGCGACTAAACTGGGAAAAAACCACTGAACCCGAGCAACTGAATCTGAAAACTCACAGGACATGGGACACCCAAGATATTACTACTTAACAGCGTCTATAGGAATGAAACCCAAAACTACGTTGGTCCATAAATCCTACCAAACCCCAGCAAATATTTCTTATGCTAAATATATAATTTCAGGAATTCAATGTTTCGAACTACAGATACATATTAAAACACAATATTGCTTCTGGTGAATATGGGAAACTGGTTTACACACCTAACGGATTTTCCATTTCGTTCTGCATTTTATAAGGATGGAATTCGAAATTAGACAATTCAGAATATGCGTACTTTGGCTTGTTTTACCTCTCAGCGGCACTTTTCTGCACACCATGGACTAAATGGCCAGGTCACATGGACCCCGAAAGCTCAGAGAAGGTTGGGAGAGGGGACCCAATGGAACAGCTAGTAGCCTCCCGTCAAGGCCATCCAGCGTGTTCTTTAACGTGCACAGGGTATGGCTCTCCCGCACACGGGACCACGGCTTAACGTCCCATCCGACGGACGGCGGCCTTTCCAAGCCCATCGGTGTCCTCTACAGACCGTGGGCAGGGCGGGGAATTTTGCGGAGATAACGAATATGCGTACCCTGTTATTTCGTTAGTGTTTGTCTCAGCAAAAAAAGAGTTTAATTTCTCTATGGGAATAGAAACAGAGGGTAACCAATGTAATAACATACAGGTCAACAGTAAAACTGGAAAAGTCTATTGTGTGCAACTTCCATTTTTCATATGTAAGCACTATACCCGTTTTTTAATAGCATGGATATATTTCCTGCTGGAAAAGATTATAAATTTCTTCAAAAATTATATGTCTGAAAAGTAAAATTCCAGTTGATGATTTCTTTTATACAATTTTTAATTGTTTTTCATGAAAAAAAAAAAAACGAAACAAAAAAAACATGCAGATTTGTGGAAAATATTTCAGTTTTAAATATAGAACATAGTCACACTTTTTCAAATCTCTGGCAGAGCTCTATAAGAGCACTAAATCCTGAAAGAAAAAGTAAAAGAACGTAGCATTTCTGTCTGGAATAAGAAATGATGGTATATTATTTCACCAAATCCATCCCTTCTCTCTTCGTTCCTGATACCCACTCACTACCCCCACCCCCACGTGATAACAGAGCAATAAACCGAAAGGCAATAACGCTAAGAACCTATAGCCCTAAGGGCAGTCCAGAGACATCACACATATATTTAATCCGGCAAAGCCTCCAAAGGTTAATCTTTTGGAGGCAACTAGTAGAGTCTACTTCTTCAACCAATCAAAGCTGTCTACGTAACTAAGTGTCTTCCGGATAGTTAAATAGTATTAGTCATAGCCTAATCGGCCAATAGGGAATGATCTTGAAAGATCAAGACTTGTATCTTATAAGGCTGATCTAAAGCTTGGCCAGAACGTGCATCATAATAGATTGTCTGTCGCTGAGGAGTCAACATGCGCCTCAGACGTTGCTCCGCTATGCCGATTGAACCTGATGGTGATTCTCAGCCACCAGAAATATCGCCTAGAGGGATGGCTGAAGCACTGCCTGCTGCTGCAGAGAGAGAAGAGGTTTTAAGCAGTAGATGAGGGAGCAGGAAGAATTGTTTGTTTTCCCAGTTATTTCAAATCCGTCTTCTCCACTAACTCAGCAATTACTTGAAACATGGAGCACTTCAAGAAGCGACCGACTGCCTAGAATATTCACCTAATCAGAAGATCGGCAAATGGAATAACTCCATTTCACAAACGGCTCTTATGAGAGCCACACAATTCTGATAAAGGGTTACCATTCGTACACTTCAAAGCAGTAATATAGTTGTGATTAAATAATCTCATGTTTCTAGTCAGTGGCGGCTCGCGTATAGGCACTGTGGAACTGCAGCACCCCCAATTTCAATTTGATATTATCGATAACATTTAATATAATGAGTCCTTTTTTCTTTAATTCTTTCTTTATACTTGTACAATATATAATCCTTAAGCTTAATGTCAGTAGCCATCCCCCAGTTTATGAAAAAGATACAAAAATCTTTGTATGGAACTGCGCGCTTCACAGTTCTAGCGGCCAGGTGTTTGACTGTTGTGCGCATGCGCACATAGGAAGCTACACGCGAGGCTGCAAGGGAGAGAGAGCACTGTCGTTCCCGCAGTGTCGAACCTGGAGTGCTGGTTGAAGGTAGTTTTTTTTTACTCCGCGTGTGTTGTGCTTAAAAACCGTGTACCATATTCTTGAATGCGATAAAGTGTAGAATTAAATTATTATCCTGCTTCCAGCTATTCTATTTGATTCTTTTTTTTTTTGGTTTTTTTTTTCATTTTTAAATGAATAGATTAAGCTTGAACTGTAACAATTTAGGTTAAAGTAAGTAAAAAATGTTTGATTTTGTTCTTTTAGGATTTTATCAAGTTTCTGAATAAATTTTCTTTTTATACATGTTTGTTTCCTTTTACACAATTTCAAAACAAAGGCTAAAAATTTTCTGGAGCAGCACCCCCACTAATTTTAGCTACGAGCCGCCACTGTTTCTAGTTATTGGTGATTTTTGCTTTCCTTTAATATTTTCTGTAGGTGCCGTAGAAAAGGTAGCGAACCTTCCATCGGAATCTGGGAGTTGTAGAAAAAGGAATTTCCAATTTTTAGGGATGGACGGATCAGACAAGTGCTGTCTGAAAATGGTCATCTCGTAGGCCAGTCGTGAGGACAGCTGTAAAACCCGTTGGTGTCAGGGGGAAAACTCAGGGGTTTACCTGATACGGGTCGTACAAGGTTCGGGATTCGCGCTGCCATCTATGTGCAACCATGGGAATTAATTTTTGTTTCAACAGAGTATACAACAAAAACTTATTGAAGTTTATATGATAATGACAGGAAATTTTAAAGTAATTTTGCTAATAAAAAAATAAACACCGACTACGAAATGTGTGTAAAATATTTCAATCTCAGATGTTAGCAATAAGATAAGCCCTTCATCAAACTTCTCACGTGTTGACAATTCGATTTCGTTACGATCTTTGAAAGGTTCATAACAGACTTCTTTCCTGAAGTTTCCAGATAGCAAAATTTCCGTCTGGTAACGCATGGAACTTTAGAAAAGTTTTTCAAATGTTATTTTAGATCTAAAATGGGATTGATTTTGCTGTAGAAATTGTTTTTTCTCGTATAAACGTTGAAAAGGATGCAAATAAATGTTTTTTGCCTTAACGAATAATGCAGAAAAAATGTCGTTTATTTAAATAAAATATCTCAGCTTTTATAGCCTTAATGAAATGGATAATTTACTTCTTATTAAATTCTTTCATTGCTAGAGTATTTTCTAACTGGTTGGGTGCAGTTAACTTTAGGTTTTGGCATGCTATGCTTGTAACGGAAAAGCTTTCCTGAATATCGTTTAATTACTTTATATGATTTCACAAACGTGTATCAGTACACGTTTGCAGGTGACGTCACGCTGAAAAAATAAAATGAAAAAAAATATACACATACACATATAGCACTCGGTGGAGCAAGCGAAAAAAATAAATGGGGATAGGTGAAGAAAAATTAGTTCCCATGCTTGCACATAGATGGCAGCGCGAAACCCGAACCTTGTACGACCGGTAGCAGGTAAACCCCTGGGTTTTCCACTAATGCCAACGGGTTTTCCAACTCGTGCTACCGAAGTGCAACGCCCGTCCCTTTGCTCTGCGACCACTGAGAGCTACAGACGTGCGTGTTGGAGCTCTCAACTTTACCTCAGAGTACTTTTTTCGCTGACTCTTTGGTTCAGTATTGTTCAGCCTAGTTTGTAGGGGTCTTTAATCGACGCACTACTGGTCTATATTAGCTCTACTAATTCTAATTCTAATTTTTTCTCCTTCTTTTGCAGTGACCTGAGCCGGATTCCACCATGTCTGTTCCAGTTGCAGCAACGAAGGGAGTAGAGGAAGAGCGTGCCAATGCCACCACAGCCACCAAGATGGTTCCACCCAATGGACAATACGGGTGGGCCGTCGCTGGTGTCTGCTTTCTCCTTTCAGGATTCGTCATGTCCTTCAGTGCTTTGAAGGTGGCGATCTTCCTGGGGTTTCCTGATACCTCTCCGTCCCAGGTGGCCTGGATCCCGGGGCTACTAGGGACCCTCTCGGTGGTCTCACCGGTGACAGGGATCCTAATGTATACCTTGGGATACAGGCCGCTCGTGTGTCTGGGCGGATTGATGTGCAGCGCTGGCCTTGCCCTCAGCTACCTGGCCACCTCCGGTTCCTTCCTCATAGGGACCGTTGAAGTCCTCATCGGGGTCGGTGCATCCATTGCCATCGCCACTGGCATAGTGTGCTATTCTCGACACCCAGCGACTTGGCATGCTGGGGAATGTAGTGGAGGAAGTGAAGGTTGCCCATACCCATCATGAAGACGGAAGCGCGCGTGAGGAGGAACAGGCCGTCTGTGATGAAACGGAGGGACAGCCTCTTGGCTACCACCTTCACATAGGATCTGGGTGCCGGCTTCCGCGGGGGTCACGACAATGGTATTGTTGCTGCCGCCGGTGGGCACCTCGCGGAAGCGGCTCTCAGGCTGAACGAAGTGCAGGCCACAGACTGCGATGAGCATGAAGTAACCAGCCAGCATGAGGAAGATGTAGTGCAGGCCGACTGCCAGCAGCATCTCTTTGATCGCAGTGGGCAGGGCCATGGCCCCAAAGCAGCCTCCCAACAGGGCGACGGCCATCGCACCCGGCATCTGTGTCGTGAAGTACTTTCCACTGCACACTATGCCACTGGTGATGGCGAAGGATGCACTGAAGCCCATGAGGCCTCCAACATTACCTATGAGGAAGGAACCGGAGGTGGCCAGGTAGCTGAGGGCAAGCCCAGCGCTGCACAGCAATCCACCCAGACACACGAGCGGCCTGTATCCGAAGGTAGACATGAGGATCTCTGTCACCGGTGAGAAGACCACTGAGAGGGTCCCTAGCAGCCCCGGGATCCAGGCCGCCTGGGACGGAGAGGTATCAGGAAACTCCAGGAAGATCGCCACCTTCAAAGCACTGAAGGACATGATGAATCCTGAAAGGAGAAATGTTATGAGAAAGCAGCCACCAGCGATGACCCACCTGTATCCTCCATCTTGGTGGCGTTGGCACCCTCTTCCTATACTCCCTTCGTGGCTGCAACAGACATGGTGGAATCCGACTCAGATCACTGCAAAAGAAGGAGAAAAAAGTGATTATTAGAATTAGTAGAGCTAATATAAATCAGAAGTGCGTCGACTAAACACCCCTACAGGCTATGCTGAACAATACTGAACCAAAGAGTCAGCGAAAAACGTACTCTGAGGTAAAGTCGAGAGCACGAAATCGCACGTCTGAAGCTCTCAGTGGTCGCAGAGCAAAAGGATGGGCGTGGCACTTCGATGGCACGAGTTGGGAAACCTGTTGGCGTCAGGGGGAAAACCCAACGTAGTTATGGGTTTCATTCCTATAGACGCTGTTAAGTAGTAATATCTTGGGTGTCCCATGTCCTGTGAGATTTCAGATTCAGTTGCTCGGGTTCAGTGGTTTTTTTCCCAGTTTAGGGCTTTGGAGATCATTTCTGCCTTTCTTCTCGATTTTGGCTCCTCTCTATTACTGTGAGAATTTCGTTTTTCCTAGTGTTTGGAGTAGGGCTATGCTGGATGTTTTTGCAATGTCCACGTCGTTTTACTATTTGCTTTTCATCACTCAGTGCCTCCTCCAGAGGGTTTTCCCAATTCTTCATTGTGTGGGATCTATGTCAGGGTTTTTCGGGGCTTTTCGAGAATTGGGGACTTATGGTTGTCGCTTTTCAGAGGAATCTCTGTTACATAGTTTCTCATATTTGCTGGATTTTGGTAGGATTTCTATGCGGAGAAAAATCATCTAAAATGAGGAAGAATGTGAGAAGAGTAATTAGAAGCTGAGATACAGCTACGTACAATAAACTGCATATAGTAATAGTGTAAGGTGAGGCCTAGTGAAAGTGAAGATATATGGAAAATGAGCTTTCCTGCAGTTATTTCCACTTATGACGTAGATAAAATCTTTGCGGAATCGATAGTAAATAGGAAACAATTGAAGGAATCTAAAAGAAAGCAAGAGAAATGACTAAAATCGCTTAAAATATTACCGTTCTTAATCTAACTATGAGAGCAGATATATTGAAGTGAAATACGAATTGCCAGATCCGCGTTATAGGATAATGAGGAAATGAGACTAAAAAAAAAAGACCCATAACCGTCCGTGGTCTAACGGTCATTATTAGAATAGGGGCGATTCTACCGTTTTTCTATTTTTCACCCTACTTCCCATCCTGAGCTCTATGAGGCTTAGGGCTGGGGGCAAGGAAAAGAGATGTATTTAGTGTCAATGAAATGGGAGGTTGTGGGGGTGGGTGGCTGGAATTTAAATATATATGTAAAGAAAGTTGTGATTCTATCATGTGTATATTATTGATTGCTCAGATGATATGGTTCTACAATAGCCTTATGGTTTCGAACCCAGTGCACGCTCTTATTAGTGACTGCGATTAGTGCTTTCCTATTGGCTGAGAAAATTTCGCTAGGCTGATGGCCCTATTTCTCATCCATACGAATAACATTGGTAATGTTAATCCTACGGAAGATTTCACTTCTACTTTAACATGGTAATGGTAAGCCTATGGGGAAATTTTAACCAATGAGATTATGGTATGTAATTGGTTGAATGCTGAGTGGTCAAATGTTAACTTTTTAGATTATCGTCGTAGACAGGTGATGTGACCACTCTTTTCGCAGGACTAGAAGAGACGAAGCGAGCGACGGAACCGGATTCCACGCACTTCGAGCCGTTTCCGAGATATCTTGCCATTTATGTTATTTTCCATATTTTAAAAATTTCAGAGTTGAACCTGGTCTTTTTTGTGGGAGTGGTCTGTAGTTTGATGACGGAGTATATCTCTAGTTTGAAGCATTGAATTCCTTAAATTGCACACTTAGCATCATAGATTCAGCATGAAAGTATCGTCTTATACAACATTAATTTTCGATTCCAAGGTGTAGAGAAGAGGGGTGTCCCTCCTGAATGTGGAATAAAACAAACGAATTATTTGACATTATTTCCGAATCCATTGATTGTACCTTCCCTTAATGAACCTTTCGAGATCCACCAGTGAATAAGTCCCCTTTCATTTTTCTAGACAAACTGAGATGAAAATCGAAAGGAAGAGTAGTATCTTTTGAGTATTAAGAAAGAATGCGAAAGTAGGGTATTTATCTCTGAGCAGCCCCTCTCCCTGACCCGGATGTGAAATAAGTTGCTATTACCTTTACGAAATCGGTTTCTATCCAACTGTTATCAAAGATTTGACTCCTGAAATTATTTATTTTAAGAACTGAAATCTGAAATGTTACGTAAAGTCTCTTGCACTTTGAAAATCGAAAAGACATCTTTTTCCAAAAAAAGGAAAAATTTAATAGACAGAAGAGAAAGTGAAAAACACGAAAATATCTCTATAAGTAACAAGGACGTAAACCCTTTTTGAAGATTTTGATTTCAGCTGATAAGTAGACTAAAAACTGAAAGTATTTGAAAAGTGAAAGTTCATATCGAAAATGAGAAAAAAAATTAAATAAATAGTAATGGTATCTTATTATACATACTCTACACGTTTCTTTTCTTCGTCCCCCCACAGCAAAGGCTGAGACAAGTCTCTCACAGGGCAGAATACGTCCTGCGAGACAATCAAAATCTTGAAAAAGCGTTTACATCCTTGTTTCTTATACACAATACTCTCAGAGAAATATCGATTTTCCAGCAAAGGGTGGAAGCACTTTAATAAAAATTTTCTTTAGGCTTGGAAAGGACGCCGTCCGTAGGATGGGACGTTAAAACCTGGCCCAGTGTGTAGAGAGAGCCATACCCTATGCACTTTAGAGAGCATAACGGATGGCCTTGACGACATCCTACCATCTGTCTCCTAACAGCTGTTCCAGTGGATCCCCTTCCTCAACATTCTATGAGCCTTCGGGGTTCTGGTGACCTGGCCATTTAGCCCATGGTGTGAAAAAGAGTGCCGCTCAGAGGTGCCTCCCATAATATTCATCTTTTTCATTTGACTTTCGTAAACTTGATTTAACTAGGACAGTCAGTATAGCATTCGCACTCCGCCAGGAGTTCCCAGTGGCAAGCCACAAAACCATCAACACTGCTGTTCTCACGACTGGCCAACGAGATGCCCATGTTCAGACAGCACTTGTCTGATCCGTCCATCCCTAAAAATTGGGAATTCATTTTTCTACAACTCCCAGATTCTGATGGAAGGTTCGCTACCTTTTCTACGGCACCTACAGAAAATATTAAAGGAACAAAAAAATCACAAATAACTAGAAACATGAGATTATTTAATCACAACTATATTACTGCATTGAAGTGTACGAATGGTAACCCTTTATCGGAATTGTGTGGTTCTCATATGAACCGTTTGTGAAATAGAGTTATTCCATTTGCCGATCTTCTGATTAGGTGAATATTCTAGGCAGTCAGTTGCTTCTTGAAGTGCTCCATGTTTCAAGTAATTGCTAAGTTAGTGGAGGAGACGGATTTGAAATAACTGGGAAAACAAACAATTCTTCCTGCTCCCTCATCCACTGCTGTAAAACCTGTTCTCTCTCTGCAGAAGGAGGCAGTGCTTCAGCCATCCCTCTAGGCGACATTTCTGGTGGCTGAGAATCACTAACAGGTTCAATCGGCATAGCGGAGCAACGTCTGAAGCGCATGTTCTCTTCAGCGACAGACAATCTATTATGATGCAGGTTCTGGCCAAGCTTTATATCAGCCTTATAAGATACAAGTCTTGATCTTTCAAGATCATTCCCTATTGGCCGATTAGGCTATGACTAATACTATTTAACTATCCGGAAGACACTTAGTTACGTAGACAGCTTTGATTGGTTGAAGAAGTAGACTCTACTAGTTGCCTCCAAAAGATTAACCTTTGGAGGCTTTGCCTGATTAAATATATGTGTGCTGTCTCTGGACTGCCCTTAGGGCTATAGGTTCTTAGCGTTATTGCCTTTCGGTTTATTGCTCTGTTATCACGTGGGGGTGGGGGTAGTGAGTGGGTATCAGGAACGAAGAGAGAAGGGATGGATTTGGTGAAATAATATACCATCATTTCTTATTCCAGACAGAAATGCTACGTTCTTTTACTTTTTCTTTCAGGATTTAGTGCTCTTATAGAGCTCTGCCAGAGATTTGAAAAAGTGTGACTATGTTCTATATTTAACACTGAAATATTTTCCACAAATCTACACGTTTCTTTTTTTATCAAAAACAATTAAAAATTGCATAAAAGAAATCATCAACTGGAATTTTACTTTTCAGACATATATTTTTTGCAAAAATTTATAATCTTTTCCAGCAGGAATTATATCCATACTGTTAAAAAACGGGTATAGTGCTTACATATGAAAAATGGAAGTTGCACACAATAGACTTTTCCAGTTTTACTGTTGATTTTTACGTTATTAGATTGGTTTCCCTATAACTGTTTCTCTTCCCATAGAGAAATTAAACTCTTTTTTTTTTTGCTCAGACAAACACTAAAGAAATAACAGAGTACGCATATTCGTTATCTCCGCAAAATTTCCCGCCCTGCCCACGGTCAGTAGGGCACACCGATGGGCTTGGTAAGGCCGCCGTCCGTCGGATGGGACGTTAAGCCTTGGCTCCGTGTACGGGAGAGCCATAACCTGTCCACGTTAAACAACATGCTGGATGGCATTGACGGGATGCTACCAGCTGTCTCCCAACAGCTGTTCCATTGGGTCACCTCCAACCTTCTCTTAGCCTTCGGGGTTCATGTGACCTGGCCATTTAGCCCATGGTGTGCAAAAATTGCCGCTCAGAGGTAAAAAACTCAAAAGTACGCATATTCTGAATTGTCTAATTTCGAATTTCCATCCTTAAAAAATGCAGAACGAAATGGAAAATCCGTTAGGTGTGTAAACCAGTTTCCCATATTCACCAGAAGCAATATTGTGTTTTAATATATATCTGTTCGAAACATTGAATTCCTTAAATTATACATTTAGCATAAGAAATATTTGCTGGGGTTTGTTATGATTTCTGGACCAACGTAGTTTTGAGTTTCATTCCTATAGACGCTGTTAAGTAGTAATATCTTGGCTGTCCATGTCCTGTGAGTTTTTAGATTCAGTTGCTCAGGTTCAGTGGTTTTTTCCCAGTTTAGGGCTTTGGAGATCATTTCTGCCTTTCTTCTCGATTTTGGCTCCTCTCTATTACTGTGAGAATTTCGTTTTTCCTAGTGTTTGGAGTAGGGCTATGCTGGATGTTTTTGCAATGTCCACGTCGTTTTACTATTTGCTTTTCATCACTCAGTGCCTCCTCCAGAGGGTTTTCCCAATTCTTCATTGTGTGGGATCTATGTCAGGGTTTTTCGGGGCTTTTCGAGAATTGGGGACTTATGGTTGTCGCTTTTCAGAGGAATCTCTGTTACATAGTTTCTCATATTTGCTGGATTTTGGTAGGATTTCTATGCGGACAATAATCATCTAAAATGAGGAAGAAAGGTTTCACAAACCACATGTGAAATGAGTAATTGGAAAGTGAGATACAGCTACGTAGAATAAAGTGCATACAGTAATAGTGTAAGGTGAGGCCTAGTGAAAGTGAAGAGATATCGAAAATGAGCTTTCCTGAAGTTATTTCCATTTATGACGTAGATAAAATCTTTGCGGAATTGGTAATAAATAGCAAACGATTAAAGGAATCTAAAAAAAATCAAAAGAAATGACTGAAATCGCTTAAAATATTACCGTCCTTAATGTATTTATGAGAGCAGACATATTGAAGGGAATAACGATTTGCCAGATCCGCGTTATAGGATAATGAGGAAATGAGATTTAAAAAAAATCAAAACCGTCCGCGGTCTAACGGTCATTATAAGAATAGGCGTGATTCTACAGTTTTCTTTTTTTGAGCGTCTATAGGAATGAAACTCAAAACTACGTTGGTCCAGAAATCATAACAAACCCCAGCAAATATTTCTTATGCTAAATGTATAATTTAAGGAATTCAATGTTTCGAACAGATATATATTAAAACACAATATTGCTTCTGGTGAATATGGGAAACTGTAGAATCACCATAGGCGTGATTCTACAGTTTCTTTTTTTCATCCCTTCCCATCCTGAGGTCTATGAGGCTTAGGGCTGGGGGTGAGGCAAAGAGATTTATTTAGTGTCAATGGAATGGGAGGTTGTGGGGGGTGGATGGCTGGACATTAAACATATATATAAAGAAAGTTGTGATTTTATCATGTGTATATTATTGATTGGTTAGATTATATGGTGTTACAATAGCCTTATGGTTTCGAACCCAGTGCAGGCTCTTATTAGTGACTGCCATTAGTGCTTTCCTATTCGCTGAGACAATTTTGCTAGGCTAATGGCCCCATTTCTCCTCCATACGAATAACATTGGTAATGTTAATTCTACGGAAGATTTCACCTCTGCTTTAACATGGTAATGTGAGGCCTATGGGGAAATTTTAACCAATGAGATTATGGTATGTAATTTGCTGAATGCTGATTAGTCAAATGTTAACTTTTTTAGATTTTCGTCGTAGACAAGTGATGTGACCACTCTTTTCGAAGGACTAGAAGAGACGAAGCGAGCGACGGAACCGGATTCCACGCACATTGAGTCGTTTCAGAGATATCTTGCCATTTATGTTGTTTTCGATATTTTAAAAATTTCAGAGTTCCACCTGGTCTTTTTTGTGGGAGTGATCCGTAGTTTGATGACGGAGTATATCTCTAGTTTGAAGCATTGAATTCCTTAAATTGCACACTTAGCATCAGAGATTCAGCATGAAAGTATCGTCTTATATAACATTAATTTTCTGTTCCAAGGTGTAGAGAAGAGGGGTGTCCCTCCTGAATGTGGAATAAAACAAACGAATTATTTGACATTATTTCCGAATCCATTGATTGTACCTTCCCTTAATGAACCTTTCGAGATCCACCAGTGAATAAGTCCCCTTTCATTTTTCTAGACAAACTGAGATGAAAATCGAAAGGAAGAGTAGTATCTTTTGAGTATTAAGAAAGAATGCGAAAGTAGGGTATTTATCTCTGAGCAGCCCCTCTCCCTGACCCGGATGTGAAATAATTACCTTTACTATTACCTTTACGAAATCGGTTTCTATCCAACTGTTATCAAAGATTTGACTCCTGAAATTATTTACTTTAAGAACTGAAATCTGAAATGTTACGTAAAGTCTCTTGCACTTTGAAAATCGAAAAGACATCTTTTCCAAAAAAAGAAAAATTTAATAGACGGAAGAAAAAGTAAAAAACACGAAAATATCTGTATAAGTAACAAGGACGTAAACCCTTTTTGAAGATTTTGATTTAAGCTGATAAGTAGACTAAAAACTGAAAGTATTTGAAAAGTGAAAGTTCATATCGAAAATGAGAAAAAAAAATTAAATTAACGGTAATGGTATCTTATTATACATACTCTACACGTTTCTTTGCTTTCTCCCCCCCCACAGCAAAGACTGAGACAAGTCTCTCGCAAGGCAGAATATGTCCTGCGAGGGAATCAAATCAAAATCTTGAAAAAGCGTTTACATCCTTTTTCTTATACAGAATACACTCAGAGAAATATCGATTTTCCAGCAAAGGGTGCAAACACTTTAATACGAATTTTCTTTAGCCTTGGAAAGGACGCCGTCCGTAGGATGGGACGTTGAGAAGTGGCCCGGTGTGTAGAGAGAGCCATACCTTGTGAACTTTAGAGAACATACTGGATGGCCTTGACGAAAACCTACCATCTGTCTCCTAACAACTGTTCCATTGGATCCCCTCCCTCAATATCCTCTGAGCCTTCGGGGTTCTGGTGACCTGGCCATTAACCCATGGTGTGAAAAAGAGTGCCTCTCAGAAATAAATACCATAATATCCATCTCTCTGATTTGACTTTGGTAAACTTGATTTAAATAGGACAGTTAGTATGGCATTCGCACTCCACCAGGAGTTCCAAGTGGCAAGCCACAAAACCATCAAGACTGCTGTCCTCACGACTGGCCTACGAGATGCCCATGTTAAGACAGCACTTGTCTGATCCGTCCATACCTAAAAATTGGAAATTCCTTTTTCTACAACTCCCAGATTCCGATGGAAGGTTCGCTACCTTTCCTACGGCACCTACAGAATATATTAAAGGAAAACAAAAATCACAAATAACTAGAAACATGAGATTATTTAATCACAAATATATTACTGCTTTGAAGTGTACGAATGGTAACCCTTTATCGGAATTGTGTGGCTCTCATAAGAGCCGTTTGTGAAATGGAGTTATTCCATTTGCCGATCTTCTGATTAGGTGAATATTCTAGGCAGTCGGTCGCTTCTTGAAGTGCTCCATGTTTCAAGTAATTGCTGAGTTAGTGGAGAAGACGGATTTGAAATAACTGGGAAAACAAACAATTCTTCCTGCTCCCTCATCCACTGCTTAAAACCTCTTCTCTCTCTGCAGCAGCAGGCAGTGCTTCAGCCATCCCTCTAGGCGATATTTCTGGTGGCTGAGAATCACCATCAGGTTCAATCGGCATAGCGGAGCAACGTCTGAGGCGCATGTTGACTCCTCAGCGACAGACAATCTATTATGATGCACGTTCTGGCCAAGCTTTAGATCAGCCTTATAAGATACAAGTCTTGATCTTTCAAGATCATTCCCTATTGGCCGATTAGGCTATGACTAATACTATTTAACTATCCGGAAGACACTTAGTTACGTAGACAGCTTTGATTGGTTGAAGAAGTAGACTCTACTAGTTGCCTCCAAAAGATTAACCTTTGGAGGCTTTGCCTGATTAAATATATGTGTGCTGTCTCTGGACTGCCCTTAGGGCTATAGGTTCTTAGCGTTATTGCCTTTCGGTTTATTGCTCTGTTATCACGTGGGGGTGGGGGTAGTGAGTGGGTATCAGGAACGAAGAGAGAAAAGATGGATTTGGTGAAATAATATACCATCATTGCTTATTCCACACAGAAATGCTACGTTCTTTTACTTTTTCTTTCAGAATTCAGTGTTCTTACAGAGCTCTGCCAGAGATTTGAAAAAGTGTGACTATGTTCTATATTTAAAACTGAAATATTTTCCACAAATCTGCATGTTTTTTTTTGTTTCGTTTTTTTTTTATCGAAAACAATAAAAATTGTATAAAAGAAACCATCAACTGGAATTTTACTTT
The DNA here is from genome assembly GCA_038380435.1 of Ryuthela nishihirai. Classification (NCBI taxonomy): domain Eukaryota; kingdom Metazoa; phylum Arthropoda; class Arachnida; order Araneae; family Heptathelidae; genus Ryuthela; species Ryuthela nishihirai. Next base: position 1,119,586 of record JAWZYU010000029.1, on the reverse strand, counting down.
TCAGACATATAATTTTTGAAGAAATTTATAATCTTTTCCAGCAGGAAATATATCCATACTGTTAAAAAACGGGTATAGTGCTTACATATGAAAAATGGAAGTTGCACACAATAGACTTTTCCAGTTTTACTGTTGATTTTTACGTTATTACATTGGTTTCCCTATAACTGTTTCTCTTCCCATAGAGAAATTAAACTCTTTTTTTGCTGAGTCAAACACTAACGAAATAACAGGGTACGCATATTCGTTATCTCCGCAAAATTCCCCGCCCTGCCCACGGTCTGTAAGGGACACCGATGGGCTTGGAAAGGCCGCCGTCCGTCGGATGGGACGTTAAGCCGTGGTGCCGTGTGCGGGAGAGCCATACCCTGTGCACGTTAAAGAACACGCTGGATATCCTTGACGGGAGGCTACCAGCTGTCTCCCAACAGCTTTCCCATGTGACCTGGCCATTTAGCTCATGGTGTGCAAATAAGTGCCGCTTAGAGGTAAAACAACCCAAAGTACGCATATTCTGAATTGTCTAATTTCGAATTTCCATCCTTAAAAAATGCAGAACGAAATGGAAAATCCGTCATGTGTGTAAACCAGTTTCCCATATACACCAGAAGCAATATTGTGTTTTAATATGTATCTGTAGTTCGAAACACTATTTAGCATAAGAAATATTTGGTGGGGTTTGGTAGGATTTCTGGACCAACGTAGTTTTGGGTTTCATTCCTATCATCATCATCATCATCCTCCTCAAGCAGCCATGGGCTACGGAAGTCCAACCAGACCGTGCAATTTAGTTCTCCAAGTAAGTCTATCCTGAGCTACATCTACTGCATCTGGCCACTGCACACCAATTCTAACAAGGTCCTGTTTGACATTGTCTGCCCACCGCATCCTAGGTCTCCCCTTCTTTCTGAGGCCTTTAGGCACACTGTTCATAACCCTATTCGCCAATCTATAATTATTCATACGGGCAACATGGCCAAACCAACGGAGTCTCTCTCTGCACAATATGCTGCTTAAAGGAGGTTGCAAACTCCTTTGCCTAATCTCATCATTAGTTACAAAGTTGAACCACCTAACGCCCAAGATACTGCGTAAGCATCTGGAATCAAAAGCATCAAGTTTCCTGTTATCTTGTTTACAAAGTGTCCACGTTTCACTACCATAACTAACCCTAGAAAGAACCAAACTATTTTACAGTCTAATTTTAGTCTTTAGGTGTATACACCTATTTCTCCACACTCTCCATAGGTTCTTAAAAGTCCCGGCAGCAATCCCTATTCGTCTGTTAATCTCATGCCGTACATCACAATTATCTGTTACACAGCTCCCAAGATAATTAAACTGTGACACCTGCTCAAGACTGCAACCATTCAGATTAACTGAATCACAGACTGCCTGACCAATTTTCATCACTTTAGTTTTCTCTCTGTTTATAACCAAACCTACTCTACTACCAGTCTCATCAACAGCTCGAATGAAAGAGTTCATCTCATCAACATCATTTGCCAAAAGGGCTAAATCATCAGCATAATCTAAATCAGAAATTTTCGTATCTCCAGCACGTTTAAGGCCAAAATCTTTCCCTTGAAGTGAATTTCGCATAACATAATCAATAACCAAGCTAAAGAGAAAAGGAGACAAAATGCACCCTTGTCGAACACCAGAAGTAATGCTAAACCAATTGCGACAAGCCTTACCAACTGTCACACACGACTCAGTGTTATTATAGAGAGCTTTCATAATGTTAACTAACTTGTCTGGTATACCATATGATCTCACAATCAACCACAAATTATGACGATCAGCAGAGTCGAAAGCCTTTTTGAAATCAACAAAGCTAGCAACCAAAGGTTTCTGAAACTCTAGACATTTCTCAAGAATCTGCCTAAGTGAAAATATCTGATCCACACATCCCCTACCACTTCTGAATCCACATTGCTCATCACGCAATTGACCGTCAACCAGATTCTTAATTCTATTAAGCACAATCATGGAAAGAACTTTACCTGGAACAGAGAGTAGGCTGATACCCCTATAGTTATCACAAGTACTACGATCACCTTTTTTGAAAATAGGGATAACAATAGCTCTGGTAAAATCCTTAGGAACCATGCCTTTATCATAAAAGATATTCAGAATTTCAGTCATCCAAGTGGTAACCGAAACATTCCCAGCTCTAAGCATTTCCGTAGTAATTTCATCTACCCCTGGGGATTTATGAAGTTTAAGTTTAGAAACAGCCAAAATAACTTCAGATTGTGTTATAGGGCCAACATTAAAGCCACCAATGCATCTATCATCATTGCAAACAATGGGAGTAGAACTAACTACATTGTTTAGAACATCACTGAAATGCTCAGCCCACCTAGCCATGACAGAATCCTCCCCTTCTATAACCTTACCTTGTTTATCCTTCAATCCTTGTATGCCTGTCCGTTTTCTACCACACAAAACATTAACTATCTGGTACAGCTCTCTGCTGTTGTGCTGTCTAACTGCTTCCTTGGCTTTGTCAGCCAAACCATCAAGCCAAAGATTCTTATCAGCAGCTAACTGATCCTTTACAAGTTTATTAAGGTCTCTGTAATGCTTTCTATTAGGACTAGTAGGGTATTGATTAAGGGTATTCGTGCAGTTCTTTCTTTCCGAAATAAGCTCAAGTGCCTTATCACTCAGATAATTTTGCCTCTTCTGCTCCTTTTTTCCTAAAAGAGTACTGTTAGTGTCCAAAAAAGCCTGTTTAAAATGATCCCATTCTTCCTCAACTTCAGTAGTAAGCAAACCATGACTGTCATAATGACTAAGTAACCTATCATGGTAAGCTTTGGCTATAACTGGATCTTTCAGAGCTTCAGTATTAAAAGTAAATTTTTTAACCCTAGCACAACACTTTTTAAGTTTAAGTTGCAACACACTTTTAACAAGGTAATGGTCAGATCCAATTTCAGCTCCGCTATATGCCCTGGTATTCCTAACAGAACTAGTCCATTTGCTGTTAATTAATATGTAATCAATCATATTCTTATGCAGCCCATCAGGTGAAACCCATGTGTACTTATGTATGTCGCGGTGTTTGTAATAAGTGTTAGTTATTCTGAATCCATTGAGTTTACTTACCTGTAGGAGACGTTGCCCATTGCCATTGCAGCTACCAATACCAAAAGGGCCTATTACTCCTCCCCAAAGGTCAGAGTCAGTACCAACTTTGGCATTGAAGTCACCAAGAACAAGGGTAATATCTCCTTTCTTGACAGAATTCAAAATATCCTGAAGTTGTTCATAAAACCTATCCTTCTCATCCTCATCGGTATCCTCAGTGGGGATATAACAGCAGATAACATTCAAGTCTTTAACGCTTGTCTGAAATTTTGCTGTAAGAGACCTTTCATTAATGCAGTCATATCCTAGAAGAGCATCGCTAGCGTGTCTGCTGAGAAGCAGACCCACACCTTGGTGATGCTTATTGTCGTCCGTAGACGCTGTTAAGTAGTAATATCTTGGGTGTCCCATGTCCTGTGAGTTTTCAGATTCAGTTTTTCGGTTTCAGTGGTTTTTTCCCAGTTTAGGGTTTTGTGGCACAATAAAATTTTTGGATGACATTAAAAATTTATATGCATGAGGAGAAATTGAATACAATAAAGCAGAAAATATTACTGTATCAGAAGTATACCTACGACTCTCTTTTTTGCAAAACAAAAGTGTTAGCTGTTCACACAAAAATCCAATTACACACTTCATTTCCTCATCAACATATTGTTTTAAATTGCTCATCATACTGTGGAAAACATGTACAGTTCTCATTTCATTTTCATCACATTCAGACTGACACCAAAGTGAATTAACATTTTCAATAAGTGATGAAAGCTCATTAATATTATTAATTATTTTAGGTATGCATTTTTTACCTAAATGTGAAAAATGCATTACCAAAATAAACTTTTACTTTAAGTTCAGCATTAATTAACACAGATGTGACAATGAATGGAGCAGAATCTAATACTATCAATGAAAATGTAACAAGATCCTGTTTCTTGATAACAGACCAAGATTCAGGATAACTCACCAAGTTTAATTTCTCCTGTAGTTCACCTAAAGTAGAAAAGTTCATTTTTTATCATAAATTTCTTTTTGTTTGACACTTTCAGAGAGTGCTTTGCAAAGTGCTTCATTTTCTCGTTGAAGTTTCTTATCAACAGGGCTGTTTCTACTATTGCAATGTGTAGACAAATATGAAGGGCAGCCTGGAAAGAGACGTGGGATGGAGTTCGGTGCTAATCTTGGATACTTTAGAGGTGCAGAAAGCTTTCTCCCAGTTTTCATGTCAAACATACTGGTTTCTCTTTTAACATCAGATGGTGCAAAGTGAAGTTCACACACCTATGTAAGCAAAAGAAATATTGAGAATATGTACAAAAAAAACCTGTCATGAATGATAAACACTAAAACAAAAGTCCAAACACCAAGAATAGTTCATCATACACGAAAGAAATTTATTCAGAACTGAAGAATTTTTTTCCTTTGAAAGTAAAAAATATGATTTTGTTCAAAATAATTCCACAATCAGTGTATTTTTAAGATTTCAATCAAAATCCATGGTTGAAGAAATTAATTCCCCCCAAGGAGTGCACCTAGTTATTCTACCCGTAAGCTAGTTTTTCTCAATATTTCTAGCCCTTCATTTATCACATAGAGTTCAACTTGAAAGATAATGCTAACCATTTAATATCGTTCCACTGCTAGTACTAACCATAAAGTGCTATTGGTAATGACATTAAAAAGTGATAATATAAAAATTCAAATTAATCCATAACAGAATGCGAAAAATCACACTGAGCTGAAAATAATTTGAAACAAACTCTTATGAACGAATGCTTAAAGGTTTCAAATATTCCAGTCCAGGAATTGAGTCTGAAAACAACTCCAGTAAGAAGTATATTATTTCAGACAATTTCGTCTTACTGCGATTTTCAGTACATTAGGTATAAATTTGTTTATATAGACAGCAACTGGCATATTAATGCTGAAAGGTATTAGGAATTGATTGGTCAGGAAGTTTACTGTTGTCGACAGTTTCTACAATAAACTTTTACCATTACATATCAGTAAAATCAAAATACCTCAAATTTTTGCGACAATTTTTGGATTTCTTCAGTTGTAAAATCCAAACCAGTGGCCAGTACAGAGGATAAACTTTGAAGTTAACTCGAAAACAATATTGTATGCATTTGTTGTGTTTAACATATTTATATTCACATAATAGATGAAATGACAGATATCCCCTCAAATATTCTCTAATATGATTATAGAATACATTTGTAACAAAATGAAATCAAAATCTGCAGTCACGTGCAATAAAGATATGACAGTAGACTGTTATACCTTTATTATAATATACCTGACTTATCTCATTTTACAATGAGAGTGATTTGAAATATATGCACTTTTAATTACTCCTTTGAAAGTAAAAAAATTCTTTAACTTTACTATTAAATCCTTTCTCAAAATATCCTTTTATTTATTAATCCATATGTACGCTAGATGTAGCCCACCCATTCTTTAATATCCACTATAACTTGACCTGATTTCAGAGATATAATTATGCAGATTAATTTAATGCTGAAAGTTATTAGGAATTGATTGGTCAGGAAGTTTACTGTTGTCGACAGTTTCTACAATGAACTTTTACCATTACCTGTCCTGCTTTTATTAAAAAAAATGGCTGATGTGTGAGGTAGGCAAAACTTCAGCAGGAAAATAATACATATTCACAAAGCCATCTCTAGGCTTTGAACATGGGTCAAATTTGTATCCAAGTATACTAGTAATAGCACCAAAATAATTTCTAATACTTATGCAGAGATTTTGTATTTAAAACTAGGTTTTCCCATGATCTTGCCTTTGGCTTATATATGTATTTCAAGTTTAACAGTATTATCGTATTAACTTATACGAGATATATTTGAACTCTATGGATATATAAATATAGTGATATAACATTAGACCCTGAAACTATCCCAACAAAAGTACCAATTTCTTAATTTACTATTGTAATCTATTAAATAAAAAGTCTGGTGACTGTGAAATATTCTTTTCTATTTAAGCATTTTAACATATGTACATTCGACATTTTTTATTCCAGCATATTAGGTTTCTTACTTAATAAAAATAACGTCAAATTAATCCATAACAGATTAATGATATTATATATGTATATTATATAAACGTAACATACAATAGTTAAAACGATGATTTTTACTTTAGAAGTTCATAAATATGACAACAGATATTAATACAGAATAAAGTTCTTTTTACCTTTGGTGCTTTCGTTGGACAGAAGTTTTGCCTTGGTATTGAACGAATCCATTTCTGTCGCAAATCGATATCTTCTGGAAGTTTAAAAACTGAGAATATTTTTCCCGTCGTAATTGCTCCTGCACTGAGGAACGCAACAGCGCGATGGCATTTCGCTAAAAAAAAATCAATGAATAACAAAATATTTTGTGCACACACCAAATCAAACGCGGCAAAACTAGTTAAACACTAACAAAACAAGATGGAGGCGACGCTACTAGAATACCACGTTCTCCTGTGTTGCCTAAGTCGATTACGGGTCGACTAAAATTGACGTCATCAGAATCGCTTCACCGACTGGTAGGGCCTTCTCCTCTAGGTGGTGTTGGCCAGACCCGGAAGGTTTATGCGTCATCACTGGGGATTGCTACACAGTTATCCTTCCCGTTTGTGCCGAACATTTACTGACCAGAAACATTAGTGGAGAAAACTTGCAATGGAGGCTAATTTGTGATCCGAACTTGGTAACATCAGAATCACTTAGGGAGGATAGTATCGGTAGCTGTAGTGATGATAATCCAATATTCGGTACTGAAAGCTGTGAAAATATCGTTGATGAAAATATGTTTCTCTTAAACCTTAGACGTATCATTAAGATACATCCGTGATATATAACTTCCGTCTGAGTAAAATTCTCATCGATGATTGATCGAAAGTCAAATATTTCCATTAAATTAATATATATATTTTGTGGTAGTTTAACTCCGAAAATTCCAATTAATGGATATTTCAGAAACGGAACAGTTATACAGGTAACTCTCATTTAATGCGGGAGATGAGTTCCGGGAAGATCATCGTTAAACAAATTTCCGTGTAAAACGAGGGGATTTTTTATTTGTTTGTATTTTCGCCTATCTTATTGATCTTTTTTTCTTTTCTTGGTTTCGTAATGGATGTTTTATTTCAACAAAAATAATTATTATTCTCAATATTTATTTAAAGATTACATATATGCATAAATATATATATAAGTATGTGATCGATTAATTAATTTTAGAGTTTATTTCTTAATATGGAGCGAAACTAGCTGGTTTGCATTGCTTGCCTCTGTTTTGTGCGTAATGTTTATTTCTAGCATTTCATTAACTGGTCACAACATCGTCTTATGGCATCCTGTCACGAAATATCAATATCATGATCCTTCAACAAATCCATGCGTTTATTGCGCACTGAAATCAAAATATTTAAACGCCAACACTATTTCTGGTTCAGATTCTTGCTGTTCTTCAAAAGCAGCGTTGAATTCTAAATCCTGATCTTCATGTTAGTGAGTGGCTCACTGTGTGGAGTTTAATAACTTCGTTCATCTTTTAAAGTTACGCCTTCGTATCCTGCTCCAGTTTGATATTTCGCTGATGTAAATTAAAAAATCTAACTTAAATTCTTGTAAATAAACTATTTAGATGGAGAAATCCAAGCATTATTTATCTGAATTATGCAGTAGTGATTTGGAGAACTGAATTGCACAGTTAGGTTGGACCTCCGTTGCTCATGGCTGCTTGATGATGATCGTGTTGTTGTTGATGGTGATGATGATTAATAAATTAAAACTTTGCAGTACTCTAGTAAGTACGAATTAAAGTTCCATTTAGGAATATCCGAAGAAATTTTCAGTAAAATGAACCAAGAAATGCAAGGAAAGAGAAAAAGTATGTGAGGTGCCATGAAACGAGTGATGAAAAAAGGCGATAAATGCAATCTATGTGATAAGGATAATGCAACTTATAATGTTATTGCTTCTGGCAATAGTATGATTCAAATGTATACCACGTGAGAGTTATCCATTTCAGTTCGTTACAGGAGCTGTTGTCCCCTTTGAGAATGCCAGTAACCAGTACAGAATCGAAACAAAATCATAAACATATAGTATACACTGAGATGCCAATTTGTTAGGTACACCACTCCTCGAACAGATAAGGTTCATTCAACCAGTAACGGCGGTGGGCCGTATAAATAAGAGAGACCAGCTTTTTGAGTATCATTTAGAGTCGGATTCAATTTTCGGAAGCAGGAAGGTGCCATCCAGTGGTGAGCGCGTCGCCAGTACAACGTAAAGGGTCGGGTAGACTGCAGTGCAGGGAGCTTTCCCAGTGAAAGTATCGGCTTACAGAACATTTTCCAGGATATCTAGAGCAAGCCCTTTCAACTTAAAGAACCGACAAATTCCTCAGCCGATAATACTGGAGACATTTATCCTGTTGAGATGAATTGCGATGTCCGCACTTATTCGCTTTCATCTTCCACTTCGCTTTCAACTTTCAATTCCGCTTTTCAACACCGAGTAACCTAGCGCATGCCTTAGATGTAATGCGTTGGACGCATGCCTTCAGCTGTCTACACCTGTGCGTCAAATAGTTTTCAATTTGTCACCACTGTAGACGTGAAGATGCAATGGACGTAACTGATGCTGCTATGTTAGCGGGTATAAAGTGCTGCAATTTTAGTGCTGAAAAAAGCGAAAAAAAGACGTGAAAAATATCGGCGATCGATATGGATGAAAGATTACTTTAAAACACGGAATTTTAGAATTAAATGAAAACGTTCTTTTTAAGAATTTTACGCGAATGTCTAGAACAAACTTTTACATGCTTTTGGGAATGATGGAGACAAGATCGAAAAAAAAAATGCTCTTTTCAGAGAAGCAATGCCAGCTGAAGTGAAATTAGCTATCACACTTAGATATTTGGCTACTGGTGATTCATTCATGTCTCTGATGAATATTTGAACCTGTAATCTGACGAATTATTTAATTATTTTTTTATTTGTTTAAATTAATTTAATAATTTAAATCTCTGATGAATTATTTAATTTATAATCTTCAATAAAGGCCAATATTTGTTCTGACGACATGGTGAACAAAAAACACAAGCTCAATAATTAGAAAAACAGAACGAAACCTTCCAGACAAACTACGAAGCTGCACGGAATGCTGAACAAAAATCCGCTACTGGTGGAAGTACGTGCACTATTGCGTGCATCACTGAAAACGGCACGTTTCAACTGATTTGAGGCATGCGTTTACGCATGCGTCACATGCTCTAGACGCATGCGTCTAGCGCACGCAAAACTCTGGACATAGCCATATAAACATTGCAACTTCCCAGCCAGCCAAGCTTGCGAGAGGGCGGTCCACAATCGCCGTCATTACTGGGGCCTCCCGCTAGATAGCCATCCTCTCTGACACTTGCGCTGAGAGGCAAGTCGTCCATTGGAAACCGGCGGACAAAGGAGCAAGAGGTAAGAAGAGATCTCGAATAAAAGGGGAGTTCACATAGAGATTTTGAAGCGGAAAGGTTGAGCGCAAAGTTGTTGAGCGGTACAGGACACCACTAGCCGGCTACGTCACCACCATCTAGACAGGAAGACCATATCACTCAATTTTGACGTCATCAGTGACTTCATTGCCACACAGAATAGAATGAGGAGCAGCTGGTCATTGCTGATAAAACTAATCGGAAGCTCTATCTGTCCAAGTGGATAAAGACCCACTTCCTTTATTGGGTATGCTAAATTTATGAAACGACAAAAGCATAATTCGTATTTTGTTGTTTCTTAAAATTGAAGCAGTTTGCAGCTCGATAATTTAGTGCCTAACTTAGACCCCCAGAAGGGCCTGTTAGCCCGTGTCTAGTGAACTATCCACTCTTGTAGTGAACAACCCGAGAACTATTCAGAATTTTCACCCCTTCAGCTGCACCTGGACAGTGTTTCAAAGTGCACGTTAGTGTTCAAGTCAAAACGGATTCCTTGTCAGTGAGCAACCCTGCCGAAAGTGATATAGTCGGTGAGGGCCCATTTTGAAATCTACCATATCTTGCTCACCACCATTAACTGGAGAATTAATGTGATATTATAAGAATAACAGTTTGGTTAACAGTTAGGATTAAGAGAGCTTACAAGCTTACAAGTCAACTAGAGATATTTTCAGCTTAGTCAGTAGTTGCTTTATGAGCATTTATTTTAGAGTGTTTTCTATTAGCAATGCCTGTAATTAGTAACAGTGTATTTTATGTTTTCTCTTCGTCTTTAACATATAATCAATCGCAAACTAGGGTGACAACTGTGAAACATTACAAATTTGACCATAGTCGGTATTCAATTATTACCAGTATTCGGGGGTTTAATCCCTTTGTTTTGAATGGTTAATAAATTCAGTTGTATTATGTTTAAACCCATTGCCAAACTTGCTTAGTAATTCTAAAGCATATTCCATTTACTTACCCAGCGAAAGAGTGTTTGCAGAGCTAAGTGGCTGCTATCTAAAATTAGGATTGGAGAGGCCATTAGGTTCACTCTGCATTGCCACTTACCACTGTGAGCATCAGAAACTCTAATGTTTTGAAGAGGAGGAGAGCCTTGAGGGAAAAGAAAGGTTAGGCAGATGTCTCTATTATTTCTGCGAGACAGTCAAATAGTCCTCTTTTGCTACTCTCACCAGTTAGCTGCTATGCTCGTGGCTCAGTGACTGCCCTTCAATTAGAAATTAGTTTTCCAATCATATAACATTTAGTACATAGCCTTAGTACCACCTTTTATCAAATTATTTTATTTTATCATTGTTGCCCAGGTTAACTTGTGCGATATAATTGTGGTCGGGAGGGGAGGAGCTTCAGCCACAGTCTCCGCAGTTACCTATTTTCAGCAGGTCCTATATGGTAACCATAAATTCTTAATGCTTCATTAAGAGAATACAAATCCATCGTCAAACGCATTCCGGCCAACAGAACGTCCCTATCCTAATCTATGGAGTGTACACCGCAATAGCATGAGAAATCCTCAAATGATATTTTATGAAATCTAGGAAGGAAACAGATTAATATGATTTATCGCAGAATTTATATAAAATTCTGAAGGAATAGTTGAAGCTGAAGATATTTGCAACCATTTAGTAGGATATAAGTTATTCGATTACAGGGGGTCTTTTACACAATAAAAAAATACGCCACACTCCATTATGAGATTGGAAAGCCATATTCTGCCACACAGACACCATTTCTTTTATTTCTGCAGTGATTGGGTTCCTCTGCGCGTAGACACAACGACGGCTATTATTTTGTTTTTCCAACCTCGTGATCACAAAGAAAAATATCCCCATTTCAAACTCAGTATTGCATTCACGCCTTAGCTTCATGTAGCGATGTGGGGACAATTGCATGTGGATTTGTCTCCATTTGAAACACAAAATTGTTTGCATTAACTGAGAGTGAAGTGGATCTCATCTCTTCCAAAGAATGCCATCAGGCCATAGCATCGCGCTAAGAACTGTGGCTCCAAGGGAACACGTTTCTACCTCTCTGAATAGAGTGTGCTTGCTGAAATATGTGCTGGAACATTCGAAAGGGGTTCTGGACACCTTCAGGTTAAGGTGACGACTGTCATAATGAACACTTCAGACTCCACTTCCATTTCCTTGAGACTTCTCGTTGTAGCCTGGTGGATTTCTCTTACGGTAGAGATTGAACTAATGGTCTGCCAGTCCGTGGTCTGTCACAGGTGCAGCCTCATTCGTAATCAAATCTTGACGTGTGCATGGTTCATGACGAACGCCCGTACAGATGACAAATCATTTTCAAAGAAGGCTAAGCATTGCTGCAGTGGGTACAGTACAACTTCATTTATTCAATTATCTACTTGATTGTCAAGTATGAGGAACCGAATCATGCTGTTTTTTTTCTTACTTCTCTTGTCACATAGACATGTAAAAAGATATTCTTAGCTTCCTCGGGTTCACTGTTAGGATCTTCGAATCCTTATTCATCTGCGGTAAATTTTCTCTGCAAGTATAATTCTTTCTTACCTTCTAATACTGAGATTTTCAGTGGCAAAATTTCTATGTTACGACCCTATATATTATACATAGGTATAACTACAACATGCTGGTTGAATTCAGAAACTTTACGAGAGTTTCTCTGCAAGAACAAACATAAAATATTCTAAATTGAATGCAATTTACAACCATTTGAAATTATTTATTTCTAATTTTCTGCTTCAATTCCTACGTCCGTTACCTAGATCTTCTATCAGAGTTATGGTGGTGTCTCATACAACATAGAAAGGTTTACACTAGAGCAGTGGTTCCCAACGCTTTTTGTTCAGCAACCCCTTTCAACCAAAAACAAAATATATATATTACTATCCCCCAGGGTAATAATGACTGAAAAAAGCTCCAAATTAAAAATTACACTATAAAACGTTACTACTCATAATTAGGAAACCTCTAAACTTTCGAGTCTAAATATAAAAACTCTAATTATAAAACAATTTATCTGTAACAATCCGTATTAAATTTCTTCATTGCACAAATATTTTTGAATGTATCATATTCAATAACAATTACCTTTCTAATGAAATAAGTTAAAACTTGGAAAATGTTTAACATAATATAATAATCATATATAAACTTAATTTCGATGTTCAACTTTTTTATTTGAACAAAGGTTTGTTCTGCAGACTTTTGTGATAGTCTCTGATAGTTTCGAATCGCTGCAGAAACAGAACTGAACATGCTAGTTGTCACAGAGAAAATTATATTTGAAACATAACTGTACAATTCTTTACTGCTTAAGGCGCCATTACAGAATTTTTTAAGGCGAAACCCATGGACCATGGTCGCGAACCACCAAATGGGAACCACTGCACTAGGACATTTCACTTGGTTTTGAAATGACGTACAATATCGACTTCACTAGATAGGACTATCACTCTATCAGACAGGGAACTAGTTACGTAATTTTTTAGTAGATTTTAACCGATATTAAACACTACGAATTTTTAGACATCGCATTTAGTTTAAAAATAGACAAGATTGAGTAGCAAGCACAGTAGGGCAATTAACCAGCAGAAGTGAAATTTAAATATGAAGCTCGAAAACAATTGCATAAGAGCAAAATATAGAGTTACTCATTGGCAGGAGAGTATGTACGGGGAGGGTTTTGGGAGTTCAAACCTTCTCTGTCAGAATTTTACAAATATGCTTGTAAAAAAACTTCATTTTTATTTTTCAGCATGCGAAAATTTCAACTGCATCGCTCACTTTTCTGCAACTAATCGTCACCTGGTACAAGAGAACCTCTCCTGTTTCAAATTGCTGGTTACACTTCTATTTAAACGTAACACTGTTCACGGTAAAATAAATTAGGTGTTTTAATGCACTGAAAAAAATTGAATTGATATTTTTCAACCTACCTTTTTAATCTACTTTTTTGCACCTACCTTTTTAATCTACTTTTTTGCACCTACCTTTTTAACTGTACTACATGTGTTTCAGTTGATACTCCTTTATTCTACACTATTTGCATTCGTAGTGTAGTTAACACCACTGAAGTATAACTCAGTAGACTTCTGTACGCTGAAGGTTCTCAATACTCTTCTCTTATGTATCTGTGACTAATTTTCTTCTAACGGTACGACCAAAGTTAACAAGGAAATCAATATTAACGTCGTTTTATCGTAACGTAAAGAATTATTGAATTTGCAGTGAAAGGTATTAGGATTTATTTCACAGTATTCTTCGTAATAGGAGAAAGACTGAAGAAATGTAAAGGGCTTAAATATCCCAATGCTAAGAAAGAATCGCAGATGAAAATCCCTGTAGTGGATTTTCATCTGGGATTACAGTACAGGGAGATGTTTGATTTTCCGTTACTCAAACAAATTCAATTCCAACAGAAGTTACGATTGCCAAATAAAGCTAACTTGATTCTTCGAAAGCAGAAAGTCAAATGCCATCATTTTGGTGCTCTTTATAATTTTAATATTACTATCCAAGGACTTGACTGTACTCTCAGGTGGGGTATGTTTCAGTCTGTAGCATGACAGGCTCGAACTCTGTAGTTCCCAATTTCTAGTCCAAACTGTGCCAGAATAGGAATTTCTCTCTGCTAACCCCCCTCCCCTCCCCGTGCACTAAGATATTTTCTGAGAAGACGGTCTTTTTAATTTGTGAATTTAAAGATTTGAGTATGCGCAACCTGCCTCAGTGAGAAAGGGGACAAATTTGGTATTGAACATAGATAGAGTGATAGATAGACATTTATTCCCGTTGTATAGACAAGTTATACATTTCATATATACATTTCATATATTCTTACGCGGTCTTACACAATGGTGCGTAGTACACGAAAATACACAGTGTATACAATATAACTGAATTTTTATAACAGCAGTAAAAAACATTAGTAATTCAAATATCATAAATACAAAGATTACTATAATACTAATTTTCTGATCCTGATATAAAAATCGTGCCTTGTAGCAACAGAGTTTCAAGAAGAAGAAAAAACACAATAATCCTCATAATTAACGAGAACTGTTACTTGAAGAAAAGAAAAAGTTCAGAGAAAGTGATAATACTTTTGAAATAAAATTAAATTTAATTACCTATAGCTAAAGTTGACTTTTTTTCCTTCAAAAATCGTGTACACAGAAGTAACAAATGCGAGCATTCGTACACAGCTGTCCAACTGCAGATATTTCTAGATATATTTTCGATCAGGTGACCCATTATCGTCTTGTAAGGTGAATATTTCTCTCATTGCATTCGGATAAGATGTAGAATAGGGGTCATAAGAACGCCACATCCTTATGACTCGTATGCGAGATCTTGTTTATATGTCATGAGATAATGTGCCTCTACCTCTCAAGTTGCAGTTCTCCTTGAAAGCACCTGGATGTGGGTCTATAGACGCAAAGGAAAATCTGCCCAGCCATGACCATAGATGTCACATTTGAATTATGTTAGATGTGTGAGAATATTCTCTCTGTTTCCTATCAGATGGTTGTACATCCTGGATCACTCTATATAGGCAATCTAGACTCATCTATAAATAATCCACACTTCCATAGCATGTCATTTATTATTCTCAAATGGTGGATAGATGGTCACTTTTGGACCCCTTAGATTCGCCCCTGGGCCAATGAATTTTAAATTTTCTACTTACGGAATATTACTCTAATGAAATAAAAAGTCATCAATTTTAGAGTCATTTTGTTTGGAGACAGACAATTGATATCCCAATACCGAAACAACACACAACCATGGAAACCATAAGCTTCCTTGTTTAGAAAGGGGACCATTACTATTATATGTGGATTTAAAAGAGTGACATTCACTAAATCTTCTCGAAATTAACTTTCGTTTTCTTTTTATAACCGACACTTTCCATGTCAGTATAAATTTCGTATGTAAAATATCCGTAGGATACTTTCTAGAAACTTATTAAATACAGAGATATTAAGTATTAAATCGAACAATACTCTTAATAATTTCTTCGCACTATAATCGAAACGGAAGTAAACAGCATATTGAATTGCAATAGATTTAACATTATGCTTCTTGGATTACATGCATTAATTACACTGGGCAACAAATTTTCATAAACGTTATGCCTCTGATATAAAAGTAGCAATTTCTTAAAGATTTAAAGGTGCTGAACACGCTAGTGGCAATGCAAATGCAAAATTGGCTAGGATTTCTGAGAAATCCTCAGCAGTTTCTTATATAATAGAGTAATAGGTACATAAAACATGTATCGGTAAAACTCCGCTTCTACTTCCGACGTCGCTTGTACAGCTGCTCAGAATCATCTCTGGCGAGCATCTAACAGTAGTCAGCCAACATTGAAGGGGGCCAGTTTCCCTGGTATCGTTTCTCTATCGTTGCAATGTCCTGGAGAAAACGTTCACCGTGCCGCAGTGGTCGAGGAAGAAATCTAAGTGGGAATGGAGAAAGGGGATATTTAAGGAGATATTGCAGCCAAAAGTGTGACACAGAGACAACATGTCTTAACCAGTTTCTTGTAGTTGTCTGCCCTGACATTTCGAAGGAAGTTAGTTGACAGCAGACGAACTGTCCTAAGCCTTTTCTGTCCTAAGCCTTTTTCTCGTCACCCTGAAGCATGCTGTCGAACATCTGATCTCTAAACAGCTCGCGGATCTGAGAACCCACAAAATTTCCCTCTTTAATTTTCGCTTCGCTGAGTCGCGGGAATTTGTTGCCCAAGTACTTGAAAGCTGATGCAGTCTGGTCCATGGCTTTTACGAAGTTTTTCATCACACCGAGTTTTATATGTAGGAACGGTAGAAAGTTGATGTTGGCTGTCCCATTCACATAAGAAACAGCAGTACTTCGTATATCTCAGCTGCAGACTCATCAACAGAGCAACTACCTTCAAGTCACAACAGAGATGCCAGCCATACTTGTATTGAAGACAGTTCCGCAGCTGTTTTAGGTTGCTGTAGGTGTCTTTCATGTTCAGCGTGTCCGACCAGAACGGATGGAAGTCGATTTCCATTATGCAGCAACACTGCCTTGAGACTCAATTGCGAGAAGTCTATGAAAAGTCGCCATTCTTAAGGGTCATGTTTGATTCCGAGGGCATTCATCAAGCTATCTACATCGGAGCAGAACACAAGGTTATCTTCTTTTCTGAAGTAAACGAGGTCACTCAAACATTTTCTTTGAGAGGATTCCATTGTATAACTAGATTTACCTGATGTTTTTAGGGTGGCTGAGTGCTTGGTTACACTTGAAGAGGATAAAGATTACAGCCCGTGGTCGATATTTGCGTACTAACGTTTTCTTTTATCTCACACATCTAGGTTTATTATACTCATACTGTTTTGCGGTGAGCAATTCGGAGGTAACTGCAATCCGACGAACTCGGTTCACTTTGTCATCGTATTCACACGGTAACTGCGATGACCGAAACGCGACAGCTCATTTACTTGCACTTAAATTTTGATTTCCTTCCAATAATAGGGTATTGACGTCAACACTGAGATTTCGGAATGCAATGTTTCCTCAGTCGCAGGAAGTCAGACTCCAACAGTGTGTCCTATTCGCAACAGAGGTATCTCTGTTTACTTTTCCCACCTGTCTCCATTTTCTCTATTTTGTGTACGCATAAACTTTGTCGAATAGAAATCAAACGCATTTCTTTTAATGTAGGATCTCTTGCAAACGTCGTTCTTAATAACGGTGAGTATTACTTTTTCAGGATGTTGAATTTTATACCTGCTATTGTGCAGAACGCATGCTTCATATGTAATTATTTACTTTTAATGATGGGGTAAGAAAACGTAAAGATGTATCAGCTACGCCACTGATTCCTAGTTCATCCCTAACATATTGGCATGCAGATCAAAATATCTGGGTTCTATGGTGCTAAATTCCATCTTTCGTTACGTTTTACGATGTGAACGTCATGAACATGTAAAGAAAAAGCTATTACCTGTATGGTCTTCACCCCAGAAACATGTCATTTTCGCAATGTATCTGCTACCACACTGTCACCTTATAATGGAAACAGGTTTCATTTGTATGTTTTATCGGGTAAAGCGATAGTTATTTCTGGTGTTTCACATGCATTTTCCCCAACGCAAACCTAACGGTCACTGCATTACAAAAAAAAATAATAAATAAATCGCTTGCAATATTCTTCAATGAAATTCTATCTTGGAACTTTTCCCACCGTTCGGAGGGGCAACCTGGGGCATCGACACACATCCCAATATTTCAGACCGTTCCAGCGTTTGCAATCCTCCCCTCCTCCTGTGACACTATGCGACGCCGATGGCCTTGGAAAACACGTCCTACGGGACGTTTAGCCGTGCCGCCGTGCGAAAGAACGTTCAGGTTAAAGCACGCGCTGGGATGGGCTTACTGGACTCTCCCATCTGTCCAAGTTTTCCTGTGCGTACCCTTATCGAAAAATGGTCTTAGCTATCGGGGTCAAGTGATTTATCAGTTTGGCCCGAGGTGTGACAAGACATGGCCTCTCGGACGCTGAAACAACCAAGGAAACGAAAAAGAAATTACTCTGTGAAGGTAAATAAGTCTAGTCTCTTCGGACGGATCGCAGAAGTAGGGAAATTAAATACAAATATTTTTATTGTATTTATTCCTTCTGTGTGTTACGTTTAATTGCACGCTATAATGTGAAAACAAAAAAGGAAATATAAATTCTTAACAACCATAAAAAAATTAAAACCAATCAGTAGCTATTTAAAAAAAGGTTGGATTTATATAAATTATACATTTTTTAAAAAAATACTGTCGTTAAGAAAATTTTTAGCGCCATTCTAGCTCTTTACTACTTTAAGAACTGTTCTGTTATTGATAATGTAAGTTGCTTTATAAGGCAGGTAAGAAAAAATCAGCAAGTCAACGGCCATACCAAGCAGAAAACATCGGTTCTCGTCCGATCCCCAACGGTCAGTAGTGGGGAGGGTGATCACCAGGAAACACCGCGTGCACAGTTGGCTATTTTCTTTTTTTCTACGCCCTGTATTCGTAACATATTGGTCTAAGACATTCTAAGTAGGTTTGGTTCGAATCCACTTTTAGTCAATAAAGAAAGGAGAATTGAAGCGTTCTGACAAGAGTTTTGGTTACAACACCTGCAACGTTTCTAGGTAGGTTCGAGAATGGACTCCTGGCAGATGGAACGTAAAATAAAAGTATTTGTCTCGGGGCTGCAGATATGATTATTATTCTTTGGCCCACTGTTTCAGAAATCAAAGACATAATATTTTTAAATATTCAACAGATATACATATAAAAATCCCTCTCTTCCTACATTACCGTTTCTATCCCCGTATTTATTTGTAAATGTTCCTTACTAACAGCTGATTTAAACACCATACTTACCGAATAAGGTAAGATTAGCGTTAACAGTGGGAATATAAGGAAAGAATAACATCAGTATAGTTCCTCTGAAGGTGTTGCCACTGGAACTGCTGTAATGAGACACTCAGAAGATAACAATATAAATATCTGAAACAAAATCTATCAATACATATAACGTACGAATTTTAGACCATAATAAACGATAGTTATTTCCGGTGTTCCATTTGCATTTTCCCCAATGCATTAACCAGTATACTGGCGATACTCGAAACATTCGAAATGGCAACTCAGTTTAGCCTCCCGTCAAGGGCATTCAGTGTGTTGTTTAACGTGTACTGCTGACGTCATCTCGGTGTTTTAGCACGTTTATTACTAATCCTTATTCACAGGCCTCACTAATGGAAGAATTTTAGTGTTTTGACTTATTTCTGATGCCGCCATTTTTTTTTCTCACCAATCTATTTTTAACTTCGAATTTTATATGGGATAAGTAACATTGTTTCCCACCGTCCGTGGCCGAGTGGTTAGCACGCTTGGCTACTGATCTATTGGACCTATGTTCGAACAGCGGGTAAGGCAAAGATGTCTGTGTTATCTTTCTGCAGATGTCCCTTCCTCCTCAGCAGTCCTGCTCTGGCGTATTAAACTGCTATTCTCCTGTGATACCTCTGTGGCAAGCAGCTGCTTTAATAAAAAAAATTTAAATTAAATACCCCCTCAAGTAGCTGCTTGCCACAGAGGTCTGACAGGAGCCTGTCAGTTTATATGCCAGAGTAGAAGGTCTGAGAGGATGGCGGACCTCAGCAGAAAAACAACACAAACATCTATACCATACCCGGGGCTCGAACCAAGGTCCCGTAAATCAGTAGCCAAGCGCTCTAACCACTCGGCCACGGGACGGCAAGCAGCTGCTTTAGTGGACATTTATTTGTTACGTTATTTCGAAACATAAAAAATTTCGAAAAATAAGGTCGATTACATACACAGGAATGGATTTCCACAGTTTGACTGCCTTCCCAACCAACCAATATTTATTTTTGCTTTCCTTTGAAGTCCGATCGTGTTCCCAACTATTTCATAATTCACTACAAGAATACCTTTTTAATTGATACTTTGGTCAAATATAGAGTATAATAAGTTATTAATTAGGCTAACTTGTAAAGCAATCGCAAAGGCTGAAGAGCACCGACGAAACATTCTGTTCTCCTCCTGAGACCTGTTTCTGTCTCCGACCACCGTCATTTCAAATGTGTCGTAACTAATAAGAAATTCAGCTACATATTGTCGGAGATAAAAAAAAATGAGATTACTTCCTCACAATAAAATACTATAACGTGTGGCTATAAATAAAAAGTGAAATCACGTGGTGGCCACGGCGCAAATCGCGATCTGTGCATTTAAGTGTGCTGGTCCAGAGTGTGGTTTGTTGTTAGGAGTGTAATACGCGCGTTTTCCTGTTGTATCCATGGTTGTATCCACCGGCGTTTTGGTACTTTTTTCCTTAATCGTGTAATACGCGTTTCTCTGTGGTGGTCAAGGACACTTTGCTACTTTGTCGCTACACGTGCAATCTGCGCGTCCGTGTTGTATCCACTAGCAGGCGACTTTCAGGTTTGTTCTTGATCACATAGTACTAACATCACCTCGATATAACAAACATGGACAATACAGTAACTGGAAATCTAATTTTCGAAAAATATAGCAATTTAATTTCAATCTGTATTTCCAAAAAATGAAATGGTAGTTATTTTTTTTTAATTTGGTAAATATTTTTGTAATATTCTAAAATATTTAAATAAAATCTTAATAAGTAAATTATTTCGACAGTTTCTAAAAGAAATTATTTTAACTTTAACTTATATCTTAAATCAATGAAAACAATTGCTTATATAGGCATATTTCCAGGTGTTGCCATCGTAAACCATGAATTGCTTATTTAGGTATTGCTTATTTTTTAAAATTTTTTTAACTTATATCTTAAACCAATGAAAGCAATTGTCTATATATTCATATTTCCAGGTGTTGCCATCTTAAACCAGTGGATTGGTTATTAAGGCATTGCTTATTTCTTAAATTATATTAACTTATATCTTAAACTAACGAAAGCAAGCGCTTAATTAGCCATATTTCCAGGTGTTGCCACCATAATTTCTATCATTACCAATCTTTCGAAACGAAAGTGTATAAATTAAAACATTGTAATACAAAAATATTAACTGGCAGTTATTTTTTTTAAGTTTGTAAATATTTTTATAATATTCTAAAATAAAATCTTAATAAGTAAATTATTTTGACTGTTTTTAAAACAAATTATTTTAACTTTAACTTATATCTTAAAACAATGAAAGCAATTACTTATATAGGCATATTTCCAGGTGTTGCCATCATAGGTTCTATAATTCTCAATCTTTCAAAAATCGAAGTCAAACACTACTAATCAAAAAGTATTAACTGTTTTTTTTAACTTGGTAAATATTTTTATAATATTCGAAAATATCTCAGTAAAATATTAATAAGTAAATGATTTTGACTAATTTTAAAATAAATTACTTTAATTTCAACTTATCGTAAACCAATGAAAGCAATTGCTTATTTCGGTATAATTAATTCCCCTCTTTTTGTTGAAGGCTATCCAGACAGGTAGTATCTAAACGTTTCCGTGTGGTGTCCAACGACAACTTCTTAGGTCGTGGCTAGACGAGAATTTCCTTTGTTTGCTATAGGCAACTTTGTCCTTTGTTAGGCGTGAAGAACGCGTTTTCCTGTGTTCCCAAGAGACAACCCTGTGGTTTATTTTAAGGCTTCTATTACTGTCCAGTGATTATTTTCTTCTTAGCCCCGAACAATGCGTTTCCGTGTAGTATGAGCTCGATATATATCTTACGAATATGAGACGCTGGTTTCGAACTTTGTCCACGCTAATGGGTCAAATAGATGTCAAAGGCTGTACATAAAAAATGCCGTTTGCTTGAACACATCGATTTATAAACAAATCAGTACGAGCATTCAAAAATTAATTGAACTGTTTCAACAACATTTTAAATATAACTTGTTCCCTGGCTTTGGTTCACCGAACGTATATTACAACACTGAACAATCAATTTTTAACAGTAATATTTGGATTGCAATATTCAACACTTTTCCATTCTCGAATTTCCCATTTCATGACAACAACCTGAGATCAACTTTCGAAGGTGCAGGTTGTCAACAATTGCAGGAATCGACAGGCCAGTTATGTGACGTTCGTCAATAACATCTCTCTAAAATCGAAACACTAAATTGCATGGGTCATACCAAGGTCGCCTTGATACACCAGGTTTAAATCTCCGTTGACCAAACGGAAGTAAGAAGGGAGAGAAATCAAATATTCCTAAAGGTTTAGGTAATATAATTTACCTGAAATTTAACTGAAATCTACCAATTATAAAAAAACCGTATAAAATAAATTAATTTATTCATTTGTAATATATTTAAATGTTTATGAATATTTTAAAATAAATTACCGTATTTTTGAATATTAACGTCTATCATTTTAATTTTAAAGGAAAAAATTAATAACAAAATTTATATTCTGAAAAATTAATTATTTTGTCATTACATCGTCTAGAGCAGACGTCGGCAACCTTTTTTGGCTTCGGGTCAAAATCAACCAAAATGTGACTATTAAGAAGACAGTTCGGGTCAATGGGTATTTTCATTTTAAGACAGTCCGTTAGTGAATAATAAAATAAATTTTATTGAGAAAACTATTACAATATGCTTTTAAACTCAAAACATAAAAAAATTATAATTATAATTATTATAAAAACAAATATAATTGTCAAGTTTTAGTTCATTAATAATTTATGAACTTTATTTATAGGCGTTCTCTTCGTTATCAATGGCTCCACTGATGCTGAATTTGGACGTCAATTTAGTCAAGTCTGGTTTATACTTAGTCACTTTAAAACGAATACAAGCGTCTGAATTTTCGGTAGTTAATCTGCTCCTGTTCTTACTTAAAATAAATTTCATGTGTGAAAATATTTGTTCACATTTATAAATAGAACCGAACGCGGACAAAATGGCAAAGCCAATTTTTTTCAAAGATGAAAATTTCGTAGGAAGTGATGCCCAACACGATGATATCATGAGAAGGATGATATCATGAGATGAAATCTTTCCGCAATGTCTTGAATTTGTCCGTCCACAACGTTGAACTTTTAAAATCAATCATTTCTAAACTTAAGTTGTCAATTTTAAGATATTCAAAATACTGCAAATCTAAAACATTTTCCTCTATTTCGTCGGGATTTATTATAAATGTAAACATTTCGCCGTGCTTCTTAAAACTTTGAAATCTACTTTCAAATTCACCTTTAATCTGCAAAATACAACTTTCGAACATAATTAGATTGCTTTCATCAATATATTCTTTCTCATGTTTGCTTTTTAGTAAGGGAAAGAAAAGAAATATTTTAGTTTTTATGTCAGTTTTAAATAATATTAATTTCGAACAAAAACTCTTCCATTCCTCGTACATTTCCAAAATTGTGTGGTTATTTCCTTGGAGTCGTACGTTGAAATCATTATAATGGTTCATTATGTCTCTTAAGAACAAAAGTCTTAAAAGCCATTGTTTATCATTGAGCTCGAGATCATTTTCACCGATTTCGTAAAGAAATATTTGTATATCATCAAAGCACTCTACAAATCTATTAAGAATTTTGCCTCGACTTAACCATCGTACTTCAGCATGTAACAATAAATCTCCCTATTTCGATTCAATTTCCTCCAAAAAAGCTTTGAAGCGCCTGTGTGTTAATGCAGATCGTGCTACTATTATGTTTACGATCTTAACAACCTTTTCCATTACATCCTTAAGTTGTTTCGTAGATGCCTTTGCAAATAAAATTTCTTCATGTATGATACAATGGAACGATAAAAGTGGGCGGCCAAGTTCATTTCCATTAGTTTCACAAATCTAACATTTTTTCCTCTTATAGCTGGAGCGCCATCAGTTGTTATGAAAACAATTTACTTTTTAAATCCAATATTTTCCCATTTTTGAAATTTGTAAACTCTTGTACTTGACGGAAAATATGAATGCCTTTGGTCGTGTCATTCATTGAAGCAAGAACGCATAGTTCTTCATTGACGTTCGAACTATTTATTGATGCAAATCTAATAATAAAAATTGCCAGCCTAGCCATACTATTTACATCGGTACTTTCATCCAGTGCAGTGCTAATTACGTCACTAGATAACAAATCATTTTTGACCTGTGCGTCAATATGTTTTTGCCATATCTTCAATGCGACGCTGAAGTGTTCTGGCCGACAACGTCATTTCTTTAATTCTCTCAATTATTTATTTTTTATTTGCGAAGTCATTGAATAAGTGTTCGGAACAATTTATGAATGCGTTTTGCAAAAATTCGCCGTCTGTAAACGGTTTTCCGTGGTACCAATACTAAGAGCTGCAATAAAGCTGGCAGACATAGCGTAATTGTGGCTGGTAACAAATCTCTTCAAAAATTTATTTTGTTTACCATAATTTAATACACGTTTAGCAATGTATTCATATTTTTCATCATTTGGCATTTCACTCACATCTTTATGTTTTGAAGAAAAGTGTCGCTCAATATTGTAAGTCCTGGTGGTAATTATATCTGTACATAAAGTACATATCAATTTGTCACCATTTTCCATACATCCATACTTTTCAGTCCACACATCTTGAAATAATCTCTTTTTTGCTTTTTGTTTGTCCATGGTAATAAAATAATAATAATAATAAATCCATAATAATAAAAATAATAATTATTTCTCTTAGGTAACTGTTTTCGCGCTTCAGAACTACTGTTTATTCACGTTAAAGACGAAGTAAACGTAGACAAGAGTAGATGCGTGATCAGCAGGTGGCACGCAGTCAGAGAGCCCAGCCGACCAATAGGAGCCCTGATCACCTGATGATCACGCATCTACTCTTGTCTTGGTTTACTTCGTCTTTAACAATGTCGCTATATTCCGCCTATGTTCATTTCTGCAACTTCGTAATCAAACCAAAATGTTAATCTTATTATTTATACTTTCTCAAAGTGTTTGTTTCATGTTTATGTTTTATAATTTATTTTTATATATTATACTTTATTTGCGGAACTCAAGTGGGTCACTTGAAATTATCAAATGGGTCACTTGGTGACCCGCGGGTCATAGGTTGCCGACGCCTGGTATAATATTGTTACGACAGATGAACGCGCTGCAGTGACTTCATGATAAAACGTGACATGGACGCTCGCATTTACTTGTGGTGAGAATTATACAACACAAGAATTTGAATGTAGAATCGACCTAAAAAATAGATTAACAGAATTTCAGTGTGCTGGAGTTGTACAGATCGAAAAGGAGGTTCAAATAGTCTGAGTCAGTGCACAATGAATCACAAACAAAAAATATAATTATGTGGTGTGTACGCGGGTGGTTGTTTTATTTTACTAGTATGATAAATCTAGTGAGCTAATCAAAGACAAAGGATTGTTTCTGCCTGAAGTAAAGGTACTCAAGAGATACGGCAAACAAAATGAAAAGGTAGTAATTTAGTAGAACAGACAGAGCTGGTCTTGTATCCTCTGTCGAAAAAGGGTTATTAATTTATGAACGATAGCAGTTAGTTTGTTTATAAGTTGTTTCATCCATATTTTTGTAAAAATTTCCATTGTATTGTAATTTGCATGGTAAATATACTTATTATACTCACACTCAGTGTCATCCATTTAAAATTTGCAACAATATTGAAATCCAGTCTCTCCTCCCCACTTCTACAATTTTTTTCCTCGATTTTGAACGAAACTATTTGCATGTTGAAGTGTAGCTTCGATGGATTACAGGAAGGTTTTACCTCTGAGTGGCAAGTTTTTGCACACAATGGGCTAAATGACCAGGTCGCAAGAATCCCGAAGGCTCGGTGATGGTTGGGGGAGGGAACCCACGCGACAGATGTTGGGAGTCAGATGTTATCCTCACGTCAAGGACATCCAGCGCATTCTTTAACATTGGGTTGTTTTACCTCTGGGCGAAATTTTTTTTTTGCACTCTATTGCATTTTTGCAAATAGCCAGGTCACAAGGACTCCGACAGCTGAGAAAAGATTGTGGGAGGCGACCCACTGGAATAGCTGTTGGGAGACAGATGGTAGCCTCCCGTCAAAGCCATCTATTGTGTTCTTTAAGTTGCACATGGGGCCACGGTTTAACGTTCCATTCGGAGGACAGCTAAATTTTCAAGTCCATCAGTGCCCCCTACTGACCAAGAGCAGGACGGGGAGTTTTACGGATATAAATCTTCAAGCCGATCCAGCTGAGACTCGACTCGGGAAGCTGCACTTTACGAGTCTGGCTGAATATAACGGACATCTTGCCAGTCAGTATAGATTTTGTATATAAAGTATCCTTTGGATACATTCGAGCGTAGTAATTATAAACGAAAAACTGTTAATTAGAGTCTACAATTCACTTATTAAAATATTATCACTATAAATTAAACGGTAGAATATAACAAAATTAAATCTCAAGAGATTCAGAATTATGATGCTTTGATTATATGTATTAATTATTTGCTATGTCGTATCTCAACATTTAGATTTATTACAAAATTACGTTTCAAATAATTTTAATCATTGGTGAATTTTATTCTTATAGCAACCGTGACACAACAGCAATGGCAATAGAACTCGGTTTTGGTAAACATTTTCTTAGAAATTAAATTCACGATCGGTAACGAAAAAATTTCTTTGTTAAAACCGAATATGCAATACCCTCCAAAAATGTATTAGTATTAAATTTATTTTATTCTGACATGCAGAGAGTATGATCTCTCCCACACACGGTTCCCACGGATTAACGTTCCATCCGACGGATAGCGGCTTTTACACGCTCATCAGTGTTTCCCACTGATCGAGGGCAGGGGGGGGGGGAGTTTTGTGGAGATCAATCTCAAAGCTGATCCAACTGAGACTCGAACCAAAGCCACCTTGATACAACAGGCCTGGAAACTGCAGTAAAAGAAGAACTAATTTTCAAAAATATAGCAGTTTGAATTACATCTGCTTCCTAAAAACCTAACTGGTATTTATTTAACCCAACTGGTTATTTATTTTTAAGAATTTTGAAATTAATTTTATAATATTATCAAATAGTATTTTAGTATTTTAAATGTTAGTATGTTTGGTATTATAACAAAGTCTGTCCAGTCCCGGTGTATCAAGATAGTCTTGCTCGATCCTGGGAAATGCAGATTACGAGCCTGAAGAAAATGCCAATGACTCACCTGGTGCCACCTGTGATTCCAGTCATACATAGCTCGTTACGATCGACAGAAGACTAACAGTTACAGTATATCAGGGCCGGATTAGGAAGGGGAGAGGTCCATGATTCCCCCCTTTTGAAAATCGTAGTAAGGATAATAGGCAAACACAAATTATTATACATGTGCATATTTGAAGCAAATTTCAGGTTTTTTAAAAAACCGTTTAAACGAAAGAAAAGTGTTACACTGTAATGGAAATCCAATTCCTTTAACCTCCCCACTTTTTCTGCTCCCCGTCCCCATTATTTTTTTCTAAATTCTGGTTATCGTATGGAAATAACACAATTAACTAATAGAGATTCACAATTATGCTCCTTTGAATACATGTTTTAATTATTTGCCTTAATCCTACCTCATCATTTAGATTTATTACAAAGTTCTCTTTCAAATATTTATAATAATTCAGTTGATCAATATTGTTCCTGTAGACGAGTAATAGAACATATATAGGGAAAATAGAACAGATCATATGGCAACAGAACTTGATTTTGGTAAACATTTTCTTAAAAATTCGTCGGAAATAAAAAAAATTTCTTTGTTACACCCCAATATACAATACCCTTCAAAAGTGTATTATTATTAAAATTTATTGCATTCTAATGAGTACTATTTATTTTAACATCAACCGGATATGGCTCTCCTGCACACGGCTTAACGTCCCATCCGACGGATGACAACCTTTTGAAGCCCATCGTTGTCTCCTAATGGCTGTGAGCAGGGCGGGGAGTTTTGCGGAGATAAATCTCAACGCTGATCGAGCTGGGACTCGAACCTGTGAACTGCAGATTACGAACCTGGCGGGCTACCAACTGAGTCACCCCCCCCCCCCCACCTTCAGCACCCTGGATTTTCCCCATTGAAACAGTGACATTCAGTTTTGATTCTCCAAATTCGGTTTGCAATTCATTTTCTAAAATTTCGAATTCTAAATTAACAATTCCGGAGTCTAAGCTAAGCAAAATGCTATCTCTTCTTCCAAAATCAAAATATAATAACCGAATCCTCGGCTTTCACGCTTCCTCTGCACTGTATGCTGTATTTGGCGAGCTCCATGTGCGAGCCATATGACATGCAGAACTCTTACCGGTGCTTCGTGGAATAGGTTGACGCGGGATCAGCTGCGTGCTTACAGCGGGAATGAAGGGGATAGTGGAGCCCATAAAAAGAGAAAGGAACTTCTCTCGTGATCGTCGAAAGGATCGGGAGAGAAGTGGACTGTTGTGCTCTGGGAACCAGCATATTTGAAACACTTTTTAATAAAGTCGGGTCAACGCTCTGGGAGTGGGTAACTAGATATTCTCAGTGGGGCAATGGATTAAGGCTGAGCCTTCATTAAATATGCGTGTAGGTAATGTGAAATGTTGTTCATTAAGCGAAATATTTAATCGAGAGATGATGAGTTCATGGTTTCATTGAATACCTTAATTACTGTGTGATTATGATCCACTAAAGACATTCGGCTAACAGATCTCTCAAATAAATAAGAGAGATCTTCATAGAGATCTTTTGAAACAGCTCTTGATAAATGAGTGAAAACTTCTTAAGGTTAGTAATATTTTTGGATCAATTACCTTAACAAGAGCATTCTCAAATAGTGGGTGCATGGCTGCTCTTCGACCCCTTGGATTCACCCCTGGGTGCAAACGAATATTTATTTAACTTCTTACGTGATTTTAGTCTAATGAAATAAAAAAAAAAACATCAATTATAGAGTTATTTTATTTTCAGGCAAGCAAATGATATCTCAGTACCGAAACAAAACATGCAACCATGGAAACGAATAAGCTTCCTTATTTAGAAAGGTCACCATTACTATTATTATGTGGATTTAAAAGAGTGACATTCACTAAAGCTTCTCGAAATTAACTTTCCTTTTCCTTTTCCTTTCGATTTCTTAATTAAAAAGCCCAGGGTCTTAGGCTATCCATATTGTAAAAATAACCGTACGCTGCATATAACCGACACCTTCTCAGTCAGTATAGATTTTGTATATAAAGTATCCTTTGGACACATTCTGAAACATTTGATGAACACAAGAACGATAGCGGATTGCAGCGTTCAATTATTTTAATAATTTATTTGCACTATAAATGAAACGGAAGAAAACAACAGTTTTAATTACAAGAGGTTCAAAATTATGCTCCGTTGATTACATGATTTAATTATTTGCTTTATATCCTAAGTCATCATTCAGAATTATTACAAAATGTCCTTTTCAATATCAATGATGGATATTATTCTTATCGCAACCCTAACAAAACCGATCTAGGAAAAAAAGGACAGATTATATGGCACTAGAACTTGATTTTGGAAAACATTTTCTTCGAAATGAAATTCTCCATCTATAATGAAAAAAAATTCTTTGTGAAAACCCAATATACAATAACCTTCAAAAATATATTATTATTAAAATTTAGTGTATTCTAATGGAAACTTATTTATTTTAACATGCACAGGATATAGATCTGCCATACTCAGAGCCGCGGCTTAACCAAAGTAGGTTTAACTTCCCATCAGACAGACGACAACCTTTCGAAAACCATTGGTGTTCCCTACTGACCGATGGCAGGGAGGGCAGTTTGGAGGAGATTAATCTCAACGCTAACCAACTGGATACAGGAGTAACAGAAAATCTAAATAAAAAAAAATGTAGTAGGTATTATAATATTTTTTTCTAGAAATCCAACTGGTAGATATTTATTTTCAAAAATTTTGCAATTAATTTTATTATATTCTCAAATATTTTCCCAAAATCGTAATGAATATATTATTTTATTTTAGGTGGTTTTAAATACATATGTTTAAGTTTTAATACATATCTTCAAATGATGCAATTTTAAACAAATTACATCACTTGAATTCTATGAATAATTACTATCTCTCCTTTATTCTCTCTTTTGGTTGAAGTCTGTCCAGTCTGGTGTATCAAGGCGGTATTGCTTGAACCTGGGAACTGCAGATTACGAGCGTGACTCGTTTCCCTCATTTCAGCCCTCACATATTCAGTCACTGTTGGCAACTAGTTTTTGCTGCTCAAAACTTGCGAGTTGTTCTTCATTTGCTAGATTGTCGCACATGTGATTTCTTTTTAAACAAACGAGTTATAAAAATAAAAAAATAAATACCCCCTCAAGCAGCTGCTTGCCACAGAGGTCTGACAGGAGCCTGTCAGTTTATATGCCAAAATAGAAGATCTGAGAGGATGGCAGGACCTCAGCAGAAAAACAACACATACAACCATGCCTTATCCGGGGCTCGAACCCAGGTCCCTTAGATCAGTATCCAGGCGCGCTAACCACTCGGTTACACGATTCAAAATTCTTTTGATCTAATATCTCAAAGCCTTGACAGTTATTAGCAGAATATTTACTTCATGGGTTAAATATAATAACTAGTCGAACCCGTGAAACCAAAAATAACTGATCGAGACTGCTTCGGATATTTTTAACATGTAGTTCTCCCCGAATGTAATCGGAAAGCATTAGTTTGAGATCTGTGACTCGATTGGAACACGAGTTATAAAACTGCAAATGATTTTGCAGTTGCTCGGCTAGTTGTCAGCCCAGTTGCTCGACTAGTAACGGGTTCGATACCTTGCGTGATTGTATTAACGGAACGAATTCCGTTGGTATAGCGCTATGTTGGCGAAAAGGAAACGAACGTTTCCGTAATCTCAATGCTGGCACAAAAGGGACTCGAATAAACCCATCGTTATCAGATGTTCCGAAACATTAGATATTAACTCATTTTATCCAGTAAGTAATCTGTTTCTAATTCATAAAACAAAAAGTAACAAGTCGAGACCGCCTCCGATACATGTAACTTGTAGTTCTCCCCGATCGTAATCGGAAAAGGTTAGTTTGACGTCTGTATCTCGATTAGAACACAAGTTAGGATAATTTGAATGTAAGAAGGTTAAATTCACTTTTACCCAGTAGACAATGAGTCCGAACCCGGTTCTGATCCCAGCAACGTATAGAGCGTAGTCAGTGTTATTGACCATTATAAGAATGAGTTCCCGAACGTAATTACATCAAGAGTTATATTCATCTTACGAAAATAAAATGACAATTGCTATTAACGGAAAACTTCACGCTTGTTTTTTGTTTTCGCACGATTTAATCCCGAAAATCTCGTGGCTGTTTTACGATTTCACCGTAATTTCATTACTTACAGTTTTCGAAACTTGGCTTCACTCTTTGATCTCCTACCTTTGATCTCCTATCCTAGTCGTCCTCGCTGCATCAGATCAAATCTATGCATTTACAGATATCACTTCAAAATCTATCTTTCCATCATATTTTTCTCTCCCAGCCTCCTAAATCATCGTTTTACCTGTTGATTTTGAATTGTCGTATTTTTCCCAACTAATTTCCGAAAAATATCTTCCTTTCTCAACTTTTCCGATTTACCCGGTTTTAATAACCGAACAGCCCAACAGTTCAGTGAAGTGTATGAGAACTGCAACATTTTCTCAACAAAACCCATCATTCCGGTCTTTCACACGGAGAATTTTTTTCTGAAAATTAATTTAAGGTATATAAATATACGAAATACCTCAGGAATAAAATTTTGATATTGCACTATTATTTTAGTTTTCTAAGTTATTTAGATGAAAATTAAAGGGAGCTGCGCTCCTGAACCTTTGTGTTCCTAGATTGGGTTGTTATACCTGTGAAGCGATATTTCATTGCTCACAATTGGCTAAATGACCAGCCTTAAAGATATCAAGGTCTCAGAGAAGATTGTGGAAATGGATCCACTGGACAGATGTTACGGGACAAGTAGAAACATTCTGTCAAGGCCATCCAGTGTGTTCTTTAATGTGCACGTGATATGACTCTCCTGCACACAGGACCACAATTTCAGTCCCATCCAACGGATGAAGGTCTTTCCAAGACGATTGGTTTCCCCTTTCTGATCGAGGATAGGGTGAGGATTTTGATTTAGATACAACTCAATGCTAGCACAAGAGGGACTCGAAACTGGGAACTACAGATTAGAGCCTCAAGCGCTACCAACTAAGCCAATCCTCATCCCTTTGGTTCTCGAACAACATTGTCCTGATTAAAGATTAACTTTTTCCGTTTCTTTAAATTCTATCGAAGCTCTTGAGTAAATGTTATCCTGGACTTTTAAGAACCTGGTATGTATTTCAATAGGAGCTGCTGGAGTACAAATTTGATTTTTGTACATGGCTCATATAAAACATTCTCCCATAGATGAGAAGGTAATCATGGATATATCTGTTTATACATCCAGTACAATCATCTGATTCCCTTGAAGCCGAGTTCACTCAGTACGTCGCGCATCAGACTAATTACTTTTGTTCCAAGAATCGAATCCCCACTGTACTTCCATTGAAATGTTCCCTTCCCTCGGTGAGAAAGTAAACTATGAGCTTCGAACGGCTCCTCGGACACTGATCCGTTTACATCGGACGCATATCCTATTAACGTTAAATAACACGGTGGTTAGTCCTGAAAGCAGGCATTCATTTGTTTCCTAATTGCTTAGCATTCCGTTCTCTAACTACATCTCTTGGGATTCTTATTATTTGGCCATTTAGAGCAATGTGTAAAAATAAGTCCAATTTAGAAGCAGAACACACCAACTCAAAACGATTAGCCGTATTTTGGACCTCAGACTTACATATTTACACTGCTCACAAAAATTAGAGGATATTTCAAAATGAATATGAAGCGATAAAAAAAAAAGAGGCATTTGATTTTTTCTTATTAAACAAGAACATCAGAAAAGCAAACGACAAGTCAAAGAAAGTTGCTCGATTATGCAAATGAGATGCAAAACCAACTTTTATTTCATCGGTGAAAATGCACTATACAAAAGCTGAAAGTACTGGAGTATCTGCACGTTCCCTGATCTTGAAAGTGCACATCCTGCAATTTCCCAGCCCTTGCAATGCCCCTGCAACACGATTTGCCCGAATGCGAAGCCTGGAGAGCCGTAGAACGTCTTGAAGCTGGTCAAACACAGACGACAGTGGTCTTCGTCGACAAGTGCTGTCGACTGGTCAAACACAGACGACAGCACTTGGAACATCCCAAAGCGTCATTAGCAGACTGTGGGATCGCTTTCAAGAGACTGGCACAGTACGAAGAAGACGAGGGCAGGGTCACCCATCTGCCACAACAGCAAGAGATGACCGCTACTTGACCTTATTGGCAAGAAGGAACAGGCGCAGCAATGCAACAGAGCTGCGGGGACAGTTTCTTGCTGCCAATAGACGACGGATGCACCCAGACCTTACGAAATCGGTCCCCATCGTGTTGGACTGCATGCCCGGCGACCAATGGTATGCATTCCGTTATCTGCTGAATAGCATAGAACCCGTAGAAGGTGGGCTGATGAGCATCGTCACTGGACCCGTGATGAGTGGTCAACCGTCCTCTTCACTGATGAGTCACGGTTCAGTCTGCAGCCTGACAATCATCGTGTCCTGATCTGGCGAACGAGGAACACGGCAGAATCCACGTTTCATGCGAGAAAGGGACACCTTCGGTGGTTGTGGAATCGTGGTGTGGGCTGGCATCAGCATTGGTGGTCGTACCGACCTCCAGGTCATCAGAAAAGGATCGCTGACTGCTGTCAGATATCGAGATGAGGTCCTGCACCTTATAGTGGTAGTCTGTGCTGGAGGAGTTCGAAACAACTTTTTTTTCATGGACGATAATGCAAGGCCCCACCGTGCGCATCTCGTCAACAACATGTTTCAGGAGGCAGGAATCGAACGCATTGGACTGACCTTCACGTTCTCCAGATCTGAATCCCATTGAACATGCTTGGATGGGATGCACTGGGAAGACGTCTGGCAAACCGTCCAATGCCCCCACAACACTTCTTGAGCTGTAAGTTGTCCTGGAGCAAGAGTGGCAGACGATCCCACAAGAACTGCTGGACATTCTGATCCTGTCCAAGCCCCATCGCTGTCAGTGTGTTTTGGCAGTCTTGGGTGACCATACACCCTACTGAAAAGTCAATGTGTGCCACTCTCGTCCAATTTGACATGCTTCTGTTCACCCCCACCAATATGTCACTTGCTACTCAATCACGACAATTGAGTTTGCATCTCATTTGCGTAATCCAACAACTTTCTTTGACTTGTCGTTTGCTTTTCTGATGTTCTTGTTTAATAAAAAAAATCAAATGCCTCTTTTTTTTTTATCGCTTCATATTCATTTTGAAATATCCCCTAATTTTTGTGAGCAGTGTAGATTAATAAACCTTCAAATGCATTTCGACAATCGTTGCACACCATTCAAACAGTAGAAGTGAATTAATACTTTGTAATCTTTTACCGTTGAAATTACAATATCTCACAAATTGAATTAGAAACATATATTAACAAATGAGGAAAAGAAACGCCAGGATTTTACCCGCAACGGAAGACAATATTTGAAACTAAACTTCTTTCAGTTACTTCCAACGAAGAAGGCTAATGGCGACGAAATGCTGTTGCCAGAAATATTTCATATTTTATAACAAATTATAGTTGGAAAAAAATAAGGAATAAAGGTAATTTAAGAGACGAAGTTCGAAAATACTCTTAACAATTCACACTTTTAATGAAATAATTCCTCTCATAAATAGATTTCAGCTATAGTTTAAATAACACCAGACTACGAAGCAAAATATCTTTAAAGAATGATTCATTGTCCAACGCATTTTCATTGCAACTTACATTATAAAATTAAGAAATCTGAGGCAGATCCAGAATTTGAATTAAAAGATACTGAATGTGGGAAACTAATGGTTTTCAATAATTCTTCGTTCTCAATAATACCTAAATTTGAACACAAAGAAGAAATAATTATGTTTTACCTCAGGGTCGGCTGTAACGCAGAGGGGCCTTCCCCATGACAATGCTAGTAAGCAAAACGGAGGCGTTTCCTCCTAGAGGCGAAAAAATGTTATAACCACATCTATTTTACCCATAGTTTTCAAGAGAATTTTTAGAGACCACTATAACGAAGGGGAAAGTATTCCTTTTGAATATCTGTGTAATTGTAATAAATGGGGCATACGGATCGCAAAAAATTAACTTTCAAATGAAACAGGAATTACTTATGGTAAGCGAAACATAGTCAGAAAAGAGTATTTTAAATGTCTTTTAATAAGCAGTAAATGTGAAGAATAATTAAATCTTTGGATAACAGCATTTAAAATTATGAAAATTAATTTAGAATAATGATCTTAAAAACAAGGAAAAATAATTCACAAATGTTAAAAAACAATTTGTATTCAACATGATATAATTATTAAAAGCCTTTTTGTAAAACATGGTGTAACTGCTTCCTGATATATGCAACAACTGATTCTGTTCCCAGGATTTAAATTTTTGATAACATTTTAGATACACTTATTATTTTTTTCTGTTTTTCCTGCTCTAGTGTAGAGTGGCCAGATTTAAAGAACAGGATCCGTAAACTTTTGAAAATTCAATTTGAAGCTCTGACTTTTCATGAAATTATTATGTTAAAACGTAGCATCATTTTTGTTCATTTGGAATTATATTTTATGCATAATTGCATATATAATAATAACATTAATTTCTAGTGGCACAAAATATAATTTTCATAATATAGTTTAGCAAAAGTAGATGTTACCCTGTGCATTTTGCCCATAAATGCTTTTTTTTTCAGTCAAACGTTTTCATTTTCGGCAGCTTTTGCACTAAAAATCTCACAAGAGACACGAAACGTATTTTCACTTGCAGCAGAGCCATTTAAGTTTCTAAACCTCGTCCCATTACAGGTTAGGACTCAATTTTTATTCCAACACAAGATTACTTGAGTGGATCCTGTATTCCAAACCTGTTGGTCAAGTACATGGTTCTATTAAAACAAAAAAATTTATGACAATGTTGCCAGACGCCGAAATCTGTTAAAACAGAGAAAGAACTTAACAACTTGCAGAGTATTTAAGCCATTGGCGACCATAAGACACGAAATGATGTCAGCAAGTAGAAGAAAGATACTTATTATATCCTGGTGTCCGGATGGATACGCCTGTTATCATGATGATTCTAGCCTCAATTCTTCAGTCACCGGCTTTGCAATCGAAAGTTTTATGTCAATGTTGCCAGTACTAACTTTCTTAACTAAAACTAAACTTTCTTAACTTTACTTCCTTAACTTTCCTAATATTTCGACTGATGACTGGGGTCGTCTTCTGAGGAGATTGCATCTTTTTCGGAACTTTCTTTTTCTTTTGACAAAAGAAACCCCCTCACCCCGATCCGGCCCTTCAAAATGTCAGAACAATTATATTACCTACTAATAAATATTTCGCCCTTCACAACAATTCGGATACCAAATCAATATTCCTGAAAATCTAACTTCACTTGATTTCATTCACATTCATCTTGAGTTATTTTTTGCCCGAAAAGCAAGTTTAAGAAAGTATGTCTTTATCTTCTTCGAATTTAAATTTCTACTGACATCACCTGAGGATGTTCTCCTTTGATCTCCCATAGCTCGATTGCATTTTATTCTTATTTAAAAATATGAAGTATGTATGTATTAGAAATATCACACGTATCGGGAATTAACTAGTTCAACCAACGCCAAAGTTCGGCAAGAAAATATGTCCATTGATAATTCTTCCTTCATTCAGATTTCAACACTTACTACTCCATTCACAAGAGAGTCGGCGGCAGCACCCCCACCCACCCCCCTCTTCTGCCTAGCAATTTTGGACACTTTTCGAGGGATCACTCCCGACCCATTGTAGCTAGAACTCAACAACTAATCTGTTACCTCAACAGGACTAGATCTATGGGACCACCCATCAAATATGGGATCGATTGCTTAAGTAGCCACTGGGAAATATCTGCCACCAATGACGTCACACGTGTTATGTCGGTAATTACGACTTTTACATATTCCGATGGTGCTCAGTTTGCGAATATAATTGAAGCAAGAATGAAAGATCAAATGCATGTGGAAAAGCCTACTTAGGAATTCAATTTCACATATTTCATTACATTTGGTTTACATTTGGTTTCTATACACAAGTTCACCTTAGAAGAAAATGTTCTGCTGTAAAATTTGCATTTATTAGGCTGATGTAGATTTTTCTGTGTTGCTTAAGATTGCTTCTTGGGACGGATAACCTGCCACAAGTTGAAACAGCTTATGCTTTGAAGGAAAAAAGATGCTTCCTTTGAAATATTTTTTTTTTCTCTCAGCAATAGGATTATTTTGTAATGACCTTATCCACCAAAGGAAATGATATGTGGCTCCAAGTTTCATACCAAGTCAGCAAAATACAGAGACATAGTAGCAACTGTAAGGTTTTCTTCATTATGACATTTCTTATATTTTGTAAGAAGAATAATTTCACATATGAATATTCCTCTGCAGGACTTTCACTCACAAAGATAAAGCTCCATTCTGAAGGGAATAAAGCATAGATTAGTACTCATTAGCGTAACAACAATATTTAAATGAAGATATTTATACACTTTCATTATGATACGAAAAACCAATGATATTATGCTTTACTTAAAATATGTAAATTAATGATAATAAAGTTGATGTGATGAGACGTCTGTCTTACCTTTATGTACACTATGCAACATTCAAATTGCCACATCAGGAATGAGGATAGACAGAGTCATGTTAATTGCAAGAATATTTGTGTTGACTGACATATGGAAATGGTTTTAATACTAAGCCCTTTCGAGAGTGGTTGTATGGGTGGAAAGAACGTCAGCATGGCACATCAGCTGTTGGACTAATTGATGTTTAGAAGTGCATTTTCAACTGTAGGTAGAAAAGGACAACCCTTAAGTATGAAAATGTCACACATTTCCCAAGTGATGAATGCTGAATTGCAATACATAAAATGATAGTCGTAAGACTGTTCCTTGGCATCCCTCCAAAGAGGCAGTGCTTTTCCCGATGATGCCCCACATTACTACCCTCTTAATATTAAAAATCCTCTATCCCCTTATTAATCACAATAACACTCTTATTACTGATGATTCAGTAGATCCATCGCTGCACCGGTTGGTATCACTGCACAAACGCGACACCAATGAACAAACATGTCGCTACTTTACGCTTGCGCTGACTCTAAGATATTAATATAATGGATAAAAGTATTGGTAGCAGATGAAAATGACCCTCTAATAAAATAAATAATAAAGAAATAAAGTAAATAACCACAAACTAAATGTTTTATTCAGAAAGGTGAATCGAAACATTGCATTTTGCAAGTTGTTATACAGAGTAAAATTAGCAAAGAACTGAACACATCAAAAAATTTATCTAATACGTAAAGAAGAAAGTTGTTTTTCCTATCTGCCTATGCACTAGGCCTCTAGAAGAGCAAGATGCTTCAAACTTGGCACGAACGTTTATTTCCCCCAGTGGGGGAACGTAGGCTATGTGCGAACCCGCTTGGTGGCAACCGAAATTGGGGTGTGGATGGGTAGATTGAATTTCTCAAAATCCCCATAGACTTAACATTAAAAGGTTGCAAGTTATTCTAAATAACCGTTGCCACCAATAAATTTCAAAGTGGGAATGAATAAAACTAATATATTTTCGTTTTTGCGTGATAAAGTCATTATTCAGTTGGTTCGGTCAAGAGCACTAACATTCGTGTATATTGAAGTCTTTCGAATTAAGCACGAGCGGAACACGAGACTCTTTGTTAAAGTAAAAGCTTCAAAAACTAACAATTCGTATCGGAAATTAAATTCATTAATTTATTTTGGAAAATATGCAAAATTTAATAACCGTTTTTAATATGTAAAGTAATAAATAATGTTTTCCAATAATAATAATAAATTTTTCGTAGTACCTTAACACTTCTCGTGGTGCGGACCGTTAGTAACTTTCAAAAGAGATCAACTTCAATGCCATAGTGTACAGATTCTTTGCTTCCCTAAAAGAGAAATATAAAAATTAAACCAGAGAATATTTACTCCTTTTTTTTACCTATCTTTGTATTGTTTTTTAACTCGTCGTTGGCCAGTTTATTGATTTATTTCTCGGTTTGTTTTTATGTTTATCAAAACTGCAGTTTTACCATATCTCCGTCTGTTGGGCTTGGAATGTGCATATTCCGACGGATTCGAGTCCCACCTGGGTCAGCGTTGAGATTTATCTCCGAAAAACTCCTCACCCAACCTGGGGCGGGGTGCCTCTGCCGGTACCGCGCCAGGCTCGTAATCTGCAGTTCCCAGGTTCGAGTCCCAGGTGGGTCAGCGTTGAAATTTATCTCCGCAAAATTCCCCGTCCTGCCCACGGTCAGTAGGGGACACCGATGGGCTTGGAAAGGCCACCGTCCGTCGGATGGGACCTTAAGCCGTGGCACCGTGTGCGGGAGAGCCATACCCTGTGCACGTTAAAGAACACGCTGGATGGCCTTGACGGGAGGCTACCATCTGTCTCCCAACAACTGTTCCAGTGGGTCCCCTCCCCTAACCTTCCCTGAGCCTTCGGGGTCCATGTCACCTGGCCATTTAGCCCATTGTGTGCAACAAAGTGCCGCTCAGAGGTAAAACAACCAAACCTCACCCAACCTAGGGTTAGTAGCGGACACCAATCAACTTGGAAAACCCGCCGTTCGTCGGATGGGACGTTACGCCGTGGTTCCTTATGTGAAACAGTCATAACCTATGCGCGTTAAAGAACACGACGGATGGCCTTGATGGGAGGCTACCATCTCTCTGCCAACAGGTATTCCAATGGGTCCCCTCCGCCAACCTTCTCTGAGCCATTGGGATTTTGTAACCAGGCCATTTAGGCCACTGTGTGAAAAAAGATGATATAAGATGAAAATGATATTATTATAAAAATTATATTTCAGTATTGTCACGTGCATTGCTTTTCAATATTGATATAAGCATCATGTTTCAGTATTGTTATAAGCATCATGTTTCAGTATTGTTATAAGCATTGTGTTTCAGAATGTTACAACTTCTCTTTAAACTTCTTTTCAGCATGTTACAACTTTTTTAAACTTTGTGCGTTTATCCTCCTGTGATTTGTACAAAAATTATATCCGGAATAACGCCTAACGGGTGGAATTGTTTTACTTCTGAGAGGCACTTTTCTGCAAACATGGATTAAGTGGCCAGATCACCGGAACCCCCAAATGTTAAGAGAAGTTTGGCTCTATAGTTTTATTTACATTTTGTATATTATAGTTCTGCACGAACAGAACTGCGTCTGGAATTTATAATTGTATAATTGAAGATTCGTAAGTAAAAGACTGATGACACATTTGTAATTACTTGTCTAATATTAGTTTTGGTAGGTAAAAACTGATCTTGAAAATTTTTAAGTATAGAAAGAAATGTTAACAATAAATAAAAAAAGAAAATGACAAAATATTTTTTAGAATTACTTCTCAAAATAACCTAAAATTCGAATGCAAAAATAACATTTTAGTGAAAAGTCAATTCCTTGCTAAAATTACTTTTCTCTCTGTCATAAACAGAACTGATGAAGACAACACAACGTACACACGTGTAGGATCTGTATATTCCAGCATCTTAGCCCTATGTTCCTTCCTCTGTAGGGAGCTGCAATTGTCTAAGAAGGTAGAGTGCCCGGTTTGTAATCTGCAGTTCTAAGGTTCGTGTTCAAACTCCGCCTGAGTTGAGACTTATTTCCGCCAATTCCCACGATGCCCTAAACAAGAAAGTGAACACTGATGAATTTGGAAAGGCCGCCGTTTAATTACACGGTATGTAAATGGTAGCTAGGTAGTCACTGGAAGGAGAGCTATGCACCAATCCCCTGTGATGATGCATAGAACCGGCCAGGCCTAGCACCTAATGTCCGACCCCGCCTTCTCGTGGTGCAGACCGTTAGTACCTTTCAAAAGAGATACTCTCTTGTGGAAGTGAACGGAAGGGGAGGGCTGCCAGATTAGTGTGGCCTACTGATCTGGACAACTATGGCTACTTTTCTTTTTTTTTCCTACCCTGCTGAGAAGTGGTCAACCACACAGGGTCCTGATGCTGACCATATAAACCAACTGGACTGGACAGATATATGGCTCTGAGCTTGATTATGGATCCTGATTTAGCTGCACTGGTGGGCTTCTGTGGAGGGAAAATCTTCCGCTGTGTTTTCTGTTTGTTTGTGGGTTGACAGCCCCAAGTGAATAAATTTACAGGATATGTTTATCAGCTGGTGGATAATCCTGAGCAGAAGTCATCGCACGCACCTGAACTCTTTGCTTCTATTGGCATCGTCAAATTCTACATTGGAGGAAGTCTTCCAGTGTAGATGGCTTCAGCCTTTAGTGGTGGGGGAACGGGTCTTTGCCCCATGTCTGCGATTAGGGGGCTGTTTGATATTGTCGGCATTTTCTCTCTAAATAAACATAGTTTCTTTAAACATCCCACTAACCATTTTCTCTCCATAGGTAGTTGGAACGTGAGGACTCTGCACAGAGCTTTTTCTCTTGATGTCCTCACACAAGAATTCCACCATTATAATTTAGATATTCTCGGCTTACAAGAGACCAGATGGACAGATAAAGGTCAGATTCTTAAAAATAATCTTAAATTTCTCTTTTCAGGGAGGGACGACAATAAGAATCACCGAGGCGTGGGTCGGCTTCTCAGCAGACACGCTAGTGATGCTCTTCTAGGATATGAGTGCATTAATGAAAGGTTTCTTACAGCAAAATTTCAGACAAGCGTTAAAGACCTGAATGTTATCTGCTGTTATGCGCCCACTGATGATGCCGATGAGGATGAGAAGGATAGGTTTTATGAACAACTTCAAGATATTTTGAATTCTGTCAAGAACGGAGATATTACCCTTGTTTTGGTGACTTCAATGCCAAAGTTGGTACTGACTCTGACCTTTGGGGAGGAGTAATAGGCCCTTTTGGTATTGGTAGCTGCAATGGCAATGGGAAACGTCTCCTACAGGTAAGTAAACTCAATGGATTCAGAATAACTAACACTTATTACAAACACCGCGACATACATAAGTACACAGGGATTTCACCTGATGGGCTGCATGAGAATATGATTAATTACATATTAATTAACAGCAAATGAGCTGGTTCTGTTAGGAATACCAGGGCATATAGGGGAGCTGAAATTGGATCTGACCATTACCTTGTTAAAAGTGTGTTGCAACTTAAACTTAAAAAGTGTTGTTCTAGGGTTAAAATAATTGCTTTTAATACTGAAGCTCTGAAAGATCCAGTTATAGCCAAAGCTTACCATGATAGGTTACTTAGTCATTATGTCAGTCATGGTATGCTTACTACTGAAGTTGTGGAAGAATATGATCATTTTAAACAGGCTTTTTTGGACACTAACAGCACTCTTTTAGGAAAAAAGGAGCAGAGGAGACAGAATTATCTGAGTGATAAGGCACATGAGCTTATTTCAGAAAGAAGGAACTGCAGGAATGTCCTTAATCAATACCCTACTAGTCCTAATAGAAAGCATTACAGAGAACGTAATAAACGTGTAAAAGATCAGTTAGCTGCTGATAAGAATATTTGGCTTGATGGTTTGGCTGACAAAGCCGAGGAAGCAGTTAGACAGCACAACAGCAGAGAGCTGTACCAGATAGTTAATGTTTTGTGTGGTAGAAAACGGACAGGTATATAAGGATTGAAGGATAAACAAGGTAAGGTTATAGAAGGGGAGGATTCTGTTATGGCTAGGTGGGCTGAGCATTTCAGTGATGTTCCAAACAATGTGGTTAGTTCTACTCCCATTGTTTGCAATGGTGATAGATGCATTTATGGCTTTAACGTTGGCCATATAACACAATCTGAAGTTATTTTGGCTGTTTCTAAACTTAAACTACATAAATCCCCAGGGGTAGATGAAATTACTACAGAAATGCATAGAGCTGGGAATGTTTCGGTTACCACTTGGATGACTAAAATTCTGAATATCTTTTATGATAAAGGCATGGTTCTTAAGGATTTTACCAGAGCTATTGTTATCCCTATTTTCAAAAAAGGTGATCGCAGTTCTTGTGATAACTATAGGGGTATCAGCCTACTCTTTGTTCCAGGTAAAGTTCTTTCCATGATTGTGCTTAATAGAATAAGAATCTGGTTGACAGGCAATTGCGTGATGAGCAATGTGGATTCAGAAGTGGTAGGGGATGTGTGGATCAGATATTTTCACTTAGGCAGATTCTTGAGAAATGTTTAGAGTTTCAGAAACCTTTGGTTGCTAGCTTTGTTGATTTCAAAAAGGCTTTCGACTGTGTTGATCGTCATAATTTTTGGTTGATTGTTTGATCATATGGTATACCAGACAAGTTAGTTAACATAATGAAAGCTCTCTATAATAACACTGAGTCATGTGTGAGAGTTGGTAAGTCTTGTAGCAATTGGTTTAGCATTACGTCTGGTGTTCGACAAGGGTGCATTTTGTCTCCTTTTCTCTTTAGCTTGGTTATTGATTATGTTATGCGAAATTCACTTCAAGGGAAAGATTTTGGCCTTAAATGGACTGGAGATACGAAAATTTCTGATTTAGATTATGCTGATGATTTAGCCCTTTTCGCAAATGATGTTGATGAGATGAACTCTTTCATTCGAGCTGTTGATGAGACTGGTAGTAGAGTAGGTTTGGTTATAAACAGAGGGAAAACTAAGATGTAAACCTGTATTAG
The DNA here is from genome assembly GCA_038380435.1 of Ryuthela nishihirai. Lineage (NCBI taxonomy): Eukaryota > Metazoa > Arthropoda > Arachnida > Araneae > Heptathelidae > Ryuthela > Ryuthela nishihirai. The sequence goes on along the minus strand of JAWZYU010000029.1, from coordinate 1,075,616 downwards.
ATGGGATATTACATTGCATGTTAAGCTCCATCTCCATATGTTAGAAGGTGTGTTGAGCACTGCCCCCATTGCATTTGATGGCAATCTGAGCTCTGCAATCATGTATTAGATGAGACATTAAGCTGTGCCTCAGTGTGTTAGAAGATGTAGAGAGATCTGCCCCCGTGTGTTGGATGGAATGTTAAGCTCTGCGACCTTTAATTAGATGTGATATTAAGCTCTGCCACCGTGTATTAGATGTGAGGTTAAGCTCTGCTTCCGTGTGTTAGAATATGTGGTGGGCTCTGCCCTTGTGCGTTAGGTAGGACATTAAAATATGCAACACTTGTGTTAGATGTCATGTCAAACCCTGCCTGCGTGTGTTAGACGATGTGGTGGTCTCTTGGGTTGGGTTGTTTTACCTCTGAGCGGCACTTTTTTGCACACAATGGGCTAAATGGCCAGGTCACATGGACCCCGAAGGCTCAGAGAAGGTTGGGGGAGGGGACCCACTGGAACATCTGTTGGGAGACAGATGGCAGCCTCCCGTCAAGGCCATCCACTGTGTTCTTTAACGTGCACAGGGAATGGCTGTCCCGCACACGGGGCCACGGCTTAACGTCCCATCCGACGGGCGGCGGTCTTTCCAAGCCCATCGGTGTCCCCTACTGACCGTGGGCAGGTGGGGAATTTTGCGGAGATAAATCTCAACGCTGATCCAGATGGGACTCGAACCTGGGAACTAGAGATTACGAGCCTGACGCGCTACCGACTGAGCCACCCCCGCCCCATTGTGGTGATCTCTGCCCACTTGCGTTAGATGACATGTTAGGCTCTGCAACCGTGTATCAAATGGGATGTTAAGGTCTGCAATGGTGTATTAGTTGAGTTGCTAAGCTCTCCCTTCGTGTGTTAGATGGTGTGGTGAGCTCTGCCCCTATGCATTAGATGCGAAATTAAGCTCTGCAAACGTGAGATAAATGTCATGTTAATCTCTTCAACGGTGTATTAGATGGGATGTTAACCTCTCCCTCCGTGTGTTAGAAGATGTGGTGAGCTCTGCCCCCTAGGTTAGATGAGATATTAAGCTCTCCAACCCGTGTGCTTGATGGGACATTAAGATCTGCTTCAATCTGTTAGAAGATGTGGACGGCTCTGCTCTGTTACATTAGACGATAACTTAAGCTCTTAAACCGTGTATTACACGGGATGTTAAGCTCTGCAACTATGTATTAAATGAGATGTTAAGCTCTGTCTCCGTGTGTTAGAAAAGTGGTCGGCTCTGCCTCCATGTGTTGGATGGTATGTTAAGCTGTGCAACCGTGTATTAGATGGGATGTTAAGGTCTGCCTCCGTGCGTTAGAAGATGTGGTGAGCTTTGCCCCCATGCTTTGGATAGAATGTTAATCTCTTTAACCGTGTGTTAGATGGGATAGTAATCTCTGTCTCTGGTGTTAGAAAATATAGTCAAGTCTGCAACTGTATATTGGATGGGACGTTAAGATGTGACATTAAGCTCTGCAACCATGTATTTAGAAGGAATCTTAAGACCTGAACCGTGTGTTAGATGTTGTGAGCTCCTCCCCCATGTGTCAGATGTTGTAAAGCCTGCCCTCATGTGTAAGATGGGGCACTGAGCTTTGCAACAGTGTGTTAAGTGGGATGCTAAGCTCTGCCTCAATGCATTAGAGGATATGGTGAGCTCTGCCCCCGTGTGTCATATTGGATGTTAAGCTCTGCTCTTAGATAGGATGTTAAGCTCTGCCTCCATGTCTTAGAAGATGTGGTGAGCTTTTCCCCCGTGTGTTACATGGGATGATAAGCTCTGCAACCGTGTGTTAGATGGAATGTTAAGCCCTGCAACGGTGTATCTGATGGCATGTTAAGCTCTGCCTATGTGTGTTAGAGGATGTGGTGAGCTCTGCCCCCTGTGCGTTACATCGGATGTCAATATGTTCACTTTTAAAAGATTAAAAAGTTCTATTATTACTTTCAAAGATGTATTTTTTTTCATTTTGAAGTGTTTTATCAATGACATATGGCGTATTAAACTGACAGACTCGTGTCATATGTGTCAGATTTTTTTATCTATTATATATTTTAAAGAGTTTATGTCTCTGGCTGTCTGTGTGACAACTCCTCATAGAAGGTCAGAGTGATGATCATCAAACTTCATCTATAGCTTCATCTTACCCCATTGAATTCGGTCCTCCCTCAAAAGTTACTCTTGAAATGTCTGTCCATTGACAACGTCTGGATTTCCGCTCCCTGTCATTCCGCAGATACTTTTCCAATCTTTTTCCCCATCCATGATGATGTAAAGGATGAAATATTGATCAAAGAAAAATCAAAGAACACAATGGTTTCGATATTATTTGCAGTTTGGTTTTGGAAAAATAATAAAATGTGTCAAAGTGTATTTTTCTGATTTCGAATGTTTCTATATCTTTAAGATTCTCTTCGTAAATGCTGCAATGTATGAAATATTTCGTAAAATACAAATAATCTATTTCCGGATGATTTAGACCATCTGATATTTCTGTCAGCAGAGATACGAAATGTTATTTTTTTTTAGCTCAAAGCTCATTGTTTCCTTTGGCATTATAATGGATAAATCGAGTGTAATTATAACGGAAAGTTTAATATTCCTGACTTCTGTGTTATGATAGTAAAATCACATATCATGATCATTATCAAATCATTTGCTGAACAAACAAGACTACACAAGTCCATGAGACATGAGTTCGCGCGCAAATTTTCGAACCCGAGCCCTATTTGGAGAAAAGATTTCTCTCACATAATAAGAGCTATTCACACAGCTGGTGTTGCTAATCATTTATTCTTATATTATTAATTATAATGCTTTTATGGCAAAATTGAAATGGTAAATGGTATTTAGAAAGAAAAACATCAAAAATACTGAGAGAAACTGAATCTTCATGGGTAACATCATTATAAATGCACAGAGTCACTCATTTATTAAAGACAGACAATAAGTAAAATTATAATCAAAAGATACATGGTGCTTATTTTTATTACAAAAAAATTGCAAATTTTTTTTTCAAATCTTCTAATAAGCCCACTCAGACCTAAAACTTTCTGGATGGAGTTGTGTAGTCCATTGGTGATAGGATCCATTGTGTATGTATAAATATATAATAGCACATTGTTGATAATATAACATTTATTGAATTACTTCTTTCTGCACTTTTTCCTTTATTCTAATGCAGGACAAAGTGTTTACGAATGTGACATCTGCCAGTGCAGATTTACATCAATAGAATTCTTCACCAAACACAGAAAGAGTTATCAAGGGAAAGGAAAAGGCCGGAGATATTCTTGTTCATTTTGTCCTTTACTGATCGAAAATCTAGCATCAAGAATCTTATGCTCATCACTAAGGAGATCGTTCCCACAAGTGATATTACTGTGGAAAGAGTTTCAAACGGAAGAATAATCTTGAAGCACATCTTCGTATCGAAACAGGAGACGACCATTTCCTTGCGATCTTTGCAGAAAGTCTTTCTCACAGCAAGACAGTCTGTCTACTCACAGACGAATCCACTTGCTGCAAAAGCCATTCATGTGTAAATACTGTGAAATGTCATTTGCCAGTAAGGCTAATTTAATACAACATGAAAAAAAGCATTTATAAACATGTTTTATTCGGATTTTACATTTGTTTTCTCATAATACCGCTTAACTGTATAGCAACAATTGAAAATAAAATATTTGTAATTTTGCAACAACTGATAAATTTATTTTGGTGTTTAATTGCTTCGATATATCGCGAAGAGCAATGTGAAAAAAGTACACAAAATATCATCTGCTTATAATAGCTCTAGTCATTATTACATGCCTATGTTATGTCGATGGAGAGTTAGAATCGTTCCTCAGTAATTTAAACTTTTTACGAAAATATGTTACTATAAATTTAAGATATCGGCAAAAATTGTCCAAATCTCGACTTTTAATATTATTAAGTATTGAGAGTGTTGGGGACCGAAGCGTTGACTGCTAAGGGACGCAGAGTAGCGTCCCTGGTTCTTAGTGTCGCTGGCCCCTGGGAAAATATACGAGTAGGTTTTTTTTACTACTAATAATAATTGCTTTTCTCAGAAATTCTACCTATTCACGTACGAACTCTCAAATGAATAGCAGCTATTCGTCTGGCAATCTAGGCGACTAATTACTCTACACTCTAGTAGGCGTAAAAAAACCTATAAACCTGTGAATACGCTCGGATCTTCTCTTTCAGTTACCAAAGGAGAAATCCAACATGAGCACTTAATCACGGATGACCTTTTCCAACAACCACACTGCTTCGGAATTCCACTTAGTCTTTTCTCATCCTCTCTCTCCTTTCTTGCCTGGAAGGACTGGGCCCAAACACTTTGAATCAATTTGAAGTTTAATCCACCCTGATTTCACCCCCATTATGCTGGCCACCCTTTCACCTTTAGCGGCGTTGATGCTTATATTGAACAGAAGCCGATTATCTACGATTCCACGTTTCGCGCATGGCTGTCTAGTCAAGGCAACTGTGGGGAGGACATATTCACATTGTGATAATACATATCAAAATATATATCAATACATATATATAAATAGATGGGGATAAGGGAGAGTTGAACATGACAGACGTTAAACCGTGGCCCCATGTGCTCTCCTGCACATGACGTCTCTGTGCCACGTTAAAGAACATACCGGATGGCCTTGAAGGGAAGCTACCATCATGACTCCTAAGAGGTACCCAGTGGGTTCCCTCTCCCAAAGTAAATGGGATTGGCAAAATTGGAAGCGGCTTTGTAAAATCCTGGTGAATTCTGGAAATTTTTATTTTTCTTTTGTAAAAGTAAAGGGAGTTAGTAAAATCTATACAACTTGGCAAAATATAGGGTAGTTGGCAAAATTCGAAGCCACAGTAATGTGCAGGTGAGTTGGAAAAATCCAAGGGAATTTGCTAAATCTAGGGCATTTGGCAAAATTCGAAGTCATTTGGTAAAATACAGGTGAGTTGACAAAATCGAGACAAATTCGCAAATTTTGGAAATGACTTGAATTTTAGGAGTGGCTGGACAGAATTCCGGTGAGATGTAAAAAAATTGGGATTTTTTCTGTAAATTGTAATTGGCAAAATCTAGGAGAGTTGGCAAATCTTTGGAAATTGCCAAAATTCGGAGTGACTTTGTGAAATTCAAGTCATTTCTAAAAATTGGGATTTTTTCTCTGAAATCATGACGAGTTGGCAAAATCGAGGCAACTTGTCAAAAATCTAGGGCATCCACTTGCTAAAATACAAGAGAGTTGTGAAAATTGGATTGGTTTTGTACAATTTAAGAGAGTTGGTAAAATTCGAAGTGACTTGGGAAATTCAGGGAAGATGTAAAAATTTTGATTTTTTTTTCTGCAAAATAACGGCTAGTTGGCAAAATGTAGGTAAATTAGCAAAATCGAGAAAATTTAGGAAAATCTTGTGGAGTTGACAAAATTCGAATCCACTTAGCAAAATACAAGTGAGTTGTGAATTAAAAAATTAAAGAAAAAAACTATCTTTCTACAGGGCCCTAAAAAGCAGAAAAAAGCGTAAACAGGTCGATGGTGCAATCAGTTGCTGAGTTCATATCCACTTCAAAGGAAGATAAGGCGCCGGCAATCTTGTTGAGCAGGTATATCGGTGCCTTATCTTCCTTTGAAGTGAATACGAATTCAATGTCTGATTGCACCATCGACATGTTTAAATTTAGTTTCTAATTTTAGGGCCATCTAGGAAGATCGGTATTTTTTTTTAAAGTTTTTAATTATTTTTTTTTCACTAAACACGCTCCGTTCAAAATCTTTCACTTGATATGACTCATAAACATTGAATAGAATTTCCCCCCTTTTTGGAGTCATGTTTAACGTAGACCATGACATCGGAGACGTCGCAAGCTGTAATTTCAGATATGACTCGTTAAAGTTGAACCTCGCGAAAATCCACCTCTCCCTTTTTTATCAGGGGATAATAATGTTAACAAAATTCGCCATAGTTTACGACGGTCATTATACGAGCTTCTTTTTCTCTTGGTTTATGTTATGTTCTCTATGAAACTACATTTTTGAAATACAGAAAACTATTCATAAACAGCAACATGCATATATATATATGTGTGCGTGTGTGTGCGCGTGCGTGCAGTTGGAAATGGAATGTAATGGGAGTGGAAGGATTTGAGAATAGTGGAAAAGATAAGAGAAGGGAAATTTTTTCGGATGTCTTCTAAACCATTCTGGAAATATATGACATGTCTGTTACGAAGCAGAAATGCTACTTGTTTGGTAATGTAGTCATTGGTCGTGCACTGTTCACATTCATCCGAGACTAGTGTTTTTCTTTTTTCTTCGTTATTTTGGGAATGTTTATAGTTCTTGTAATGCATCCGAGTACGGTCACATGTTGTTTAGTAGAATGTAGCATGTATAATGAGAAAAAAATTATTTACTGAATGGTAATACATTGATAGGTACACCTGATATTATTCTTTGGGTTTTCACACTACATAGCATTGAAATTTTGGAATACTAAAACACTTAACATAAGTTTTGAATGATGTATGTTTCTTTGGATTGAAGTTACCTCTGTGCACAACGACTCACCTACATGTAAATATAAAATTGTTGCAGTTTCAATCAGTAGTAATTTTTGTTGCGTGCATTCGGGAATGATACTCACACTTAACATTTATACGAAACCAAACTGTTTCGTTTCCTTTTTACATGAGTATTAGTGTCTCAGATATGACTCTGTGACGTACGAAGAATACTGTTAGGGAAATGTAAAAGGGAAAAAGATGGTGGTGGTAATTATTGTTTGTAGTGGACATCACATTGGTGAAGTTAAAAATATATTTGAACCAAATATTTCCTTAGTGAAATCTAAATTCTTTTAAGCTAAATTTGAAAACACCACTTCATGAGTCGTGGTGCTGTATGTATACATAGTGAAAGAGAAAAGTTTTAGGAGATATAAGAAATAGAAAGATATAAATTAGATAATAAAGTCTCATTGGTAATGAGTGAAGATTTGTGAACCATATGTTGAATAACTAATGTAGTGTTTCCAAATGTCAGAATTTTGATACTGATCTTGTTTTTTTTCTTCTGAACATTCTGGAATCAAGTAGTGTAATGCACAACATATTGGTAGAAATGGGTCATTAAGTGTGAATGGTAACAGATATTAGATAAATTCATGCACACTGATATTTTTCAAGAGTGTTACTTAGTATTAACGATTGCTCTGTTCACACAGGAAGAGAAAACTGTAAAAAAATAGATTTTAATCAATATTGCAGGCAAGCATGGACATACACAGCACAGTTAACTTGTGTGTGATAAAAAATGCAATTCAACTGGAAAAGAAAAAACAAAAAAATTATTATCGAGGACCTGTAAATGGTTGCTAGGCGTAAACTGGAAGGAGAGCTGTGTACCAATCCCTAGTGATGATGCACAGAGCCGGCCACGTCTAGCACCTAATGTCCGACCCCGCATTCTCCTGGTGCAGGCCGTTAGTACCTTTCAAAAGATATATTCTCTTTTGGAAGGAAACGGAAGGGGAGGGCTGCTAGTTCAGTATGGCCTACTGATCTGGTCATCTATGGTCACTTTCTTCTTTTTTTTCAACCCTGCTGAGGAGTGGTCAACTTCACAGGGTGCTGGTGCTGACCATTTATACCTACTAGACTGGACTTGTTTATGGATTTCAACTTGATTATTGATCCTGGACTTGCTGCACTGGTGGGCCTCTGTTGAGGGAGAGTCTGCCACTATGTTTTCTGTTTGCTTCTGGGTTGCCACCTCTAAGTGAACAGAGGCATGGGATACCTTATATCAGCTGGTGGATAATCGTAATCAGAGGCCATCGCAGGTACCTGAACCTTACTTAGCTAGTTGGGCATCGTCAAGCCTAAACTGGAGTAATGTGATTAAGGCAGACCATATGGCTCTTGAAAAAGTCCACTTGAAAAGGTGGTGCCTGAAGTTCCTACCAGCATTGGTGACTTCAGCCTTTAGCGGAGGAGGAACAGGTCTTTGCCCCATGCCTGCGATCAGGGGGCTGTTTGATATTGTTGGCCCTACCAATCTCAATAAACCTAATTTCTTTAAAAATCCTACTAATCATTTTCTCTCTGCAGGAACGTGGAACGTGAGGACATTACATAGAGATTATTCTCTTGATGTCCTCACGCAGGAATTCCAGCTCTATAACCTAGATATTCTAGGCTTGCAAGAGATCAGATGGACAGGTAAAGGTGAGATACTTAAAAATAACTTTAAATTTCTCTTTACATGGAGGGAGGATGGAAAGCATCACCAAGGCGTTGGTCTGCTGCTCAGCAGACATGCTAGTGATGCTCTTCTAGGATTTAAGTGCATTAATGAAAGGTTTCTTACAGCAAAATTTCAGACAAGCATTAAAGACTTGAATGTTATCTGCTGTTATGCCCCCACTGAGGATGCTGATGAGGATAAGAAGGATACGTTTTATGGACAACTTCAGGATATTTTGAATTCTGTCAAGAAAGGATATATTATCCTTGTTCTAGGTGACTTCAATGCCAAAGTTGGTACTGACTCTGATATTTCGGGAGGGGTGATTGGCCCTTTTGTTATTGGTAGCTGCAATGGCAATGGGCAACGTCTCCTACAGGTAAGTAAACTCAATGGTTTCAGAATAACTAACACATATTACAAATACCGCGACATCATAAATACACATGGGTTTCACCTAATGGGCTGCATAGGAATATGATTGATTATATATTAATTAACAGCAAATGGGCTAGTTCTGTTAGAAATACCAGGGCATATAGGGGAGCTGAAATTGTATCTGACCATTACCTTGTTAAAAGTGTCTTGCAACTTAAACTTAAAAAGTGTTGTGCTAGGGTTAAAAAATTTACCTTTAATACTGAAGCTCTGAAAGACCCAGTTATAGCTAAAGCTTACCATGATAGGTTACTTAGTCGTTATGACAGTCATGGTTTGCTTAATACTGAAGTTGAGGAATCCCCAGGGGTAGAAGAAATTACTACAGAAATGCTTAGAGCTGGGAATGTTTCGGTTACCACTTGGATGACTGAAATTCTGAATATCTTTTATGATAAAGGCATGGTTCCTAAGGATTTTACCAGAGCTATTGTTATCCCTATTTTCAAAAAAGGTGATCGCACTTCTTGTGATAACTATAGGGGTATTAGCCTACTCTCTGTTCCAGGTAAAGTTCTTTCCATGATTGTGCTTAATAGAATTAAGAATCTGGTTGACAGGCAATTGCGTGATGAGCAATATGGATTCAGAAGTGGTAGGGGATGTGTGGATCAGATATTTTCACTTAGGCAGATTCTTGAGAAATGTTTAGAATTTTAGAAACCTTTGATTGCTAGCTTTGTTGATTTCAAAAAGGCTTTCGACTCTGTTGATCGTCATAATTTGTGGTTGATTGTGAGATCATATGGTATACCAGACAAGTTAGTTAACATAATGAAAGCTCTCTATAATAACACTGAGTCATGTGTGAGAGTTGGTAAGTCTTGTAGCAATTGGTTTAGCATTAGGTCTGGTGTTCGACAAGGGTGCGTTTTGTATCCTTTTCTCTTTAGTTTGGTTGTTGATTATATTATGCGAAATTCACTTCAAGGGAAAGATTTTGGCCTTAAATGGGCTGGAGATACGAAAATTTCTGATTTAGATTATGCTGATGATTTAGCCCTTTTGGCAAATGATGTTGATGAGATGAACTCTTTTATTCGAGCTGTTGATGAGACTGGTAGTAGAGTAGGTTTTGTTATAAACAGAGAGAAAACTAAAGTGATGAAAATTGGTCAGGCAGGCTGTATATCAGTTAATCTGAATGGTTGCAGTCTTTAGCAGATGTCACAGTTAAATTACCTTGGGAGTTATGTAACAGATAATGGTGATGTGCGGCATGAGATTAACAGACGAATAGGGATTGCTGCCGGGACTTTTAAGAATCTATGGAGAGTGTGGAGAAATAGGCGTATACACCTAAAGACTAAAATTAGAGTCTATGATAGTTTCGTTCTTTCTATGGTTAGTTATGGTAGTGAAACTTGGACACTGTGTAAACAAGATAACAGGAAACTAGATGCTTTTGATTCTAGATGCTTACGCAGTGTCTTGGGTATTAGGTGGTTTAAATTTGTAACTAATGATGAGGTTAGGCAAAGGAATCTGCAACCTCCTTTAAGCAGCATATTGTGTAGAGAGAGACTCCGCTGGTTTGGCCATGTTGCCCGTATGGATAATTATAGATGGTGAATAGGGTTATTAACAGTGTGCCTAGAGCCTCAGAAGGAGGGGGAGACCTAGGATGCGGTGGGCAGACAATGTCAAACAGGACCTTGTTAGAATTGGTGTGCAGTGGCCGGATGCAGCAGATGTAGCTCAGGACAGATATGCTTGGAGAATTAAACTGCGTGGTCTGATTGGACCTCCGTAGCCCATGGCTGCTTGAGGATGATGATGATGATGACGATAATTTTCGAGGCATAAATGGAGTCTATGATTGCAACGTTACCTTTAATTGAGTGGATTAGTTAGTACTAGATAACTGCGAGTAGTTTAAGTTTTATGGTTCATTTTTGATTGAAAGTTACAGGAGTATGATATGAATGTAGTGGATTCAGTGAGAATATTTTGTAGAAATCGGATACGAGTCATTGAAAGAATGTTTTCATTCTAGTTTGCTGGCAATTACAGACATAGCAAAGTTGTATAGTAATGGTAGTAATATAATATAGCATTGAGTGTTCTGTTGTTTTGGAGCAGCTTGATGTGGTAGTGATATATATGGAAAACTGTTCATGGAATGAAGTTGATATGAAATTCAACCACTATTTGAGTAAATGTAAAGAAATTTACTTTAGTCAATGGTTGTTTGAAGTGGTAGAAATCACGAGTACTGTGTGAGTGAGATAATATCTTCACTGTCTTAGTCTAATTACAGTTTTAAGAATGTAGTTGTAGAATGAAACAGTTTAGAGAGATCTAAAAAAAATTTGAATTTGTTGTAAATTGTATTTGTTTTTAAAGTTAATGATTAATTGAGTAATGTGCTATGGATTAATGAAGATGAATGGGTAAGAGAACTTCTGAAATGAAGTATTAGTTTCTATGACATAATAAAATAAAAAATAAATGCCCCGTCAAGCAGCTGCTTGCTACAGAGGTGTGACAGGAGCCTATCAGTATACATGCCATAGTAGAAGGTCTGAGAGGATGGCAGGACCTCAGCAGAAAAACGACACAACAGCCATGCCTTACCCGGGGCTCGAACCTAGGTCCCTTAGATCAGTAGCCCAGCGCGCTAACCACTCGGCCATGGGACGGCAATAGCGTTATTAGGGCAACCATTAAAAAGAAAGTGAACCCACTTTGTTCTTTTCCACTGCATGTATTTCGTTTCCGGTTCTCCTGCTACTCTCTCCCGCCTCCTTTTCAAATCCTCATCGTCTTTCCCCTTTGCCTGTCTTCTGCATCGCCTTTTCTTTTTTCATTAGTGCCATGCACGTTGCCACCGCGCCACGCACAAATTTCGTTGATATCGATTGCAGGCGTCGAAAATATGCTGCGGATGACATTAGGATTCCTCGTAGAGTTGTATGTTAATAAATATGAAATATTTCTAATTAGCGATGGAATAGTTTTGGATAGCCCGGTTTGTTTCGCTAAGAACCGGGATTGACAGATGGCAAACAGATTGCTTTAACAAATTATTTATGTCATAGTTTAATAAAATATGCATCAAATAAAGAAATAAAATATTATTTATCAAGCTTAAATTACATATTTTTATAAGATATCTATTAACAAAATTTAAAATGGCAATTTTTTTGTTTTTAAATCGTTTTCCTTTATCAGAGTAATTGTTAACAAATTGGCAATACCTTATATAACTTGTAAGAAATGGCAAACAGATGGCTTTAACAAATTATTTATGTCATAGTTTAATAAAATATGCATCGAATAAAAAAAGAAAATATTATGTATCAAGCTTAAATTACATATTTTTATAAGATATTTATTAACAAAAATTAAAATGGAGATTTTTATTTTTTTTTAATCGTTTTCTTTTATTGTACTAAAAACGGATATATACGTTCTGGACACTGGAAGGGTTAATAAATCAGGTTTTTGTTTTAAAATTTCATAAAAATGTATACAATTCATATGAGTGTTGCATTTGGTATAAATGCATGCTATAAATGTTCCGATTTTTCATTTTGTTTTTTCCCTTGTCCACATATTGTTCGCTAATCAAAATACTCGTTCAGTGAGGACATTAAATCAAGGGATACATAAGCTAAATTCAACGTTTTTTTAAAATGTTTTTAAAAGATTCCTGTTTATCGGTGAAATATTTAAAAAATTCAACCCATCTACTGCGCGCCAATATTCAATTTACTATTTTAATTCACGAAAAGAAAGGGAAAAAATCGCCATTTTAGAAAAAAAATAAATCTAAAGGACAGAGCAGCGAAATAAAGGACTGTCCTGTTAAATAAAGGACGTATGATCACTGTACATATTTAAAATATCCTCTTCCTACCTCCGTGACTTAAAAGACGGCTTATTTTTTTAACCACAACTAATCTTCGATTCCCTAGAAGAAAACGGTAAAAATGTCGACGCTACTACGTACGTTTGACTTCAACAGATTTCATTAACTGTATTAATAAATCTTTGCTGACGTCTGACAATAGCATTGTTGATTTACCTGTTTTCCGACGTCGAAGGAAGTGACACCTCTTCATATCCGCAACAAAGTTCTCTCTCTTTAAGCTTCCTTTCTCACCATTTCTCGTACCTGGCCGAAGCCAATTAGTGAATATTATATGGACGAATATTATCGAACATAACCTAGCAGTGGGGATCGCCATCAAATAACCGAAGATAATCGAATAACGAAAGCTTTCCCTGCCTAGACTCGTTAAAATAAAAAAGATCCAACATGTACCGTGTAAGAGCTACGTATTGCCATAAATAAGCAAACTGAAATATGTGAACGCCTTAATAATAAATTGGAGAAAACACAGAGATGACGTCAGCAACGCGGTTTAGGTTACTTTCCAGCATAATTTCTATAATGTGAAGAGGAAAAGCATTTTCAGTGTCTCGTGAAAGCCATACAACGAAACTATATTGTGAAATCACAGTTTATTATTCAATTCAATACATTTTCCTAAACATATTTTCTCCTGAGGTCACTCACAAAACCTATCTGATGGACAAAATAAAAGGTGACATTGCCATAATACGTTAGTAGCAAAATATTTTATTCGATATCATTTGCATTAGATATCTCTCACATCTGTACGACATACGTGTAATATCGAATATAAAAACGTTGGTTGCCGTTATATATAAATGATGAATGCTGGAATATTTAACACGCGAAAAAAAATACGTTAAACGCAAAGTTGACATGACACTTCAAATCACGTTTAGATTTCAGTTTCAATAAAATAAAAATAAATACCCCCTCAAGCAGCTGCTTGCCACAGAGGTCTGACAGGAGCCTGTCAGATTATATGCCGTTGTAGAAGGTCTGTGAGGATGGCAGGACCTCACCAGAAAAACGACACAAATGCCATGCCTTACCCGGGGCTCGAACCCAGGTCCCTTAGATCAGTAGCCAAGCGTGCTAACCACTCGGCCATGGGTTTTACTCTTAATAAAATAATTAGTGTTTTGCACCGGATAATTATTTTCCATCTTTGCATTTGTAAAATTATCCTATCGTTCTTAACTCTAAAAACGCAAATAACGTAGTTCAAAAAACGCCATTTCCATAGCTACAATTAGAAAGACCCTATTTCGTGTCAACACAAATATTTCGTAGTCAATTCCTATTTATAGAAAGATAATTGCAACTGTTTATTTCATCTCTCAATAAATAAGTTCCAAATTTTTAACGGTTCGTAAACGTATAATTGGTTGCTGCCTACTTAAAGCCCTTCCACATCGCAGTACATGACTAAAATCTCACCAAAAATATATTAAACAAAACAATGGTTATCTCCTCCGTGGATCGTACGAGGGTGAGAAAAAAACATCCTGTGGGACAACTCAAAAAAGCTTGCAATGCGAAACTCAAAGTAGGCAACTTCCAACTTTTACTACGGCTTCACAATGTTTCGTCTATACTTCTCCGAAACATTAAATAACCATTTTTATTCTCTCTAGTAAAATAAAAATGCATCTTACGTACCTGAGATGATCGAAACATAACATAAAAATAGACCAAAAATAGCAACATTATTATGATTAAGAAAAGCAGTTCTAAAACTTTATAACTGCGTGTAATATATTATACAAAATCTGCTGGCAACACAAATGAAACAACTGCTGACGTCATCTCGGTGTTTTTCCTGCTTTATTATTAACCCGTATTCACATGGGAAAACTAATTTTAGGAATTGACTTATTTCTCATGCCGCCATTTTTCTTTGTCACCACTCTATTTTAACTTCCACTTTTATACGAGATAAGTAACATTTATGTAATAAAAAAATCTGTTTAAATTAATAAAAATCAAATGAATACTTAAAGATTTTCATATCTATTTTTTCATATGCACTGTGTTTTTTTTAAAAGGTTTATTTTTTTACACGGTTTTCTCGGGAACATATCTACCGTGTCAGAATTCGAAACAGAATTGGGTGCATTGAATTAGATTATTCCTATTGTTTATTAAGAAGGATTTATTTTTTTAAAAGTTGAGGTATTAGCGCGCTTGGCTACTGATCTAAGAGACCTGGGTTCGAGTCCCGAGTAAGGCATGGCTGTTTTGTGTCGTTTTCCTGCTGAGGGTGTGCCATCCTCTCAGACCTACTATGGCATATAAACTGACAGGCTCCTGTCAGACCTCTGTTGTAAGCAGCTGCTTGAGGGGATATTTATTTATTTATTATTAAAAGTTGAGTAACATCCTGCAACAAATTATAGAGAATATAATAGCAGGAATGCGCTGTGATCCATACGAATAAACCTCTTTGTAAGCTGGATGCTTTTAAATATAAACAGAGTCAATTTGAATATCTGAGTGGAATTGCATAGAATAAAATGCATATGATATCATATAGCGCTCAGAGTTCGTTGTTTTACCTGTGATCGCCAATTTTTTTTTGTACACAATGGGCTAAACGGCCGGGTCACGAGGACCCCGAAGGCTCAGAGAAGGTTGGAGGAGGGGCCTCACTGGACAGCTGTTGGGAGACATGATAGCCTCCCGTCAAAATCATGCAACGTGTTCTTTAACGTGCACAAGGTATGGCTTTCCCGCACACGGCTTAAGATCCCATCCGACGGACGGCGGCTTTTCCAAGATTATCGGTTTCCCCTGCTGACCGTTAGCAGAACGAGCAGTTTTGCAGAGATGAACTCGAACCTGAGAACTGCAGATTACGAGCCTGGCGCGCTACCAACTGAGCCACCACGCCTCCGCAGAGTTTCTTTCCGTTAAGGAACTAATAACTGCTATGGTTTATCTTGATGTGCATTTTTTTTCTGGTTCGAGTAGCACCTGTGACAGCGTCCAGACACACAGTTACGTATAAATATATACGTCGTCGCGTACTTACAATATCGGCTTTCTTACTAAGCGCTGTTCCGCATTGCTATTAGAAATGCCACCAAAAGACATACGATCAGCAGTGCTATCATTAAAGTGAAGGGGATGGACGGTTAGGTATTGCCGCAAGATAGGAATATGCGTTTCCCAGGGTCAAGTCCCACAATACCCAAAGTTTTGATTTATTAAAACACCCCATCCTTATATCGGTTAGAAAGCCGAACACCGATTGTTTTTGTAAAGGCCGTCGGTTGTGTTGTAAAGCCATGGTCCCTGTGTGTGTCCCCTGCACCTATTAAATAAGACGCTAGATGGCCATGACCTGAGGTTGTCATCTCTCTGTTAACAGATGTGGTGCAGTTGGTTCCTTCGCCGACTGCATGGAGTCCTTGTGGAGTGGCCATTTTGTCCTATATGTGCGAAAAACTGCCGCTCATACGTAAAAGAACCCCTCATGCGAGGGAGGGAACAAATTTCGTTTTACACTCGTTAGGACCTTAAATCTTTCAATCACCTGTGAAACTTTTACCGAATTATATAACAGCCTGAAATTATGAATAATTGAAATGCTCAAAACGTCAAAATGTTATAAGCAAGGTTACCTTTTTCAACATTAACCGTAATTATTCATAATTTAGTATGTTATATACCTTTCCAACATATATTTTGTTGTACGTATCTATTTGTTGGGAAGAAACTAGGAATAAGCGTCATAGCTTATCTTATCCCACCTCATTGATATAAAGTGAGGATTATTAATTGTAGGTATAATTATTAAATATCCTGAAGAAATAATACTCACGTGAATCCGAAAAACGCTTGAAAGAGGGCACTATGTTTAAAGAAATGCGTTTTATTTCTCTTCCACAATTCATAGTAATTTTCGTAAACAAGATGTTGAAAAATACAAATGCGGAAGAGTAAACAAACACCTGTGTTCGCAATACGAAACACCAAAAATCACTTCCTGTGAGTGAGCAAACAGTGCTTTCTTCAACGTCACTCTGTCAGACGTCATGACCCTATTATTGCAAGGAAAAAAAATTATAACGTCAGTTTATGAGTTTATATCAAGCGGCTATGTTGCTGCTACGTTTGCCGCGTTAGCGTATGGATATGGCGAAGAATTGATATAATTTGAGTTTTTCTTTTTTGAGATTTTCGGAGCTTTCCGTACCCGGAACACATTACAAGGTAATAAGCAACCATTGGCAAGTTCTATGCGATTAAAAAATACACACGGACTGTATTCCGTATGTCCTTCTCTAAACCACCATTCTGCTGCTCGAAAAAATATCAGGTGAATCAAGTTTAATAATATTCATAAAGTGTTTGTGGTTCGTTTATAAATTCCTTCAGGGAAGTAACTTTGTAGTGAATAATTAATTTACAGTAGAGGTAATCTAATTTTCCACTTTTTAGCGTGAGAGTTATGAAATTTCAACCGAGAACTACTATACAGCACATTATTCTGATTATGGGATATCAATTTTATAGTTAAACGCTATTTGTCGCTGTCGACCACTAACGACCCCTTTCATTTCGGCTCGGATTTTGTAAACCTCGCTCAGTAGAACTAATGATTGTCCGAGGAAAAAAAATTCTTTGCTTAATTTTTGATTTCTTCATTTTTCTATTTGCCGTTACAGTATGCGTAGAAAAATTTCTATATCGTAAATGACCAAACGGCAGTTATTTTATGTACAGGCTTTCAGATCTATTTGTCCATTATCGTGGACGAAGTTTGAAACCAACGTTTGATATTCGCAACAGATATACCGAGCTGATAGGGTGACGTAACGAGCCCAAGAAATGTCAACTTGGCGATAAATATATAATTTACCCACTACACGGAAACGTATTGTTCAGAGCTAAGAAGAAGGTAATGTACAGTACAGCGAAATGTGTAATAGAAGCCTTAGATTAAACCACAGGGTTGTCCTTTGGGAACACAGGAAAAAGCGTTCTTTACCCCTAAGGACAAAGTTGCCTATGACATACGTAAGAGGTTCACAACTAGCCTCGATCTACGAATTTGTCGTTGGACACCCCAGGTGTCCAACGACGTAGGTAAACATTTCGTAGGTAAACATTCGTAGGTAAACACGCGTGGACACATGTCCAACGCGTACGGTGAAAGCCACCTAGATACCGCCTGTCTGGATAGCCTTCATCAAAAAGAGCGAAAATAAATATGTCTAAACAAGCAATTCCGTTCATTGGTTTAAGATAAGTTAAAGTTAATTTAATTTATTTTAATAACATTCAAAATAATTTACTTATTAAAATTTTATTTAAATATTTCAGAATATTATAAAAATATTTACCAAAATTAAAAAAAGAAATAAGTACCAGTTAATATTTTAGGATTAGAAGTGTTTTCATTTACACACTTTGGTTTTGAAAGATATTATAGAAATTAGGGTGGCAACACTGGATATACACTTGTGACGTCACGTCCGTGTTTTCGCGATATCATTTGTAATTATAATTTACCTGATGTATTCTTCTGTTAATTTCCCGTTTTATTTATAACCACAGGTCGTAGACTTTTATTGTGAGGAAGTGATCTCATTTTTTTTTAATGTGCGAAAATCTGTAGCTGAATTTCTTGTTTTGAAAATAATAATTATTTACGACACATTTAAAATTTCGGTGTTGGGAAATAGGTTTGAGGAGAAGAACAGAATGTTTCTTTGGTGCAGTGTAGTATTTTACTATGGAGACTTTGCTATTGTTTCAAAAGTTAACATAAATAATAACTTATTTTACTGTACCTTTGACCGAGGAATGAATTAAAAAGGTATTCTTGTAGTGAAATATGAAATAGTTGGCAACACGAGCAGACTTCGAGAAAGCAAAAATAAATATTGGTGGGTGGTTATTAAGCAGTGGTAATCCATTCGTGCGTACGTAATCGCCGTTATTTTTAGCATTATTTTATGGTTCGAAATAACGCAATAAATAAAAACCAGCTCAAGCAGCTGCTTGACACAGAGGTCTGATATGAGCGTGGCAGTATAATACGCCAGAGTAGGAATGCTAAGGATGAAGGGACCTCAGCAGAAAGAGAACGCAGACATCTGTGCCTTACCTGCTGCTCGAACAGAGGTCCATTAGATCAATAGCCAATCGTGCTAACCACTCGGTCATGGTCGGCGGGAAATAATGTTAGTTATCTCATATAAAATTCGAAGTTAAAAATAAATTGGTGAGAAAAAAAATGGCGGCATCGGATATAAGTGAATTCACTAAAATTAGTGCGGCATGTGAATAAGGGTTAGTAATAAAGTAGGTAAAACACCGAGATGACGTCAGCAGTATTCTTTCCTTGTGTTGCCAGTACATTTTATATATTATCAGCACAATTTTTAGGTCTCCTTAAAGTTTTTACGTGCAAAAACAATAGAAACAACACTGAGGAGAAAGGAAACAAATTGTGAAGTCCGTGCCTAGCATAATACATATGCACGTCTAATAGGAAAATTTAAATACAATAATATATGCAATAGAACTAACGGTTTAAAGTCACGAAACTATTCTTTACATCAGCCTAACAGTAAACTGCAAATAACCTTCATTTCTTTAATTCTTCAAGTTATAAATTTGATATACGTCAATAAGTACTATAAATACTCATTTTGTGCACTAAAATCCCCAAAATAAAAACTACACTAACAATTTAGTACCCAAGAAATCTTTTGCATTTTTTTGGTATTTGATCGAAAAACTGTACGAAACCTACAGCATTCGGAAAAAGTGGCAACATTGAGTTCCGGGAATTCCCTCATTTTTATCTTCAATATACGTTAGTCTTGGTCTCTCATGTCGTGTTTAAAGTTATAAAGATAATTAAACTAACACTTGTAAGTTTATAAAATAAAAAATGTGTTAAAAGTAATAAAAATGAAATAAAGACTTAAAGATTTTGATACTTTTTTTGAAAATAACTCATTTGTATTCGGTTTTCACGTCTAAGGGACCTGGGTTCGAGTCCCGGGTAAGGCATGGATGTATGTGACGTTTTTCTGCTGAGGTCCTGCCATCCTCACAGACCTATTATGGCATAGAAACCGACAGGTTCCTGTCAGATCTCTGTGACAAGCAGCTGCTTGAGGGAGTATGTTTTTTTTTCACGTCTGGAACCAATTCTATTTTCATATTCTATTTTTTCGTATGCACTGTGTTTTGTTTTAGAATTTCTTTTTACACAGTTTTTTCGGGAACCTATTTACCGTGTAAAAATTTAAAACAGAATTTAGTGTATTTAATTAGATCATTCCTTTTCTGTAGTATAAATGAATTATTTTATACTTGAGAAACATCCTGAAACAATTTTTAGAGAATCTAATAGGAGGAGTGCGTTGTGATGAATACGAATAATGACAAAAATCTTTGTTAGGTGGATGCTTTTAAATGTTAAGAGAATAAATTTGAATAATAACTGACTGGAATTCCATACAATAATACGCATTTGGTATCATATAGTGCTCAGAATTGATTGTTTTACCAGTAATCGGCATTTTATTTGTAGACAATGGACTAAACGGTCAGGTCACGAGGACTCCGAAGGCTCAGAGAAGGTTGGGGGAGGAGCCTCACTGGAACAGCTGTCGAGAGACAGATGGTAGCCTCGCGTCAAAGCCATGCAACGAGTTCTTTAACGTGCAGAGGGTATGGGTTTCCCGCACACGGCTTAAGATCCCATCGACGGACGGCGGCCTTTCCAACCTTATCGGTGTCCCCTGCTGACCGTTAGCAGGGCGAGCAGTTTTGCGGAGATAAATCTTAACGCTGACCCAGCGGGGACTCTAACCTGGGAACTGCAGATTACGAGCCGGGAGCGCTACTAACTTACCCATCCCTACCCCAGCGCTCGCAGAGTTTCTTTGCGATAAGGAATGAATAACTGCTATGGTTCCTCTTCGTGTGCAGTTTTTTTCTGGTTAGAGTAGCAGTTACGTATATATTATACGTCATCGCGAAGTAGCGATATCTGCTTTCGTATTAAGCGTTCTTCCGTCTTGCTATTACGAATGCCACCAAATGACATAGTATCAGGAGTGCTTTCATTAAAGTGAAGCGGTGGAACGTTAGGTATTGCTACCGGAAAGGAATATGCAATTCCCAGAGCCGATTTCCACTAGACTCAAAGTTCTGATTAATTTACGTTAAACACCACATCGTTATATCGGTTAGAAAGGCGAACACCGATGGTTTGTGTAAAGGCATATTTGCATAATATCCGTCGCAATGAGAGTTCACTGAAGTGAACGTTACTGCAATAGTATCTTGCCGTGATAAAGGAGTCCGTTGTATTCCATAACTATTTGTAATTGAGGAAATCCTATTTCGATGAAACTTATCTGCAGAAATGACTCCTAAGTGTCGTTTCGAAGACTCCCGGAAAGTTCTTAATAACTCAAATAACCATATCTAAATAACCAATTAAATCTACTTCAGTTGAAAACCTAAGTTTTATATTCACTAGTAAATGTTAGATTGTTAGTTTCCCGATTAAAGAGAAAGGAAGAAAACAGATCGTATACCAAATAATCAATGACGCAACAATACTTTTCGAATCATTGAACCGGATACTCCTTTTGTTTCGTAAATTGCATTTCCGTCACGAATAAGGTTAATTAATTTAATTCCTTGATTCAAAATTATCCACCTAATTGAGGAAATAAAAGAAAAAGTGTCTAGGCTTAATCGTTTTGCGGTAATATTTCAGTTTCGCATTCTACATTTATCCCACGCTATTGACTGTGAAGTCAACCGTTAAGTCTGGCGCTGTACTGTTTACTGAACAGATTAAGGTTATTACCTGAGTGAATATGTCTAAACAAGGCAGAACCTTAAATTACTTCCAATCATTCCTCAGAAGCTTCTCGTA
Organism: Ryuthela nishihirai; assembly: GCA_038380435.1. Taxonomy (NCBI): domain Eukaryota; kingdom Metazoa; phylum Arthropoda; class Arachnida; order Araneae; family Heptathelidae; genus Ryuthela; species Ryuthela nishihirai. The sequence goes on along the minus strand of JAWZYU010000029.1, from coordinate 1,054,107 downwards.
ATAAAGAATATTCATTAAAACCACGTAAAGATTAGAAAAACGTGCTTATTACAATATCCGTTGCCCAGTGTTTAGCGTGCTCAGCTGCCGATTCAAGGAGTTCCAACCACTTGTAACGACCGGATGTTCCGGTTGCTTTTATGCCGGGATGACGCCTTCAACTACGGCGTATAACATAACAGCCTCTGTGACAACCAGATGCTTGAGTTGACAAATAAATTTTCTTTATATTTATAACCACAAAAATAAATATTATTGTTTAAACAGTCTCTTAAAAAAGAGTCATTGGTCTTATGTTTTGCCTATTTATCCCTTTTAGCCGAGAAACATAGGATTTTATTTCTTCTTGGGAATGCTTGAAATAAGTAAAAGTTTAAGAAAAAAAATTGCCATTTCCCTACACCAAAAAAAATGAAATCTAAATTGATATTCAGATATAGTATGAGGTAATATTATAACAGCGTTGCTTAAAGTTTTGAAACCTGAATGCATAAACGTGTGTCAAGTTACGTACTTTCTCATACGTACCACGTTCAGTGCCAAACCAACGAAATTCCTGGAAGTGCTGTTAATGTATTTCTAATGAAATATTTCCTTGTTACCGCGTTCGCAACGGTTTTTGCTCTATCTCTTCTACGATTGGTCAAATATTTTGCAGTGGCAGGTGCGTGTTGAGAACATAACGCGTGCGCCCTTAGTAACGATAGCAACAACGTGTTCGCTTTAACTTTAGTCTCAATGGATTTCTTCTTTTCCGTATTATAGTTTATTAGACCACGTTAAGTAATTTTATCGTACACAGGAATCAACCTATAGTGAACAATGATCAATAGTAATAATGTAAAATTCCAGTAATATTAATATTTATAAAATGCGATTGCAATGTATTATTAAAGCTGGAAATTACAGACCATTGCACTCTTTCGTTTGAGCTCAAATAACTAAGATTTAGTAATTTAATTATAAAACTTTACAGGTTTTACTAACAATTGTGACACCGTGGAGACACCCAATTTATAGAAATTAAATCATCACGGACATGATATGTTTTATAGGATAAGGTCTGCCGCATTACTAAATGCATTCTCAAAACATATGCGGTCAGAAGGAGTAAAGATGGAAGAAGCAGTGGATAAGTCGTTAGGCGTCCATGCTGCGAATCTCAAATTTTGAGGATCGAGTCACACTTCGGGGAAAGTTAAGAATTAATCCCGTTGTTCTGCGAATGAAAAAGGGAACACCAACAGGTTTGCAAATTCGCTGTGAAGTTAACCCATGGTTGACCTATGCAGCAAATAAATTCCCCCCGACTCCCCCCTTCCCCAAAAAAAAGTTTATTTCTTCTTCTACATACGGCACAGCTTATGATAAATCTTAGGAACGTGAGGCCCGAAAGCAACAAGTTCCATGACACATGAAAACTCGTTAAGTAGGTAATGCTGCTGTCCATAAAACTAATAACCTTCGTTTACTTTCCCCTAAATATAGAAGAAATTTACTAGTTACTACATGTTCGGACAGCAAAGAATTACGAATTTCCTTTGAAATGGAAGCTCGTATGAGGATCCGTGTGTGAGAGACATCCATACCCTGTACATGTTAAACACGCTGTATGCCGTTGATTGGGCTCAATAGGTAGCGCACCAGGCTCGTAATCTGCAGTTCCAAGGTTCGAGTCCCAGCTGGGTCAGCGTTGACACCTATCTGCGGAAAATTGTCAGCCCTGATCATGGGCAGAAGGGGAGACCGATAGGCCGCCGTCCGTCAGATGGGACATTAAGCCGTAGGTCCGTGTGTGGGAGAGCCATACCCTGTGCACGTTAAAGACACTGGATGGTCTTGACGGGAGGCTACCATCTGTCTCCTGAACAGCTGTTCAGTGGGTCCCCTTCCCTAACCTTCGGGGTCCTTGAGACCTGGCCATTTATCCCCTGGTGTGAAAAATAGTGTCGCTCACAGGTAAAACAACCGAACACTTGAGAGGCGGAAAAGCTGGAATTCGTATTTCGAACGTGTCGATTGTTACCAGTATACTCTGACGATGGTTTAAAATTCGTACCTTACATATGTAGTTTTTGTTCCAGATACGTAGAACCGTTGCAGGTTTTGTAACCAAAGCAAATTATCCTTTATTTATTTACTAAAAATGGAATGGAACCCGGCGACCGAAGTAGAATGACTTTGGCTAATATTCTAGGAGTACAGCGCTTGGGAAAAAAAAATTGTCAACTGCACGCGGTGTTCACCCTCTCAAGTACTGACTACTCCCAAAGCTGCTTAACTTTGGGTATCAGACGAGAACCGGTGCTTTCAGGTTGGTATGGCCGTTGACATACCAATTCTTTCTTACCTGTCTTATAAAGTTACTCGTACTATCAATAACGGAACAATTCTTAAAGTAAGGAATCAGTTATTAATATGGCTTGGAATAGTGCTAAAGGATTTCTTTCACGATAGTATTTCATAGATTGATATAAATAAATAATAAAAAAAAAATAAATACCCCCTCAAGCACCTGTTTGCCACAGAGGTCTGACAGGAGCCTGTCGGTTTATATGCCATAGTAGAAGGTCTGAGAGCATGGCAAGATCTCAGCAGAAAAACAACATGCACATCCATGCGTTACCAGGGGCTGGAACCCAGTTCCATTGGATCACTAGCGAAGCGCACTACGCACTCGGTATAATTTTAAATTTTTTTTCAATGCTTAATGATTGGTTTTAAAATGTTTAAATTTAAACTTTTTAATGTTAAATTTAAACTTTAAATGTTTAAATTTAAACTTTTTACTAAATTTTAATATAGAATTCATAATAACATTTTTTTCGACATAATAGCGTACAATTTAACGTAACACAAAAAAGTAATAAATAAAATATAATTATTTATATTTCATCACCCTACTTGTGCAATCCGTCCGAAGAGAGTAGACTTATTTACTTTCACAGAGCAAGTTTGTTTTTCATTTCTTTGGTTGTTTCAACGACCGAGAGACCATTACAACACCGCGGACTAAACTGATAAATCACGACGACCCCGATAGTTCGGATCATTTGTCGATAAGGGGATCTGTAGAACTGTTAGCAGGCAGATGGGAGAGTCCAGTAAGTGCATACTGAGAGAAAGGGAGGTTGTAAGGCTGTAAATATTTCGCTAACAGTCGATGACTGAGATTGCGCCTAGAAACGGTGGGAAAAGATTGAAGATGGAAATTTACCGACGAATATTACAAGCGATTAAATTTCTGATTTTTGTAACAGGCTGGCTTGCTGGCCGTTAGATTTCGGTCGGACTAAATTGAAAAATGCATTTACTGGAAAAATGTGACTTTGGTTAAATTAAAGATCATAATGAAATGTATAGGAATATCGTTTTTCAACAATATTATATTGATATTAAAAATGTTGACGAACTTGAACATCTTAACAATCTTTCATAAAATGCGTGAGAAACTAATTTGTAGGGTCGGTAACTCCCAAAATATGCATTTAATGGAAAAATCTGACTGAAGGTAACTTAAGGATCCTAATGAAATGTATTTAAAAATCATGTTAGTATTGAAATAGATGCGAAAGCTGGAATATATGAACATCTTGCCAGTGAGAACCAAAGTTGGAAGCTATAATTTGTACATGTATTTAATGGGAAATGTAACTGAAGGTAAATTAAAGATCGTAATAAAAACTATTTAAAAATTGTTTTCTCAAAATATTGTTTTACTAATAAAAGAGTTGAGGAAGCTGGAATATATAACAATAAACTTCCATGTTATGCCAGTTTTAAGCTGTAACGTTAGTTGGAAGTTCTATAACTTCCCAAAAATATGCATTTAATGTACACACGTTACGATAAATTAAAGATCATAATGAAAACTATTTAAATATCTACTTTCAACATTAGCAAATTTTGCTTAAACAATGATACTTTGAAATATTATGCGGTTGGGGGGTGATTTAACATTCTATTTGATGAAGGAAGGTTTTTCCTTGATATGTTAGAAAATTAAATTTTTTGTCACATAATCAAGTTTATATAAATCATGTTATTTCATATATATTGCAATAAATAGTATTTTGAACTTTTTCCCGTGGAAATTCTCTTTGAAAGTTGCGCTGAACCAGTACCTGAAAATTAAATCGATCCGAAAAATGTATTTACAAAAATGAAATCTTAGATTTTTCTTCAGTAGCACGACATATAAATAAGTTTATAAGTTTTTTGTCCTTATTACCTTTAGGGCATTGGATATAATTAAACAATAAATTTCTATTTTATGAAAAAGATGCTGCATAGATTATTCCATATGTAATTAGTTCACTAATCTTAAGTTGGGTTAAATAACTTTGTTTAGAAAGAAAAGTGAACGCAAAACCTAAAAAATTGTTTTTGATAACTACAAAAGAATTATTGGTCTTCCATAGAAAAATAGATTGTATTTCGCAATAATTGTAGAAATAGTATGTATGCTAATTAAATGAAACGAGTTCAATCACTTTTACGTCGTGAATAAGAATCTTTTGGGACACGAAAGAATTGCGTTTTTATTGAGCAGTATTAACAGTAAATTTTCGGATATATTGCAACTGACGTGCAGCTTTCTGAGTAGGAACATGGCTACCGCCATTCTCCGCGGCTACTCTAGGGACCTATGATAAGAAATGGTAAGGGTGCCTTCCCGTCTTCTTATGTCAATGGATATAACATGGAAACGCGTATTACACGCCTAAGAAAGAAACCGCTCTCTTGACCAGCACAGTGAAAAGCACAGATAGCTATTGCGCCGTGGACATCACATAGAATTTTTTAATACAAGCTGAATATGCCCTCTTAGGAAACTTTAGTAATATATTTTATAAATTAATTCAATTTCGAATAAGGATAACTATCTATTTTTGATTTTTCACTCTTTGGATTTCAAAGATTGTGTATTATAGAAATTAGGGTGGCAACACCCGGAAAGATTACTGCTGACATAACGTGCGTGTTTTCGCGATATCATTTGTAATCCTTATTTAACCGCTGTATTCTTCTAGAAATTTTATAGTCACACGTTATAGTTTTTATTCTGAGGAATTCATACAATCTGTAGCTGAATTTCTTGTCACTGTGGTAAATAATACTTATTGATGACACATTTGAAATTTCGGTAGGAGAATAGATAGTTTCGTCGGTGCAGTGTAAAATTTTACCTTTAGGCCTTTGTAATTACTTTACAAGTTATTTGTGTCGCAGAATTGCCTGGTACAGCTCTCTGCTGTTGCGCTGCCCAACTGCTTCTTCGGCTTTGTCAGCCAAAGATTATTATCAGCAGCTCACTGATCCTTTACACTTTTATTAAGCTCTCTATAATGTTTTCTATTTGGATTAGTATGGATTCAGGACCTACCTGTAGTTCTTTCTTTCTAAAATAACCTCAAGTGCCTTGTCAGTCAGATAATTATGCGTCCTCTGCTTCATTTTTCGTAAAAGAGTACTGTTACTTTCCAAAAAGCCTATTTTAAGTGGTCACATTTTTCCTGAATTTCAGTAGCAAGCAAACCACGACTATCATAATGAGTAAGTAACCTATCATCATAAGATGTACTACAATAAGGTCTTTCAGAGCTTCATAATTAAAGGCAAATTTTTTAACCTTAGCACAACACTTCTTAAGTTTAAATCGCAAAACACTTTTAACAAGATAATGGTCAGATCCAATTTCAGCTTCCCAGTATGACTTGGTCTTTCTAACAGAAGTAGTCCATTTGCTGTTAATTAATATATAATCTATAACGTTCTTATGCAGCCCGTGAGGTGAAACCCACGTGTACTTATGTATGTCGCGGTGTTTGTAATAAGTGTTAGTTATTCTGAAGCCATCGAGTTTAACATTGGCATTGACGTCACCTAGAACAAGGGTAATATATCATTTCTTCACAGAATTCAAAATATCTTGAAGTCTGTAAAACCTTTTTTCTCATCCTCATCGGCATTCTCAGGGGGGTATAACAGTAGATAAGACTGAAGTCCTTAACGCTTGTCTGTAATTTTGCTGTATAGAACCTTTCATTAATGCACTCTTATCCTAGAAGAGCATCAGTAGCGTGTCTGCTTTGTCTTTCCTCCCTGAAAAGATATATTTAAGATACTCACGGTGAATCCAAATAACTTTTGAAAGAGGTACTAGATTAAATGAATAATGTTTAGTAAATTTGGTATATAACCTAAGTGCGGAAGAGTAAACAAACCTTGGGAATACGAAACAATGGAAATGTCGCTTCCTTTCGATTCTGCAAACAATGTATTCCCAATCGTCACTGTCGGATGTCATTCGCCTATTATTGGAATCGTCCAACGCTTTTCTCGCTGTTCCATTTGCCGCGTTAGCTATTAAAATATGGCGAAGAAGTTATCCTTTTTTGAGGGTTTGTAGTTATCAGAGTTTTGCCTATCGCGAAAAGATTTGAGTATAATAAGCAGCCATAGGCAAAGCCCTTGCGGTTGATAAATAACGTCGTCCTTACAACTCTGCTGCTCGAAAAGTATCAGCTAAATCACATTAAATAATATTCGTGAAGTGTTTGCGGTTCTTTTATATTTTCCTTCAGGTAAGTAACTTTGTAGTGAATAATTAGTTTAGAGTAGAGGTAATCTAATTCTACACTTTTTAACCTAAGAGCCATGAAATTTCGGTCGGTTTCGAACCGACAAATAGTATGCAGCACATTATTCTGATTATGGGATAAAAAATTGATAGTTCACCGCTATTTGTCGGTGTCGACCACTTTATTTTGGCTCGTCATACGGACATTATTCATTTCCTATGCTTTTCAGGTACCCTACCGAACGGTACAGAATTTCCTTGTTATGCCAGAGAGAAACCTTATTTGGAAGCTCTAAAAATATGCATTTAATGGAATAATGTCACTGATGATAAATTAAAGATCATAATCAAATATTTTTTAAATATCGTTTTACTATATTCGCCTCCGCGTTATGTACTGCACGTAGAATTTTTGCTCTCTTAAATCCCTTATTTTTAAAATAAAGTGCTTATTGTGCCTATCCAAATTTTGGAGTGAAGATTCATTAAGCTTTGAGGAGTCGCCTGGTAAGACTTTAATTTTATAAACGTGCCTCTTTGCTTTATATTTAAACTTCTTAAAAGAAGGACGATCTGTCTCTTTGTCACAAAGCGACGCATTGCCACTGAGAAGCGTCATTTAGTTGGCCGTGACCTTGACCTCGATCAGCGTTCCTTTCGTTTCGCTACCGGCAACTGACCGCAACTCCCTCGTTGACATCCACCGAGCAGAACATCGGAGAACCCAACACGATCTGCCATCTGCACATCCCCTCAGGCGAACGGAGATGTGTGTGTCGTATGCTCTTCCCCAGCTGTAAACGACAGTGATAGCATAATATGCAATCATCATCATCATCCTCAAGCAGCCGTGGGCTACGGAGGTCCAACCAGACCGTGCAATTTAGTTCTCCAAGCAAGTCTATCCTGAACTACATATACTGCATCTGGCCACTGCACACCAATTCTAACAAGGTCCTGTTTGACATTGTCTGCCCACCGCATCCTAGGTCTCCCCTTCTTTCTGAGGCCCTTAGGCACACTGTTCATAAACCTATTCGCCAATCTATAATTATTCATACGGGCAACATGGCCAAACCAACGGAGTCTCTCTCTGCAAAATATGCTGCTTAAAGGAGGTTGCAACCTCATCATTAGTTACAAAGTTGAACCACCTAATGCCCAAGATACTGCGTAAGCATCTGGAATCAAAAGCATCTAGTTTCCTGTTATCTTGTTTACAAAGTGTCCAGGTTTCACTACCATAACTAACCCTAGAAAGAACCAAACTATTATACAGCCTAATTTTAGTAGTTATACAGCCTAATCATTTGCCAAAAGGGCTAAATCATCAGCATAATCTAAATCAGAAATTTTCGTATCTCCAGCCCATTTAAGACCAAAATCTTTCCCTTGAAGTGAATTTCGCATAACATAATCAATAACCAAACTAAAGAGAAAAGGAGACAATATGCACCCTTGTCGAACACCAGAAGTAATGCTAAACCATTTGCTACAAGCCTTACCAATACTCACACACGACTCAGTGTTATTATAGAGAACTTTCATTATGGTAACTAACTTGTCTGGTATACCATATGATTTCACAATCGACCACAAATTATGACGATCAACAGAGTCGAAAGCCTTTTTGAAATCAACAAAGCTAGCAACCAAAAGGTTTCTGAAACTCTAAACATTTCTCAAGAATCTGCCTAACTGAAAATATCTGATCCACACATCCCCTACCACTTCTGAATCCACATTGCTCATCACGCAATTGACTGTCAACCAGATTCTTAATTCTATTAAGCACAATCATGGAAAGAACTTTACCTGGAACAGAGAGTAGGCTAATACCCCTATAGTTATCACAAGAACTGCGATCATCTTTTTTGAAAATAGGGATAAGAATAGCTCTGGTAAAATCCTTAGGAACCATGCCTTTATCATAAAAGATATTCAGATTTTCAGTCATCCAAGTGGTAACCGAAACATTACCAGCTCTAAGCATTTCGGTAGTGATTTCATCTACCCCTGGGGATTTATGAAGTTTAAGTTTAGAAACAGCCAAAATAACTTCAGATTGTGTTATAGGGCCAACATTAAAGCCACCAATGCATCTATCATTATTGCAAACAATGGGAATAGAACTAACCGCATTGTTCAGAATATCACTGAAATGCTCAGCCCACCTAGCCATGACAGAATCCTCACCTTCTATAACCTTACCTTGTTTATCCTTCAATCCCTGTATACCTGTCCGTTTTCTACCACACAAAACATTAACTACCTGGTACAGCTCTCTGCTGTTGTGCTGTCTAACTGCTTCCTCGGCTTTGTCAGCCAAACCATCAAGCCAAAGATTCTTATCAGCAGCTAACTGATCTTTTACACGTTTATTAAGTTCTCTGTAATGCTTTCTATTAGGACTAGTAGGGTATTGATTAAGGACATTCCTGCAGTTCTTTCTTTCCGAAATAAGCTCAAGTGCCTTATCACTCAGATAATTCTGTCTCTTCTGCTCCTTTTTTCCTAAAAGAGTACTGTTAGTGTCCAAAAAAGCCTGTTTAAAACGATCCCATTCTTCCTCAACTGCAGTAATAAGCATACCATGACTATCATAATGACTAAGTAGCCTATCATGGTAAGCTTTGGCTATAACTGGGTCTTTCAGAGCTTCAGTATTAAGAGCAAATTTTTTAACCCTAGCACAACACTTTTTAAGTTTAAGTTGTAAGACACTTTTAACAAGGTAATGGTCAGATCCAATTTCAGCTCCCCTATATGCCCTGGTATTTCTAACAGAACTAGCCCATTTGCTGTTAATTAATATATAATCAATCATATTCCTATGCAGACCATCAGGTGAAACCCATGTGTATTTATGTATGTCGCGGTGTTTGTAATATGTGTTAGTTATTCTGAAACCATTGAGTTTACTTACCTGTAGGAGACGTTGCCCATTGCCATTGTAGCTACCAATACCAAAAGGGCCTATTACTCCTGCCCATAGGTCAGAGTCAGTACCAACTTTGGCATTGAAGTCACCAAGAACAAGGGTAATATCTCCTTTCTTGACAGAATTCAAAATATCCTGAAGTTGTTCATAAAACCTATCCTTCTCATCCACATCGGCATCCTCAGTGGGGGCATAACAGCAGATAACATTCAGGTCTTTAACGCTTGTCTGAAATTTTGCTGTAAGAAATCTTTCATTAATGCACTCATATCCTAGAAGAGCATCACTAGCGTGTCTGCTGAGAAGCAGACCCACGCCTTGGTGATTCTTATTGTCGTCCCTCCCTGAAAAGAGAAATTTAAGATTATTTTTAAGAATGTGACCTTTATCTGTCCATCTGATCTCTTGCAAGCTGAGAATATCTAAATTATAATGGTGGAATTCTTGTGTGAGGACATCAAGAGAAAAAGCTCTGTACAGAGTCCTCACATTCCAACTACCTATGGAGAGAAAATGGTTAGTGGGATGTTTAAAGAAACTATGTTTATTGAGAGAGGGAATGCCGACAATATCAAACAGCCCCCTAATCGCAGACATGGGGCAAAGACCCGTTCCCCCACCACTAAAGGCTGAAGCCATATGCACTGGAAGACTTCCTCCAATGTAGAATTTGACGATGCCAATAGAAGCAAAGAATTCAGGTGCGTGCGATGACTTCTGCTCAGGATTATCCACCAGCTGATAAACATATCCTGTGAATCTATTCACTTGGGGCTGTCAACCCACAAACAAACAGAAAACACAGCGGAAGATTTTCCCTCCACAGAAGCCCACCACTGCAGCTAAATCAGGATCCATAATCAAGCTCAGAGCCATATATCTGTCCAGTCCAGTTGGTTTATATGGTCAGCATCAGGACCCTGTGTGGTTGACCACTCCTCAGCAGGGTAGGAAAAAAAAAAAAAGTAGCCATAGTTGTCCAGATCAGTAGGCCACACTAATCTGGCAGCCCTCCCCTTCCGTTCACTTCCACAAGAGAGTATCTCTTTTGAAAGGTACTAACGGTCTGCACCACGAGAAGGCGGGGTCGGACATTAGGTGCTAGGCCTGGCCGGTTCTATGCATCATCACAGGGGATTGGTGCATAGCTCTCCTTCCAGTGACTACCTATGTAAAAAGCTATTTCACTTCTCTTGTATCGGAATGACTGGAAAAATTTTTAAAAAGATGTTATCTGAAGCCAAAGGTAGATGCTACAAATGCCGTAACCAAAGGTCTTCAAATACATTAAGCCTAGAAGCGGAAGGCAATCCTGCGACAGTGCTCCACGTGGAAAATACACCCGAAAAGCGGGTAACACAGAGCGAGGGAACTGACGACAGGAAGCAGCCAGAACAAAAAGCGAGAGATTTTGTGGTTTACAGTGATTTGTGTTAATTGAAAGAAGATATTGTTGCAATTCTGAGGACTGATAATCTTGCAGTTAAGGGTGAATTGGCAATTATTAAAGCAGAATTAAAAGATGTTAGGAAAAAATTACTTGAAGTTAAGAAATCAGCTGACTTCTGCTCTTGCAAAATCGATGATTTTTCTAGAACCATAGACTCGATTACGAAGAATGTTTCATACGTTAAAAAAGAAAATGCCATCTTAACGCAAAAAGTTAGTTCGTTGGAAACAAATGTAGCTAGACTGAAAAACGATATAATGAATTTACAGCAAGTGTCCAGATATATGAATATAGAGATTGTAGGACCAAAAGAAACACCAAACGAAAATCTACCAGAATTAATTAAAACAATTGGGGAAAAGTTAAAGATAACCGTTGGTGACAATGAAATCCAAGTCGCACACAGAGTGCCATCCGCAAATAAAAATAAACCGAGACCGATCATCGCGCAATTGGATTCGCGACGGAATAGAAATAAATGGGTTGAAGCATTTAAACGAAACAAAAATTTAAACGGAAAAGAGTTGACTGGAGACGGTGGTGAAGTAGTGGTTTTCGTCAATGAACATTTAATCCCTGAGCTAAAGCATGTGTTACATGAAACTAAAAAGTTTCAACCTGCTAATGGATTCAAAATACGTGTGGACTAGGGATTGCAAAATGTTTTTGCGACGTAGTGATTCTAACCCTGTAATACGTGTTAGATTCTTAGAAGACCTAAATGCTATTCAGGTTTGATAGTTACCGATTTGTATTTTTGTATTTAATTCTTTTTCTCTGTGATGTTTGTTGGTAATTTTTCTCTTATTCAGTTAAATATATGTAGTGCTAGAGCACATTTTGATGAATTTTTGACGTACTTGGGGACTTTTCAGGAAAGACCCAGATTAATTATATTGACAGAAATTTGGATCTACTCCTGGGAAGTCTCACTGTACAAAATAGACGGTTACAAGTGCTTCTCATTTTGTAGGGATGATTATAGATCAGGTGGAGTATTAATTTATGTTAGCTGCGACATCGATGCTATACAGCAACCAATCACAATGAATTGCGCAGACATTGCGGTTTTAAAATTTAAAATTGAAAACAAAGAGTGGACATTAATGGCTGTATACAGATCTCCTTCTGAAAATATGTTTAATTTCATTTCCGAAATAAACGGAATCTTAGAATCACTTGATACCCTTAACGTTCTCTATCTTGTAGATATTAATATTAACTTATTAAATGACAACATAAACACTGATGAATATCTAGGACTATTAGCAGAAAATGGTTTACTTAATACGATAGAAGAGCCAACCACAATTACAGAGAACTCGTCTACATGTTTTGATCATGTATTTCTTAGAACCAAAGAATTATATAACTGTAATATATTTCTGCATGACACTGGAATTACAGACCACTGCTTAGTTAAGGTGTAATTTAGATATTAAAATTGAACAAAAATTAAAAAATGATGAAATAAAAATGGTGGATTTAAAAAGATTAACGAACTTAATTGCAAATATAAAATGGGATGATATATATATATATTGACGGCTCTGTTAATGCTTCTTTTAAAAATTTAATTGATACACTAAGCCATTTAATTGATGATTCAACGAAAGTAAAGAAAAACGTTTTAAGAAAATTAAACCGTGGATGACAAATGAATTAGCAATTTTAATAAATTATCGTAACACTCTGTATAAGGAAACGAAGAAAAATCGTACAGATATGTCGCTTAAACTGTCATTTTCCCGATACAGAAATTTTGTTACTAGTGCCATAAGGGAAACAAAAACACAATACTAATAAATTTTCCAAAGCAGGTAAAAATCAGGAAAAGCAGTGGAATATAATAAATGAAATATGTGGTAACTTTAAAGAGAAAGAAAATTATCCCCGTACAATTAAAAGTAAAAACGAGTTAATTAAATATGATGAAGACCCTTGTAAATTTGCAAATTTGTTCAATGATTATTTTGCCGGAATTGCAAGGAATTTGAACAAAGATTTAGTTCAAACAAATGCTGATTGGGAAGAGACGGAAAATCATCAACTGCGATAAGTTCTTTCTTCCTAACGCCAATAATAGCTAAAGATATTAGGACTCAAATTTTACTTCTACCAAAAAATAAATCTCCAGGATTTGATGGCTTAACCGCAGAAATAATTCATCTGTTGAAAGAAAAATTTATCGAAATACTTGTAAATCTATTTAATCTGTCCATTGAGCAAGGAATTTTCCCTGATGTTTTGAAAAAAGCTACTATTGTTCCTATTTTTAAAGACGGTGACCCAAAGGAATTAGGGAATTATAGACCTATTGCATTACTCTCAGTAATATCTAAAATTTTTGAAAAAATAATGAAAAATAAATTATATGAATATCTGGAAAAAAAATGTTTTCTCAGTAGCAATCAGTTTGGGTTTAGAGAAAAAATGGGTACGGATGATGCATTATTGCAGGTAACAAATACGATTTACACAGCTATGAATAACAGTGATCATGAATTAACGATCTTTCTGGACATTAAAAAAGCATTCGATGCGGTAAATCATCAAAAATGAATACAAAAATTACAAGCTGCTGGAGTTAGAGGAGTGGCATTGAATTGTTTTCGCAGTTATTTAGCTAACAGAAGGCAAAGAGTAAAAATTAAAAGATACATACAGTGCTTGGACTAAAGTTGAATACGGAGTGCCCCAGGGATCTGTTCTGGGTCCCTTATTATTTATTATTTACATTAATGCTAGATTCCATTAACCTAAGAGGTAAATTAACTATTTTTGCTGACGACACTTGCCTGACATATACTGGTTCTGACTCTTCGATTATTTTTAAACAAGCAAATAGTGATCTAGAATTAATTAGAAACTGGACCACGAGTAATTCTTTAACAATTAACAATGACAAAGACAAATGCAGTTTATTTCTACTTAAAGAAAAATAGTTCTGTTACAGATATTTTGCACCGCAATAAATTGAAATATCATGATACGAATTGTTCATCGAAAAGTCACTGTAATTGTCCTCAAATTCCTTTTGTGCCGTCAGTGAAATATTTAGGTATTTGGATTGATGCAGGCCTAACTTGGAAAGTGCATGTAACATGGGTAAAAAGAAAGGTCATCCGTAACCTGGCCCGCTTATATCTTGTAATTCAGCTAACATATGGTATAAAATCTTGGGGACGCATGTATTTCAATAATTTTAAACAACTGCTGCAAAAAAGATTTATTCGCTTATTAACTAAAAGCCCAAAAACGCAACCTTCATTACCTTTTTTCGAGAAGCAGGAATTTTGCCTTTACCCTACGATTATTTTTTCGAAATAATTAAATACTTTTACTTTAGAAATGATAGCATTAAAACAGACACGAATAATTACCAATTACAACGAGATAAAAACATAAATTACGAAATTCCTGCATTACATAAGGAAATTTTTAGGCACTATTATTTGTATTTAGCACCGAAATTTCTTTCCTCTCTCCCAGTCAGCATGAAAAATATCACGAATTATCACATTTTTTTCTAAAGTTCTCAAGAAATACATTTTGAAACTGGATGATGTGGAAACTTTTTTGCATTAATCTACTATGACTGTTAATGTAACATGGATATTGAATGTTTCTGACTTTCTGACTTTCACACTTCTGGATTACTAGAAATTTTTTGTTTTGAGTTGTTTTCGTTTTTTTTTTTGTGTTATTATTCAATCTGACGACTGATGTTTTCAATTGAAATTGTTTCTATATTGAGATCTCACGAACGAGCGAGCCTGCTCTTGTGAGACCTCAAAAGTTTTTGTATACTGTAAAACATTATCTGAAATAAAAATTATCTATCTATCTAAAAATATTGTTTTAGTATTTAAATGGTTGCGGAAGCTGGAATGGTTAACAATAATCTTCAGTAATTCTTATTTTCAAAACAAGAAATTCAGCTACAGATTGTTGCACATTAAATTCCCCGCCCTGCCCACGGTCGGTAGGGGACACCGATGGGCTTGGAAAAGCCGCCGTCCGTCGGATGGGACGTTAAGCCGTAGCCCCGTGTGCGGGAGAGCCATACCCTGTGCACGTTAAAGAACACGCTGGATGGCCTTGACGGGAGGCTACCATCTGTCTCCCAACAGCTGTTCCAGTGGGTCCGCTCCCCCAACCTTCTCTGAGCTTTCAGGGTCCATGTGACCTGGCCATTTAGCCCACAGTGTGCAAAAAAGTGTCGCTCAGAGGTAAAACAACCCAACCCAAAGTCCTAATAAGGCTATTCGCCGTCCCATGGCCGATTGGTTAGCGCGCTTGGCTACTGGCTACTTACCTGGGTTCGAGCCCCTGGTAAGGCATCGCTATTTGTACGGGTAAGTCCCGGATAAGGGGTTTGTAGCGGGTAAGGCATCGCTGTTTGTACGGGTAAGTCCCGGATAAGGGGTTTGTAGCGGGTAAGTCAAACGTATTGAACTCTAGCGATATGACTATCACGTTCAATCTTTTTAAATGCCACTAACCATACGATAGGAACCTTTTTTTTTTCTAGAACTCAGATTAAAGTCGAACACTGCAGATAAGGACAATTGATCTCTATGTTGCGATCTTGTGCAACCACGGCAATTCTCGGTTCCGCCTGACAGCACTACCTGGTTTAAGAAAAGCCATGACTATCTAGAGCCGGGGGTAAGGAATACGCCCTATAGGCGCACCTCAACCCCGGCCTCACATGGCAGCAGTCCTATAGAAGGAAAGCTGACCACCGGAAGAAACCTAACTTTAATCTATTCCCCGGTTTGCAAATGTGCAAGGATATAAAGATCCAAGCTCGATCGGCACCCGGGGTGGAGACTCTTAGTAAGACCCAGATATTTTGGACAGCTCGTGCCTACTAGGCCGAGGGAAACCTTTCGGCAGAGCCGTCGAACTGACCACCCAAGGTCCCTGAAAGGTGAGGTCTCCGACGCCGTCACCACCCGACCGGCAATCAAGCCGGCCAGCAGCGTCTTCAACCTCGGTTGGCCTTGGCCATGTCCAACCGGCGCCCAACCCGGTCGGCACAGCCTTCAGCCGGGTTGCTGGGCCCTAGGCCCCCCCACCACGACAAGGTGGTCCCCTGTTGGGGGGGGGGGGCAGATAAGGACAATGAAAATAGTAACGACCAAAGTCAAGTGTGTCAGTGAAAGAATTGATAGGTAAGGGCATTATTGCTAGGGGAAAAATCTTCGGTGCCCCATTTCCCTTGGTACCTTAGCAGGTGCTCATATTATTTAAGGGTTAGTCCAGCCAGTGGTTGTAAACCATTAAATTCCGTGTGATGGCGAAGATTGGAAAATAATTAACTAGATTTACCTGATGTTTTTCGAGTGGCCGAGTGCTTGGTTACACTTGAAGGGGATAAGGAATACAGCCCGTGTCGATATTGGCGTACCAAGGTTTCTTTTTATCTCACTCAACTAGGTTTATTATACTCCTATTGTTTCGCGGTAAGCAATGTGTAGGTAACTGCCATTCCACGAACTCTGTTCACTTCATCATGGTATTCACAAGGTAACTGCAATGACCGAAACGAGACGGCGCTTCCCGACAGTTTATTTACTATCACTTAAATTTGGATTCCAATAATAAGGTAATGACGTCGACACTGAGGTTTTGAAATGCAATGTTTTCTCAGTCGCAGGAAGTGAGGCTGCAACAGTATTTCCTATTCGCAACAGAGGTTTACTCACCTGTCTTTATTTTATCTATTTACGTATAAACTTTGTCGAATAGATTCAAACTCATTACTTTTAACTGTAGGATCTCTTGCAAACGTCTTTCTTAATAACGGTGATTAATACTTTTTCATGAAGTTAAATATTACACTGCAGAATTTAAATTTCCTATGTAATTATTTACTTTTAATGACGGGGTAAAAAAAACGTAAAAATGCTACGACACTGATTCCTAGTTCATCCCTACATATTGGCCTGCAGATCAAAATATCGCGGTTCGATGGAACTAAATTTCATTACGTTTTACGATGAGAACGGCATGAACATGTAAAGAAAAATTAAACCTCAGAGTGGCAACAAGTTTTATGTTTTATCGATAAAACGATAATTATTTCCGGTGTTCCATTTGCATTTTCCTCAACGTAATTCTGACGGCCACCGAATTACAAAAAATAATATGAATCGCTTTGAATATTCGTCGGTCAAATTACACCTTGGAAGTTTTCCAACCGTTCGGAGCAGCACGTAATATTTCAAACCGTTCTCGAGTTACAATCCTACCCCTCTCCTCTGTTAGTATGCGACACCGATGGCCTTGGAAAACCCATCCTACGACGTTTAGTTATGCCACCGTGCGAAAGAACATTCAGGTTGAAGCACGCGCTATGATCGAGTTACTGGACTATCCCATCTGTCCAATTTTTGTTATCGAAATATGGTCTTAACTATCGGGAGTCGTCGTGATTTATCAGTTTAGCTCGAGGTGTGACAAGAAATGGCGTCTCTGTTGTTGAAATAACCATGGAAACGAAAATGAAAATTACTCTTTGGAAGTAAATAAGTCTAGTCTCTTCGTAGGGATCGCAGAAGTAAGGTAAATAGAAATATTTTTATTGTGTTTATTACTTTTGTGTGTAACGTTTAATTGCACGCTATTATGTTGAAAAAGAAATGGGAAATATAAATATCCAACAACCGTTAAAAAAATTGAAACCTAATCAGTTGGTTTGGGTTGTTTTACCTCTGAGCGGCACTTTTTTGCACACCATGGGCTAAATGGCCAGGTCACATGGATCCCGAAGGCTCAGAGAAGGTTGGCGGAGGGGACCCACTAGAACAGCTGTTGGGAGATAGATGGTAGCCTTCCGTCAAGGCCATTAAGCGTGTCCTTTAACGTGCACAGAGTATGGCTGTCCCGCACACGGGGCCACGGCTTAACATCCTATCCGACGGACGGCGGCCTTTCCAAATCCATCGGTGCCCCCACTGACCGTGGGCAGGGCGGAGAATTTTGCGGAGATAAATCTCAACGCTGACCCAGCTAGGACTCGAAACTGGGACCTACAGATTACGAGCCTGGCGCGCTACCGACTGAGCCACCTCCGCCCCATAAAACTAATCAGTATTTAAAAAAGTGTAATTTCTTTTTAAATACTGTCGTTAACGAAATTTTTTGGCACCATTCCAGTTCTTTCCTACTTTAAGAATTGTTCTGTTATTGATAATGTGTGTTACTTTATAAGGCAGGTAAGAAACAATTAGCATGTCAACGGCCATAGCAAGTTGAACACACCGGTTCTCGTCTGATCCTCGAGGTTAAACTTTGGGCACGGTCAGTACTTGGGAGGGTGACTACATGGAAACACCGCGTGCAGTTGGCAGTTTTTTTTACTACGCGCTGTAACTCCTAAAATATTGGTCTAGGTCATTCTACGTTGGTTGCCGGGTTCGATTCCACTTTTAGTAAAAAAATAAATAAAGGAGAATTAAAGTTTTTAGGTTGTTTCGAGAATGGACTCCCTGCAGTCGGAACGTAAAAATAAAAGATTATATTTCTCGGGGTTGCAGATATTGTTATCCTTTCGCCCACTGTTTCAGAAAGTAGAAAGACATAATTATTTTTTTAATATTCAATAGATACACGTGAAATAGTTAAAGTTGTATTGAAATATACTTATAAAAAAAATGTTCATTTCCTTCTGCCCCTACATTACCGTTTCTGTTATTATTATATGTAAATGTTCCTTACTAACGACTGATTTAAACATCACATTTACCGAATATAGTAAGATTAGCGTTCAAAGTGAGAATATAAGGAAAGAATAATGCCACTGGAAATGCTGGAATGAGACATTTAAAAGTTAACAATGAAAATATCGAACAAAATCTATATATGTAAGGTACTAATTTTAGACGCTAATCAGAGTATACTGGCAATACTCGACACGTTCGAAATGCCAATTCAAGTTTTTCCACCTGTGAATGGCATCCAGCGTCTTTTCAATATAGGGTATGGATGTCTGACGTACACGGAATCTCATACGAGCTTCCATTTCAACCTAAATTCGCAATTATTTGCTTTCCGAATATGTGGTATTTAGTATTTTTTTTCTATTTTGAGGGGGAAAGTAAACGAAGTGGGTTACTTTTATGGAGAGCAGCATTACCTACTTAACAAGTTTTCACGTGACATGGAACCTGTTGCATTCGGCCCTCAAATCATGTTACTAAGATTTGACAGAAGCTGGGCATCATGTAGAGAAAAAAATAAATAAACTTTTATTTGGGGGCTGGAACAGCTGTTGGGAGGGATGGAAGCTTGCCGTCAAGACCATCTAGCGTGTTCTTTAACGTGTATAGGGTATGGCTGTCCTGCACACGGGCCAAAGGCTTAACGTCCCATCTTGACGGACGGCGGCTTTTCCAAGCCCATCGGTGTCCTCTACTGACAGTGGGAAGGGTGGGGAATTTTGCCGAGATAAATCTGAACCAGCAGGGTCTCAAACCTGGGAACTAAAGATTACGAGCCTGGCGCGCTACCGACTGAGCCACCCCCGTCGCTGTGTTTTGAGTTTCTATTTGTAATGCTATGAAACAGATATCATCTCCGCGATGAATTAATTTCTCGAATTGGATGTCTGCACGGTGTCAGATTGTTAATAAAACCAGTAAAGTTTGATAATTAAATTAATCAATCCCAGTTATTTAAGCTGAAACGTTATAGTGGAATGGTATGTAATTTCCGGCTTTGATATTAAATTGCATTCGCATATTTTAAATATTAATGTTTCTGAAATATTATAATATTACTATTAATCATTGCTAACTGTAGTTCGATTCATGTGTAGGTAAAATTAATTTACGTGGTCTATGAATTTTATTCTAAATATAAGTAATCAAATATATTATGGAAAAGAAGAAATGAATTGAGAGTAAAATTTGACTCTAAAGTTAAAGCGAATATATTGTTGCTATCGTAACTAAGGGCAACACGTGTCAAGTTATCTACCTGCACGTGCCATTGTAAAGTATTTGACCAATCGTAGAAGAGGAACACCAAAAGCCGTTGGGAATGGCGGTAACAAGCAAATATTTCATTAGAAAAAAAAATTAACGCCACCTACAGGAATTTCATTTAGCAGTAATCGTCGTACGTATGAATTGAATGAAGTACATAAGTTATATTTATGCATTCATGTTTCAAAACTTTAATCAACACTATTTGAATATTAGCATATATAGTAGGTTGGAATATAAATTTAGGACACTTTTTTGGGTGAGGGGAAATGTGATTTTTTTTTTGTTAGAGTTCAACTTATTTGAAGTATTAGTAAGAAGAATTAAAATACTATATGATCACAGTTTGAATACGAAGAATTTTCCGGTGTTGCAAAGGTCATTGCTGACTCGGCGCGCGTTCTCAGCCCTTGACAAACGATAGAGATATTTCGCCAGAATTTGACATTCTGTAATTCCCGACACACTTCACGAAAAGTTCCCAAATTTCGTTTGCGGGTTCTCCCTGCCTGACCCCATTTTTGGTTAAAAAATCAGTTCCCTAGCTGCAATAGAACGACTAAATAATGATTTTAGAAATGGGGGAATCTGGCAACGGCATCATTTTTGCGGCCGAAGGTTTAAATGCTAATTTAACTCTTCACACTTGGGGATCAGAAAATGGCAAAGTAAATTTCACACCGATTCTCGTTTCCCGTAGGAAGAGCATGGTAAATATTTTTGTTCCTAGCAAGCTCCCCTCTTGGACTTTTGACCTGAAATTTCGCACTGCAAACTGGACCGTAACCTGAAACATTCTGTGAAAATTTCGAGCGTGTACATTGATTTCCCGATGAGTTATGACTGCCAGAGACAGGCAGTAAATGACACTCCGCAACTCGCTAAGTTATGTCGGTGTATTCCGTATCATCTCACTCGGATAAAATTTACGAAAAATAATTGGTTTTAAAACACAGAAAATACCCTTGATAATTAACAGATATTTGAAAATCTATTTTATTTACTACTTCAACTGATGCAGTATTTAATTAGTTACGCAAGTTCAGATGTTTAACAGGTGCGATATCTGTATATTTAGTCTGAAACCCTAACAGAAACAAGTGTGTAGGAAGGCAGAATGGAATAATCTACATTTCTTTCGTCAGAGCGATAAATATGTTTCGGTTTCCATTACTATTTAAATACGGAACTCATAAAGAATCCTCAGCGTTGAGATTTATCTCCGCCAAACTCCCCGCCCTTCCCACGGTCAGTAGTGGACACCGATAGGCTTGGAATACAATATTGACAATATAAAAATATCCATAACAGCAGCATAATTTTAACGAATTTCTGTTTTACAGACTACACAGGGATTTACTGCTTAGTCGAGGAGTCATTTCACACCCTAAACATTTAACCTCTAACGATTATTTATTTCCCAATCCAAAGAGGCTTAACATGTTAGGGAAAAGAGTGAAAATATCTTCATAAATATAATAAAGAAATAAAAAAACACCCCCTCAAGCAGCTGCTTGCAACAGCGATCTGACAGGAGCCTGTCAGTATCTCCGCCATAGACGAAGGTCTGTGAGGGTGGTGACCCCTTTGATCACTTTAATACGCCATAGAGAAGATATGCATTTGGTTGGGTTGTTTTATATCTGACCGGTAGTAATTTGCACACAAGGGGCTAAATGGCCACGTCATAAAGGACAGGAGGGATCAGTTTAGGTTGCGGGAATGTGACCGAACGGAACAGCTGTTATGAGACAGATGGTAACCTCCCATCCAACGTTTTATTCAACCTGCACAGGGTATTATACATACAAAATTTCTACACTATTTTCTTGTGGTTTTCATCAGTTTTTATTCTAACAATATTAAGATTTTACGACATTTTGGTATTTTTTGTCTTCTAATATTGGCTTTGGTAATTTTACGCTTATGACGTCATATCTTTGAACTTTATATATATATATAATAGAGCAGTGGTCCTCAAAACCTTTTATGCCTCACGTACCTCCTGGAAATGTGTATGTTACTGGCATACCCCAGAAAACTATAGTTATACTATAAAAATGTGAATAAAATAAAACATATATATATATACACATTCTTTATTGTAAAATTTGAATCAAAATATCATTACCAGATTTATTCCGGATATCGGAGCAATCTTCCGATGTCTGTCGTTTTCAAAAAGTTCGGTTTATACGAAAGTTGTTAAAGCTAAAACTAAATCGTGACGGAAATGAAAATTACGAAACAAAAGGCGTATCCGGTTTGACGATTCGAAAAGCATTGTTGTGTCATCGATTCTTTAGCATAGAAGCTGTTTTATTCGATTTTCTTTCATCGTGAAAAGTTAATTATTTTTTTAAAAGTGACATCGTACGATGAGAAGGAACTGTTTTCGATGCATTTTAACAGTTACTAGTGAATATAGAACTTAGGATTTCAACTGAAATAGATTTCACTGGTTATTTACATATCGTTATTTGTGTTACTAAGAGCTTTCCGGGAGTTTCCGAAACGACACATAGCAGTCATTTCTGCAGAAAAGTTTAGTCGAAATAGGATTTCCTCAATTACGAATAGTTATGGAATACAACGGACTCCTTTATCACGGCATCATACTGTTGCAAGTAACGTTCACTTCAGTGAACTCATTACGACGGATGCAAATATGCCTTTACAGAAATCATCGGTGTTCGCCTTTCTAACCGATATAACGATGGGGTGATTAACGTAAATTAATCAAAACTTTGAGTCTAGTGGGAATCGACCCTGGGAATTGCATATTCCTTTCCTGTAGCAATACCTAACGTTCCACCCCTTCACTTTAATGAAAACACTCCTGATACTATGTCATTTGATGGCATTCGTAATAGCAAGGCGGAAGACCGCTTAATACGAAAGCAGATATCGTTACTTCGCGATGACGAATAATATATATTGGGGCGGGGTCTGTTTGTAGTTCCCAGGTTCGAGTCCCAGCTGGGTCAGCGGTGAGATTTATCTCCGCAAAATTCCCCGCCCTGACCACGGTCAGTAGGGGACACCGATGGGCTTGGAAAGGCCGCCGTCCGTCGGATGGGACGTTAAGCCTTGGCCCCGTGTGTGGGAGAGCCATACCCTGTGCACGTTAAAGAACACATTGGATGGCCTTGACGGGAGGCTACCATCTGTCTCCCAACAACTGTTCCAGTGGGTCCCCTCCCCCAACCTTCTCTGAGCCTTCGGGGTCCATGTGACCTGGCCATTTAGCCCATGGTGTGCAAAAAAGCGCAGCTCAGAGGTAAAACAACCCAACGTATAATAATACGTAACTGCAGATCTCAACGCTCTCACAGGTGCTACTGTAACCAGAAAAAAACTGCACACGAAGAGAAATCATAACAGTTATTACTTCCTTAACGGAAAGAAACTCTGCGGAGGCGTGGTGGCTCAGTTGGTAGCGCGCCAGGCTCTTAATCTGCAGTTCTCAGTTTCGAGTTCATCTTCGCAAAATTGTTCGCCCTTCTAACGGTCAGCAGAGGACACCGATAAGCTTGGAAATGCCGCCGTCCGTCGGATGGGATCTTAAGCCGTGTCCCCGTGTGCGGGAAAGCCATACCCTGTGCACGTTAAAGAACTCGTTGCATGGCTTGGACGTGAGGCTACCATATGTCTCCCGACAGCTGTTCCAGTGAGGCTCCTCCCCCAACCTTCTCTGAGCCTTCGGGGTCCTCGTGACCTGACCGTTTAGTCCATTGTCTACAAATAAAATGCTGATCACATGTAAAACAATCAATTCTGAGCTCTATATGATACCAAATGCGTATTATTGTATGAAATTCCAATCAGTTATTATTCGAAATTATTCTCTTAACATTTAAAAGCTTCCACCTAACAAAGATTATACTAAGCACGGACTTTACAATTTGTTTCCTTTCTCCTCAGTGTTGTTTCTATTGCTATGTGCATGTAAAGACTTTAAGGAGACCTAAAAAATTGTGCTGATAATTTTAGATATTAACTATTATGGAAATACTACGGAAATTTTTCTGCGTAACAACTTTTTTTTTTTTTTTTTCAAATTAAAAGCTACCGGTTTGATTTTCAAGAAAATAGATATATAAACAATTTTAATTTAAAAAATTTTAAAATTTCAATGAGCCTGTAATATATTATGCTAAATCATCTGGCAACACAACGAAGCAGTGCAGCTGACGTCATCTCGGTGTTTTTGCTACTTTATTATTAACCCGTATTCACAGGCAGCACTAATATTACGAGTTGACTTATTTCTGAAGCCGCCACTCTATTTTAACTTACACTTTTATACGAGATAAGTAACATTTATATAATTAAAAATGTGTTTAAATTAATAAAAATCAAATGAACGCTTAAAGATTTTGATATCTATTTTTTCATATGCACTGTATTTTTTTTAAAGGTTTATTTTTTTACACGGTTTTCTCTGGAACCTATCTACCGTGTCCGATTTCGAAGCAGAATTGGGTGCATTGAATTAGATTATTCCTATTGTTTATTAAGAAGGATTTATTTTTTTTTAAGTTGAGTGATTAACGCCCTTGGCTACTGATCTAAGAGACCTGGGTTCGAGTCCCGGGTAAGGCATGGTTGTTTTGTGTCGTTTTTCTGCTGAGGGCGTGCCAACCTCTCAGACCTTCTACTATGGCATATAAACTGACAGGCTCCTGCCAGACCTCTGTGATAAGCAGCTGCTTGAGGGGGTATTTATTTATTTATTTTTAAAAGTTGAGAAACATCCTGAAACAAATTTAAGAGAATATAATAGCAGAAATTTGATTCAATGAATTAAATTAATTAATCTTATTCGTGACGGAAATGCAATTTACCAAACAAAAGGGGTATTCGGTTTAACGATTCGAAAAGCATTGTTGTGTGATCGATTATTTAGCATACGGTCTGTTTTCTTCCTTTCTCTTTAATCGTGAAACTAAAAATGTAACATTTACTAGTGAATATAAAACTTAGGTTTTCAACTGAAATAGATTTAATTGGTTATTTAGATATGGTTATTTGTGCTATTAAGAACTTTCCGGGAGTCTTCGAAACGACACTTCGGAGTCATTTCTGCAAATAAGTTTAGTCTGTAGTCATTCTGCAGATAAGTCATCTGTCTCTCAACAGTTGTTCCAGTGAGTGAAGGAGGGGCCTCCCCCAACCTTCTCTGAGCCTTCGGGGTCCTCGTGACCTGGCCGTTTAGCCCATTGTCTTCAAAAAAAAAAAATGCCGATCACAGGTAAAACAACCAACTGTGAGCGCAATATGATATCATATGCATTATATTCTATGCAATTCCAGTCAGATATTCAAATTGATTCTGTTTACCAGCTTACAAAGATGTTTGTTCGTATGCATCACAGCGCATTTCTGCTATTATATTCTCTATAATTTGTTTCAGTATGTTTCTCAACTTTTAATAATAAATAAACAAATACCCCCTCAAGCAGCTGCTTACCACAGAGGTATGACAGGAGCCTGTCAGTTTATATGCCATAGTAGAAGGTATGAAAGGATGGTACGCCCTCAGCAGAAAAACGACACAAAACAGCCATGCCGTACCCGTGACTCGAACCCAAATCTCTTAGATCAGTAGCCAAGCGCGCTAACCACTCAACTTTAAAAAAATAAATCCTTCTTAATAAACAATACGAATTATCTAATTCAATGCACCCGATTCTGTTTCGAAATCTGACACGGTAAATAGGTTCCAGAAAAAACCGTGTAAAAAAAATAAACCTTTAAAAAAAATACAGTGCATATGGAAAAATAGATATGAAAATCTTTAAGCATTCATTTGATTTTTATTAATTTAAACACATTTTTAATTA
The DNA here is from genome assembly GCA_038380435.1 of Ryuthela nishihirai. Classification (NCBI taxonomy): domain Eukaryota; kingdom Metazoa; phylum Arthropoda; class Arachnida; order Araneae; family Heptathelidae; genus Ryuthela; species Ryuthela nishihirai. Next base: position 1,028,291 of record JAWZYU010000029.1, on the reverse strand, counting down.
TATAAATGTTACTTATCTCGTATAAAAGTGTAAGTTAAAATAGAGTGGCCGCATGAGAAATAAGTCAACTCGCTAAAATTAGTGCTACCTGTGAATAAAATAAAATAAATAAATACCCCCTCAAGCAGCTGCTTGCTACAGAGGTCTGACAGGAGCCTGTCAGTTTATTATGCCACAGTAGAAGGTCTGAGAGGATGGCAGGCCCTCAGCAGAAAAACGACATAAACAGCCATGCCTTACCCGGTGCTCGAACCCAGGTCCCTTAGATCAGTAGCCAAGCGCGCTAACCACTCAGCCATGGGACGGCTGCCTGTGAATACGGGTTAATAATAAAGCAGCAAAAACACCGAGATGACGTCAGCTGTACTGCTTCGTTCTGTTGCCAGATGATTTTACATAATATATTAGAGGCTCGTTGAAATTTTTAAAATACGTATGTAAAAATTAAAATTCTTTATATATTTATTTTCTTTAAAATCAAACCGGTAGGTTTTAATTTGAAAAAAACAGTTGTTACGCAGAAATATTTCCGTAGTATTTCCATAATAGTTAATATCAAAAATTATCAGCACAATTTTTTAGGTCTCCTTAAAGTCTTTACATGCACATAGCAATAGGAACAACACAGAGGAGAAAGGAAACAAATTGTAAAGTCCCTGCCTAGCATAATACATATTCACGTCTAAGAGGAAAATTTAAATAGAATAATATATGCAATACAGCTAACGGTTTAAAGTCACGAAACTATTCTTTACATTAGCCTAACAGTAAACTACAAAGAACCTTCATTTAATTCTTCAAGTTATAAATTTGATATACCTCAAGAACTCCTATAAATACTCATTTTGTGCATTAAAATCCCCAAAATAAAAACTACACTAACAGTTTAGTACAGAACAAGTCTTCTGCATTTTATTTTGCATTTGATCGAAAAACTGTACGAAACCATTCGGAAAAAGTGGCAACATTGAGTTCCGGGAATTCCCCTCATTTTTATCTTCAATATACGTAGTCTTGGTCTCTCATGTCGTGTTTAAAGTTATAGAGATAATTAAACTAACACTTGCATATAAACTGACAGGTTCCTATCAAATCTCTGTGGCAAGCAGCTGCTTGAGGGGGTATGATTTTTTTACATCTGGAACCAATTCTATTTTCATATTCTATTTTTTCGTATGCACTGTGTTTTGTTTTAGAATTTTTTTTTACACGGTTTTTTCGGGAACCTATTTACCGTCTAAAAAGTTTAAACAGAATTAGGTGTATTTATTTGGATCATTCCTTTTCTGTAGTATAAATGAATTATTTTACACTTGAGAAACATCCTGAAACAATTTTTAGATAATCTAATAGGTTGGGTTGTTTTACCTCTGAGCGGCACTTTTTTGCACACCATGGGCTAAATGGCCAGGTGACATGGACCCCGAAAGCTCAGAGAAGGTTGGGGGAGGGGACGCACTGGAACAGCTGTTGGGAGACAGATGGTAGCCTCCCGTCAAGGCCATCCAGCGTGTTCTTTAACGTGCACAGGGTATGGCTCTCCCGCACACGGGGCCACGGCTTAACGTCCCATCCGACGGACAGTGGCCTTTCCAAGCCCATCGGTGTCCCCTACTGACCGTGGGCAGGGCGGGGAATTTTGCGGAGATAAATCTCAATGCTGACCCAGCTGGGACTCCAGCCTGAAATTTGAAAAAACATGAAATCTCGTTAAGTAGGTAATGTTGCTGTCCATAAAACTAACAACCTTCGTTTTCTTTCCCCTCCAAATAAAAGAAATTTACTAATTACTACATGTTCGGACAGCAAAGAATTACGAATTTCCTTTGAAATGGAAGCTCGTATGAGGATCCTGTGTGGGAGACATCCATACCCTGTACATGTTAAACACGCTGTATGCCGTTGATTGGGCTCAGTAGGTAGCGCACCACGCTCGTAATCTGCAGTTCCGAGGTTCGAGTCCCAGCTAGGTCAGCGTTGATACCTATCTGCGGAAAACTCTCCGCCCTGATCATGGGCAGAAGGGGAGACCGATAGACTTGGAAAAGCCGCCGTCCGTCAGATGGGACGTTAAGCCGTGGCTCCGTGTGTGGGAGAGCCATACCCTGTGACGTTAAAGACACTGGATGGTCTTGACGGGAGGCTACCATCTGTCTCCCAACAGCTGTTTCAGTGGGTCCCCTTCCCTAACCTTCGAGGTCCTTGACACCTGGCCATTTAGCCCCTGGTGTGAAAAATAGTGCCGCTCACAGGTAAAACAACCGAACAGTTAAAACAACCGCTCACAGGTAAAACAACCGCGCCCAAAAGCTGCTTAGTTGTTCCCAGGGGTCACCCTCCCAAGCACTGACCGCGCCCAAAGTTGCTTAACTTCGGGGATCAGACGAGAACCAGTGCTTTCAGCTTGGTATGACCGTTGACATACCAATTCTTTCTTACCTGCCTTATAAAGGTTACTCGCATTATATGCAGGTTTTGTAACCAAGGCAAATTCTCCTTTATTTATTTACTAAAAATGGAATGGAACCCGGCGACCGACGTAGAATGACTTTGGCTAATATTCTAGGAGTACAGCGCTTGGAAAAAAAAAACAATATTGTCAACTGCACGCGGTGTTCCCAGGTGATCAACCTCCCAAGTACTGACCGCGCCCAAAGTTGCTTAACTTCGGGGATCAGACGAGAACCAATGCTTTCAGCTTGGTATGACCGTTGACATACCAATTCTTTCTTACCTGCCTTATAAAGTTACTCGCATTTTCAATAACGGAACAATTCTTAAAGCAAGGAATCAGTTATTAATATGGCGTGGAATAGTGCTAAAGGATTTCCTTCACTAGAGTATTTCATAGATTTATATAAATAAATAATAAAAAAATAAATACCCCCTCAAGCAGCTGCTTGCCACAGAGGTCTGACAGGAGGCTGTCAGTTTATATGCCATAGTAGAAGGTCTGAGAGGATGGCAGGATCTCAGCAGAAAAACAACATGCACATCCATGCCTTACCAGGGGATGGAACCCAGTTCCATTGGATCACTAGCGAAGCGCGCTACGCACTCGGTATAATTTTAAATTTTTTTAATGCTTAGTGATTGGTTTTAAAATGTTTAAATTTAAACTTTTTACTGTGGTTTAATATAGAATTCATATTAACATTTTTTTCGACATAATAGCGTACAATTAAACGTAACACAGAAAAGTAATAAATAAAATATAATTATTTGCATTTCATCACCCTACTTATGCGATCCGTCGGAAGAAAGTAGATTTATTTACTTTCACACAGCAAGTTTCTTTTTCATTTCTTTGGTTGTTTCAACGACCGAGAGGCCATTTCTTACAACACCGCGGACTAAACTGATAAATCACGACGACCCCGATAGTTCGGACCATTTGTCGATAAGGGGATCTATAGAACTGTTAGCAGGCAGATGGGAGAGTCCACTAAGTGCATACTGAAAGAAAGGGAGGTTGTAAGGCTGTAAATATTTCGCTAACAGTCGATGACTGAGATTGCGCCTAGAAACGGTGGGAAAAGATTGAAGATAGAAATTTACCGACGAATATTACAAGCGATTAAATTTCTGTTTTTTGCAACAGGCTGGCTGGCTGGCCGTTAGATTTGGGTCGGACTAAATTGAAAAATGCATTTACTGGAAAAATGTGACTTTGGTTAAATTAAAGATCATAATGAAATGTATAGGAATATCGTTTTTCAACAATATTATATTGATATTAAAAATGTTGACGAAGCTTGAACATCTTAACAATCTTCCATAAAATGCGTGAGAAACTAATTTGGAGGGTATATAACTCTTAAAATATGCATTCAGTGGAAAAATCTGACTGAAGGTAACTTAAGGATCCTAATGAAATGTATTTAAAAATCATGTTAGTATTGAAATAGATGCGAAAGCTGGAATATTTAAAAATCTTCCATGTTATGCCAGTGAGAACCAAAGTTGGAAGCTATAATTTGCACATGTATTTAATGGGAAATCTGACTGAAGGTAAATTAAACATCGTAATAAAATCTATTTAAAAATTGTTTTCTCAAAATATTGTTTTACTAATTAAATAGTTGAGGAAGCTGGAATATATAAGAATAAACTTCCATGTTATGCCAGTTTTAAGCTGTAACGTAAGTTGGAAGTTCTATAACTTCCCAAAAATATGCATTTAATGTACACACGTTACGATAAATTAAAGATCATAAGGAAAACTATTTAAATATCTACTTTCAACATTAGAAAATTTTGCTTAAACAATGATACAACTTTGAAATATTATGCGGTTGGGGGGTGATTTAACATTCTATTTGATGAACGAAGGTTTTTCCTTGATATGTTAGAAAAATAAATTTTTGTGACATAATTAAGTGTATATAACTCATGTTATTTCATATATATTGCAATAAATAGTATTTTGAACTTTCTCCTGTGGAAATTCTCTTTGAAAGTTGCGCTGAATCAGTACCTGAAAACTATATCCATCCGAAAAATGTAGGCGGGGTTTAATATTTTCTCCTTCGTTTCATATGTATTTACAAAAATGAAATCTTCGATTTTTCTTCAGTAGCACGACATATAAATAAGTTTATAAGTTTTTTGTCCTTATTACCTTTAGGGCATTGGATATAATTATACAATAAATTTCTATTTTATGAAAAAGATGCTGCATAGCTTATTCCATATGTAATTAGTTCACTAATCTTAAGTTGGGTTAAATAATTTTGTTTAGAAAGAAAAGTGAACGCAAAACCTAAAAAATTGTTTTTGATAACTAGAAAAGAATTATTGGTCTTCCATAGAAAAATAGACTGTATTTCTCAATAATTGTAGAAATAGTATGTATGCTAATTAAATGAAACAAGTTCAATCACTTTTACGTCGTGAATAAGAATCTTTTGGGACACGAAAGAATTGCGTTTTTATTGAGCAGTATTAACAGTAAATTTTCGGATATATTGCAACTGACGTGCAGCTTTCTGAGTAGGAACATGGCTACCGCCGTTCTCCGCGGCTACTCTAGGGATCTATGCTAAGAAATGGTAAGGGCGCCTTCCCGCCTTCTTACGCTAATGTATACAACACGGAAACGCGTTAGAAACACGCCTAAGAAAGAAACCGCTCTCTTGACCAGCACAGTGAAAAGCACAGATAGCTATTGCGCCGTTTAATACATGCAGAATATGTCCTTTTAGGAAACTCTAATAATGTATTTTATAAATTAGTTCAATTTCGATTAAGGATAACTATCTTATTTGATTTTTCACTCTTTGGATTGCAAGTGTTTTGATTTCTACACTTCGGATTTCAAATTTTCATTTTTTTTAATAGAAATTAGGGTGGCAACACCCGGAAAGATCACTGCTGACACGCACGTGACGTGCGTGTTTTCGCGATGTGATTTGTAATACTTATTTAACCGCTGTATTCTTCTAGAAATTTACCTTTTAATTTATAGTCACAAGTTATAGTTTTTATTCTGAGGAAGTTATACAATTTGTATGTAAATTTCTTATCACTGTGGAAAATAATAATTATTGATGACACATTGGAAATTTCGGTAGGAGAATAGATAATTTCTTCCGTGTAGCGTAAAATTTTACCTTTAGGCCTTTGTAATTACTTTAACAAGCTATTTGTGTCGCAGAATTGCCTGGTACAGCTCTCTGCTGTTGTGCTGCCCAACTGCTTCTTCGGCTTTGTCAGCCAAAGATTATTATCAGCAGCTAACTGATTCTTTACATGTTTATTAAGCTCTCTATAATGTTGTCTATTAGGATTAGCATTGATTCAGGACATTCCTGTAGTTCTTTCTTTCTAAAATAAACTCAAGTGCCTTGTCAGTCAGATAATTATGCGCCCTCTGCTTCATTTTTCGTAAAAGAGTACTGTTAGTTTCCAAAAAAGCCTATTTTAAATGGTCACATTTTTCCTCATCTTAAGTAGCATGCAAACCACGACTGTCATAATGAGTATGTAACCTATCATGATATAATTAGGTCTTTCAGAGCTTCATAATTAAAGGTAAATTTTTTAACCTCAGCACAACAATTCTTAAGTTTAAATCGCAAAACAATTTTAACAAGATAATGGTCAGAACCAATTTCAGCTTCCCAATATGACCTGGTCTTTCTAACAGAAGTAGTCCATTTGCTGTTAACTAATATATAATCTATAACGTTCTTATACAGCCCATGAAGTGAAACCCACGTGTACTTATGTATGTCGTGGTGTTTGTAATAAGCGTTATTTATTCTGAAGCCATCGAGTTTAACATTGGCATTGACGTCACCTACATCAAGGGTAATATCTCATTTCTTCACAAGTCTGTAAAACCTCTTTTCTCATCCTCATCGGCATTATCATTGGAGGCATAACAGTAGAAAAGATTGAAGTCCATAACGCTTGTCTGTAATTTTGCTGTAAACAATCTTTCATTAATGCACTCTTATCCTAGAAGAGCATCACTAGCGTGTCTGTTGAGAAGCAGACCCACGCCTTGGTGATGTTTATTGTCTTTCCTCCCCGAAAACAGATATTTAAGATATTCACGGTGAATCCAAATAACTTTTGAAAGAGGTACTAGATTGAATGAATAATTTTTAATAAATTTGGTATAGAAGGCTTCCAAAAAACTAAGTGCGGAAGAGTAAACAAACCCCTCTGTTGGGGTGCGGAAGAGTAAACAAAGCCCTCTGTTGGGAATACGCAAATGTACGCATACGTATGTAGAGGGCGCTGTGTGTACCCAACCAGTGTACAGGTCGCCCGACCACTCCCGCTGTTATCAGTGTACGAGCTGACTTACTAGTGATAAGATGAATCGTTTTACGCATCAAGAGCTAGCGGATATGCATCTCGCATATGGGGCAGCTGGCGAAAGCGGCCGCCGAGCTAGGCAAGTTTACGAAGACCGATACCCCAATAGAAGAATACCGCAGCATCAAATGTTTACACATGTGCATCGCAATCTGCGCGAACATGGTTCACTGCGCAGCAACGTGCAGCATACGGGGAGAAGATGACTGACGCGGACTGTCAACGTCGCAGAACAAGTCCTACAGTCCATCGAAGATAATCCGAATACCAGCACGCGAGCTATTGCTCAGCAGCTTGGGGTCTCTCAGTCAGTACTGTGGCGGATACTCCACGAGGAACGTGTGCCTCCTTACCATCTGCAAAGGGTGCAGTTACTGCATCCTGACGATTATCCGAAGCACGCTTCGGATAATCGTCAGGATGCATGAACCATTGCACAATGGTTCATGCAGAAAGGTGTCGTGGACCCCAGTTTTCCAGCTTCTGTCCTTTTTTTACAGATGAAGCTTCGGTGTGTTCAATACACACAATTCACATGTGTGGGCTTACGACAACCCGCATGGTACGAGAAGTCACGCTGCGCAACATCGTTTTGCCGTAAATGTGTGGGCTGGAATCATTGGTGACTGTTTGTTGGGACCTTACTTGCTACCGCCCCGATTGGACGGCCGGAAATACCTAATGTTTTTCGAGACAGTGTACCGTTAACTTTTCTTAACCGCCGAGATTTGTGGTATCAACATGACGGGGCTCCAGCCCATAGCACAATTGTTGCGCGTGATTACCTGAACCGAACATTCGGAGCCCGATGGATCGGTAGAGGTGGACCGATCGCTTGGTTTATCGCCCATGGATTTCTTTTTGTGGGGGGCCATGAAAGACCATGTGTACGAGACCCCCGTCGACAGTGAAATGGACCTCGTTTCACGAATAGTGGCCGCCGCAGGCGTTTTTGAAAATACAACGGCGCTGTGAATCCTGTGTCCGTGTGACCTGTTCTTTACCTTGTTGGAATAAAAGTCACACTCCTTACCACTTAACTGTAATGTTTCCTTGTGTTCACTTTACTTGTCCATTTTGTTCATGTAGATGACGTTTGCGGACATACTTTCCTATGTGAAATCGGTTTCCTGACGTATTCCCTACCTCCCCACGAAATTTGAACGATAAGTTTTGAATCAATACAAGTTGATGAAAATAAAGTATTACGTTCTGACATAAAATAAAACATTACGTTTACGCGTAAACATGTTTTATGCGTGGAAAATACTGATAAAATAGGTATTTTCACATAAAAATCGATTTTTTTGAAAATTCTATGCCGTAAAAATGTTTTTGAGGCATAGAATATTATTTTATATTACGCATGGATGGAAATGAACTACCAGATTGTCACTCAAACTGAAAATACAAAAGTTGTTAACACAGGAATAGCTTGTTTTAGCTCTGTTTTAGCTGTTTAAAACAGCGTTCAGACTGATATTTTGGTGAATTATTCGATATTTTCAAAATTCTATGCACCTAAAATATACTTTCCCCATAGAATCTCATTATATATTACTAATTGATGAATATAATGCATTAGGTTGTGAATCTGGCTGTAAATTCAAAAGTGATTACACACCACATAAGTTTTTTCTGTTTTATGCGCGAAAAACAGCGCAAAAATAGCTATTTTGATATATAAATCGATTTTTTTCAAATTTCTACGCTGTGAATGTATTTTTAAGACTTTGAATATCATTCTATATCACACCTTGATGGAAACAAACCATCAGATTCTCACTCTGACAGTAAATTAAACAGTTGTTAGTACAAGAATAGCTCTAAGCACTGTTTTAGGCGTTTAAAAGAGCATCGATATTTCCGAAATTCTATGCACCTAAAGTATATTTTCCTCATAGAATCTCATTATATAATAGTAGTTGATGAACATAAAGCATTAGGTTGTGAAGCTGACTGTAAATTCAAAAGTCATTACACACCACATCGTTTTTACCATTGTTTTATGCGAGGAAAATAGCACTATAATAGGTATTTTCACATATAAATCAATATTTTTGAAAATTCTATAGTGAAAATGTTTTTAAGGCATAGAATGTCAAACTCCTTGATGGAAAGAAACCATCAGATTCTCACTCTGAGAGTAAATTGAACAGTTCTTAGGACACGAATAGCATTTAGCACTGTTTTGGTGTTTGAAACCGCATTAAAACTCATATTTTGATGAATTATTCGACGTTTTCGAAATTCTATGCAGCTAAACTATATAATACTAGTTGATGAATATAGAGCATTAGGTTGTGAATCGGACTGTAAATTCAAAAGTGAATACACACCACATAGCTTTTTCGTGTTTTAAACGCGCAAAAGAGCGCTAAAATAGCTATTTTGATACGTAAATCGATATTTTTTCAAAATTCTAGGCTGTGAAAATATTTTTAAGGCTTAGAATATTATTTTATATTACGGATGGATAGAAATAAACCATCAGATCGTCACTCAAACAGTAAATTCAAATGTTGGAATAACTTTTTGCTCTGTTTTAGGCGTTTAAAACAGCATTGAAACTGATATTGGGGTGAATTATTCGATATTTTCGAAATTCTATCCACCTAAAATATAATTTACCCAATAGAATCTCATTATATAATACTAGTTGATGAATATGAAGCATTAGGTTGTAAATCTGACTGTAAATTCAAAAGTGATTACACACCAGATAGTTCTTACCTATGTTTTATGCGACGAAAAAAGCGCTAAAATGGATATTTTCACATATAAATCGATTTTTTTGAAAATTCTTTACAGTGAAAATATGTTTAAGGCATAGAATGTCACTCTATATCACGCCTTGATGGAAACAAACCATCAGATTGCCATCTGAGAGTAAATTGAACAGTAACGAATAACTTTTAACACTGTTTTAGGCGTTTAAAACAGCATTGAAACTCATATTTTGGTGAATTATTCGATATTTTTGAAATTCTATGCACCTAAATTATACTTTAGCCGTAGAATCTGATTTATACAATATGAGTTGATGAATATAAAGCATTAGGTTGTGAATCTGACTGTAAATTCAAAAGTTTGTACACACCATATAGCTTTTACCTATGCTTTATGATCGAAAAACAGCGCTAATATAGCTATCACCTAAAACGATTTTTTTTTTCAAAATTCTATACAGTGAAAATAAATTTGAGCCATAAATTATCATTCTATGTCACACTTTGATGGAAAAAAACCAGTAGATTGTCATTGAAAGTGTAAATTCAAAAGGAATAGCTTTTAGCTCTGTTTAAGGGGTGGAAAACAGCATTGAAACTGATGTTTTGGTCAAGAATTCGGTAGTTTCGAAATTCTATCCACCTGATGTATACTTAACTCCTAGAATCTCATTATATAATTACTAGATGATGAATATAAGGCATTTGGTTGTGAATCTGACTGTAATTTAAAAAGTCATTACACACCATATAGCTTTCACCTACGTTTCCTGCCTAGATAATAGCGCTAAATTAGATATTTTGTACATAAATCGATTTTTCTTTTTCAAATTTCTATGCTACGAAAATAATTTTAAGGCATAGAATTTTATATTACGCATGGATGGAAATGAACCATCAGATTTTCACTCAAACTGTAAATTCAAAAGTTGGTGGCACAGAAATAGTTTTTAGCTCTGTTTTAGCTGTTTAAAACAGCGTTCAAACTGATATTTTGGTGAATTATTCGATATTTTCGAAATTCTATGCACCTAAAATATACTTTCCCCATAGAATCTCGTTATAAAATACTAGTTGTCATCAACTAGTTTTTACATTCATATATAAAGCATTACGTTGTGAATCAGACTATTAATTCAAAAGTAATTACACACCACCTAGCTTTTACCTATGTTTTATGCTAAAATAGGTATTTTCACATATAAATCATTTTTTTTTTGAAAATTCTATACAGTGAAAATCTTTTTAAGGCATAGAATGTCATACTATATCACTCATTAATGGAAAGAAACCATCAGATTCTCACTCTGAGGATAAATTGAACAGTGGTTAGCACATGAAAAGCATTTAGCACTGTCTTAGGCGTTTAAAACAGCATTGAAACTCATATTTTGATGCATTAGTGGATATTTTCGAATTTTTCGAAAGTATACTTTAGCCATAGAATCTCCTTATATAATGCTAGTTGATGAATATAAAGCATTACGTTGTGAATCTGGCTGTAAATTCAAAAGTGATTACACACCACATAACTTTTTTTTGTTTTATGAGCGAAAACAGCGCAAAAATAGCTATTTTGATATGTAAATCGATTGTTTTCAAATTTCTACGCTGTGAAAGTATTTTTAAGACTTAGAATATCATTCTATATCACACCTTGATGGAAACAAACCATCAGATTCTCACTCTGACAGTAAACAGAATAGTTCTAAGCACTGTTTTAGGCGTTTAAAAGAGCATTGAAACTGACACTTTGATGAATAATTCGATATTTTCGAAATTCTATGCACCTAAAGTATTTTTAGCCATAGAATCTCATTATACAATACGAGTTGATGAATATGAAGCATTAAATTGTGAATCTGACTGTAAATTCAAAAGTTATTACCACCATATAGTTTTTACCTATGATTTATGCGTGGAAAACAGTGCTAAAACTGCTATTTTGATACATAAATCGTTTTTTTTTTCTAAATTCTACGCATTGAAAATATTTTTAAGGCACAGAATGTCATTTTGTATCACGCTTTAATAAAATAAATCATCAGTTTTTCACTTTGACTGTGAATTGAAAAGTTTTTGTCACACTAGTTGGGACCTGGGTTCGAGCCCCGGATAAGGTATGTGTTGTTTTTCTGCTGAGGTCTTGCCATCCTCTAAGTTCTTCTACTTTGGCATATAAACTGACAGGTTCCTCTCAGACCTCTGTGGCAAGCAGCTGCTTGAGGGGGTATTTATTTACTTATTTATTATTTACCCGTTTAAAACAGCATTGAAACTGATAATTTGCTAATAATTCGATATTTTCGAAATTCTTTGCACCGAAAATATTCTTTACCAATAGAATCTCATTATGTAATACGAATTGATGAATATAAAGCATTAGGTTGTGAATCTGACTTTTTACCTTTTTTTTTTGCGTGGGGAAACAGCGCTAAAACAGATATTTCGATGCATAATGCGAATTTTTTCAAAATTGTATGGAGCGAAAATCTTTTTTAACGCATAAGAATGTCATTTTATATTTTGACTTGATAGAAAAAAAAACTATTAGATGATCACTTCGACTGTAAATTGAAAAGTTGTTGGCACAGGAATAGCTTTTAGATCTGGTTAACGCGTTAAAAACAGGGTTGAAACTAATAATTTGGTGAATAATTCGATGTTTCCGAAATTCTTTTGACCTAAACTATACTTCAGCCATAAAATCTCATCACATAGTATGAGTTGATGAATATAAAGCATTAGGTTGTGAATCTGACTGTAAATTCAAAAGTCATTAGACACCATATAGCTGTTTCGTGGGTTGTATGTGTGGAAAACAGCGCTAAAACAGCTATTTTGATACATGAATCAATATTTTTCAAAATTCTATGCGGGGAAATGTTTTTAAGGCATAAAATGTCATTTTATATCACGCCTTGATTAAACAAAAATCCCATCAGATTGTCACTGTGTAAATTGAAAAGTGGTTAGCACAGAAATAGGTTTTAACTCTATTCTAGGCGTTTCAACTAGCATTGAAACTGATTTTTGGTGAAAAATTCGGTATTTTCGAAATTCTATGCACCAAATTATAATTTAGCCTCAGATTTTCATTTCATACTACAGTTGATAAATATAAATTATTAGGTTGTGTATCTAACTATAAATTCAAAAGTTATTACAAACCATACGGCTCTCACCTATATATGTCATGCGTGGAAAACAGCGCTAAAACAGCTAATTTGCTAAATATATCGATTTTTTTCAAAATTCTATGATGTGAAAATGTTTTTAAGGCCCGCCTAGATGGAAATAAATCATCAGATGATCACTTCGTCTGTAAATTGAAAAGTTGTTGGCAGAGGAATTGCTTTTAGCTCTGTTTTAGGCGTTAAAAACAGCATTGAAACTGATATTTTCGTGAATAATTCGATATTTTCAAAATTCTACGCAACTGAACTATACTTCAGCCACAGAATCTCATTACATAATACGAGTCGATGAATATAACGCATTAGATTGTGAATCTGACTGTAAATTCAAAAGTTATTAGACACCACATATTACATTCTATGCGTGGAAAACAGCGATAAAATAGCTATTTTTATACATAAATCGACATATTTTTCAAAATTCTATGTACAGAAAATGTTTTTAAGGCATAGAATGTCATTCTATATCACGCCTTGATGGAAACACACCATCAATTTCTCACTCTGACAGTAAATTGAAGACGTTAGCACAGGAACGGATTAATGGGTTTAACACGATATTTTCGAAATTCTTTGCGCCTAAACTATACTTTAGTCGCAAATCTCATTATATAATACGAATTGATGAATATCAAGGATTAGGTTGTGAATCTGACTGTAAATTCAAGAGTCATTAGAGGTCACATAGCTTTCACCTATGTTTTATGCGCGGAAAACAGTGCTGAAATAGCTATTTTTATACGTAAATCGATTTTTTTCAAAATTCTATGCAGTGAAAATAGTTTTAAAGCATAGAATATCATTTTATATTACGCATTTCTGGTAATAAACCATGAGATTGTCACTCAGGCTGCAAATTGAAAAGTTGTTGGCAAAGGAATAAAAAAAAAATACAGGAATAAATAAAAAAAAACGCCTAAAACTGACCTAAAACAGCTCTGTTTATAAAAGCCTAAAACAGCTTTGTTTTAGGCTTTTAAAAACAGCGTTGAAATTAATATTTTGGTGAATATTTCGGTGTTTTCGTAATTCTATGCACCTAAATTATAATTCAACCATAGAATCTCATTACATAATACGAGTCGTTGAACATAAAGCACTATATTGTCAATCTGATTGTAAATTCAAAAGGAATTTTAAAAAAAATCGATTTGAGAACAAATGGCTAAAGTATAGGTTAGGTGCATAGAATTTTGAAAATATTGAATAATTCACCAAGATATCAGTTTCAACGCATTTTTGAACACCTAAAACAGTGATAAAAACAATTCCTAGGTTGACAACTCTTCAATTTACAGTTACAGTGAAAATCTGATGGTTTGTTTCCATCAAAGCGTGATTAAATATATTTAATAAATTAAATATATAATATATAATATATATTTTCAGAGCATAGAATTTTGAAAAAAAAATTCGATTTATGTATCAAATCAGCTGTTTTTTAGCGCTGTTTTCCACGCATCATACTTAGGTAAAAGCTATAAGGAGTTTAATAACTTTTGAATTTCCAATCAGCTTCACAATATAATGCTTTATATTCAACGGCTCGTATTATGTAATGAGATTCTATAACTAAATTACAATTTAGGTGCATAGAATTACGAAATGTCGAAATATTCATCAAAATATCAGTTTAAATAATGTTTTAAACGCGTAAAAGAGAGGTAAAAATTATTCATGTGCTAACAACTTTTCAATTTGCGGTCTGAGTGACAATCTGATTGATTTATTTCCATGTAGGCGTAATATAAAATGATAATCTATGCCTTAAAAATATTTTCACTACATAGAATTTTGAAAAAAAATTCGATTTTTGTATAAAAATAGTTACTTTAGCGCTCTTTTCTGCACATATAACATAGGTAAAAGCTATGTGGTGTCGAATAACTTTTAAATTTGCAATCAGATTCACACCCTAATGCTTTATATTCATCAACTCGTATTATATAATGACATTCTATGACTAAAGTATAGTTTAGGTGAATAGAATTTCGAAAATATTGAAATATTCACAAGATTATCAGTTTCGACGCTGTTTTAAACGCCTAAAACAAAGCTAAAAGCTATTCAGTTCTACAACTTTTCAATTTACAGTCTGAAATCTGATGGTTTATTTCCATCAAAGTGTAATATAAAATGATATTCTATATGCGTTTAAAATATTTTCACTGCATATAATTTTGAAAAAAAAAATCCATTTTTGCATAAAAATAGCTATTTCAGCGTTGTTTTCCCCGCATAAAAAGTAGGAAAAAGCTATGTGATGTGTTATAACTTTTGAATTTACAGTCAGATTCACAAGCTAATGCTTTATATTCATCAACTACTATTATATAATGAGAACATATGGATAAAGTATACTTTAGTTGGATGGAATTTCGAAAATATCGAATAATTTACCAAAATTTCAGTTTCAACGCTGTTTTAAACTCTTTAACACAGAGCAAAAAGCTATTGCTGTGCTTACAACTTTTCAATTTACAGTCTGAGTGAAATATGTTGGTTTATTTCCATCGAGGCGAAAATAAAAATGATATCCTATGCCCTAAAATTATTTTCACTTCATAGAATTTTGAAAACAGTAGATTTATGTATCAAAATAGCTATTTCAGCGCTGTTTTCCGCGCAAAAAAATTCATCAACTAATATTGTATAATAAGATTCCATGGCTAAAACATAGTGTAGGTCCATAGAAATTAAAAACTATTGAATTATTCACCAAAATATCAGTTTCAACGCCGTTTTAAACGCCTGAAACAGTTCTAAAATCATCAATTTACAGTTAGAGTGAAAATCTGATGGTTTGTTTCCATCAAAGAGTTATATAGAATGACAATCTATGCCTTAAAAACATTTTCTCTGCATATAATTTTGAAAAAAATTATTTTATATATCAAAATAGCAGTTTTAGCACTGTTTTCTATGCATTAAACATAGGCAAATGCTATGTGGAGTATCATAAGTTTTGAATTTACCGTCAGATTCACAAATAATGCTTTATATTCATTAACTCATGCTATGAGATTCTATGGCTAAGGTATAATTTAGGTGCATAGAAATTCGAAAACATCGAATTATTCACTAAAATATCATTTTCGAAGCTGTTTTTGTGCTACAAATAATACTAAAAGCTATTCTTGTGCTACAAATTTTCAATTTACAGACTGAGTGACAACCAGATGGTTTATAAAATCAAGGCGTAATATGTAATAATATTACATGCCTTAAAAATATATTTATTGCATAGAATTTTGAGGAAAAAAAGCGATATGCGTATAAAAATAGCAGTTTAAAGCTATTTTCCGCGCATAAAACATAGGTAAAAGCTGTGTGGTATCTAATCACTTTTGAATTTACAGACAGACTCACAACCTAATCCTTTATATTCATTAACTCGTATTTTATTGCATTAACTCGTATTTTATTGCTAAATTATAGTTTAGGTGCATAGAATTTCGAAAATATCGAATTATTCACCTAAATATTAGTTTGAACGCTGTTGCAAACGCCTAAAACAGTGTTAAAAGCAATTCCTGCGCTAATAACTCTTCAATTTAAAGTTAGAGTGAAAATCCGATGGTTTCTTTCAATCAAAGCGTGATATAGAATGACATTCTACGCCTTAAAAACATTTTCCCGGCAGAGAGTTTTCAAAAACAAAACGATTTGTTGTGTAATAACTTTTGAATTTACAGTCTGATTCCCAACCTAATGTTTTATATATATAAACTCGTACTATGTATTGAGAATCTATGACTGAAGTATAGTTTAGTTGCATAGAATTTCGAAAATATCGAATTATTCAAGAAAATATCACTTTCAACGCTGTTTTAAACGCCTAAAACAGAATTAAAAGCTAGCATAGTGAAAATCGGATGGTTCTTTTCTATCAAAGCGTTATATGACATTCTATGCCTTAAAAATATTTTCGCTGCATAGAATTTTTAAAAATATCAATTTATATATTAAAATAGAATTTTAGCGCTGTTTTACACGCATAACACATAGATGAAAGTATTTGGTGTCTAATAATTTTTGAATTTACAGTCAAAATCACAATCAGATAGTTTATTTCCATCTAGACGTGGTATAAAATGACATTTTATTCCTTAAAATCATTTTAACTGCATAGAATTTTGAAAAAAATCCATTTATGTATCAAAATAGTAGTTTTAGCGCTGTTTTCGACACATGAAAATAGGTAAAAGGTATGTGGGGCGTAATAAGTTTCGAATTTACAGTCAGATTCACAACCTAATGCTCTATATTCATCTCTTATTTCCATCATAGGATGATATAAAATGACATTCTATGATTTAGAAAACATTTTCACTACATAGAATTTTGAAAAAAATGGATTTATTTGTCGAAATAGCTGTTTTTGCGCTGTTTTCCATGGAAACAACATCATCATCATCATCATCCTCAAGCAGCCATGGGCTACGGAGGTCCAACCAGACTGCGCAGTTCAATTCTCCAAGCATATCTGTCCTGAGCTACATCTGCTGCATCCGGTCACTGTACACCAATTCTAACAAGGTCCTGTTTGACATTGTCTGCCCACCGCATCCTAGGTCTCCCCCTCCTTCTGAGGCCTCCAGGCACACTGTTCATAACCCTATTCGCCAACCTATAATTATCCATACGGGCAACATGGCCAAACCAGCGGAGTCTCTCTCTGCACAATATGCTGCTTAAAGGAGGTTGCAGACTCCTTCGCCTAACCTCATCATATCATCCTTTGCCTAACCTCATCATTTGTTACAAAGTTAAACCACCTAATACCCAAGATACTGCGTAAGCATCTAGAATCAAAATCATCTAGTTTCCTATTATCTTGCTTACAAAGCGTCCAAGTTTCACTACCATAACTAACCCTAGAAAGAACCAAACTATTATACAGTCTAATTTTAGTCGTTAGGTGTATACGCCTATTTCTCCACAATCTCCATAGATTCTTAAAAGTCCCGGCAGCAATACCTATTCGTCTGTTAATCTCATGGCGCACATCACCAGTATCAGTTACGCAGCTCCCAAGGTAATTAAACTGTGACACCTGCTCAAGACTGCAACCATTCAGATTAACTGAATCACAACCTGCCTGACCAATTTTCATCACTTTAGTTTTCTCTCTGTTTATAACCAAACCTACTGTACTACCAGTCTCATCAACAGTTCGAATGAAAGAGTTCATCTCATCAACATCATTTGCCAAAAGGGCTAAATCATCAGCATAATCTAAATCAGAAATTTTTGTATCTCCAGCCCATTTAAGGCCAAAAGCTTTCCCTTGAAGTGAATTTCGCATAACATTGAAGTGAATTCTGCCTCATCTTCTCCTTTTTCCCTAAAAGAGTACTGCTAGTTTCCAAAAAAGCCTGTTTAAAATGGCCCCATTCTTCCTCAACTTCAGTAGTAAGCATACCATGACTGTCATAATGTGTTGTGCTGTGACCCTTGTCGAACACCAGACCTAATGCTAAACCAATTGCTACAAGACTTACCAACTCTCACACATGACTCAGTGTTATTATAGAGAGCTTTCATTATGTTAACTAACTTGTCTGGTATACCATATGATCTCACAATCAACCATAAATTATGACGATCAACAGAGTCGAAAGCCTTTTTGAAATCAACAAAGCTAGCAACCAAAGGTTTCTGAAACTTTAAACATTTCTCAAGAATCTGCCTAAGTGAAAATATCTGATCTACACATCCCCTACCATTTCTGAATCCACATTGCTCATCACGCAATTGCCTGTCAACCAGATTCTTAATTCTATTAAGCACAATCATGGAAAGAACTTTACCTGGAACGGAGAGTAGGCTGATACCCCTATAGTTATCACAAGAACTGTGATCACCTTTTTTGAAAATAGGGATAATAATAGCTCTGGTAAAATCTTTAGGAACCATGCCTTTATCATAAAAGTTATTCAAAATTTCAGTCATCCAAATGGTAACAGAAATATTCCCAGCTCTAAGCATTTCCGTAGTAATTTCATCCACCCCTGGGGATTTATGAAGTTTAAGTTTAGAAATAGCCAAACTAACTTCAGATTGAGTTATAGGGCCAACATTAAAGCCACAATGCATCTATCATCATTGCAAACAATAGGAGTAGAACTAACCACATTGTTTAGAACATCACTGAAATGCTCAGCCCACCTAGCCATGACAGAATCCTCACCTTCTATAACCTTGCCTTGTTTATCCTTCAATCCCTGTATACCTGTTCGTTTTCTACCACACAAAACTTTAACTATCTGGCACAGCTCTCTGCTGTTGTGCTGTCTAACTGCTTCCTCAGCTTTGTCAGCAAGGCCATCAAGCCAAAGATTCTTATCAGTAGCTAACGTTAAGTTCTTTGTAATGCTTTCTATTAGGACTAGTACGGTACTGATTAAGGACATTCCTGCAGTTCCTTCTTTCTGAAATAAGCTCAAGTGCCTTATCACTTAAATAATTCTGCCTCCTCTTCTCCTTTTTCCCTAAAAGAGTACTGCTAGTTTCCAAAAAAGCCTGTTTAAAAAGGCCCCATTCTTCCTCAACTTCAGTAGTAAGCATACCATGACTGTCATAATGACTAAGTAACCTATCATGGTAAGCTTTAGCTATAACTGGGTTTTTCAGAGCTTCAGTATTAAAGGTAAATTTTTTAACCCTAGCACAACACTTTTTAAGTTTAAGTTGCAAGACACTTTTAACAAGGTAATGGTCAGATCCAATTTCAGCTCCCCTATATGCCCTGGTATTTCTAACAGAACTAGCCCATTTGCTGTTAATTAATATATAATCAATCATATTATAATTCAGGTGAAACCCATGTGTATTTATGTATGTCGCGGTGTTTGCAATATGTGTTAGTTATTCTGAAACCATTTAGTTTACTTACCTGTAGGAGACGTTGCCCATTGCCATTGCAGCTAGCAATACCAAAAGGGTCTATTACTCCTCCCCAAAGGTCAGAGTCGGTACCAACTTTGGCATTGAACTCACCAAGAACAAGGGTAATATCTCCTTTCTTGACAGAATTCAAAATATCATGAAGTTGTCTGTAAAACCTATCTTTCTCATCCTCATCAGAATTCTCAGTGGGGGCATAACAGCAGATAACATTCAAGTCTTTAATTCTTGTCTGAAATTTTGCTGTAAGAAACCTTTCATTCTTCTAGGATTGCACTCATATCCTAGAAGAGCATCACTAGCATGTCTGCTGAGCAGCAGACCAACGCCTTGGTGATGCTTTCCATCCTCCCTCCATGTCAAGAGAAATTTAAAGTTATTTTTAAGTATCTCACCCTTACCTGTCCATCTGGTCTCTTGCAAGCCTAGAATATCTTGGTTATAGCGCTGGAATTCCTGCATGAGGACATCAAGAGAATAATCTCTATGTAATGTCCTCACGTTCCACGTTCCTGCCGAGAGAAAATGATTAGTAGGATTTTTAAAGAAATTAGGTTTATTGAGATTGGTAGGGCCAACAATATCAAACAGCCCCCTGATCGCAGGCATGGGGCAAAGACCTGTTCCTCCTCTGCTAAAGGCTGAAGTCACCGATGCTGGTAGTAACTTCAGGCACCACCTTTTCAAGTGGACTTTTTCAAGAACCATATGGCCTGCCTGAGACACATTCACTCCAGTTTAGGCTTGACGATGCCCAACTAGCTAAGTAAGGTTCAGGTACCTGCGATGGCCTCTGATTAGGATTATCCACCAGCTGATATAAGGTATCCCATGCCTCTGTTCACTTAGAGCTGGCAACCCAGAAGCAAACAGAAAGCACAGCGGCAGACTCTCCCTCAACCGAGGCCCACCAGTGCAGCAAGTCCAAGATCTATAATCAAACTCAAATCCATAAACAAGTCCAGTCTAGTAGGTATAAATGGTCAGCACCAGGACCCTGTGAAGTTGACCACTCCTCAGCAGGTACAGTCAGGTTCACAAGCTAATGCTTTATATTCATCAACTGGTACTATGTAATGAGATTAAATGGCTAAAGTATAGATTAGGTGCATAGAATTTCGAAAATTTCTTATTATTCTCCAAAACATCAGTTTCAATGGTGTTTTAAACCCCTGAAACAGCGCTAACAGGTATTCCTGTGCCAACAACTTTGGAATTTACAGTCAGAGTGAGAATCTTATGGTTAATTTCCATCAAGGCGTCATATAAAATGACATTGTATGCCTTAAAGACATTTTCGCTGCATAGAATTTTGAAGAAAAATCTGTTTTAGCGTTGTTTTACAAGCTTAACACATAGGTAAAAGCTATATAGTGTTTAATAACTTTTGAATTTACACTCAGATTCAAAACCTAATTCTCTACATTCATCAACTCGTACTATTTAATGAAAATCTATGGGTACAGTATAGATTAGGTGCGTAGAAATGCGAAAATATGGAATTACAGCTATTTCTCATTAACAACTTACAATTTACTGTCATAGTGAAAATCGGATGGTTCATTTCCATCTAGGCGTCATATGAAATGACATTCTATGCTTCAAAAACATTTTCGTTTCATAGAATTTTAAAAAATATTAATTCGTGTATCAAAATAGAAGTTTTAGTGCTGTTTTCCACCCACAAAACATAGGAAAAAGATATATGGTGTGTAATAATTTTTGAATTTACAGTCAGAATGACAATCTGATGTTTCATATTCATCAACTCATATTATGTAATGAGATTCTGTGGCTGAAGTATAATTCAGGTGCATAAAATTGCGAAAATATCCAAATATTCACCAAAATATCAGTTTCAACGCCGTTTTAAATGAGAGCTGAAACAGAGCTAAAAGCTATTCCTTTGCCAACAACTTTTGAATTTACACTCTGAGTGAAAATCTGATGGTTTATTTCCTTCAAGGTGTAATATAAAATGATATTCTATGCGTGTAAAATATTTTCACGGCATAGAATTTTGAGAAATATTGTTTTATGTATAAAAATAGCTATTTTAGTGCTGTTTACCGCGCATAAATCATAGGTAAAAGCTATATGATGTATAATAACTTTTGAATGTACAGTAAGATTCACAACCTAATGCTTTTTATTCATCAACTCGTATTATAAAATGAGATTCTATGGCTCAAGTATAGTTTAGGTGCATAGGATTTCGAAAATATCGAATTATTCAACAAAATATCAGTTTCAGTGCTATTTTAAACGCCTAAAACAGTGCTAAAAGCTATTTTTGTGCTAACAACTCTTCAATTTACTCTCAGAGTGAAACTCTGATTCTTTGTTTCCATCAAGGTGATATAGAATAATATTCTATGCCTGAAATTTACTTACACGGAATAGAACTTTGAAATAAAAAGATATATATATATTAAAATAGCTATTTTAGCGTTGTTTTCCGCGCATAAAACATGGGTAAAACCTAGGTACTGTGTAATAATTTTTTAATTTACAGTCAGATTCACAAGCTAATGCTTTATATTCATCAACTAGTATTATATAATGAGATTCTATGGCCCAAGTATAGATTAGTTACGTAGAAATTTAAGACTATCGAATAATTAACCAAAATATCAGTTTCAACGCTGTTATTAAGGTTTAAAACAGATCTGTTCTTCTTCAAATTACTGTCAGAGTGAGAAACCGATGCTGTGTTTCCATCAAAGTGTGATTTAGAATAACATCCTATTCGTTAAAAACATTTTTTTTTTTGCATAGAACATTGAAAAAAATCGATTTATGTATAAAAATATCTATTTTAGCGCTGTTTTCCGCGCATAAAACATAGGGAAAAATAGAGATTTTAAACTTTTGAATTTACAGTCAGATTCGCTGCCCAATGCTTTATATTCATTCACTCGTATTATATAATGAGATTCTATGGCTCAAGTACAGTTTAGTTGCATAGAAATTCGAAAATATTGAATTATTCACCAAAACATCAGTTTCAACGCTGTTTTAAACGCCTGAAACAGTTCTAAAATAATCACTTTATAGTTAGAGTGAAAATCTGATTTTTTATTTCCATTAAAGCGTGAAATAGAATGACATTCTGTGCTTTAAAAACATTTTCTCTGCATAGGATTTTGAAAAAAATCGATGTATGAAATTATTAATGCGGTTTTCCGCGCTTAAAACGTAGGAAAAGCTATGTGGAGTGTAATAACTTTTGAATTTACAGTCAGATTTACAACATAATGTTTTATATTCATCAAATAGTATTACATAATGAGTTTCTATGGCTGAAGTATAGTTCAGGTGCATAGAATTTCTTAAATATCGAAATATTCATCAGAATATGAGTTTCAATGCTGTTTTAACGCGTAAAACAGTCCTAAAAGCTATTCTAGTGCTAACAAATTGTTGAATTTACCGTCAGCGTGAAAATCTGATGGTTTGCTTCTACCGAGGCGTGATATAGAGTGACATTCTATACCTTAAAACATTTTCACTCTACAGAATTAAAAAAAAAAAATCGATTTATATGTGAAAATACCCATTTAGTGTTATTTTCATCGCATAAAACATAGGTAAGAGCTATATGGTGTGCAATGATTTTTCAATTTACAGTTAGATGGACAACGCAATGCTTCATGTTCATCAACCAATATTACATAATCAGATTCTATTGGGTGTATTATACTTTAAATCGATAGAACTTTATTCACAAAAATATCAGTTTCAACGTTGTTTTAATCGCCTAAAACAGAGCTACAAGCTATTCCTCTGCCAACAACTTTTCTATTTTACAGTCTGTGTCCATTGAGGCGTAACATAAAATGATATTATATATATATGCCTTAAAATTTTTTTCACTGCGTAGAGTATTAAAAAAAATAGATGATTGTATCAAAATAGCTGTTTTAGCGCTGTTTTCCGCGGATGAAAAACAGGAAAAAAATATCTTGTGTGTAATAACTTTTGAATTTACAGTCAGATTCGTAACCAAATGCTTTATATTCATCAACTAGTATTATATAATGGGATTTTATGGCTAAAGTATAATTTTAGTGCTTAGAATATGGAAAATATCGAATAATTCACCTAAAATATGAGTTTCAATGCTGTTTTGAACGCCTAAAACAGTGCTAAAAACTGTTCGTGCGGTAACAACTGTTCAATTATAACTGTCAGAGTGAGAATTTGATGGTTTGTATATATCAAGGCGTGATATAGAATGACATTCTATCCCTTAAAAACATTTTTGCTGTATAGATTTTTCAAACAAATCGATTTATATGTGAAAATACCTATTTTAACGTTGTTTTCCGTGCATTAACCACAGGTAAAATATGTGTTGTATGTAATAACTTTTGAATTTACAGTCAGATTCACAACCTAATGCTTTATATTCATCAACTCGTACTATGTAATGAGATTCTATGGCTAAAGTATAGCTAAGGTGCATAGAATTTCGAAACTATCGAATTATTCAACAAAATATCAGTTTCAACGCTGTTTTAAACGCCTAAAACAGTGCGAAACGCTATTCGTGTGGTAAGATCTGTTCAATCTACAGTCTGAGTGAAAATCTGATGGTTTGTTTCCATCAAGGCGTAATGTAGAATGACAATCTATGCCTTAAAAACATTTTTCAACTACATAGGATTTTCAAAAAAATTTATGCGTGAAAATACCTATTTTAGCACTATATTCCTCGCATAAAACATAGGAAAAAGCTTTGTGGTGTGTAATTTATTTTGAATTTACAGTCAGATTCACAACCTATTGCTTTATATTCATCAACTAGTATTATATAATGGGATTCTATGAGTAAAGTACAATTTTGGTGCATAGAATTTGGAAAATATCGAATAATTCACCAAAATATGAGTTTCAATGCTGTTCTGAACGCCTAAAACACTGCTAAAAACTGTTCGTGCGGTAACAACTGTTCAATTAACTGTCAGAGTGAGAATCTAATGGTTTGTATCTATCACGGCGTGATATGGAATGACATTCTATGCCTTAAAAACATTTTCGCTGTATAGATTTTTCAAACAAATCGATTTATATGTGAAAATACCTATTATATAATGAGATCCTATGGGTAAAGTATAATTTACGTCGATAGAATTTCGAAGATATCTAATTATTCACAAAAATATCAGTTTCAAGGCTGTTTTTAACGCGTGAAACACAACTAAAGGCTATTCCTGTGCTAACAACTTTTGAATTTCCAGTTTGAGTGACAAACGGATGGTTTATATCCATCAAGGCGTAATATAAAGTGTTCTATACCTTAAAAATATTTTCGCTGCATAGGATTTTTAAAAAAATCGATTTATATGTAAAAATGCCAATTTTAGCGCTATTTTCCTCGCATAAAACATAGGTAAAAGCTATATGGTGTGTAATGACTTTTGAATTTATAGTCAGATTCACAACCTAATGCTCCATATTCATCAACTAGCATTATATAATGGGATTCTATGGGTAAAGTATACTTTTGGTGCATACAATTTGGAAAATATCGAATAATTCACCAATATATCAGTATCAATTAGCTTTTAAACGCCTAAAACAGTACAAAAAGCTATTCATTATCTAACAA
Organism: Ryuthela nishihirai; assembly: GCA_038380435.1. Taxonomy (NCBI): domain Eukaryota; kingdom Metazoa; phylum Arthropoda; class Arachnida; order Araneae; family Heptathelidae; genus Ryuthela; species Ryuthela nishihirai. Next base: position 1,003,014 of record JAWZYU010000029.1, on the reverse strand, counting down.
CTTTTGAATAAACAGGTGATTGCAATCTGATGGTATATAAAATAATAATAATAATTAATAATTAATAATAGTAATATAAAATAATATTCTATGCCTAAAAAGTATTTTCACAGCATAGAATTTTGAAAAAAATAGATTTTCTTAACAAAATAACTGTTTTAACGCTGTTTTCCGTTCATTAAACACAGGTAAAAAGATGTGTGTAATAACTTTTGAATTTTCAGTCAGATTCACAATCTAATGCTTTATGTTCATCAGCTAGTATTATATAATAAGATTCTATGGCTAAAATTTTGTTTAGGTACATAGAATTTGGAAAATATTGAATAATTAACCAAAATATGAGTTTCAATGCTGTTCAAAATGTCAAAAACAGTGCTAAAAGCTATTTGTATGGTAAAAGCTATTCAGTTTACTGTGAGAGGGAGAATCTGATGATCTGATGATCTCTCTTTCCATCAAGGCCTGATAGAGAATGACAATCTATGCCTCAAAAACATTTTCACTACATAGAATTTAAAAAAATCAATTTATATGTAAAAATACCTATTTTAGTGCTATTTTCTACTCACGAAACATAGGTAAAAGCTACATGGTGTGTAATGACTTTTGAATTTACACTCATTTTCACAACTTAATGCTCCATATTCATCAACTAGTATTATATCATGAGATTCTATGACTAAAGCATAATTTAGGTGGATAGAATTTCGAAAATATCGAATTATTCACAAAATATCAGTTTCAACACTGTTTTAATCGCCTAAAACGGAGCTACAAGGTATTCCTGTGAAAACGACTTTTCATTTTACAGTCTGCGTGAGAATCTGTTGGTTTATTTCCAATGAAGCGTAACTTAAAATGATATTCTATGCTTTAAAATTATTTTCACTGCATAAAATTTTGGAAAAAATAGATTTTCTTAACAAAATAACTGTTTTAACGCTGTTTTCCGTTCATTAAACACAGGTAAAAAGATGTGTGTAATAACTTTTGAATTTTCAGTCAGATTCACAATCTAATGCTTTATGTTCATCAGCTAGTATTATATAATAAGATTCTATGGCTAAAATTTTGTTTAGGTACATAGAATTTGGAAAATATTGAATAATTAACCAAAATATGAGTTTCAATGCTGTTCAAAATGTCAAAAACAGTGCTAAAAGCTATTTGTATGGTAAAAGCTATTCAGTTTACTGTGAGAGGGAGAATCTGATGATCTGATGATCTCTCTTTCCATCAAGGCCTGATAGAGAATGACAATCTATGCCTCAAAAACATTTTCACTACATAGAATTTAAAAAAATCAATTTATATGTAAAAATACCTATTTTAGTGCTATTTTCTACTCACGAAACATAGGTAAAAGCTACATGGTGTGTAATGACTTTTGAATTTACACTCATTTTCACAACTTAATGCTCCATATTCATCAACTAGTATTATATCATGAGATTCTATGACTAAAGCATAATTTAGGTGGATAGAATTTCGAAAATATCGAATTATTCACAAAATATCAGTTTCAACACTGTTTTAATCGCCTAAAACGGAGCTACAAGGTATTCCTGTGAAAACGACTTTTCATTTTACAGTCTGCGTGAGAATCTGTTGGTTTATTTCCAATGAAGCGTAACTTAAAATGATATTCTATGCTTTAAAATTATTTTCACTGCATAAAATTTTGGAAAAAATAGATTTATATATCAATGTAGCTATTTTACAGATGTTTTCTGCGCATAAAACACAAGTAAAAGGTATGTTGTTTGTAATAATTTTTGAATTGACAATCAGATTCACAACCTAATGCTTTATACTCATCAACCGGTATACATATATTGTGATTCTATGAGTAAAATATACTTAAGGTGGATAAAATTTCGAAAATGTCCAATTATTCACCAAAATATCAGGTTTCAACGTTGTTTTAAACGCCTAAAACAGTGCTAAACGTTATTCTTGTGCAAACAACTGTTGAATTTACAGTTTGAATCACAATCTGATACTTTACTTCCATCCACGAGTAATATCAAATAATATTCCATGCCTTAAAAATATTTTCATACCATAGAATTTTGAAAAAAATTCATTTATGTATCAAAATAGCTATTTTAGCGCTCTTTTCCGCGCATAAAATATAGGAAAAATATACCTGGTGTGTAATAACTTTTGAATTTACCGTCAGATTCACAATCTAATGCTTTATATTCATCAACTAGTATTATATAATGAGATTCTATGGCTAAAATATAATTTAGGTGCATACAATTTCGAAAATATCGAATAATTCAAGAAAATATGAGGTACAATGCTGTTTTAAACGCCTGAAACAGAGCTACAAGCTATTGCAGTGCTAACAACTTTTGAATTTATTAAGTACCATTCTGATGATTAATTTCCAACCAAGCATAATATAAAATAATATTATATGTCTTAAAAATATTTTCAATGCACAGAATTTTGAAAAAAATCCATTTATGCATGAAAATGGCTATTTTTTGCGCGGTTATCCGCACGTAAAACGTAGGAAAAAGCTATGTGCTGTGTAATGACTTTTGAATTTACAGTCAGATTCGCAATCTAACGCTTTATATTCTTCAACTAGTATTATATAACGAGATCTTATGGATAAAGTATATTTTAAAAAAATTAATACCCCCTCAAGCAGCTGCTTGCCACAGAGGTCTGCAGGAGCCTTTCAGTTTAGTACGCCATAGTGGAAGTTCTGTGAGGAAAGCGCAACCTGAACAGAAAGAACGACACACACATCTATGTCTTACCCGTGGATAGGACTCGATCCTAGGTCCCGTAGATCAATAGCCAATTGTGTTCACCATTCGGCAAAGGGACGGTTAAAGTATACTTTTGGTGGATAGAATTTCGAAAATATCGAATTATTCTCCAAAATATCAGTTTCAACTCTGTTTGAAACCCCTAAAACAGAGCTAAAAGCTATTCCTGTGCTAACAACTTTTCAATATACTGTCAGAGTGAAAATCCTATGGTTTGTTTCCATCAAGATATGATATAGAATCATATTCTGTGCCGTAAAAACATTTTCACTACATAGAATTTATAAAAAATTTGATTTATATGTAAACATAACTATTTTCTACGCATAAAACATAGGTAAAACCTACATGGTGTGTCATGACTTTTGAATTTAGAGTCAGATTCAGAACCTAACGCTTTATTATTCATCAACTAATATTATATGATGAGATTCTATGGGTAAAGTACACTTTAGGTGCATAAAATTTTGAACATATCGAATAATTCAGCAAAATATCAATTTCAGTGCTGTTTTAAGCGCCTAATTCAGTGTTTAAAGTTATTCTTGTGCTAACAACTGTTCAATTTACTGTCAGAATAAAAATCTGATGGTTTGTTTCCATCAAGGTATGATGTAGAATGATATTCTATGCCTTAAATTTATTTTTACTGTATAGAATTTAGAATAAAATCAATTTATGTATCAAAATAGCAATTTTAGCGCTGGTTTACGCTCATAAAGCATAGGAAAAAACTATGCAGAGTGTAGCAACTTTTTAATTTACAGTCAGATTGACAACCTTATGATTTATATCATAGATTCCCAACGGGGGCGTTACCGCCCCCCTGTGGGGGCTGGAGCCTTCGAAGAGGGCGGTAGCTGATCCAGAGACAAATCGGGGACGTTGAGGCAGTCAAGAGGAACGGCAAATAAATAAATAAATTTAATGGAATTTTCTGTGGTTCCTTTGTATCTATTCTGTGGTGTCTTCCTGGTGATTCTGGTCATCCACTGCCTCATCCATCATGTACAGCTTTTCAACTGCAGCTTGGATAATAAGTTCCCTGCTACCGCTTACTAGCGTACTGGTACGTCTGAACTCGACTGAGATGCTCTCAAAAGTAACCCTTGTAATATTATACCACACATGCTTCCTCTTCTTTTCAACCTCTACTGTCTGCAGGTTATCATGAGATGTTATTCCTACTTCAATAATTTTAATCTCATTCAATACCTTAACATGCACTACTATATTAGGCTTATTATGTTGGACATGCGTGTCCGTCCTGATAGGCAAATCAACCTTGATGCAATAATAATATAATAATAATAAATTTATTATATTTAATATTTATTTATGATTATTTTTTAATATATTAAAATACTTTGAAAATACCTGATTTCATGATTAAATATTTTATCTAGCTATGTAAATTATCTTATTGTTATTGCGTTAATAAGCATTTTTAAATTAGCATTAGGTATACCTATACCTAATTTGTGTTAGTTTAGAATAGACTGAGAGCGACAAGTCCTTGCAAATTGGTAGGTAACCACGCGTTTCATTCAATTGAACATGTTTCGACAAGAATATGGGATCTTGAAATGACTTGTTTACGGAGCAAGTGCGCCGGCATCGCAAACATGCAAGTTAAGGCGTGCACAAAATCAAATCTATAAAAACGATAGCTCTAGGAATGTTTTATTATTTTTATGTGCTTCGCCGTGATAAATAGTCGTGAGTGATTAGTGTTAGAAGTCATTATAAACATTATTGTTATAACTATCTATAATTCTGTTGAGAAGTAAATTTGCATTTGAAAATGTCTGAATCTACATCTAAAAAGAAATGCCGGCAGTACAGTATTGAGTATTTGAAATATGGATTTACGTACTCTCCTACAAAACAATCATTACCTATGTGTTTAATTTGCCGAAAGGTTTTTTCAAATGTAGCTATGAAACCTTCTAGCCTACAAGAACATTTCAATAAAATACATGCTGATAAGAAGAACAAAGATATATCCTATTTTCAAGAACTGGAAAAGCAATATTTGAAACAGCAACTATGTTAAACCTTTTTGCGTCGTCTTCTAAACAAGATGATGATGGACTACGAGCCTCTTATAACATTTCATTGTTAATCGCAAAAGCAGGAAAACCACACACAATTGGCGAGGAATTAATTTTGCCGGCAGTCAAAGAGAAATTAAAAACTGTTCTTCATCATAAGACACCGTCAGATATCATCAAAAAAATTCCTCTCAGTAATAATTCAGTGCAAAGAAGAATAGATGAAATGGCAAAAGACGTTGAAATATCATTATGTGATTACTTAAAGACTTACAAATTTTCCATTCAACTCCATGAATCAACTCTACCAAACAGCGAAGCTCTACTCTTATCATACGTACGATTTATAAAAGAAGAAAAAATTCATGAAGAGTTATTATTTGCTAAAAATTTGGAATCTGATACAAAGGGAGAATCTATATTTAATACCATGCAAAAGTTTTTTCAAGAGAAAGAAATTCTATTTGCAATATTTTCTGTGCTACTACTGATGGTGCTCCAGCAATGACAGGGCGTCATAAAGGTTTCATAGCGCATTTGAAATAAGCACTACCAAATGTTCATGGTCAGCATTTGGTTGCAAAAACCGCGCAAAATTTAAGCAATCAATAAGATAAGAAGCAATTCATTGAATGACCGCTTATTTGGTAAGCTTTGTAATGAAAATGATGAAGACTACCATCGCTTGCTGCTGCACACAGAAGTACTTTGGCTCTCTAAAGGTGTTAAAATTGCGCGAAAACCAGATTACGTCAAAAAATGACATCGCTTATTTGACAGACCTGTTTCAAATATTTAAATCAAGTTAATTTACAATTGCAAAGTGATGAGTTGAATTTAATTAAAACAAAAAACGTCATAGCTGCTTTTGCAGGAAAACTTCTTCTATTCAAACGAAATCTAGGTAGAGGTGAATACAACCTCTTTCCCACATTAAGTCTCTGCAAAACCGGAAGATTTACTTACTGCCAACAGTTGGAAGTTCTTCATGTTGATTTTACGGAGCGTTTCCAAGATATTTCAAACATGAATTTCTTGGAATTGGGTTTTAGATCCTTTCGCAAACACAGATACTAAAGAATCATCAAATTTGGAAGAGGAACTCTTAGATTTCACAACTAACGAAGGATTCAAAGTAAAATTCAAATATGGATACCAAGAGGTCTGGCTTCAAAAATCAATAATACATCACTGAACGTGGCGATCTGCGATTGATGTTAACGAAATTGTAACCCGACATTAACAAATTGTTCACACTCCACCAGCCTCAACCATCTCATTAATTTTTTTTATTTATTATTAATTTTGTGTTCATCTAATTATTTTTTATTTCTTATTGATTCTGTGTTTATTTTTAAAATTTTAATAAACAATTTTATTGTACATTTGGTTGTCGTTTCATTGATTTCTGCTTTATGATTTTTAATAGATAAATAAACAGATTAATTAGGTACAGATAATATGCAACAATATTTTAATATTTCATATAAAATTAAGTGTTATGGACAAGGGGGGCGTTTATATTTTTGTTCTCTTCCAAACGGGGCGATGATCCAGAAAAGGTTGGGAATCACTTCTTTATATTCATCAATTAGTATTATATAATGAGATTGTATGGCTAAAGTATAAATTAGGTGCGTAGAATTTTGAAAATATCGAATAATTCACCAAAATATGAGTTTCACTGCTGTTTTAAACGCCTAAAACAGTGCTAAAATCTATTCATATGGTAACAACTGTTCCGTTTACTGGGAGAGTAAGGATCTGATGGTTTTTTTTCCATGTAGGTATGATATAAAATGATATTCTATACCTTAAAAACATTTTCACTACACAGATTAAAAAAAAAAATGATTTATATCTAAAAATACCTATTTTAGCGCTATTTTCTACGCATAAAACAGAAGTAAAAGCTGTATGGTGTGTAACGACTTTGGAATTTACACTCAGATTCAGAACCAATTCATCAACCAGTATAATATAATGATATTCTTTTTGCAAAGTATACTACCTGCATAAAATTTCGAACATATCGAATAATTCACCAAAATATCAGTTTGAATGCTGTTTTAAACGGGTAATTTCTGAATTACCCGTTTAAAACAGCATTCAAACTGATATTTTGGTGAATTATTCGATATGTTCTATTCTTGTGCTAACAACTGTTCAATTTACTGTCAGAATAAAAATCTGATGGTTTGTTTCCATCAAGGTATGATGTAGATTGATATTCTATGCCTTAAATTTATTTTTACTGTATAGAATTTAGAATAAAATCAATTTATGTATCAAAATGGTAATTTTAGCGCTGGTTTCCGCTCATAAAACATAGAAAAAAACTATGTAGAGTGTAGCAACTTTTTATTTTACAGTCAGATTCACAAGCTAATGCTTTATATTCATCAACTCGTATTGTATAAATCAGATTGTATTGCTAAAGTATACTTTAGGTGCATAGATTTTCGAAAATATCGAATAATTCACCAAAATATGAGTTCAGTGATGTATTAAACGCCTAAAACAGTGCTAAAAGCCATTCGTGTGGTAACAACTGTTCCGTTTACTGTCAGAGTAAAAATCGTATGGTTTGTTTCCATCAAGGTATGATATAGATCGATATACTATGCCTTAAAAACATTTTTACTACATAGAATTAAAAATAAAAATTGATATATATGTAAAAAAATTATATTAGCGCTATTTTCTACGCAGGAAACATAGGTAAAATCAAATGGTGTGTCATGACTTTGGAATTTAGAGTCAGATTCATAACCTAATGTTTTATAGTCATCAACCTGTATTATATAATGAGATTGTATGGCTAAAGTATACTTTAGGTGCAGAGAATTTCGAAAATATCGAATAATGCACGAAAATATGAGTTTGTATGCTGTTTCAAACGCCTAAAAGAGTGCGAAAAGCTATTCGTGAGGTAACAACTGTTCCGTTTACTGGGAGAGTGAGGATCTCATGGTTTGATTCCATCAAGGCGTGATATACAATGACATTCTATGCCTTAAAAACATTTTCACTACATAGAATTTAAAAATAATCGATTTATATCTGAAAATACCATTTTTAGCTACATTTTCTTCGGATAAAACAGAAGTAAAAGTTGTATGGTGTGAAAGGACTTTTGAATTTACAGTCAGATTCAGAACCCAATGGTTTATATTCATCAACCAGTACTTTAAGTGCATACAATTTCGAACATATCGAATAATTCACCAAAATATCAGTTTCAATGCTGTTTTAAGCGCCTAATTCAGTGTTTAAAGCTATTCTTGTGCTAACAACTGTTCAATTTACTGTCAGAATGAAAATCTGATGGTTTGTTTCCATCAAGGTATGATGTAGAATGATATTGTATGCCTTAAATTTATTTTTGCTGTGTAGAATATAGAATAAAATTAATTTATGTATCAAAATAGCTATTTTAGCGCTGGTTTCCGCTCATAGAGCATAGGAAAAAACTATGTAGAGTGTAACAACTTTTTAATTTACAGTCAGATTCACAACCTCATGCTTTATATTCATCAACTAGTATTATGTAATGAGATAGTGTGGCTAAAGTATACTTTGCGTGCATAGATTTTCGAAAATATCTAATAATTCACGAAAATATGAGTTGCAATGCTGTTTTAAACGCCTAAAACAGTGCTAAAATGACAATGACATTCTATGCGTTAAAAACATTTTCACTACATAGAATTTAAAAATAATCGATTAACATCTGAAATTACCAATTTTAGCTATATTTTCCTCGGATAAAACAAAAGTAAAAGCTGTATGTGTGAAAAGACTTTTGAATTTACACTCAGATTTAGAACCTAATGCTTTAGGTGCATCATCCAGTTATTTAGGTCCATAAAATTTCGAACATATCGAATAATTCACCAAAATATCAGTTACAATGCTGTTTTAAGAGCCTAATTCAGTGTTTAAAGCTTTCGTGCTAACAACTGTTCAATTTACTGTCAGAATGAAAACCTGATGGTTTGTTTCCATCAAGGTATGATGTAGAATGATATTCTATGCCTTCAATTTATTTTTACTGTGTAGAATTTTGAATAAAATCAATTTATAGCTGAAAATACCAATTTTAACTATATTTTCCTCGGATAAAACAGAAGTAAAAGCTGTATGGTGTGTAACGACTTTTGAATTTACTGTCAGATTCACAACTTAATTCTTTATATTCATCACCTCTTATTGTACAAATCAGATTTTATGGCTAAAGTATACTTTAGGTGCACAGAATTTCGAAAATATCGAATAATTCACCAGAATATGAGTTTCAATGTTGTTTTAAACGCCCAAAACAGTGCTCAAAGCTATGTGTGTTGTAATAACTGTTCGTTTACTGTCAGAGTAAAAATCGTATGGTTTGTTTCCATCAAGGTATGATATAGAATGATATTCTATGCATTAGAAACATTTTCATTAGATAGAATTAAAAAAAAATTTGATTTAATCTGTGAAAATACCTATTTTAGCGCTATTTTCTACACATATAACAAACATATGTACCTAATGCTTTATATTCATCATCCAGTGTTATATAATGAGATTCTATGGATAAAGTATACTTTAGGTGCGTAAAATTTCGAACATATCGAATAATTCACCAAAATATCAGTTTCAATGCTGTTTTAAGCGCCTCATTCAGTGCTTAAAAGCTATTCGTGTGCTGACTGTTCAATTTACACTCAGAGTGAGAATCTGATGGTTTGTTTCCATCTAGGCGTGATATAGAATGATATTCTATGCCTTAAATTTATTTTCACTGCACACAATTTTGAAAAAAAAACGATTTATATATATATTAGATATATAAATCTATATAGATATCTATATTAGATCTGTGTTCCGCGCATAAAATGTAGGTAAAAGCTACTTACTTTGTAGGTAAAAGTTACTACAACTTTTGAATTCACGGTCAGATTCAAAACCTAATGCTTTATATTCATCAACTAGTATAATATAATGAGATTCTTTGACTAAAGTATACTTTAGGTGCATAGAATTTCGAAAATGTTGAATAATTCACTAAAATATCAGTTTCAATGATCTTTTGAACGCCTAAAATAGTGCTAATAGCTATTCGTGTGCTAATAACTGTTCAATTTACTGACAGAGTAGAAACTGATGCTTTGTTTCCATCTAGGCGTGATATAGAAGACATACTATGCCTTAAAACGTTTTCACTACATATAACTTTTAAAAAAATCGATTTTTATGTGAAAATATCTATTTTAGCGCAATTTTCCTCGCATAAATCATAGGATAAAGCTATAAGGTGTGTAATGACTTTGAATATACAGTCTGATTCGCAACTAATACTTAATATTCAGCAACTAGTATTAAATAATGAGATTCTATGGCTAAAGTCTACTATAGGTGAATAGAATTTCGAATATCGAATTATTCACCAAAATATGAATTTCAAGGCTGTTTTAAACCCCTAAAACAGTGTTAAAAGCTATTCTTCTGCTAACCACTCTTCAATTTACTGTAAAAATGAGAATTTGATGGTTTGTTTCCATCGAGGTGTTATATATATATATAATGATATTCTATGCTTTAAGTTTATTTTCACTACACAGAATTTTGAAAAAAAATCGATCTATGTTGCTATTTTAGCGCTGTTTTCCGCGCATAAAACATAGATAAGAGCTATATAGTGGGTAAAAACTTTTGAATTTACAGTCAGATTCAACACATAATGCTCTATATTTTTCAACTAGTATTATATAATTAGATTCTATGGGTAAAGGTGCACAGAATTTCGAACATATCTAATAATTGTTCACCAAAATATCAGTTTCAATTCTCTTTTAAACGCCTAAAACAGTGCTTAGAGCTATTCTTGTGCTAACAACTGTTCAAAAACAATATGATTGTTAATTTCCATCAAGGAGTAATATAAATTATATTTAATGCCTTAAAAATATTTTCACAGCATAGGATTTTGAAAAAAATTGATTTCTGTATCAAAATAGCTATTTTAGCGCAGTTCTACGCGCATGAAACATAGGTAAAAGATATGTGGTGTGTAATAACTTTTGAATTTACAGTCAGATTTACAGCTTAATGCTTTATTTTCGTCAATTATATAATGAAATTCTATTGCTAAAGTATACTTGAAATGGATAGAATTTCGAAAATATCGAATTATTCTCCAAAATATCAGTTTTGAAGCGGTTTTAATCGTGTAAAACAGAGCTAAAAGCTATTCATCTGTTAACAACTTTTAATTTACAGTTTGAGTGAAAATCTGATGGTTTATTTCCATCTATGCGTTACATGAAATTATATTCTACGCTTAAAAATATTTTCACAGCACATTTTTTTGAAAAAAATATATTTTTATACCAAAATAGCGATTTTCGCCCGGATTTCCGTGTATAAAACGTATGAAAAACTTTGTGGTGTGCAATAACTTTTGAATTTACAGTCAGATTTAGGTGGATAGAATTTCGAAAATATCGAATTATCACCAAAATATCAGTTTCAATTCTGTTTTAAATCACTAAAACAGAGCTATAAACTATTCCAGTGCTAAAAACTATTGAATTTACAATTTGAATCAAAATATGAGGGTTTATTTCCATCCACGAGTAATAAAAAATAATATTCTATGCCTTAAAAGTATTTTCACAGCATGGAATTATGAAAAAAAAATCTATTTATGTATCAAAATTTTAGCTCTGTTTCCCGCACATGAAACATAGGAAAAAGCTCTGTGGTGTGTAATAAATTTTTAATTTACTGTCGTATTATAAAATGAGATTCTATGGCTAGAGTATAGTTTAGGTGCATAGAGTTTCGAAAATATCGATTAATTCACTAAAATATCAGTTTCAATGATCTTTTGAATGCCTAAAACAGTGCTAATAGCTATTCGTGTGCTAATAACTATTCAATTTACTGTCAGAGTGAGAATCGATGCTTTGTTTCCATCTAGGCGTGATATAGAAGACGTACTATACCTTAAAACATTTTCACTACCTAGAACTAAAAAAAAAAACGATTTATATGTGAAAAATGCATATTTTAGGGCTATTTTCCTCGCATAAAACACATGTAAAAGCTATGTTTTGTCAGTTTCACAACCTAATGCTTTATATTCATAAACTAGTATTATCAAGCTCAAATCCATAAACAAGTCCAGTCTAGTAGGTGTAAATGGTCAGCACCAGGACCTTGTGAAGTTGACCACTCCTCAGCAGGGTTGAAAAAAAAGAAAAAAGTGGCGATAGATGACCAGATCAGTAGGCCATACTGAACTGGCAGCCCTACCCTTCCGTTCCCTCCCAAAAGAGAGTCCTAATCAGAGGCCATCGCAGGTACCTGAACCTTACTTAGCTAGTTGGGCACCGTTAACCCTAAACTGGAGTAATGTGTCTCAGGCAGGCAATGTGACTCTTGAAAAAGTCCACTTGAAAAGGTGGTGCCTGAAGATCCTACCAGCATCGCTGACTTCAGCCTTCAGCAGAGGATGAACAGGTCTTTGCTCCATGCCTGCGATCAGGGGGCTGTTTGATATTGTTGGCCCTACCAATCTCAATAATCCTAATTTCTTTAAAAATCCTACTAATCACTTTCTCTCTGCAGGAACGTGGAACGTGAGGACATTACATAGAGATTATTCTCTTGATGTCTTCATGCAGGAATTCCAGGGCTATAACCTAGATATTCTAGGCTTGTAAGAGAACAGGCGGACAGGTAAAGGTGGAGGTAGTTAAAAATAACTTTAAATTTCTCTTTACAGGGAGGGAGGATGGAAAGCATCACCAAGGCGTGGGTCTATAACTAGCATGTCTGCTGAGCAGCAGACATGCTAGTTATGCTCTTCTAGGATATGAGTGCAATCCTAGAAGAATGAAAGGTTTCTTACAGCAAAATTTCAGACAAGCATTAAAGACTTGAATGTTATCTGCTGTTATGCCCCACTGAGGATGCTGATGAGGATGAGAAGGATAGTTTTTAAAGGACAACTTAAGGATATTTTGAATTCTGTCAAGAAAGGAGATATTACCCTTGTTCTAGGTGACTTCAATGCCAAAGTTGGTACGGACTCTGATCTATGGGGAGGGGTGATAGGCCCTTTTCGTATTGGTAGCTGCAATGGCAATGGGCAACGTGTCCTACAGGTTAGTAAACTCAATGGTTTCAGAATAACTAACACATATCACAAACAACGCGACATACACATGGGTTTCACCTGATGGGCTGCATAGGAATATGATTGATTATATATTAATTAACAGCAAATGGGCTAGTTCTGTTAGAAATACCAGGGCATATAGGGGAGCTGAAATTGGATCTGACCATTACCTTGTTAAAAGTGTCTTGTAACTTAAACTTAAAAAGTGCTAGGGTTAACAAATTTACCTTTAACACTGAAGCTCTGAAAGACCCAGTTATAGCTAAAGCTTACCATGATAGGTTGCTTAGTCATTATGACAGTTATGGTTTGCTTAATACTGAAGTTGAGGATGAATGGGGGCCATTTTCAACAGGCTTTTTTGGAAACTAACAGTACTCTTTTAGGAAAAAAGGAGCAGAGGACACAGAATTATTTAAGTTACAAGGCACTTAAGCTTATTTCAGAAAGAAGGAACTGCAGGAATGTCCGTAATCAGTACCCTACTAGTCCTAATAGAAAGGATTACAGAGAGCTTAATAAACGTGTAAAGGATAAGAATCTTTGGCTTGATGGTTGATCGTGTGGCTGACAAAGCTGAGGAAGCAGTTAGGCAGCAAAACAGCAGAGAGCTATAGAAGATAGTTAACGTTTTATGTGAAATGTATGAAAACGGACAGGCATGCAAGGATTGAAGGATAAACAAGGTAAGGTTATAGATAGTGAAGATTCTTTCATGGCTAGGTGGGCTGAGCATTTCAGTGATGTTCTAAACAATGTGGTTAGTTCTACTCCCATTGTTTGTAATGATGATAGATGCATTGGCAGCTTTAATGTTGGCCCTATAACAAAATCTGAAGTTAGTTTGGCTACCTCTAAACTTAAATTTCATAAATCCCCACGGGTAGATGAAATTACTACAGAAATGCTCATAGCTGGCAATGTTTCGGTTACCACTTGGATGACTGATATTTTAAATAACTTTTATGATAAAGGCAAGGTTCCTAAAGATTTTACCAGATCTATTATTATCCCTATTTTCAGAAAAGGTGATCGCAGTTCTTATGAAAACTATAGGGGTATCAGCCTACTCTCTGTTCCAGGTAAAGTTCTTTCCATGATTGTGCTTAATGGAATTAAGAATCTGGTTGACAGGCAATTGCGTGATGAGCAATGTGGATTTAGAAGTGGTAGGGGATGTGTAGATCAGATATTTTCACTTAGACAGATGCTTGAGAAATGTTTAGAGTTTCAGAAACTTTGCCAGCTTTCTGATTTCAAAAAGGCTTTCGACTCTGTTGATCGTCATAATTTGTGGTTGATTGTGAGATAGTTAACATAATGAAAGCTCTGTATAATAACACTGAGTCGTGTGTGAGAGTTTAGCATTACATCTGGTGTTCGAGAAGAGTGCATTTTGTGTCCTTTTCTCTTTGGTTGTTGATTATGTTATCCGAAATTCACTTCAAGGGAAAGATTTTGGCCATAAATCGGATGGAGATTCGAAAATTTCTGATTTAGATTATGCTGATGATTTAGCCCTTTTGGCAAATGATGTTAATGAGATGAACTCTTTCATTCGAGCTGTTGATGAGACTGGTAGTAGAGCAGGTTTGGTTATAAACAGAGAGAAAACTAAAGTGGTGAAAATTGGTCAGGCAGGTTGTGATTCAGTTAATCTGAATGGTTTCAAGTCTTGAGCAGGTCTAACAGTTTAATTACCTTGGGAGCTATGTAACTGATACTGGTGGTGTGCGGAATGAGATTAACAGACGAATAGGGATTGCTGCCGGGACTTTTAAGAATCTATGGAGATTGTGGAGAAATAGGCGTATACACCTAAAGACTAAAATTAGACTGTATAATAGTTTGTTTCTTTCTAGGGTTAGTTATGGTAATGAAACTTGGACGCTGTGTAAACAACATAACAGGACACTAGATGCTTACGCAGTATCTTGGGCATTAGGTGGTTTAACTTTGCAATTAATGATGAGGTTTAGGGAAAGTAGTCTGCTCCTTTAAGCAGCATTTGTGCAGAGTGAGAATTATAGAGTGGCGAACAGGGTTATGAATAGTGTGCCTAGAGGCCTCAGAAGGAGGGGGAGACCTAGGATGCGGTGGGCAGACAATGTCAAACAGGATCGTGTTAGATTTGGTGTGCAGTGGCCGAATGCAGCAGATGTAGCTCAGGACAGATATGCTTGGAGAATTAAACTGCGCAGTCTAGTTGGACCTCCGTAGCCCTTGGCTGCTTGAGGATGATGATGATGATGCTGATGAGTGTTATATAATGATATTCTAATGCTAAAATATACTTTTGTTGGACAAAAGTTCGAAAATATCTAATTATTCACCCAAATATCTATTTCAACGGTGATTTACACGCGTAAAACAGCGCTAAAAGATATTCCTGTGCTAACAACTTTTGAATTTACAGTTTGATCACTCAAAAGTAAATTCAAAATTATGTATGAGCTATAATTATTTATGAGATGTAGGGGGGTTATTTCCATGAAGACGTAATATAAAATGCTGTATGCCTTAAACATATTTTCACTGCATCAGATTTAAAAAAAAAACGATTTATGTAAAAAATAATTACTTTAGCTCTGTTTTCTAGTTGTACGCTCATAAAACGTAGGAAAAAGCTATGTAGTGTGTAATAACTTTTGAATTTACAGTCAGATTCGCAACCTAATGCTTTATATTCATCAACTAGTATTACGTAATGAGATTCTATGGGTAAAGTATACTTTAAGTGGATAGAATTTTGAAATTATAGGATTATTCAGCAAAATATCAACTTCAAAGCTGTTTTAAACCCCTAAAACAGAGCTAAAAGCTATTCCTGTGCTGACAACTTTTGAATTTACTGTTTAAGTGACAATTTCATGGTGTGTTTACATCCTGGCGTCATATAAAATAATATTCTATGCCTTTAAAATATTTTCACAGCATAGAATTTTGAAAACAACTGAGTTATGTATCTAAATAACTATTTTAGCACGTTTTTCCACGCAAAAAAGCGTGGGAAAAAGCTATGTGGTGTGTAATAACTTTTGAATTTACAGTGACTGACAACCTAGTATTATATAATGTAGGGGTGGGCAAATAGCGGGCGGCGGTCCACATTCGGCCCGCTAAGAGTGTTTAGTGGCCCGCCAAGACAGTCAGAAAAATCCGCCTTGAACTAAGATTTGCTTCCCGTGCTCGACCTAAGATTGTCTCGTATTTTCACTAGGACGGTCACGTCAATACGCATGCGCAGTGCAGATGCGAAAACAATTGCCCACCCCTGACATTCTATGAATAAATTACACTTTAGTTGGTAAAATTTTGAAAATATCGAATTATTCACCAAAAACATCAGTTTCAACGTTGTTTTAAACCCCTAAATCAGACCTAAAATTGTGACCTCCAGTGCAAACAACTGTTGAATTTACAGTTTGAATGACAGTCTGATGGTTCCTTCCATCCACGAGTAATATAAAATAATATGTTCTATGCCTTAAAAATATTTTCACATCACAGAATTTTGAAACAAATTGATTTACGTATCAAAATAGCTATTTTAGCACTGTTTTCCGCACAGAAAACATAGGAAAGAGCTATGTGGTGTGTAATCACTTTTGAATTTACAGTGAGATTCACAACCTGGTGATCTATATTCATCAACTAGTATTATTTTATCCATATAATGAGATTATATGGATAAAGTGTACTTTAGGTGCGTAGAAATTTGAAAATGTCGAAAATTCATCAAAGTATGAGTTTCAATGTTGTATTAAACGCGTAAAACAGTGCTAAAAGCTATTCGTTGTTCAATTTACTATCAAAGTGAGAATCTGATGGTTTGTTTCCATCAAGGTGTGATATAAAGTGATGCTATATGCCTTAAAAACATTTTCACTGCATAGAATTTCAACAAAATTGATTTATATGTGAAAATACCAATTTTAGCGCTATTTTCCTCGCATTAAACATAGGTAAAAGTTATATCATGAGAAACGACTTTTGAATTTACAGTCAGGTTCACAACCTAATGCTCTGTATTCATCACCTAGTATTATATAATGAGATTTTATGTGTAAAGTATACTTTAGGTGAATAGAATTTCGAAAATATGAATTATTCATCAAAATATCAGTTTCGACGCTGTTTTAAATGCCTAATACAGAGCAAAACGATATTCCTGTGCTAACAACTTTTCAGTTCACTATCTGAGTGAAAATCTTATGGTTAATTTTCATCAAGGCTTAATATAAAATGTTCTAATCTTAATCATATTTTCACTGCATAGGATTTTGAAAAAAATCGATTCTGTATCAAAATACCCATTTTATCACTGTTTTACGCGCATGAAACACAGGTAAAAGATAAATGGTGTGTAATAACTTTTGAATTTACAGTCAGATTAACAGCTTAATGCTTTATATTCATAAACTAGTATTATATGGCTAAAGTATACTTCAGGTGGATAGAATTTCGGAAATATCGAATTATTCACCAAAATATCAGTTATAACGCTTTTTAAAACTCCTAAAACAAAGCTAAAAACTATTCCAGTGCTAACAACTTTTGAATTTACAGTTTGAGTGACAATCTGTTAGTTTATTTCTATCCTTGCGTAACATAAAATTATATTCTATGCCTTAAAAATATTTTAACAACATTGAATTTTGTAAAAAGAATAGATTTATGTATCAAAATAGCTATTTTAGCGTGGTTTTCGCGCATAAAACGTAGGAAGAGCTGTGTGGTTTTAATAACTTTTGAATTTACATTCAGATTCACAACCTAATGCTTTATATTCATCAACTAATAGTATATAATGCAAGGGCGGGCAAATAGCGGCCCGCGGGCCACATTCGGCCCGCTAAGAGTTATTTGTGGCCCTCCAAGACAGTTAGAAATATCCGCTTTGAACCGAGATTTCCTTCCCGTATACTTTTAAAAAAAAAATACCCCCTCAAGCAGCTGCTTGTCACAGAGGTCTGACAGGAGCCTGTCAGTTTATATGCCATAGTAGAAGATCTGAGAGGATGGCAGGACCTCAGTAGAAAAATGACACACACACATCCATGCCTTACCCGGGGCTTGAACCCAGGTCCCTTAGATCAGTAGCCAAGCGTGCTAACCACTCGGCCACGTGACGGCCTTTAAGTGGATAGAATTTCGAAAATATCAAATAATTCATCAAAATATGAGTTTCAATGCTGTTTTAAACGGCTAAAACAGTGCTAAACGCTATTCGTGTGCTAACTACTTTTCAATTTACTGTCTGAATGAGAATCTGAAGATCTGTGATATGGAATGACATTCTATGCCTTAAAAACATTTTCACTGCATTGAATTTTCAAAAAATAGATTTATACGTGAAAATATCAATTTTAGCGCTACTTTCCTCACAAAGAAAAACATTGGAAAAAGCTATATCGTGTGAAATGACTTTTGATTTTACAATCAGATTCACAACCTAATGCTTTATATCAGTGATTCGCAAACTTTTCTGGACCATCGCCCCCTTTAGAAGAGAACAAAAATTTCAACGCCCCCCTAGTCCATAATAGTTAACTTTATACGAAATATTAAAATATTGTTGCATATTATCTGTACCTAATTTATCTGTTTATTTATCTATTAAAAATCATAAAGCAGAAATTAATAAAACAACCAAATGTACAAAAAAACTTTATTAAAATTTTAAAAATAAACACAGAATCAATAAGAAATAAAAAATAATGAGATAAACACAAAATTAATAATAAATAAATAAATTAATCAGATCGTTGATTATTGATTTTTGAAGCCAGAACTCTTGTTCGTAAAATCCATGTTTGAATTTTACTTCGAGTCCTTCGTTAGTCGTGAGTTCTAAGAGTTCCTCTTCCAAATTTGATGATTCTTCAGTATCTGTGTTTGGAATCTATCTTGGAATCTATCTTGGAAACGCTCCGTAAAATCAACATGAAGAACTTCCAAGTGTTGGCAGTAAGTAAGTAAAATCTTCAGGTTTTGCAGAGACTGCTGATAATCTAGGAAAGTGGTTGTATTCACCTCTACCTAGATTTCGTTTGAACAGAAGACGTTTTCCCGCAAAACCAGCTATGACGTTTTTTGTTTTAATTAAATTCAACTCATCATTTTCCAATTGTAAATTAACTTGACTAAATATTTTAAACAGGTCTGTCAAATAAGCGATGTCATTTTTTGACGTAATCAGGTTTTCGCGCAATTTTTCGTCACTGTCTTCAAGAGAGTCCAGTACTGAGTCAAATAGATTGAAAAAACGATTCAGACAAACACCTTTAGAGAGCCAACGTACTTCTGTGTGCAACAGCAAGCGATGGTAATCTTCATTATTTTCATTACAAAGCTTACCAAATAATCGGTCATTCAATGAATTGCTTCTAATCTTATTGATTACTTTAATAACGTAATGGAGCGACGTATTCCTCGCCAATTGTGTGTGGTTCTCCTGCTTTTGCAATTAACAATGAAACGTTATATGAGGCTCGTATTTTGCGTTTTTTTTCAGAGTCTGTCATTGTTAACTTCTTTATCCTAGTGTGGGTTTATAGAATTTGGGATTTTTTAGAGTTTTGTTATCCTACTTAGGAAAAATTGACAAATTCCAAAAGATTAAAAAAAATTGTAGATACAAGATTTTGTACAAAATTTCAGATAGTTTTACAGGCAAAAAGTGCTCCTTTTTGTCAGCCTCTTAAATTTACAATTTGAAAATTGATTTTGGAGTTCTTTTAAAATTCTTCAGAAACATTTCCCCACATTTACTTATGTTCATGCTGTTGTTTAACAAAATTGTGTCAGTGAAAATATATACTAATGAAACAGAAATGAAAGTTTAAAAGATCATTGTTTCGATTTCATGGCTTTTATTTTTTCTTTTTTTTCAATTTTAATGTCATAAATGCACTTTTGCATAAGACTATGGAAGAATTAATTAACATTTTCCATAAAATTTTATGCTCATCAACACTGGGCCCTGTTAATAACATTGAACTTATCAAAAATAAGAAAAATATGTAATGAAGCACCTTGAAAAGTCTTCAAGTTATAAAATACACTCAGTGAACCAGTTTATTACAATATATATATATATAAAGGATGTTTGATAAAGAAGTGAAAACAAGTGTTAAATGTGGCTGAAATAAATTTCTTCAAAACCAATAGATTTAGTTCAACTGTTCTTTTACATTTGCTAAATAAAAGTTAAAAACTTCCTGAGGCTTTTCACTTTTTCTTTTTATTTAAAATTGAAAAAAGGCATATGTTATAAATGAATTCTTGACATCTGTAAACCTATATTTTCAACTTAATATTACTACATATATATTATATTTACTTATGCCTTTGTTTTGGCAACAACATAGTAAATAGAATATGTTTATAGTGTAATTATTAAATGCAAAATATACTGCATGAATCTAATATTTTGTGCTTAGCAGCTTCAGTGATCAAAAACTGATAACTTCTGCATATCAATATAATGCATCTTAAAAAATTTCTGGAATAAACAAACCACAATCAACAGCCTGGAAAAAAACTGCGAGGCAAAAACTTATGAAACTGATACCTATCTTTTCACGCTTTTTTAAATGTTCACATTGCAATTCTTTAAATGTTCATATGTAATTTATGTTTTACTTCATAACTCACAATTACATTTATCTCTCATATATTAAATAATCTTGTAAAAACTCAGATGTTCAGATTTCTGGTTATAAAATATTTCGACATATACATTAAAAAATAAACATGCATTTAATAACAATGGGCTATACTTAAAATAATGGAGTTAAAATAATGGATCTTTATTAAGCTCAGCTTTCTTATTGGACACCACATTTATATTTAAACTTATGGCACACTTGAAAAATCCACATGAAAATCCACATGAAATTTGTTAAATATGAAGTATGATTTAACACTTTTTTTTTTTACAATGAATGTTTTTATTATTGGGTAATTGACGTGGAGATTTCTTGGGTTTTCAACAGTGTGTTTACAACAGTTTGCTTTTTGGGTTTTTTTTTCAGTGTGACATTTTTTGACTTTGGGGATTTTCAGAGTTTCAGTTTCTCAACTTGGGCGATTTATTGGGGATTTCCAATTTGTTGGTTTGTTGAATTGGTGTTTTTTTACGTTTTTCAGAGTGTGGGATTATCGACTTCTTTATCAGAGTGTGGGTATATTGAATTTGGTGTTTTTCTCAGGGTTCTTCACAGTTTCCGTTTATCGACTCGGGTGGTTACTTCGGGTTATCCAGAGTGTGGGTTTATTCCCTTGGGGTTCTTTTTGGCTCTTACAGAGGGTGGGTTTAGTAACTTCTTTATCCGACTGTGGGTTTACTGACTCAGGCATTTCTTGGGGTTTTGCAGTGTACGATTATTCATTGAGGGCATTTTGCGTTTTTTTTTCAGAGTCTGTCATTGTTAACTTCTTTATCCGAGTGTGGGTTTATAGAATTTGGGATTTTTTAGAGTTTTGTTATTGACGTGGAGCTTTCTTGGGTTTTCAACAGTGTGTGTTTATTTATTTGGGTTACTTTTTGGCTTGTTTTTGTCTTCAGAATGTGACTTTTTTTGACTTTGGGGATTTCCTGAGTTTCAGTTTCTTGACTTGGGCGATTTATCGGGGATTTCCAGTTTGTTGGTTTGTTGAATTGATGATTTTTACGTTTTTCGAAGTGTGGGATTATTGACTTCTTTATCAGAGTGTGGGTTTATTGAATTCGGTGTTTTTTTCGTGGTTCTTCATACTTTCCGTTCATTGACTCCGGTGATAATTTATCCAAAGAAATGGATAAACAAATAGTTCTACGGCTCTGACTGCCACGTCTATTTTTCAGGGCAAACACACACAGCAATCAGAGGATTCCTCCATGTAGTTAATCCCAAATACACTCGAATCTCTCTTTCTGGTAGTTAAACCAGTCCTACTACAATAACTATAATAACATATTATAAGAATATAAAAATTCCATCGAAATTTCCGAGTATAGCGGCTTCGAAGTTTAAAATAAGAAACTAACATTTTAATTTCAAGCAAACGTAGTATATAAAAAGTTCGGTATCTCATTGTGGCATCTTAATAATTTATCAAACCAAATGGATAAACAACGAGTTCTACGGCTCTGACTGCCACGTGTGTTCCTCAGGGCTACACACGCAGTAATCTGAGGACACCTCCATGGAATAAATCCCAAATAAATTCGAATCCCTCTTTCTGGTTGTGAAACCACTCCTACTTTGATGTAAAGATACACAATCATTGGAGCTTTTTGAACGAATCACAGTGTGAGCTCCCAGGTCCCCATTGTGGAAACTGAGGAACACCAATCCATATTACCAGACCGTCATTGAAAAAGATTCTTGCGGAGACTTATAATGAAAACATTGGTTTTAAAGTGTTCTGCAGGTGCAGGCCTTAAATAGTGTACAAACTATAATAACATATTATTAGAATATCAAAGTTCCATCGAAATTTCCGAGTATAGCGGCTTCGAAATTTGAAATTAGAAACGTTTGAAATTAAAACTTCTATGCGGTGAAAATGATTTTGAGGCACAGAATGTCATTTCATATCACGCCTTGATAGAAACAAACCATCAGATTCTCACACTGACACTAAATTGAACAATTGTTACCACACGAATAACTTTTAGCACTGTTTTAGGCGTTTAAAAGAGCATTGAAATTCGATATTTTCAAAAATGTGTGCACCTAAACTATACTTTAGCCATAGAATCTCATTAAATAATAGTAGTTGATGAAAATAAAGCATTAAGTTGTGAATCTGACTGTAAATGCAAAAGTTATTACACACCACATAGCTTTTTCCGAAGTGTTATGCTCGGATAACAGCACAAAAATAGCTATTTTGATACATAAATCGAATTTTTTCAAAATCTGTGCTGTGAAAATATTTTTAAGGCAAAGAATATTATTTTGTATTACGCCTCGATGGACAGAAATCATCAGATTGTCACTCAAACTGTAAATTCAAAAGTTGTTTGCACAGGAATAGCTTTTAGCTCTGTTTTAGGGGTTTAAAACAGCGTTGAAAATGATCTATTGGTGAATAATTCGATATTTTCGAAATTCTATCCACTTAAATTATACTTTACTCATAGAATCTTATTATATAATACTAGTTGATGAATATAAAGCATTAGGTTGTGAATCTGAGTGTAAATTCGAAAGTTGCTACATTCTACATAGTTTTTACCTATGTTTTTATGAGCGGAAAACAGCGCTAAAATAGTTATTTTGATATGAATAAATCGATATTTTTCAAAATTCTATACAGTAAAAATACATTTAACGCATAGAAATGACATTCTATATCACACTTTGATAGAAAAAAACCATCAGATTCTCACTCTGACAGTAAATTAATCAGTTGTTACTGTTACGAAATTGTGACGAAAATGAGATTCTATGGAGAAAGTATACTTTAGGTGAATAGAATTTCGAAAATATCGAATTATTCACCAAATACCAGTTTCAACTCTGTTTCTTGTGGCCGAGTGGTTAGCGCGCTTGGCTACTGATCTACGGGACCTGGGTTCGAGCCCCGGGTAAGGCATGGATGTTCGTGTCGTTTTTCTGCTGAGGTCCTGCCATCCTCTCAGACCTTCTACTATGGCATATAAACTGACAGGCTCCTGTCAGACCTCTTTGGCAAGCAGCTGCTTGAGGGGGGTATTAATTTTTATATTACATATAGAACACAAGCTATAGGCTATTCCTGGGCTAAAAACTTTTCAATTTACAGTGATAATGAAAATCTGATAGTTTATTTCCATCAAGGCGTGATATAAAATGACATTCTATGCCTTAAAAATATTTTCTCTGCATAGAATTTTGAAAAAAAAAATCAATTTTCGTATCAAAAGAGCTGTTTTAGCGCTGTTTTCCACGAATAACACATAGGTAGAAGCGATATAGTGTTTAATAACTTTTCAATTTACAGTCAGATTCACAACCTCATTCTCTAGATTCATCAATTCGTAGTATGTCGTGACAATCTATGGCTGAAGTATAGTTTAGGTGCATGGAATTTTCAATATATTGAATTATTCACCAAAATATCTGTTTCAATGCTGTTTTAAACGCCTAAAACAGAGCTAAAAGATACTCCTGTGTCAACAACGTCTGAATTTACATTCAGAATGACAATCTGATGGTTTATTTCCATCATAGGATGATATAAAATGACATTCTATGATTTAGAAAACATTTTCATTGCATAGAATTTTGAAATAAATGGATTTATATATCAAAAGAGCTGTTTTAGCGCTGTTTTCCACGAATAACACATAGGTAGAAGCGATATAGTGTTTAATAACTTTTCAATTTACAGTCAGATTCACATCCTCATTCTCTAGATTCATCAATTCGTACTATGTCATGAAAATCTATGACTGAAGTATAGTTTAGGTGCATGGAATTTTCAATATATTGAATTATTCACCAAAATATCTGTTTCAATGCTGTTTTAAACGCCTAAAACAGAGCTAAAAGATACTCCTGTGTCAACAACGTCTGAATTTACATTCAGAATGACAATCTGATAATTTATTTCCATCATAGGATGATATAAAATGACATTCTATGATTTAAAAAACATTTTCACTGCATAGAATTTTGAAAAAAATGGATTTATACATCAAAATAGCTGTTTTCCACGGAAAAAAACATAGCTTAGAGCTATATGTTGTGTAATATAACTTTTGAATTTACAGTCATGTTCACAACCTAATGCTTTATATTCATCAACTCGTAATATGTAATGAGATTCTATGGCTAAAGTATAGTTTAGGTGCATAGAATTTCAAAAATATCGAACTATTCACCAAAATATCAGTTTCTACTCTGTTTTAAACGCCTAAGATAGAGCTGAAAGCTACTCGTGTGCAAACAACATCTGAATTTACAGTCGGAGTGACAATCTGATAATTTATTTCCATCATAGGATGATATAAAATGACATTCTATGATTTAGAAAACATTTTCACTGTATGGAATTTTGAAAAAAAATGGATTTATGTGTCAAAATAGCTGTTTTTGCGCTGTTTTCCACGGAAAAAACATAGCTTAGAGTTATACGTTGTGTAATAACTTTTGAATTTACAGTCAGGTTCACAACCTAATGCTTTATATTCATCAACTCATACTATGTAATCAGGTTAAATGGCTAACGTATGTTTCCACGCATGTTGATGTCCACGTATGTTTTCCACGCATAACACTTAGGCAAAAGACATATGGTGTGCAATAAAGTTTGAATTTACACTCAGATTCCCTACCTAATGCTTTATATTCATCAACTCGTACTATGTAATGAGATTATATGGCTAAAGTATAAATTAGGTGCATAAAATTTCGAAAATTTCTAATTATTAACCAAAACATTAGTTTCAACGCTGTTTTTAATGCGTATAGCAGAGCTAAAAGCTATTCCTGTTCTAACACTTTTCAATTTATAGTCAGATTGACAATCTGATGGTTCATTTCCATCAAGGCGTAATATAAAAGGACATTCTTTGCGTTAAAAACATTTTCACTGCATAGAATTTTGAAAAAATTCGATTTACGTACCAAAATAGCTGTTTCACACGCAAAAAAAAATGTTTTAGGCGTTTAAAACAGCGTTGAAAGTGATATTTCCGTGAATGAATCGATATTTTCGAAATTCTATGCAACTAAACTAAACTTCAGTCATAGATTCTCAATACATAGTACGAGTTTATATATATAAAGCATTAGGTTGTGAATCAGACTATAAATTCAAAAGTTATTACACACCATATATCTTTTACCTATTTTTTTTTGCGTGTGAAACAGCGCTGAAAACAGCTTTGATTTATGTACCAAAAATCTACATAAATCGCATTTTTTCAAAATGTTTTTAACGCAAAGAATGTCATTTTATATCACGCCTTGATGGAAATAAACCATCAGATTATCAATCTGACTATAAATTGAAAAATTGTTAGAACAGGAATAGCTTTTAGCTCTGCTATACGCATTAAAAACAGCGTTGAAACTAATGTTTTGGTTAATAATTAGAAATTTTCGAAATTTTATGCACCTAATTTATACTTTAGCCATATAATCTCATTACATAGTACGAGTTGATGAATATAAAGCATTAGGTAGGGAATCTGAGTGTAAATTCAAACTTTATTGCACACCATATGTCTTTTGCCTAAGTGTTATGCGTGGAAAACAGCGCTAAAACAGCTTTTTTGATGCATAAATTAATTTTTTTCAAACTTCTATACAGTGAAAATATTTTTTGACATAGGCTGTCATTTTATATCACGCCTTCATGGAAATAAACCTTCACATTGTCACTCTGACAGTAAATTCAAAAGTTGCTGGCACAGGAGTAGCTTTTAGTTCTGCTTTAGGCGTTCAAAACAGCATTCAAATCGATATTTCCTTGAATATTTCGATATTTTCGTGAATATTTCGATATTTTCGAGATTCTATGCACCTAAACTATACTTTAGCCGTAGAACGAGTTAATGAATATAAGGCAAAAACAGCGCAAAAACAGCTATTTTGATATATAAATCCATTTTTTTCAAAATTCTATGCAGTGAAAATGTTTTCTAAATCATAGAATGTCATTTTATATCATCCTAAGATGGAAATAAACCATCAGATTGTCACTCCGACTGTAAATTCAGACGTTGTTGGACGTTGTTGGACGTAAATTCAGACGTTTGTAAATTCAGCATTAGGTTGGGAATCGGACTGTAAATTCGAAAGTTATTAAGCACCATACAGATGTTACCTATTTTTTTATGGGTAGAAAACAGCGCTAAAACAGTTATTTTGATTCATAAATCGATTTCTTTCAAAAATTCTATGCAGTGAAAATGTTTTTAAGGAAAAGAATGTCATTTTATACCACGCCTAGATGGAAGTAAACTATCAGATAATCATTCTGACTCTAAATATAAAAGTTGTTTACAAAAAGAAATAGATTTTAATTCTGTTTTCGGCGTTTAAAACAGCATTGAAACTGATATTTTTGTGAATAATTCGATATTTTCGAAATTCTATGCACCTAAACTATACTTTCGCAATACAATCTCATTATATAATGCGAGATAATGAATATAAAGCATCAGATTATCAATCTGACGGGAATCAATAATCGATATCAAACAAAAATCGATCTTTTTTTTCAAAATTCTATTTAGTGAAAATGTTTTTAAGACATAGAATGTCATTCTGTATAATATTCTGTGTTGAAGAAAATAAACCATGAGATTGTCAATCTCATTCTAAATTGAAAAGTTGTTGGTACAGGAGTAGCTTTTACCTCTGTCTTAAGAGTTGAAACTGATATTTTCGTGAATTATTCGATATTTTCGAAATTCTATGCACCTGAACTATACTTTATCCATAGCATCTCATTAAACAATACGAGTTGATGTAAATAAAGCATTAGGTTGTGAATCTGACTGTAAAATTAAAAGATTACGTGTCTGGGAAGCTATCGACTGATCCACCTCCCGGAGGGAAGAGTAGAATGGAAAATAATGATATTTTTGCCAAATGGAAGCTTGCACCGTGGGGAGGACCATCTACTCTACATTTTAAAAAGTTTTAGACCCCAGCAACGCCGGATAAATCTGCTACAGATTTATGCAGGTGGAAGCTAGAGCGATAAGACATTATTCTATGCCAAAGTTACGGTTTGTGGTTAGAGTAACTCGCCATTCGATTAAATATAGCTTTCAAAAATTTAGCTTTAGTAATGCGCGAAAAATTAGAATAATATCTCTGTCCAGGAAACCAACTTTGGGATCCGGTGACGCTGAAGCTAAATTCTGTCCCAATTGTGTTCCCCTTTTGTTCCGACTACTGGAGTTAAAAATCTGTGGTTTGTAGAGGATTTAACGTCGTGAACCTGTTGCATTTGTTCAAATACAGCCCATTCAGGAATATCTTTCTTGCATATTTGCACTTCTCAGAAATGGAATTTACGGCACTTCAGAATACGATATTGATTTTATAAGTGATATTATTTCCGAGTCCAAGAATGTGTTAGTTGTCCGCTTGCAACAATATCTGTTAGTGTAATGAGATAATAATAAGATACTCTGTTAGTGCAATGTGATGTTAAATATTGTTCCTATTGCAATTTACAAGGCGCCGCAGCCATTCAGGCGACTAAGCGTTTAGCACTGTTTTAGGAAAAACAGCATTGAAACTCATAAACAGCATTGAAACAGCATTAAAACAACATTGAAACTCATATTTTCTTGAATTATTCGATATTTTCGAAATCATTATATAATACTAGTTACTGAGTATAAAATATTAGGTTGTGAATCTGACTTTAAATTTAAAAGTTATTACACACCATATAGCTTTTACCTATGTCATATGCTAAAAAACAACGCTTAAACAGTTATTTTGATACCTAAAATCGATTTTTTTTTCAAAATTCTATTTAGTGAAAATGTTTTTAAGACATAGAATATGATTCTGTATCACGCCTTGAACCAAATAAACCATGACATTTTAGCTCTGATTTATGCATTTGAAACAACGTTGAAACTGATATTTTTGTGAATTATTCGATACTTTCGAAATTCTATGTACCTAAACTATACTTTTGCCATAGAATCTCACTACATATTACGAGTTGATGTAGACAAATTGTGAATTTGACGGTAAAATCAAAAGTTATTATACAACATGTAGCTTTTACCTACGTTTTATGCGCGGAATACAACGTTAAAACAGCTATTTTGATACATAAATCTATGTTTTTTTCAAAATTCAATGCAGTTAAAATGTTTTTAAGGCACAGAATATTATTTAATATCACGCCTTGACCGAAAAAAACCATGAGATTGTCACTCTGACTGTAAATTGAAAAGTTGTTGGCATAGGAGTAGCTTGTAGCTTTGTTCTAAGCGTCCACAAAACAGCGTTCAAACTGATATTTTGGTGAAAAATTCGATATTTTGGAAATTTTACGTACCTAAACTATACTTTAGCGATAGAATCTCATTATATAATACGAGTTGATGAATATGAAACGATATAAAGTAATATGAATATAAAACGATGAATATAAGGTTTGGAATTTGACGGTAAAATCAAAATTTATTACACACCATATAGCTTTGACGAATGTGACATGCGAAAAAAACAGCTAAAACAGTTATTTTGATTCATAAATCAATTTTTTTTTCAAAATTCTATGCAGTGAAAGTTTTTTTATACAGAAAATGTCATTTCATATCACGCCTTGATGGAAATAAACCATCAGAAAATCACTGATTGTAAATTGAAAAGTTGTTGGCACAGGAATAGCTTGTAGCTCTGTTCTAAGCGTCCACAAAACAGCGTTGAAACTGATATTTTGGTGAAAAATTCGATATTTTCGAAATTCTATGCACCTAATCTAAACCTTTGCCATAGAATCTGATTATATAATATGAGCTGATGATTATAAAGAATCAGATTGTCAATCTGATTATAAATTCAAAAGTTATTACACATCATATAGCTTTCTTCTCAGGTTTGTGCTCGGAATACAGCTCAAAAACTATAATTTTGATACATAAAATTGATTCTTTGCATTAGGTTGTCAATCTTACTGTAAATTCAAAAGTTATTACACCACCTTACATATTTTACCTTTGGTTTGTGCTCGGAATACAGCGCTAAATCCGGTATTTTGATACATAAATTGATTCTTTTAAAAATTCTTTATTGTAAAAATGTGTTTAAGGCATAGCATGTCATTCCACATCACGCCTTGATGGAAACAAATCATCAGATTGTCACTCTGACTGCAAATTTAAGGGTTATTAGAACACAAATAGCTTTTACCTCTGTTTTAGGCATTTAACACATCATTAGACTGATAATTTGGCGAATTATTCGATAATTTCGAAATTCTACGCACCTAAACTATTCTTTAGCCATAGCATTAGGTTGGGAATCTGACTGTAAATTCAAAAGTTTTTACACACCACGTATATTTTTCCTATATTTTATGTGCGGAAAACAGCGCTAAAATAGCTATTCTGATACATAAATCGATAGCTCTAAGCAGTTTAAAAGGCGTTTAAAAGAGCATTGAAACTGATATTTTGGTGAATTATTCGATATGTTCGAAATTCTATGCACCTAAAGTATACTTTACCCATAGAATCTCATTATACACCTATCCCCCGATTTACACTGAAGAAAGGTTCCGCACAAAACCGTGTAAATCGAAATTTTGGATTTTGCTATGTAAAATCGTCTGAAACGAAATGAACACGAAAATGTGCATAATGCAGTCATTTATTTACGTAAAACAAAAGCAAGACATCTTGAAAAACAAAATTTCACTTCGTTCATAAAATAACAAATATATGTAGGTAATATAAGTATATATTTAATTCATTTTACATTAGGAACAAAAAATATAAGATCCTTAAAAAATTAACAATAAGTTTAATTACTGTCATGGACTATCAGTGTTTTCTTCCTGATTGGTATGATGTCACTTTCATCACGCGATAGTTCTTAATGCGATTCTGGTTGAATGGTTGATGAATTAGGGACAATCTCAGATCGACGAGACTTTGTAATGAAATCCGTAATTAACAATTGTGTAGGTTCTTTTTGTTAAATCTTTATAGGCCTCCTCATATTGATTTAAGCACTTACTAATATCCGCTGGAATCGGAGAGCTCGTTCAACATTCGTGTAATTTTTTGTTAAAAATGATTACCCAATTTTCTCCCCAATTCAATCCTATGCTGATGACTCTTGCTGTGAACGCAACTGGTTCAGATTGCTCTTCATCAGGATCATTGTCTTCATTACGTTTATTTGTTTCATGAATCATGTTAACTAAATCATCCTCATCTAGTTCTTCATCAGCCATTATTTCTTCAAAATCTGCCTCAGCAAATCCTCAAAACCTTCTCCTATAGTATGCGCCAACTCAGTGATCTGAGAATATTCATGCTTTAATGGTAATCTATAATTCTCACCTTCAACAGCATCTGGCCATATTGCTTTCCAGCAGGCATTGAGCGTTGATTGTTTACTCTGGGTATATGGAAGTCCAACATGCTTAACACAATCTAAGATTGTAAATTTCTTCCAAACATCCATAAGAGTAAGAGATCCATCATTCTCTATTTGTTCTAAAATATACCTGAAGGTTTGCTTGATATACAATGCCTTGAAAGTCGAAATTATCCCTTGATCTAACGCCTGTAATAAGGAAGTTGCATTCTTTGGTAAAAAAAACAATTTGCATATTTTCGTGTTGTAAATCTTGAGGATGACCTGATTCATTATCAATTAATAGAAGGGCCTTAAAAGGCAATCCCCTTTTACTTAAATAACTTTTGACATCTGGGACAAACAAGTTATGAAACCATTCATTGAAAACCATGCACAGTGACCCTGCTTTCTTATTAGTCATCCAATAAACGGGAAGGTTTTTTGATGTTTATTTCTTTAAATGAGCGTGGTGTTTTCGATTTGTTAATAACCAATGGTTTCATTATATGATCGCCTGAAGCGTTGCTACAGAAAAGAACTGTTATACGACTTTTCGCTGCCTTATGACCAGCAGCTGATTTGTGAGCTTTAGCCATATAGGTTCTTTCTGGCATTTTTTTCCAGATAACCCGGACTCGTCAGCATTGAAGACTGGTCAGGAGTGTAGGAGTTGGCGGCAATGATTTCAGCAAATTTTATATATATATAGGATATTGTTGTGCTGCATCCGAATCAGCAGATGCTCTTTCAATCTTAGATTATGTAAAGATTGTCTTTGTTTAAATCTCTCGAATCAACCGTTGCTTGTGGAAAAAGATACCTTCTTTTCATCTGGCGAAGTCGACGGTAACTGATTCTTAAGTGTTTCATAAATCTTCAAAGCCTTATTTGTAATGGCAATGGTATCAATTGGAACCCGCTTTTGAGTTTGGTCTTCTAGCCATATCATTAATGCCTTTTCCATATTTTCCATTGTAACATCTCTTACATATGAAATTGTGCTCATACTCGTGCAAGATCCAGCTGCTATACTTTTTCTAATGGAGTCTTCATTTTTTCTTATTGTCCTTATTATGGCTTTATTCATGGAGTAAAATTTGGCAATATCTGTTACTCTTTCTCTATTACGTAGGCTGGCTGGCTTAACGTAACAAGTTCTCTGAGAGGTCCGTTTCCGGCTTTCTCAGATCTCCAATCAAAATTCATAGATTTTTTCGAAGTGGAAAAGGTGGAACAAAGTTGACTTGTTGAAAACCTGAAATGAAAAGAAATTCATTTAGAATTCTTAAGAATATAAAATCAAAATAGATTCTGTTTTATATTTTTTTCCATAATTCTGTTTCTAAAAGAAACTGTCCTACAAGGTTATAAATATTTTTCCTGATTTCCAAATTAGGATTATCTAAAATATTGTAAATTGTAAATTCATCAATACCTAAAAGAGTTAATTCTTTGAACATTTTTTTTCTTGAGATAGAATATTTTGGGCAATTTAGTAATATATGATTAACACTTTCTAAAGTATTACAGTAATTACAATTTGGAGAGTTAAGCTGTTTGATTTTGTACAAAAATGGATTAAGAGTTGTAGCACCTGTTCTAAGTTTATAAATTTGCACATTAGTGCTCTAGAAAGATTATATTTATTTATATATTGGATGTTGCAATTTAGGTTAAATCTATAATTATTTTGAATACTGCCATTAATTTTAAAAATCATATTTGTGAGATGGAATTCATGATTATGAATTAACTTTTTAAATTGTTTATAAAAATAAATAGTTTGAGTATAGTTTGGTAGATTAATAGCTTTTTTCGCAAAATCATCAGCAATTTCATTACCAGAAATGTTGCAATGGGCCGGGATCCATTGAAGTGAAATACTATTTTTTAAAATTCTAATATTAAAATCCGTTAAAGTTAAAATTTGATATAAAAATTGCGTATAGTTTGTATAATAATAATCTTGTCTTAAAAATATTCAAAGCACATTTTTAATCGGTATATATTACTATAAGTTTATTTTTAAATGTTTGCGTAACATATATTAGAGCTTCAATGATAGCATATTCAATGATTCATATATTCAATGATTCATATATTAGAGCTTCAATGATAGATGGAAGTTTGATTGATTTACAGGTTTGTGTTGATGGTATATAAAATGCTGCTGCTGCAGCATTCAAATCTGTTTTAAGTGAACCATCAGTGTATATGCTAATATGATTTGTATATTTTACATTACAGTAAGAATTAGATAAAATTTTTAAGGTTTCCGCTGCATAATTTTTCTTATTAAAAATATCTGGAAGATTATCTCGAATTGTCGGTCTGTAAAAACTCCAGTCCGCAATTAGATTGAAAAAATCTCCTGAAGTAGAGGTATTAAAAATTAAATTTAATAAAGGATCATTATTTAATATTTTATGATAATTATCAAAAATTTTTAAATTGTTTTGATAATTGATTAAGAAAGGATGTTGAAGAATTTTGAAATATAGTCTGGCTAAATATTTAATTAAAAGAATTTTAATTCTGATATTAAAGGGAGAGATTGCTGTTTCACCAATTAGAGAGGTTGTGGGAGTTCTTTTTAATAAGCCTAATGATACTTTTATGAACTGGTTTTGAAGAGTAGAAAATTTTTTAATTTTGTAATCACAAATTCCGACCATGAATTCAAAGCGAAATTCAATTTTTGGCCTAACAAGATTTTTATACAGAGAAATTAAAAATTCTGGTGCTGTACCCCCAATTAGTGGTAGCACGACATTTAAAAAAATTTAGTAGTTTACAGCCTTTGCTGTATTGATATGATCGTTGTGAGGTGATCGTTCCATTTCAGTCGGAAATCCAAATAGATACCTAAATATTTAAATGCAGTCACTTGTTTGATCTGTTGATCATTTATCCGTAATATGATTTCAGGTGGAGGACTTTTTGAATAGGTAAAAGGTAAACAAACTGTTTTTTCATGATTAAGTGTGAGATGCCAAGTTTTACACAATTTTACAATAATATCGATGTGAGATTGTAGTCTTTTAGTTAGATGAACGATGTTTTTACCGAGATTCCATATGACAATATCGTCCGCAAAAGTTGCAAACTTAATGTCGGAATCAAAGTAATTAAATAAATCATGCAGATAGATATTAAAAAGAGTCGGGCTCAAAATTGAGCCCTGTGCTATTCCTTGAGTCATACTAAATATTGAAGATAAATCATTATTTATTTTAACTTGGAATGATTTTTTAGTTAAATTAAAATGTAGGAATTGCAATAAGTTTCCTTTGATATTTAATTTAATAATTTTGTGTAATAGGCCTTTTTGCCAAATTGAATCAAAGGCAAGTGAAAGGTAGAAAAAAATCGCCACACAGTAAAATTTTTTTGATTTAGCAATATGAAAATCAGTAATTTAACGAGGAAACACATTCTTTAGATGATTTGCCTCTCCTAAATCCGAAGAAATTGGAAGGAAAAGTGTGTGAGCTTTCTAAAAACCAATTAAGTCGTCGAGAAACTAATTTTTCAAAAAGTTTTAAACTGTTGGAGAGTAAAGAAATGGGTCGATAAGAATTTGGATCAGATGGTAGCTTATTTGGTTTCTGAATGAATATTATAAAAAATTTGACCAGGCTAGTTATGATTTTTCCAAATGCGGTTAAAAATATCTAGCAGTTTATTTTTCCATAATGGTGGGAGATTAAAAAAGAATTTGTTTAATATGAGATCAGGACCTGATACTGATTTAAAATTTAATTTTTTATAGCATAACTAAGTTCGTCTAACGAGAATTTAGCGTCCATGATTGGGATATCAGGACGGAATATTAAAATATTTTTATCTACCCGATTTTCAATCTTTTTTTCATAATATGAAATATGTAAGGTGTTTGCAATTTTTAGATTTGAGCCCATAAAGTCTGTTGTTTGGGACATGTTTAAATTTTTATCTAAAGCAATTTCTGCTAGAGGAAAAAATTGTTTAGCTTCTTCGTTCAATGTTTTAAAAATTCTCCACATATTAGAGAGTTTGTGGGTTTAGAGAGCTGGAAAAAATTTTCCAGTTTTCTCTATATAATTCCTTTAGTTTTTTCCTGACTAGAGCTTTGATTTTTTTGAAATAGTTTATATCTTTAAAATCTCTTGTTCTTTTGGATTTATTTTCAGCTTTTTTTCTTATGGTAGTAATTTTATTCATGTGCCAAATGTTTCTATGTATTTTTGGATTTTTATTTATGATTTCGGAAAAGCAAGATTTTGTATGTTTTTCAATTTGATTAAAAAAATATTATAATCACCTGTATAGGGATTAGGAGAATTTTGAATCAGAAGATTATGAAATTGATACCAATTGTTAAGTTTAACTATTTTCTTATCCGTAATTTGTAATTTAGAAGAGATTAAAATGGGGTGGTGGTCACTACCTCTTGTATCTTGCAGGAGTGACCAAGAAAATTTATTATATAATTCGGGTGAGCAAAAAGATAGGTCAATAATTGATCTATTATTATTTTGATTTTCATGAGTAGTTAGTTTTTCATTTAAGATAATAAAATCATTTTTTACTATGAAATTGTTTAAATGAACTCCTGCTCTATTTATATGATAGGAATGCCAAGCATAGCCGTCCCGTGGCCGAGTGGTGGCTGATCTTGGCTACTGATCTAAGGGACCTAGGTTCGAGCCCCGGATTAGGCATGGATGTGTGTGTGTGTGTGTCGTTTTTCTGCTGAGGTCCTGCCATCCTCTCAGATCTCCTACTGTGGCATATAAATTGACAGGCTCCTGTCAGACCTCTGTGGCAAGCAGCTGCTTGAGGGGGTATTTTTTTTAATGCCAAGCATAGTGGTGCGAATTGAAATCTCCAACAAAAAATAGTGGAGGTGAAACTTGATCAAGAATTTCAGAATAAATTGATTCGTTAATGAACTTGCACGGGTTATAAATATTAATTAAAGTAAATTTAAATTTTTTTTATTAAGATATCAAGCGCAATAATTTCTAGATCTGGATTATTTACAGTAATGTTTCTAATTTTATGTTTGATGGTTCTCCTAACATAGAATCCAACTCCTTTGGATTTTTCGGAGGCAAAGTGAGAATAGAAAATGAAGGAAGAAATTCGAGTATTTTTTTTAGTAAAAATTTCCTGAAGTGCTACAACACTTAATTTCTTGTACTTACCGAGTAAGACAATTTCTTCTTTTTTAGATACAATTCCTCTGCAATTCCACTGTAAAAAAGTAAAGTCATTGGAAGAATTATATCTTGAGATTTATGATGATGTCTTCCAATATAGAATATTCATCTTCAGTGTTACAAATATATCGACACAACTGAAGAATTAAGTCAGGGTTTCTAGAGATGTTATCATTGCTTATGTTGTTTTCTATGCTTGAAGGAGATTGTAAAATTTTTTGGGATTTTTTATATGAAGAGATCTTTGGGCTACTTGATCATAAGTGTTTTGATTAGTAGCACTAGTTGATGGTTGAGGTTCAGAAAACTTTTGCTTTGACACTATTGGAGCAAGATTTTTTTATCTGTATTTGCAATTTTTTAGGTTTGATTTTTTCAACAGGTTTGGTCAAAGGGATTCCTTCTTCATCAATTATGTTTTCAATGACAAATTCCTTTTCTTTTTCATGAGTAGGTGATTGTTGACTAATTTCATTACATGAATGTCAATTACTTTTCCTATTACTTCCTTATGAGATTTGAATGGTTGTTGCTTAAGTGGTGGAGTGATTTTTTCAGAATTTGAAGATCTTTCAGCCAAAGCTTGTTTAAAAGCAACATTCCAGGAACATTCATGTAATTCCTGGATTCTTTTAGAACGGCATGCTACACGTTTTATAGGGCAGGCATAATATGTCGATGGATGTTCTCCTGAGCAATTTGGACAGCAGAGAATTTTTGAAGTACAATTCTTATAATAATGTAGACCTGAGCATCTTTTGCATCTAGGTTTTCCTCGACAACCAGTGCCAGTATGTCCAAACCTGTTACATCTCAAGCACAAGGGAGGAGGGAAAAAGTAAGGTTTGACTTTGATCCTTGAAAGGCCAACATAAACAAATTTTGGCAGTGTGTCTGAGTCGATTTTAAAAATCACATTGTCCGTTGGATCTTTAGCAATGATGGTATGATTTGAATTTGGAGAAAATCTGTTCATCCTCCTTACAGAAAAAATTCTATATTTATTAAGTTCTTTTAACAGAATGTCATCCGTATATTTTATATTTACTCCCTCCATGATTCCAAGGAGAAAATCGTTTTAAGAGAATCGATACTCTACTTTCGTGGTTAATATTTCCGTAATTTTTGTCAATTCAGTTAATTCATTGTTCGTGTCTGGGAAAATGATTAAGTCACCCTTTCTTGTAAAATGTCCTCTGAAGTCCTTTTGAAATCGGTTGAAGAAATAATCTGTCACCTTCGTGTCATCAAGGTCACTAAGCTTTGAATTTTTATTGTAGAAAATAATGGGTGATATATTTTCTTTTGCTTGTAATTCATCATTTGTTGTTGATTTAATTGGGATTTCCTCTTCATCAGATGTTATGTTTGAATTATCCGATTGTAGTTCAGATTCATTTTGTAAAATAATAATTTCTTTAGTATGTTTCTTTTTCTTTTTTTCTTTTTTTGTTGGAGCAAGTCACTAAAAATTTCATTATTAACTTCAATTTTATTGATGTCATTTGAAGAATAGCGTCTATATAAGTTTGAAAGTTCCATTTTTTTGATGTGCTTTTCTAGCTTATTAGTTTGTGCCTTTTCACTTGACTTGATTGGGACGCCTTCCGTCTTTTTCAATTTAACGTTGGGCTTTCTGCTCTTTCCCAATTTAGGCATTACAACTTCTTACGAAAAAGTTACCAAATTAACTTCACAAAAGTTAAGAAGCAAATAACAAACAGGGCCAAATTTGGCACATCCGATCGCAATCAAATCCCGAATCGGAATCTCCTCTCTCTATTACGTAGACGATCTAATATTTTAATTTTTGTTTCTAAAGAAATAACTTTTCTTTTCATTTGATTCTTTTTTTAAACCTTTTGGCATTATAAAACCTTAAAGATTTATAAAAAATTAAATTATAAAAACGCCAGAAAAACTATAAATGTTGGAAACTTACCAGTAGATATTTAAATAATAGAATAAAAAACGCACAATGATGTAAAGCTTTGCTGCTAAAATGATATTGCACTACTTCACATGAACCAGATAGCTTTACTAATGTGAAATACAACAGGGATTCCCCGTGTTTTAAAATATAGGGGAATCCCCGTCCCCGTTGTTGCCAGTGTTACCAAAGGAATGAGGTTTAAAAATGATTTGAAATATATATGCAGCCGAATATACATTTTTACCAGTTTTTTGAAATCCGTTATCAACCGTGTAAAACCGAAATCGTGTAAAACAAGTGCCGTTTAAATCGGGGGATAAATGTATTATATAATGAGATTCTATGGCTAAAGTACATTTTTGGTGTATAGAATTTCGAAAATATCGAATTATTCATCAAAATATCAGTTTCAACGCTGTTTCAATTGCCTAAAACAGAGCTAAACGCTATTCGTGTGCTAACAACTTTTCAATTCACAGTCTGAATGACAATCTGTTGGTTTGTTTCTATCGCGGCGTGATATGGAATGACATTCTATGCTTTAAAAACATTTTGGCTGCATAGAAGTTTCAAAAAAATCGTTTTTTATATGAAAATAGCTATTTTAGCGCTATTTTCATCGCATAAAACATAGGTAAAAGCTATATGGTGTGTAATGACTTTTGAATTTACAGTCAGATTCCCAACCTAATGCTTTATATTCATCAACTAGTATTATATAATGAGATTCTATGGGGAAAGTATACTTTAGGTGGATAGAATTTCGAAAATATCGAATTATTCACCAAAATATCAGTTTAATGATGTGTTAAATGCCTAAAACAGAGATAAAAGCTATTTCTGTTCTAACAACCCTTAAATTTGCAGTCAGAGTGACAATCTGATGGTTTGTTGCCATCAAGACATGATGTAGAATGACATGCTATGCCTTAACACATTTTTGCAGTATAGAATTTTTAAAAGAATCATTTTATGTATCAAAATAGCTGCTTTAGCGCTGTATTCCGAGCATAAACCAAAGGTAAAATATGTAAGGTGTGTAATAACTTTTGAATTTACAGTCAGATTGACAACTAATGCTTTATATACATCAACTTACATAATGAGAATCTATTGCTATGGTATAGTTCAGGTGCATAGAGTTTTCAAAATATCGAATAATTCCCCCAAAATATCAGTTTCAATGATCTGACAGAGCTAAAAGCTATTCCTGTTCTAACAATTCTTCAATTTACAGTCAGAGTGACAATCTGGTGGTTTGTTGTCATCAACGAATGATACAGAATGACATTCTACGCCCTAAAAACATTTTTACAGCATAGAATGTTTAAAAGAATCAATTTTATGTATCAAAATTGCAGTTTTTGAGCTGTATTCCGAGCATAAACCTGAGGAGAACGTAGGAATTGCAGTTTTTGAGCTGTATTCCGAGCATAAACCTGAGGAGTGTAATAATTTTTGAATTTATAGTCAGATTGACAATCTGATTCTTTATAGTCATCAGCTCATATTATATAATCAGATTCTATGGCAAAGGTGTAGATTAGGTGTAGATTAGGTTTGAAAATATCGAATTTTTCACCAAAATATCAGTTTGAAAGCTGTTTTGTGGACGCTTAGAACAGAGCTACAAGCTACTCCTGTGCCAACACTTTTCAATTTACAATCAGAGTGATTTTCTGATGGTTTATTTCCATCAAGGCGTGATATGAAATGACGTATAAAAAAAACTTTCACTGCATAGAATTTTGAAAAAAAAAATTGATTTATGAATCAAAATAACTGTTCTAGCGCTGTTTTTTACGCATATCACATACGTAAAAGCTATATGGTGTGTAATAAATTTTGATTTTACCGTCAGATTCCCAACCTAATGCTTTTTATTCATCAACTCGTATTATATAATGAGATTCTATGGCTAAAGCTACTCCTATGCCAACAACTTTTGAATTTACAGACAGAGTGACAAACTGATGGTTTGCTTCCTTCAAGGCGTGATATGTAATGACATTATATGCCTTAAAAACATTTCAAAACTTAGATTTTAAAAAGAAATCAATAGATGCATTAAAATAGCTGTTTTAGCGCTGTTTTCGTCGCATAAAACATAGTTAAAAGCTATATGATGTATAATAACTTTTGATTTTACCATCAGATTCACAATTTATTTACATCAACTCGTATTGTGTAATGAGATTCTTTGGTTTAGTATAGTTTAGGTGCATAGAATTTCGAATGTATCGAATAACTCACCAAAATATGTTTCAACACTGTTTCAAATGCATAAAACAGAGCTAAAAGCTTTTCCTGGGCCCACGGTCAGTAGGGGACACCGATGGGCTTGGAAAGGCCGCCGTCCGTCGGATGGGACGTTAAGCCGTGGCCCCGTGTGTGGCCTTGACGTGAGGCTACCATCTGTCTCCCAACAGCTGTTCCAGTGGGTCCCCTCCCCCAACCTTCTCTGAGACTTCGGGGTCCATGTGACCTGGCCATTTAGCTCATTGTGTGCAAAAAGGCGCCGCTCAGAGGTAAAACAACCCAACTCTGTTTTCTATATAATATTGAGCTCTCTTAAAAATGTTGTACCCGTTATTAACCATCGTAACTACATCATTGCCACCGATATCAGATCCATCTAATTTCACTATTTTCCCTCTGATGTGCATATAACTGTTGTGGGGATGTAGGAAAACGTCCATATCTTTGGTATATATTTTGTATTTTTCGAGATTTTTAACATTAACATTGGTTTTCCAATATTCATATTTTATTACTCATATTTTGTCGTGGAATTATCGTCTATTGAGTCTTCGAACAAATTCTAGTAAGTAGCTTCAACGTTCATCCTATACTTACTTTTTGATCATTAGGCCATTTCCGTATATTAACTGATTAAGAATATTTCTGCTCTTAGGGGATATTTTCTCGCTTTTTGAAACGATAGCGACGGATTTGTATAAAATATTTTAATTCGCTTTCTCAGTATCTTCATTTTTATTTGGGTCTGATGTGCAACATATAAGTCACGTTTTCCTTGTTCAAGTCAATTACTTTATTGTTCTGATCGGTTACTTTCATTCTAACGTTGTAAATGCAATCAGTTTTATTCAGCGGTAAATATATGGGGAATAATGGATGTGTGTCTATTAAACTGCCAGGCGGTTTTTGAGGCACGAAACTGTACAACACGTCGCTCTTCTGTTTATTGAGATAGGAAGATTCGACAATAGAACAGTGAATCACAATACGATGGACCCTCTCGTTATGTTGGGTGGGAACTTTCCTTCGTTTTTTGTTGCATCGGTAATTTTCGAATCGAATCCTAGTATTTCTCGTAACTGTCCATCAGAAAAATCTATTTTATATCCTCTTGCCATAACAAATCTTGATGTGGGGAGGTTGCTTTCTAGTATTATAAGGCTAGGATCCCCAAAGATATTTTTCAAAACATCATTAGATCCGTCTATATCGTACATTCCATTAACCCTCCCCTTTGGGGGGGGGGGGGGTAGAAGTCATGGAGGAAATTGTTTAGAACCTGTGACACTCCCCATATCACAAGCTCTCATTTAACGCATGAAATTTGGCCCTGGCATTCCAAAGATATAGCGAACAATCGTTTTCAAATTTTTAGAAAATATAAAAGTATAAAGACGCAAATGTTTTAAAGTCCCGCACCGCAATCTGCATAAATATTGCATTTAATAACAATTTATTTAGTCGTAGAGTTCAAAAAGAACTCTTCTAGATTTTTACTTATCTTCCTATTGCTTTTCGCTTTGTCAGTTAGTTGGTTTGTAAGTTTGTCGGATTCTGGATTTCTCAAAATAGCTGTTTCATAATATCTTTCGAACGCAATGGAGGAACGTAATAATTTATGTGTCAAATGAAAGCTAGTGAAGCGGGGAGTGTCATAGGCTATAAAAAAAATTGACCCCCCACATGCGTTCCTTCCCCCTAAAAAAGGGGAAATATGAAATTTATTCTTAAACTATATCTCTAGAACACGAATGCCGAAAGTAACATGCAATACGTCAAATGATAGCTTCTGAGGCAGGGAATGCCACAGGCTATGAAACATTTACACCCCATGCTTTCTTCCCCCTGAAAAAGAGGATATGTAAAAGTCGTTCTACTATATCTTCCGAATGCGAGGGCTTACAGCTACGAGTTAAGTGCCAAAT
Organism: Ryuthela nishihirai; assembly: GCA_038380435.1. NCBI lineage: Eukaryota > Metazoa > Arthropoda > Arachnida > Araneae > Heptathelidae > Ryuthela > Ryuthela nishihirai. The sequence continues at coordinate 960,627 of JAWZYU010000029.1, read as the reverse complement.
GAAAGCTCATATAATGACCGTCGTAAACTATTTCGAAATTTGCATCCCCACTATTCCCCCTGTTAAAAAAGGGAACACCGGATTTTCCTGGTATTCGACTCTGACGAGTCATATCTGGAATTAAAGCTTGTGACATCTCCAAAGTCATGGGCTACCTCAAACATGACTGCAAAAGTCAGGAATCCTTTGAAGTCAATACGAACACAGTGACTGATTGCACTAAATATAATATTTTTTTAATTTCCATTTTATTTTGCAATACAAAGGTGTTATGCTAGTTAATATAATACAATTCACATGAAACAGAAAAGGGACACTCTGTTAAAAAATTCAATACAGAATTTGACAAGACTGAGCAACTTAAGTAAATTACATTAAATAATTGTCGCAAATATATGATACACCAGTGTTTTAAGCATTAAAAATATTAATGAGTTAAAGTAGTTAACAAACTATGTTTGAATGCAGAATACTTTTGGCTCCTTTTAAATTATTATCTAAATTATTCCAAACTTTCGCACCCCGATAGGTCAGTGATGCTTGTCAATAATTTGTTCTACATAATGGTAATTCTAGGTCAAGTTGCTGTAGACTTGGGTAATGATAACACTTCCTTTGGAAATTGATATCGTATTTTTTCAAGCTAATAACACAGAATATAAATAACGCTGTATTTAATTTGTATAGATCCGAAAGCTGTAGAATTTTGGATTTTCAAAAAAAATTTAGTATGTGCATTAAAGTGTATATTATACAGAGTTCTCAAGAAGGTTTTTTGAAGATATAATAGCTTATTAATATTCTGATTACTTGTGTTACCCTATATCGAAATACAATAATGCCGATGAGAATAAATAATACATATGTCCTTAGGTTTATTTTCTACGTTTTACTGCCAAATAGTAAAATATGTATTTTTTTAGTTTCCTAATTTATTTGTATCTTTTTCAATTATTTAATTCGTCATTACATTTAATAACTAAAAGGACACATGTCGCCTCTGACGCATATGAGAATCTCGTTTTCAAAGAGAAAGAAGTTTTTCCTTTCTTACCGTTTCATTTCTTAAAAGTTTTAATTTGAGCCAGCGGATGATGGGGTTGGGTTGGGTTGTTTTACCTCTGAGCGGCACTTTTTTGCACACCATGGGCTAAATGGCCAGGTCACATGTACCCCGAAGGCTCACAGAATGTTGGGGAAGGAACCCACTGGAACAGCTGTTGGGAGACGGTAGCCTCTCTTCAAGGCAATATAGCGTGTTCTTTAACGTGCACAGGGTGTGGCTCTCCCGCACACGGGGCCACGACTTAACGTCCCATCCGACGGACGGTGGGCTTTCCAATCCCATCGGTGTCCCCTACTGACCGTGGGCAGGGCGGGGAATTTTGCGGAGATAAATCTCAACACTGACCCAGCTGGGACTCGAACCTGGGAACTACAGATTACGAGCCTGGCGCACTATACCGACTGAGCCACCCCCGCCCCCGGATGATGGGGGAAAATGCAAAAACTATTTCGTTAGTAATTATGCAACATAAGAGTATTCGATTTTTTAATTCTTAAATCTGAAAAGTTGCATTTCCCACACCTCTCTCAGAAAAATCGGTAGATTATTGGTATCAGTGGAATATTCTGTTAAAAACCAGCACTAATTTTTCAAATTTCTATTTTTTACATTTTATTTGTAAAACTTGCTTTAAATTCTTTTCGGTGATCTGTAAAGATATAAATATATGTTGCAGTAAACGTGAATAATCCGGCGATTATGCATAATCGCTGGTTATTATGCATTATCACCAATCATCTTGGTAAGTTTGATAAATTTCACTAAATTTCTAACTTTTACCGGCGATTATGTATAATTCACAAATGAATTTGGTAAGTTTGATATATTCCTCGAGCTATAGGGTAAAAACCGTGAGAAACGCAATCTGACCTCTGAGAAACCAAAAAAAGACAGAAAAGATGAAAAAGACACTTTCCACCCCTAAAATGTAAAGTCTAAAACAGGAATCTGTTGTCCGAATTATAAAAAAGCTCAAAATTTTTAAGCCAGTGAGAACGAATTAGTAAAGACGGCCATGTTAATCCTAGACTGGCGATTATGCAATAATGTCCGGTAAATTTGATTAATTAAGTAATCGCCAGTCTAGGATTAATATGGCCGTCTTTACTAATTCATTCTCACTGGGCTTAAGAAGTTTGAGGCTTTTTTTTTATAATTCGGACGACGTATTCCTGTTTTAGACTTTACATTTTAGGGGTGGAAAGTGTCTTTTTCACCTTTTCTGTCTCTTTCGGTTTCTCAGAGGTCAGATTGCGTTTCTCACGGTTTTTACCCTATAACTCGGGGAATGTATCAAATTTACAACTTCATTTGGGAATTGCGAAAAATCACCGGTAAAAGTGAGAAATTTAGTGAAATTTATCAAACTCGCCAAGATGATTGGTATATTCACTTTTACCGTAACATTATATTAAAAGCACAAAGTATTTGAAAAATACGATTTATAATATTTCAGTAATACCAATCAAATAAAAAAGAGTTTTCTAATTATCATTTTCATTGCTTCCAATGGAAACTTTATGACGTTCACATTCCACCACCAAAACCCCAAATTTTTCCACCGTTATTTGGCGCAGGTATGGTTTTCGGAAGATTTAAAAAGTGTGAATCATAATATTTTATAAATTCCTATCTAAACCAAAAAGAATTTTTCTGTTATCTCTAAAAACAAACAATTATCTGCTAAAACTAAAATGTTTTATTTTCCCCACCCCCTCTGGGTTTAAAGGGTCAAACTCATTGTTGGCAATGGAAACTTCGTGACCTTCACATTCCACCACAAGAATTTAAAATTTCTAGCATAAATACATCGTTTGCAATATCAGTTTGAAATTTTGGAATTTTCAAATTTTTCCACCTCTAGAGGGCGTAATTATATTAGATTCGGAAAGGGCATATCGTAATATTTCATCAATACCTATCCAACACAAAAAGAATTTTTAATTTACCTATGTAAACAATAAAGTTCGATGTCTACAGACGGACAAGACAGACGACAAAGCGAAACTATTATCTCGTTTTCAAAGAAAACGTGATAAAATAATTTGCATGTGGTTTTTAAAAGCATTCCCAAAGTGCTTTTAAAAGAGCGGAATATTTTTGCACACTAATTGCTTTAAGAAGAAACTTGCTTATTATCTTTCTTAGAATTAGTTTTAATTTTTATGCTTTGTCTACGCAGAGCTCCAAACATAAACATCGTGTAGAAAGACATGCTCCTAGGAAACAAATTACCCTGTCTCCCAAAATTCTAGGACAGTAAGAAGATGTAGAAGATTAAGCTTTTAGAAACGAATGGGTCAGTGTATTGTTATATTATTATTAGCATTCAGAAGGGGGATGGGCATGCACCCCCCCTCTGAATATTAATAACGGTAAAAGGAAGAAAATATTTATAAAAGTTATTTATATTTCATGCATTTTTCAAGCAATTTTTTAAAGACTTGTAAAACGAAGGGAAAAATGTTGTACTGCATTTGAAAATTCAGTCTCTTGCCCCTTTTTCATTTTTTCAGCTCGATTGTGTTTATTGCCCCCTCTTCCCCTCCATTGTTTACTAGATCCGGGCCTGTAACTATTTTATCAGGGTTAAATGGAAAGTATATTTCGGTTTTTACCTTGCATCTATTATTTTATTTTGTACATCCTCTTTCCCTGGAATATATTTTCTGGCTATGTGGGTCATTTATAATTCTAATTTTTATCCGTCTTCTAAAAAGTCAAAAGGAGTGCCAATACAATTGCAACTTCAAAATTTAAATTAAGTTCATTAACTAGAAATTTTAATTGTTGTGCTTTAAAATAATTCTACCATCAAATACGGTACACTGATATATCTAAAATCGTGAGATGCAAAGTTTTCTCTCTTAGTGTGCTGAGCTGAGGATGAACGTGACTTGGGTTCGAGTTCTGAATAACATACAATGGAAATTTATTTCCTTGTGTTGTCTTTCTGCTAATGGTTTGCCCTCCTCCCGGCATATAAAACCAAAAAATATAAACTTTTCTATGATATATAAAACCAAAAAATTCTATGAGACTTCTGTGATAAACAGCTCTTTGACGGATAATTCATTTTATTTATTAAATTATTTCTCTAAGAAACCGAGTTCATTTAGGAAATATAAATATGACTTGTTCTCATTTAAATATTCGAATTTCGAAAAATCATTTTTTGAAGTCGGTCGTATTTATAGAAACGCCTGAGACGTTTATTCCTGGGAGTCAGGCGTGGCCACTGCAAATATTCTTTAGCCATGAGACTGATCTTCAACCCGGAGATTTAGGTGCTTGTTCAGCTAGCGTTCTGCGTCTGCAATGCCGAGTTTGAAAGGGATAAACAGTCTGCAGCCTGCATGTCATTCTTGAAGAGAGAGCGGGACTTCTTGAAGAGAGAGCGAGCTGAGCGGCAGCTCAGCTGCTCCTAATTAGCACCCATGACGCACGCAGTGCAAGAGTTCAAAGTGTTATCTCCTGCGTTTTCCAAAGGGCATACGTATTTGCCCTCTGGTGAAATGAAAGGAACCTGGAAAATAAATATAATAAATAAATCTGAAATTAATTCAAACAGCTCTAGAAAATATGTTATTAGAAATTGAAATCAGTAAGTGAAATTCAAATGCAAAATCTAGACTGTGATTACACTTTAATGTCGAATTTTCGGAAACAACTCTTTCTAGTGGACTCATACATCACTTCACCAAGAGTGATGTATCTTGGAATAGTTCCGTAAACAAGGTGAAGAGTCAGTAACATATTGAAATATTTCCTAAGTTAATAACTTCATTTCGAAACAAAGTAAGATGATGAAATAAAAAGCAGCACAATAGAAAAACTCATAGTTATCAGTGTGATGTTTTTAGAAAGCTGGAAAAAAATTGGGAGGAATAAGTTTACATCAAAGCAGAAGAGACGTTATTTATCAAGAAAACGTGATCAACCGAAACCTGTAACTTCTTGGAGACAAGAAGGCTGTTAGGACGTGACATATTCGATCCGTAATGTTTTTATTCATCGCGATTCGGTGTAGTGTGTAAATCAAAACTCGAATTATTTGTTTTACCTCCCACACAGACAATCATAGAAGCAGGAAAATGGGTTGAATGTTACCCCTTGGCTAATATTTATGATAGAGTACCCGTAGAAATTCACATATGTGGAAGTGGGGAAGAAGACATAAGTCTTTCCCAGACCGGGTTCTTTGTGAAAGCCAAAATATTAAAAAAAACTAATCTCTCTCTAAAGAAAGATGAGCCTATCGGCCCTAGTAATCTGTTTTTACATTCGCCCTTTCCCCAAACGGATGTATCGCTCAACGATCATCTCGTATCCAGCTCCAATAATACTTATCCTTACCGAGCTATGATTGAAACGCAACTGGTCCACGGTGAAGACAGCAAGAAGTCTCAGCTGACGTATGAACTATTTTACAAAGATACAGCCGGATGCATGAGTGAGAGAAATCCGAAAGCAGCTGGAAAACCTAACAAGGGTTTGCAACAGAGATGATAGGCACTGCACACTGCGATGTATTCTTTCAAAACCGATTGTTTTTAAATCTAGTGCACATGAAAATCAAATTGATCCCCAAACAAGACTCCGTTTTGCCTACTGTCATCCTCTGCAACCCAGATTGAAAATTAATGTTAGAACACGCATCGCTTTTCATTCGCAAAGTAAAAGTTAATCCAGATGTGCCGCTAGGACATGCAAAAAGTCTTAGAGAAAGCCACTTTAAAATATCCCATAGATCGTGTTCTTTGTAAGACGTATTCGGTACCCCAAGATATCCATGATACAAAACAATGTATTCCTGGATCAGATGTGGAATCGCATAGTCATTGGCTGTGGGGATAACAATACTTTTATTGGTACTTAGAGCAAAAAGCCTTTGGAATTCCAACATTGTCATCTGAACTTTATAGGCGAATATGTGGACTGCCATCCCACCCCCTACAAAGCAGTACAACCCAACTTTTAAAAAAGAAATTGTATCGATTTTATCACAGTTTATTTCTGGGGACGTAAAAGGCAAGTCAATAATAAATATAAATAAGTCGCGACGAATATTCTAAGGACACAGACTACGCGCTTTCGAGTTCTCCCCAGATCTCTGCGACGGAGGGAACACGATACTTATTGCAAAAAATGAAATTTAAGACTGGATTTGAAATTCGCCTTGCCGCTCTAACAAACTGTTTCAGTTGTAGTCTATGCAAAATTTCTGAACGTCATGGAAATAAATATATCAAGAAATGTCTCATTCCATTTTTTCTCATGAATATTCTCCAATTTAACAATCCTGAAGAGAGACCCTTACGTGAGATCCATATTTCTCGGCATATTTCCAGCAGATGTCTTCAACAGAAGATTACCGTATTACCCAGTGTCTCCCTCATCATGAATGTGGATCCTCGAAATCAGTCTGGAAGATATTGGCTCTCTCTATATTTTCCCAATCCTTAATAAGTTGCTGTCCTATGGCAAGTGATTAGCGCGCTTGGATACTGCTCTAAAGGACCTGGGTCGAGCCATAGAAAAGGCATGGATGTTTGAGTTGTTTTTCTGGTGAGTCGTGCCATCCTCATAGACGTACTATGGCGCTGATAGGCTGATAGGCTCCTGTCAGATATTTGTGGCAAGCGATATTTGTTTATTTATACAGTAGAATTATTCGATTCATTTCGAAATCCTCTTAATTTTTTTAAGTGGCTTGTAGTGATTCGGTTAGCCTGTGAGGAAAGGAAGAGCTGGAATCGCCATTTTGGCAGCAGGGCCCTTTCTGCTAGCAACAAGGCGCCAGCAGCGGATCCAGTTTGGGGAACTGGGCGAAGAAAGTCGACAAAAGTCGACGTGGCACAGCGACCGTGTCCTGTCCCATTGGCCGAGACACCTTAACGTCCCCCGAAGAAACATCACGTGACATCATCGGGTTATTCTTTCCTGCCGGATGACAGTTTCGTTTGGGAGAATAAGGGCTTGGCTCCTTGTAGCTTGTGCTGTGTTTAGCGAGTGACTGTAACGGGTGGGCAGTTACTGTTTGTTTATATTATAAAGTGTAAACTTCTGTAAATAAATGTCCCTATGTTCAATATAAATCACTATTGGAACGAAAGACAACTTGATCACTGCGTAAAAATATATATATCATTTAAATGTACTCTTCTCTATACCGAAAAAAATTGTTTTTAAATAAAAAAATTAATAATGTAACGTCCTTTTTTAAATATACAAAAATATATTTTATTCGAAAGTAAACTTAAAAACTAGTTATATAAAATGGGTCACGTGGTAAACCCAATAGGAGGTATTTTATGCACAGATATATAATATTTTTCTTGATGAGCGTTTGAGGAAAATTTATTTCCTTTAACACATGATTGAAATCCACATTGACCCATTGGTTTTACACCTTTTTTACTTCTTAATAAATTATCAACTAAAGCCACAATATTATATACACACCTTTTATAACTCTTTATGTAATCTTTAACTCTCCAATGGTAGTCCAATTAACACATTAATTTTTTTATAAGATACTCATGATATGTGAAGCAATTTATTTTAAAACTTTTAAGAACCTTATCGCTTACTAATTTTAAAACATCACTCTTTTTAGAACAATTTCCTACCTGGGAATTAATATCCGAAATTTTATTGATATCATGACTGATAGTCAGAGGCAAGATTGAGAGCAAAAATGTCCCTTGGAAACAGATGAAAATCGGCCCATACGGTGAAGATCAATCCTAAACCAAATTTTGCCACCGGCTAGAAGTACTCTGAGATTATCCCCGAGAAACACACTGAGGAATCGGCTGCTGTTCATTTCTATCTCGTTCACCAAAAAAAAGATCGAACAGAAAGCGAGTTCATATTTTCACTTTGTTGTCCGTTTTGTCTCTCCTTTGTCTCTAGAAACTCCGAAACTATCTTTTGGTTTTTAGGAAGAAATTGAAAATTTCTCTAGAGTAGGATAGGTATTGACGAAATATTAGGATTCGCATTTTCCAATTCTACCAGTAATTTTCAAAAGTGCCCTCTAGCGGTGGAAAACTTGAAAAAAGGCAAAACGTTCAACGATTATTGCAAACGATCCATTTATACTAAAAATTAGATAAAATGAAAAACCTCAGACTTTGCCTAGTAAATGGGTTAATATGCACTTCCATTAGATACTGATTTTCTCAGGTGTGTAATTAAGTCCCCTTTTGTAGGATATACCCTGTCTTTACTGTTTATTATAAACAACAGTAATTAATTAAAATTTATTTAATAATTTAATAATTGAAATTTAAATTTCGATCATTAAATTCATGTGTTTACGAGTCAAAAAATGAAAAGAAGATTGCTTTAATTGTGTAAGTATATGCTTTGCATATTATTTCCATTTCAATTGTATACATCTATGCATTTACACACTGATGCTTTTTTTGTATTTTATGTAGAATTATGCAATATTTATAAAAAAGAGTTAAGAATGCGTAGTAGTAAATATTGTCTGTATTCCATTTTCTCCAAATATGGTTTGTACCCATTTATATAAAACAAGATATTTGAATTTAGAAATGTTACCACGAGAAGTGTGTATTTTTATCAAACAAATGTCTCCTTTGGAGCGCCATGAAATAATTCTCATGCCCGGGGGTCTAAATTAGAAATCCACCACTTCCTTCAACCTATAAAAAATCATATGATTATTATAGGTTGAAGTGTGATATAATTAATATACACTATGCTGAAAAAAGTGCCCGCACACTTCCATGTTATGTGAACGGAAAGACACTGTCAAAGCTCCTTAACATTGAAAATAAACCTTTTACGCAAAAACTGTTATAGGCGATAAATTGTAGATATCCCTCAAATCTCTCCAGATATATTTCCTCAAAATTCGTTTAATATTTAAAGAATGAATGGACGTTGAAATATTTATCTTCAAATTTTGACACTTGTGAAAAAATATTTGAATACATAAAACACAACTCTTGTAACAATTGGTTCACTAACATAAATTAAATATCTGAACTTTGTATGACGATTTTTTAAGATTTCATCAATTTGAAGGCAATGTGACAGTGTTAATTTTCAACAATCTTCTATCAATATTTGAAGAGTCATGAACTTAGCCTGGAAGAGAAGTCATAAAGAGTCATTGAATATGGCAAGGAAGCGGGACCATTTAACAGCAGACGACACTGTCACATTGCCTCCAAATTGATGAAATGTTAAAAAATCGTCATACAAACTTCAGATATTTATCTTAGTGAACAAATTGTTACAAGAGTTGTGTTTTATCTATTGAAGTATTTGTTCACAAGTGTCAAAAGTTGAAGATAAGTGCTTGAGCTTCCACTCATTCTTTAAATATTAAACGAATATTACGGGAAATATATTTAGAGAGATTTGAGTGACATCTACAATTTATAGCCAATAACTATTTTTCCGCAAAAGGTTTATTTTCAATGTTAAGGAGCTTTGACAGTGTCTTTCCATTCACATAACTTGGAAGTGTCCGGATACTTTTTTTCAACATAGGGTACATATGAACCAACATGTATGAATAATACCGCGTTATATTATAAATTTCACTACTACGGTCTCCAGCTCTTCAACTCTTAGAAACATCTCGCCTTAGAAAAGAAATTAAATTATGTTTTTTTTCCACAATCTGAAAATGAACTTAGAAACTTACTTTGGGTAGCCGAAAATTTAAAAATGGAGCTTTAAAATATTTGAAGATGGGGTTATGCTTCTCAAGATATTTCTAACCACATTACTAATAGTGTAACTATGAAACCAGAAGTGATCGAATCAACACATTTTTATGGAAATACGGCGCTTGCGTAGCAGTGATTCGCTCAGAGTTCTCTTTTGCTAGAACTAATTAACTGCGTTAAGTGAGGGATTCTGTAACTCAAAATTTCGTGAGGAGCAGAATGGGGTAAGAGCAATTAAACGGACTGTCGATAATATTGTTACAAATTTTTAGCGACTTTGTATGACAATACTCTGATTGAATTCAAAATAACCAAATAAAAAAGGAGCTGATTTAATAAATAAAGCAATCAATTTCAAGTAATTAAAAGAACCTGAAGTATTAATTACGATATACAATTAGACTCATTAACTCAATGACTAATTACTATTGACTTTCATTAAATATCAAATACTGGGATAATATAACACTCTAAAGCTGAATTACCACGTCTTCCATATATAAAATCATAGAATCAATACTTGCCAAATATGTTTTTACTAATTACAGAAAATGTTTATAGGAACGATAATCCCTGAAACAACTATAGATGCTCCGTTTCACATAAAATCTAGTAATAATTAAACAACTTAAGCCGATACAAGCGAACTGCTCACAAGTGAAATTCCGCACAATTCCATTCTGAACATGACGTTCCATTCTGAACATGACGCCTTTTCACAGTATGTGCCGTATCAGATTATCCCGTAATAAAATAAGCACGCTTCAATTGTTGTACGTGAACGTGTTGTGTCAATATCAAATGATAATGAGATGGCAAGAAACACATCTAAGCGAGTTAATTCCTATTTTGTTGAAAAAAAAGTGTTAGGTTTAAATAAAATTAGAATTTCGTACGTATTAAAATAATTAAACATAATATTTCAATTACAAAAGAAATTACTATTTTTTCCCTTTGAATTTAGTAAGTGATTCTACAGTTAGTACATTCTACATTGTGAAATAATAAAACGCCTTTTGAAAAGTGATTCAGTAAAATTTTAACTGAGAACAATATTTACTCTGACTCAATACTTTTTCTTTCTTTTCTATATTTAAACAGTGGACTAAAGGTAATAAGGACAAAAAAACTTATAAACTTATTTATATGTCGTGCTACTGAAGAAACATCTAAGGTTTCATTTTTGTAAATACCTATGAAACGAAGGGGAAAATGTTAAACACGCCTACATTTTTCGGATCGATTTAGCTTTCAGGTACTGATTCAAGTACTGATTTCAGGTACTGATTTCAGGTACAACATTCAAAAAGAATTTCCACAGGAGAAAGTTCAAAATACTATTTCTTGCAATATAAATGAAATAACATGATTTATATAAACTTAATTATGTGACAAAAAATTTAATTTTTTAACATATCAAGGAAAAAACTTCGTACATCAAATAGAATGTTAAATCACCCCCCAACCGCATAATATTTCAAAGTTGTATCATTGTTTAAGCAAAATTTTCTAATGTTGAAAGTGGATATTTAAATAGTTTTCATTATGATCTTTAATTTATCGTCACGTGTATACATCGAATGTATATTTTTGGGAAGTTATGAATTCCAACTTACGTTACAGCTTAAAACTGGCATAACATGGAAGTTTATTGTTATATATTTCAGCTTCCTCAACTATTTTATTAGTAAAACAATATTTTGAGAAAACAATTTTTAAATAGTTATTATTGCGATCTTTAATTTACCTTCAGTCATATTTCCCATTAAATATATGTACAAATTATAGCTTCCAACTTTGGTTCTCACTGGCATAATGGGACGGGGGTGGCTCAGTCGGTAGTGCGCCAGGCTCGTAATCTGTAGTTCCCAGGTTCGAGTCCCAGCTGGGTCAGCGTTGAGATTTATCTCCGCAAAATTCCCCGCTCTGCCCACGGTCAGTAGGGGACACCGATGGGCTTGGAAAGGCCACCGTCCGTCGATGGGAGTCAGACAGTTAGCGAAATATTTACAGCCTTACAACCTCCCTTTCTCTCAGTATGCACTTACTGGACTCTCCCATCTGGCTGCTATCAGTTCTATAGATCCCCTTATCGACAAATGGTCCGAACTATCGGGGTCATCGTGATTTATCAGTTTAGTCCGCGGTGTTGTAAGAAATGGCCTCTCGGTCGTGGAAACAAACAAAGAAATGAAAAACAAACTTGCTCTATGAAAGTAAATAAGTCCACTCTCTTCGGACGGATCGCACAAGTAGGGGGATGAAATATAAATAATTATATTGTATTTATTACTTTTCTGTGTTACGTTTAATTGTACGCTATTATGTCGAAAAAAATGTTAATATGAATTCTATATTAACCACCGTAAAAAGTTTAAATTTAAACATTTTTAAACCAATCACTAAGCATTAAAAAAAAATTAAAAATATACCGAGTGCGTAGCGCGCTTCGCTAGTGATCCAATGGAACTGGGTTCCAGCCCCTGGTAAGGCATGGATGTGCATGTTGTTTTTCTGCTGAGGTCCTGCCATCCTCTCAGACCTTCTACTATGGCATATAAACTGACAGGCTCCTGTCAGACCTCTGTGGCAAAAAGGTGCTTGAGGGGGTATGTATTTTTCATTATTTATTTATATCAATCTATGAAATACTATCGTGAAGGAAATCCTTTAGCATTATTCCACGCCATAGTAATAACTGATTCCTTGCTTTAAGAATTGTTCCGTTATTGATAATACGAGAAACTTTATAAGGCAGGTATGAAAGAATTGGAATGTCAACGGCCATACCAAGCTGAAAGCATCGGTTTTCGTCTGATCCCCGAAGTTAAGCAGCTTTGGTCGCTGTCAGTACTTGGGAGGGTGAACACGGCGTGCAGTTGACCATTTTTTCCCCCCCAAGCGCTGTACTCCTAGAATATTAGCCAAAGTCATTCTACGTCGGTCGCTGGGTTCCATTCCATTTTTAGTAAATAAATAAAGGAGAATTTGCTTTGGTTACAAAACCTGCAACGGTTCTACGTATCTGGAACGAAAACTATATATGTAAGGTACGAATTTTAGACCGTCGTCAGAGTATACTGGTAACTCGACACGTTCGAAATATCAATTCCAGCTTTTCCGCCTCTCAAGAGTTCGGGTGTTTTACCTGTGAGCGGCACTATTTTTCACACCAGGGGCTAAATGGTCAGGTCTCAAGGAACCCGAAGGTTAGGGAAGGGGACCCACTGAAACAGCTGTTCAGGAGACAGATGGTAGCCTCCCGTCAAGACCATCCAGTGTCTTTAACGTGCACAGGGTATGGCTCTCCGACACACAGAGCCACGGCTTAACGTCCCATCTGACGGAAGGCGGCCTTTCCAAGCTTATCGGTCTCCCCTTCTGCCCATGATCAGGGCTGACAGTTTTCCGCAGATAGGTGTCAACGTTGACCCAGCTGGGACTCGAACCTCGGAACTGCAGATTACGAGCCAGGTGCGCTACCTACTGAGCCCAATCAACTTCATACAGCGTGTTTATCATGTAGAGGGTACGGATGTACCCTCTACATGATAAACAGATACGTAGAACCGTTGCAGGTTTTGTAACCAAAGCAAATTCTCCTTTATTTATTTCCATTTCAAAGGAAATTCGTAATTCTTTGCTGTCCGAACATGTAGTAACTAGTAAATTTCTTCTATTTTGAGGGGAAAGTAAACGAAGGTTATTAGTTTTATGGACAGCAGCATTACCTACTTAACGAGTTTTCATGTGACATGGAACTTGTTGCTTTCGGGCCTCACGTTCCTAAGATTTAACATAAGCTGGGCAGTATGTAGAAGAAGAAATAAACTTTTTTTTTGGGGGGGGGGGGGGGCATTTATTTCCTGCATAGGTCAACCATGGGTTAACTTCACAGCGAATTTTCAAACCTGTTGGTGTTCCCTTTTTCATTCGCAGAACAATGGGATTAAATCTTTACGTTCCCCAAAGTGTGACTCGTTCCTCAAAATTTGAGATTCGCAGCATGGACGCCTAAGGGCTTGACCACTGCTTCTTCCATCTTCACTCCTTCTGACCGGATATGTTTTAAGAATGCATTTAGTAATGCGGCAGACCTTATCCTATAAAACATGATATCATGTCCGTGATGATTTAATTTCTATAAATTGGGTGTCTCCACGGTGTCACAATTGTTAGTAAAACCTGTAAAGTTTTATAATTAAATTAATAAATCGTAGTTATTTGAGCTCAAACGAAACAGTGCAATGGTATGTAATTTCCAGCTTTAATAATACATTGCAATCGCATTTTATAAATATTAATATTACTGGAATTTTACAGTATTTATATTGATCATTGCTCACTATAGGTCGATTCCTGTGTACGTTAAAATTACTTAATGTGGTCTAATAAACTATAATACGGAAAAGAATAAATCCATTGAAACGTTGTTGCTATCGTTACTAAGGGCGCACGCGTTATGTTCTCAACACGCACCTGCCATTGCAAAATATTTGACCAATCGTAGAAGAGATAGAGCAAAAACCGTTGCGAACGCGGTAACAAGGAAATATTTCATTAGAAATACATTAACACCACTTCCAGGAATTTCGTTGGCTTGGCACTGAACGTGGTACGTATGAGAAAGTACATAACTTGAGACACGTTTATGCATTCAGCTTTCAAAACTTTAAGCAACGCTGTTATAATATTACCGTATAATATATCTGAATTCTTTAAATTTAGATTTCATCTTTTTTTTTTGGTGTAGGGAAATGGCAATTTTTTTTCTAAAACTTATACATATTTCAAGCATTCCCAAGAAGAAATAAAATCTTATGTTTCTCTGCTAAAAGGGATAAATAGGCAAAACATAAGACCAATGACTCTTGTTTTAAGAGATTGTTTAAACAATAATATTTTTTTTTGTCGTTATAAATATAAAGACAATTTATTTGTCAACTCAAGCATCTGGTTGTCACAGAGGCTGTTATATTATACGCCGTAGTTGAAGGCGTCATCCCGACATAAAAGCATTTTTTTATTTCCTCAATTAGATGGATAATTTTGAATCAAGGAATTAAATTAATTAACCTTATTCGTGACGGAAATGCAATTTACGAAACAAAAGGCGTATCCGGTTCAACGATTCGAAAAGCATTGTTGTGTCATTGATTATTTAGTACACGATCTGTTTTCTTCCTTTCTCATTAATCGTGAAACTAACAATCTAACATTTACTAGTGAATATAAAACTTAGGTTTTCAACTGAAATAGATTTAATTGGTTATTTAGATATGGTTATTTGATTTATTAAGAACTTTACGGGAGTCTTCGAAACGACACTTAGGAGTCATTTCTGCAGATAAGTTTACTCGAAATAGGATTTCCACAATTACGAATAGTTATGGAATACAACGGACTCGCTTATCACGGCATGATACTGTTGCAGTAACGTTCACTTCAGTGAACTCTCATTACGACGGATGTTATGCAAATATGCCTTTACACAAACCATCGGTATTCGCCTTTCTAACCGATGGGGTGTTTAATGTAAATTAATCAGAACTTTGAGTCTAGTGGGAATCGGCCCTGGGAATTGCATATTCCTTTCCTGTAGCAATACCTAACGTTCTACCCCTTCACTTGAATGAAAGTACTCCTGATACTATGCCTTTTGGTGGCATTCGTAATAACAATGCGGAAGACCGCTTAATACGAAAGCAGATATCGTTAGTTCGCGATGACGTATAATATATACGTAACTGCGGATCTCAACGCTGTCACAGCTGCTACTCTAACCAGAAAAAAACTGCACACGAAGAGAAACCGTAGTAGTTATTCATTCCTTATCGCAAAGAAACTCTGCGAGCGCTGGGGTAAGGATGGGTAAGTTAGTAGCGCTCCCGGCTCGTAATCTGCAGTTCCCAGGTTAGAGTCCTCGCTGGGTCAGCGTTGAGATTTATCTGCGCAAAACTGCTCGCCCTGCTAACGGTCAGCAGGGGACACCGATAAGCTTGGAAAGGCCGCCGTCCGTCGGATGGGATCTTAAGCCGTGTGCGGGAAAGCCATACCCTGTGCACGTTAAAGAACTCGTTGCATGGCTTTGACGCGAGGCTACCATCTGTCTCTCGACAGCTGTTCCAGTGAGGCTCCTCCCCCAACCTTCTCTGAGTCTTCGGAGTCCATGTGACCTAATCGTTTAGTCCATTGTCTACAAATAAAATGCCGATCACAGGTAAAATTCTGAGCTCTATATGCGTATTATTCTATGAAATTCCAGTCAGTTATTATTCAAATTTATTCTCTTAACATTTAAAAGCATCCACCTAACAAAGATCTTTAACGTTATTCGTATTCATCACAACGCACTCCTCCTATTAGATTCTCTAAAAATTGTTTCAGGATGTTTCTCAAGTATGAAATAATTCATTTATACTACAGAAAAGGAATGATCTTATTAAATACACCTAATTCTGTTTTAAATTATTACACGGTAAATAGGTTCCCGAAAAAACCGTGTAAAAAAATTCTAAAACGAAACAGAGTGCATACGAAAAAATAGAATATGGAAATAGAATTGGTTCCAGACGTGAAATAAAAACATACCCCCCCCCCCCAAACAACTGCTTGCCCCAGGGATCTGACAGGAACCTGTCGGTTTATATGCCATAATAGAAGGTCTGTGAAGATGGCAGGACCTCAGCAGAAAAACGACACATACATCCATGCCTTACCCGGGACTCGAACCCAGGTCCCTTAGACGTGAAAACCGAATACAAATGAGTTGTTTTCAAACAAGTATCAAAATCTTTAAGTCTTTATTTCATTTTTATTACTTTTAACACATTTTTTATTTTATAAACTTACAAGTGTTAGTTTAATTATCTTTATAACTTTAAACACGACATGAGAGACCAAGACTACGTATATTGAAGATAAAAATGAGGGGAATTCCCGGAACTCAATGTTGCCACTTTTTCCGAATGCTGTAGGTTTCGTACAGTTTTTCGATCAAATACAAAATAAAATGCAGAAGATTTCTTGTGTACTAAATTGTTGGTGTAATTTTTATTTTGGGGATTTTAGTGCAGAAAATGAGTATTTATAGTACTTATTGACGTATATCAAATTTATAACTTGAAGAATTAAAGAAATGAAGGTTATTTGTAGTTTACTCTTAGGCTGATGTAAAGAATAGTTTCGTGACTTTAAACCGTTAGTTGTATTGCATATATTATTGTATTTAAATTTTCCTATTAGACGTGCATATATATTATGCTAGGCACGGACTTTACAATTTATTTCCTTTCTCCTCAGTGTTGTTTCTATTGCTATGTGCATGTAAAGACTTTAAGGAGACCTAAAAATTGTGCTGATATTAACTATTACGGAAATACTACGGAAATTTTACAACGTAACAACTTTTTTTTTTTTTCAAATTAAAACAACCGGTTTGGTTTTAAAAAAATAAATATATAAAGAATACTTAAATATTTTTAGACTTTTATCTTATTCCTGTTGCCTAAAACCATAAAACTACATCGTAAAATGTGACCATAAAAGCGGCATCTTGGTTCTTCTAGAAATTTTTTCTTTAATAGAAATATTTTTTCAGAATTAAATTCAAATGGGGATTTTTAAAAAGGCGCCGTGTGAACCGTGTTACATCAGAATAAATCGTGTAAATAGGGAATTTAAATTGTTTTTCTGATCTGTGTTAAATCAAAAACGTGTAAAAAAAATTAATATACTTGATTGAGATTCAAATTTGTCACTCATTAACCTAAACTGAGTGCATTGTTGCTACAGTAAGTAAGCACCTCAGCAGAAATGCAACACACATCAATGCCTTACTCTAGGTTCGAACCCAGTTCCTTTACATTGTTAGCCACACGTGCAAACCACTCGGCCACCGAACGCTAGTAACGTTATGCTTGAAATACGCATTTCCGTCTGGTGGCATAGAGTAACTTTGTTGTGTACTGTTTTGCTTGAATTACGCTTCTTCATGTAGTGGCGAAGAGCAACTTATTAGTATGTTCTTAGGGTTTAAATCAGGACATGGCACCTGAAATTAGCACATATTAGAATGTAAATGTGGAGGAAGATGTTATGCGAAAAATACGACATTTTAAAAATACTCTGAAACTACTGCTGGATGAAAGGAGGATTTAATACGGCATGAAGACGTTGTCGA
Organism: Ryuthela nishihirai; assembly: GCA_038380435.1. Taxonomy (NCBI): domain Eukaryota; kingdom Metazoa; phylum Arthropoda; class Arachnida; order Araneae; family Heptathelidae; genus Ryuthela; species Ryuthela nishihirai. Next base: position 942,662 of record JAWZYU010000029.1, on the reverse strand, counting down.
TTAATTTACTTTTCATTATCGGCTTCTTTTTCATACTGTCACGATAACCATTTAATATTTATTTAGTTGAAGAGTGAGTGGGAACGTTTTTTTTATATTAACTCAGTGATGTAATGATAAACTTTCCTCAGGTGTTGTTGTAATGCAAGTATGCATTTTCGTGTGCATATTCTTCTCAGGAAATTATCGTGCTCGACACGATTTTGTGTCGTGTTATATCTGTTTATCATCTTAATCTAAATTCCGTCCGGCTTTGAAATCGGGTTGGGTTGTTTTACCTCTGAGCGGCACTTTTTTGCACACCATGGGCTAAATGGCCAGGTCACATGGACCCCGAAAGCTCAGAGAAGGTTGGGGGAGGGGACCCACTGGAACAGCTGTTGGGAGACAGATGGTAGCCTCCCGTCAAGGCCATGCAGCGTGTTCTTTAACGTGCACAGGGTATGGCTCTCCCGCACACGGCGCCACGGCTTAATGTCCCATCAGACGGACGGCGGCCTTTCCAAGCCCATCGGTGTCCCCTACTGACCGTGGGCAGGGCGGGGAATTTTGCGGAGATAAATCTCAACGCTGACCCAGCTGGGATTCGAACCTGGGAACTACAGATTGCGAGCCTTGCGCGCTACCGACTGAGCAACCACCGCCCCGCTTTGAAATCGGAAACTTGTTGGTACACCTCGGTGTCTAAAATTTTCCGCTCACGCAATTAGGAGTTAATGTCTAATCGAAAGATTCGTTTTGCTTTTAGGGACTTCTTTTTCCAGGTCTGTCGATAAATGCCCTATTGCTCTTAAAACTGGAATCAGCAGCATTTCCAGAAACGGTAAATGGAAAACTTTAAATGCTGTATACGAAATCTTTTATACAACGTTCGAAAGGATAACAGTAACGTTTTTTATCCCGCAGTATGAAACATTACGATATGTGTCTCACAAAGAAGAACATGGCGACTTTTGTTCTCGACGACAACCTAAACGACATATACGATATCATTAAAATTTCCTCTTACTACCTCTATGACTAAAATACGGCTTATTTTTCAAACCTTAAATAATATCATCGATTCCGTAGAACAAAACGTGAAAAGTGCTCTCTACATACGTTTCACTTCAACAACAGATTTCATTAACTGTATTCTGATTAAAAATAGTCGTAATAATCCGTTGGTGACGTCTGACAATAAAGTTACTGTTTAACTGCTGTCTGACTTCGGAGTAGTGATACATCTTGATACTCGCAAAAAGGTTTCGCTGTTTAAGCTTCCTTTCTCACCATCTCTGCTATCTGTGTGACCGCCAATTACTGAATATTTTAAAAACGAAGATCGTCGAACATATTTAGCACTGGGGATCTCCATCAAATAACCAAATGTAGCCGAACGCGACAGAGTTACGCATTCGAAGTACGAAAAACTTCCCTCACTAGACTCTCTAAAATAAAAAGATATCCTACCTATAGCATATAGGAGCTACGTATCGGCATAAAAAAAGTAACATTGATCGGCATAAAAAAAAGTAACATTGATCGGCATAAAAAAATAAAAAAATAAATAAAATTACGAGTTACAATAACATTCTTAAATGTGCCCGCCTTATTAACGAATTGTATAAAACACAGAGATGACGTCAGCAACGCGGTTTCGGCTGCTTCCAGAGATAATTCCTATAGTATGCATGTATCGAAAACGCATTTCTAATGTGTCATGAACGCCATAGAAGAAAAATATATATCGAAAGAAACATTCATATTCCGATATTCATCAAAATATATTTTTTCTCCTGAGGTCAATCGCAACACGTAGGTCAATGATAAAAAAAATCGGAAACATTTCCGTAATACCTCTGTGGCAAAATAACAGATTCACCTCAAGAACTTACACAATATCATTTGCATTTGACATCTGTAACACCTACACAAGATATCTCTAATCTCGATTATAAATCACGTTAAAATTACCCCACCAATCACTCTAAATCGGAATATTTATTGACATAGTCTACCTGTACCATAAAGAGCATTTTATCTTAAAACATTTGAAACGTTGAGGAAAACGTTTATGGTGCCATGCAATTCCATTCCTAATTTTCTATCTTATTATACCATGACGTGCAGATAAGTGTTAATTTTGATTTGTCAGCCACAACAGAAATATTAATCTTGATATTATTATTCGAAAAACAAAAAAGTGTTTTTACCGAAAATGACTTTACAAATACCGGAATTTTCAAAGCTTTAACGATGGGTAATCATGTGAATGGCTGCTACCAACTAAAAAGCCCTGCAATATCGCTGTCCATCACTAGAATCTCACCCGAAATATATTTAATAAAAAATTGTTTATACCCTCTACCTCCTTCCCACTGTGGATGGTAGTAGTGTAAGACAAATCTTCCCGTGGATTTCTCATCACACAGAAAAAATAGCTTGCAATACGAAACTTCCAACTTTTTACTACGGCTTCGCAATGTTTCGTCTGTACCTCTACGTACCTTACACAAGCATTTTCAATTTTCTCTAGAAAATTATTTATTACGTAACAGGTACATCGAAATATTTCACTTTGCAGATATTCGTTCCACTAAAGTAGCAATATTATGATTTACAAAAGCATTTGTAAAACTTGAATATGCACCTAATATACAAATATACTGCCAACACAAGGAAAGAGTACTGCTGACGTCATCTCGGTGTTTTACCTACTTTATTACTAACCCTTATTCACATGCCGCACTAATTTTAGTGAATTCACCTATATCCGATGCCGCCATTTTTTTTTCTCACCAATCTATTTCTAACTTCGAATTTTATATGAGATAACTAACGTTATTTGCCGCCGTCCATGACCGAGTGGTAAGCACGTTTGGCTACTGATCTAATGGACCTCTGTTCGAGCAGCAGGTAAAGCACACATGTCTGCGTTCTCTTTCTGCTGAGGTCCCTTCATCCTAAGCATTCCTACTCTGGCGTATTATACTGCCACGCTCCTATCAGACCTCTGTGTCAAGCAGCTGCTTGAGTTGATTTTTATTTATTGCGTTATTTCGAACCATAAAATAATGCTAAAAATAACGGCGATTACGTACGCACGAATGGATTTCCACTGCTTAATAACCACCCACCAATATTTATTTTGCTTTCTCGAAGTCTGCTCGTGTTGCCAACTATTTCATATTTCACTACAAGAATACCTTTTTAATTCATACCTCGGTCAAAGGTACAGTAAAATAAGTTATTATTTATGTTAACTTTTGAAACAATAGCAAAGGCTCCATAGTAAAATAGTACACTGCACCAAAGAAACATTCTGTCCTTCTCCTCAAACCTATTTCCCAACACCGAAATTTTAAATGTGTCGTAACTAATTATTATTTTCAAAACAAGAAATTCAGCTACAGATTCTCGCACATTAAAAAAAATGAGATCACTTCCTCACAATAAAAGTCTACGACCTGTGGTTATAAATAAAATGGGATATTAACAGAAGAATACATCAGATAAATTATAATTACAAATGATTTCGCGAAAACACGGACTGACGTCACAAGTGTATATCGAGTGTTGCCACCCTAATTTCTATAAATATCTTTCAAAACATTTTGTCCTATGTGTGTAATTCAAAACACTTCTAATCCTAAAATATTAACTGGTAGTTATTTCTTTTTTTAATTTTCGTAAATATTTTTATAATATTCTGAAATATTTAAATAAAATCTTAATAAGTAAATTATTTTGAATGTTATTAAAATAAATTAAATTAATTTTAACTTATCTTAAACCAATGAACGAAACGTCTGGTTTAGGCATATTTATTTTCGCTCTTTTAGTTGAAGGCTATCCGGACAGGCGGTATCTACGTGGCTTTCACAGTACGCGTTGGACACCTGTCCACGCGTGTTTACCTACGAATTAGTCGTTGGACACCTGTGGTGTCCAACGACAAATTCGTAGATCGAGGCTAGTTGTGAATCTCTTACGTATGTCACAGGCAACTTTGTCCTTAGGGGTAAAGAACGCTTTTTCCTGTGTTCCCAAAGGACAAACCTGTGGTTTAATCTAAGTCTTCTATTACACATTTCGCTGTACTGTACATTACCTTCTTCTTAGCTCTGAACAATACGTTTCCATGTAGTGGGTAAATTATATTTTTATTGCCAATTTGACATTTCTTGAGGTCATTGCGTCACCCTATCAGCTCGATATATCTGTTGCGAATATCAAACGTTGGTTTCAAAGTTCGTCCACGATAATGGACAAATAGATCTGAAAGCCTGTACATAAAAAACTGCCGTTTGATCATTTACGATATAGAAATATTTCTACGCATACTGTAACGACGAATAGCAAAATGAAGATATCAAAAATTAAGCAAAGAATTTTTTTTCCTCGGACAACCATTAGTTCCACTGAGCGAGGTTTACAAAATCCGTGCCGAAATGAAAGGGGTCGTTAGTGGTCGACAGCGACAAAGAGCGTTTAACTATAAAATTTATATCCCATAATCAGAATAATGTGCTGTATAATAAGCTCTTGGTTGAAATTTCATAACTCTCACGCTGAAAAGTGGAAAATTAGATTACCTCTACTGTAAATTAATTATTCACTACAAAGTTACTTACCTGAAGGAATTTATAAACGAACCAGAAACACTTTATGAATATTATTAAACTTGATTCACCTGATATTTTTTCGAGCAGCAGAATGGTGGTTTAGAGAAGGACATACGGAATGCAGTCCGTGTGTATTTTTTAATCGCATAGACCTTGCCAATGGTTGCTTATCACTGTAATGTGTTCCGGGTAAGCAATGCTCCGAAAATCTCAAAAAAAAAAACAACTAAAATTATATCAATTCTTCGCAATATCCATACGATAACGCGGCAAACGTAGCAGCAACATAGCCGCTTGATATAAACTCATAAACTGACGTTATAATTTATTTTCTTGCACTGTTTGCTCATTCACAGGAAGTGATTTTTGGTGTTTCGTATTGCGAACACAGGTGTTTGTTTACTCTTCCGCAGTTGTATTTTCCAATATCTTGTTTACGAAAATTACTATGAATTGTGGAAGAGAAATAAAACGCATTTCTTTAAACATAGTGCCTCTTTCAAGCGTTTTTCGGATTCACGGTGAGTATTATTTCTTCGGGATATTTAATAATTATACCTTCAATTAATAATCCTCACTTTATATCAATGAGGTGGGGTAAGATAGGCTATGACGCTTATTCCTAGTTTCTTCCCAACAAAGAGATACGTACAACAAAATATATGTTGGAAAGGTATATAACATAGTAAATTATGAATAATTACGGTTAATGTTGAAAAAGGTAACCTTGCTTATAACATTGTGACGTTTTGAGCATTTCAGTTATTCATAATTTCAGGTTGTTATTTAATTCGGTAAAAATTTCACAGGTGATTGAAAGGTTTAAGGTCCTAACGAGTGTAAAACGAAATTTGTTCCCTCCCTCGCATGAGGATTCTTTTACGTATGAGCGGCAGTTTTTCGCACATACAGGCCAAAATGGCCACTCCACAAGGACTCCATGCAGTCGGCGAAGGAACCCACTGCACCACATCTGTTAACAGAGAGATGACAACCTCAGGTCATGGCCATCTAGCGTCTTATTTAATAGGTGCAGGGGACACACACAGGGACCATGGCTTTACAACACAACCGACGGCCTTTATAGAAACAATCGGTGTTCGGCTTTCTAAACGATATAAGGATGGGGTGTTTTAATAAATCAAAACTTTGGGTATAGTGGGACTCGACCCTTTGAAACGCATATTCCTATCTTGCGGCAATACCTAACCGTCCATCCCCTTCACTTTAATGATAGCACTGCTGATCGTAGTCTTTTGGTGACATTTCTAATAGCAATGCGGAACAGCGCTTAGTACGAAAGCCGATATTGTAACTACGCGACGACGTATATATTTATACGTAACTTTGTGTCTGGACGCTGTCACAGGTGCTACTCGAACCAGAAAAAAACTGCACATCAAGATAAACCATAGCAGTTATTAGTTCCTTAAAGGAAAGAAACTCTGCGGAGGCGTAGTGGCTCAGTTGGTAGCGCGCCAGGCTCGTAATCTGCAGTTCTCAGGTTCCAGTTCATCTCTGCAAAACCGCTCGCCCTGCTAATGGTCAGCAAGGAAAACCGATAATCTTGGAAAGGTCGCCGTCCGTGGGATGGGATCTTAAGCCGTGTGCGGGAAAGTCATACCCTGTGCACATTAAAGAACACGTTGCATGACTTTGACGGGAGGCTATCATGTCTCCCAACAGGTGTTCCAGTGAGGCCCCTCCCCCAACCTTCTCTGAGCCTTCGGGGTTCGCGTGACCCGGCCGTTTAGCCCATTGTGTACAAAAAAAATTGGCGATCACAGGAAAAACAACCAACTCTGAGCGCTATATGATATCACATGCATTTTATTCTATGCAATTCCACTCAGATATTCAAATTGACTCTGTTTACATTTGAAAGCATCCAGCTTACAAAGATGTTTATTCGTATGCATCACAGCGCATTCCTGGTATTACATTCTCTATAATTTGTTTCAGGATGTTACTCAACTTTTAATAATAAATAAATAAATACCCCCTCAAGCAGCTGCTTACCACAGAGGTCTGACAGGAGGAGCCTGTCAGTTTATATGCCATAGTAGGTCTGAGAGGATGGCACGCCCTCAGCAGAAACACGACACAAAACAGCCATGCCTTACCCGGGACTCGAACCCAGGTCTCTTAGATCAGTAGCCAAGCGCGCTAATCACTCAACTTTAAAAAAAATGAATCCTTCTTAATAAACAATAGGAATAATCTAATTCAATGCACCCAGTTCTGTTTCGAATTCTGACACGGTAGATAGGTTCCCGAGAAAACCGTGTAAAAAAATAAACCTTTTCCAAAAAAATACAGTGCATATGAAAAAATAGATATGAAAATCTTTTAAGTATTCATTTGAATTTTATTAATTTAAACACATTTTTAATTTTATAAATGTTACTTATCTCGTATAAAAGTGTAAGTCAAAATAGAGTTGTGGCATGAGAAACAAGTGAACTCCTAAAATTAGTGCTGCCTCTGAATACGGGTTAATAATAAAGTAGCAAAAACACCGAGATGACGTCAGCAGTACTGTTTCGTTTGTGTTGCCACCAGATTTTGTATAATATGTTACACGCAGTTAAAGTTTTAGAAATGCTTTTCTTAATCATAATATTGTTGCTATTTTTGGTCTATTTTTATGTTATGTTTCGATCATCTCAGGTACGTAAGATGCATTTTAATTTTTCTAGAAAGAATAAAAATGGTTATTTAATGTTTCGGAGAAGTATAGACGAAACTTTGTGAAGCCGTAGTAAAAGTTGGAAGTTGCCTACTTTGAGTTTCGCATGCAAGCTTTTTTGAGTTGTTCCACTGGATATTTTTTCTCACCCTCGTACGATCCACGGAGGAAGTAACCATTCTGTTGTTTAATATATTTTACGTGAGATTTTAGTGATGTACTGCGATGTGGAACGGCTTTACGTAGGCAGCAACCATTTATACGTTTACGAACCGTTAAAGCTTTGAAACTTATTTATTGAGAGATGAAATAAACAGTTGCAATTATCTTTCTATAAATAGGAATTGACGACGAAATATTTGAGTTGACACGAAATAGGGTCTTCCTAATTGTAGCTATGGAAATGGCGTTTTTTGAACTACGTTATTTGCGTTTTTAGAGTTAAGAACGATAGGATAATTTTACAAATGCCAAGATGGAAAATAATTATCCGGTGCAACACACTAATTATTTTATTAAGAGTAAAACCCATGGCCGAGTGGTTAGCGCGCTTGGCTACTGATCTAAGGGACCTGGGTTCGAGCCCCGGGTAAGGCATGGCTGTTTGCGTCGTTTTTCTGGTGAGTTTCTGCCATCCTCACAGACCTTTTACTACGGCATATAAACTGACAGGCTCCTGTCAGACCTCTGTGGCAAGCAGCTGCTTGAGGGGGTATTTATTTTTATTTTATTAAAACTGAAATCTAAACGTGATTTGAAGTGTCATGTCAACTTTGCGTTTAATATATTTTTTTTTCGCGTGTTAAATATTCCAGTTAAATTATTTTTATATATTACGGCAATCAACGTTTTTATATTCGATATTACACGTATGTCGCACAGGTGTGAGAGATATGTAATGCCAATAATATCGCATAAGATATTTATCGAATAAGATATTCACCTTTTATTTTGTCCATCAGATAGGTTTTGTGAGTGACCTCAGGAGAAAATATGTTTTGGAAAATGTATTCAATTGAATAATAAACTGTGATTTCACAATATAGTTTCGGTGTATGGCTTTCACGATACACTGAAAATGCTTTTCCTCTTCACATTATAGAAATTATGCTGGAAAGTAACCGAAACCGCGTTGCTGACGTCATCTCTGTGTTTTCTCCAATTTATTATTAAGGCGCACACATATTTCAGTTTGCTTATTTATGGCAATACGTAGCTCTTACACGGTACACGTTGGATCTTTTTTATTTTAACGAGTCTACGCAGGGAAAGCTTTCGTTATTCGATTATCTTTGGTTATTTGATGGCGATCCCCACTGCTACGTTATGTTCGATAATATTCGTTCCTATAATATTCACTAATTGGCTTCGGCCAGGTACGATAAATGGTGAGAAAGGAAGCTTAAAGAGAGAGAACTTTGTTGCGGATATGGAGAGGTGTCACTTCCTTCGACGTCGGAAAACAATTAAATCAACAATGTTATTGTCAGACGTCAGCAAAGATTTATTACGAATACTTTCAAACAGTAATACAGTTAATGAAATCTGTTGAAGTCAAACGTACGTAGTAGCGTCGACATTTTTCAGTTTTCTTCTAGGGAATCGAAGATTAGTTGTGGTTAGAAAAATAAGCCGTCTTTTAAGTCACGGAGGTAGGAAGAGGATATTTTAAATATGTACGGTGATCATACGTCCTTTATTTAACAGGACAGTCCTTTATTTCGCTGCTCTGTCCTTAGTTTAGATTTATTTTTTTTCCAAAATGGCGATTTTTTCTCTTTCTTTTCGTGAATTAAAATAGTAAATTGAATATTGGCGTGCAGTAGATGGGTTGAAAATTTTAAATATTTCACCGATAAACAGGAATCGTTTAAAAACATTTTAAAAAACATTGAATTTAGTTTATGTATCTCTTGATTTAATGTCCTCACTGAACGAGTATTTTGATTAGCGAACAATATGTGGACAAGTGAAAAAACAAAATGAAAAATCGGAACATTTAAAGCATGCATTTATAATAAATGCAACTTTCATATGAATTCTATACAGTTTTACGAAATTTTTAAACAAAAACCTGATTTATTAACCATTCTAGTGTACAGAACGTATATATCCGTTTTTAGTACAATAAAAGAAAACGATTTAACAAAAAAAAATAAAAATTTCCATATTAAATTTTGTTAATAAATATCTTATAAAATATGTAATTTAAGCTTGATAAATAATATTTTATTTCTTTATTTGATGCATATTTTATTAAACTATGACATAAATAATTTGTTTAAAGCAATCTTGTTTGTCATCTGTCAATCCCGGTTCTTAGGGAAACAAACCGGGTTATCCAAAAATATTCCATCACTAATTAGAAATATTTCATATTGCTTAACATACAACTCTACGAGGAATCCTAATGTCATCCGCAGCATAATTTCGACGCCTGCAATCGAAATCAACGAAATTTGTGCGTGGCGCGGTGGCAACGTGCATGGCGCTAATGAAAAAAGAAAAGGCAATGCATAAAGCAGGCAAAAGGAAAAGACGATGCGGAATGAAAAAGGTGGCGGGAGAGAGTAGCAGGTTATCCAGAAACGAAACACATGCAGTGGAAAAGGACAAAGTGGGTTCACTTTCTTTTTAATGGCTGCCCTAATAAGGCTATTTGCCGTCCCATGGACGAGTGGTTAGCACCTGGGTTCGAGCCGCGGGTAAGGCATGGCTGTTTGTTTCGTTTTTCTGCTGAGGTCCTGCCATCCTCTCAGACCTTCTACTATGGCATATAAACTGATAGGCTCCTGTCAGACCTCTGTGGAAGGCAGCTGCTTGAGTGGGTATTTATTTATTTATTTTATTATGTAATAAAAACAAATACTTCATTTCAGAAGTTCTCTTACCCATTCATCTTCATTAATCCATAGCACATTACTCAATTAATCACTCACTTTAAAAACAAATACAATTTACAACAAATTCAATTTTTTTTAGATCTCTTAACTGATTCATTCTACAACTACATTCTTAAAACAGTAATTAGACTAAGACACAATGAAGATATTATCTCACTCATACAATACCTGTGATTTCTATCACTTCAAACAACCATTGACTAAAGTAAATTTCTTTACATTTACTCAAATAGCGGTGGAATTTCATATCAACTTCATTCCATAATCAGTTTTTCATATATATCACTACCACATCAAGCTGCTCCAAAACAACAGAACACTCAATGCTATATTATATTACTACCATTACTATACAACTTGGCTATGTCTGTAATTGCCAGCAAACTAGAATGAAAACATTCTTTCAATGACTCGTATCCGATTTCTACAAAATATTCTGACTGAATCCACTTCATTCATATCGTACTCCTGTAACTTTCAATCAAAAATGAACCATAAAACTTTTAAACTACTCGCAGTTATCTAGAACTAACTAATCCACTCAATTAAAGGTAACGTGGCAATCATAGACTCCATTTATGCCTCGAAAATTATCATCATCCTCATCCTCAAGCAGCCATGGGCTACGGAGGTCCAACCAGACCGCGCAGTTTAATTCTCCAAGCATATCTGTCCTGAGCTACATCTGCTGCATCCGGCCACTGCACACCAATTCTAACAAGGTCCTGTTTGACATTGTCTGCCCACCGCATCCTAGGCCTCCCCCTCCTTCTGAGGCCTCTAGGCACACTGTTCATAACCCTATTCGCCAATCCATATTATCCATACGGGCAACATGGCCAAACAAGCGGAGTCTGTCTCTGCACAATATGCTGTTTAAAGGAGGTTGCAGATTCCTTTGCCTAACCTCATCATTAGTTACAAAGTTCAACCACCTAATACCCAAGATACTGCGTAAGCATCTAGAATCAAAAGCATCTAGTTTCTTGTTATCTTGTTTACACAGTGTCCAAGTTTCACTACCATAACTAACCGTAGAAAAACCAAACTATTATACAGTCTAATTTTAGTCTTTAGGTGTATACGCCTATTTCTCCACACTCTCCATAGATTCTTAAAAGTCCCGGCAGCAATCCCTATTCGTCTGTTAATCTCATGCCGCACAACACCATCATCTGTTGCATAGCTCCCAAGATAATTAAACTGCTCAAGGCTGCAACCATTCAGATTAACTGAATCACAGCCTGCCTGACCAATTTTCATCACTTTAGTTTTCTCTCTGTTTATACCCAAACCTACTCTACTACCAGTCTCATCAACAGCTCGAATGAAAGAGTTCATCTCATCAACACCATTTGCCAAAAGGGCTAAATCATCAGCATAATCTAAATCAGAAATGTTTGTATCTCCAGCCCATTTAAGGCCAAAATCTTGCCCTGGAAGTGAATTTCGCATAACATAATCAACAACCAAGCTAAAGAGAAAAGGAGACAAAATGCACCCTTGTCGAACACCAGAAGTAATGCTAAACCAATTGCTACAAGACTTACCAACTCTCACACATGACTCATTGTTATTATAGAGAGCTTTCATTATGTTAACTAACTTGTCTGGTATACAATATGATCTCACAATGAATCACAAATTATGACGACCAACAGAGTCGAAAGCCTTTTTGAAATCAGCAAAGCTAGCAACCAAAGGTTTCTGAAACTAACATTTCTCAAGAATCTGCCTAAGTGGAAATATCTGATCCACACATCCCCTACCACTTCTGAATCCACATTGCTCATCAGGCAATTGACTGTCAACCAGATTCTTAATTCTATTAAGCACAATCATGGAAAGAACTTTAACTGGAACAGAGAGTAGGCTGATACCCCTATAGTTATCACAAGAACTGCGATCACCTTTTTTGAAAATAGGGATAACAATAGCTCTGGTAAAATCCTTAGGAACCATGCCTTTATCATAAAAGATATTCAGAATTTCAGTCATCCAAGTGGTAACCGAAACATTCCCAGCTCTAAGCATTTCTGTAGTAATTTCATCTACCCCTGGGGATTTATGAAGTTTAAGTTTAGAAACAGCCAAAATAACTTCAGATTGTGTTATAGGGCCAACATTAAAGGCACCAATGCATCTATCATCATTGCAAACAATGGGAATAGAACTAACTGCATTGTTTAGAACATCACTGAAATGCTCAGCCCACCTAGCCATGACAGAATCCTCCCCTTCTATAACCTTACCTTGTTTATCCTTCAATCCTTGTATGCCTGTCTGTTTTCTACCACATAAAACATTAACTACCTGGTACAGCTCTCTGCTGTTGCGCTGTTTAACTGCTTCCTCAGCTTTGTCAGCCAGGCCATCAAGCCAAAGATTCTTATCAGTAACTAACTGTTCCTTTACACGTTTTTTAAGCCCTCTGTAATCCTTTCTATTAGGACTAGTAGGGTACAGATTAAGGACATTCCTGCAGTTTCTTCTTTCTGAAAAAAGCTCAAGTGTCTTATCACTTAAATAGTTCTGTCTCCTCTGCTCCTTTTTTCCTAAAAGAGTACTGTTAGTTTCCAAAAAAGCCTGTTTAAAATGGCCCCATTCTTCCTCAACTTCAGTATTAAGAAAACCTTGACTGTCATAATGACTAAGTAACCTATCATGGTAAGCTTTAGCTATAACTGGGTCTTTCAGAGCTTCAGTATTAAAGGTAAATTTTTAACCCTAGCACAACAGTTTTTAAGTTTAAGTTGCAAGACACTTTTAACAAGGTAATGGTCAGATCCAATTTCAGCTCCCCTATATGCCCTGGTATTTCTAACAGAACTAGCCTATTGGCTGTTAATTAATATATAATCAATCATATTCCTATGCAGCCCATCAGGTGAAACCCATGTGTATTTATGTATGTCGCGGTGTTTGTAATATGTGTTAGTTATTCTGAAACCATTTAGTTTACTTACCTTTAGGAGAAGTTGCCCATTGCCATTGCAGCTACCAATACCAAAAGGGCCTATCACCCCTCCCCAAAGATCAGAGTCAGTACCAACTTTGGCATTGAAGTCATCTAGAACAAGGATAATATATCCTTTCTTGACAGAATTCAAAATATCCTGAAGTTGTCCGTAAAACCTATCCTTCTCATCCTCATCAGAATCCTCAGTGGGGGCATAACAGCAGATAACATTCAAGTCTTTAATGCTTGTCTGAAATTCTGCTGTAAGAAACCTTTCATTAATGCACTCATATCCTAGAAGAGCATCAATAGCATGTCTGCTGAGCAGCAGACGCACGCCTTGGTGATGCTTTCCATGATCCCTCCCTGTAAAGAGAAATTTAAAGTTATTTTTAAGTATCTCACCTTTACCTGTCCATCTGGTCTCTTACAAGCCTAGAATATCTAGGTTTTAGCGCTGGAATTTGTGAATAAGGACATCAAGAGAATAATCTCTATGTAATGTCCTCACGTTCCACATTTCTGCAGAGAGAAAATGATTAGTAGGATTTTTAAAGAAATTAGGTTTATTGAGATTGGTAGGGCCAACAATATCAAACAGCCCCCTGATCGCAGGCATGGGGCAAAGACCTGTTCCTCCTCCGCTAAAGGCTGAAGTCACCAATGCTGGTAGGAACTTCAGGCACCACCTTTTCAAGTGGACTTTTTCAAGAGCCATATGGCCTGCCTGAGACACATTACTCCAGTTTAGGCTTGACGATGCCCAACTAGCTAAGTAAGGTTCAGGTACTTGTGATGGCCTCTGATTAGGATTATCCACCAGCTGATATAAGGTATCCCATGCCTCTGTTCACTTTGAGCTGGCAACCCAGAAGCAAACAGAAAACACAGTGGCAGACTCTCCCTCAACAGAGACCCACCAGTGCAGGAAGTCCAGGATCAATAATCAAGTTCAAATCCATAAACAAGTCCAGTCTAGTAAGTATAAATGGTCAGCACCAGACCATGTGAAGTTGACCACTCCTCAGCAGGGTTGGAAAAAAAGAAAAAAGTGGCCATAGATGACCAGATCAGTAGGCCATACTGAACTGGCAGCCCTCCCCTTCCGTTTCCTTCCAAAAGAGAATATCTCTTTTGAAAGGTAGTAACGGCCTGCACTACCAGAAGGCGGGGTCGGACATTAGGTGCTAGACGTGGCCGGTTCTGTGCATCATCACTAGGGATTTTTACACAGCTCTCCTTCCAGTTTACGCCTAGCTACCATTTACAGGTCAGCTACCATTTACAGGTCTTCGATAATAGTTTTTTCTTTTTTCTTTTCCAGTTGAATTGCATTTTTTATCACACACAAGTTAACTATGCTGTGTATGTCCATGCTTGCTTGCAATATTGATTAAAATCTATTTTTTCTACAGTTTTCTCTTCCTGTGTGAACAGAGCAATCGTTAATACTAAGTAACACTCTTGAAAAATATCAGTGTGCAAGAATTTAACTAATATCTGTTACCATTCACACTTAATGACCAATTTCTACCAGTATTTTTTGCATTACGCTACTGGATTCCAGAATGTTCAGAAGAAAACAAACAAGATCACTATTGAAATTCTGACATTTGGAAACGCTACATCAGTTATTCAACGTATGGTTCACAAATCTTCACTCATTACCAATGAGACCTTATTATCTAATTTATATCTTTCTATTTCTTATATCTCCGAAACCTTTTCTCTTTCACTATGTATACATACAGCACCACGACTCATGAAGTGGTGTTTTCAAATTTAGCTTAAAAGAATTTAGATTTCACTAAGGAAATATTTGGTTCAAATATATCTATAACTTCACCAATGTGATTATTAATTAACAATCCACTACAAACAATAATTTCCACCACCATCTTTTTCCCTTTTACATTTCCCTAACAGTATTCTTCATACGTCACAGAGTCATATCTGAGACACTAATACTCATGTAAAAAGAAAACGAAACAGTTTGGTTTCGTATAAATGTCAAGTGTGAGTATCATTCCCGAATGCACGCAACAAAAATGTTTAGTATTTAGTGTTAGTGTTTTAGTATTCCAAAATTTCAATGCTATGTAGTGTGAAAACCCAAAGAATAATATCAGGTGTACTAATCAATGTATTACCATTCAGTACACAATTTTTTTCTCATTATACATGCTATATTCTACTAAACAATATGTGATCCTACTCGGATGCATTACAAGAACTATAAACATTCCCAAAGTAACGAAGAAAAAAGAAAAACACTAGTCTCGGATAAATGTGCACAGTGCACGACCAATGACTACATTACCACACAAGTAGCATTTCTGCTTCGTAACAGACATGTCATATATTTCCAGAATGGTTTAGAAGACACCCGAAATAATTTCCCTTTTCTTATCCTTTCCACTATTCTCAAATCCTCTCACTCCCATTACATTCCATTTCCAACTGCACGCACGCGCACACACACGTACACACATATATATATATGCATGTTGCTGTTTATGAATAGTTTTCTGTATTTCAAAAATGTAGTTTCATAGAGAACATAACATAAACCAAGAGAAAAATTACGGTTTTAATTTATCTACTACACTTATAAGAGTAATGTAGGAATGAGAAAATCGTTCACCACGTATGTTAATGACTTTATTTTAATGCTGTACATATCTTAAAATACGACCCTGAATCTATAGATTCCAAGCGTATCTGTCATAGCCTTTATTTGGAAAAATTTTATATGTTATTTTATTATTTTGTACTTAATTAGAGTGACTGTAATTGGTGGTATGTCGAATTGCAGGAGTGTGCAGTACGCACTGTTTTCAGAAAAGTAGCCTTTTGCTTTTGGAACACAGGCTCCCTTTTTTTTATTCCAATAGAACTACGACATATAGAAATATCAAGCTTTTCATTTAAATTATTGAACTGGGAAAAATTTATAAAGTAGTCTAAGAAACACAAATTACAGGTGAGAAACGAACACAACCGAAATTGCATGTTGAGAAACGAGCACAACAGAAATTGCATGTTGGAGCTCACTGAGAGGTCCGATTGAGAAGTTTGAGACGTCGCGAAAAAGCCGCTTTCCTTCCATCATTCTGTTGTGGAAGCTAAACTTTACGTGTAACTTTTGTACGGAAGCTCTGAAACGAATTTACAGCAATGTCTGATACAGCTGCAGAGACCAGTGTTGCAGCTGCGGTTTCACGTAAAAAGAGGGGCAAAGCAACTGCCGGAAAGCTGAAAAAAATCGAAGATGGCCGCTTCTCATTATTGAAAACTCTTCTCACATAATCTTAAATTGTGAAAGGTATAATACTCAAAGAAAAATATTTTTTGAAAATCTTAAAAGCATAAATATCAATGAATTCACTTTAAATAATATTCTAAATTATCCTATCTGACCTTTACAAATTAAAATATTTGTCTTCCTGCTTGACTTCCTCAAAACTACAAATATATGGAAAGATCTATAAAATGAAAAATATTCAAAAAAATAAATATAATATGAAAAAAAAACACACAAAAAATATACTCTCTTAAAGAGTA
The DNA here is from genome assembly GCA_038380435.1 of Ryuthela nishihirai. NCBI lineage: Eukaryota > Metazoa > Arthropoda > Arachnida > Araneae > Heptathelidae > Ryuthela > Ryuthela nishihirai. The sequence continues at coordinate 925,940 of JAWZYU010000029.1, read as the reverse complement.
AGAGAGAAAAAAATATAAAAAAATATAATAAATAAATAAAAGCTCTCAAAAAATAATAAATAATAAAATTTGTAAGGAAAAAAAGATATTCTCTTAAAGAGTAAGAGAAAAAAAAATAAAAACACACATTATTTATAAGATAAATAAAATATTACATGGGAAAGCCTGAAGAAGGACATCCCAATTCCAGTGAAGTAATTCAATTGAAATCAATTCCCATCAGTTCTGATTCTGTTGTGGGTTTCTGTTGTGGGGAGTTCGGGTTGGGCCACGAAAGGTGGCAGACGTTTGTGTGATTGCTCGTTTAAGAGATTTTAGAAATAGTGTTTTCAATAACGTTTTGGAGTAGAGTGTTGTAAATTAAGTGAAACTTGAAAATGGCTGTAGGTGGAAATAAAAAGAAGAAAATTTCCCCTAGTAATATAAAAATAAAAGTAAAAAGAAATAAATACAAGGATACAGAGGAGACACTCATAAGCTGACAGGGACTAAACGAAGCAAGAGTATAATTACAACGGGGGACATACACAAGGAATCTACAAATGTTAACACTAAATTGAATTTATCCACGATCAGTGACTTTTCTACCTTAAAGGAGGACTTGAAACTTTCATCCGATTCAGACGTCTCACCTTTAAAATCAGTTGAAAAAAATGACAAGCAAACCCCAAACAAGAATATGGAAAATACACAAAAAGATCTGAAAACAGGTAATTCTAAAATTCATGCTTCTAATATTAGTGAAGAAAGTAAAAACATAAATGAGATCTTGAATGTAAAGGACGAGGAAAAATCATATACTATCATTACAAAAATAGATTGAGAACTTTCGAAATTCCCGGACATTATCGAAAACGCTATGAATAATGAAGAAGATTTATCATTAGTAATTAAGGGAATTGATTTTGATATAAGCGAATTAGACATTATTAAAGTAACAGCCTTTTTCTATAAATTACTTAATGAACATATAGACGGGAAATTCATCTCACAGGGCAGACTCTTATTCTTCTCTAAAACGAAAACACAACACGAAAAAATTCTAAACATAAAAGAAATTTTAAATGCAAAAGTGTTTGTTGAATACCCGAAGTTCAAAAAATCTGTTCTAGGGACAATTATTGGAGTCCCTACATATCTAGATGACGAATATATCTTGGAAAATCTCGAAAACCAAAAGGTAATTAGCTTAAGAAGAATGTGGCATTACGAAAAGGAAATTGAAAAAACCAGTGAAACATTCTCCAATCCTACAAATAAAATTATTTTAGAGTTTGAAGGTGAATCATTACCTACACATGTATTTCTGGGATTCAATAGGCATTCAGTTAAAAGCTATAATCTCCCTCCATTTAAGGCAAAGGTGGGGACCTTTGCCTTAAATGTTATTCATTCGGACTTCTCCTATATGCTTGTAGAGGAAGGATTACTTGTAAGAAATGCGGAGGGAGACACAGTTACAAGCAATGCACTGCTAAGAAATTCAATTGTCCGAATTGTAAGGGAAATCACCCGGCAACTTTTTCTGGTTGTCCGGCCAGAATCCTAGCTTGTAAGGCGAGAGAAATCCAAATTAATAAGAAAATTTAATGGCAACAAGCTTACATAAAGGCAAAAATTGCATCGGACAATAAATTTGAAAATTTTAATAAGTTTTATTCAAGCGACAACTTTTCTCAGAAAACAAGATACAATGAAGAGACTGACAGGATTGAAACCATCAGTTATGAGGACCTCACAGAGAGCGTATTATTTAACCAAACTGAGGACGACACAGAAAGCTTTCCAAGACTACCATCAAGCTCAAAATCGATTGAAAGGAAAGAAGAAATGAAAACGTTAAACTCTCCTGAAAAAGACTATGCTCAAACAGTAAAAAAACACATAACAGGTCATAAAACCTGAATAAAGCAGGAAAAAATATTGAAATTACAAATGACGGAAATTCAAAACAACGTAACGCATCAATAAAAGAAGAAAGATCGAAGGACATTTCTAGTAATGGGAAAAAACTCATCATTGAACTCTTAATTAAATTATTTGACCTCATCCTTCCAAGTTGTCCAAAGGCCAACCTAATTAAAGATTTACTCCTTACAATAATTAATAATGGCTCATGGCTATGAATCCAATTATTTGCCAATGGAATTGTCGGGGAATCGACAACAAAAAGCATATAATCAAACACCTGCTAAAAGTGAAAAACATACAAGTAATGTGTATTCAAGAAGCATTTTCAGGTAAAATTCCTGAATTCTCTAACTTCATTACATACATACAAAAAAATAATCAACACACCAGAGGAATAATAACATATATAAATAAATATATACCCCAAAGAAGAATAAATGCTACACTAATACATGATAAATTAGAATGTTTAATTATACAAATCAAAATATGTAAAATAACATTTAATATTGTAAATATATATAATCCAGGAATTTTAATAACATATAATCAATATCTAAAATTATTGGAGGATCTGGAAGGTGAAACAATTATCTGTCGGGATTTTAATTCACATAATAAAACATGGCACTCATATAAAAATGACTATAAAAGCATGCATCTCCTTAAATATATAGAACATAAGAATTTAATAATATTAAACACAGAACAAACTACTAGGAAAAATACAAATAATAAAAATTCAGTCATTGATTTAACATTATGCATAGAAAAAATAGCAAAAGATATTGAATGGAAAATTTCCACACACAATTTAGGAAGTGACCATTCCCAATTTTTATTAAATTTATCAAAAACCAAAAAACTAAAAAATATGTAAATATAACAAATTGGAATAATTTTAAAAATGAATTAAATAATACAAATATAGATGACAATTTAAATTTAGACTATATTACTATTACAGATAAAGTTAAAAATATAAGTAAAAAAATACACAGAACATATATAAAAAGATTCCAAAAAACAACATTCACACCATTTTTATAAACAAACTGATAGCAATAAGAAGAAAAGCAGAGAGAGATATGCTAAATAAAAACACATTCAAATCACATGAAATTTTTAAACGTTTGGAAAAAGCAATATCAAAAAAATAGCAAATATACAAAAATAAAACTGGAAGCTTTTTACAGAAAACCTTTCACCTCTTACATCGACTCCAAACTTATGGAGAATTTTTAAAAAATTTTATAATGAAAAAGAACCTGTAAACCCACTTCAAACTTTGGCACTTAAAAATAAAGAAAGCATTCAACAAACAACTGAAACAATAGCCAAATATTTTACTAATTTACATTCTAAACCAACTAATAAAATAGATAACAAATACAATAATTCAAATATAATGCATCAATTCTATAAAAATGAAAACACTTAAACAAACCATATACGTTTTTTGAACTAAATTTTGCATTAAAATCCATAAAATCAAAAACTAAAGCAGGCCCTGATGGCATTACAAATAAAGAACTAAAAAACCTACAAACAATTGGAAAAAAATTCTACTAAAAAATTTTAATGAAATCTGGAATTCAAAAACTTATCCAAATTTTTGGTTTGAAAATTCAATGATCTTCATAAAAAAACCTAAAAAAAGTGCAGACAATCCAAACTCATACAGACTAATATGTCTAAGTTCCAATGTTTTAAAACTGTTTGAAAGAATAATTATAAATAGAATAAATTGGCATATAGAATTCAGTGATATATATATAATAATCACATATATGGATTTAGACAGGGTAGATCAGCCAAAGATCTACTCCTAAACTTAATATCAGATGCAGAATATGCAATAAAAAACAAATTTTATTTGATAATACTAAGCATAGACATTGAAAAAGCCTTTGACTCAGTTTCTCATAATGGGATATTACATAAAATTAAAGATTTAAAAATTTGTGGAAATATGTATAGAATCTTATACAATATGATTAAAGGTAAAAAATTCAAAATAAAAATTAGTAATAAATATTCAACACAACATTCATTCAATAATGGATTAATACAGGGAGATATATTATCTCCAACATTTTTCAATTTATATATAAATGATTTGCAAAATATCATATCGGAAAATGTAAAATTTGGAACCTTTGCAGATGACTTGATCTTCTGGGCTTTTGTCAAAAATCCAGAAAATATACAAAAATCAATCCAAAAATTAGTTAACAATATAATAAATTACTGTGAAAATTGGAACCTTTCAATATCAACAGAGAAAACCATTTTAACTTACATTCATAAAAATAAAAAAATTACCTAATGACTTTAAAATAAATCTAAAAAGCAAAATCATAAAAACTGTTGACAATTTTAAGTTTTTGGGACTTCAAATTGATTCAAAACTTCATGGAATAAATATATAGAAACAACAAAAAATAAAGCAAATAAATTATACAATTTTCTCAGATATTTGGGCAGTTCCAACTGGGGATGTGCAAATAAATATTTATTATAACTATACAATGCAGTTATATTCCCAAAATGTTTATATGGAATTGAACTAATTAATAATATATCAAATACAAAGATAAAAATATTAGAAAATATACAATTAAAAATATTAAAATACTATGTAGGACTACATCAACACACAAATGGGTTAAATATTTATGCTGAAACAGTTATTTCACCTATAAAAATAAAAAAAAAATTATTGGAGAACTTAATATACAGAATTTCCTCAAAAAACAAAATACATCCAATAAATGACAAAATAATAAATAACTTTCAAGATATTACATTATATAACCTACCATGTAAAAATAATAACAAAAAATTAATCTTAGAAAAAACAAGTGGAGATTATAACATACAAATACCAAGTTGGACTTCTACATTTCCAATTTTAAACACAAATATAGATAATATTCAATCAAAAAACAAAAACAAATGATAATAACACGCTTAAAGTACTTTCAAATATACATATAGAAAACAATTATAAAGATTTTATTCATATTTACACAGATGGATCTTTAAGTGAAGATAGAATCAAACTTGAGGGAGCTTTTATATGCCCACAGGAAAATTTTGAATATCTTTTTAAATTCAATAAACCTTACCCTATTTTAACTGCTGAAATTTCTGCAATCATATTTGCCCTAAACTGGGCACTAAAATTTAAGAATAAAAAAATAATAATATTCACTGATAGCAAATCATCAATAGAAACATTATATAATGATAACACAAAAAGTAACTTTAAAATATTTATAAATGATATACTATAACAAAAAACCATCTAATAAACAGGAATATTACATATATACAATGGATCCCTAGCCATGTAGGAATAAAATATAATGAAATAGTGGATAGAAAAACAAAAACAGCAATAAACATAACACCTAAGTTTAACACACCTTTCATCTTTTCAAAAAACAAAATAAAATAAAAATAACACAAGAAACACAGAGTTGGTATAACACAAATGTAAATAATACCCACAGATATTTTGTTTCACCTATTATTAATAAATTTAACAATTTTGGACTCAATAAAAAAGAAATTAACATTATTATTAAAATTAAAACAAATTCTGCTAATACAAAAGCAAGTTATACAGAATGAAAAAAAAAAGATTCCCCGGCATGTGACGAATGTAAAGAATATGAAAATTTGGAACATTTAATTTTCAAATGTAAAAAATATGCCAAAGAGAGAGAAATATACTTTAAGGCTTTAAGTAAACTTAATATTAGGAATTATAATTTTAAAAGCATATTGGAACCTGAAAATTCTAAAAAAAACCAAAATGCTATAAATAATTGTTATCATATATCAAACAAATTCATATGTTTAATATACTATAAAAAAAGTAATATAAATTCTAATCATTAAATGAGTGCTGAATGAGTTTGCTACCGGGTGGATTCCTGGTAGCAAGAATATTCATTTGAAGATTTGCAAATCAATCAATCAATCACATCAGTTCTACTTTGAAGGAGAGTTATTCAATTAAATTCAAATCAGTTTTATCTTAGTAGTGAACGTAATGTCTGGCAGAGGAAAAGACGGGAAAGGTTTAGGAAAAGGTGGTGGTAAACGATCCAAGGTATCAAGAAGCCTGCTTTCCGGCGTTTGGCTAGGTGAGGTGGTGTGAAGAGAATTTCTGGTCTCATCTACGAAGAAACATGAGGTGTTCTCAAAGTATTCCTTGAAAACGTCATCAGAGATGCAGTAACCTAAACTGAGCATGCAAAGAGGAAGACGGTGACAGCCATGGATGTTGTGTATACTCTGAAACGACAAGGACGCACCCTGTACGGATTTGGAGGCTAGAGAAAAAGAAACCAAAAAAACCCTTTTCGGGGCTAATAAATAGTGTCGAAAGGATTACCCATCGTATTTGTATTAGCAAATTTATCATGTTATACGTAAACTCCTAAAGGTAAACCAAGTAGGCTATTTAAATATTTTCTCCAACCGCACATATCACTGCCAAGAATAATAGTTAGTTTAGTGTTAAACTATGTTCTTAATTGGTACACTACACTGTGATAAACAAAAAATCTTTTCATAAAGCTATTACATATCGCGTCTTATAAATTGCCACAATATGGTTCTTTCAACCTATGGAAAGCTACTGATTGTTCATTAATTCATAATTTATTATGAATAATAAAGGTTTAGCGATGTTTTCTCGTACATTTTATTAGGATTTAAAATCAGTGACGAAATTTACGTGTAATATAATTGTAAAGAAATTAAGTAAGCTTAATGTTTGGTTACTAAATGTTTCCAGTGGTGAATATTTCCTTTTTCAGTAAGATACTTATGATGGTTATTTTTCCTATGTGTAGAGTATAAAAAATGTGATTTCACGATAATTTTTTTGTACGGTAGGGCATCCTTTCTACACAATATGTGGCTTTTCTCACCGGTTTTTTTGGGCTTCGATACCTTTTTCACAACACTGGAGGCTTTTGGATTTTTTGCTGTTCCTTCTTTCTTAGTACTTTTGGTTTTTACTGGTTTTTCTTTCGTCTTCTGACCAGTAGCACTCAGCCTAAAGCAAGAAGTTGAACCTTTACATTTGGTGTGAACTAGTTACCCACTGGCTACTGCTGTCTTGAGGGAGCTAGACGTTCGGTGTCTACCTTGTAGTGAGGGGCAATGTATTTTTTGATATCCTGCAACGACGATCCAACTCTTTCCTTCATGCAGTGATTGCCGAAGTCACCATCTCTGACTGACACCTTAGGATGCGAAGCGGCAATCTTCGATTTTTTCCGCTTTCCGGCAGTTGCTTTGCCCCTCTTTTTACGTGAAACCGCAGCTGGAACACTGGTCTCTACAGCTGTATCAGACATTGCTGTGAATTCGTTGTTGAAGCTAAACACGTTGTTGAAGCACACATCATTCTGTTGTGGAAGCTAAACACGTAAAGTTTAGCTTCCACAACAGAATGATGGAAGGAAAGCGGCTTTTTCGCGACGTCTCAAACTTCTAAATCGGACATCTCAGTGAGCTGCAACATGCAATTTCGGTTGTGTTCGTTTCTCACCTGTAATTTGTGTTTCTTAGACTACTTTATAAATTTTTCCCAGTTGAATAATTTAAATGAAAAGCTTGATATTTCTATATGTCGTAGTTCTATTGGAATAAAAAAAGGGGAGCCTGTGTTCCAAAAACAAAAGGCTACTTTTCTGAAAACAGTGCGTACTGCACACTCCTGCAATTCGACATACCACCAATTACAGTCACTCTAATTAAGTACAAAAATAATAAAATGATATATAAAATTTTTCTAAATACAGGCCATGACAGATACGCTTGGAATCTATTAATTCAGAGTCGTATTTTAAGATATGTACAGCGTTAAATCAAAAGTCATTAACATACGTGGTGACCGGTTTTCTCATACCTACATTACTTTTAAAAGTGTAGTAGATAAATTAGAACCGTAATATTTCTCTTGGTTTATGTTATGTTCTCTATGAAACTATATTTTTGAAATAGAGAAAATTATTCATAAACAGCAACATGCATATATATGTAAGTGTGCGTGTGTGTACGCGTGCGTGCAGTTAGAAATGGAATGTAATGAGAGTGGGAGGATTTGAGAATAGTGGAAAGGATAAGAGAAGGGAAATTATTTCGGGTGTCTTCTAAACCATTTTGGAAATATATGACATGTCTTTTACGAAGCAGAAATGCTACTTGTTTGGTAATGTAGTCATTGGTCGTGCACTGTTCACATTTATCCGAGACTAGTGTTTTTCTTTTTTCTTCGTTATTTTGGGAATGTTTATAGTTCTTGTAATGCATCCGAGTAGGATCACATGTTGTTTAGTAGAATGCAGCATGTATAATGAGAAAAAAAATTATGTACTGAATGGTAATACATTGATTAGTCCACCTGATATTATTCTTTGGTGTTTCACACTACATAGCATTGAAATTTTGGAATACTAAAACACTTAACATAAGTTTTGAATGATGTATGTTTCTTTGTTTGCAAAAGTTACCTCTGTGCACAACGACTCACCTACATGTAAATATAAAACTGTTTCAGTTTCAATCAGTAGTAATTTTTGTTGCGTGCATTCCGGAATGATACTCACACTTGACATTTATACGAAACCACACTGTTTCGTTTTCTCTTTACATGAGTATTAGTGTCTAAGATATGACTCTGTGACGTATGAAGAATACTGTTAGGGAAATGTAAAAGGGAAAAAGATGGTGGTGGTAATTATTGTTTGTAGTGGACATCACATTGGTGAAGTTATAGATATATTTGAACCAAATATTTCCTTAGTGAAATCTAAATTCTTTTAAGCTAAATTTGAAAACACCACTTCATGAGTCGTGGTGCTGTATGTATACATAGTGAAAGAGAAAAGGTTTCGGAGATATAAGAAATAGAAAGATATAAATTAGATAATAAAGTCTCATTGGTAATGAGTTAAGATTTGTGAACCATATGTTGAATAACTGATGTAGTGTTTCCAAATGTCAGAATTTCAATAGTGATCTTGTTTGTTTTCTTCTGAACATTCTGGAATCCAGTAGTGTAATGCACAAAATACTGTTAGAAATGGGTCATTAAGTGTGAATGGTAACAGATATTAGATAAATTCATGCAAACTGATATTTTTCAAGAGTGTTACTTAGTATTAACGATTGCTCTATTCACACAGGAAGAGAAAACTGTAGAAAAAATAAATTTTAATGAATATTGCAGGCAATCATGGACATACACAGCATAGTTAACTTGTGTGTGATAAAATATGCAATTTAACTGAAAATAAAAGAAAAACTATAATTTTCGAGGCATAAATGGAGTATGATTGCAACTTATTGCAACGTTACCTTTAATTGAGTGGATTAGTTAGTTCTAGATAACTGTGAGAAGTTTAAAAGTTTTATGGTTCATTTTTGATTGAAAGTTACAGGAGTACGATATGAATGTAGTGGATTCAGTGAGAATATCTTGTAGAAATCGGATACGAATCATAGTTTTCATTCTAGTTTGCTCGAAATTACAGACATAGCAAAGTTGTATAGTAATGGTAGTAATATAATATAGCATTGAGGGTTCTGTTGTTTTGGAGCAACTATATATGAAAAACTGTTTATGGAATGAAGTTCATGTGAAATTCAACCACTATTTGAGTAAATGTGAAGAAATTTACTTTAGTCAATGGTTGTTTGAAGTGGTAGAAATCACAGGTATTGTGTGAATGAGATAATACCTTCACTGTGTCTTAGTCTAATTACTGTTTTAAGAATGTAGTTGTGGAATGAATCAGTTTAGAGAGATCTAAACAAATTTGAATTTGTTGTAAATTGTATGTTTTTGAAGTGAATGATTAATTGAGTAATGTGCTATGCATTAATGAAGATGAATGGGTAAGAGAACTTCTGAAATGAGGTATTAGTTTCTATTACATAATAAAATAAATAAATAACCCCCTCAAGCAGCTGTTTGCCACAGACGTGTGACAGGAGCCTATCAGTTTACATGCCATAGTAGAAGGTCTAAGAGGATGGCAGGACCTCAGCAGAAAAACGACACAAACAGCCTTACCTGGGGCTCGAACCCAGGTCCGTTAGATCAGCAGCCAAGCACGCTAACCACTCGGCCAATAAACTAATGGTGATATATAGTTTTGTCAACAAGTGTTTCTGGTGAAAATAATAAAAATAAATACCCCCTCACGCAAGTACTTGCCACAGAGGTCTGACAAGAGCCTGTCAGTTTGTATGCCACAGCAGGTTTGAGAAGATATCAGAACCTCAGCAGAAAAACAAAACACAGACACACACATCTTATCTGGGGCTAGAAACCAGGTTACCTATATCAGTATCCGAGTGTGCTAACCACTTGGCCACAGGATGGCCATTTTTTTGGTGAAAGTATTAATATTTTAACATTTTCATGTGTTCGTTACAAATGTGGAATAAAATTGTACTGTAGAAATGGGGTGGGGGGATAATCCATCATTGTAGTTGAATGTTATATAGGCATTCTTCAATTTCACACGTATGCAACCAATCAAATGTAAATGCTAATGTGACTTGTGAAAGATTTCTTGACTATATCTGAAAGTTGCAGTTTAGTATTTTAATGTAGAATGTTTTAAGGAATAGAAGTGTATGTGTGTGTCTTTCTAAGTTGCTCGTGATAGGATATGGAATTGTGATTAGTGAGGCAATGTTAAGATAATTATGAGATTGGAAGATACGAAAACATGTGCTAATTGGGTGTCATTTGATTAGGCTCCATAGAAATGAAAATATAAAGAAAGCTATGGGGGGAAAAATTGATGTTGCAGGTTCAAGTTTATATTGCCTCTACCGAATATAAGATTCCCCCCCCCCCATTAAACCCTATTTGAAAAACGAGGTAGAGTTGGTAAAAAAATAATCAAATGTATTAGAGGAATTTATTCAAGGTAACTAGGTATTTCTTAAGTGTGGAAATGAAGGTATATGTGTAAAATCATGTTATGCTTAAAAAAAAAACAATTGTAGTTACACAGTGGTATACATTTCATTGATATAGAAACATTACGTATCGTAAAACTTAACAGCTAACTGAGACATCCGATTCTGGCTTACTCAAAGCTCCAATCGAAAAACAGGAATATTTGTAAGATGTGATAAAGAGTGATGAAGGGTTGCGAGAATAAAATAATTCTCAGAATGCAGTTAATCTTTAAAATTTTATTTTTTTTTCTCCATAATTCAGCATATTGAAGAAACAGTTCAACTAGAGCGAAAACGTTTTTCCTTATATTTAAATTTGAATAATTTAGAATACTAAAGATAGTAAATTTGTTAATACCAAGTGATTCTAATTCTTTAAAAAAAGTTTGACGTGCCAAAGCATATTTTGGACAGTTTAATATTACATGAGTAATAGTTTCCAGAACATCACAAACACTGCAATTTGGAGTCGCAATCTTAATAATTGAATAAAAGTAGTGATTAAGTGTAGTTGCTCCTGTTCTTAGTTTAAATTTTTTTTTATTAATAATGATGTAGGTAAATCAAAATGCAGGTAAATTGAGTATTAGAAGAAAGGCCATACCTAAAATTATTATTTAAATTACCATTAACTCTAAAATGGTGGCTTTAAGGTTGGCCCTATAACACAATCTGAAGTTATTTTGGCTGTTTCTAAACTTAAACTACATGAATCCCCAGGGGTAGATGAAATTGCTACGCAAATGCTTATAGCTGGGAATATCTTGGTTACCACTTGGATGACTGAAATTCTGAATAGCTTTTATGATAAAGGCATTGTTCCTAAGTATTTTACCAGAGCTATTGTTATCCCTATTTTCAAAAAAGGTGATCGCAGTTCTTGTGATAACTATAGGGGTATCAGCCTACTCTCTGTTCCAGGTAAAGTTCTTTCCATGATTGTGCTTAATAGAATTAAGAATCTGGTTGACAGTCAATTGCGTGATGAGCAATGTGGATTCAGAAGTGGTAGGGGATGTATGGATCAGATGTTTTCACTTAGGCAGATTCTTGAGAAATGTTTAGAATTTCAGAAACCTCTGGTCGCTAGCTTTGTTGATTTCAACAAGGCTTTCGACTCTGTTGATCGTCATAATTTGTGGTTGATTGTGAGATCATATGGTGTACCTGACAAGTTAGTTAACATAATGAAAGCTCTCTATAATAACACTGAGTCGTGTGTGAGATTTGGTAAGGCTTGTAGCAATTTGGTTTAGCATTACTTCTGGTGTTCGACAAGGGTGCATTTTGTCTCCTTTTCTCTTTAGCTTGGTTATTGATTATGTTATGCGAAATTCACTTCAAAGGAAAGATTTTGGCCTTAAATGGGCTGGAGGTACTAAAATTTCTGATTTAGATTATGCTGATGATCTAGCCCTTTTGGCAAATGATGTGGATGAGATGAACTCTTTCATTCGAGCTGTTGATGAAACTGGTAGTAGAGTAGGGTTGGTTATAAACAGAGAGAAAACTAAAATGATGAAAATTGGTCAAGCTGGCTGTGATTCGGTTAATCTGAATGGTTGCAGTCTTGAGCAGGTGTCACAGTTTAATTATCTTGCGAGCTATGTAACAGATAATGGTGATGTGCGGCATGAGATTAACAGACGAATAGGGATTGCTGCCGGGACTTTTAAGAATCTATGAAGAGTATGGAGAGTTTAAGAATCTATGGAGGAGAAATAGGCGTATACACCTAAAGACTAAAAGTAGACTGTATAATAGTTTGGTTCTTTCTAGGGTTAGTTATGGTAGTGAAACTTGGACACTTTGTAAACAAGATAACAGGAAACTAGATGCTTTTGATTCCAGATGCTTACGCAGTAATTTGGGCATTAGGTGGTTCAACGTTGTGACTATTGATGATGTTAGGCAAAGGAGTTGCAACCTCCTTTATGCAGCATATTGTGCAGAGAGAGACTCCGTTGGTTTGGCCATGTTGTCCGTATGAATAATTATAGATTGGCGAATAGCGTTAGCGTATGGATATGGCGAAGAATTGATATAATTTGGGGGTTTTTTTTTTAGATTTTCGGAGCTTTGCGTACCGGGAACACGTTACAGTGTAATAAGCAACCATTGGCAAGGTCTATGCGATTAAAAAGTACACACGGACTGTATTCCGTATGTCCTTCTCTAAACCACCATTCTGCTGCTCGAAAAAATATCAGGTGAATCAAGTCTAATAATATTCATAAAGTGTTTGTGGTTCGTTTATAAATTCCTTCAGGTAAGTAACTTTGTAATTAATAATTAATTTACAGTAGAGGTAATCTAATTTTCCAATTTCTAGCGTGAGAGTTACGCAATTTCAAGCGAGAACTACTATACATCACATTATTCTGATTATGGGATATAAATTTTATAGTTAAACGCTATTTGTCGCAGTCGACCACTAACGCCCCCTTTCATTTCGGCTCGGATTTTGTAGAACTAATGGTTGTCCGAGGAAAAAAATTTCTTTGCTTAATTTTTGATTTCTTCATTTTGCTATTTGTCGTTACAGTATGCGTAGAAATATTTCTATATCGTAAATGATCAAACGGCAGTTTTTTTATGTACAGGCTTTCAGATCTATTTGCCCATTATCGTGGAAGAACTTTGAAACCAACGTTTGATATTCGCAACAGATATATCGAGCTGATTGGGTGACGTAACGACCTCAACAAATGTCAACTTGGCGTTAAAAATATAATTTACCCACTACACGGAAACGTATTGTTCAGAGCTAAGAAGAAGGTAATGTACAGTACAGCGAAATGTGTAATAGAAGACTTAGATTAAACCACAGGTTTGTCCTTTGGGAACACAGGAAAAAGCGTTCTTTACCCCTAAGAACAAAGTTGCCTATGACATACGTAAGAGATTCACACCTAGCCTCGATCTAGGAATTTCTCGTTGGACACCACAGGGAAACACGGTCTGTGAAAGTTACCTAGTTACCGTCTGTCTGGACAGCCTTCAACAAAAAGAGCGAAATTAAATATGCCTAAACAAGCAATTCCTTTCATTGATTTAGATAAGTTAAAGTTAATTTATTTTAATAACATTGAAAATAATTTACTTATTGAGATTTTATTTAAATATTTCAGAATATTATAAAAATATTTACCGAAATTGAAAAAGGAAATAACTACCAGTTAATATTTTAGGATTAGAAGTGTTTTGATTTATACACTTTGGTTTTTGAAATATCTTATAGAAATTATGGTGGCAACACTTGGACATACCAGAGATGACGTCACGTCCGTGTTTTCGCGAAATCATTTCTAATTCTAATTTACCTGCTGAAATAATAATTCCACTTTCTCACTGGCATATCACTGAAGATTATTTTTAACCATTCCAGCTTCCGCAACCATTTAAACACTAAAACAATATTATTTAAAACCGATATTTAAAAAATATTTGATTATGATCTTTAATTTATCATCAGTGACATTTTTCCATTAAATGCATATTTTAGATCTTCCAAGTGAGGTTTCTCACTGACATAACAAGGAAATTCTGTAGCCGTTCGGTAGGGTACCTGAAAAGCATAGGAAATGGATATTCTCCGTATTACGAGCCAAAATAAAGTGGTCGACACCGACAAATAGCGGTTAACTATCAATTTTATATCCCATAATCAGAATAATGAGCTGCATACTATTTGTCGGTTCGAAACCGACCGAAATTTAATAGCTCTTAGGCTAAAAAGTGTAGAATTAGATTACCTCTACTCTAAACTAATTATTCACTACAAAGTTACTTAGCTGAAGGAAAATATAAAAGAACCGCAAACACTTCACGAATATTATTTAACTTGATTTAGCTGATACTTTTCAAGCAGCAGAGTTGTGGGTTACAGAAGGACAGGCCGACGGTATTTCTCAACCGGCACGGGCCTTGCCTATGGCTGCTTATTATACTTGAATCTGTTCGCGATAGGCAAAGCTCTGATAACTACAAACCCTCAAAAAAGGATGACTTCTTCGCCATATTTTAATAGCTAACAGGGCAAATGGAACAGCGAGAAAAGCATCAGACGATTTCAATAATTGGCGAATGACATATGACAGTGACGATTGAGAAGGCATTGTTTACAGAATCGCAAGGAAGTGATATTTCCATTGTTTCGTATTCCCAACAGAGGGGTTTGTTTACTCTTCCGCACTTAGGTTTTTCGATACCTTCTATACCAAATTTACTAAATATTATTCATTTAATCTAGTACCTCTTTCAAAAGTTATTTGGATTCACTGTGAATATCTTAAATATCTGTTTTCGGGGAGGAAAGACAATAAACATCACCAAGGCGTGGGTCTGCTTCTCAGCAGACACGCTAGTGATGCTCTTCTAGGATAAGACTGCATTAATGAAAGGTTGTTTACAGCAAAATTATAGACAGCGTTAAGGACTTCAATCTTATCTACTGTTATGCCTCCAATGATAATGCCGATGAGGATGAAATAAAAGGTTTTACAGACTTGTGAAGAAATGAGATATTACCGTTGTTCTAGGTGACGTCAGTGCCAATGTTAAACTCGATGGCTTCAGAATAACTAACCCTTATTACAAACACATAACCTTATTTCATTAACTAACCCTTATTTCATCTCATGGGTTGCATAAGAACGTTATATATTATATATTAGTTAACAGCAAATGGACTACTTCTGTTAGGAAGACCAGGTCATATTGGGAAGTTGAAATTGGATCTGACCATTATCTTGTTAAAAGTGTTTTGTGATTTAAACTTAAGAAGTGTTGTGCTAAGGTTAAAAATATACCTTTAATTATGAAGCTCTGAAAGACCTAATTATATCATGATAGGTTACTTACTGATGATGACAGTCGTGGTTTGCTTGCTACTCAAGTTCAGGAAAAATGTGACCACTTAAAATAGGCCTTTTTAGAAACTAACAGTACTCTTTTACGAAAAATAAAGCAGAGGACGCATAATTATCTGGGTGACAAGGCACTTGAGTTTATTTTAGAAAGAAAGAACTACAGGAATGTCCTGAATCAATACTAATCCTAATAGAAAACGTTATAGAGAGCTTAATAAACATGTAAAGGATCAGTTAGCTGCTGATAATAATCTTTGGCTGACAAAGCTGAAGAAGCAGTTGGGCAGCACAACAGCAGAGAGCTGTACCAGTCAATTCTGCGACACAAATAACTTGTAAATTACAAAGGCCTAAAAGTGAAATTTTACGCTGCACCGACGAAGCTATCTATTCTCCTACCGAAATTTCAAATGTGTCATCAATAATTATTATTTACGACAGCGATAAGAAATTCACCTACAAATTGTATGACTTCCTCAGAATAAAAACTATAAGGTGTGACTATAAATGAAAAGTTAAATTACTAAAAGAATACAGCATACAAATGACATCGCGAAAACACGCACGTGACGTCAGCAGTGATCTTTTCGGGTGTTGCCACCCTAATTTCTATAATACACAATCTTTGAAATCCAAAGTGTAGAAATCAAAACACTTGTAATCCAAAGAGTGAAAAATCAAAAATAGATAGTTATCCTTATTCCAAATTGAAATAATTTATAAAATATATTATTAAAGTTTCCTAAAAGGGCATATTCTGCCTGTATTAAAAAATTCTATGTGATGTCCACGGCGCAATAGCTATCTGTGCTTTTCACTGTGCTGGTCAAGATAGCGGTTTCTTTCTTAGGCGTGTACTATGCGTTTCCACGTTGTATCCATTGGCGTAGGAAGACGGTAAGGTGCCCTTACCATCTCTTAGCATAGGTCCCTAGAGAAACTGCGGAGAAAGGCGGTAGCCATGCTCCTACTCAGAAAGCTGCACGTCAGTTGCAATATATCCCAAAATTTAGTACTAATACTGCTCAATAAAATCGCAATTATTTCCTGTACAAATAAATTCTTATTCACGACTTAAAAGTGATTGAACTCGTTTCGTTAAATTAGCATACATACTATTTCTACAATTATTGCGAAATACAATCTATTTTTTAATAGAAGACCAATAATTTTTTTGTAGTTATCAAAAACAATTTTTTAGCTTTTGCGTTCGCTTTTCTTTTTAAACACAGTTATTTAACCCAACTTAAGATTAGTGAACGAATTACATATGGAAGAAGCTACGCAGCATCTTTTTCATAAAATAGAAATTTATTGTATAATTATATCCAATGCACTAAAGGTAATAAGGACAAAAAAACTTATAAACTTATTGATATGTCGTGCTACTGAAGAAACATCTAAGGTTTCATTTTTGTAAATACCTATGAAAAGAAGGGGGAAATGTTAAACCCCGCCTACATTTTTCGGATCGAATTAGTTTTCAGGTACTGATTCAGCGCAACTTTCAAAGAGAATTTCCACAGGAGAAAGTTCAAAATACTATTGCTTGCAATATATATGAAATAACATGATTTATGTAAATTTAATTATGTGACAAAAAATTTAATTTTCTAACATATCAAGGAAAAAATCTTCGTACATCAAATAGAATGTTAAATCACCCCCAACCGCATAATATTTCAAAGTTGTAGCATTGTTTAAGCAAAATTTTCTAATGTTGAAAGTGGATATTTAAATAGTTTTCATTATGATCTTTAATTTATCGTCACGTGTGTATATTAAATGCATATTTTTGGGAAGTTATAGAACTTCCAACTTACGTTACAGCTTGAAACTGGCATAACATGGAAGTTTATTGTTATATATTTCAGCTTCCTCAACCTTAATTAGTAAAACAATATTTTGAGAAAATAATTTTTAAATAGTTTTTATTACGATCTTTAATTTACCTTCAGTCAGATTTCCCATTAAATTCATGTACAAATTATAGCTCCCCACTTTGGTTCTCACTGGCATAATGGGGCGGGGGTGGCTCAGTCGGTAGCGCGCCAGGCTCGTAATCTGTAGTTCCCAGGTTCGAGTCCCAGCTGGGTCAGCGTTGAAATTTATCTCCGCAAAATTCCCCGCTCTACCCACAGTCAGATGGGGACACCGATGGGCTTGGAAAGGCCACCGTCCGTCGGATGGGACGTTAAGCCGTGGCCACGTGTGCGGGAGAACCATACCCTGTGCACGTTAAAGAACACGCTGGATGGCCTTGACGGGAGGCTACCATCTGTCTCCCAACAGCTGTTCCAGTGGGTCTCCTCCCCCAACCTTCTCTGAGCCTTCGGGGTCCATGTGACCTGGTCATTTAGCCAATGGTGTGCACAAAAGTGCCGCTCAGAGGTAAAACAAACCAAAACAAACCGAACCACTGGCATAACATGGAGGATTTTTAAATATTCCATCTTTCGCATCTATTTCAATACTAACATGATTTTTAAATACATTTCATTAGGATCCTTAAGTTACCTTCAGTCAGATTTTTCCACTAAATGCATATTTTAGGAGTTATAGACCCTCCAAATTAGTTTCTCACGCATTTTATAGAAGATTGTTAAGATGTTCCACCCTCGCATGTCCACCAGAAGAGGGCACCACCCTCGCATACCAGTTTCGTTCAGGCATTGATGTATGGTAGTGACAGATATCGACTACTCCATCAGTCGTTGTGTTACTGGATATCTGTCAAATCTACCGATCATCTTTATCCCTAGTCATTCAAGGATTACCTGATCCTGAACGATAAGGTAAAATCTACTTCCTGTATCCTTTTCTGCCTATAGTAGTGAACTGTTCGCACATCACCTCCCAAGTGAACGTCGTGAACCTCCCAAGTGAATCGTCGAAAAATCGTTACCAGATTATTAAAAAATATCTGGCAACAATTTTTTCAGAAATAATCTCAACGCTGACGCATCGGAGACTCGAATCTGGGAACTACAGATTAAGAGCCAGCCACGCTACCGGCTGAGCCACCCCCGTAATTGTTAGTCTTCTATTGATCGTAACAAGTTATGTATGAAAATAATCACATGTGTCACCAGGTGAGTCAATGACATTTTCTTTAATGATTATCACTCATTTGATCGGATGGGGGATGTGTCGTTAACGCGCCAGGCTAGTAATCTGCAGTTCCCAGATTGAAGCAATACAACCTTGATACACCAGACTGGACAGACGTCAAAAAAAGGAGAGTTATTAATTATGCATAAAACTGCAGGTGATTGGAATTCTATGTTCTTCCTCGGGTTTCTTATCTAGCCTACTACGAGTCAAAGAATGTAGAGGGAGAAATTAAGCTACCATAGAGATTAATGTAAAATCGAGTATCGTGCATTTGGCGTAGAGGTGAAACGAACATTACAGGGGACGAACGCTTTTGTAATTACATGTTACTGTCAACTTCCATTCTCTTCGCTTTTCCTATGTAAGAATTACCTATTGATATCCTACAGAGTACATTAATATCAGTTCTGGTCCCAGTTTCTATACAACCAAGAAAGCTTCTAATTGTAATAATTTGTTTTATAAATTAACTTCTGGCTAATTTCAAATCTTCTCTCTCCGTTCAATTTATAATTGTTGGTTCAACGAAAAATAATTCCAATGGAGAAAATAAACTTTTATTAAAATCATGATATTATTATTTACAAATACAAAGTGCAGTTACTTTTTTCCTTTTTTAAAATATAAATTTTTGATGCATAATCCCTTTGCCCCTTATTGTTTGCTTCCCAGCTTAAACAAATGCACGATACGAATCGAAACACCACTTGAGGTCGCCACTTACGCTTTGTCAAAGCTGAATTTCTTTTCCTTATACGTTCTTTGTACGAGTGATGGAAATTGTTAAAAATTACATCAATTGAAGTTATGTGTGAAAACTTAAAGGTAAGCATTAAAACGAGTTAAAAAATAATTTTTTTATTGCGATTTTTTAAAATATTTGAGAATATTATAAAATTAATTGCAAAAATTTTAAAAATAAATAGCTACTAGCCCCCAACCAACGAGTGTCTAAGGGAGAAGAGAGCCAGTTTCCATAAGCATAATATAAATTTTTCGATTGCAGCGCCCTCTAAATATGGGAATTTCGTTTATTACAGTGAAGCCACCTACCCAGGGAGAGGAGCGAGGTCCCCTTCGTTATTTTTTCACTGCCGAGCAATGTTTTCATTGCTTACACCACGTGACTAATTTTACATACACTTTTCGTTTGGAGAGAAATTAAAAAGTATTAATTAAAATCATTTTGCTTAATAAAATTCTATTTTGTAAAATGGGTAGCAGTTGTGCTCAGCAAGAAAATTTTAATATTTTAAACACTCTGCAATACTCAGCATATTATAATTAATTGAGATTTGTGTATCTCTGTACTATAACGTGTTTTACACAGTTATATTTTATACAATTATAAATATTTTCAAAAAAAAAAAATCCATATCGTGTTTGTTACTTGTATAAACTGTCAACAGATGGCAGCAGGCACTTTTCCTATCAACCATAAAGAAAGAACTGCACTATTAGAACAAAATGGAGACACCTATATACACCGATATGCTCCAGGGAACAAAACTACAACATACATTGACTTACATGCTCACAAAATGATTAAATGTATTAATTTACATATTTATTACATATTTATTTTAAAAATTGGGCAAAAGTACTAAAAAAAACATACATCGATTCTTCAGGGTATCGTAAAATATGCTCCTAAAAGGGATGAAATGCTCATTGAATAATTTTAGGATCAGCTACCACTGTACACCAATAGCCATGTGTGTTAGACAGTTTGAAACACCAATTAAATAACATTAACTATTTCAAGAGTAAGGCAAACAACAGCTAAAGCGGGCTAAATTGATTGCACTGCGCATGCGCAGATAGCCCCTTACAGTTGATTCTGTGCCTGCAGGGCAATTTGCCACGTCAGCTTCGAAAAAATTCCGCAGTGCGACGCAACGTACACTTATGTGAAATTGGTCTTCTCCTTAAACCTTCCTTTGCTCAACTCTCCTACCTGCCCTCGGTCAATAGGGGAAAACAACAAGAAGAAATGAAAAGGCTTCGTCCTTCAGATGGGACGTTAAATCATGGTTCTTGTGCTGGAGAGACATATCTTGTGCACGTTAAAATAAATAAGTGTCCATTAGAATACAAATATTTTAACAGTAATGACTTTTTGAATGATATTGTGTATTACGTTGTAGAAAAATAATGTTTTCGTTACCGATGAGGAATTTAATTTCTAAGAAAATGTTTACCAGAATCAAGTTTTATTGTCCTGTGATCTGTTATTATTTCCCTAGATCCGTTCCATTAGGGTTTCTTTAGGAATAAAGTTCACCAATGATTATAAATATTTGAAACGGAAATTTTCAATAAATCTAAATGTTCAGACACGACATAAGACAAATATTAATGTATGTAATCAAAGGAGCATAATTCTGAATGTCTTGTATACCAATGTGTTTTTTCCTTCCGTTTTATTTATAGTGCTAATAAAGTATGAATAAAATTGTTCAATGTACTTACGTAATTAATCCACAAAATATCTTGGTATCTAGAATGTATCCAACGGATACTTTATATGTAAAATTTATACTGATAGGAAAATTGTCCTGCGTATCCAGCGTACGGATATTTTATATCCAGCGTACGGATATTTTTACAATATTAATATCCTAAGATCCTGGGCTTATTTATTGAGAATCGAAATTAAAAAGAAAGTGAAAGTTATTTTCGAGAATGTCACTCTGTTAAATCCACATATAATAGTAATGGTCACCTTTCTAAACAAGGAAGCTTATGGTTTCCATGGTTACGTGTTTTGTTTCGGTATTGGGATATCATTTGTCTGTCTGAAAAAAAATGACTCTAAATTAATGACTTCTTTTTTCTTTCATTAGACTAAAATCCCGTAAGTAGATAAATAAAAATTCATTACCACCCATGATCGAATCCAAGGGGTGCAAGAGGGGCCATCCATCCACCATTTGAGAATGCTGTTCAGGTAATTGATAAAAAGAATCATTAACTTTATGAATTTTTCTTGCACTTTTCAAGAAAAGTTTTAAAGATCTCGGTCAGGATGGTTCTTCTTTATTTGAGAGATCTGTCAGACGAATGTCTTTAGTGGATCATAATAACACAGTCATTAACGTACTCAATGAAACCATCAACTCGGTAACTCTCGATTGAATATCACGTTTAATTAACAACACTTCACATTACCTACATATATTTTTGTTAAGGGTGCAACCTTAATCCACTGCCCCATCGAGAATATCCAGTCACACAGTCCCAGAGTGTTGACCCGACTTCATTAAAAAGTCTTTCAAATGTGCTGCCTTTCACAGCGCAGGAATCTGCTTTACTTCCATCCCTTTCGACGGTGAGGAGAGAAGTTCCTTTCTTTTCCGACGGTCTCCACTTCCCTGTTCCTTCCCGCTGTACGCGCGGAGGTGATCCCGCGTCACGGCATTCCACAATGCGCCGGCCAGAGTTTCGCAGGTCATTTGGGTCACACATGACTCTCGCCTAACACAACATACAGCGGAGAGGCAATGTGAAAGTCGAGGATTCGGATATTATATTCTGATTTTAGAAGAAGTGACATTGTGCTTAGCTTAAACTCTGGAATTCTTATTAAGAATTTGAAATTTTAGAACTGAATGTTCCTATCAACCATAAAAAAAGAACTGCACTATTAGAACAAAATGCAGACACCTATATACACCGATATGCTCCAGGGAACAAAACTACAACATACATTGACTTACATGTTCGCAAGATGATTAAATGTATTAATTTACATATTTATTACATGTTTATTTTAAAAATTGTCAAAAGTACTGAAATAAAACATACATCGATTCTTCAGGGTATCGTAAAATGTGCTCCTAAAAGGGATAAAAGGCTCATTGAATAACTTTAGGATCAGCTACCACTGTTATTATTTACCCAAATGGGAAAAATCCAGGGGCTGAGGATTCTCAGGCGATAGAACGCCAGGCTCGTAATCTGCAGTTCCTAGGTTCGAGTCCCACCCTACCAACAGTGAGTAGAGGACACCGATGGGCTTGGAAAGGCCACTGTTCGTCAGATGGCTCATTAAGATGTGACACTGTGTGCCGGAGAGTCATACTGGTGCTTACGTAATAGAATGCCTGCCGATTTCCGCGAATCTCCGTGTTAGCAAGCGCGCATGGGAAGCTTCAGAACTTGCCACATGAGGGCAGCACCGTTCCGCAGTAAGCTAACCTACGCTAACGTTAAGTATATAGCGATCTGGGAGACCAATATTTATTCAACAGTAATTATTTGGAAAAAAATTCACCAAAAATTAATAAATAAAAAATTTTAAATCACTCTACCTTTAGTTAAGGTTAATCCGTGACTTATTTTTAAAATATATATGCAGAATTCTTTAACTGAATAATTTTACTACCTAATGCTGTTTCCACAGGCACTGGAACTTTACCACTAGACACAAATGAACTTGATGCTGCAGCAAAGAATTTACTCTTTATCATAACTCTTTTATTTCAGTGTTCCCAAAATTTCAGTTCTTAATTACTTCTGATCTTCAAAACTTACATTAAAGAATATTTATACATGTATTTGTGCAATTTAAGGATTCTGTTGATTACTTAAACGTTCTATTAGAAATATAACAGGAATTGGCAACTGAAATATTTCTAATTTAAGCATTTTTCTTGAGAGGGGTTCGGAATTCAGCTTGAGTTGTGCAACTTCTTCAGTACACTTACTACCATAATTCGTTAAATATGATTTTAAAAATTTCTGTATTATTAATTTACAAAGGTTTTTTATTCATCATCGTTTCTCATCATTAAAAGTGCAATGAAATAATTTATTTTTGCTTAATCTTGGTAGAAATGTTAACGTTAACAGAGTTAACACTTTTTCTCTTTGAACTCAAAGTGGGCAGAATATTTTTACAGCTTTTTCCATAACAGCTAGAGAATGTTGTTCAGGTAATTGATAAAAAAAAATCATTAATTTTATGAATATTTCTTGCAATTTATAAGAAAAGCTTTAAAGATCTCGGTCAGGGTGGTTCTTATTTATTTGAGAGATCTGTTAGACGAATGTATTTAGTGGATCATAATAACACAGTCGTTAACGTACTCAATGAAACCATCAACTGACAAATTTCAAGCTTTTGATATTTCAAGCCCCCACGATCTAGATTTCAATAATGGCATTTGATGCTGATGGTGACTGAGGTGTATTTAATAGCTCAGAGCAGCTGTGGCATTCTATGTTATCTTGTACTGCTCTAACTAGGTAACCAGCGATCACCGCTAATGTTGCTGTCAAAAGTGACACTCTACAAAAGGAATCTCTTTGAAAACGAGATTCTTATATATACCAGAGGCGATATTCGTTCTTCTACTTAAGGATAATTTTTCTTTTTCTATTGGCCATAGAATATAGATTTCAATCTAGAACTTTCTTAGGAATGTAAATTTTATGCCAGTGGCTCTATAAAGGTATAGGTTTGTTTTTTTCCTGGCTTTTAATAATGTAGTCTTTTCTAGTGGCTATTTACCAATATAATTTTTTTTTGTTACTCT
The DNA here is from genome assembly GCA_038380435.1 of Ryuthela nishihirai. Lineage (NCBI taxonomy): Eukaryota > Metazoa > Arthropoda > Arachnida > Araneae > Heptathelidae > Ryuthela > Ryuthela nishihirai. Next base: position 901,498 of record JAWZYU010000029.1, on the reverse strand, counting down.
TTAGGAATATTTTCAATTTTTTTTCTGGTGATTTTCAGGAACTTGTTTTTTGTAGTGACATTTTAAGGATACAGTTTTCTTGATTGGTATTACCTAACATTCGTTGACCACCTCTTACTCTAGATGGTGTGATGGTGTCACATTCCATCAAAGAAAGAGGACAGCAACGGACTTTCCAAGTCCATCACTCTCCGCTTTCTCACCACAGCAGGGTAAGAGGGGGGAGGGGGAGAATCTAAATGTTTGTACAGTTGTGACTAGAGACTTGAAATGGCAGATTGCCAGCCTGGCTTTCAATCTGCCACTAGTTAATTGGATTACTAAACAGTGTTCATCCTCTTTGTTTTAATTTTGTTCATTGTATTTATTTTGCTTATTCTTGTGTTTGATTACTTATTTCATTTCTAGGTATATATAGCCAAGTACTTGAAACTTAAAAAACAAAGTAAAAGAAGCTTGCAATAAAGATAAGAAGTAAATTAACACTGATAGAAAGCAGAAAATTACAGAAGTTAAAAAAAATTCATTTAAACATTCAGTTGACACTAATCTACTGTTTGAAATTCTGTACATCCAAAAGAATAAATTCTAAGTGTTTACACATTTATATTTTCCGTAGAGAAAAATATATATATGATTCATTAAAGTGGAACATATTTTGTCAAATTGACAAAATATGCATCATGTTTATTGAAAGGTGCTTCATGTGCATAAAATATCGTGAATACGACACTGAATAAATTAGATTCATAAATTGTTTTAGCTGGAACAACAATATAATGTTTCTTATTTGTCATAAAGAACTGACAAGAAGGCAAAGAAATGTTTTATATTTGTGAAAAATACAAAAAGTGAAACCAGAGTTGGAACTCTTAGTGTGAGCAGAACAAACTCTTGTGTGTAGGTAGTTTTTCCAGAAACAAAGATACAAAGAGCACTTCTGAGAAAACATGCAGAAATTTTACAGCAGATGTCATATTATGTAATGGAGAATATTGATTGAACAGCACCTGTATTCTAATACATAGGAAAATCATATATAGGTGAAATATGCAAAGAAAGTTTCAAAAGCAAGCTTCTGCTCTAATATCAGTATTTTACAAACACAATACATAAGACTCAACCAAATCTTCAGAGTCTTCAATAACATTTTCATGAACAGGGAAAGGAGAAAAAAAATTGGGTATAGAAAGTTTTCCTTAAAATCTTTTATTTTGCACACGATAAGGAGAGGACATATATCAGTGAAGACAAAACAAAAGTTTTGAAAGGAAGCCTGTGATATTTTTATTTTTATCCTGCAAAATACACTCCACATATATGTGAAAAATGCAAAAATTCATTTAAAACAAAGCAGAATCCTGAATACCATTTATAATTTCACAATAGAAAAGAAAAACTGTCTGCTGTATGTATAATAATAAATTAGTGAACAAAGCTCATTTATGGTCTATTATCTCTCACAAAGAGGAAAGAAGATATATCTCTGTTAAACATGTAGCAAAGAATTAACACAAAAACCTCACCTAAATATTATTATTTGGCACATATGAGAGAGAAGCTATATGAGTGTAAAACATATAACTAGGAATTGGATGATAAATGGTGTATTAAGGTTCACAATGTGATATGCAAAAATGGAAAACCACATATTTTAATGTGTAAAAATAGATTTTCAAGTAAAGGATCATTGAAATTTCATTATCGAACAGACACAGAAGTGAAGCCACATATCCCTGAAATATATAAGTAGAAATTTCATATGCAGATTTAAGGACCACTTTCTTACTCTCCCAAGAAATATGAGCACATTTTAAAAATAAGTAAACAGGATTCATCAGACAAATTAAATTTTAGGTGTTATTTTCTTAAACACAGAAAAAAATTACATGTATGTGAAATATGTAATAAGAAATTTGCACAGGGAAAAACCGCATATATGTGAAATATGTAAAAAGAAATTTGAAAAGATATCTAATCATAGGAAGCATTTTCTAACACACACAGGGGAAAACCCACATGTATGTGAAGTATGTAATGAGAAATTTGGACAGATGTCTCAACTTAGGAAACATGTTCTGACACAGACAGGAGAAAAACCACATATATGTGAAATATGTAATAACAAATTTGCATTGAACCATTATCTGACACACAGTGGAAAAACTGCATGTGTGTGAAGTATGTAATAAGAGATTTTCACGGAAATCTACCCTTAGAATACATGTTCTGACACACACAGGGGAAAAACAGCATGTATGTGAAATATGTAATAAAAAATTTGCACAGATGTCTAATCTTAAGGAGCATTGTCTGACACACACAGGGGAAAAACAGCATGTATGTGAAATATGTAATAAAAAATTTGCACAGATGTCTTCTCTTAGGGATCATTTTCTGACACACACAGGGGAAAAACCACATGTATGTGAAATACGTAATAGGAAATTTTCACAGAAATCTACCCTTAGAATACATGTTCTGACACACACAGGGGAAAAACCACATGTATGTGAAATATGTAATAAGAAATTTGGACAGATATGTAATCTTCGGAGGCATGTTCTGACACACAGGGGAAAAATCACATATATGTGTAATATGTAATAAGAAATTTTCACAGAAATCTACTTTTAGGATACATGTTCTGACACACACAGGGGAAAAACAGCATGTATGTGAAATATGTAATAAGAGATTTGCACTGAAATCTACCCTTACAAATCATGTTCTGACACACACAGGGGAAAAACCGCATGTATGTGAAATATGTAATAAAAAATTTGCAGGATGTCTTCTCTTAGGGAGCATTTTCTGACACACACAGGGGAAATACCACATGTATGTATAATATGTAATAAGAAATTTTCACAGAAATCTACCTTTAGAATACATGTTCTGACACACACAAGGGAAAAACAGTATGAGTGTGAAATATGTAATAAGAGATTTCCACAGATATCTAACCTTACAAAGCATGTTCTGACACACACAGGAGAAAAACCGCATGTATGTGAAATATGTAATAGATTTGCATGGAAATTTACCCTTACAAAGCATGTTCTGACACACAGGGGAAAAACTACATGTATGTGAAATAGGTAATAAAAAATTTGCACAGATGTCTAATCTTAGGCAGCATTTTCTGACACACACAGGGGAAAAACTGCATATATGTGAAATATGTAATAAGAAATTTTCACGGAGAGCTACCCTGCAAGACCATTTACTTACACACACTGAGTAAAAGCCATATGTATGTGATATACGTAATAAGAGATTTACATACAAAAATCCACTTCAGAAACATTTTCTAACACAGAGGGGAAAACCCATGTGTGTGATATATGTAATAAGAAATTTGCATGCAATTATCAACTTCAGAAGCATTTTGTAACACACACAGTTGAAAACTCATATATATGTGTTATATGTAATAATGAATTTGCTAGTATGTCTACCCTCAGAAGGCATTTTTTTTTTATACACAGATGGGAAAAAATACATATATGCGAAATATGTAATAAGAAATTTTGATTGAAATTTAAACTTAGGCAATATTTCCTTACACACACAAAGGAAATGCCACATGTATGTGAAATATGTAACAAGACATTTGCATGCAAACTGCACTTTGGGATAATTTTCTTACACACACAGTGGAAAGGCCAAATGTATGTGATGTATGTAATAAAAACTTTGTCTCTGTATCTAACCTTAGGAATCATATTCTGTCACACAACACATAAATGTGAAATATGTAACAAGAATTTGCATACAAATCTACATTTCAAAACTATTACCTGACACAGAGCAAAAACTGCATGCATATGAAATATGCAACAGGAAATCTTCATTAAAGTCTGCAGTTAAGAATCATTTTCTAACAGACAGTTAAAAAACTGAAGTATGTGAAATATGTAATACAAAATTTATCAATATTCCTTACCTTAGAATTAATTCTTTTACACATATGCGAAAAACTGGATGTATATGAAATATTTAATATGAAATTAGCACTAATATCTATACTTAGCAATCATTTTCTGACACACACTGAGGAAAATGAATAAATGCGTTTATCTTAGGGAATCATTATCTCATACAGAGAGGATAAGAACCGTATGTGTGTATAACATGTAATGAGAAAAATTTGCAGTGAAATATACAATTAAAAATCATATTCTGACATATAAAAGGGAAAAAACCACATATACAGGGTGAATCTGAAAAAGTGGGCAAAACTTTACGGGGTGGTAGAATGCAGCTATACGAGCAATATTCGTCATAGAATGTATGATCGGAGCGCAAGCGGTGAGAAGTTAAAAGGTAGTTTTCCACTGTCACATTTAAAGAATGAACACAAGAAGGAGAGGAGATACTTCAGAAAGCATTTTATTAACAGGAATGTAATTGAGGTACATGCTCAAAGAAATTGCTCAAAAGAGCTGCCGCCAGCTGTAATGTAGGCTTCACACCTGCGGGATAGGGACCAACACACATTTGTGAAGACACCAGGCATTTTCCGAATATCGCCGGCAACAACGGCGATCCTGGCGACTAGATCCATATCGGTTTCAATGGGGCACTCGTAGATTAGGCTTTTCATATGGCCCCACAGGAAAAAGTCCAAACACGAGAGATCCGGCGATCTTGGTGGCCAAGCTATGGGACCACCTCGACCAATCCATCACCCTGGGAACGTTGCATGTAAAGTGTTCCGCACATCTAAGCTGAAGTGTGTAGGCGCACCGTCGTGCTGGAACCACATTCTCGACCTGCTGGGGGTTGGAATCGGATGCAGCAGCTCCGGCAACACCTCTCGTAGGAATGTGTTATACGATTTGCTGTCCAGATGGTGTGGCAGGAGGTATGGGCCAACCAAATGGTCATGGGGGATCCCTGCCCAAACATTTACGGAGAACTACTGCTGGAACGAATGAGGATGTGTGGTATGCGGGTTCGTAGATGCCCACGTGTGTAAATTGTGGGTATTCAAAATGCCCTCACGAGTGAAAGTGCACTCGTCCATAAACAGAACATGTGCACCAAAATCCGGCTGCGCTGCATTCTGCTGGAGGTACCAACGTGCGAAATTGACACGTGGCTGATAGTCCGCCGGTGACAACGCTTGTACCTTCTGCGTACAATAGGGGTGCATTCCTTCCTTCTGTAGCACACGGCAAACCGACATTTGGGACACGTGTACTGCATGGGAAACTGCTTGCGTGCTACATCCCGGTCGCTCTTCCACCCTACGCAGAATGTCCTCTGCAAGTTGTGGCATCCTGACACTCCTTTCATGCCCTGCGTCTTTCTTGGCCGCAGTGAAGGTTCCCGTTTCACACAGCCGCCGATGCAAACGCTCGAAGGTTTTCCGATGTGGAGTGCATCTCATCGGAAACCGGTCGCGGTAATGTCTCTGTGCCTCACTTGCATTCCTGTCCGCCGCACCGTACACAAAGTGCATATCCACCATTTCATGGTTAGTATAACCAGCCATCCTCTCAGCAATCCACAGTAGAAATGCCGTTCTGTGCGAGGACCGACCCTTTTATACCATTTCCAACGCCACCTAGCGGCTCGCCGTTTGCGTTCCGCCCATACGTTCTATGACGAATATTGCTCGCATAGCTGCATTCTACCACCCCGTAAAGTTTTGCCCACTTTTTCAGATTCACCCTGTATATGAATTACAATACAATACATTGGAACTTTGAAATATAAAGTCGTTCTTGTCTGTTTTAAGGAATAAAATATTTGGAATTTATTTTAAAATTTCGAAATTAAATGAAGATAACAAATTTTACATCAAACTGTCGAGAAGTAAACAATCCGCCCGATAAAAAGAACCATGGAGGTAAGAATGAGAGATGCCCTAATGCGCTTTCCCTGTCCAAGGTCATGATGCCGCCGCAGGAGGGAGTGGCCATGTTGATGCTGTCAAAAAAAAACTTTTCTAGCTTTTGCTTTCTTCTACTACGATATTTACTGCTCATTGCATGATATTTGCTGCTTCTAATATGATATTTACTTCTACTATTAATTTTATCTCAAGAAAAGTGCATTTACATTATTTCGATTTAATACATATATATTTTTCGCCAATGAATATTCCTGTGTCGAATAGGAATAGCAGAGTATTGTACATATATTCCGTTACATAATTATTACTTTGATTACCACAAACGTTTCATATAAATAGATAAATTTGAATTAATGGCACAATAGAATAAAGAATTGAAAAATGATATGGGCAATCAGTTTCTAAATTTTTTTAGTTTTTTTGTTAGATAAATTTCTTTTTATTTTCATCAGGGCTCGGGTAATATCGAAATCTTTCGATCCCAGAAGATCCAGCTTTATATTTCAGCTTAATATCTGCAGAGCATGCTTACGGAGACATCCTATGGCACAGATCCTACTTCATTCCACTGCAGCAAACGTGTCAATTGTTTCTTCAAACAATTGACACATTTGTTCTCAATTGTTTCTCAAAAATTGCTCTGAAACTTTTGTGAAACGAGTAAGCGCTTAAAAATGGTTTAAAGTTAATAATATCATTACATATATATATGAATTACATTACAATTCTTGCCTGTTTCGTGGAATAAAATATTTCGAATTTATTTTATAATTTTGAAATTAAATGAAGAAACAAACTTTACATCAAACTGCGAGGAAGTAAACAATTCACTCGATAAAAAGAACCATGGGTCCATGAAAAGAACAAACAGCCAAAACATTACTTTTGCTAATAAAACACATTTACCATTCCCAAGAAGTTCGTGATATGTTCCTGTAATGTAGCAGACTAAAAGCAGCAGGGACAGTAGTACAAGATCGCGGGCCTCAGCCGCCATTTGTTTTTGACGCAACGTAACAAAACGGCCCTTTTAGTTGATTCCCGAGACCCTAACAGGAGTTTCTAGAAAAAAGATTGTTTTTCTCGTTACAATAGTAACGAAAAACCCGAGTTTGCGTCAAACGCAAAGTACAGTTACCATGGTAACGGTAATTGGCGTTGTAAAGAAACAACGTAAAAAAACAACCGCGATTTCACTAAAAACATCCCACACAACCACATATTCTTAAAAAAACCATAAACAAAGAAACTAAAGTTGCCATCCCACATACTACAAATACCTGAATATATTTCCACAAACTAAACTGATCAATCCAGTCACACATACGATAATTAGCCTAAATAAATCACCGGAATTAATGAAATCGAACGTGTCTCAAAACCAAGTTCATCATCGACAATGCATCGCCGACCGTCATTATAAAATAGCCCTCCAAAACTAAATATCGACATAACACATACGAAAAAGCAAAAAATCGGCAACAGTGCACCACCAACCGATTTATAAAAAAGCCCCAGAACTAAATAATGTCCTCCCAGGCAACCCAAACCGAAAAACATGAAATGGGAAGGACATGAAAATCGGAATCTTTTACATTTTTAATGAATGTAAAAGACTAGGGGAAAAAAATGGGATTTTCTACAATGGGGACTTAATTTAAAAATTTAATTTTTTTTTCAAAGTTTGCTTAACCCTAGTATCACAATGTGATTTACTCATTTATTTGTATCACAAGATGAGATCATATGCGACCCCTCATATTTATATACAAAATAATTTATATATAGCAAATTATATATATATATAATAGTAAAAATAATAATGGAGCAAATTGGCCTATTTCTAAAATAAAACTTATTTGAAATACTACCAAGAAAATGTTATGGGAAAATAAAAATTGCTTGGATTTTATACTTTAGAAAATAAAAAAAATATCATTTTTAAATTAAGTTTCCCTTGTAGAAAACCCCATTTTTTTTTCTGGTAAATTCATTGCAAATGTTATTATAGCCGAGCAAACTTTTGAAACATTTACAATAAATTCAATGTATTATTTGCTTAACTGTCATTTCTACATAAGTAGAAATGATCACAATGACTACTATAATTGTATCTTAGATAAGTTGTAGTCATACAAATAAATAGAGTTTTAGAATAGATATTTGTATACAAACCAACCTGCCCTTTACATAATGAAGACAGAAGGGTATTATCTCTTTAGAGCAATATTAGTCAGGTGCATTAGTTTCCATTAGGTGAAAATATAACCTTGTTGATCTACGGTTATTATGATAAATATATATGCAGAATATTTATAATATTGCAGCACTTCTCATACATTCCTGTATATTTTTGACAGGACACTATGACATTCAATATGCATATTACTGTAGAGTAATATTATACAGCTATCCATTTTTTTTCATATTAAAAATTTCAATAATGATCGATCATTGACTTTCAATTTACAATTTTCACAGAACTTCTCTATCACATATTAAAGTGACAGGCTCGTGGCAAGTAGCTGCTTGAGGTGTGAATATGAGGTTCGAACCCACGGGAAAGGTATGGATGTTCGTGTTGTTTTTCTGCTGAGGCCCTGCCATCGTTACAGACCTACTATGGCATAAAAACTGACATCCTCCTGTCAGACCTCTGTGGGAAGCAGCTGCTTGAAGACATTTCATTTATTATAATTATGTAGTTTACAATATGGATATTGGTATTTTTTTATATGCAATAATAAGTCAATAGATATATATGTCCCCTCAAGCAAGTATTTGCCACAGAGGTCTGGCAGGAGCTTGTCACCTTATATGCAATAGTAGAAGGTGTGAGAGGTTGGCTGGATATCAGCAGAAAACGACACAACCATCCCTTACCCAGGTCCCTTAGATCTTTAGCCAAGTGCACTAACCACTAGACCAAGGTATGGCTACCAAAATAAAAACGTTTAATGTAACCTATATATAGCATAAAAATGCCAAATGATATAATAAAGGCTGCATTGTGGTACCTTTGAGCATGTTTTTGCACACAAGCTAAATGGCCAGGCCATCCACTTGACAGATGGTAGCCTCCCACGAAAGCCATCCACTCGACAGATGGTACCCTCCCATGAAGGCCATCCACTCAACAGATGGTAGCCTCCCACGAAAGCCATCCACTCGACAGATGGTAGCCTCCCATGAAGGCCATCCACTCGAGAGATGGTAGCCTCCCATGAAGGCCATCCACTCGACAGATGGTAACCTCCCATGAAGGCCATCCACTTGACAGATGGTAGCCTCTCACGAAAGCCATCCACTCGACAGATGGTAGCCTCCCATGAAGGCCATCCACTCGACAGATGGTAGCCTCCCATGAAGGCCATCCACTCGACAGATGGTAGCCTACCATGAACGCCATCCAGCGTGTTATTTAGCATGCACAGAGCATGGCTCTCTTGGACATTGGGCTACTGCTTTGTGTTCCATTGAATGGATGACCTTTCCAAACCCATCGGTGTACCTAACTGAAAGTAGGGTGGGATTTGCAGAGACAAATCTCAATGCTAGCCCAGATCAGACTCTAACCTGGGAACTGCAGATTACATAGCCTGGTGTGCTACCAATTGAATCACCTCCACCCCCATATATGAAGAAAAAAGAAAAAAATACCAAAAGGAATAGGACATATTGGCATACAAGGTTCATGTTTTTTTATTTTTGTCACATCGTTAACTGAAGATTTGTTGTCTTTTTGTTTTTTGAAAATAATTGGTTTTTGTAGGAAATAAATCAGAGACAGTGCATTACATCCACTGAACCATTTCACTAATAATTGTAAAGAAACAATGAATGATATTCTGATATTTTTCATAATTAGTATGTCAGTCTCACACTTGCAATAATTTACAAGTACAAAGGTGTCTGAGATTTAACATACCAGTTGTGTGATCTTATGTTAGAGACATCAGAAATTCTTAATCCCTGTTATACGAAGCAAAACGTGTTGAAGGGAATTGATTCTCAGACCTTTGTCCAAATATTATTCCTATAGTCTATAATAAATTTCCACTTGCAAAGCTGTGTCGACAGACTTGCTGTGTGGAAATTAAACCTTTGCTCAAAATATTTTAATTTATTGTGAAAAGACTCGCAGTACATATTAGTACCTGTATTTGCATGGGGGTAATGTCTATGAACATGCCACTTGCAAAGTAATGCGAGTGTTGACTACTTTTCCACTGTGAAACCAGAATAATTATAGGAGAGAAAAGAAATTTAATTTACAGATAATGCTGTTGCAACACATAATGAACCATCATGCATGATTACAAATATTTAAAAACACATTCGTTAAAGAATAGGCAAGCCAATTTTACATTAGCTTGCCTATTCAGATAAGGTCACTGATATTCAGATAAGGTCATTTCAATTAAAGGTCACTGATACAGAATATTTGGTAGAAATGAAAACAAAAAATACTATTAGGTACAGAATACTTGGTATTAAAGAAAAAAAAAGTACTAGATACAGAGTACTTGATATTGATGGGGTGGGGGGGGGGAATTGCTACTATGTGAAAAAACACAAAAACGGAAGTATTCAACGCGGTACTTCTGCAATGTAAATCGCTCATCTCACTAGATGATATGATTATTATATTTATACATTAGATATTAACGCATTACTGCTGGCGTTTCCAACCTTTTGACTTCCCTGGGCCACATGGAGTGAAGAAGAATTGTTTTGGGTCGCTCATAAATATATAATATAGTTAACGTATATGAATAATAAAATTCCATTTATTTTCTTGTTTTTTATTATAAAATAAAAAAGGGGCAACATAAAACTAATGGGATATCAAAAACTCGCTGAAAATCACAATTATATTGAAAGCTTATGTCGTAAACTTTACGATTTTGTGGGCAGCATTACTACCCTTGTTCTTGGTTACTTCAATGCCAAAGTTGGTACTGACTCTGACCTTCGGGGAGGAGTAATAGGCCCTTTTAGTATTGGGAGCTGCAAATGGCAATGGGCAACGTCTCCTACAGGTAAGTAAACTCAGTGGATTCAGAATAACTAACACTTATTACAAACACCGCGACATACGTAAGTACACATGGGTTTCACTTGATGGGCTGCATAGGAATATGATTGATTATATATTAATTAACAGCAAATGGGCTAATTCTGTTAGGAATACCAGGGCATATAGGTGAGCTGAAATTGGATCTGACCATTATCTTGTTAAAAGTGTCTTGCAAATTAAACTTAAAAAGTGTTGTGCTAAGGATAAAAAATTTACTTTTAATACTGAAGCTCTGAAAGATCCAGTTATAGCCAAAGCTTACCATGATAGATTACTTAGTCATTATGACAGTCATGGTATGCTTACTACTGAAGTTGAGGAAGAATGGGATCATTTTAAACAGGATTTCTTGGACACTAACAGTACTCTATTAGGAAAAAAGGAGCAGAAGAGCCAGAATTATCTGAGTGATAAGGCACTTGAGCTTATTTCGGAAAGAAAGAACTGCAGCAATGTCTTTAATCAATACCCTACTAGTCCTAATAGAAAGCATTACAGAGAACGTAATAAACGTGTAAAAGATCAGTTAGCTGCTGATAAGAATCTTTGGCTTGATGGTTTGGCTGACAAAGCCGAGGAAGCAGTTAGACAGCACAACAGCAGAGAGCTGTACCAGAAAGTTAATGTTTTGTGTGGTAGAAAACGGACAGGTATACAGGGAATGAAGGATAAACAAGGTAAGGTTACAGAAGGTGAGGATTCTGTCATGGCTAGGTGGGCTGAGCATTTCAGTGATGTTCTAAACAATGCAGTTAGTTCTATTCCCATTGTTTGCAATGATGATAGATGCATTGGTGCCTTTAATGTTGGCCCTATAACACAATCTGAAGTTATTTTGGCTGTTTCTAAACTTAAACTTCATAAATCCCCAGGGGTAGATGAAATTACTACAGAAATGCTTAGAGCTGGGAATGTTTCGGTTACCACTTGGATGACTGAAATTCTGAATATCTTTTATGATAAAGGCATGGTTCCTAAGGATTTTACCAGAGCTATTGTTATCCCTTTTTCAAAAAAGGCGATCGCAGTTCTTGTGATAACTATAGGGGTATCAGCCTACTCTCAGTTCCAGGTAAAGTTCTTTCCATGATTGTGCTTAATAGAATTAAGAATCTGGTTGACAGTCAATTGCGTGATGAGCAATGTGGATTCAGAAGTGGTAGGGGATGTGTAGATCAGATATTTTCACTTAGGCAGATTCTTGAGAAATGTTTAGAGTTTCAGAAACCTTTGGTTGCTAGCTTTGTTGATTTCAAAAAGGTTTTCGACTCTGCTGATCGTCATAATTTGTGGTTGATTGTGAAATCATATGGTATACCAGACAAGTTAGGTAACATAATGAAGGCTCTCTATAATAACACTGAGTCGTGTGTGAGAGTTGGTATGGCTTGTAGCAATTGGTTTAGCATTACTTCTGGTGTTCGACAAGGGTGCATTTTGTCTCCTTTCCTCTTTAGCTTGGTTATTGATTATGTTATGCGAAATTCACTTCAAGGGAAAGATTTTGGCCTTAAATGGGCTGGAGATACGAAAATTTCTGATTTAGATTATCCTGATGATTTAGCCCTTCTGGCAAATGACGTTGATGAGATGAACTCTTTCATTCGAGCTGTTGATGAGACTGGTAGTAGAGTAGGTTTGGTTATAAACAGAGAGAAAACTAAAGTGATGAAAATTGGTCAGGCAGGCTGTGATTCAGTTAATCTGAATGGTTGCAGCCTTGAGCAGGTGTCACAGTTTAATTATCTTGGGAGCTATGTAACAGATAATGGTGATGTGCGGCATGAGATTACCAGACGAATAGGGATTGCTGCCGGGACTTTTAAGAATCTATGGAGAGTGTGGAGAAATAGGCGTATACACCTAAAGACTAAAATTAGACTGTATAATAGTTTGGTTTTTTCTAGGGTTAGTTATGGTAGTGAAACGTGGACACTTTGAAAACAAGATAACAGGAAACTAGATGCTTTTGATCCCAGATGCTTACGCAGTATCTTGGGCATTAGGTGGTTCAACTTTGTAACTAATGATGAGGTTAGGCAAATGAGTTTGCAACCTCCTTTAAGCAGCATATTGTGCAGAGAGAGACTCCGTTTATTTGGCCATGTTGCACTTATGAGTAATTATAGATTGGCGAATAGGGTTATGAACAGTCTGCCTAAAGGCCTCAGAAACAAGGGGGGACCTAGGATGCGGTGGGCAGACAATGTCAAACAGGACCTTGTTAGAATTGGTGTGCAGTGGCCAGATGCAGTAGATGTAGTTCAGGATAGACTTGCTTGGAGAACTAAATTGCACGGTCTGGTTGGACCTCCGTAGCCCATGGCTGCTTGAGGATGATGATGATGATGAATCCTAAAATATTAACTGGTAGTTATTTCTTTTTTTAATTTTGGTAAATATTTTTATAATATTCTGAAATATTGAAATAAAAATCTTAATAAGTAAATTGTTTTGAATGTTATTAAAATAAATTAACTTTAACTTACCTTAAACCAATGAAAGGAATTTCTTGTTTAGGCATATTTATTTTCGCTCTTTTTGTTGAAGGCTATCCAGACAGGTGGCTTTCATAGTACGCGTTTCCCTGTGGTGTCCAACTAGAAATTCTTAGATGGAGGCTAGGTGTGAATGTCTTACGTATGTCATAGGCAACTTTGTCCTTAGGGGTAAAGTACGCTTTTTCCTGTGTTCCCAAAGGACAACCCTGTGGTTTAATCTAAGGCTTCTATTACACATTTCGCTGTACTGTACATTACCTTCTTCTTAGCTCTAAACAATGCGTTTCCGTGTAGTGCATAAATTATATTTTTATCGCCCAGTTGACATTGCTTTAGGTCGTTACGTCACCCTATCTGCTCGATATATCTGTTGCGAATATCAAACGTTGGTTTTCAACTTCGTCCATGATAATGGGCAAATAGATCTGAAAGCCTGTACATAAAAACACTGCCTTTTGATTATTTACGATATAGAAATATTTCTACGAATACTGTAACGACAAATAGCAAAATGAAGAAATCAAAAATTAATCAAAGAATTTTTTCCTCCGACAACAATTAGTTCTACTTAGCGAGCTTTACAAAATCCGAGCCGAAATGAAACCGGTCGTTAGTGGTCGACAGCGACAAATAGCGTTTAACTATAAAATTTATATTCCATAATCAGAATAATGTGCTGTATAGTACGCTCTTGGTTGAAATTTCGTAACTCTCATGCTAAAAAGTGGAAAACTAGATTACCTCTACTGTAAATTAATTACTTACTACAAAGTTACTTACCTGAAGGAATTTATAAACGAACCACAAACACTTTATGAATATTATTAAACTTGATTCACCTGATATTTTTTCGAGCAGCAGAATGGTGGTTTAGAGAAGGACATACGGAATACAGTCCGTGTGTATTTTTTAATCGCATAGACCTTTGCCAATGGTTGCTTATTACACTGTAATGTGTTCCCGGTACGCAAAGCTCCGAAAATCTAAAAAAAAAAATCTCAAATTATATCAATTCTTCGCCATATCCATACGCTAACGCTATTCGCCAATCTATAATTATTCATACGCGCAACGTGGCCAAACCAACGAAGTCTCTCTCTGCACAATATGCTGCTTAAAGGAGGTTGCAAACTCCTTTGCCTAACCTCATCATTACTTACAAAGTTGAACCACCTCATGCCCAAGATACTGCATAAGCATCTGGAATCAAAAGCATCTAGTTTCCTGTTATCCTGTTTACAAAGTGTCCAAGTTTCACTACCATAACTAACCCCAGAAAGAACCAAACTATTATACAGTCTAATTTTAGTCTTTAGGTATATACGTCTATTTCTCCACACTCTCCATAGATTCTTAAAAGTCCCGACAGCAATCCCTATTCGTCTGTTAATCTCATGCCGCACATCACCATATCTGTTACATAGCTCCCAAGATAACTATTGAAATTCTGACATTTGGAAACACTACATCAGTTATTCAACATATGGTTCACAAATCTTAACTCATTACCAATGAGACTTTATTATCTAATTTATATCTTTCTATTTCTTATATCTCCGAAACCTTTTCTCTTTCACTATGTATACATACAGCACCACGACTCATGAAGTGGTGTTTTCAAATTTAGCTTAAAAGAATTTAGATTTCACTAAGGAAATATTTGGTTCAAATATATCTATAACTTCACCAATGTGATGTCCACTACAAACAATAATTTCCACCACCATCTTTTTCCCTTTTACATTTCCCTAACAGTATTCTTCATACGTCACAGAGTCATATCTGAGACACTAATACTCATGTAAAAAGAAAACGAAACAGTTTGGTTTCGTATAAATGTCAAGTGTGAGTATCATTCCCGAATGCACGCAACAAAAATTGCTACTGATTGAAACTGCAACAGTTTTATATTTACATGTAGGTGAGTCGTTGTGCAGAGAGGTAACTTCAATCCGAAGAAAGATACATCATTCAAAACTTATAGATTCTGTTAAGTGTTTTAATATTCCAAAATTTCAATGCTATGTAGTGTGAAAACCCAAAGAATAATATCAGGTGTACTAATCAATGTATTACCATTCAGTACATAATTTTGTTTCTCATTATAGATGTTACATTCTACTAAACAACATGTGACCGTACTCGGATGGATTACAAGAACTATAAACATTCCTAAAATAACGAAGAAAAAAGAAAAACACTAGTCTCGGATGAATGTGAACAGTGGACGACCAATGACTACATTACCAAACAAGTAGCATTTCTGCTTCGTAACAGACATGTCATATATTTCCAGAATGGTTTAGAAGACACCCGAAATAATTTCCCTTCTCATATCCTTTCCACTATTCTCAAATCCTCCCACTCCAATTACATTCCATTTCCAACTGCACGAACGCGCACACACACACGCACACACACATATGTATGCATGTTGCTGTTTATGAATAGTTTTCTGTATTTCAAAAATGTAGTTTCATAGAGAACATAACATAAACCAAGAGAAAAATTACGGTTTGAATTTATCTACTACACTTATAAAAGTAATGTAGGTATGAGAAAACCGTTCACCACGTATGTTAATGACATTTTATTTAACGCTGTACATATCTTAAAATACGACCCTCAATGAATAGATTCCAAGCGTATCTGTCATGGCCTGTATTTAGAAAAATTTTATACATCATTTTATTATTTTGTACTTAATTACAGTGACAGTAATTGGTGGTATGTCGAATTGCAGGAGTGTGCAGTACGCACTGTTTTCAGAAAAGTAGCCTTTTGTTTTTGGAACACAGGCTCCCTTTTTCTTATTCAAATAGAACTACGACATATAGAAATATCAAGCTTTTCATTTAAATTATTCAACAATAATAACACACTGGGAAAAATTTATAAAGTAGTCTAAGAAACACAAATTACAGGTGAGAAACGAACACAACCGAAATTGCATGTTGCAGCTCACTGAGAGGTACGATTGAGAAGTTTGAGACGTCGCGAAAAAGCCGTTTTCCTTCCATCATTCTGTTGTGGAAGCCAAACTTTACGTGTAACGTTTGTACGGAAGCTCTAAAACGAATTCACAGCAATGTCTGATACAGCTGCAGAGACCAGTGTTCCAGCTGCGGTTTCACGTAAAAAGAGTGGCAAAGCAACTGCCGGAAAGCCGAAAAAATCGAAGATTGCCGCTTCTCATCCTAAGGTGTCAGAGATGGTGACTTCGGCGATCACTGCACTGAAGGAAAGAGGTGGATCGTCGTTGCAGGCTATCAAAAAATACATTGCCTCTGACTACAAGGTAGACATCGAACGTCTAGCTCCCTTTATCAAGAAATATCTCAAGACAGCAGTAGCTAGTGGGCAACTCGTTCAGACCAAAGGTAAAGGTGAAACTGGTTCCTTTAAGCTGAGTGCTACTGGTCAGAAGACGAAAGAAAAACCAGTAAAAATCAAAAGTACTAAGAAAGAAGGAACAGCAAAAAAGCAAAAACCTCCAGTGTTGCAAGAAAGGCAACGAAGCCCAAAAAAACCGGTGAGAAGAAGAAAACGCCTGCAGAGAAGAAACCTTCCGCTGGCAAGAAAAGCAAACCTGCTAAGAGTCCAAAAAAAACCAAGGTGACCAAACCGAAAGCACCTAAACCTAAAAAAAGCACTGCTACGAAGAAAACTGTTCCAAAGAAAACTTGGAAGTAGTGAACTATAAAATAAGACATCAATAACAAAAGGCTCTTTTGAGAGGCACATATTTTGTAGAAAGGATGCCCTACCGTTCAAAAAAATTATCGTGAAATCACATTTTTTATACTCTACACGTAGGAAAAATAACCATCATAAGTATCTTACTGAAAAAGGAAATATTCACCACTGGAAACATTTAGTAACCAAACATTAAGCTTATTTAATTTCATTACAATTTTATTACACGTAAATTTCGTCACTGATTTTAAATCCTAATAAAATGTACGAGAAAACATCGCTAAACCTTTATTATTCATAATAAATTATAAATTAATGACCAATCGGTAGCTTTCCATAGGTTGAAAGAACCGTATTGTGTTAATTTATAAGACGCCATATGTAATAGTTTTATGAAAAGATTTTTTGTTTATCACAGTGTAACCAATTAAGAACATAGTTTAATACACTGAATACGTTCCTATAACGAAACTAACTATTATTCTTGGCAGTGATATGTGCGGTTGGAGAAAATATTTAAATAGCCTACTTGGTTTACCTTTAGGAGTTCACGTATAAAATGATAAATTTGCTAATACAGATACGATGGGTAATCCTTTAGACACTATTTATTAGCCCTGAAAAGGGCTTTTTGGTTTCTTTTTTTTTGGTTTATTTTTCTCTAGCCTCCAAATCCGTACAGGGTGCGTCCTTGTGGTTTTAGAGCATACACAACATCCATGGCTGTCACCGTCTTCCTCTTTGCATGCTCAGTGTAGGTGACTGCATCTCTGATGACGTTTTCAAGGAATACTTTGAGAACACCTCGTGTTTCTTCGTAGATGAGACCAGAAATTCTCTTCACACCACCTCGCCTAGCCAAACGCCGGATAGCAGGCTTCGTGATACCTTGGATATTATCACGTATTTCCAATGGCTGTTTTCTCTGCCGTTTAGCACCACCTTTTCATAAACATTTGACGCCTTTTCCTCTGCCAGACATTACGTTCACTACTAAGATAAAGCTGATTTGAATTCAATTGAATAACTCTCCTTCAAAGTAGAACTGATGTGCTTGCTTGCTTGCTTTACACATCAACAAATGAATCTTCTTGCTACCAGGAATCCACCCGGTAGCAAACTCATTCAGAAGCATTATATAATTAGTGAGTAGAACTGATGTGAAATGGCACAAACTGTTTTTCGGGAAAGTTGTTGCACGTTTCGATCGGACCAACAACTGTGATTCGCGTCCAACAACTGTGATTGGTTGGT
Organism: Ryuthela nishihirai; assembly: GCA_038380435.1. NCBI lineage: Eukaryota > Metazoa > Arthropoda > Arachnida > Araneae > Heptathelidae > Ryuthela > Ryuthela nishihirai. The sequence goes on along the minus strand of JAWZYU010000029.1, from coordinate 883,101 downwards.
TTCGGTGGACACTCTCACGTACAGTGAACAACACTGAATTTTCACGTAAAGAAAAAAAATAAATTCCCCCTCAAGCAGCTGCTTGCCACAGAGGTCTGACAGGAGCCTGTCAGTTTATATGCCAGAGTAGAAGGTCTGAGAGGATGGCAGGACCTCAGCAGAAAAACGACACATACATCCATGCCTTACCCGGGGCTCGAACCCAGGTCCCTTAGATCAGTAGCCAAGCGTGCTAACCACTCGACTACTCAAAAAATAATGTAAAAAACTATTCATGTATTCTACCATGTATTAATACTCCTTTAGGTAATTTTCGGTAATGTCTAATAGACCATTACGAGAAAAACGCAGTGCTGACGTGGTTGCCAGCAACGCCACTAATTTACAATAAATTAATGAACGTTTTTCGTTTTAGTCACAAATAAAATCATTAAAATTGAATTCGAGATAACCAATCAATACGTTATCACTCACGTCGCCATAAAAAAAAAATTCACATTTTTCCTTTTATATGAAATTTATTTTATTCAAAAATTTATTTCTAAGCAGAATTTATAAACTTAATATAGGAACACCTGCCTATAAACCATTGCATTTTAAAACGAATTAAAAAACACTTCCAACTGAGTAACATGTCTAAGAAAATAATTAATAGATCAGACTTTATCAACCTAGAAAATAGTACAAAAAATTAACGTTTAATAAATTACCAGTAGTACGTTCTTTAACTTTCCCAAATCTTGAAAAAGAATTCTAAATTTACCATGCATTAGAAACATATGGAACACCAACTAACGGTTAGACTTTGAATGAAATATTTCTTTCTGTTCTTGGTAAATTACTGGCTTTTGCTGTTAGTTTTGGAAAGACCACCGTCCTTGGGATGGAACATTAAGTGGTGAGCCGTACCCTACGCACTTTGAAGAACACGCTGGATGGCCTTGACGGGAGGCTACCTTATATATCCCAATGGCTGTTCCATTGGGTCCCCTCCTCGAACGGTATCTGGGTCTTCTACGTCCTTGTGACCTAACTATTTAACCGATGGTGTGCAAGAGTGTGCCGCTCAGAGGTGAAACAACCCAACTCTCAGCTTTTTTCGAAATTCAAAACTCGAATTTTAATTGCATTTCGGAAAACCTCGAGAAGGACCGCCCATTATCATTTAACGTTGAATTAATACCCTAAGACCGGATTTAACCTATTAATTATAAAACCTCTCAAAATTTCAAAATAAATTATTTACAATGAATAATTTAAAAATAAAAAATAATTTTAAAAGTCATAGTGTAATATCCAATCTTCAGAGTTTGTATTATTTCAAAATCAACTACTTTCTATTCAGAATCCTGTTGAAAACATTTTATAATATATCTCATAATTGGAATGCTAAATCGTTGACTTAACCAACTGCCTTTTCATAAATACGTCTTCACGTTTTTTTTTATAAACTTCCGCCTTCGGTAAAAGTGATATCCACTCTTTGCTTCATTAAAATTTAACCCCCCCCCCCTTGAGCGTTTATTCCCGTTTCCTATTTGAATTATAAACTCTGATAATTACCTCACTGTGACTAAGCATTCGCTATATAACGTCTGTTATCGCAATATATGGATTTCAAATCAGGTATACGTCTGAAAATACCAAATCTATTTTTTATACTCCGCAACCTCTTCTTATTGTTCTTCGCGTCGCCGGAAATACGAGAATATCCAAAATTATATCGCATAAAGCTTATTTCGATAACCGGAAATGCATGATATTGTTTCGTCAAAGTAGCAACGTATATGTAGTATTATTGAAAATATGAGCATATTTTAGGTGTAAAATGCAGTTGATATGAGAGAGATTTCTTATAAGATTTGAATTTCATGATATGTAGATCTGATGTGAATTATTTCTGTATTAGACGGTGAAATTTTTAATCAAGTCTAGATATTTGGTGAGAAAAAATTTCCATGTTGGAATAATATTTAAATCTGATAATGTAAAGTGACAGTTTCGCAGAAAGGAAGCGGAAATGATCGTAAGTTCTGAGTTATGTAGCTCACTTAAATATAGTTTATTGTTGATTCTTATTTTAATTTCCTTTGCTGTTAAGAGGTTTAAAAATAATTCAATCTGTGTAATTTATCCAGTTTTCTTTTGAGCTGCGTTTTTTAAATTTCGAATTGAGGTTTGGAGAAAAACTATTTAAGAATAGCAGGATTGGTTTCTTTTTTTTAAGTATGATGTTGTACTTTTTTTATCTAGTTTCTCGTGTAGGTGTGTTGTGTGTATATATAGGGCATTTAATATTTCTAGTGTTGAGGTGTATTTGGTGTAAATGTTCGAGTTAATATGATTTTGTGTGATGAATAGTGTACAGTAGTGTAGTTTAAAATGTATTGTAAAGAATTGGAGATGTTTTTTAAATTTATTACGTAGTAATATGTTGGCAACTTTTTGTTATTTTTCAAGGTGTTGTGATATTTATGTGATTTGTGATTTGGATGGGTTGTTGGTGTGAATATGGATGGTGCGTGTTTGAAAGTAAAGGAAGGAAGTAAGTTAAGGAAGTTAAGGAAGTAAGGGGGTACGCAGTGGAATATTGAATGCGAGTGCATGCGATTGAAGAGGCGGGTCCCGTGACGAGTGCGTTGCTCCGCAGGGGCAAGAAACAATAATTCACAACAATCGTCACAACTATTTTACTCCTAAAAACTGTCGTTTTCAGGAGGATATTAGAAGTGATTTGAACTACTCTAGGCACCAAATATTGCCTGGAACGAGAGGGTAAAGAAGGTACAGGTAAAGAATTATTTTTTATGTGAAGTTCCAAAACAGGATGTATGATACAATAACACTCCCCCCCCACCTCTACAAGGTTTTTTTTTGTTTTGAATTTCCTGGCCTGCCACTTTGCAATTAGCAAGTAATAGCAGCCAGTGGTAAGTAATAGCAGCTCTGCCTTTCAGGTAGCACTAGAGAGCAATTGTCTAGTGTGAAATGGAGTAAAGGCTTAACGTGGCGTCCCCGTGAGATGGGACGTGAGCAGGAGGAATACTCGGCGCAGAGACCTCCGGCGGCAGAGGCAAGTGTCGCGAGGAAGTAGCACTTTAAGAAAAGGAATGCCTGCCACCATGCTCAGGTCCCTAAACGTACCCACGTTCTCTATGTGAAATCAGTTTAAATGTGTCTTCCATATACCTAGGAACCTTTAACACCCCACCCCAAAATAATTTTTTTTTACTGCACGTCCCACATTGAGAAGCCCTAGTGTAAATAATAACGGATCAAGCATCTGCTTGCCACAGAGGTCGGACGGCATCTGTGCTTAACCTGCGGGTCAAACCCACGTCTCTTAGAACTGTAGCCAAGGCCACTGCCCTGCGACAGGTGTGTGAATTGTATAGCCAAATGAAATTTGCAATGTGTTTCGACAGTTTGTTTCTGCAACTAGAAGTGCATTTTTTTTCTCAGGCAGTGCACCACATTAAGCTGTCCATCATCAAAGTATTTCAAAAACATGATATTGTACTAACGCTATCTCATAAATACTTCCTATCTGTATCTCACTCGTAGGTGCACTAACCAAAATTTTATATTCCTGATCAGGGCTCTAAAGGAAATGAAATCAAATTATTATTAGTATTTTTGACCCTATGAGAGATACTTCTCAGTAATTATTAAATACTACAGAGATCTATTTCTTTCCTAAGTTCTACATCCCCAAAAATTGCATGAAACACATCTTTTCCACCACTACTACATCCCTCGATATTTCACAGATAAAAAACCTCTCCTTAAAACACACGTCCTATAAAATGGTAATACAAAAAAAAACTCCCCTACCGAATTGTGTATTCGGTGACCTAATTTTTTAATGTATAGAATGTAAAAATTCCTACATTTTTTTTCTTTTTTTTTACTTAGCACACAATATTATATACTAAACACATAAGTAATATTACAGTAATTTCCTAATGGCGTTGTAGTTTGTTCTGTATTTAAATGAAACTGTTGTAAAAGTATTTCACATCGGTATGCTACTGAGATGTATAAATAAAATCATATGTTCAAAGTTATATTTCTTATTTTTTTATTTCGCAGAGAAAACAATAATTTGACAACCTCTGTCTCTCATGTCAAAATATTAACTTTTTATTAAAATAATGCATTTATTTAAATTTTACATGTGACTGGGACTTTGGTGAACAAGCATTTCCTATCCACAGAAAACTCCTACCAGGAGTGTTCATTCTACCACACATGGCTCACAGAGAGGTCCGCATAAACAGCGGTACGATCCGTCCGGAGTTTTTGAAAGGGGATTGCAACCAGAACACAAGAATATTCAATTTGGAGATTTCAAGAGCGAGTTCTCAGATTTTTAATTTCCAAACAAGGATTCGTTCCAGCATCTGTAGAGAAAATGCCGCCTCAACCTTCAGGAAAAGCTGTGAAAAAAGCAGGAAAGGCGCAAAAAGCCGTTCGTGCTGGCGATAAGAAGAAACGCGAGGAGGAGACGAAAGAGAGTGAATGAGTGAAGTGAACTGAATAGTTCACTGATCCACACATACCCTACCACTTCTGAATCCACATTGCTCATCAGGCAATTGACTGTCAACCAGATTCTTAATTCTACTAAGCACAATCATGGAAAGAACTTTAACTGGAATAGAGAGTAGGCTGATACCCCTATAGTTATCACAAGAACTGCGATCACCTTTTTTGAAAATAGGGATAACAATAGCTCTGGTAAAATCCTTAGGAACCATGCCTTTATCATAAAAGATATTCAGAATTTCAGTCATCCAAGTGGTAACCGAAATATTCCCAGCTCTGAGCATTTCTGTATTAATTTCATCTACCCCTGGGGATTTATGAAGTTTAAGTTTAGAAACAGCCAAAATAACTTCAGATCTTGTTATAGGGCCAACATTAAAGCCAATGTGTCTATCATCATTACAAATTATAGGAGTAGAACTAACCGCATTGTTTCAAAATCACTGAAATTCTCAGCCAACCTTGCCACGACAGAATCCTCCCCTTTCTTAACCTTACCTTGTTTATCCTTCAATCCTTGTATGCCTGTCCGTTTTCTACCACACAAAACATTAACTGTCTGGTAGTACAGCTCTCTGCTGATGTGCTGTCTAACTGCTTCCTCAGCTTTGTCAGCCAAACCATCAAGCCAAAGATTCTTTCCTATTAGCAGCTAACTGATCTTTTACACGTTTGATAAGTTCTCTGTAATGCTTTCTATTAGGACAAGTAGGGTATTGATTAAGAACATTCCTGCAGTTCTTTCTTTGCGAAATAAGCTCAAGTGCCTTATCACTCAGATAATTCTGCTTCTTCTGCTGCTTTTTTCCTAAAAGAGTACTGTTAGTGTCCAAAAAGCCTGTTTAAAATGATCCCATTCTTCCTCAACTTCAGTAGTAACCTCTCATGGTAAGCTTCGGCTCTAACTGGGTCTTTCAAAGCTTATTAAAAGCAAATTTTTTAATCCTAGCACAACACTTTTTAAGTTTAAGTTGCAAGACACTTTTAACAAGGTAATGGTCAGATCCAATTTCAGCTCCCCTATATGACCTGGTATTCCTAACAGAACTAGCCCATTTGCTGTTAATTATATAATCAATCATATTCTTATGCAGCCAATCGGGTGAAACCCATGTGTAGTCATGTATGTTGCGGTGTTTGTAATAAGTGTTAGTTATTCTGAATCCATTGAGTTTACTTACCTGTAGGAGACGTTGCCCAATGCCAGTGCAGCTACCAATACCAAAAGGTCCTACTACTCCTGTCCATAGGTCAGAGTCAGTACCAACTTTGGCATTGAAGTCACCTAGAACAAGGGTAATATCTCCTTTGTTGACAGAATTCAAAATATCCCGAAGTTCTCCGTAAAACCTATCCTTCTCAACCTCATCGGCATCCTCAGTGGGGGCATAACAGCAGATAACATTCAAGTCTTTAACTATTGTCTGAAATTTTGCTGTAAGAAACCTTTTATTAATGCACTCATATCCTAGAATAACATCATTGGTATGTCTGCTGAGAAGCAGACCAAAGCCTTGGTTGTGCTTATTATCGTCCGTCTTGAAAAGAAAAATTTAAGATTATTTTTAAGAATCTGAACTTTATGTGTCCATCTGGTCTCTTGCAAAACGAGAATATGTAAATTATAATGGTGGAATTCTTGTGTGAGGACATCAAGAGAAAAAGCTCTGTGCAGAGTCCTCACATTCCAACTACCTATGGAGAGAAAATGGTTAGTGGGATGTTTAAAGAAACTATGTTTATTGAGACAGCGAATGCCGACAATATCAAACAGCCCCCTAATCGCAGACATGGGGCAAAGACCCGTTCCCCCACTACTAAAGGCTGAAGTCATCTACACTGGAAGACTTCCTCCAATGTAGAATTTGACGATGCCAATAGAAGCAAAGAGTTCAGGTGCCTGCGATGACTTCTGCTCAGGATTTCCACCAGCTGATAAACATATCTTGTGAATCTATTCACTTGGGGCTGTCAACCCACAAACAAACAGAAAACACAGCGGAAGATTTTCCCTCCACAGAAGCCCACCAGTGCAGCAAAATCAGGATCCATAATCGAGCTCAGAGCCATATATCAGTCCAGTAGCTTTATATGGTCAGCACCAGGACCCTGTGTGGTTGACCACTCCTCAGCAGGGTAGAGAAAAAAAGAAAAGTAGCCATAGTTGTCCAGATCAGTAGGCCACACTAATCTGGCAGCCCTCACTTTCCGTTCACTTCCACAAGAGAGTTTCTGTTTTGAAAGGTACTAAAGGTCTGCACCACGAGAAGGCTGGTCGGACATTCGGTGCTAGGCGTGGCCCGTTCTATGCGTTGCTATTTTAGGTATATTTTTATATTATGTTTCGATCATCTCAGGTACGTAAGATTCATTTCTATTTTTCTACAGAGAAGAAAAATGGTTATATAAAGTTTCGGAGAAGTATTGACGAAACATTTTGAAGCCGTAGTAAAAGTTGGAAATTGCATACTTTGAGTTTCGCATTGCAAGCTTTTTTGAGTTGTCCCACTGGATGCTTTTTCTCACCCTCGTACGATCCACGAAGGAAGTAACCATTCTTTCATTTAACATATTTTGGTTGAGATTTTAGTCATGTACTGCGATGTGCAAGGGCTTTACGTAGGCAGCAACCATTTATAACGTTTACGAATAGTTAAAGCTTTGGAAATTCCGGTTTTTGTTAAGTCGTCTTCGGTAAAAACTTTGGTATTTGCGAGTAATCCGAAGATTAATATTATTGTTTTGACCCAGAAATGAAAATTAAGACTTATGTGCACGTCGTGGTGTAATAAGATAGGAATGGATTTGCATCGCACCTTAAGGCTTTTGCCGAACGTTTGCAGTGAAAAACACACAAACAGCGATGCCTTACTCGGGGCTGAAACCCAGGTCCCTTAGATCAGTAGCCAAGCGCGCTAACCACTAGGCCATGGGACGGCGAATAGCCTTATTCGGGCAACCATTATAAAGAAAGTGAACCCACTTTTTCCTTTTCCACTGCATGCATTTCGTTTGCGGATTTTCTGCTACTCTCTCCCGCCACCTTTTGGGGCGGGGGTGGCTCAGTCGGTAGCGTCCCAGGCTCGTAAGCTGTAGTTCCCAGGTTCGAGTCCCAGCTGGGTCAGCGTTGAGATTTATCTCCGCAAAATTCCCCCCCCCCTTCCCACGGTCAGTAGGGGACACTGATGGGCTTGGAAAGGCCGTCGTCCGTCGGATGGGACGTTAAGCCATGGCCCCGTGTGTGGGAGAGTCATACCCTGTGCACGTTAAAGAACACGCTGGATGGCCTTCACGGGAGGCTACCATCTGTCTCCCAACAGTTGTTCCAGTGGGTCCCCTCCCCCAACCTTCTCTGAGCCTTCGGGGTCCATGTGACCTGGCCATTTAGCCCACGGTGTGCAAAAAAGTGCCGCTCAGAGGTAAAACAACCCAACCCAACCCCTCCCCCAACCTTCTCTGAGCGTTCGGTGTCCATGTGATCTGGCCATTTAGCCCATGGTGTGCAAAAAAGTGCCGCTCAGAGGTAAAACAACCTAAAGCCATAAAACTACATCGAAAAATGTGACCATAAAAGCGGCATCTTGGTTCTTGTAGAAATTTTTTCTTCAATAGAAATATTTTTTCAGAATTAAATTCAAATGGGGAGTTTCAAAAAGGCGCCGTGTGAACAATGTTACATCAAAAGAAATCGTGTAAATAGGGAATTTAAATTTCTTTTCTGATCTGTGTTAAATCAAAAACATGTAAAAAGAGTAATATACTTGATTGAGATTCAAATTTGTCACTCATTAACCTAAACTGATTGCATTGTTGCTACCGTAAGTAAGCACCTCAGCAGAAAAGCAACATCAATGCTTTACCCTAGGTTCGAACCCATCTCTTAGATCAGTAGCCTAGCGCGCTAAGCACTCAACCTTAAAAATATAAATCCTTCCTAATAAACAATAGGAATAATCTAATTCAATGAACCCAATTCTGTTTCTGATAGGTTCCCGAGAAAACCGTCTAAAAATATAAACCTTTAAAAAAAATACAGTGCATATGAAAAAATAGATACGAAAATCTTTAAATCTCCTAAAATTAGTGCTGCCTGTGAATACGGGTTAATGATAAACTAGCAAAAACACCGAGATGACGTCAGCAGTACTGTTTCGTTGTGTAGCCAACAGTTTTTTGCATAATATATTACAGGCAATTTGAAGTTTTAAAAATAAAAATAAAAAATTCTTTATATACTTATTTCCTTTAAAACCAAACCGGTAGGTTTTAATTTGAACAAAATGAATAAAAGGGTTTACTAACAATTGTGACACCGTGGAGACACCCAATTTATAGAAATTGAATCATCACGGACATGATATCATGTTTTATAGGATAAGGTCTGCCGCATTACTAAATACAATCTCAAAACATATACGGTCAGAAGGAGTAAAGATGGAAGAAGCAGTGGTCAATTCGTTAGGCGTCCACGCTGCGAATCTGAAATTTTGAGGATCGAGTCACACTTCGGGCAACGTTAAGATTTAATCCCGTTGTTCTGCGAATGAAAAAGGGAACACCAACAGGTTTGCAAAGTCGCTGTGAAGTTAACTCATGGTTGACCTATGCAGGAAATAAAAGCCCGCCCCCCCCCCCCCCCAAACAAAAAGTTTATTTCTTATTCTACAGCGGCCAAGTTTATGTTAAATGTTAGGAACGTGAGGCCCGAACGGAACAAGTTCCATGTCACATGAAACCTCGTTAAGTAGGTAATGCTGCTGTCCATAAAACTAACAAACTTCGTTTTCTTTACCCTCAAAATAGAAGAAATTTACTAGTTACTACATGTTCGGACAGCAAAGAATTGCGAATTTCCTTTGAAATGGAAGCTCGTATGTGGATCCGTGTGTGGGAGACAGTGTGGAGTCTGTAAAACCTTTTTTCTCATCCTCATCGGCATTCTCAGTGGGGGCATAACAGTAGATAAGATTGAAGTCCTTAACGCTTGTCTGTAATTATGCTGTAAAGAACCTTTCATTAATGCACTCTTATCCTAGAAGAGCATCACTAGCGTGTCTGCTGAGAAGCAGACCCACGCCTTGGTGATATTTATTGTCTTTCCTCCCCGAAAAGTGATATTTGAGATACTCACGGTGAATCCAAAAAACTTTTGAAAGAGGTTCTGGATTAAATGAATAATTTTTAGTAAATTTGGTATAGAAGGTATCGAAAAACCTAAGTGCGGAAGAGTAAACAAACCCCTCTGTTGGGAATACGAAACAATGGAAATGTCATTTCCTTTCGATTCTGCAAACAATGCATTCTAAATCGTCACTTTCAGATGTCATTCTCATATTATTGAAATCGTCCGACGCTTTTCTCGCTGTTCCATTTGCCCCGTTAGCTATTAAAATATGGCGAAGAAGTCATCCTATTTAGAGGGTTTGTAGTTATCAGAGCTTTGCCTATCGCGAACAGATTAGCGTATAATAGCCATAGGCGTGGCCCTTGGATAAATACGTCGGCCTGTCCTTCTGTAACTTACAACTCTGCTGCTCGAAAAGTATCAGCTAAATCAAGGTAAATAATATTCGTGAAGTGTTTGTGGTTCTTTTATATTTTCCTTCAGGTAAGTAACTTTGTAGTGAATAATTAATTTAGAGTAGAGGTAATGTAATTCCACACTTTTTAGCCTAAGAGCTAAAAAATTTCGGTCGGTTTCGAACCAACAAATACTATGCAGCACATTATTCTGATTATGGGATATAAAATTGATAGTGAACCGATATTTGTCGGTGTCGACCACTTTATTTTGGCTCGTAATACGGACATCATTAATTTTCTATGCTTTTCAGGTACCCTACCGAACGACTACAGAATTTCCTTGTTATGCCAGTGAGAAACCTCACTTGGAAGCTCTAAAATATGTATTTAATGGAAAAATGTCACTGATTATTTGTTTTAGTATTTAAATGGTTGCAGAAGCTGGAATGGTTAAAAATAATCTTCAGTGATATGCCAGTAAGAAAGTGGAATTATTACTTCAGCAGGTAAATTAGAATTACAAATGACATCGCGAAAACACGGACGTGACGTCATCTCTGGTAAGTGCTAGTGTTGCCACCATAATTTCTATAAGATATTTCATAACCAAAGTGTATAAAGTAAAATATTTCTAATCCTAAAATATTAACTGGTAGTTATTTCTTTTTTTTTAATTTTTTTAAATATTTTTATAATATTCTGAAATATTTAAATAAAATCTTAATAAGTAAATTATTTTGAATGTTATTAAAATAAATTAACTTTAACTTATCTTAAACCAATGAAAGGAATTGCTTATTTAGGCATATTTATTTTCGCTCTTTTTGTTGAAGGCTATCCAGGCAGGTGGCTTTCACAGTACGCGTTTCCCTGTGGTGTCCATCTAGAAATTCCTAGATCGAGGCTAGGTGTGAATCTCTTACTTATGTCATAGGCAACTTTGTCCGTAGGGGTGAAGAACGCTTTTTCCTGTGTTCCCAAAGGACAACCCTGTGGTTTAATCTAAGGCCTGTATTACATATTTCGCTGTACTGTACATTACCTTCTTCTTAGCTCTGAACAATACGTTTCCGTGTAGTGGGTAAATTATATTTTTATCGCCAAGTTGACATTTCTTGAGATCTTTACGTCACCCTATCAGCTCGATATATCTGTTGCGAATATCAAACGTTGGTTTCAAATTTCGTCCACGATAATGGGTCAAATAGATGTGAAAGCCTGTACATAAAAAAACTGCCGTTTGATCATTTACGATATAGAAATATTTCCACGCATACTGTAACGACGAATAGCAAAATGAAGAAATCAAAAATTAAGCAAAGAATTTTTTTTCCTCGGACAACCATTAGTTCTACTGAGCGAGGTTTACAAAATCCGAGCCGAAATGAAAGCGGTCGTTAGTGGTCGACAGCGACAAATATCGTTTAACTATAAAATTTATATCCCATAATCAGAATAATGTGCTGTATAGTAGACTCTCGGTTGAAATTTCATAACTCTCATGCTAAAATGTGGAAAATTAGATTACCTCTACTGTAAATTAATTATTCACTACAAAGTTACTTACCTGAAGGAATTTATAAACGAACCACAAACACTTTATGAATATTATTAAATTTGATTCACCTGATATTTTTTCGGACAGCAGAATGGTGGTTTAGAAAAGGGCATAGGGAATACAGTCCGTGTGTATTTTTTAATCGCATAGACCTTGCCAATGGTTGCTTATTACACTGTAATGTGTTCCCGGTATAAGCTAAACCTAAAAAAGCCCTGTTACGAAGAAAACTGTTCCAAAGAAAACTGGGAAGAAGTGAACTATAAAATAAGACATCAATAACAAAAGGCTCTTTTAAGAGGCACATATTTTGTAGAAAGGATGCCCTACCGTACAAAACAATTATCGTGAAATCACATTTTTTATTCTCTACACGTATGAAAAATAACCATCACAAGTACCTTACAGAAAAAGGAAATTTTCACCACTGGAAATATTTAGTAACCAAACATTAAGCTTACTTAATTTCATTACAATTTTATTACACGTAAATTTCGTCACTGATTTTAAATCCTAATAAAATGTACGAGAAAAGATCGCTAAACCTTTATTATTCATAATAAATTATAAATTAATGAACAATCGGTAGCTTTCCATAGGTTGAAAGAACCGTATTGTGTTAATTTATAAGACGCGATATGTAATAGTTTTATGAAAAGATTTTTTGTTTATCACAGTGTAACCAATAAGAACATAGTTTAACACGCCGAATACGTTCCTATAACGAAACTAACCATTATTCTTGGCAGTGACATGTGCGCTTGGAGAAAATATTTAAATACCTTACTTGGTTTACCTTTAGGAGTTCACGTATAAATAGATAAATTTGCTAATACAAATACGATGGGTAATCCTTTAGACACTATTTATTAGCCCTGAAAAGGGCTTTTTTTTTTTCTTTTTTTTTGCTTTATTTTTCTCTAGCGTCCAAATCCGTACAGGGTGCGTCCTTGTCGTTTTAGAGCATACACAACATCCATTGCTGTCACCGTCTTCCTCTTTGCATGCTCAGTGTACGTGACTACATGTCTGATGACGTTTTCAAGGAATACTTTGAGAACACCTCGTGTTTCTTCGTAGATGAGACCAGAAATATCTCTTCACACCACCTCGCCTAACCAAACGCCGGATAGCAGGCTTCCTGATACCTTGGATATTATCACGTAAAACTTTTCTCTGCCGTTTAGCACCACCTTTTCCTAAACCTTTGCCGCTTTTTCCTCTGCCAGACATTACGTTCACTACTAAGATAAAGCTGATTTGAATTCAATTGAATAACTCTCCTTCAAAGTAGAACTGATGTGAAATGGCACAAACTGTTTTTCGGGAAAGTTGTTGCACGTTTCGATTTCGCGTCAAAAAACTGTGATTGGTTGGTTTCGGTGGACACTCTCATGTACAGTGAACAACACTAAAATTTTATGTACGAATTGAAAATTCCATTACCTAGTTACTCACAAAATAATGTAAAAAACTTTTGCTGTGTTCTACCATGTATTAATACTCATTTAGGTAATTTTCGGTAATGACTAATAGACCATTACGAGAAAAACGCAGTGCTGACGTGGTTGCCAGAAACGCCACTAACAATACAATAAATTAATGAACGTTTTTCGTTTTAGTCACAAATAAAATCATTAAAATTGAATTCGAGATAACCAATCAATACGTTATCACTCACCTCGCCATAAAAAAATCGCGTTTTTCCTTTTATATGAAATTTATTTTATTCAAAATTTATTTCTAAGCAGAATTTATAAACTTAATATAGGAACACCTGTCTATAAACCATTGCATTTTAAAACGAATTAAAAAAAACTTCCAACTGAGTAACATGTCTAAGAAAATAATTAATAGATCAGACTTTATCAAACTAGAAAATATTACAAAAAATTAATGTTTAATAAATTACCAGTAGTAAGTTCTTTAACTTTCCCAAATCTTCAAAAAGAATTCTAAGTTTACCATGTATTAGAAACTTATGGAACACCAACTAACTGTTAGACTTTGAATGAAATATTTCTTTCTGTTCTTCGTAAATTACTGGCTTTTGCTGTTAGTTTTGGAAATACCGCCGTTCTTGGGATGGAACGTTAAGTCGTGAGCCGTGCCATGCGCACTTTAAAGAACACGATGGATGGCCTTGACGGGAGGCTACCTTCTACATCCCAATGGCTGTTCCATTGGGTCCCCTCCTCGAACGGTATCTGGGTCTTCTACGTCCTTGTGACCTAACTATTTAACCGATGGTGTGCAAGAAAGCTCAGAGGTGAAACAACCCAACTATCAGCTTTTTTCGAAATTCAAAACTCGAATTTTAATTGCATTTCGGAAAACCTCGAGAAGGACCGCCCATTATCATTTAACGTTGAATTAATACCCTAAGACCGGGTTTAACCTATTAATTATGAAACCTCTCAAAATTTCAAAATAAATTATTTACAATGAATAATTTAAAAATAAAAAATAATTTTAAAATTCATAGTGTAATATCCAATCTTCAGAGTTTGTATTATTTCATAATCAACTACTTTCTATTCAGAATCCTGTTGAAAACATTTTATAATATATCTCATAGTTTGCTATCTCATATATACTCTCTCATAGTAATGCTAAATCGTTGACTTAACCTACTGCTTTTTCATAAATACGTCTTCACGGTTTTTTTTATAAACTTCCGCCTTCGGTAAAAGGGATATTCACTCTTTGCTTCATTAAAATTTAATCCCCCCCTTGCGCGATCTTCACACGTTTATTCCCGTTTCCTATTTGAATTATAAACTCTGATAATTACCTCACTGTGAATAAGCATTCGCTATATAACGTCTGTTATCCCAATATATGGATTTCAAATCAGGTATACGTCTGAAAATACCAAATCTATTTTTTATACTCCGCAACCTCTTCTTATTGTTCTTCGCGTCGCAGGAAATACGAGAATATCCAACAATTATATCGCATAAAGCTTATTACGATAAGCGGAAGTAAATGACATTGTTTCGTCAAAATAGCAGTGTAGGTGTAGTATTATTGAAAATATGAACATGCTTTAGGTCTAAGATGCAGTTGATATGAGAGAGATTTCTTATAAGATTTGAATTTCATGATATGTAGATCTGATGTGAATTATTTTCTGTATTAGACGGTGAAATTATTAATCAAGTCTAGATATTTGGTGAGAAAAAATTTCCATGTTGGAATAATGTTTAAATCTGATAATGTAAAGTGACAGGTTCGCAGAAAGGAAGCGGAAATGATCGTAAGTTCTGAGTTATGTAGCTCACTTAAATATAGTTTATTGTTGATTCTTATTTTAATTTCCTTTGCTGTTAAGAGGTTTAAAAATAATTCAATCTGTATAATTTATCCAGTTTTCTTTTGAGCTGTGTTTTTTAAATTTCGAATTGAGGTTTGGAGAAAAACTATTTAAGAATAGCAGGATTGGTTTCTTTTTTTTAAGTATGATGTTGTACTTTTTTTATCTAGTTTCTCGTGTAGGTGTGTTGTGTGTATATATAGGGTATTTGATATTTCTAGTGTTGAAGTGTATTTGGTGTAAATGTTCGAGTTAATATGATTTTGTGTGATGAATAGTGTGCAGTAGTGTAGTTTAAAATGTATTGTAAAGAATTGGAGATGTTCTTTTAATTTATTACGTAGTAATATATTGGCAACCTTTTGTTATTTTTCAAGGTGTTGTGATATTTATGTGATTTGTGATTTGGATGGGTTGTTGGTGTGAATATGGATGGTGCGTGTTTGAAAGTAAAGGAAGGAAGTAAGTTAAGGAAGTTAAGGAAGTAAGGGGGTACGCAGTGGAATATTGAATGCGAGTGCATGCGATTGAAGAGGCGGGTCGCGTGACGAGTGCGTTGCTCCTCAGGGGCAAGAAACAATAATTCACAACAATAATCACAACTATTTTACTCCTAAAAACTGTCGTTTTCAGGAGGATATTAGAAGTGATTTGAACTACTCTAGGCACCAAATATTGCCTGGAACGAGAGGGTAAAGAAGGTACAGGTAAAGAATTATTTTTTATGTGAAGTTCCAAAACTGTATGTATGATACAGTAACACTCCCCCCCCCCCTCTACACGGTTTTTTTTTGTTTTGAATTTCCTGGCCTGACACTTTGTAATTAGCAAGTAATAGCAGCCAGTGGTAATCTCTGCCCAAACAAAAGGTAGCAAAGAAATCATTAGGTGAAAGATACGAAATGGACCTTAAAAAGTGTCATCCCCCCCCCGATCCTTGATTTCGAATTTCCTGGTCTGGCATTTTGTAATTAGGGAGTAATAGTTGGGAATGTCAATCTGTTTCCTAAGGGTAGGAAAGAAATCATAAGGTGGAAGAAACCAAATGGAACTTGGAAAGTGTCATTTCTCTCTGCCTCCCCCCCCTCTGTTTTATTTAAATTTTTTTTTCAAATTTCTTAGCCAAGCATTTTTTTTAATTACGAAGCAATAGCACGCAATAGTAATCTGTGTCCTACCAAAAGTTAGGAGGGAAATCATGGGCTTGAAGAAACCAAATGCAACTTGAAAACTATCTTTTCACCCCCACTCCCAACTCCATATTTAAATGTGAAAAAAAATCGTTGAAATATCTGATTTCCTCAATATGTTTTTTTCCAAATATGTGCCCCTCCCTCTGCCTTTCATGTAGCACTAGAGAGCAATTGTTTAGTGTGAAATGGAGTAAAGGGTGTAACGTGGCGTCCCCGTGAGATGGGACGTGAGCAGGAGGAATACTCGGCGCAGAGGTAAGTGTCGCGAGGAAGTAGCACTTTAAGAAAGGAATGCCTGCCACCATGCCCAGGCCCCTAAACGTACCCAAGTTCTCTATGTGAAATCAGTATAAATGTGTCTTCCACATACCTAGGAACCTTTAACACCCCACCCCCCACCACCCCCCCAAATTTTTTTTTACTGCACGTCCCACATTGTGTAATTGCCCTAGTGTAAATAATAACGGATCAAGCATCTGCTTGCCACAGAGGACTGACGGCATCTGTGCTTAACCTGCGGGTTAAACCCAGGTCTCTTAGAACTGTAGCCAAGGCCACTGCCCTGCGACAGGTGTGTGAATTGTATAGCCAAATGAAATTTGCAATGTGTTTCGACAGTTTGTTTCTGTAACTAGAAGTGCATTTTTTTTCTCAGGTAGTGCACCACATTAAGCTGTCCATCATCAAAATATTTCAAAAACATGATATTGTACTAACACTATCTCATAAATACTTCCTATCTGTATCTCACTCGTAGGTGCACTAACCAAAATTTTATATTCCTCATCAGGGCTGTAAAGGAAATGAAATCAAATTATTATTAGTATTTTTGAACCTATGAGAGATACTTCTCAGTAATTATTAAATACTACAGAGATCTATTTCTTTCCTAAGTTCTACATCCCCAAAAATTGCATGAAACACATCTTTTCCACCACTACTACATCCCTCGAAATTTCACAGATAAAAAACCTCTCCTTAAAACACACGACCTAGCTATGACGGAATCCTCCCCTTTCTTAACCTTACCTTGTTTATCCTTCAATCCTTGTATGCCTGTCCGTTTTCTACCACACAAAACATTAACTATCTGGTACAGCTCTCTGCTGTTGTGCTGTCTAACTGCTTCCTCGGCTTTGTCAGCCAAACCATCAAGCCAAGATTCTTTCTTATCAGCAGCTAACTGATCTTTTACACGTTTAATATGTTCTCTGTGATGCTTTCTATTAGGACTAGTAGGGTATTGATTGAGAACATTCCTGCAGTTTTTTCTTTGCCAAATAAGCTCAAGTGCTTTATCACTCAGATAATTCTGCCTCTTCTGCTGCTTTTTTCCTAAAAGAGTACTGTTAGTGTCCAAAAAAGCCTGTTTAAAATGATCCCATTCTTTTTCAACTTCAGTAGTAAGCATACCATGACTGTCATAATGACTAAGTAACCGATCATGGTAAGCTTCGGCAATAACTGGGTCTTTCAGAGCTTCAGTATTAAAAGCAAATTTTTTAACCCTAGCACAACACTTTTTAAGTTTAAGTTGCAAGACACTTTTAACAAGGTAATGGTCAGATCCAATTTCAGCTCCCCTATATGACCTGGTATTCCTAACAGAAGTAGCCCATTTGCTGTTAATTAATATGTAATCAATCATATTCTTATGCAGCCCATCAGGTGAAACCCATGTGTACTTATGTATTTGGTTGTTTTACCTCTGAGCGGCACTTTTTTGCACACCATGGGCTAAATGGCCAGGTCACATGGACCCCGAAGGCTCAGAGAAGGTTGGGGGAGGGAACCCACTGGAACAGCTGTTGGGAGACAGATGGTAGCCTCCCGTCAAGGCCATCCAGTGTGTTTTCTTTAACGTGCACAGGGTATGGCTCTCCCGCACACGGTGCCACGGTTTAACGTCCCATCCGACGGACGGCGGCCTTTCCAAGCCCATCGGTGTCCCCTACTTGTACTTATGTATGTCGCGGTGTTTGTAATAAGTGTTAGTTATTCTGAATCCATTGAGTTTACTTACCTATAGGAGACGTTGCCCATTGCCATTGCAGCTACCAATACCAAAAGGGCCTATTACCCCTACCCAAAGGTCAGAAGTCAGTACCAACTTTGGCATTGAAGTCACCAAGAACAAGGGTAATATCTCCTTTCTTGACAGAATTCAAAATATCCTGAAGTTGTTCATAAAACCTATCCTTCTCATCCTCATCGGCATCCTCAGTGGGGGCATAACAGCAGATAACATTCAAGTCTTTAACGCTTGTCTGAAATTTTGCTGTAAGAAACCTCTCATTAATGCACTCATATCCTAGAAGAGCATCGCTAGCGTGTCTGCTGAGAAGCAGACCCACGCCTTGGTGATGTTTATTGTCGTCCCTCCCAGAAAAGAGAAATTCAAGATTATTTTTAAGAATCTGACCTTTATCTGTCCATCTGGTCTCTTGCAAGCCGAGAATATCTAAGTTATAATGGTGGAATTCTTGTGTGAGGACATCAAGAGAAAAAGATCTGTGCAGAGTCCTCACATTCCAACTACCTATGGAGAGAAAATGGTTAGTGGGATGTTTAAAGAAACTATGTTTATTGAGACAGCGAATGCCGACAATATCAAACAGCCCCCTAATCGCAGACATGGGGCAAAGACCCGTTCCCCCACTACTAAAGGCTGAAGTCATCTACACTGGAAGACTTCCTCCAATGTAGAATTTGACGATGCCAATAGAAGCAAAGAGTTCAGGTGCCTGCGATGACTTCTGCTCAGGATTTCCACCAGCTGATAAACATATCTTGTGAATCTATTCACTTGGGGCTGTCAACCCACAAACAAACAGAAAACACAGCGGAAGATTTTCCCTCCACAGAAGCCCACCAGTGCAGCAAAATCAGGATCCATAATCGAACTCAGAGCCCTATATCAGTCCAGTAGGTTTATATGGTCAGCACCAGGACCCTATGTGGTTGACCACTCCTCAGCAGGGTAGAAAAAAAAAAGAAAAGTAGCCATAGTTGTCCAGATCAGTAGGCCACACTAATCTGGCAGCCCTCACTTTCCGTTCACTTCCACAAGAGAGTTTCTGTTTTGAAAGGAACTAAAGATCTGCACCACGAGAAGGCGGGTCGGACATTCGGTGCTAGGCGTGGCCGGTTCTGTGCGTTGCTATTTTAGGTATATTTTTATATTATGTTTCGATCATCTCAGGTACGTAAGATTCATTTTTATTTTTCTACAGAGAAGAAAAATGGTTATATAAAGTTTTGGAGAAGTATTGACGAAACATTGTGAAGCCGTAGTAAAAGTTGGAAGTTGCATACTTTGAGTTTCGCATTGCAAGCTTTTTTGAGTTGTCCCACTGGATGTTTTTTCTCACCCTCGTACGATCCTCGAAGGAAGTAACCATTCTTTCGTTTAACATATTTTGGTTGAGATTTTAGTCATGTGCTGCGATGTGGAAGAACTTTACGTAGGCAGCAACCATTTATAACGTTTACGAACCGTTAAGCTTTGGAAATTCCGGTTTTTGAAAAGTCGTTTTCGGTAAAAACTTTGGTATTTGCGAGTAATCCGAAGATTAATATTATTGTTTTGACCCAGAAATGAAAATTAAGACTTATGTGCACGTCATGGTGTAATAAGATAGGAATGGATTTGCATCGCACCTTAAGGCTTTTGCCGAACGTTTGCAGTGAAAAACACACAAACAGCGATGCCTTACTCGGGGCTGGAACCCAGGTCCCTTAGATCAGTAGCCAAGCGCGCTAACCACTCGGCCATGGGACGGCGAATAGCCTTATTCGGGCAACCATTATAAAGAAAGTGAACCCACTTTTTCCTTTTCCACTGCATGCGTTTCGTTTGCGGATTTTCTGCTACTATCTCCCGCCACCTTTTGGGGCGGGGGTGGCTCAGTCGGTAGCGTGCCAGGCTCGTAAGCTGTAGTTCCCACGTTCGAGTCCCAGCTGGGTCAGCGTTGAGATTTATCTCCGCAAAATTCACCCCCCCCTTCCCACGGTCAGTAGGGGACACCGATGGGCTTGGAAAGGCCGTCGTCCGTCGGATGGGACGTTAAGCCGTGGCCCCGTGTGTGCGAGAGCCATACCCTGTGCACGTTAAAGAACACGCTGGATGGCCTTGACGGGAGGCTACCATCTGTCTCCCAACAGCTGTTCCAGTGGGTCCCCTCCCCCAACTTTCTCTGAGCCTTCGGGGTCCATGTGACCTGGCCATTTAGCCTATGGTGTGCAGAAAAGTGCCGCTCAGAGGTAAAACAACCCAACCCATTAGATTATCTAAAAATTGTTTCAGGATGTTTCTCAAGTGTAAAATGATTCATTTATACTACAGAAAAGGAATAATTCTGTTTTAAACTTTTTACACGGTAAATAGGTTACCGAAAAAACTGTGCAAAAAATTCTGAAACAAAACACAGTGCATACGAAAAGTAGAATACGAAAATAGAATTGGTTCCAGACGTGAAAGAAAAAACATACCCTCTCAAGCAGCTGCTTTCCACAGAGATCTGACAGGAACCTGTCGGTTTATATGCCATAATAGAAGGTCTGTGAGGATGGCAGGTCCTCAGCAGAAAAACGACACATACATCCATGCCTTACCCGGGACTCGAACCCAGGTCCCTTAGACGTGAAAACCGAATACAAATGAGTTGTTTTCAAACAAGTCGTATCAAAATCTTGAAGTCTTTATTTCATTTTTATTATTTTTAACACATTTTTTATTTTATAAACTTACAAGTGTGAGTTTAAGTATCTTTATAACTTTGAACACGACATGAGAGACCAAGACTAACGTATATTGAAGATAAAAGAGAGGAATTCCAGGAACTCAATGTTGCCACTTTTTCCGAATGCTGTAGGTTTCGTACAGTTTTTAGATCAAATACAAAAAAAAATGCAGAAGATTTCTTGTTTACTAAATTGTTAGTGTAGTTTTTATTTTGGGGATTTTAGTGCACAAAATGAGTATCATCTCGGTGTGTTTGCTACTTTATTATTAACCCGTATTCACAGGCAGCACTAATTTTAGGGGTTCACTTATTTCTCATGCCACCACTCTATTTTAACTTACACTTTTATACGAGATAAGTAATATTTATATAATTAAAAATGTGTTTAAATTAATAAAAATCAAATGAATACTTAAAGATTTTCATATCTATTTTTTCATATGCACTGTATTATTTTTTCAATTTTATTTTTTTACACGGTTTTTTCGGGAACCTATCTACCGTGTCAGAATTCGAAACAGAATTGGCTGCATTGAATTAGATTATTCCTATTGTTTATTAAGAAGGATTTATTTTTTTTTTTAAAGTTGAGTGGCTAGCGCGCTTGGCTACTTCCTGATCTAAGATACCTGGGTTCGAGTCACGGATACGGCATGGCTATTTTGTGTCGCTTTTCTGCTGAGGGCGTGCCATTCTCTCAGACCTTCTACTATGGCATATAAACTGACAGGCTCCTGTAAGACCTCTGTGGTAAGCAGCTGCTAAAGGGGGTATTTATTTATTTATTTATTCATTTATTATTAAATGTTGAGAAACATCCTGAAAAAATTTTTAGAGCAGGAATGCGCTGTGATCCATACGAATAAACATTTTTGTAAGCTGGATGCTTCTAAATGTAAACAGAATCAATTTGAATACCTGACTGGAATTGCATAGAATGAAATGCATATGATATCATATAGCGCTCAGAGTTGGTTGTTTTACCTGTGATCGCAATTTTGTTTTTTTTGAACACAATGGGCTAAACGCCCAGGTCACGAGGACCCCGAAGGCACAGAGAAGGTTGTGGGAGGGACCTTGCTGGAACAGCTTTTGAGAGATAGAAGACCTATCTGCAGAATGACTGCAGACTAAACTTATCTGCGGAAATGACTCCTAAGTGTCGTTTTGAAGACTCCCGGAAAGTTCTTAATAACACAAATAACCATATCTAAATAACCAATTAAATCTATTTCAGTTGAAAACCTAAGTTTTATATTCACTAGTAAATTTTACATTATTAGTTTCACAATTAAAGAGAAAGGAAGAAAACAGACCGTATGCTAAATAATCGATCACACAACAATGCTCTTCGAATCGTTAACCGGATACACCTTTTGTTTCGTAATTTGCATTTCCGTCACGAATAAGGTTAATTAATTTAATTCCTTGAATCAATTTCCTGCTTTTTTTTTTCTCAACTTTTAATAATAAATAAATAAATAAATACCCCCTTAAGCAGCTGCTTACCACAGAGGTCTCATAGGAGCCTGTCAGTTTATATGCCATTGTAGAAGGTCTGAGAGGATGTCACGCCCTCAGCAGAAAAACGACGCAAAACAGCCATGCCGTACCCGTGACTCGAACCCAGGTCTCTTAGATCGGTAGCCAAGCGCGCTAACCACTCAACTTAAAAAAAAATAAATCCTTCTTGATAAACAATAGGAATAATCTAATTCAATGCACCCAATTCTGTTTCGAATTCTGACAAGGTAGATAGGTTCCCGAGAAAATTGTGTAAAAATATAAAATTAAAAAAAAATACAGTGCAGATGAAAAAATAGATATGAAAATCTTTAAGTATTCATTTGATTTTTATTAATTTAAACACATTTTTAATTATATAAATATTACTTATCTCGTATAAAAGTGTAAGTTAAAATAGAGTGGCGGCATGAGAAATAAGTGAACTCCTAAAATTAGTGCTGCCTGTGAATACGGGTTAATATTAAAGTAGCAAACACACCGAGATGACGTCAGCAGTACTGCTTCGTTGTGTTGCCAGATGATTTTGCATAATATATTACAGGAACTTTGAGGTTTTAAAAATATATATGTAAAAATTAAAATTCTTTATATATTTATTTTATTTAAAAGCAAACTGGTGAGTTTTAATTTGAAAAAAAAAAATAGTTCTTACGCTGAAAACTTTTCGTAGTATTTCCATAATAGTTAATATCCAAAGTCAGCACAATTTTTTAGGTCTCCTTAAATTCTTTACATGCACATAGCAATAGAAACAACACTGAGGAGAAAGGAAACAAATTGTAAAATCCGTGCCTAGCAAAATATATATGCACGTCTAAGAGGAAAATTTAAATAGAATAATATATGCAATAGAACTAACGGTTTAAAGTCACGAAACTATTCTTTACATCAGCCTAACAGTAAACTACAAAGAACCTTCATTTAATTCTTGAAGTTATAAATTTGATATACGTCAAGAAGTAGTATAAATACTCATTTTGTGCACTAAAATCCCCAAAATAAAAACTGCACTAAGAACAGAACAAGTCTTCCGCATTTTATTTTGCATTTGATGGAAAAACTGTACGAAACCATTCGGAAAAAGTGGCAACATTGAGTTCCGGGAATTCCCCTGATTTTTACCTTCCTTTTCTGTAGAATAAATGAATTATTTTACACTTGAGAAACATCCTGAAACAATTTTTCGATAATCTAATATGTTGGGTTGTTTTACCTCTGAGCGGCACTTTTTTGCACACTATGGGCTAAATGGCCAGGTCACATGAACCCCGAAGGCTCAGAGAAGGTTGGGGGAGAGGACCCACTGGAATAGCTGTTGGGAGACAGATGGTAGCCTCCCGTCAAGGCCATCCAGCGTGTTCTTTAACGTGCACAGGGTATGGCTTTCCCACACACGGGGCCACGGCTTAAGATCCCATCCGACGGACGGCGGCCTTTCCAAGCTTATCGGTTTCCCCTGCTGACCGTTAGCAGGGCGAACAGTTTTGCGGAGATGAACTCGAACCTGAGAACTGCAGATTACGAGCCTGGCGCGCTACCAACTGAGCCACCACGCCTCTGCAGAGATTCTTTCCGTTAAGGAACTAATAACTGCTATGATTTCTCTTCGTGTGCAGTTTTTTTCTGGTTACAGTAGCACTTGTGACAGCGTTGAGATCTGCAGTTACGTATATATTTTACGTCATCGCGAAGTAACGATATCTGCTGTCGTATTAAGCGGTCTTCCGCCTTGCTATTACGAATGCCATCAAAAGACATAATATCAGGAGTGCTTTCATTAAAGTGAAGGGGTGGAACGTTAGGTATTGCTATAGGAAAAGAATATGCAGTTAGGCAGCACAACAGCAGAGAGCTGTACCAGATAGTTAATGTTTTATGGGGTAGAAAGCGGACAGGCATACAAGGATTGCAGGATAAACAAGATAAAGTTATAGAAGGTGATGATTCTGTCATGGCTAGGTGGGCTGAGCATTTCAGTGATGTTCTAAACAATGTGGTTAGTTCTACTCCCATTGTTTGTAATGATGATAGATGCATTGGCAGCTTTAATGTTGGCCCTATAACACAATCTGAAGTTATTTTGGATGTTTCTAAACTTAAACTTCATAAATCCCCAGGGGTAGATGAAATTACTACAGAAATGCTTAGAGCTGGGAATGTTTCGGTTACCACTTGGATGACTGAAATTCTGAATATCTTTTATGATAAAGGCATGGTTCCTAACAATTTTACCAGAGCTATTGTTATCCCGTTTTCAAAAAAGGTGATCGCAGTTCTTGTGATAACTATAGGGGTATCAGCCTACTCTCTGTTCCAGGTAAAGTTCTTTCCATGATTGTGCTTAATAGAATTAAGAATCTGGTTGACAGGCAATTGCGTGATGAGCAATGTGGATTCAGAAGTGGTACGGGATGTGTGGATCAGATATTTTCACTTAGGCATATTCTTGAGAATTGTTTAGAGTTTCAGAAACCTTTGGTTGCTAGCTTTGTTGATTTCAAAAAGGCTTTCGACTCTGTTGATCGTCATAATTTGTGGTTGATTGTGGGATCATATGGTATACCAGACAAGTTAGTTAACATAATGAAAGCTCTCTATAATAACACTGAGTCATGTGTGAGAGTTAGTAATTCTTGTAGCAATTGGTTTAGCATTACGTCTGGTGTTCGACAAGGGTGCATTTTGTCTCCTTTTCTCTTTAGTTTGGTTGCTGATTATGTTATGCGAAATTCACTTCAAAGGAAAGATTTTGGCCTTAAATGGACTGGAGACACTAAAATTTGTGATTTAGATTATGCTGATGATTTAGCCCTTTTGGCAAATGATGTTGATGAGATGAACTCTTTCCTTCGAGCTGTTGATGAGACTGGTATTAGAGTAGGTTTTGTTATAAACAGAGAGAAAGCTAAAGTGATGAAAATTGGTCAGGCAGGCTGTGATTCAGTTAATCTTAATGGTTGCAGCCTTGAGCAGGTGTCACAATTTAATTATCTTGGGTGTGGAGAAATAGCCGTATACACCTAAAGACTAAAATTAGACTGTATAATAGTTTGGTTCTTTCTAGGGTTAGTTATGGTAGTGAAACTTGGACACTGTGTAAACAAGATAACAGGAAACTAGATGCTTTTGATTCTAGATGCCTACGTAGTATCTTGGGTATTAAGTGGTTTAACTTTGTAACTAATGATGAGGTTAGGCAAAGGAATCTGCAACCTCCTTTAAGCAGCATATTGTGCAGAGAGAGACTCCGCTGGTTTGGCCATGTTGCCCGTATGGATAATTATAGGTGGCCTCAGAAGGAGGGGGAGACCTAGGATGCGGTAGGCAGACAATGTCAAACAGGACCTTGTTAGAATTGGTGTGCAGTGGTTGGATGCAGCAGATGTAGCTCAGGACAGATATGCTTGGAGAATTAAACTGCGCGGTCTGGTTGGAACTCCGTAGCCCATGGCTGCTTGAGGATGATGATGATGATGATGATAATTTTCGAGGCTTAAATGGAGTCTATGATTGCAACGTTACCTTTAATTGAGTGGATTAGTTAGTTCTAGATAACTGCGAGTAGTTTAAAAGTTTAATGTTTCATTTTCGATTGAAAGTTACAGGAGTACGGTATGAATGTAATGGATTCAGTGAGAATATTTTGTAGAAATCAATCGGATACGAGTCATTGAAAGAATGTTTTCATTCTAGTTTGCTGGCAATTTCACACATAGCAAAGTTGTATAGTAATGGTAGTAATATAATATAGCATTGAGTGTTCTGTTGTTTTGGAGCAGCTTGATGTGGTAGTGATATATATGAAAAACTGTTTATGGAATGAAGTTCATATGAAATTCAACCACTATTTGAGTAAATGTAAAGAAATTTACTTTAGTCGATGGTTGTTTGAAGTGGTAGAAATCACGGGTACTGTGTGAGTGAGATAATATCTTCACTGTGTCTTAGTCTAATTACTGTTTTAAGAATGTAGTTGTAGAATGAAACAGTTTAGAGAGATCTAAAAAAAATTGAATTTGTTGTAAATTGTATTTGTTTTTAAAGTGAGTGATTAATTGAGTAATGTGCTATGGATTAATGAAGATGGGTAAATTATTGGGTAATTAATTTTAATTAATTTTAAATTAATGGGTAAGAGAACTTCTGAAATGAAGTATTAGTTTGTATGACATAATAAAAAATAAATACCCCTTCAAGCAGCTGCTTGCGACAGCGGTGTGACAGGAGCCTATCAGTTTACATGCCATAGTAGAAGGTCTGAGAGGATGGCAGGACCTCAGCAGAAAAACGACACAAACAGCCATGCCTTACCTGGGGCTCGAACCCAGGTCCCTTAGATCAGTAGCCCAGCGTGCTAACCACTCGGCCGTGAGATGGCAAATAGCCTTATTAGGGCAACCATTGAAAAGAAGGTGAACCCACTTTGTCCGTTTCCACTGCATGTGTTTCGTTTCGGGTTCTCATGCTACTCTCTCCCGTCACCTTTTCCATTCCGCATCGCCTTTTCCTTTTGCCTGCTTTCTCTTTTTTCATTAGTGCCATGCACGTTGCCACCGCGCCACGCACAAATTTCGTTGATTTCGATTGCAGGCGTCGAAAATATGCTGCGTATGACATTAGGATTGAATATTTTTGGATTGCCCGGTTTGTTTCGCTAAGAACCGGGATTGAGAGATGGCAAACAGATTGCTTTAACAAATTATTTATGTCCTAGTTTAATAAAATATGCATCAAATAAAAAAAGAAAATATTATGTATCAAGCTTAAATTACATATTTTTATAAGATATTTATTAACAAAATTTAAAATAGCAATTTTTTTGTTTTTAAATCGTTTTCTTTATTGTACTAAAAACGGATATATACGTTCTGGACACTGGAAGGGTTAATAAATCAGGTTTTTGTTTTAAAATTTCATAAAACTGTTTACAATTCATATGAGTGTTGCATTTGGTATAAATGCATGCTTTAAATGTTCCGATTTTTCATTTTGTTTTTTCACTGGTCCACATATTGTTCGCTAATCAAAATACTCGTTCAGTGAGGACATTAAATCAAGGGATACATAAGCTAAATTCAACGTTTTTTAAAATGTTTCTAAAAAATTCCTGTTTATCGGTGAAATATTTAAAAATTTCAACCCGTCTACTGCGCGCCAATATTCAATTTACTATTTTAATTCACGAAAAAAAAGGGAAAAAATCGCCATTTTTGAAAAAAAAAAATAAATCTAAAGGACAGAGCAGTGAAATAAAGGATTGTCCTCTTAAATAAAGGACGTATGGTCACCGTACATATACGATATCATTAAAATATCCTCTTCCTACCTCCGTGACTTAAAAGACGGCTTATTTTTCTAACCACAACTAATCTTCGATTCCCTAGAAGAAAACGTGAAAAATGTCGACGCTACTTCGTATGTTTGATTTCAACAGATTTCATTAACTCTATACTGTTTGAAAGTAATCGTATTAATTCTTTGCTGACGTCTGGCAATAACATTGTTGATTTAATTGTTTTCCGACTTCGAAGGAAGCGACACCTCTCCATATCCGCAACAAAGTTCTCTCTCTTTAAGCTTCCTTTCTCACCATATCTCGTACATGGCCGAAGCCAATTAGTGAATATTATACGAACGAATATTATCGAACGTAACGTAGCAGTGGGGATCGCCATCAAATAACCAAAGATAATCGAATAACGAAAGCTTTCCCTGCCTAGACTCGTTAAAATAAAAAAGATCCAACGTCTACCGTGTAAGAGCTACGTATTGCCATAAATAAATATAAATAAAATTTTTAAATACCCCATCAAGCAGCTGCTTGCCACAGAGGTCTGACAGGAGCCTGCCAGTTTATATGCCATAGTAGATGATCTGAGAGGATGGCAGGACCTCAGCAGGAAAACAACACACAACCAAACATGCCTTACCCGGGACTCGAACCCAGGTCCGTTGGATCAGTAGCCAAGCGCACTAACCACTCGGCCACGGGACGGCTGCCATAAATAAGCATATTGAAATATTTGTGCGCCTTAATAATAAATTGGAGAAAACACAGAGATGACGACAGCAACGCGGTTTCGGTTACTTTCCAGCATAATTTCTATAATGTGAAGAGGAAAAACATTCCCAGTGTCTCGTGAAAGCCATACAACGAAACTATATTGTGAAATCACAGTTTATTATTCAATTGAATACATTTTCCTAAACATATTTTCTCCTGAGGCCACTCACAAAACCTATCTGATGGACAAAATAAAAGGTGATATTGCCATAATACCTTAGTAGCCAAATTTCTTATTCCATATCATTTGCATTAGATATCTCTCACACCTGTACGACATACGTTAATATCGAATATAAAAACGTTGGTTGCCGTTATATATAAATGATGAACGCTGGAATATTTAACACGCGAAAAAAAAATATGTTAAACGCAAAGTTTACATGACACTTCAAATCACGTTTAGATTTCAGTTTTAATAAAATAAAAATAAATACCCCCTCAAGCAGCTGCTTGCCACAGAGGTCTGACAGGAGCCTGTCAGTTTATATGCCGTAGTAGAAGGTCTGTGAGGATGACATGACCTCACCAGAAAAACGGCACAAACAGCCATGCCTTACCCGGGGCTCGAACCCAGGTCCCTTAGATCAGTACGCAAGCGTGCTAACCACTCGGCCATGGGTTTTACTCTTAATAAAATAATTAGTGTGTTGCACCGGATAATTATTTTCCATCTTGGCATTTGTAAAATTATCCTATCGTTCTTAACTCTAAAAACGCAAATAACGTAGTTCAAAAAACGCCATTTCCATAGCTACAATTAGGAAGACCCTATTTCGTGTCAACACAAATATTTCGTCGTCAATTCCTATTTATAGAAAGATAATTGCAACTGTTTATTTCATCTCTCAATAAATAAGTTCCAAAGCTTTAACGGTTCGTAAACGTATAAATGGTTGCTGCCTACGTAAAGCCGTTCCACATCGCAGTACATCACTAAAATCTCACCCAAAATATATTA
This sequence comes from Ryuthela nishihirai, assembly GCA_038380435.1. Taxonomy (NCBI): domain Eukaryota; kingdom Metazoa; phylum Arthropoda; class Arachnida; order Araneae; family Heptathelidae; genus Ryuthela; species Ryuthela nishihirai. The sequence continues at coordinate 853,666 of JAWZYU010000029.1, read as the reverse complement.
AACAACAGAATCGTTACTTCCTCCGTGGATCGTACGAGGGTGAGAAAAAACATCCAGTGGAACAACTCAAAAAACTTGCATTGCGAAACTGAAAGTAGGCAACTTCCAACTTTTACTACGGCTTCACAATGTTTCGTCTATACTTCTCCGAATCATTAAATAACCATTTTTATTCTCTCTAAATAAATAAAAAATAAATACCCCCTCAAGCAGCTGCTTGCCACAGAGGTCTGAAGGAGCCTGTCCGTTTATATGCCACAGTAGACGGTCTGAGAGGATGGCAAGACCTCAGCAGGAAAACGACACATACATCCATGCCTTACCCGGGGCTCGAACCCAGGTCCCTTAGGTCAGTAGCCAAGCGCGCTAACCATTCGGCCATGGGACGGCTTATAGAAAAATAAAAATGCATCTTACTACCTGAGATGATCGAAACATAACATAAAAATAGACCAAAAATAGCAACATTATTATGATTAAGAAAAGCATTTCTAAAACTTTAACTGCGTGTAATATATTATACAAAATCTGCTGTCAACACAAACGAAACAGTACTGCTGACGTCATCTCGGTGTTTTTCCTACTTTATTATTAACCCCGTATTCACATGGAAAAACTAATTTTAGGAATTGACTTATTTCTCATGCCGCCATTTTTCTTTGTCACCACTCTATTTTAACTTCCACTTTTATACGAGATAAGTAACATTTATATAATAAAAATGTGTTTAAATTAATAAAAATCAAATGAATACTTAAAGATTTTCATATCTATTTTTTCATATGCACTGTATTTTTTTTAAATGTTTATTTTTTACACGGTTTTCTCGGGAACCTATCTACCGTGTTACAATTCGAAACAGAATTGGGTGCATTGAATTAGATTATTCCTATTGTTTATTAAGAAGGATTTATTTTTTTAAAGTTGAGTGGTTATCGCGCTTGGCTACTGATCTAAGAGACCTGGGTTCGAGTCCCGGGTAAGGCATGGCTGTTTTGTGTCGTTTTTCTGCTGAGGGTGTGCCATCCTCTCAGACCTTCTATGGCATATAAACTGACAGGCTCCTGTCAGACCTCTGTGGTAAGCAGCTGCTTGAGGGGGTATTTATTTATTTATTATTAAAAGTTGAGTAACATCCTGAAACAAATTATAGAGAATATAATAACAGGAATGCGCTGTGATGCATACGAATAAACATCTTTGTAAGCTGGATGCTTTTAAATGTAAACAGAGTCAATTTGAATATCTGAGTGGAATTGCATAGAATAAAATGCATATGATATCATATAGCGCTCAGAGTTGGTTGTTTTACCTGTGATCGCCAATTTTTTTGTACACAATGGGCTGAACGGCCGGGTCACGAGGACCTCGAAGGCTCAGAGAAGGTTGGGGGAGGGTCCTCACTGGAACAGCTGTTGGGAGACTTGAAAGCCTCCCGTCAAAATCATGCAACGTATTCTTTAACGTGCTCAGGGTATGGCTTTCCCGCACACAGCTTAAGATCCCATCCGACGGACGGCGGCCTTTCCAAGATTATCGGTTTCCCCTGCTGACCGTTAGCAGGGCGAGCAGTTTTACAGAGATGAACTCGAACCTGAGAACTGCAGATTACGAGCCTGGCGCGCTACCAACTGAGCCACCACGCCTCCGCAGAGTTTCTTTCCGTTAAGGAATTAATACCTGCTATGGTTTATCTTGATGTGCATTTTTTTTTCTGGTTCGAGTAGCACCTGTGACAGCGTCCAGACACACAGATACGTATAAATATATACGTCGTCGCGTAGTTACAATATCGGCTTTCTTACTATGCGCTCTTCCGCTTTGCTATTAGAAATTCCACCAAAAGACATACGATCAGCAGTGCTATCATTAAAGTGAAGGGGATGGACAGTTAGGTATTGCCGCAAGATAGGAATATGCGTTTCCCAGGGTCAAGTCCCACTATACCCAAAGTTTTGATTTATTAAAACACCCCATCCTTATATCGGTTAGAAAGCCGAACACCGATTGTTTCTATAAAAGCCGTCGGTTGTGAGGTAAAGCTATGGTCCCTGTGTGTCCCTTGCAACTATTAAATAAGACGCTAGATTGCCATGACCTGAGGTTGTCATCTCTCTCTTAACAGATGTGGTGCAGTGGGTTCCTTCGCCGACTGTATGGAGTCCTTGTGGAGTGGCCATTTTGTCCTATATGTGCGAAAAACTGCCGCTCATACGAAAAAGAACCTCTCATGCGAGGGAGGGAACAAATTTCGTTTTACACTCCTTAGGATCTTAAATCTTTCAATCACCTGTGAAACTTTTACCGAATTAAATATCAGCCTGAAATTATGAATAATTGAAATGCTCAGAACGTCACAATGTTATAAGCAAGGTTACCTTTTCAGCATTTACCGTAATTATTCATAATTTAGTATGATATATACCTTTCCAATATATATTTTGTTGTACGTATCTATTTGTTGGGAAGAAACTAGGAATAAGCGTCATAGCTTATCTTACCCTACCTCATTGATATAAAGTGAGGATTATTAATTGTAGGTATAATTATTAAATATCCTGAAGAAATAATACTCACCGTGAATCCGAAAAACGCTTGAAAGAGGCACTATGTTTAAAGAAATGCGTTTTATTTCTCTTCCACAATTCATAGTAATTTTCGTAAACAAGATGTTAAAAAATACAAATGCGGAAGAGTAAACAAACACCTGTGTTCGCAATACGAAACACTGTAAGAGTCACTTCCTGTGAGTGAGCAAACAATGCTTTCTTCAACGTCACTCTGTCAGACGTCATGACCCTATTATTGCAAGGAAAAAAAATTATAACATCAGTTTATGAGTTTATATCAAGCGGCTATGTTGCTGCTACGTTTGCCGCGTTAGCGTATGGATATGGCGAAGAATTGATATAATTTGAGTTTTTTATTTTGAGATTTTCGGAGCTTTGCGTACCCGGAACACATTACAGTGTAATAAGCAACCATTGGCAAGGTCTATGCGATTAAAAAAAAACACATGGACTCTATTCCGTATGTCCTTCTCTAAACCACCATTCTGCTGCTCGAAAAAATATCAGGTGAATCAAGTTTAATATTATTCATAAAGTGTTTGTGGTTCGTTTATAAATACCTTCAGGTAAGTAACTTTGTAGTGAATAATTAATTTACAGTAGAGGTAATCTAATTTTCCACTTTTTAGCATGAGAGTTATGAAATTTCAACCAAGAGCTTATTATACAGCACATTATTCTGATTATGGGATATAAATTTTATTGTTAAATGCTATTTGTCGCTGTCGACCACTAACGACCCCTTTCATTTCGGCTCGGATTTTGCAAACCTCGCTCAGTAGAAATAACGGTTGTCCGAGGAAAAAAAATTCTTTGCTTAATTTTTGATTTCTTCATTTTGCTATTTGTCGTTACAGTATGCGTAGAAATATTTCTATATCATAAATATAATAATATAATAATATTGTCAATCATTTGGATGCAGGTCACATTGGATTAGCTGTATATCTTGATTTTACGAAAGCATTTGACAGTATTAACCACGAAATTTTGTTAAAGAAAATTGAATTTTCTGGCCTGAGAAGTAAAATAAATAACTGGTTAAGAAGCTACTAATTTCAGAGGAAAGCTTTTGTAGAAGTAAATGGTAGAGTATCAGATGAACATTTTATTTACAGAGGTGTGCCTCAAGGTTCGATTCTTGGTCCGATCCTTTTCCTACTTTACATTAACGACTTAGCAAAGTTACACATTAATTCAAAGATGTTATTATATGCTAATGATACCAGTATTATCGATTTCAACCAAGATTCTACAAGCCTGATTAGCAGTGTTAACTACTCTCTAAATATTATATCTGAATGGTGCAGACATAACAATTTATTAATAAATGTCAAGAAATCCAAATACATGATTTATAAAAATAAAAACAAAAATATCGATGAGAAATGTTTCGATGTGAAGATTAATGAAATTAAGCTAAATACATGCACTGAATATAAATTCTTAGGAATATGGATCGATGAAAATCTGAACTGGTCATTTCACGTAAAGCAGCTGAGAATCACTCTGTCGAGGAATATTGGTATGATTGGTAAATACGTCATCTGGTTGACAAACAAATTTTGACACATTTATACTACTCTTTCATTTATTCTTATATAACATATGGAATTTTAGTCTGGGGTAATACTTTTGACTATAATCTGAATGCTACATATCGTCTTCAGAAACGAATTGTTAGATATATTGTTGGTAAAAGATATTATGATCCCGTGGCACATTTATTTTCTGAGGTTAAAATTCTTAATGTCTATAATAATTACAAACTGATATCAGGAAACTTTGTGTATTCGATTACAATGAGATTGATTAAATTGGATAGATTTAAAGACTATTTTCAGCGTCTTTCGAATTTTCATAATTATGAAACACGTCATATAGAGGATCTGAGAATACCTATGTGTCGATTGTCAATTGGGCAGAGATCTATCAAATACAATGCAGTAAAAATTTGATCTGAATTTCCTGATGATGTTCAAATTGCAAAATCTTCAAAATTATTTAAAACCAAATGTAGAACGTTTCTTCTTACAAAGCAATGAAACCTTCTTCTATGTATCAGTGTAATATGTCTCATAACCATTTGACCTTTTATACTATTGAATTATTGTACTATTTGAATTATTGTATACTTTACTGTTGTCATAATTGAACTAAAGGAAATAGGGAGCATTAACTAAAAATAAGCGTCAGCTTACTATGCTCTCCTTTTTTGTTTCGCCTTTCCTATTAAACACCAATATTTAATATGATTGTTATTTACCTAAATTGTTATTAGATAACTATGCTATGTAAATGTATATTGTATTGACTGGCGGAATAAAATAAAGATTATTATTATTATTATATTATATCAAACGGCAGTTTCTTTATGTACAGGCTTTCAGATCTATTTCCCCATTATCGTGGACGAACTTTGAAACCAACGTTTGATATTCGCAACAGATATATCGAACTGATAGGGTGACGTAACGACCTTAAGAAATGTCAACTTGGCGTTAAAAATATAATTTACCCACTACACGGAAACGTATTGTTCAGAGCTAAGAAGAAGGCAATGCACAGTACAGCGAAATGTGTAATAGAAGCCTTAGATTAAACCACAGGTTTGTCCTTTGGGAACACAGGAAAAAGCGTTCTTTACCCCTAAGGACAAAGTTGCCTATGACATACGTAAGAGATTCACACCTAGCCTCCATCTAGGAATTTCTAGTTGGACACCACAGGGAAACGCGTACTGTGAAAGCCACCTGTCTGGTTAGCCTTCAACAAAAAGAGCGAAAATAAATATGCCTAAACAAGCAATTCCTCTCATTGGTTTATAATAAGTTAAAGTTAATTTATTTTAATAACATTCAAAATAATTTACTTATTAAGATTGTATTTAAATATTTCAGAATATTATAAAAATATTTACCAAAATTAAAAAAAAAGAAATAACTACCAGTTAATATTTTAGGATTAGAAGTGTTTTGATTTACACACTTTGGTTTTGAAAGATATTATAGAAATTAGGGTAGCAACACTGGATATACACTTGTGACGTCACCTCCGTGTTTTCGCGATATCATTTGTAATTATAATTTACCTGAGTATTCTTCTGTTAATTTCCCGTTTTATTTATAACCATAGGTCGTAGACTTTTATTGTGAGGAAGTGATCCCATTTTTTTTTAATGTGCGACAATCTGTAGCTGAATTTCTTGTTTTGAAAATAATAATTAGTCACGACACATTTAAAATTTCGGTGTTGGGAAATAGGTTTGAGGAGAAGAACAGAATGTTTCTTTGGTGCAGTGTAGTATTTTACTATGGAGCCTTTGCTATTGTTTCAAAAGTTAACATAAATAATAACTTATTTTACTGTACCTTTGACCGAAGTATGAATTAAAAAGGTATTCTTGTATTGTAAATATTGGTGGGTGGTTATTAAGCAGTGGAAATCCATTCGTGCGTACGTAATCGCCGTTATTTTTAGCATTGTTTTATGGTTCGAAATAACGCAATAAATAAAAACCAACTCAAGCACCTGCTTGACACAGAGCTTGATATGAGCGTGGCAGTATAGTACGCCAGAGTAGGAATGCTAAGGATGAAGGGACCTCAGCAGAAAGAGAACGCAGACATCTGTGCCTTATCTGCTGCTCGAACAGAGGTCCATTAGATCAGTAGCCAATCGTGCTAACCATTCGGTCATGGACGGCGGGAAATAACGTTAGTTATGTCCTATAAAATTCGAAGTTAAAAATAGATTGGTGAGAAAAAAAAAATGGCGGCATCGGATATAAGTGAATTCACTAAAATTAGTGCGGCATGTGAATAAGGGTTAGAAATAAAGTAGGTAAAACAGCGAGATGACGTCCGCAGTACTCTTTCCTTGTGTTGCCAGTACATTTTGTATATTAGATGCATATTCAAGTTTTACAAATGCTTTTGTAAATCATAATATTGCTACTTTAGTGGAACGAATATCTGCAAAGTGAAATATTTCGACGTACCTCTTACGTAATAAATATTTTTCTAGAGAAAATTGAAAATGCTTGTGTAAGGTACGTAGAGGTACAGACGAAACATTGCGAAGCCGTAGTAAAAGTTTCAAGTTTCGTATTGCAAGCTATTTTTGCTGTGTGATGAGAAATCCATGGGATGATTTGTCTTACACTACTACCATCCACAGTGGAAGGGGATAGAGGGTATAAACAATTTTTTATTAAATATATTTCGGGTGAGATTCTAGTGATGGACTGCGATATTGCAGGGCTTTTTAGTTGGTAGCAGCCATTCACATGATTACCCATCGTTAAAGCTTTGAAAATTCCGGTATTTGGAAAGTCATTTTCGGTAAAAACACTTTTTTGTTTTTCGAATAATAATATCAAGATTAATATTTCTGTTGTGGCTGACAAATCAAAATTAAAACTTATCTGCACATCATGGTATAATAAGATAGAAAATTAGGAATGGAATTGCACGGCACCATAAACGTTTTCCTTAACGTTTCAAATGTTTAAAAAAAATGCTCTTTATGGTAAAGGTAGACTATGTCAATAAATATTACGAATTAGAGTGATTGGTGGGGTAATTTTAAGAGATTTATAATCGAGATTAGAGATATCTTGTGTAGGTGTTACAGATGTCAAATGCAAATGATATTGTAAGTTGTTAAGGTGAGTCTGTTATTTTGCTACTGAGGTATTACGGAAATGTTTCCGATTTTGTGATCATTGACCTACGTGTTGCGATTGACCTCAGGAAAAAAAATGTATTGAGATGAATATTGGAATATGAATGTTTCTTTCGATATATATTTTTCTTTTATGGCGTTCATGACACATTAGAAATGCATTTTCGATACATGCGTACTATAGGATTTATCTCTGGAAGCAGCCGAAACCGCGTTGCTGACGTCATCTCTGTGTTTTACACAATTCATTATTAAGGCGGGCACATTTAGGAATGTTATTGTAACTCGTAATTTTATTTATTTTTTTTATTTTTTTATGCCGATATATGTTACTTTTTTTATGGCGATACGTAGCTCCTATATGCTATAGGTAGGATATCTTTTTATTTTAGAGACTCTAGTGAGGGAAATTTTTCGTACTTCGAATGCGTAACTCTGTCGCGTTCGGCTATATTTGGTTATTTGATGGAGATCCCCAAATGATGCTAAATATGTTCGACGATCTACGTTTTTAAAATATTCAGTAATTGGCGGTCACACAGAGAGCAGAGATGGTGAGAAAGGAAGCTTAAAAGGAGGGAACCTTTTTGCGAGTATCGAGAAGTATCACTACTCCGAATTCAGACAACAGTTAAAACAGTAACTTTATTGTCAGACGTCACCAACGGATTATTACGACTATTTATTCTTAATCAGAATACAGTTAATGAAATCTGTTGTTGAAGTGAAACGTACTTTTCACGTTTTCACGCACTTTTCACGTTTTGTTGTATAGAATCAATGATATTATTTAAGGTTTGAAAAATAAGCCGTATTTTAGTCATAGAGGTAGGAAGAGGAAATTTTAATGATATCGTACATGTCGTTTGGGTGGTCGTCGAGAACAAAAGTCGCCATGTTCTTCTTTGTGAGACACATATCGTAATGTTTCATACTGCGGGATAAAAACTTTACTGTTATCCTTTCGAAATGTTATATAAAAGATTTCGTATTCAGCATTTAAAGTTTTTCATTTACCGTTTCTGGAAATGCTGCTGAGTCCAGTTTTAAGAGCAATAGGACATTTATCGACAGACCTGGAAAAAGAAATCCCTAAAAGCAAAACGAATCTTTCGATTAGACATTAACTCCTAATTACGTGAGCGGAAAATTTTAGACACTGAGGTGTATCAACAAGTTTCCGATTTCAAATCGGGGCGGTGGTTGCTCAGTCGGTAGCGCGCCAGGCTCGTAATCTGTAGTTCCCAGGTTCGAGTCCCAGCTGGGTCAACGCTGAGATTTATCTCCGCAAAATTCCCCGCCCTGCCCACAGTCAGTAGGGGACACCGATGGGCTTGGAAAGGCCGCCGTCCGCCTGATGGGACGTTAAGCCGTGGCGTCGTGTGCAGGAGAGCCATACCCTGTGCACATTAAAGAACACGCTGGATGGCCTTGACGGGAGGCTACCATCTGTCTCCCAACAGCTGTTCCAGTGGGTCCCCTCCCCCAACCTTCTCTGAGCCTTCGGGGTCCATATGACCTGGCCATTTAGCCCATGGTGTGCACAATAGTGCCGCTCAAAGGTAAAACAACCCAACCCGATTTCAAAGCCGGACGGAATTTGGATTAAGAAAATAAACAGATATAACTCGCCACAAAATCCTGTCGAGCACGATAATTTGCTGAAAAAAATATGCACACGAAAATGTATACTTGCATTACAACAACACCTTAGGAAACTTTATCATTACATCACTGAGTTAATATAAAAAAAGTTCCCACTCACTCTTCTAGAAGTTCAAACTAAATAAATATTAAATGGTTACCGTGACAGTATGAAAAGGAAGCCGATAAGGAAAAGTAAATTAATCGACAACGTCTTCATGTCGTATTAAATCCTCCTTTCATCCAGCAGTATTTTCAGAGAATTTTTAAAATGTATTATTTTTCGCATAACATCTTCCTCCACATTTACATTCTAATATGTACTAATTTCAAGTGCCATGTCCTGATTTAAACCCTAAGAACATACTAATAAGTTGCTCTTCGCCACTACATGAAGAAGCGTAATACAAGCAGAACAGTAAACAGCAAAGTTACTCTTTGCCACCAGACGGAAATGCGTATTTCAAGCATAACGTTACTAGCGTTCGGTGGCCGAGTGGTTTGCACGCGTGGCTAACAATGTAAAGGAACTGGGTTCGAACCTAGAGTAAGGCATTGATGTGTGTTGCATTTCTGCTGAGGTGCTTACTTACTGTAGCAACAATGCACTCAGTTTAGGTTAATGAGTGACAAATTTGAATCTCAATCAAGTATATTAATTTTTTTTACACGTTTTTGATTTAACACAGATCAGAAAAACAATTTAAATTCCCTATTTACACGATTTATTCTGATGTAACACGGTTCACACGGCGCCTTTTTAAAAATCCCCATTTTAATTTAATTCTGAAAAAATATTTCTATTAAAGAAAAAATTTCTAGAAGAACCAAGATGCCGCTTTTATTGTCACATTTTTTGATGTAGTTATATGGTTTTAGGCAGCAATGATAAGATAAAAACCAATAAACTTGAAGTACTCTTTATATATTTATTTTCTTTAAAACCAAACCGATAGGTTTTAATTTCAAATGACAAATTTGAATCCTGAAAAAAAAAAATTTTTTTTCAGGATTCAATTTTCTTGAATTTGTTTTTGAAAAAATTTTGGTTTTTTTTTGAAAAAAAAAATTGAAACAAAAAATTGTTTTTTTTTTGAAAATTTTTTGATAAAAAATTTGATAAATTTGAAAAAAAAAATTAGTTCTTACGCTGAAACTTTTCCGCAGTATTTCCATAATAGTTAATATCCAAAATTATCAGCACAATTTTTTAGGTCTCCTTAAAGTCTTTACATGCACAAATATGCATAATACATATGAACGTCTAAGAGCAAAATTTAAATAGAATAATATATGCAATACAACTAACGGTTTAAAGTCACGAAACTATTCTTTACATCAGCCTAACAGTAAACTACAAAGAACCTTCATTTAATTCTTGAAGTTATAAATTTGATATACGTCAAGAAGTACTATAAATACTCATTTTGTGCACTAAAATCCCCAAAATTAAAACTGGACTAAGAACAGAACAAGTCTTTTGCATTTTATTTTGCATTTGATCGAAAAACTGTACGAAACCATTCGTAAAAAGTGACAACATTGAGTTCCGGGAATTCCCCTCATTTTTATCTTCAATATACGTTAGTCTTGGTCTCTCATGTCGTGTTTAAAGTTATAAAGATAATTAAATTAACACTTGTAAGTTTATAAAATAAAATATGTGTTAAAAGTAATAAAAATGAAATAAAGTCTTAAAGATTTTGATACTTGCATCCTCTCAGACCTTCTACTATGGCATATAAACTGATAGGTTCCTGTCGGACCTCTGTGGCAAGCAGCTGCTTGAGGGGGTATTTTTTTTTTTTTGAAAACAACTCATTTGTATTCGGTTTTCACGTCTAAGGGACCTGAGTTCGAGTCCCGGGTAAGGCATGGATGTATGTGTCATTTTTCTGCTGAGTTCCTGCCATCCTCACAGACCTTATATTATGGGATATAAACCGACAGGTTCCTGTCAGATCTCTGTAGCAAGCAGCTGCTTGAGGGGGGATGTTTTTTTTTTTCACGTCTTGAACCAATTCTATTTTCATATTCTATTTTTTCGTATGCACTGTATTTTGTTTTAGAATTTTTTTTTACACGGTTTTTTCGGGAACCTGTTTACCGTGTAAAAATTTAAAACAGAATTAGGTGTATTTAATTAGATCATTCCTTTTCTGTAGTATAAATGAATTATTTTATACTTGAGAACATCCTGAAACAATTTTTAGAGAATCTAATAGGAGGAGTGCGTTGTGATGAATACGAATAACGTTAAAGATCTTTGTTAGGTGGATGCTTTTAAATGCTAAGAGAATAAATTTGAATAATAACTGACTGGAATTTCATACAATAATACGCATTTAGTATCATATAGAGCTCAGAATTGATTGTTTTACAGGTGATCGGCATTTTTTTTGTAGACAATGGACTAAACGGTCAGGTCACTAGGACCCCGAAGGCTCAGAGAAAGTTGGGGGAGGAGCCTCACTGGAACAGCTGTCGAGAGACAGATAGTAGCCTCGTGTCAAAGCCATGCAACGAGTTCCTTAACGTGCACAGGGTTGGGTTGTGGGTTGTTTTACCTCTGAGCGGCACTCTTTTGCACACCATGGGCTAAATGGCGAGGCCACAAGGACCCCGAAGGCTCAGAGAAGGTTGGGAGAGGGGACCCACTGGAACAACTGTTGGGAGACAGATGGTAGCCTCCCGTCAAGGCCATCCAGAGTGTTCTTTAACGTGTGCAGGGTATGGCTTTCCCGCACACGGCTTAAGATCCCATCCGACGGACGGCGGCCTTTCCAAGCTTATCTCTGTCCCCTGCTGACCGTTAGCAGGGCGAGCAGTTTTGCGGAGATAAATCTCAACGCTGACCCAGCGGGGACTCTAACCTGGGAACTGCAGATTACGAGCCGAGAGCGCAACTAATTTATTCATCCCTACCCCAGCGCTCGCAGTTTCTTTGCGATAAGGAATGATTAACTGCTATGGTTTCTCTTCGTGTGCAGTTTTTTTCTGGTTAGAGTAGCACCTGTGACAGCGTTGAGATCCGCAGTTACGTATATATTATACGTCATCGCGAAGTAACGATATCTGCTTTCGTATTAAGCGGTCTTCCGCCTTGCTATTACGAATGCCACCAAAAGACATAGTATCAGGAGTGCTTCCATTAAAGTGAAGGGGTGGAACGTTAGGTATTGGCTACAGGAAAGGAATATGCAATTCCCAGAGCCGATTCCTACTAGACTCAAAGTTCTGATTAATTTACGTTAAACACCCCATCGTTATATCGGTTAGAAAGGCGAACACCAAAGGTTTGTGTAAAGGCATATTTGCATAACATCCGTCGTAATGAGAGTTCACTGAAGTGAACGTTACTGCAACAGTATCATGCCGTGTTAAAGGAGTCCGTTGTATTCCATAACTATTCGTAATTGAGGAAATCCTATTTCGACTAAACTTATCTGCAGAAATGACTCCTAAGTGTCGTTTCGAAGACTCCCAGAAAGTTATTAATAACTCAAATAACCATATCTAAATAACATATTAAATCTATTTCAGTTGAAGACCTAAGTTTTATATTCACTAGTAAATGTTACATTGTTAGTTTCACGATTAAAGAGAAAGGAAGAAAACATATCGTATACTAAATAATCAATGACACAACAATGCTTTTCGAATCGTTGAACCGGATACGCCTTTTGTTCCGTAAATTGCATTTCCGTCACGAATAAGGTTAATTAATTTAATTCCTTGATTCAGAATTATCCACCTAATTGAGGAAATAAAAGAAAAAAGTGTCTAGGCTTAATCGTTTTGCGGTAATATTTCAGTTTTGCATTCTACAATTTATCCCACGCTATTGACTGCGAAGTCAACCGTTAAATCTGGCGCTGTACTGTTTACTGAACAGATTAAGGTGAATATGTCTAAAAAGGCAGAACCTTAAATTACTTCCAATCATTCCTCAGAAGCTTCTCGTAATAAAGAATATTCATTAAAACCACGTAAAGATTAGAAAAACGTGCTTATTACAATATCCGTTGCCCAGTGGTTAGCGTGCTCTGCTGCCGATTCAAGGTGTTCCCAACCACTTGTAACGGCCGGATGTTCCGGTTGCTTTTATGCCGGGATGACGCCTTCAACTACGGCGTATAACATAACAGCCTCTGTGACAACCAGATGCATGAGTTGACAAATAAATTTTCTTTATATTTATAACCACAAAAATAAATATTATTGTTTAAACAATCTCTTAAAACAAGAGTCATTGGTCTTATGTTTTGCCTATTTATCCCTTTTAGCCGAGAAACAGAGGATTTTATTTCTTCTTAGGAATGCTTGAAATAAGTAAAAGTTTTAGAAAAAAAATTGCCATTTCCCTACACCAGAAAAAAGATGAAATCTAAATTTAAAGAATTCAGATATAGTATGCGGTAATATTATAACAGCGTTGCTTAAAGTTTTGAAACCTGAATGCATAAACGTGTCTCAAGTTATGTACTTTCTCATACGTACCACGTTCAGTGCCAAACGAACGAAATTCCTGGAAGTGGTGTTTATGTATTTCTAGTGAAATATTTCCTTGTTACCGCGTTCGGAACGGTTTTTGCTCTATCTCTTCTACGATTGGTCAAATATTTTGCAATGGCAGGTGCGTATTGAGAACATCACGCGTGCGCCCTTAGTAATGATAGCAACAACGTGTTCGCTTTAACTTTAGTCTCAATGGATTTATTCTTTTCCGTATTACAGTTTATTAGACCACGTTAAGTAATTTTAACGTACACAGGAATCGACCTATAGTGCGCAATGATCAATAGTAATAATGTAAAATTCCAGTAATATTAATATTTATAAAATGCGATTGCAATGTATTATTAAAGCTGGAAATTACATACCATTGCACTGTTTCGTTTGAGCTCAAATAACTACGATTTATTAATTTAATTATAAAAAAATACATTCTCAAAACATATGCGGTCAGAAGGAGTAAAGATGGAAGAAGCAGTGGTCAAGTCGTTAGGCGTCCATGCTGCGAATCTCAAATTTTGAGGATCGAGTCACAAAAATCAGAGGTAAATACCCATAACATTCATCTCTTTCATTTCACTTTCGTAAACTTGATTTAACTAGGACAATCAGTATAGCATTTGCACTCCACCAGGAGTTCCCAGTGGCAAGCCAAAAAACGATCAAGACTGCTGTCCTCACGACTCGCCTACGAGATGCCCATGTTCAGACAGCACTTGTCTGATCCGTCCATCCCTAAAAATTGAAAATTCCTTTTTCTACAACTCCCAGATTCCGATGGAAGGTTCGCTACCTTTTCTACGGTACCAACAGAAAATATAAACGAAAACAAATGTCACCAATAACTAGAAACATGAGATTATTTAATCACAACTATATTACTGCTTTGAAGTGTACGAATGGTAACCCTTTATCGGAATTGTGTGGAGAGTAAGAGCCGTTTGTGAAATGGAGTTATTCCGTTTGCCGATCTTCTGATTAGGTGAATATTATAACAATAAAACTATATTGTGAAATCACAGTTTATTATTCAGTTCAAAACATTTTCCAAAACATATTTTCTCCTGAGGTCACTCACAATACCTAACTGATGGACGAAATAAAAGGTGACATTGGCATAATACCTTAGTAGCAAAATATCTTATTCGATATCATTTGCATTAGATATCTCTCACACCTGTACGACATACGTGTAATATCGAATATAGAAACGTTGGTTGCCGTAATATATAAATGACGAACGCTGGAATATTTAACACGCAGAAAACAAAATATTAAACGCAAAGTTGACATGAAACCTCAAATCACGTTTAGATTTCAGTTTTACTCTTAATAAAATAATTAGTGTATTGCACCGGATAATTAATTCCCATCTTGGCATTTGTAAAATTATCCTATCGTTCTTAACTCTAAAAACGCAATAACGTAGTTCAAGAAACGCCATTTCCATAGCTACAATTCATGGGAACCCTATTTCGTGTCAACAGAAATATTTCCTATTCAATTCCTATCTATAGAAAGATAATTGCAACTGTTTATTTCGTCTGTCAATAAATAAGTTTTACCCCACCATTCACTCTAAATCGAAATATTTATTCACCCATAATCATAATTTTTAAACACTGCAAGCGTTCGGCAAAGGGTTGAAGGTGCGATGCAAATCCATTCCAATTTTTCTATCTTAATACACCACGACGTGCAGATAACTATTAATTTTCATTTCTGGGCCAAAACAATAATATTAATCTTGAGATTACTCGCAAAAACCAAAGTTTTTACCGAAAACGACTTTTCAAAAACTGGAATTTCCAAAGTTTTAACGGTTCGTAAACGTATAAATGGTTGCTGACTACGTAAAGCCCTTCCACATCGCAGTACATGACTAAAATCTCACCCAAAATATATAAAACAAAAGAATGGTTACTTCCTCCGTGGATCGCACGAGGATGATAAAAAACATCCAGTGGGACAACTCAAAAAAGCTTGCAATGCGAAACTCAAAGTATGCAACTTCCAACTTTTACTACGGCTTCACATTGTTTCGTCTATACTTCTCCGAAACTTTATATAACCATTTTCTTCTCTGTAAAAAAATAAATAATAAATACCCCCTCAAGCAGCTGCTTTCCCACAGAGGTCTGACAGGAGCCTGTCAGTTTATATACCAGTGTAGAAGTTCTGTAGAAAAATAAAAATGAATCTTACGTACATGAGATGATCGAAACATAATATAAAAATATACCTAAAATAGCAACATTATTATGATTAAGAAAAGAATTTTTAAAACTTCAACCTGCGTGTAATATATTACGCAAAATCTGTTGGCAACACAGCGAAACAGTACTGATGACGTCATCTCGGTGTTTTTGCTAGTTTATCATTAACCCGTATTCACAGGCAGCACTAATTTCAGATTTAAAGATTTTCATATCTATTTTTTCATATGCACTGTATTTTTTTAAAGGTTTATTTTTTTAGACGGTTTTCTCGGGAGCCTACCAGAAACAGAATTGGGTTCATTGAATTAGATTATTCCTATTGTTTATTAAAAAGGATTTATTTTTTTTTAAAGTTGAGTGCTTAGCGCGCTTAGCTACTGATCTAAGAGACCTGGGTTCGAACCTAGGGTAAGGCATTGATGTGTGTTGCTTTTCTGCTGAGGTGCTTACTTACGGTAGCAAAAATGCAATCAGTTTAGGTTAATGAGTGGCAAATTTGAATCTCAATCAAGTATATTATTTTATTTTACACTTTTTTGATTTAACACAGATCAGAAAAGAAATTTAAATTCCATATTTACACGATTTATTTTGATGTAACACGGTTCACACGGCCCCTTTTTGAAAATCCCCATTTGAATTTAATTCTGAAAAAATATTTCTATTAAAGAAAAAATTTCTAGAAGAACCAAGATGCCGCTTTTATGGTCACATTTTCCGATGTAGTTTTATGGCTTTAGGTTGTTTTACCTCTGAGCGGCACGTTTTTGCACACCATGGGCTAAATGGCCAGATCAGATGGACCCCGAAGGCTCAGAGAAGGTTGGGGGAGGGGATCCACTGAACAGCTGTTGGGAGACAGATGGTAGCCTCCCGTCAAGGCCATCCAGCGTGTTCTTTAAAGTGCACAGGGTATGACTCTCCCACACACGGAGCCACGGCTTAACGTCCCATCCGACGGACGGCGGCCTTTCTAAGCCCATCAGTGCCCCCTACTAACCGTGGGCAGTGCGGGGAATTTTGTGGAGATAAATCTCAACGCTGACCCAGCTGGGACTCGAACCTGGGAACTACAGATTACGAGCCTGGCGCGCTACCGATTGAGCCATTATATGGTTTTAGGTAACAGAACTAAGATAAAAAAAAAAATTGAAGAATTCTTTTTATATTTATTTTCTTTAAAACCAAACCGGTAGGATTTAATTTGAAAACTTGTAAGTTTATAAAATTAAAAATGTGTTAAAATGAATAAAAATGAAATAAAGACTTCAAGATTTTGATATGACGTGTTTGAAAGCAACTCATTTGTATTCGGTTTTCACGTCTAAGGGACCTGGGTTCCTGGGTATCATATAGAGCTCCGAATTGATTGTTTTACCTGTGATCGGCATTTTATTTGTAGAGAATGGACTAAACGGTCAGGTCACATGGACCCCGAAGGCTCAGAGAAGGTTGGGGGAGGGGACCCACTGGAACAGCTGTTGGGAGACAGATGGTAGCCTCCCGTCAAGGCCATTCAGCGTGTTCTTTAACGTGCACAGGGTATGGCTCTCCCACACACGGGGCCACGGCTTAACGTCCCATCCGACGAACGGCGGCCTTTCCAAGCCCATCGGTGTCCCCTGCTGTCCGTGGGCAGGGCGAGCAGTTTTGCGGAGATAAATCTTAACGCTGACCCCGCGGGGACTCTAACCAGGGAACTGCAGATTACGAGCCGAGAGCGCTACTAACTTACCCATCCCTACCCCAACGGTCGCAGTTTCTTTGCGATAAGGAATGATTAACTGCTATGGTTTCTCTTCGTGTGCAGTTTTTTTCTGGTTAGAGTAGCACCTGTGACAGCGTTGAGATCTGCAGTTACGTATATATTATACGTCATCGCGAAGTAACGATATCTGCTTTCGTATTAAGCGGTCTTGCGCCTTGCTATTACGAATCACATCAAAAGACATAGTATCAGGAGTGCTTTCATTAAAGTGAAGGGTGGAACGTTAGGTATTGCTACAGAAAAGGAATATGCAATTCCGAGGGTCGATTCCCACTACACTCAAAGTTCTGATTAATTTTAAGTTAAACACCCCATCATTATATCGGTTAGAAAGGAGAACACCGATGTTTTGTGTAAAGGCATATTTGCAAGTGAACTCTCATGCAACAGTATCATGCCGTGATAAAGGAGTCGTGATAAAGGAGTCCGTTGTATTCCATAACTATTCGTAATTGAGGAAATCCTATTTCGACTAAACTTATCTGCAGAAATGACTCCCAAGTGTCGTTTCGAAGACACCCGTTGTTATCCGAATGAAAAAGGGAACACCAACAGGTTTGCAAAGTCGCTGTGAAGTTAAGTCATGGTTGACCTATGCAGGAAATATATGCCTCCCCCCCCCAAAAAAAAAAAGGAAAAAAAGTTTATTTCTTATTCTACATGCGGCCCAGCTTATGTTAAATCTTAGGAACTTGAGGCCCGAAAGCAACAAGTTCCATGTCACATGAAAACTCGTTAAGTAGGTAATGCTGCTGTCCATAAAACTAACAACTTTCGTTCACTTTCCCCTCAAAATAGAAGATATTTACTAGTTACTACATGTTCGGACAGCAAAGAATTACGAATTTCCTTTGAAATGGAAGCTCATATGAGGATCCATGTGTGGGAGACATCCATACCCTGTACATGTTAAACACGCTGTATGCCGTTAATTGGGCTCAGTAGGTAGCGCACCATGCTCGTAATCTGCAGTTCCGAGGTTCGAGTCCCAGCTGGGTCAGCGTTGACACCTACCTGCGGAAAACTGTCAGCCCTGATCATGGGCAGAAGGGGAGACCGATAGGCTTGGAAAGGCCGGCTTCCGTCAGATGGGATGTTAAGCCGTTGCGCCGTGTGGGGAGAGCCATACCCTGTGCACGTTAAAGACACTGGATGGTCTTGACGGGAGGCTACCATCTGTCTCCTAAACAGCTTTTTCAGTGGGTCCCCTTACCTTGGGGGGGTCCATGAGACCTGGCCATTTAGCCCCTGGTGTGAAAAATAGTGCCGCTCACAGGTAAAACAACCGAACTCTTGAGAGGCGGAAAAGCTGGAATTGGTATTTCGAATGTGTCGAGTGTTACCAGTACACTCTGACGATGGTCTAAAATTCGTACCTTACATATATAGTTTTTGTTCCAGATACGTAGAACCGTTGCAGGTTTTGTAACCAAGGCAAATTATCCTTTATTTATTTACTAAAAATGTAATGGAACCCGGCGACCGACGTAGAATGACTTTGGCTAATATTCTAGGAGTACAGCGCTTGGGAAAAAAAAAAAATTGTCAACTGCACGCGGTGTTCACCCTCCCAAGTACTAGACCGCGCCCAAAGCTGCTGAACTGTCGGGGATCAGACGAGAACCGGTGCTTTCAGCTTGGTATGGCCGTTGACATACCAATTCTTTCTTACCTGCCTTATAAAGTTATTCGCATTATCAATAACGGAACAATTCTTAAAGCAAGGAATCAGTTATTAATATGGCGTGGAATATTGCTAAAGGATTTCCTTCACGATAGTATTTCATAGATTGATATAAATAAATAATAAAAAATAAATACCCCCTCAAGCACCTGTTTGCCACAGAGGTCTGACAGGAGCCTGTCAGTTTATATGCCATAGTAGAAGGTCTGAGAGGATGGCAGAATCTCAGCAGAAAAACAACATGCACATCCATGCCTTACCAGGGTCTGGAACCCAGTTCCATTGGATCACTAGCGAAGCGCGCTACGCACTCGGTATCTCTTTTAATGCTTAGTGATTGGTTTTAAAATGTTTAAATTTAAACTTTTTACGGTGGTTAATATAAAATTCATATTAACATTTTTTCGACATAATAGCGTACAATTAAACGTAACACAGAAAAGTAATAAATACAATATAATTATTTATATTTCATCACCCTACTTGTGCGATCCGTCCGAAGAGAGTAGACTTATTTACTTTCACAGAGCAAGCTTGTTTTTCATTTCTTTGGTTGTTTCAACGACCGAGAGGCCATTTCTTACAACACCGCGGACTAAACTGATAAATCACGACCCCGATAGTTCGGACCATTTGTCGACAAGGGGATCTGTAGAACTGTTAGCAGGCAGATGGGAGAGTCCAGTAAGTGCATACTGAGAGAAAGGGAGGTTGTAAGGCTGAAAATATTTCGCTAACTGTCGATGACTGAGATTGCGCCTAGAAACGGTGGGAAAAGATTGAAGATAGAAATTTACCGACGAATATTACAACCGATTAAATTTCTGTTTTTTGCAACAGGCTGGCTGGCTGGCCGTTAGTTTTGGGTCGAACTAAATTGAAAAATGCATTTACTGGAAAAATGTGACCCTTGGTTAAATTAAAGATCATAATGAAATGTATAGGAATATCGTTTTTCAACAATATTATATTGATATTAAAAATGTTGACGAAACTTGAACATCTTAACAATCTTCCATAAAATGCGTGAGAAACTAATTTGGAGAGTCTATAACTCCTAAAATATGCATTTAGTGGAAAAATCTGACTGAAGGTAACTTAAGGATCCTAATGAAATGTATTTAAAAATCATGTTAGTATTGAAATAGATGCGAAAGCTGGAATATTTAAAAATCTTCCATGTTATGCCAGTGGTTTGGTTTGTTTTGGTTTGTTTTACCTCTGAGCGGCACTTTTGTGCACACCATGGGCTAAATGGCCAAGTCACATGGACCCCGAAGGCTCAGAGAAGGTTGGGGGAAGTGACCCACTGGAACAGCTGTTGGGAGACAGATGGTAGCCTTTCGTCAAGGCCATCCAGCGTGTTCTTTAACGTGCACAGGGTACGGCTCTCCCGCTAACGGGGTCAAGGCTTAACGTCCCATCCGACGGACGGTGGCCTTTCCAAGCCCATCTGTGTCCCCTACTGACCGTGGGCAGTGCGGGGAATTTTGCGGAGATAAATCTCAACGCTGACCCAGCTGGGACTCGAACCTGGGAACTACAGATTACCAGCCTGGCGCACTACCGACTGAGCCACCCCCGCCCCATTATGCCAGTGAGAACCAAAGTTGGAAGCTATAATTTGTACATGTATTTAATGGGAAATCTGACTGAAGGTAAATTAATGATGGTAATAAAAACTATTTAAAAATTGTTTTCTGAAAATATTGTTTTACTAATAAAAGAGTTGAGGAAGCTGAAATGTATAACAATAAACTTCCATGTTATGCCAGTTGTAAGCTGTAACGTAAGTTGGAAGTTCTATAACTTCCCAAAAATATGCATTTAATGTACACACGTGACGATAAATTTAAAGATCATAATGAAAACTATTTAAATATCCACTTTCAACATTAGAAAATTTTGCTTAAACAATGATACAACTTTGAAATATTATGCGGTTGGGGGGTGATTTAACGTTCTATTTGATGTACGAAATTTTTTCCTTGATATGTTAGAAAATTAAATTTTTGTCACATAATTAAATTTATATAAATCATGTTATTTCATATATATTGCAAGAAAGAGTATTTTGAACTTTCTCCTGTGGAAATTCTGTTTGAAAGTTGCGCTGAATCAGTACCTGAAAACTAAATCGATCCGAAAAATGTAGGCGGGGTTTAACATTTTCCCCTTCGTTTCATAGGTATTTACGAAAATGAAACCTTAGATTTTTCTTCAGTAGCCCGACATATAAATAAGTTTATAAGTTTTTTTGTCCTTATTACCTTTAGTGCATTGGATATAATTATACAATAAATTTCTATTTTATGAAAAAGATGCTGCGTAGCTTATTTCATATGTAATTAGTTCACTAATCTTAAGTTGGGTTAAATAACTGTGTTTAAAAAGAAAAGTGAACGCAAAACCTAAAAAATTGTTTTTGATAACTACAAAAAATTATTGGTGTTTTATTAAAAAATAGATTGTATTTCGCAATAATTGTAGAAATAGTATGTATATTAATTTAACGAAACGGGTTCAATCACTTTTAAGTCGTGAAATAAGAATCTTTTGGTACAGGAAAGAATTGCGATTTTATTGAGCAGTATTAGCACTAAATTTTCGGATATATTGCAACTGACGTGCAGCTTTCTGAGTAGGAACTTGGCTACCGCCGTTCTCCGCAGTTACTGTAGGGACCTATGCTAAGAGATGGTAAGGGCGCCTTCCCGTCTTACTACGCCAATGGATACAACATGGAAACGCGTATTACACGTCTAAGAAAGAAACCGCTGTCTTGACCAGCACAGTGAAAAGCACAGATAGCTATTGCGCCGTGGACATCACATAGAATTTTTTAATACAGGCAGAATATGCCCTTTTAGGAAACTTGAATAATATGTTTTATAAATTAATTCAATTTGGAATAAGGATAACTATTTATTTTTTATTTTTCACTCTTTGGATTACAAGTGTTTTGATTTCTACACTTTGGATTTCAAAGATTGTGTATTATAGAAATTAGGGTGGGAAAAAAACCCGGAAAGATCACTGCTGACGTTACGTGCGTGTTTTCGCGATGTGATTTGTAATCCTTATTTAACCGCTGTATTCTTATAGTAATTTAACTTTTAATTTATAGTCACACGTTATAGTTTTTATTCTGAGGTAGTCATACAATTTGTAGGTGAATTTCTTATCACTGTGGTCAATAATAATTATTGATGACACATTTGAAATTTCGGTAGGAGAATAGATAGTTTCGTCAGTGTAGCGTAAAATTTTACCTTTAGGCCTTTGTAATTACTTTACAAGTTATTTGTGTCGCATAATTGCCTGGTACAGCTCTCTGCTATTGTGCTGCCCAACTGCTTCTTCGGCTTTGTCAGCCAAAGGTTATTATCAGCAGCTAACTGATTCTTTACACGTTTATTAAGCTCTCTATAATGTTTCTATTAGGATTGGTATTGATTCAGGACATTCCTGTAGTTCTTTCTTTCTAAAATATACTCAAGTGCCTTGTCACTCAGATAATTATGCGTCATCTGCTTCATGTTTCATAAAAGAGTACTGTTGTTTGCAAAAAAGCCTATTTTAAGTGGTCACATTTTTCCTGAACTTGAGTAGCATGCAAACCACGACTGTCATAATGAGTATGTAACCTATCATGATATAATTAGGTCTTTCAGAGTTACATAATCAAAGGTAAATTTTTTAACCTCAGCACAACACTTCTTAAGTTTAAATCGCAAAACACTTTTAACAAGATAATGGTCAGATCCGATTTCAGCTTCCCAATATGACCTGGTCTTTCTAACAGAAGTAGTCCATTTGCTGTTAACTAATATGTAATCTATAACGTTCTTATGCAGCCCATGAGGTGAAACCCAGGTGTACTTATGTATGTCGCGGTGTTTGTAATAAGTTTTAGTTATTCTGAAGCCATCGAGTTTAACA
The DNA here is from genome assembly GCA_038380435.1 of Ryuthela nishihirai. Taxonomy (NCBI): domain Eukaryota; kingdom Metazoa; phylum Arthropoda; class Arachnida; order Araneae; family Heptathelidae; genus Ryuthela; species Ryuthela nishihirai. Next base: position 830,638 of record JAWZYU010000029.1, on the reverse strand, counting down.
TTGGCATTGACGTCACCTAGAACAAGGGTAATATCTCATTTCTTCACAAGTCTGTAAAACCTTTTTTGTCATCCTCATCGGCATTATCATTGGAGGCATAACAGTAGATAAGATTGAAGTCCATAACGCTTGTCTGTAATTTTGCTGTAAACAATCTTTCATTAATGCACCTTATCCTAGAAGAGCATCACTAGCGTGTCTGCTGAGAAGCAGACCCACGCCTTGGTGATGTTTATTGTCTTTCCTCCCCGAAAACAGATATTTAAGATACTAACGGTGAATCCAAATAACTTTTGAAAGAGGTACTAGATTAAATGAATAATTTTTAATAAATTTGGTATAGAAGTTATCGAAAAACCTACGTGCGGAAGAGTAAACAAACCCCTCTGTTGGGAATACGAAACAATGGAAATGTCACTTCTTTCAATTCTGCAAACAATGCATTCTCAATCGTCACTGTTAGATGTCATTCGCCTGTTATTGAAATCATCCGACGCTTTTCTCGCTATTCCATTTGCCCCGTTAGCTATTAAAATATGGCGAAGAAGTCATCCTCTTTTGAGGGTTTGTAGTTATCAGAGCTTTGCCTATCGCGAACAGATTCGAGTAAAATAAGCAGCCATAGGCAAGGCCCGTGTGGTTGAGAAATACCGTCGACCTGTCCTTCTGTAACCCACAAATCTGCTGCTCGAAAAGTATCAGCTCAATCAAGTTAAATAATATTCGTGAAGTGTTTGTGGTTCTTTTATATTTTCCTTCAGGTAAGTAACTTTGTAGTGAATAATTAATTAAGAGTATAGGTAATCTAATTCTACACTTTTTAGCCTAAGAACTAAGAAATTTCGGTCGGTTTCGAACCGACAAATAGTATGCAGCTCATTATTCTGATTATGGGATATAAAATTGATAGTTAACCGCTATTTGTCGGTGTCGACCACTTTATTTTGGCTCGTAATACGGAGATTATTTATTTCCTATGCTTTTCAGGTACTCTACCGAACGGCTACAGAATTTCCTTGTTATGCCAGTGAGAAACCTTACTTGGAAGCTCTAAAATATGCATTTAATGGAAAAATGTCACTGATGATAAATTAAAGATCATAATCAAATATTTTTTAAATATCGGTTTAAAAAAATATTGTTTTAATATTTAAATGGTTGCGGAAGCTGGAATGGTTAAAAATAATCTTCAGTGATATGCCAGTGAGAAAGTGGAATTATTATTTCAGCAGGTAAATTAGAATTACAAATGATATCGCGAAAACACGGATGTGGCGTCATCTCTGGTATGTCCAAGTGTTGCCACCATAATTTCTATAAGATCTTTCAAAACCAGTGTATAAATTAAATAACTCCTAATCCTAAAATATTAACTGGTAGTTATTTCTTTTTTTTAATTTTGGTAAATATTTTTATAATGTTCTGAAATATTTAAAAAAATTTCAATAAGTAAATTATTTTCAATATTATTAAAATAAATTAACGTTAACTTATCTTAAACCAATGAAAGGAATTGCTTGTTTAGGAATATTTATTTTCGCTCTTTTTGTTGAAGGCTGTACAGACAAGCGATAACTAGGTGGCTTTCACAGAACGCGTTTCCTTGTGGTGTCCAACCAGAAATTCCTAGATCGAGGCTAGGTGTGAATCTCTTACGTATGTCATAGGTAACTTTGTCCTTAGGGGTAAAGAACGCTTTTTTTCTGTTTTCCCAAAGGACAACCCTGTGGTTTAATCTAAGGCTTCTATTACACATTTCGCTGCATCGCGAAAACACGGACGTGACGTCATTCTGTTATATCCAAGTGTTGCCACCATAATTTCTATAAGATATTTCATAACCAAAGTGTATAAATTAAATAACTCCTAATCCTAAATTATTAACTGGTAGTTATTTCTTTTTTTAATTTTGGTAAATATTTTTATAATCTGAAATATTTAAATAAAATCTTAATAAGTAAATTATTTTGAATGTTATTAAAATAAATTAACTTTAACTTATATTAAACCAATGAAAGGAATTGTTTGTGTAGGCATATTTATTTTCGCTCTTTTTGTTGAAGGCTATCAAGACAGGTGGCTTTCATAGTACGCGTTTCCCTGTGGTGTCCAACTAGAAATTCCTAGATCGAGGCTAGGTGTGAATCTCTTACGTATGTCATAGGCAACTTTGTCCTTAGGGGTAGAGAACGCTTTTTCCTGTGTTCCCAAAGGACAACCCTGTGGTTTAATCTAAGGCTTCTATTACACATTTCGCTGTACTGTACATTACCTTCTTCTTAGCTCTGAACAATGCGTTTCCGTGTAGTGGGTAAATTATATTTTTATCGCCCATTGCTTTAGGTCGTTACGTCACACTATCTGCTCGATATATCTGTTGCGAATATCAAACGTTGGTTTCCAACTTCGTCCACGATAATGGGCAAATAGATCTGAAAGTCTGTACATAAAAAAACTGCCGTTTGATCATTTACGATATAGAAATATTTCTACGCATACTGTAACGACAAATAGCAAAATGAAGAAATCAAAAATTAAGCAAAGAATTTTTTTTCCTCGGACAACCATTAGTTCTACTGAGCGAGTTTACAAAATCCGAGCCGAAATGAAAGCGGTCGTTAGTGGTCGACAGCGACAAATAGCGTTTAACTATAAAATTTATATCCCATAATCATAATAATGTGCTGTATAGTAAGCTCTCGGTTGAAATTTCGTAACTCTCATGCTAAAAAGTGGAAAACTAGATTACCTTTACTGTAAATTAATTATTCACTACAAAGTTACTTACCTGAAGGAATTTATAAACAAACCAAAAACACTTTATGAATATTATCAAACTTGATTCACCTGATATTTTTTCGAGCAGCAGAATGGTGGTTTAGAGAAGGACATAGGGAATACAGTCCGTGAGTATTTTTTAATCGCATAGACCTTGCCAATGGTTGCTTATTACACTGTAATGTGTTCCCGGTACGCAAAGCTCCGAAAATCTCAAAAAAAAACCCCTCAAATTATATCAATTCTTCGCCATATCTATACGCTAACGCTATTCGCCAATCTGTAATTATTCATACGGGCAACATGGCCAAACCAACGGAGTCTCTTTCTGCACAATATGCTGTTTAAAGGAGGTTGCAGACTCCTTTGCCTAACCTCATCATTAGTTACAAAGTTAAACCACCTAACACCTAAGATACTACGTAAGCATCTAGTTTCCTGTTATCATGTTTACACACCGTCCAAGTTTCACTACCATAACTAACCCTAGAAAGAACCAACTATTATACAGTCTAATTTTAGAAGACGAAGATTTTCTTTTTATAAGAGTGAAAGTTTGTTTTATCTTTAAGATTTCCAGGTAAATTATTAAATATTTTTGGTGCTAAATATATATAATATTTTTCTACAATGTTTATTTTACGAAGAAGTAAAAATTTAATGTTTAACAATTCTTACATTATAATATATGTATTATACAGTCTAATTTTAGAAGACGAAGATTTTCTTTTTATAAGAGTGAAAGTTTGTTTTATCTTTAAGATTTCCAGGTAAATTATTAAATATTTTTGGTGCTAAATATATATAATATTTTTCTACAATGTTTATTTTACGAAGAAGTAAAAATTTAATGTTTAACAATTCTTACATTATAATATATGTATCTAAAGCACTTTAAATCCAGTGCTTTTTAAGATATATAATGATATTGTATATGTATAATTTTCTTTAAAAACTTTAAAAATAGTTTAAAAGTGTTTAACACTATCATACCTTCTTTTCCTTAAAATGCACCTAATTATTCTATTTTGAGTTTTAATTAATGGTATAATATTGCTAAGGTATACTCCACCTCAAAAAATTAATCCGTATTTTAAATGAGATTTAATCCATGTATCATAAATTTTTTAAAAGTTAAATATTTGCAAAATTTCTGATAATATGGTATTACCACAATTATCTTATAATTTTTATTAAAGAATCAATGATTTCATTCCAAACCAGTTTCCTATCAATACGTACTCCTAAGTATTTATAACACCCAACACTTTCTAGTTGCTTGCATGAACAACCATTACCGATGCATTTAAGTGCATGATAAATTAACTTCGTTTTCAAATTATCTCTTTTATTTTTTCTCAATCGAAAATATACATATTTCGTTTTCTCTACATTTAGAAACAGCTTATTTTTCATAAACCAATTTCTGATATTCCATAAATCATAATTTATTTTTTCAATCAAAATATTTTCAGTAAATGCTATTAATTTCATCAGCAAATGCTATTAATTCTCCTTTAAGTTCCAGGTTACGAAGATCATTTATAAAAGTATTAAATAATATTGGACCTAATACAGACCCTTGCGGAACCAATATTTAATTTTCTTTTCATTACAGTAATAATTCCTATTTAAACCTTTTGAGTTCTAGTTTTAAATAAGGGTGAAACCATAATAAAATTGTTCCTCGAATTCCTGCTTTCTAAAGTTTATATAATAATATGTCTTGTAAAAGAGTCAAATTCTTTCGCTGTAAACAAAAATATTACTGCTGTTTTTAAATTTTTATTCATTGCACTGTAGATTGAAAACGTTAATTTTAATATAGCATCTTCTATTCCAGTTTCTTTCCTAAACAAAAACTGATTTTAAAGTCCACTTTTAATTAGCTTTTCAAATATTTTTGAAATCATCGACAATAAAGTTATTGTTCTGTAATTATTAATATCTAAATGTTTGTCACCTTTATAAACAGCTATTGTAGTTGAATTTTTAAGAATTGTTGGAAAATATCCAGAATGCAAAGATAAATTAGAGAGATGACATAAAATAGCTGAAATATTTTTTTTTATTTCTTTAATTATGTCCACAGATGTGCAATCTGCTCTCATCGCCTTTATTTGCAAAAAGAAATTACTTCATTAATTTCGTGCTCTGTTAAGTAATCTATGAAAATCAAATTCATTTTAACAAATATCTTATCCTCTTTCTGCTCAGTGTATTCTGTAATTTCGGTTATAAATTTTTCAATTATTTCTGTAAAACAATTATTAAACTTTTCAGCTAATATAGTCCGATTTCATTAGAAGAAAACAGAGTATTATTTATTTTTATCTCTATTAGAATCATTTGTAAGTGTTGCTTCCTTCCAGATAATTCCTTTATTATATTCCAGTGCTGCTTTGCATTGCTATATTTCTCTAATAATCTTTTGGTGCAATAATTTGACTTTATTTCTCTGATTAATTTTAATAGTAAATTTCGATACATTTTAAAATAACTATTTAAATTAGTATCAAAAGGTTGAATTTTCCGTAATTTGTACAAATTATTTCTTTTTTATGCTTGTATAAGTCCATCTGTCATCCAAGGTTTTAATTAATTTTGTTTCAGTTTTAATCGTATAGTGTATTTTGGTTTTTCAATTAATGTTTGTAATTTTAATAAAAACATTTCGAAAGATTTATTAATATTTTTTTCCTATTTCAATTTCATTCCAGTCTTTGTCCTTCAACAATTTATTTAGTCTTGTAATACTTGTCTTTGGTATTTCTTTTAAACTTTCTAAACTTTTATTCATTTCAGACCCAATGTTTAAACCTATGAAATAATGATCAGTAATGTGGAGCTTAATGATATAAGTATTTACGTTATTTACAGCGATACTTCTTATAAATACATGACCACAACGTCTTTGATTCCTCCCTAGCAATTTCCTCATAATATTGCTTAAATCTATTTGACAGAATTACTCTAAAATATTCATGTCTAATACTGTCATTACCTCTTAAGTCAATATTAATATCTCCTAATAATATAACATTATTATTGTTAACAGTTTCTAATATATTTTCAAATCATTAATAAAATTTTGATTAGTGTATGATTGTAATCTGTAAAATGTCATTAAAATAAAAACCAAATTATTAAGTTTCAATTTAATTTCCAGCATATCAGCACTATCAAAATTTTTATTAATTTCATATACTGCAATATATTGTTTAAGAAAAATAATTAACACTATAGATCTCATTTGATTTTGATATTTCTGATATATTTTATAACCAGGTATCGTATATAACTGTAATTCATCATCAGTTATACAAATTTCGGTTTATACAATTATTTCCGGGTTAAAATCTACCCAGGAGCAAAAAATGGTCGAAAGGTTTTTCTCATACTTCTTGTATTGCTCATTATTAATTGCAATCCTCCACCGCAATAATATAATTCTCTTTCATAAACTTTATTTTATGAACTTTATTATAAAATATAATAAAATTTATATACTATATATAAATATAATATTAATTAATTATATTAAAACATTATTAACAATATTAATAATAATAATTATATTATATATAAATATAATGAAATCTTCGTATTAAAACTAAAAATTTGATTTGTAATATTGTTTACTCATTAAAGTTTACTTAAGTATAATAATTTTCAGTATTAACCATTTAGAATTAGAAATGTTGATGATTTCAATTTATTAAATGGTTAATACTGAAAATTATTATACTTAAGTAAACTTTAATGAGTAAACAATATTACAAATCAAATTTTTAGTTTTAATACGAAGATTTCATTATATTTATATATAATATTATTATTATTATTAATATTGTTAATAATATTTTAATATAATTAATTAATATTATATTTATATATATTATATACATTTTATTATATTTTATAATAAAGTTCATAAAATAATGTTTATGAAAGAGAATTATATTATTGCGTTGGAGGATTACAAATAATAATGAGCAATACAAGAAGTATGAGAAAAACGTTTTGACCATTTTTTTCAATATTCTAGACCTCTCATTTTTATAATTCTAGATTTCCTTCAATATTCTAGACCTCTCATTTGCCAAATATTCTAGACCTCTCATTTCGGCGAATGTAAAGTTTAGAATCTTTAACCGATACATATTTGTATCCTTTTTCTCTCTGTATTTTCTTCAGTTCATAAAGTAACTGTTTGTTATTTTATATTAAATGTTCATTTACAAACACTCTGCTGTCTAGTAAGTAATGACGTATTTCTTTGGCATTTAAATTCTTCTTTGCCTTCCAACAATTTATCCAATTTTCTTTAATTTTTCTCAAAGTTAGTTAACAATAAAGGGTTTAATCTTTTGTTTATTCTTAGTTGGCACTTTGTGTATAGCTTGTATATCAAAATCTTTTGTTTAAACTTGTAGTTTCTGAGAAATAGAGGTTATTATTTCAGATACATTTTCATATGGTGTTTCCGGTACTATTAGTGCCCCCTACTCACCACGGGTAGAGAGTTTTGAGGAAATAAATCTCAACGCTGACCCAGCAGGGACTCCAACCTGGGAACTTCAGATTACGAGCCTGGTGCGCTACCAATTGAGCTATCCTTTTCCTAGTCCAAAACCCAATGCCTCAAGCTCGTTTCCAGTCTAAATACAATTCATAATTAATAACTTATTAATAATTGGATAGTAATTCAATATAAATTAGATTTTATTTATTACGTTGACGTCACGTGAAGTTTATTCTCTGACATAGTCATACATAAGCTCTATAATGCTCGACGATAATCTGTCAGGAACGAGATCGTCGTCGTCTGAGAAGGCTTGTACGGAGAAACAGGATTTCCTGTGTGCAGCAATTCACCGAAGCATTCAATGAAGGTTGTTTCCGACCCATATATCAGCGAACTATGCGCAGGGAATTGAAGAGGATAGGTATTAGCAGTCGCATGCCTATATGGAAACCACTGATTTCTGCGAAGAACCAGAAAGTTCGTCTATAGTGGTGTTGGAACACTGTGACTGGATACTGGAAAAAGTCATATGGGTCGACGAGTCGCGGTACACCTTTTTCTGTACCAACGGAAGGCAGGGAGTTTGGCGAGAGCCCCATGAAGCAATGGACACAGCTTGCCTTTTAAACGCAACTCAAGGTTCTGGAGGCGATATCATGGTGTGAAGGACAGGATAAACTGTACCACATTCTGTTGGTACGGAACGGTTCCCTTGATATATCTGTAAGGTCGGTGTCTTCCAAAGATTATCCGAATATTGTTGCTGATCAAGTCCCTCCTGCAATGTTGACTTTTCATCCAGCAGGTGACGGCTGTTTCATGGACGACAATGCTACTGTCCATCGCGCAAGATGTGATCAGCAGTGGTTCACCGAGCATGACAACGACTTCCATCTTCTTCCCTGGCCACCACAAAGCACGGATTTGAACCGCGTTGAGAATGTATGGTACATGTTAGAAATGAACAGATCCGGAAGCAAAGTCCTCTTCTGTCAAATCTGAACCAGTTAAAGAACTGTCTGATGAATGCCTGATATGCTGGAGATGTAAAGGCATTCCAACACCTTGTGGAATCTATGCCAAACAACATACGTGTTGTAATTCGGGATAAAGGAGGTCAAACTCGGTGTTAAATAAAGGTTTTTAATTCAGTGGCTGGTGTGTGTAGAAAAAAAGCCACATTAGATAATAAATGATTTATTTTTGTTTGGTTTTTTTTATAAAATGGGAGGCGATTTACTCAGAAATCTGAATTGGTATTTTTAGTATCCTTCGCATAATTTAGATATTTTTTTACATATTTTTTATAAGTGCATAAGATATTATATGTCATGGATATTGAAATTTTAATCATAATTTCTATTTTTTTATATGTAGACATTTATGGTGCCTGTCTATTTTGTTCTTGTGATATGATTGTTGCCTGTAGCTATTTCTGTTGACAGAGAACGTCGGTTGATGACACTGCACCTAGTGCAGGAAGGGCATTGAAAGTGTGAGAACTTAGGAGGTGATCTGCTTTGGGGAAGGTCAGGATGGAGCGAAGTGAGTAGAGGAGACTCGATCGGACGTCAAGGTATTGAGAAGGAGTTTTCTCGGGAGCCAGAGCAACTCTATCGTAGGGTAGGGTAGATGGATTGAACTCTAAATATAGTCTGTGTTACTTAGAAGAACTAGATGTCTGTGTGACCATATATATATATCAAAGGTCTGTGTGACCATCCGAAATAAAAGTTTGTGTGACTAAGAAATCACGAATCACTAGGAACGATAGCAACCCAGCAACAGGAAGGCAACACTGATGAGAAGGATATAATAAAGCTCATGTTAAATTTGCAACAAGTTTCTTGTGTTTATCCGTCGATCAAAGGTGAATACATCTCTGCGGGATAAAATTCCTCTCAAAGGTTGCTTAGTATTGGGCGAACTATCAACGGGATCAACTTTCAAAGGCACTGACACTGGATTAAATAATCTTCGAACCTTAATAAAAATTTTAAGTGTTGAACGTCCCCAACCCTTACCTCTGAAGGTCAGGAAACGGTACATCAACTGACCACAACAGAGTGAGAGGACGCGACATTTATGGCGCAGTCGTTTCAGGATGTGTTAGTGAATAGAGTGTGATAAGAAATCTCATCAGTGGAAAGAAGTGCATATAGTGAGCATCGATGTTCGTTCGATGAGATGTTCATCTGTGCCCAGTGTGTGGGAGAGCCATATCCTGCGCACATTAAAGAACACGCTGGATGGCATTGACGGGAGGACACTATCTGCCTCTCAACACTGTCATGTGGGTCCCCTCCCCCAAAACTTCTCTTAGCCTCGGGGTCCCTGAGACCTGGCAATTTAGCCCATTGTGTGCAAAAATGTTCCACTCAGAATAAAAGCAACCCAACCCAAAAGGACACATTTCGCAGAATATTGCTAAATGGCAAGGTCACAGGACCCCAAGTGCTTAGAGAAGAATGGGGAAAGAGGCCCACTGGACAGCTGTTAGGATACAAATGGATGTCCTATCCAGCGTGTTCTTTAACATGCACAGGGTATGGCTTAACGTCTATCTGACGGCCAACGGCCTTTCCAAGTCCATTGTCAGTGTCCCCTACGTGACCGAGGGTAGGGGGAGGGAGTTGGAGACAAATCTCAATTCTGGCCCAGTGGAACTTGAACTTGGGAACTGCAGATTACAAGCCTGGCGTGCTACTAACTGAGTCAATTTCCACCCTATACACACTAAGAAATGAGGTAAGAAATGACACTAATCAGATATTAGGTGACCACCAAAAGTAAAAGGATTTTTAAATTCGAGAGAGAAAAGGATCTTACCTTCCTTAGGAGACTGAAGAAACAGACTTTGGTTGCAAGACCCACGGAAGTACTCCCTAGATGATTCAGATGATGTCGCCAAGTGAAAGGCTTCCCAGGAAACGTTGTAATCAAATCTTGTTGCGTTAAAAATCATTTATTCTTACGTTCATTGTTCCTGGGTTTGCTTTCCTCTTTTCATCCGATTCATTGTTGACTTCCAATTGTTTCGTTTCATCCGATTCATTGTTGATTTCCAATATTTTCGTTTCATCGTCTCAGAGTTTTAAATTTAATGTCTCATTTCACGTCCTTAAATCAGAGATTGTAATTTATTCAGTATAACAAAAGTTAAATTTGCGTTTTAAATGCTCTTTCTTGCTCTTGTTTATAAAACAACAAATATTCTTTTTTCCTTGTGTTCCATTTTTCCGAACTTAGATAATCAACTTCTTTTAACAGAAAAAAAATTCAAAACAAGAAAATTTAAAATGATGTTTTCCATTTCCATGAAACAAGAAATGATATAACACAGAACTATACGCTGACTACATAAAGGTTACGTTTGTCAAAAAATGCATAATTAACACTTAAAAGCATTCACTTAACTATAGAATATTCAAAGATTAGAATTGCGTTTCAGAACGTATAAGTAAGACAACACTAAAAAGCATGGACTAAAATGATATAAAGATAATTGCTTAAGATATAAGACGACGAAATTTCAAGGTTACTACCCTGAACATCAAACCACCAGTCTTCCCCGTGGTCCGTCATTGATTAGTACCAAAAAATCTATTCTGTTATTTAGTAAAACAAAGCAATATACATTTCGCATTGCTAAACGACGTTTCAGATTTTTCCTTAAATATTGGGCTATTCTAGTTGGTGAAACTGGAATATACAGTTAAAGACAAATAAAAAATGCTTCTTTTGTTTAATAACTATTGATAAACTATTATGATTAACACTTTTTGAACCTTTGGAAAGCTTCAATTGCTCTTTCTGATAGTTGAAAATTTCAGCATTTTAAACGAATAGTGCAAACGGTTTATGTGAGCTAGAAATTTTATTTTAGTGGTGGAGTGTGATGATCAAGAGCTTTACATTTTCAACAATAATGTGACTCTTCACCCCCAGAGTGAGAGGGTGGGAAGATGCAACTTTTTGTTTCAGAGATCAATCAAAAATTCTTTCTGAGAGGAATACGTATTAACGAAAAATAATTCATAATTCTCAAATCCTCCAAATGGCGTAATATGATATCGTTAAAGGGCGCGAAATGTAGAAAATATAAAACATGAAGTAATATTACAAACGATATATTTATGCTAAGAATTAGAAATTCTGGTTAAAGAGTTCTTGAAGGAAAAAGGAATAATTCATATTAATATGTGTTTGAAATAGAATGAACTGTAATAAATAACCCCTCAAGCAGCTGCTTGACACAGAGGTCTGACGTAGCAGAAGGTCTGTGAGGATGGCGGAACTTTAGCAGAAAAAACACACACACGCGCACCTGCCTTACCCGGGCTCTAGCTCATGTCTCTTTCATCAGGAGCCAAGCCTGCTAACTACTAGGCCATGGAACGGCTAAATAGCATACAATAAGTTAAAATTCGAACTGTTTCACCTTATTTTTAAAAATATAGTACTTAATTTTGAAATTTTCAAATTTATTCCAATAGCGTAATAATAAACAAATTATTTTATTTTACATACACTGATGATTTGTGCCCTAACACTAGGGGAAAAGAAAAAAAAATAACTTTTTCACTTCAAGGGATAAAAGAAATATGCTTTTAACTTTTTATAGGGCTAAAATATGTTATTTACATTTTGCAATCACCCAATACGAATTACAACTATTAAAGATGCAAAAAATGGAAAATGAAAAACTTTATTTTTTCTGAAAACGGAGCTTCCTATATTCGCCACGGACGATATGTTACCCTTCTAGTTGTTTTATATAAATAAATAACTGGAAAATTCACATCACTCCTCCGACTTCCATTTCCCCTTCATTTTTCTGTTTTCAGTAAGTATTCAAGCAGTTTGAAGAGGTTCATGCAATTTACCTTAAATATTCACAAATTCAAATCGGTTCCATTTTTTTTAAATCCCTCCTCTTTGATTACAAATGGTCTTGAGATAAATGATCAATGTAATTCAGATATGCAAATCTCAAAATTTTAATTTTTTTGTTTTAGCGGACCTTTGGTAAAGTGTAAAGTTTTAAACTATAAATAAAAGTTTTGTGTTTCGAAAAGCAATGATGTACTCTTTTTAAATGAATTAAGAGTAATGCCATGTGGAAAAGCCACTTTTTTTAAATCTCGTTTTCAAAAGAGGAAAGGAGATTTTTTTTATTTTGTCGTCTGTTTCTCGGTCTCTTTATTAATCTGTAGACATTGGACTGTTTTGTTTTTAGGTAAAAATGAAAAAAAAAATTGCGTTCGATAAGTATTGATGAAATATTCCAATTCCCACTTTCCGAATTGCGCCATCTAAGGGGAAAAACTGAATGGCTAATTGCGTATGTAATGATCTTACTCACGAACTCTAATTTTCTAACATTTTGCGTTCTAAATAGCAGTATCATTTAAATTTCTTATAATGGGATTACAATCAATAATATAAGAATGAAATAAATGATTAACGACATGCATTCCTGCGTATTTCTCTTACGTTACATCAAAAATATTTTTGGCGAAATGGGGGTAGGGATCAACAGCTGTCGAAATGGGTAGGACTCGAAATATATTGAACCCGAATACAACTCTAGTAGGAACTGGCAGTAGCTGATCTACATGACTCACATGCCCTAACTTGTACTGAGTTCTGCCAAAAGCAGGTGTTCCAATTATGACGTCACTAATCAAACCATCTCCAATGCCATTGCTGCACCCAAGGAACCAAAGGAAGAGAAAACTTATGGTAACACCTTTTCCCCGGATTAATCCCTTAACAAAGAGTACATAAAAGAAATTTAGTTCAATTGCGCCGCAACACCACCTGATCGAAATTCTGCCTCAATTACTCAGATTCTTTTGTGAACTTTATCTGTGCACGAAAAAGTTACCATTATGACGTCACTTGGGTGCATCACTGGCCAGCTTCAATTCCAAGGCTACTGCTGCACCAAGGGAATGGAAAGATTACGGTGATGGACATTCCACCTTCCTCCGGATTAATCCGTTAACAAACAGTACAGAGAAGAAATTTAATTGAATTGCAAGGCCTAACCAAAATCTTCCCAAATTACTCATATTATTTCCTGCAATTTATCTATGCAAGGACAGGGTCTTCATTGGCCAGTTTCAATTTCAAGGTCACTACTGCAACGAAGGTAACAAACGTGGGGGAAACTTACAGTGATGAATATTCCCTCCCCCCTCCTTCGAATTAATCGCTAACAAAGAGTACAGATAAGAAATTTAATCACTTGACCCGCACCACCACCTAAGCAAAATTCTGTCCAAATTACTCATATTCGTTTGTGCATTTTATCTGTACACTCGTGGTTCTCTGAGCTCTCCGCGATTTGAGATCTTGTCGTGTTATCATACTAGCATTTTTTTTCGTGTGCATGGAAATTGAAGCCCAGTTTCGTTAAATTGAAGGCGTTTTAGTGACAAGCAGAGTAAATTTCAATTTACAAGGATGGCTTTACCCTTGCTGGAATCCGTTGAAGAATCGATGGAATTTAATATGATTAATTTAATCCAATTAGGAGGTAAGGTTATTTTCCTTTTAACCAAAATTTTTTATTCAAATTAAAAATGCGTTTATTTAATAGTATTGCAAGTATTATAGATAGCTTTGTATCTGTCATGAGATCTATTGGAAATCCCAAGAGAATTGTTTCGGGGTGGAGGACAAAAATGGATTCAGGGTGAGGGCAAAAAACATAACAGTGTGTCAAGATCGGAATATTTGTGTCCTGCCGAAATTCATTAATACGAATGTATTACAACTGTATTATTCAAGAAATAACTTATTCCAGGGAGACCAACATCCCCAGTGCCTACTGTTGTTGTCCATGATTTCACCATATTTACATGAAAAATTGTACAATTTCGGTGATTTAATATGAAGGTCATGAGGTTCGCATTGACAGAAATCAGTTGACCGGTTACTCCGAGGGTGGGTGGCAAAATACAACTTTTTTTTTTACAGAAATAATTTTTTGTTTGTCGAAAAAACTTAAAAATTATTTTTGTGCTGGATAGCTATTGATGACGTTATATGAATCGCACTTTCCGAATCTCCTAAAAGCCTTAATTGGGCTCTCCAACGGTGCCAAATTTTTAAAACACCAAAATTTTAAGCAAATATTGCAAACCATGCATTTATGATAAAAATTTAAAATTTGGATATTAGAATGTGAAGGGCATCAGATTAGTATTGGCAACAATGGGTTGATTGTCTTAAAACAATTTATTTGTTTTAAGAAATAATTGCTTGCTTTTAGAGATAAATCAAAAATTCTTTTTGTTTTCACTTTTCGAATCTACGAAACTTTAAAACTTTTCTATCAAACGGTAGAGAAAATCTGAAACTTTTCAACGAATGTTGCAAGCGATGAATTCATGTTAGATATTTTGAAGGTAGAATGTGAACGCCATGAGGTTTGAACCCAAAGGGGTGGGGAATTCAACTGTTTTGTTTTAAGATATGCTTGGAAAATTATTTTTTAGTTGTATTGGTACTAATGAAATATTATAAATCGCATTTTTAAAATCCTTAGGTGGTTTTAATTTACATCGTTGGAGATTATTAAATACTATAAAGGCGAAACTTTTAACCAATATTGCAAGTAATCTGTTTATGGTAGAAATTTGAAATTTCGATGGAAGTGTGAAGAGATATTCTACTGACAGCAATATTCTGCCCCTTTTTCTCAGAGGGGTTTGAGAAAAGCCACTTTCTAAATTTAAGGAATAAAAGACAAATATATTTTATATTGTATAAGTACTAATCAAATATTACTGTTTGCATTTTCCCAATCATCCAGTAGTTCGATTAAAACGGTATTCCCATATTCAGTAGAGACGACGATATGTGTTCTTCTAGTTCGGAATAAATTTTGCATTATAAAACAACATGAATTTTTTTTTCTTTGAAATAGCTTTGAGGAGAGAATTTTGAAATCGGAGAGAGGCAATTTTCTGCTCCTTCCTTTGTTTTTTTTTATCGGAAACTGATCTCTAAGTTAATAAAATGCTTGAACTTATTAGAATAAAAAAGAATTCATGAAATCGAAAGCAATAACTAGGAATGAATATAATTTTCACTGACACGAAATTAATGAAATTCAAAAACAATTAATGTTTAGGTCATTTTAAACTTTCGGTGCATTTATTCATCAGCATTTACTGTTATTCTCAGCTACTTGGGTAAAAGTACTATGTACTTTGTGCAATGGTACTATAGGTTCATGGGTATAATTGTTTCTTTACACAGCCGACAGGGCCTGCGACAATTGGTACACGAATGGGAAAGAGGTGTTTAGGATTATTACACATTACCTCTTGGTCACCAACTGCTTAGAATATAAAATCAACAGGTTTGGTCACCAATTTCAGAAAATTTTAACTAATTTTACCTCGTAATTTCGTCCCGCACTCCTGTCTACCAATTATTTTATCCTGAAATGCTACGAAAAATTTTCACCAAAATAGAAACATTAGGCAGATATTTACGAGTATACAATGAGTGTTTGAATTTTAAAGCTTTAATACCAAATGGATTGCGGAATAAATTATTATATCCTGCATTGAAATTATACCTCACTCGATTCAGTGCAACAATACGATTTTAGTTTCAATTTTCAGTTGGATAACTAGCTGATCACTAGTGATCTGAATCTGCTAACAAAACCATAAATTACTTAGAAGCAGTCCAGACAGATATTATTGGAGAATGGAACGGCAGGGGAAATTAATAGTTAGAAAAGAGAGGAAATTTCCAAAAATTAAAAGAAAACGACGTAGCTCAAAGAGGCCATATACATTAGGAATGAAAAAAATGTTTCTAATAACTTGATCTACTTCGGTTTCCCATTTTCTCTTTTACTTTTGAAGTTGTAAGGCTTTCATAGGCTACAGAGCATGTCTCAACATCTCTCAGAAGGACGGCTGCCACTCGAAGCCAGTCGGTGTGTCCATTTTACTTGCGGATAGGACCGAGTTAGCGGAGATCAATTTCAACGCTGGCAGAGACGAGTCACGAAATTGAAATCATTAGATTACGAGTCTGACGCGCTATCGACTAAACCCAGATGTGTCTCAGATCTATGGGGGAAAATAATCTGGCATCCTGAACAAAACAAAGTGAAAACATAGCTCGCTTTTCGAAAACCAGCTAAAAACCAGATTTAAAACATTATTAACCTGGAAATTTTAAACACATATATTCTCAAAGCTGGAGTACATATTCCGATCAGGACTTCAAGGGCCCTGCAACGGGTCCCTCTCCTATTGTTGTCTCTAAATCTCGCGGCTAAACTTCTGGATCGAGTTTTGCTTTTGCCAGTGAGGCCACTTTCGTTTATCTATCTGACCTTCATTATTCTAACCTCTTCATCATTCAAAAATATTTTTTTCCTCTAGGCACTAAAATCAATATAAAAATTTGAACCACCATATTGGAGCTTAATATTCCCTTCAACAACCAAATATTTTTAGAAATATATGAACCAGGTCTGTAGAACTTGGGGGCATAAGCTGATGCGATTGTTTCGAAGGCAACCTATATGGAAACATATGGATACATTCACAGTAAGAAGTAGACGGGACAACTCTAGAAGAACGCCGTGCACTGAAGCCACCATGTATCATGTAACAGAAGGCGTGATGCGGGTCAAAAAGTTCGTTTGGCGTTAGTTTCTTTGCTAAGAGAGCTTTGAAGAGCTCCCTTTTTACTCTTTCTTTTTTGCCAAATTACTAATTTTGTTTTCATTTTTCAGCTTTTTCACACTAATCTTTCGAAAGCTAAATGAAAATGGTTAATTACATTTTCGAAAGTTAACTGCAAAAATTCATATTTTTTGCATATGTATAAAATTATTATATAACGATTTTTGATAGAAATATGGAAACAGCTTAATAGGTAAATTATACACGTATTGAAAAAAATATTCACAGAGTTATTGAAGATGAAATATTTGACAGCAGATGTTGTTTTGCTTGTCCTAAATTCCCCAATCACCCAGACGATTAAAAGTGAAAATTTTGCCCAAAATTCTAAAATTACATTTATTTTAGTAAACGATTTGTTATAATTTAAAGTAAGATTTACAAGTAACAAAAATTTAATATTCAATGTTTCGGGTTTCAGAATTTTTTAAATAGTAAAGAAATTTGGTTCAAAATTTCAGATTTGCAGGTTTTTTGCGATTTTCAATTTCTTCTGACATTTTGCCACAAAAAATCAGTTAGGGAGCTTTTAATTCTGTTTTCCATCTACACAACTTGAAAATATTGCAATGCTTTTGTTAATTTACTGCAATTTGTTTATTTCCAAAGGAAAGAAACCGAGGGAAAAAAAGGTTTAAATTTCTTTTAATATGAGTACTGAATATTACAATGCTGTATGATGTGAATAATGTTAATTTATTGCACTAACTTTACTGTTTATTAACAAAATAGCATAATTTATCATTAAAATTCCTACATCGATTTGAATTACATTACTTTTTCTCGTACTGCACTTATGTGCGGAATTCCGCTTTCCTGTGTCTAGGGCGGTATTGCGTGAATCATAATTTTTCCGTGTACTCTACTTCCATGATGCCACATATTTATTAACAAATGTTTTATATATATATAGGTTATGCAAGAGTACATAAAGTGAAAAAAGTACAAGGCGACGATGCAGATTCATTGTATGCAATGAAAATAATTGACATCTATGATGAAGATGACAGAAGAATAACCGGCATCATCAGTGCAGGAGTAGAAAAAGATGTGTGTTCATTGGTACATGGAGCACCTTTCCTTGCTCAACTCAGATATTTCCATGAGGCTCCAGATCAGATCCAATTACTGTTTGGTAAGTAACACTCTCTCTGCAGTAAAAGAAATTAGAACTATAAAAAATGTCCAAAATTTACTAGTGTAATAATTATTACAAAATAAGACTAGAAAATTAAGTGTTCCATCCCAGCCTAGTGATTAACCAGCTTCGCTATTGAGCAAAGGATTTTGGTTCGAGCCCAGAATAAGGAATTATTGGTCTCCCCAAGATTGGGAATTTCTCGTTACGACACTAATGGTACATTGCATTTCAAGAAATTTATTGACCATTCTTCTTTTTTAATGAATAATCTGGTTAACTTTAAATTATGATATGAATTATTTTCTGAAAATTTTGATTATTTTTGCATGTAGATAGGTATTTAGCATTAATTACAATTCCATTATTTAGATTTTGCCCCTGGTGGAGACCTCGGAAATCTTCTAGACAAGACGATACGTTTAGATGAAGAAGTTGCAACATTCATATCTGCAGAATTAGTTCTAGCTCTGCAGTATTTGCATAACGTAAGTAACCACGTTTTTAATTCCATAAATAAATTATATAGAGGTAAAAGTAAAAAAAAAACACTCTTTCTTTTTCAGGAATATATCTCCTAAGCATCGGCTATCGTATTCAGTAAATGAGGGTTGGTTCACAAAAATGTTTCTGTTTTATATTGGTTGTTAACCATCACTAAGTTGTCTAGATTTTTTACTTTTAATTCGTGTTGCTAACTCATTTGCCCGAGCTACAGAGCATATATAAAAACAAGAGTTCTATGATCTTTTCATAATTCATTTCTAAAATGGCTGATTTTCACAAGTTTTTACAATTAATTTGTTATCATATCAAAAGCAAATATTACTATATTTGCTTCTAGTGACTGTTAAATTTCTGTTCCTAGGATTGCATGCAAATATATTATAAATATTGGCTACAGAGGTTACCATACTGCATAACGTAGTTCACCAAACACATCTCTCTAAGCTACAGTTGCGGCATTTGGCCATTGTTTCAGTTTGATTATATTCCAAAATTTTAATTAGTTCTGTTTGTTCTGTTTGACAATTTTAACAACGTTCAGTTTGTTCTGTTTGACAATTTTAACAACGTTCAGTTTGGCATTGTCCAACAGCTGCCCCCCCCCCGGAGTGGGACCTCCTTGACGAGGGGGGGGGGGGGGGGCTTACGGTGCCTCCGAGAAGTTGGGCTCGGATCGCTGGTGCTCTGGTGTTGAAGTCCTTTGGTCCCCCGGTGGACGGGGGCTTGTTGAGGGCTGGCGGATTTTATTGGCAGTGGGGTCCTGCTAGCTTGATCACTTGTCCCCCTGCGAAGCCGGGGGGTCACAGCCGAGATTGAGGGGCCGTTGATGGGCCCTGGACGGGGCTTGGGCAACCCCGCTCTGGGGTCTCTCGGGGTGACTTGCAGACTGAGATGTGTGTGTCTCCAGCACACTCGTTCGTGAGCTCTCTGAGGCGGTCCCGATGATAAGTAGGTGGACGGATGCTCTTGGGGTGCTTCGGCCCGTTCACAATGGAGAGGACGAAGTTGGAGGCTCGCGGCCCTGTTATTCAGACGGTGGCCTGCGGGCTTGTCGATGGACCAGCCAAACTAAGAGTCCCACATGAATGAGATTTGGACTCATGGCTTTTGCAGTGGAGGAACTTGGTTCCTCTGTGAAGTGGGGTCCGGGTGCTGTGGTGTTGCAATATCCGGTAGTATGTCGGCTGTTGTGGTTGTGGGAGGGCCGCCGGCCAGTTTTTGATGGTTGGCTGGCCAGGTGTCCCCGAAGCAGCCTCGACTTAAAAGTGCCATGACGGTGAGCGGGCCATAGTGGCCCGGCTCTATGGAGAGGACGAAGTTGGGGGTCGTGCCGAGAGGTAGGGAGTCCCTCGAGGTGTGGCCTTCCGATGGAAGTACCTTGGGTCTCTGCTGCAGAAGACCCTAAAAGTTAGGACTTCCTCTTTATTTTTCTGGCTCAAAATTCAAAAGACAAAGATCTTTTTATTTATATATTGGCAAGTTTCTGGACTAAATTCAGTGAGTGTTGGGCATATATTAGGCAGCACTCAAAAATTTAAAAGATCCCACTCTCACTGCACCTCAATGATTATATCTTCAAGCAGGCATATAATACAAGCAGTGCTACTCTCTTCACATACAGGTCTTCTCTCGCTGTAGGCAGGACGTTGTATGGCAAGTTTAAAAGTTAGGAGCTTTCTAGTTCATAGTGGTTTCTGTGACATCTCCCTTATGGTGATATACAGCCTTGAGTTGTGGTGCACCGGGAATGTCACGTATTCAATTCGTTGTCCAACAGCTACCACTGGATCTCCTGTCCCAAACTTTTCAGCTTATGAGGTCCTTGAGATATAGCTCATTGTGTGCACACAAATGCCTGTCGCTAATCATTTATTATCATATCATTATTTTAATCATTTTGTGACAAAATTAAAATATAAATGCTATTTGGAGCAAAATATATTAAAATACTAATAGAAACCTAAAGTTTGGGGTAACATCATTATAGAAGTAAAGTGCCATTCATTTATTAGAGATAGAAAATAATTCAAAAATTCAAAATATCTGTCGCACTTAATTTATTTTAATTGCCAAATTCTGATTAAAAGGTTGGAATTATAATCAAAGAATGTTTTTTAAAAAATACTAATTTTTTTCACATGTAAATGAAATTTTAATTATTATGATCCCGTTCCCTTTATCAGTTTTATGTTTGCAGTAAAATACATGTCATTTTCAAATGTGATTAGATACTTGAATTTCGTAAAATAACTAATAATCTGTTTGCATTTCTTTTGAACAGAAACGAGTTATACATAGAGACCTAAAGCCAGATAATATACTCTTAGATGCAGAAGGACATATTCTGTTGACAGATTTTGGACTGGCCAAAATATTTTCAAATGATGAATTCTCTGTGAAAGGATTTTGTGGCACTAGGAAATACATAGCTCCAGAGATATTGAAAAATCAGAGCTATTCCTTTGTAAGTACCTTTTATAATTTGAAGTGTTTTTAGTATGAATTTTAATACATAATCATTATGTGGGGAAAAACATCGCCTTTATTATCTACTTTTGTTTTCCGAGAGCATTTAATTTTATTAATGATAGTTTTTGCATTTCTCTTTAATAGATTCCTTTTTGTTATTTTGCATTTGGACATCCTTAGTTGCATTTGTGGTATGATGTATGCATGGTTCCTATATTCAAAATTGCCCTCATTAATGAAGGTTTGGCATAATTATTCCTATACGGATATATAGTAACCTCTGTCTGAAAAACTTCCTAATGATGGTCCACTTAATTACCATCATTTTATTTCAACACTATTGTTAACGTGCGAACAATATTCGCTGAAGTTCTCAGCTGAATTAGAAGTGTTATTTCATATCCAAGTTAGGTAGCTCATTAGCTTTGAAAACAGAAACAGGACATATTTTTATGGGGCCAAGGACAGTTTTTCACGCCAGCACCTCCTTCTAATGACAAAGCATGAAACATTAGGAAATAAATCTGCTATAAACCTATAATTTTCTTATTTATTTAAATAAATTCAAGTGATATTCAAAAGTGGTGATAGATAAATAAAAAATAAATAAAAAGTAATTATTAGTAATAAAAGTATCTTGTATGTTTTAGCAATGGAAAAAATTCACTGGAATGGAAACTGTGCTGAAAACACCTTCAGCATTTGCAGTTGTATGTTGTAAAATGGTAGGAAAATTTATGTTAATAGTCCTACTATTTTGTCCTTCACCTTCACTCTTCACCTCTGTGAATTTTCCCCTTCAACCTTCACCTATGTGAATATTAAGCTGGATTTGTATAGAGTAGCCGGAAGGTCTCTTTTACACAGAATGCGCATTTTTGTGTTTGAATCTTTTATTCCTTTCCATGAAAGAGGTGTTATCCTTTTTAACTACTCAGAAAACGTTTGCTTGCTATAAATTGATAGAAATATGTCTTGATGTCCTAAAAAATCTCTGAATGAATCTTAATAAAAAGAATCCTTGAAGACTGACTGCTATCAAAATTATCAATTGAAATGGATTTTGTTTCTTTATGTGGCATATGGTCAAAAAATTAATTTCAAACATCGAATTTTATCGGTGACATATACAATTGAAATCAGTGAAATGCAAAATAGTTGCATATTTAGGTTTTTCCGTTTAGAAGCATAACAGCCATTTTAATGGTACATAATATGGATCAGTTGTCGGCCATTATATTAAATTAAAGAAATATTAAAATAATTTTCCTAAAGATTGTTTTTTGGTGAACATATAGCTATAATGTTTAATTTTTTATGTTTTAAAAATAATCACCGATATATTTGTTGGAGTAATTAATACTTAAAAGAATTTCTGAAGGAAATTTAATAACATCAGCTAAGGGTAATTGATTCTTTTTTCAGGCATTATTTAAAACAAAATGGTTTTGTATTCAAAAATACGATTTGGTATTTTATCAGAATCTGGTTGTTAATCTTTTCATGCAAGAAATATTTTAGAATATGAAATTTATATTACACATATTTACAAAATAGACTGAAAAGGAAAAATTCTTCTTATTCTGTTTAACTGAATGATACAAATATATACAAAATTTATCAATTTTAACCAATCAAATTATACAGCAACAAAATAACAAATTATTACAATGTTTGAAATGGTTTAAAAATGGAAAGTTATGTTAATAATATTTATTAAATATATGATTGAAACTGATAATACATTTTCAAAATAGCCGTATAATAAACTGCTAACAAAAAACTCTGCTTTTCACTGATGTAGAAAGTCCGAAATTTTCAAATTACTGAAATCGAATCGTCAAATTTTCGAAATTACTGAATCGAATCGGCAATGAAATCGTCAATCATTTAGTATTACAAGTTCGTAATATTTTATATTATATATTTATTATAATTGAGTTTCTTTTCAAGTATCACTGAGGATTGCTCATGTTGAATTGCGGTACAGGACGTTTGTAAACAGTCTAATAATTAAATTTACATTTTATGAATTATAAATATGATTTATATATATATTATGATTTTGTAATAATTAGAAAAAAGCAGTCCCATGGCCTAGTGGTTAGCACTCTTGGCTACTGATCTAAGGGACCTGGGTTCGAGCCCCGGGTAAGGCATGGATGTGTGTGTTGTTTCTCTGCTAAAGTCCTGCCATCCTCTCAGATCTATTTTGGCATATAAACTGACAGTTCCTGTCAGACCTCTGTGGCAAGCAGCTACTTGAGGGGATATTTATTTATTTTTTAATAATTGGAAATTACTATTTCTAGGAACTCTATACTACACAAATTCAGCTACATTAATATGCCTAATTCGAATTAATTAGAAGAGTTTTTCGAACAGCATCAATAATTTTTATATTGTTTTCAAGTAAAAAAAATATAGTAGTTTCACTTTGTCATCTGTCCGTTTGCAGACATCAAACTGTTTTGTTTATGGAGATAAATTAATCTTTTTGTGTTCGATAAGTATCGATTAAATATTATTTTTGCACTTTGCAAATCTCCAAAACGCTATAACTTAGCACTCTAACGATAGGAAAATTTGAAAATTCCAAAATATCAAAAGAATATTGTAGACGAAAGAGTTAAGTTAGAAAAAAAACCTTAACTGGCATTGTGCTTAGGGAGCTAGCGACTGTTCCAGAAAGGTAAACTTTGTGTGCTCTGTTAGCTCTAAGTACGGTAGGGGTCAGCAGATTCTCCCTAATTTAGGTTTAATTGCAAGAAGGTAAATATTAACTAGACGAATGCAAACAATATGAGAGGCATTCCATATCTATATATATATTAAAAAGAATGATATTCTTTTAGTTTTCTTTACTGTAGCCTTTGTTTTCTGCCAGCAGGATATTTATTTCTCCTTTTGTTAGAAACTCTAGCAAAGTTTAAAATAATTGTATACCAACATTTTAAATTTTGTACTGTATTCATGTTTGTATGCTAAAGGATGTTAACAATGATAATTTATGTATGTTCATTTTAAATATTTAATATTTTAACATTTTAGCTATTTTCATATAATGTTTCGTTTTTATTATTAATTAGGAGGTGGATTATTGGAGCCTGGGATGTGTCATATACGAAATGTTGATTGGCACTACACCTTTCTATAATGGAAATATTAAGCGTGTGACAAGGTAAGAAATTATATTTTTTCATGGCGTAATTTTTCTCTCTGTGAATTAAATTTTTTTTATTATTTTCCTACATTAGTTAGAATAGTAGTCGTTCTGATAACCAAATGCTAGAACTGTAGATATACTAAGGTCTTGCTTATTTCACAAGCCTTATTATTTGGTAAAATATGGTGACTGTCAGGGCTTTATGACTTATGAACTTCAGGCCTTTATGACTGCAGCGTAATAAAAAAAAAACATGTATATATATATATATAATAAATACCCCTCAAGCAGCTGCTTGCCACAAAGGTCTGATAGGAGTCTGTCAATTTATATGTCATAAATCTCCAAAGTATACCTCTCCAGCATCCACGCAAAGTTGCAGACGTCTATGCGAATTTCGGGATGCTTCGTTACACTCCATAACTCTGAAACACGCATTTGGCTAGGTCTTGCATCCATGAAATACGCTACCTGACAAGTTCTTTTCGATTTTGAAACAACCAAATATCGCATGGTGCAAGATCTAGTTAATGTGTAGATGGGGTAGCTGTAATTTTCTCCTGCTCTAGAGAGGCCGTAGCTAGCCAGGTTTTGTGAGAACTGGCATTGTCATGAAGAAGGAGAACCATTGAAACCCTTGAGGTTGGACGCTGCTCTTTCATCTCCTTAACCATTTTGGACAAAATAATTTTGTTACGTTATTCGCCATTTATATTCATTTTTTGAGGCAAGGTGTCCATGGCTACCAATGCTTTGGAATGGAAGGAAAGTTGTGAACATTCTCTTCCTTCAGCGAAAGTCTTGTTGGAGAATTTGGGGATGCTGTTCATCTTCCGTAACCCAAATATATTTATCGATCTTTCTGCGAGTTTTAAACCCACGTCTCGTCATCTGTGACAATGCCTGTTAACCGTTTGCGTTCACTATGTTCAAACATTGCCGGCATCTTCTTGCAAGAGTTGACTCTAGTCTTTTTACCTATCTTCATATTGTTTTCCGCCTGACATTTATCGGTTTGTGTATTTGTCAAAATAGTTGTTCCACCATAACTTTGAAACAAATCGAGAAACTTAATGATTTATGTTTCAAACGAAAACTTGTAACGCGGGGAGTATCATAGGCCATAAAAAATTATCCCCACTAAAAAGGGAAATATCTAAATTATTGTTCCTCTACATCTCCTGAACGCTAGTGCCGAAAGTAATATGCTTTGAATTAAAAACCACCAGAACCACCAGTGTGTCATCAGAAACGTTGCTTCTCTTTCAACACACTATTCGAAAGGTGCAAATTTGTCTGAAATAGTTATGCTGCATAGATTGATTTACGTTTAAATTATTCCTTCTCTCATCTACTGCGAATTGTCCATCATGTATATTGCACCATTGTATAAGTTCGTTAGTTATTTTTTTTTCCATTTCCGATATGCTTCAAATGAAACCCCATTATGCCCTCGGTCAGAAAGGCACATTCCAAGTATACTACCGGAGCTAAGGGGAAAAAAATCGACAGTGGGAGAAACTGATAGATTCTAAATATCGAAGCTAGATAAAGCTGTATTATCAATTTAGAGTCGAGGTTTACTTAATCTGTTTCTCCTCTGAGTGAACACATTCCCAGTATCAAGCGGTTTGCAGAGATTTCGGTTTTCTGAACCCGCTGTATTTTTACATTTCTACCTAATGAATAATAATAGTATTTTTAAATCAAAATAAGAAACCTTGAAGCCGAAAATATAAATATGTTTGTGTTGTCTTTACGTTCTGACCTGTTTAAATTTCCTTAAATTATAAAGAGAAACTTTTCTGAACTGAGATGTGAACAAATTATTCAGAAGCATTTTATTTTGAAAATTTTCATTATGTATAGAATAGCAATATAGTCCTTTCTTTGAAATGATCCTGCCACCTTCATTAAGGGTTTTTTTTTTAAAAAAAGAGAATCCTTCAATGTAATGAATAAATAAAGAAGTAATTTAATATTTCATTATGTAACACCCATACTGAATTTAAGACAAGAAGATTTCAGAATTTGTTTTAAATTTTCAACATTGACTCTTCGGGATTGGCGTGACCTTGACGTTTGTTTTTATTGAATCAAAAGTGCTTGAGAAAAACATTCATGACTCTTCATGCTTAATTGGTGTGAGTGCAAACTCCGGCTTTAATCTCTCATACTTGTGTAATCAGCAACAGTTTCTTGGTGCAGTTTTACAATATCTCATTCAGAGTCATTTCAATGTTTCAATCTTGTAATGGACTTTTACTCGAAATGGTTTTGGAATGAAGTATTTTCTTATAATTCTAATATATCAAAACGATACTAAAACCTATGCAGTGTCAAAATATCCTCTCTTACAATGAACAATTTATCATAGAAATTTTTATTAGATAGTAGTCAATCTAATTGCAAAGTAATTTTAACTTTATCTGTTGTCTTTTTAAAAATTGCATGATGATAACTATATAAATTTTTATTATTTCCTTTCCAGAAATACTTTAAAGTGGAATGTGTTAACACCTCGATTTGTATCAGCTGAAGCCTCATCAATCGTCAAGATGCTTCTGCACAAAAATCCACAGAAGAGACTTGGAACAGATAAAATTAGACAGCATCCTTTCTTTAAAGTAAGTCGTAAATCTTCAGAATATATAAAATATTAGCAAATTTCAGTTGTAGAAAATTGGGTTCTATTAGGTTGAGCCTTGAATGTTTTAACATACTACCAAGTTGCACAATTGACGATTGAAAAACACAAAATTTGAGATTTGGTGGTTAAGTATTTGGAAAATTATAGGGTGTAAAAATTATAGGAAAAACTGTTCATGCCTGGGCAATACCTGTATTGCTGCAGATGTTGCACAGGAATTGGACTGCTGAATTACAAGTAATATTCATATTAGATTATTTTGAATAATGCCATTGTGGCATAAAAAACCAATACTGATTTGTTTTAGTTCTTTCCATCAGATATTAAGAGATGCTATTTATATTTCATTTTAATTTAAAAAAGAGATTGCTATGATATTTATAATTTTTTCCTTCCTTTTGCAACACTTCAAATCTCAAACACAAAATTTCCCATTTATGCGCTAGTCTCAATTATTCTCATTAAAATCTGTTGTCTTATTAATCCTTGAGTAGCACTATGCTTTAAAACCCTAAAGTTAAATTCTTTTCATCAGTGCATTTCTGTATGAAATCAGTTAAGATGCATCTGATATTACTCAAACCACTAGAGTTTGATCTTTTAGAGCAGGGGTGAATAACATACACTCCAGGGTCATGACTGGCTCGTGAGAGACGTGGCTTTTGGTAAAATGACTATGCCAGTCATTCCTAGATTTAAAAATTTAAATTTTTTTATAACATAATTTTTGAAGAATTGAAAATTGCAATTTCGATACATTTATCTACGAGAATCTGCCTTGTTAGAACAGTATTCACAGGATATACGAAATTGCTATTTTGCTGAAACCAACAGTCTTGAAATTTCAAGGTTGGTATACCGATTTGGCATTACTGGAGAGGTTTTCGTACATCACCTAATGGAATATATGACCAACTACACATTCCATCTCTGCTTTGCCCTTGTTTTAAACTTGTAGGTAAAAGACGTTTTTGTACTTAATCAAACGAGTTTCGCATTTTGTATGTTTCTTCAGTTGCATTGCACTGATAGTTTGCTTCAGGTGAAAAGATATGAGTCCACCGAGAGATTTAAAAGAGTTTAAAAAATCAAAAACATTCAATCTGCAATCCTCAATTTTTTTAAATTAAAATTTGCTGATAAATATATTTTCAGTTTTTATTTGAAAAAGAATTAAAAAAATAGTTTTATTCCATCAAATTCAAGATCCATTTTCAGTGGGAGCTGGTTCGTTCCGTAGTGTGCCAGTTTTGTAATCTGCAATTTCTGTTTCGTGCCCCAACTGGGCTTACAATTAAGATTAATTTCTGCTCACTTCGCCCTGCTCTGAGTCAGAAAGAGGACACCGATGGGCTTCGTAAAGCTACCTTCTCTCAGATGGGATGTAAAGCTGTGATCCTGTATGCAGTAGAGCCATACGCTGTGCACGTTAAAGAACACACTGAATGGATGTCTTCTATCTGCCCTCTAATAGCTGACTTGTGGGTCTCCTTCAACTAACCAACTCTGAGCTTTGGAGTTTTTCTGACCGGGTTATTTAGTCCATTGTGTGCACAAATGTGCTGCTCAACAGCGAAAAAAGAAAACATATTATCAGTGTGTTATTCAGCAGTCCCATCACTTGAAACATTACTCATAGATGTTTTAACATTGCTGGGTAGGAATATCTAGTTAAATGAATTTTTTTAACAAACTTCTGGAATATTATTATTGTGATATTACAAAAGATGACATTTTATGTGGTGAATCAAACACAATTTCTAATTGTAATCGAACATCCTCACTGCAGAATTTTAATAACAAAAATATATGTGAAGAAATAGTAATGTATATAATATACACATTTTTCAAGGATAATTTTTTAAACACCCCTAAAACAGAGAGCAAAAACATTTTTTTATTATTTCAGGAAATTAATTTCTGGAAGAACGAAACTGAAGCAAAATTCTCTTTTCCTCCCAACCCCATTTCCCATCAGACAGCTTGGCTTGCTTCACCCCACTATAAATTACTCTTGCGTGTTGCATTCTAGTGGAAGTCTATTCTGGCCCACATACACATTTGGGTTGTGCACCCCTATTTAGAGCAACCTATTAGTTGGATAATTTCATTTTGTCATAAAAGCTTTTAATATTTCTGGATGAACTGATAAATGACAAAATTAAAGCAATAATTCTTCTGAAAGAGAAGCTCAAACTAATTCAGTTGTTAGTGAATACGACTCCTAAAACTATGGGTGTGGCATTTAAATATTTGTTAGTTGTGTATGGAACACGACAAGTATAAATAAACCTGAGTTTCCTTTGTATAAGACGAGCACACATTCCTTAACAAATTTAGCATTAAGAAAATTAAAAAATCCTAAATGGCTGGATTTGTAGTCAGTGATAACGTAACATACTCGTAATAGTAGTTTGAATCTTGGATCCAAGGTGGGATCGAAATCAGTTACAGAGTTAACCTCATAGAGTAGACTTTCTCAAACTTTAACTATGGGGACATATTTTTTCTTTACTTTGAATACATCGACGGGACATGGACCAATAAAATTATTTTATACTGGGAAGTATCAACATAAAATGATCGAAGCTTCCTTTTTCTTTATATATATTCTCTTATTTAACATCTCCTAGGACATGGTTTGCGAAACAATGTCATAGAATAAGAATTATGGTGAGAGACTGAGCCTGAATTGTCATTGACCTTACCTCTTGAATTATTAAATGTAAAATAAACATTTTAAATATAATGATATAAAATTGTAGCCAAAGATATTTAAAATAATTTCAAATATCAGATATTAAAATTATAAATGCAAAGTAAAAAAATAGGATGGATGTTATTTTTAAATTAATACTGTTATTACAACATTGTGTTGCTTTTTTGAAATATTGGAATATAAATTTTATTTTATACCTTTTTAGGATGTTAACTGGGATAGAGTTTCCGGAAAATGTGATCCATCACCAGTTATGAGCCTAACAGAGTAAAGGTAAACAATTTTGCATTTATTTCCACTGATTAGTTATCGATAATATGTGGCAAGAACGACGAGTTGCTATCTTCTTTAGGGTAAAGAGCCATATCTAAACGATTGAGAAGTACAGATCAATCAATAGCCACTGCGATACGTCCACTGATTTGTTTTAAATATTAAGTGATTAAGCACCTGTTTGGCCTGTTACATTAAAATATAACATCTGTTTGCCTTTTAAATCCTGTTAATAAATTAGTAAAAATTTGCTGAAATTTCGACTCGTGTTAATATTTCAACTGTGCAAAAAGTAACAAATATCGAGTTAGAAACTTGTTCGATTCTAGCACTGATTATGTCAGAAATATTTCTGATATCACTGATGTCAATTAATATCATTGATAACGACGCTTCTTATTCTAATCTTCTACTTTTCCACTTTATATATCTTCCCATAATCTAAATTAAAACAATTATAACAAATATGTGGCATCATCGAAATATATATTAGATTCAAAAATTGCATTCTCAGAAGGCATGAGGCTGTAAAATGAGAGTTTTTTTAAAACAGAGAAGATTTTGGAATTAATTACGAATTTTTTCCTCCGTTGTTTTTCTTACGTTTTATATTCTTTTCTGTATTAAACCTATTTCAATATCAGTAGAATTCTTTTTATCATTTATATCACCTATCCCAGCATTCTATGTGTTGTTCCCGTTCTTCAAACCGAAAGTATAACTTAAAACAAAGCATTCCTAGGTTTCAAGACTAGAAACACTCAATTAGGTCACGGCTCATTACAGCGATGCAGGCTCACAAGTGCGATCTCTGTTGTTCCTTGTGTTATAAGTGTCCTTATAATAGATTGTTCACAATGTTGCTCCCATATGTCCAGGGCGGCGCTACCGCAAGTGCAAACATGTTCAACGGTGGTGCGACAGCATTGGGGCAAATTTTAGGAGCAGAAAATTTGCAAACAAACTAACGACGTACTTAAACTTGACTCGACTATGACATGTTTTCTACAGATCATATTCAATTGCTTTCAAAAACAACACTAATGTTGCTAAATTAATCATTAATATCTGAGATCAAACTTGGAGAAATGGATGGCGGAATCTATGCTCGCTCCGGATGGCAAAATAGCTAGTGCCAGTCATCGTATATCAGATGTACTTGTTTTGTAAAGTTTGTATTTACTTTTCTATATTTCAACCTTAGTTTCCATTTCAGAAGATTTTTTTTATTTCTGTAAATTATAGATCTTTTGGGAGGTTGATATATCGATCGATTTTTCAGTCATGCTATATGTATTGGATGGCCAGCTTACAACTTGTTGCTATGAATATTATATTTAACATCGCATTAAGTTACATATTAATTTTACTTTTCTTTTTTCTTTTTCCAGTAAAAAAAAACTTTGGTTATGTATCGTTTCCTCTGAGGACGTTTTACACTCCTCCCTCAGAGTCAAAGTTTCATAAAAAAAGATCTACCAGTTTCTAAATTTATATTAGAAGCATTTAAAACATTTAGTTAGTTTGGTAGCCCTTTTCCATTTTTGATGGGATATTTTCTGCTTCTCTATACATTAACATGTTGCAGACAGGAATTGAGCCTGAAATTCAATAGTTATTTGGAGATATGGGAGCATATTCTCAACGAGATGGAGCGTCTCGCTTACCATCGTCATATCAAGGGCTTCTTCGAAGAAACCTTTCCATATCAATGGATTGGGCAAAGAAGTGCCGAGTATCCAGCGCTCATGAAACTTGACTGCACTTGACTTTCACTTGTGAGGATATTTGAAAAATGAATTCTATGGTAAAAAACCTGCAACACTTAACACTTAAAGGAGGCAATTGAAGAGATGTATAGAACCATCCCAGCATCCACGTTAGTGGAAGTTTGCGAAACAGTCGAAGCGTTCAGAGGTATATAGTAGCCAATGGTGAATAGCTTGAACACTTGGGCTTCTTACTAACATTTCATAAGCAACTGTTTCACTGTACAACACATAATCTATTAGAATTAACGTATGGTAAATAAAATATAAAATGTGCATGAATTTTTTTAAACACTCTGTTTTAGCAGTGTGTGAAACCTATGTACATTATTTTTTTAGTTAATATGTTTCATGCGTAAAATACACTAATTATTGTAATAAATAATATTCTCTGATCAAGTTTTATATTCATAGGATAAAGATGACGAGGAAAAGTGAACCTGCTTAAGCATCTCTGACCCAGGATGATAGTTCATCAGCAGAAGAAATTAAAGCAGGATGTCATTGGAGACAATGGGATCGAAGATGACAGTCAATGAAACCGATCAGGATACAAATTCTACGTGGTGGAAATATAGGGTGTTTTAATACGTTCTAGTCTAGGTACCACGCTAAGCAGGCATGAAGAATGTGCGCTGCGCTCCGACATGTGAAACAATAGGACATCTGATGTAGAATAGCTGAATAAAAAAATATAAATATGAGTTAAAACTTCATGACTTAACTGATCTTTTTCTGTATTAAAATGTGCATAAATTTGAAACTTCTTAATAAGCAGACACAATAATACAAAAACGACCTGAACTGAAATCAGTGAACTGAAATGTCACTGAATCAGTGAACTGAAAGTGGACTGATTCCCCTACAGTTCTAAAAAAAACTGCAATTATTTATTTCAAAAAATGGGCTAATAATAGGTCCAGTAGAATCCTTGGGAACAACACTTTTATCATACAAAATATTCAGAATTTCAGCTTTTTAACTTCATACTTCTTAATAACTTCAAACTTCTAGTTCGTTCCAACACGTTTATTCTTTCATTCATGAGATTAAACAATGGATTGCCCTGAGGGCTCTTGTCCTATTAAATGCAAATAATATTAATACTAATAAAAAATTTCTGACGACGAAAAAATCCACTGGTGAAGTTTAAAAGTGAGTTTATTTTAGAAGTAATATTAAAACTAAATATTTTTGATATGTGAGAAAAACGGCATGATAATGTCTCAAATATCCAAAGAAAGCGCAACTGCTTACAAAAGAGAGTTTTTTGATAATGCAAGGTACGTCCTTTGAAATTCTGTTCAGTACACAGTTTTAATCTTCTTAATGATTATGCAAGTATTTCACATGAAACAGGCGATTTTTCCGATTTAGTGCAAAAATTACGTGTATTATTTTTACTCCTTTGATGGAAAGATTTCAAAATAGAAAAAAATATTAGAATGAACTTTAAAATTTCTCAGTGACATAAGGCGGTCAAAATAGTATAAAAAAAGAATACACACGAAACAAAATAGTTGTGATATATTGTGATATATTTTCAAAATAGATGCTCTAAGGCCATTCTGATATATTTTCAAGCTCAAATTTCTAATTAGGTATTTTTGGGCATAATTCGGCTGGAAAATCTGGAAAAATAAATCAGCCTTGATATGGTGGCTCATATACATAGAATTATCGCATATTTGAGAGGAAATGAGAATAATTAACAAGGTATAGGAAAAACTGAAATTGCAAAAGTGAAATATTAACTGACGGATCTTTAAACAACTTAACACAAAGTGCTGGAGCGGCTTTCTGGGTCTCAGAAATATCTCACTTTGAAGCTATCAGGCTGCAAGTTGCCTTAGATGTTACGACTACTGAGATGATTGCAATGAAATGGCTCTAAAGTGGTGTTTTAATAAAAAAAAGTCTAATTTTGTTGTACTTACAGAGAGTAGCTCATCTTTGTTTTTTCTTCGGCAAGATCCATGTCAATCCAAGAATAACGGACTTTTCCAAAACATCCTTGAGACCATCGATCAATTAATTGAAAAAGGATACACAATTAATTTGCAAAGGATCCCTGGGCAAGTAGGTGTCCAGGGAAACGAAATTGCTGATTTTTTAACATATCGACCCTTAACAATGAAAAATACCTCTAGTCGCAAATTGGTAATTTATATGTTTCTAAATTAAATAAAGAAAAGCTAAAGGAGAACTTACTACATCACTTCGAAGTCATCACTAAAAGAAAGATCAATTATCGACAATGAGCAGAGAACAAGATCCTTCCACTAAATGATCTGCACCTTTCAAGAAGAATTTTTTTTATGCATTACCAGACTCAGAACAGGTGCATCACTCTTGAATGACTCACTTTTCAAGATGAGAAAGGTTCTTTCCGACAATTGCCAGACGTGCAACGTAAAGGAAACGGTGATTCATGTTTTGCTGAATTGTACTGCTTACTCGATCCAGAGATACAACCTAATTGCAAGATTGCAAACAAAAGACATCTTTGAACGAAGTCTACATAGTTTACTTGGACAAGAAGATATGACTATTCACTAAAGTTTACTCTAATGAAACCATCAAAATTTTAAACGATGCGAATCTTTTCCATAGGATTTAAAAAATTTTTTATCGAGGTTTTGTAACATAAATGTCATGAGCTTCTTGGCATTATTCAACTTTGCCATCTGGAAGTGAGGGTCGAAAGACTCTAACATATCCAGAGAAAACATTTATTTTTGATTGATGATGATAATTGACTACAGATTATAGTATGTATTATTGAAGTACGTATCATAAGAGTACATTATATTTTAAATAGAGTTGAAAAGAGCTGGGTTGTTTTTATCAATGCGAGGCACTTTTTTGCCCACAATGGGTTAAATGGCCAGGGTTGAGTTGGGTTGTTTTACCTCTGAGCGGCTCTTTTTTGCACACATGGACTAAATGGTCAGGTCGTAAGAACCCCGAAGCCTCAGAGAAGGTTGGGAGAGGGGACACACTATAACAGCGCGCTACCAACTGAGCTCTCCCCCACCCCCGACTTGAAATTCGGATAATGGCATATTATCTTAGGCGAATGTAGTATATTAGTGTTCAAAAAGAAATATACTTTTATTTTCGGAACT
Source organism: Ryuthela nishihirai (assembly GCA_038380435.1). Taxonomy (NCBI): domain Eukaryota; kingdom Metazoa; phylum Arthropoda; class Arachnida; order Araneae; family Heptathelidae; genus Ryuthela; species Ryuthela nishihirai. Next base: position 795,785 of record JAWZYU010000029.1, on the reverse strand, counting down.
TAGCACTCTGACAGAGAAAATTCGAATTAATCGATAATTCAGATAATTTAAAGAGTGATGTTTAATTAGTACTAGGCAACACAAAAGGATTGTTTTTAATTACATTTAAAAAAAAAAAGTACTTCCTTCCACGTTCCATGCAGTAAATGGCGAGAGGTCATAGCTATTGATGTAAACCTTTTGACCTTAACACCCTACACCAAAACTCTAAATTTCTACCATAAACAGATTCTTTGAAATACTATTTAAAAATTTTAAAAACAATCTGAAGAAAAATTCAGCTGACGCGGCGGGAATCGAACCCGAAACTTTAAATACATGCCAAAGCGCTCTACCAGTTAAACCATGCATTATACCAGAATAAGAACTATAAATCTTTCACTGAGATGTGGCAGACCTTGCACCATCTATACTGCTTCCGGGGACACAGTAGGGGACACCGATGGCCTATCCAAGTCCATTAATATCCACTACTGACCGAGGACAGAAAGGTGAGCTTTGCGGAGATAAATATCAACGTTGGCCTAGCTGGCACTCGAACCTAGGAACTGCAGATTACGAGCCCTATCGTGCTGCAGACTGATCAACATCCCAATGCCCACATCCCAATGCATAAATGTTCACATATACCATACTAGATATTTTTATTTACTTGTTTACATTTAAAGAAGAACAAATGACTACTTAGTACACAAAGAATTGATATCGTTTAAGCCAAAAATTGTTTCATATAAAAGTACATCCTAATGAATATCACTTTTTCAAAAGGTAGAAAACACTAAAATTTTGATCTTTAAGTAGTTTTCCATTTATTTAAGAAATAAGCAGATTCGAATTTGACTTTTTGTTAACCTGGTAACTCATGTGAAATTTTCGTACTAAAGCGTAGAGAACTTTCTACCGCTTTTATTTTAAACTGAATTAACTGATTAAATTGTCGATCGCTTTAATTTGTAAAAGCTCTGCTCTCACAGATGAGCGATTTTTCAAGTAGGTAGTTTTTATTAAATGAAGATATGATTGGAAACGAGAAATTTACAATCTTGCCTGTGGCTGTAATGAGTTAGTGATAGCGAATAACGATAATTCTAATTAGAAAGCAGAAATAGTAGTTCTTTTAAAATTTGAGTCAAGCGGCGTTTCAGATGTCATAAAACAGAGATGTGGCAGGATTCAAAGGTCACATTTGATATGACCATAATTAAAATTTGATTATTTTTTTTAAATCAGATTGCAGATTTAACAAAAAATGGAGAAATATGAAATGACTTCCAGATCAAATACAGGTCAGAGTTTCATCTGCCTACGATTATAAGTGCCAGAACTATGGAAATTCCAGGCTAGGATTGACATATAATGAAGATCCAATAGAAAGTGAAGGACTGAAGTTTCTATAATATTTGAAAGTAAAATAATCTTCTTAAAAGATATAGGAAGTGATCATTTGTTTCTTGTATCTGACACAATTGACACCACGATATTTTTATATTCAGACAATTGATAAGTTAGTTGGCACCACAATTGATATATTTGACAAGCCAATTGACATTGCGATTAACACAATTGATAACTCACTTGACAGCTGATTTGACATTGCAATTGGCACAGCTGAAAACTCAATTGACACTGAAATTAACACAATTCACGACCTAATCGATGCTGCAATTGCACAATTAACACACCAAACGACACTGTAATTGATAGAATTAACAACCGAGTGGACACTGCAGTTACGCAATTGACAACGAAATGATACAGAAATTGACCCAATTGTCAAACTAATTGACACTACAATTGATACAGTTTAAAACCCAATTGACACAACAGACATCTTAATTGATACTGCAATTGATACAGTTTACAACAGAATTGACACCGCAATTGACACATTTGACGAGTGAATAAACAGTGCGGGTGACACATTTGACAATTGAATTGACACTGCAATTAAGACAATTCACAACGCAAATGTCTCAATTTACCACGCAATTCACATTGTAATTGATATATTTGATAACCCAAATGACATTGCCGTTTCCACAATTCACAACTCATTTGCCACATTTCACAAGTGAATTCACACGGCAAATGGAACAGTACACAACTCAAGTGACACTGTAATTGACACAATTGACAGTCCAAGTGAAACTGAAATATTTGACACATTTGACAACCCAATGACACTGCAATTGACACATTTGACCTGTGCACGTTACAACACACGTTGGATGGCCTTGACTGAAGGCTACCACTCTCTCCTAAGATCTGTTCAGTGGATTCACCCCCAACCTACTCAGAATCTTCATGGTCCTTTTGCCCTGGATATTTAGTCCATTGTATGCAAAAAAAGTGCCGCTCAGATATTAAATACCCAACCCGGATGTATCTAGAGAAGTGGCTCTGGTCCAGCCCACTTTGACCAAAAGGAAAAAAAGGAAAGAAATTTATTTTGAATAAAAATTTAAGTGATTTAATTTATCTAAACTTTAATCGGGAACTATTTAATTTTAAACCGCGTAAAATAAAATAATTTATTCGTTATGACTTTATTAAAATATTGGATAATATTTTAAAATGAATTACGAAATTTTTAAAAATAAAGACCATCAGTAAATTTTTAGAGATAAAAAATTTAATTTGCAGTGCTCTCTATTTTTCTCTCTTTCTATACATGTAATATACAGATCACTATTAATTATATATAACATAAATAACATATAAATTTCTTCAGAATTATTTCTTTTGTTACTACCGTGCCAGGTCTGGTGTATCAAGCAGGATTGCTCTGATGCACCAGAGAGAGATACACCACGTTAAGAGGGGCGCTATCATGGAGTTATGATTACAATTGGAAAAAAATAATTGATATGAATAAAATAAATTTTTATTATGTGCAAGTGAAACAAGTAAAGAGTTATTTATTTGTTTTCTATGGTGATATTTTAACAGCGAAAAAGCGTCATTTTGAAACTCACTCTTTAAAGAGAGCAGTAAACACATAGCAGTTAATCTTCACTTATCATGAAACCACTAGATTCTTGTCTCTTCTCTGTCCTCGCTTAATCGATAGGTAAGGAAAATGAATGATTTATATATCCTTGATTGGGACCCACATCTTTTTTGTTTCTATTTCCTTTTGATGCACTTGCCACGAAATAAATGGAATATATAATAATACTGAACGATTATAATGGTTAATCATTATTAATGGATTAATATTTTTCAGTTTCATGTTTCAAATACAAAGCTTCTTTTCAAAATATATGTAGAATCGAATAAATTTTTCATCAATATGAAAGTGTAGTATACATGTTCATATTTTTTCAATTTATCGAGTTTCGATTTGGAATGGCCTCCTTCTTTCGAATGGGATATTAAGCCGTGGGTCTCTGTGCAGGAGAACTATACCACAGCTTCTTTTATCTTTTCTCGCCTCGACAGTGCAGTAATAGAATAATCGATTTCGAAATCAATCGCACAAAAATAAATGTTTTCTCTGGATATGTTCGAGTCTTTCGAACCTCTCTTCCAGATGGCAAGGTTGGATAATGCCAAGAAGCTCATGACATTTGTGTTACAAAACCTCGATAAAAAATTCTTAAATCCTATGGAAAAGATTCGCATCATTTAAAAATTTGATTGTTTCATTAGAGCAAACTTTGTGAATAGTCATATCTTCTTGTCCAAGTAAACTATGCAGACTTCGTTCAAAGATGTCTTTTGTTTGCAATCTTGCAATTAGGTTGTTTCTCTGGATCGAGTGAGCAGTACAGTTCAGCAAAACATGAATCACCGTTTCCTTTACGTTGCACGTCTGGCAATTGGGGGAAAGAACCTTTCTCATCTTGAAAAGTGAGTCATTCAAGAGTGATGCACCTGTTCTGAGTCTGGTAATGCATAAAAAATTCTTCTTGAAAGGTGCAGATCATTTAGTGGAAGGATCTTGTTCTCTGCTCATTGTCGATGATTGATCTTTCTTTTAGTGATGACTTCGAAGTGATGTAGTAAGTTCTCCTTTAGCTTTTATTTATTTAATTTAGAAACATATAAATTACCAATTTGCGACTAGAGGTATTTTTCATTGTTAAGGGTCGATATGTTAAAAAATCAGCAATTTCGTTTCCCTGGACACCTACTTGCCCAGGGGATCCTTTGCAAATTAATTGTGTATCCTTTTTCAATTAATTGATCGATGGTCTCAAGGATGTTTTGGAAAAGTCCGTTATTCTTGGATTGACATGGATCTTGCCGAAGAAAAAACAAAGATGAGCTACTATCTGTAAGTATAACAAAATTAGACTTTTATTGAATAAAACACCACTTTAGAGCCATTTCATTGCAATCATCTCAGTAGTCCTAACATCTGAGGCAGCCTGATAGCTTCAAAGTGAGATATTTCTGAGACCCAGAAAGCCGCTCCAGCTTTTTGTGTTCACTTGTTTAAAGATCCGTCAAAGAAAATCTTAATATGAATTTCATACTTTTGTTCTATGAGCTCCTGAGCGATAATCTTTTGAACTGCGCTATCAAGTTCTTTTTCAGATGTGAAACCTGAAATGGAAACAAAGCAATCAAATTTTTGAAAGGTCCAAGGAGGTTTTTCAGAAAGTTTGTCAACCTCATGGCTTTGTGCTGAAATGAAGTCAAAGAGGGGGATGTCGGCGGATGCAAGTAGTTATATCACTAATCTTCTTTCCTGATCCAAAAAGGCTCTTATCAGTCACTGAGTGATATTCTTGTTTGAAGAGCCATCTTGAGAAGTGTGAAAACAGCACATAAGGTCTTCTGTTTGAAAGAGGTGGAATATTAGCCTCAGCATTCAGAGAAATAGATGGACATAAACTTAAGTGACCCAAGCAGATTCTTAGAGCTTGGTTTTGAATAGTTTCTAGCTTTTTAACAAGGGAAGGGAAATATGGAGTTATCCAGTAGAAAAACCCCATATTCCAATCTTGATCTTAAAATTGATCTGTAAAGATAGATCATTTGACGAGGCGATGATCCAATCTTGCTGTACCCAATGCATCTTAACATCTTAATAATAAGTTTAGAAGTTGACGAATATAGGAGTTCCATTTGAGTTCAGAGTCCATTAATATATTGTAGCATACTGCGGAAATGATTGTGACGCTTAGTTGCTGTAAATTGTGCGACGGCACAGTTTTCCTGCGAACAGCGGTTATTATTTCACCCCAAAGATTCCCAGATATAACCGCTGAGCTATTTGCGATGAGTTCCATGTTTACAGGCCATTTTTGAGCTTCTCTATAATTGTAAATTGCACTCTTTCGATTTGTATATCATGACACCGAAGGGTTTATGTATTGCTTCAGCAATGTTCTCCATTGCTCTAATTTCAAATGTTACGCATATTTACTGAGTTATTTCTATGGCCTTACTTGAGTATTATTAGTTTAATTTGTGTTACTTCATATGATAAGATTAAGGGATATAGTTTCAGCAAAGGGAGAATTAATTTTATTCCGAAAGCCATGTAGTAATGATGCTTTTGATTCCAGATGCTTACGCAGTATCTTGGGCATTAGGTGGTTCAACTTTGTAACTAATGATGAGGTTAGGCAAAGGAGTCTGCGACCTCCTTTAAGCAGCATATTTTGCAGAGAGCGACTCCGTTGGTTTGGCCATGTTGTCCGTATGAATAATTATAGATTGGCGAATAGAGTTATGAACAGTGTGTCTAAAGGCCTCAGAAAGAGGGGGAGACCTAAGATGCGGTGGGCAGACAATATCAAATAGGACCTTGTTAGAATTGGTGTGCAGTGGCTGGATGTTGTAGATATAGCTCAGGACAGACTAGCTTGGAGAGCGGCGGGGGTGGCTCAGTCGGTAGCGCGCCAGACTCGTAATCTGTAGTTCCCAGGTTCGAGTCCCAGCTGGGTCAGCGTTGAGATTTATCTCCGCAAAATTCCCCGCCCTGCCCACGGTCGGTAGGGGACACCGATGGGCTTGAAAAGGCCGCCGTCCGTCGGATGGTACGTTAAGCGTGGCTCCGTGTGCGGGAGAGCCATACCCTGTGCACGTTAAAGAACACGCTGGATGGCCTTGACGGGAGGCTACCATCTGTCTCCCAACAGCTGTTTCAGTGGGTCCCCTCCCCCAACGTTCTCTTAGCCTTCGGGGTTCATGTGACCTGGCCATTTAGCCCATGGTGTGCAAAAAAGTGCCGCTCAGAAGTAAAACAACACAACTTGCTTGGAGAAATAAATCGCACGCTCTGGTTGGACCTCCGTAGCCAATGGCTGCTTGAGGATGATGATGTAGTAATGGATGTATTTTCATACTCTTGGTTTAACTTTAAATGTTTTAGAATTCTGAGTACACTATTTCAACGAAACACTAGAACTTCATTTTTTTACATGCTTTCACTTAAAAATAGCTACCACTATAAATCACGGTACTTTTTTTAATGTAGTATTACATATTCGTTTAATGAATATTTCCCGTAGTTTTCCGATGTTTGATTCTAGTTCAGTGACTTTCATGGTAAGTCATTAAAAATTGATATCAAAACACATGAGTGTTAATTTGAAAGAGGCTCTTCAGCAACGTATATATAATCTTGTATCAGAAGTTAACACCCACCACTACAGCTTGGCAGATCGTCCCTTTCATTTACGCAACGTATTTTGTGGGATATACGAGATTTTGGAACGGATTTCAGTTCGGTGGTTGACAATTCGGTGGAAATAAGAAATTGAAATAATTTTAAATGTTTAAACATAATTAAGATATATTTTCTGTTAGCGAACAAAACCAAGACTAGTCGGAAGTCTCTAAAAGTAGGCACTCCGTAAAACGGAGTGGTTTATAACTCAACGTAGTTTATGATTGCATCTATTCTCTCTAATTCGACTTTCAATAAAAGGTTTAATCTATAATCCGACATTACACTACAACGGATTTTTCTTGAACCAGTTTCTTCTAAATGAAAACCTCAGAAGGCAAAAGAACAAACTACAAAACTACAAATATTCTTCTTAATCCGACCCTCAATGAAACATAATTTCTAAAGGTTTAGTTTTCTTACCGAACAAAACAACAGCAAATACCAGTAGAGGAAATCAAAACAGCCGTTGTTTGGCAAATCTATTCCCTCTAATCCGACGTTTCCTCAACTAAATTACATATTTTTATCCGTTACTGTTCCTTCTAAAGGGAACAATAAGAAATCAAAAGAAAACACTTCAGGGAACTAAACAACACAAAGTTATCATCATTCTTACTAATCTGGCAATCAATAAAACGAATATATTTAGTCTTTTTTATCCGAAGGAAAATAATATGAAATTAAGGGAATTAATTAGAAGAAGAGATATTATTTGTATCTATACTCTATAATACGACATCTATTAAACCGAAATTCCATATTCCTATACCTTTATGTTCCTATTAAATGGAACAATTGGAATTCAAAGGAATACACTTCAAGGAAGTAATCGTCATTCTCACTAATCCGTCACTAAATAAAACGAATATTTTAATTATTTTATCCGAACAAAACAATATGGAATTAACGGAATTCATTAGAGCAGTGGTTCTCAAACTTTTATGCTTCTCGTACCTCCTGGAAATGTGTATGTAACTGGCGTACCCCTTGTATAGAGAGATAAAACTATAGTTATAGTGTAACAATGGGAATAAAATAAAATTTATATATATATATACAACATATATCAAGCGACCTTTGAGCCTCTCACGACGTACCCCAAAAACTTTTACCGCTTATCCCACGTTGAGATCCCCTACATTAGAGGAAAGGGGAGATATTTATATCTCTACTATCCCATCCAACCTCTGTTAAACAGGAAATTCCTACTTCTATAACCTTCTGTGCTGTCCCGTGGCCGAGTGGATAGCGCGCAAGGCTATGGATCTAGGGGACCTGGGTTCGAGGCACGGGCATGGCTGTTGTTGTTTTCCTGCTGAGGTCCCGCCATCCTCACAGACCTTCTACTATGGGTTGACTGACAGGAGCCTGTCAGTTTATATTCAGCTGTATTGAATTAATATTCAGCTGCTTGATGGGGTATTATTATTTTTTTTCATTTATAACTTTCTGTTCCTACTAAATGGAACAACTGTAATTCATAGGATGCCAATATTACATTATATGCATTGGAATAAGTTTCGAATAAGTTCCATAGGATGCATTCGGTAAGTGTGAAATTTCTTATAGAGAGTTTCCATAAATCGATGACTACCAGTATTAGAAAAATCAATGAGAGTTTTTAAATTTTATTTTCGTTGCATCCTAATTATTTATTTATTTATTTAGTTAACTATAGTGTCCACAACAGACCTGGATCGAATAATAGTGGACACTTATAATACACATACATAAAGTCAAACATTACATAAAAAATAATAGAAAGTAAAAGGAAACGAAAATACAACCGTAGCCTGCTACGACACATAAGGAAAAATAAAAAAAAATTCATGCATTAACAAAGGTGAACAACCCAATCTAAATTCTTTTATACTCATACTAAACAAATCAAGATTATGCGTTATGCGAATATGCATTATATACCATAATTATTCCACATTATAAGTTGCAGTAAAAAGGCAATGAAGACGACGAGAAAGCTTGCAGACGAGCATATGATTATTTGCTATAAAAATATCTTCTTTCGGTGTTTTCTTACCTTTGAACGGCACTTCTTTTTTTATACACACAATGGGCTAAATTGACCAGGTCACAAGGACTTTGAAAGCTCAGAGAAGGTTGGAACAGGGGACTCATTGGAACAGCTGTTGAGAGACAGAAGGTAGCCTCCCGTCAAGACCATACAACGTGTTCTTTAACGTGCACAGCTCTCCCTCACACGGAATACGGCTTAACGTCCAATCGTACAACGACCTTTCCAAGCCCATTAGTGTCTCCTACTGACCGTGGGAGTTTTGCGGAGAAAAATCTCAATGTTGACCCAGCTGGGACTCGAACCTGGGAACGGCAGTTTATGAGTCTCGCGCGCTACCGACTGCGCTACCGCTGTGTTCATTGTAAGTTCATACTATATGTTAAGAAACCAAATTGGAATAAAACTTATTTCGTTTAATCAACTATACTTTGGATCGCTTACTTGAAAATTTCTGGTTCTCATATCGGTGTAATTTTTTGTTTAAAGATAATGAAATTGGCTTTAGCGATATGTTCGTTATTGTGCTGCCATTAACTGGCATAACGAAAGCGTAAAATAAGACCCGGAGGTAGAAAACAATAAAGGCGGGAGGTGGGGGGTGGGGGTTGAGAGTAGCTTCTATTGTAGTATAGAAATTTACTCTCTGTGTTAGAGATGCCGGAAATTTTTCCGAAAAATGCATGATATATATAATATAGGTATATAAGGTCATTGAAAATAAGTACTTACTGTATATGAGGATAATGATGCATGAATGAGACTCAGTAATCTATCGAATATTATTGGCCTTATCAATATATTGCATAAATTTTCTCTGCAATAAAGAAATATTGAAAAAATAATGCTGTTATATCCACTTCTGAGAAAGAGACCACCGGGAGGCTATCTCCCAACAGCTGTCCAGTCGGTCCCCTCCACCACAACTTTCTTTGAGCTTTCTGGGTCCTTGTGACCTGGTCATTTAGTCCATTACGTGCAAAAATAATGTCGCTCAGAGGTGAAACAACCCAAATTTGTTGATACAATAGGAGCCTAACGTTCCGGGTGTAAGTATCTGAGCAATTCCTTTGAAAATGCAGTTATGATCTCTGATCTCAGATTAACGAAAGATTGCAGGGATATTAAAATATTTCTCGTTCACAGCATCGGAGAAATTATTAGATAAAATTATCAAAAAATAAGATTTCGCAATACCCACGTTATTATTATGCTATCATTAACCGTCATAATGAGACTCTAAAATAAGGGTAAGACGAGGCTCATATCGATATTAAAATAAAGGGGGTGGAGTTGGATAATAGTATAAATTATCCCGTCTCTTTTATAGGTCTTTGAATTTTTTCTTAAAAAAAAAAGAATGAAATACCCATGAAATCACTCTAATTATGTACATTTCTTATATGAGGATAAGTATGCATGAATGTGACTCAGTAACTTATCTATTAAATTTGGCTTTATGAATATATATTGCATAAATTATCACTGCAATATAGGAGAAAAAGGAAAACTAATGGTGTTGTTTCCACTTCTACTGCGATTTTTTGAGAAAGACCATCGCTAATGGTGGCTCTCGTTATACAGCATGGAATTCAGTTGTTTTACCTATGAGTAACACTTTTTTGCATGCAATGGGCTAAATGGCCAGGTCAGAAGAACCTCGATGGCTCAGAGAAGTTTTGTGGAAGGAGACTCACTTGAACAGCTGATAGGTACGTTATTATGCTGCCATTAACCGGCTTAACGAAAGCGTAAAATAAGGCCCAGAGGTAGAAAAAATTAATGGCGGGGGTGGGGATGAGACTAGCTTCTATTGTAGTATAACATTTTACCCTCTGTTTTGGGAGACAGATGGTAGCCTCCAGTCAATCCATCCATCGCATTTTTAACGTGCACAGAGTGTGGCTCTACAGCACACGGAGACATGGCTTAACGCTCCATTCGATGGACGGTGGCATATCCATGCCCATCGGCATCCCCTACAGCACGGAGAGAGACGGCAGTCACAACCGAAGGCATTGGCTTGTGTTCTTTATGATATTTGGGAAATGGAATTGAATCGCTTAGAATTAGTAACTAATAATCGATACATAATCATTAATCGGTTCATAATCGATTAATGAAAGGACACACAGGTATATGTTAGAGGACATATGCCGAATATCAATGGTGCATGCAGTGACTGATTGCACCATCGATATGCTAAAGGTTTATTTTCAACTTTTTAGAGCTCATATAGGAAGATAGGAATTTTTTAGATATTTTAATTTATTTGTACTATTTTATTATAATTTTGGCTAACAATAACACCGATAGAGTCAGCTCGGGTTATACTTATTTAATTAAACGAAAAACGAATTATATAAATTAATTTCGCAATAATTTAGTAGTAGCAAATTATTTCTAATTTCTAAATGAATAAATTTATGCTTAGTTTACAATGGAATATATATTAAAATAACACACAGTGACCATTTCGACCATTGTGTGCAAAAAGTGCCGCTCAGAGGTAAAACAGCCCAGTGCAAAATATTAAGTACTTCATGCTCTCATTGTTTTTTTCGGTATCATACAGTTAGATTTTTCAGTACAAAAAGTTCGCAACTCTGATAATGATAGTGAAACAGAAATATGGTGATTGTAATATCGTATATTGAACATTCGTCTTATTTGTCTCTTTAGCATATTTCATAATATGTAGAGTCAGGTAGAGTAACAATGCATAATTGAAATAATGGTAAAATTGAAATTAACTTTGTTATTTGTGGAATGTTGCAAAGTTCTAGACGTGGTAGTAAAACTTTTAGTTCCAAAAAAAAAACGATTTTTTTCTTTTAAAGAATGATATTAAAAAATAAAATAGCCGAAATTTTTGATGCAAATAATGTGTTTTGAACTAAATATTTTGAAGAAATTTGCATAATCTAAAATTTTCCTAAATTAGGTGAAACAATTTATTAATTCATAAATTTTTTAATATTTTTCCTAATTAGGTGAAACAACCCAAATTTGTTGATACAATAGGAGCCTAACGTTAACTAAATTAAGGACGCAAATGGGGTTTTACTGCCATCTGCCGTTTTTGAAAAATTACAATTTAAAATTTAAGAAAGAAGTTAAAAAATTATTGCTATTAATACTGACATAGGTGGGTGTTGAGTTGTTTTACCTCTGAGTGGCACATTTTTGCACACCATGGGCTAAATGGCAAGGTCATAAAGAACCCAAAGGCTCAGAGAAGGTTGGGGGAGGGGAATCACCGTTCGCAGCCAGATGGTAGCCTCCCGTTAAGGCCATACAGCGTGATCTTTAACGTGCAGAGGCTATGACTCTCCCGCACACAGGACCACTGCTTAACGTTCCATCGGACGGACGGCGGCCTTTCCAAACTCATTCATGTCCCCTACCGACGGTGGGCAGGGTGGGGAATTTTGACGAGAAAAATCACAACACTGACCCAGCTGGGACTCGAACCTAGCGCGATACCGACTGAGGAACCTGGGAACTACAGATTACAAGTCTGGCGCGCTACCGACTGAGAAACCTGGGAACTACAGATTACTCTCATAAATACATTAAGGACGGTAATATTTTAAGCGATTTTAGTCATTTCTCTTGCTTTCTTTTAGATTCCTTCAATCGTTTCCTATTTATTATCGATTCCGCAAAGATTTTATCTACGTCATAAATGGAAATAACTTCAGGAAAGCTCATTTTTGATATCTCTTCACTTTCACTAGGACTCACTTTACACTATTACTATATGCACTTTATTGTACGTAGCTGTATCTCAGCTTCCAATTACTCTTTTCACATTTGGTAAAGACCTTTCTTCCTCAATTTAGATGATTTTTCTCCGCATAGAATTCCTACCAAAATCCAGCAAATATGAGAAACTATGTAACAGAGATTCCTCTGAAAAGCGACACACCATAAATCCCCAATTCTCGAAAAGTCAAGAAAAACCATCACATAGAACCCCCACAATGAAGAATTGGAAAAACACTCTGGAGGAGGCACTGAGTGATGGAAAGCAAATAGTAAAACGACGTGGACATTGCAAAAACATCCAGCGTAGCCCTACTCCAAACACTAGAAAAAACGAAGTTCCCACGGTAAGACAGAGGAGCCAAAATCAAGAAGAAAGGCAGAAATGACCTCCAAAGCCCTAAACTGGGAAAAAACCACTGAACCGGAGGAACTGAATCTTAAAACTTACAGGACATGGGACACCCAAGATATTACTACTTAACAGCGTCTATAGGAATGAAACCCAAAACTACGTTGGTCCAGAAATCCTACCAAACCCCAGCAAATATTTCTGATGCTAAATATATAATTTCAGGAATTCAGTGTTTCGAACTACACAGTATTGCTTCTGGTGAATATGGGAAAATGGTTTACACACCTAACGGATTTTCCATTTCGTTCTGCATATTTTAAGGATGGAAATTCGAAATTAGACAATTCAGAATATGCGTACTTTGGGTTGTTTTACCTCTGAGCATAACGTTTTTGCACACCATGGGCTAAATGGCCAGGTCACATGGACCCCGAAGGCTCAGAGAAGGTTGGGGGAGGGGACCCAATGGAACAGCTGTTGGGAGACAGCTGCTAGCCTCCAGTCAAGGCCATCAAGCGTGTTCTTTAACGTGCACAGGGTATGGCTCTCCCGTATACGGGGCCAAGGCTTAACGTCCCATCCGACGGACGGCGGCCTTTTCAAGCCCATCGGTGTGCCCTACTGACCGTGGGCAGGGCGGGGAATTTTGCGGAGATAACGAATATGCGTACTCTGTTATTTCGTTAGTGTTTGTGTGAGCAAAAAAAAAGAGTTTAATTTCTCTATGGGAAGAGAAACAGTTAGATGGATCAATCAATGTAATAACATACAGGTCAACATTAAAACTGAGAAAGTCTATTGTGTGCAACTTCCATTTTTCATATGTAAGCACTATACCCCTTTTTTAACAGCATGGATATATTTCCTATTGGAAAAGATTATAAATTTGTGCAAAAATTATATGTCTGAAAAGTAAAATTCCAGTTGATGATTTCTTTCATACAATTTTTAATTGCTTTTGATAAAAAAAAAACGAAACGGAAAAAACCATGTAGATTTATGGAAAATATTTCAGGTTTAAGTATAGAACATAGTCACACTTTTTCAAATCTCTGGCAGAGCTCTATAAGAACACTGAATCCTGAAAGAAAAAGTAAAAGAACGTAGCATTTCTGTGTGCAATAAGCAATGATCGTATATTTTTTCACCAAATCCATTCTTCCTCTCTTCGTTCCTGATACCCACTCGCTACCCCCAACCCCACGTGATAACAGAGCAATAAACCGAAAGGCAATAACGCTAAGAACCTATAGCCCTAACGGCAGTCCAGAGACAGCACACATATATTTAATCCGGCAAAGCCTCCAAAGGTTAATCGTTTGGAGGCAACTAGTAGAGTCTACTTCTTCAACCAATCAAAGCTGTCTACGTAACTAAGTGTCTTCCGGATAGTTAAATAGTATTAGTCATAACCTAATCGGCCAATAGGGAATGATCTTGAAAGATCAAGACTTGTATCTTAGAAGGCTGATCTAAAGCTTGGTCAGAACGTGCATCATAATTGATTGTCTGTCGCTGAGGAGTCAACATGCGCCTCAGACGTTGCTCCGCTATGCCGATTGAACCTGTTGGTGATTCTCAGCCGCCAGAAATGTCGCCTAGAGAGATTGCTGAAGCACTGCCTCCTGCTGCAGAGAGAGATGACGTTTTAGAGCAGTGGATGAGGGAGCACGAAGAATTGTTTCTTCTCCCAGTTATTTCAAATCCGTCTCCTCCACTAACTCAGCAATTATTGAAACATGGAGCACTTCAAGAAGCGACTGACTACCTAGAATATTCACCTAATCAGAAGATCGGCAAATGGAATAACTCCATTTCACAAACGACTCTTATGAGAGGCACACAATTCCGATAATGGATTACCATTCGTTCACTTCAAAGCAGTAATATAGTTGTGATTAAATAATCTCATGTTTCTAGTTATTGGTGATTTTTGTTTTTCTTTACTATTTTCTGTAGGTGCCGTAGAAAGGGTAGCGAACCTTCCATCGGAATCTGGGAGTTGTAGAAAAAGGAATTTCCAATTTTTAGGGATGGACGGATCAGACAAGTGCTGTCTGAACATGGGCATTTCGTAGGCCAGTCGTGAGGACAGCAGTCTTGATCGTTTTGTGGCTTGCCACTGGGAACTCCTGGTGGAGTGCGAATGCTATACTGACTGTACTAGTTAAATCAAGTTTACGAAAGTCAAATGAAAGAGATGAATATTATGGGTATTTACCTCTGAGCGGCACTCTTTTTCACACCATGTGCTAAATGGCCAGGTCACCAGAACCCCGAAGGCTCAGTGGATGTTGAGGGAGGTGATCCACCGGAACAGCTGTTAGGAGACAGATGGGAGGTTGACGTCAAGGCCATCCAGTATGTTCTCTAAATTGCACAGGGTATGGCTCTCTCTACACACTGGGCCACGTCTTAACGTCCCATCCTACGGACGGCGTCCTTTCCAAGCCTAAAGAAAATTTGTATTAAAGTGCTTGCAACCTTTGCTGGAAAATCGATATTTCTCTGACTGTATTCTGTATAAGAGACAAGGATGTAAACCCTTTTTCAAGATTTTGATTTGATTCTCTTGCAGGACGTATTCTGCCCTGCGAGAGACTTGTCTCAGCCTTTGCTGTGGGGGGACGAAGAAAAGAAACGTGTAGAGTATGTATAATAACATACCATTACTGTTTATTTAATTTTTTTTGTCCTTGTTACCTATACAGTCCTTGTTACCTATACAGATATTTTCGTGTTCCGTCTCATAATATTTCCGTCTATTAAATTTTTCTTTTTTGGAAAACGATGTCTTTTCGATTTTGAAAGTGCAAGAGACTTTACGTAACATTTCAGATTTCAGTTCTTAAAGTAAATAATTTTAGGAGTCAAATCTTTGATTTGATAGAAACCGACTTCGTAAAGGTAAAAGCAACTTATTTCACATCCGGGTCAGGGAGAGGGGCTGCTCAGAGATAAGACGCAATACCCTACTTACTATACTCAAAAGATACTACTCTTCCTTTCGATTTTCATCTCAGTTTGTCTAGAAAAATGAAAGGGGTCTTATTCACTGGTGGATCTCGAAAGCTTCATTAAGGGAAGGTACAATCAATGGATTCAGAAGTAATGTCAAATAATTCGTTTGTTTTATTCCACATTCAGGAGGGACACCCCTCTTCTCTACACATTCGAACCGAAAATTAATGTTATATAAGAGAAGTTTCATGCTGAATCTCTGATGCTAAGTGTGCAATTTAAGGAATTCTATGCTTCAAACTAGAAATATACTCCGTCATCAAACTACAGATCACTCCCACAAAAAAGACCACGTTCAACTCTGAAATTTTTAAAATATCGAAAATAACATAAATGGCAAGATATCTCGGAAACGGCTCAATGTGCGTGGAATCCGGTTCCGTCGCTCGCTTCGTCTCTTCTAGTCCTTCGAAAAGAGTGGTCACATCACCTGTCTACGACGAATATCTAAAAAGTTAACATTTGACCAATCAGCATTCAGCCAATTACATACCATAACCTCATTGGTTAAAATTTCCGCATACCATGTTAAAGCATAGGTGAAATCTTCCGTAGGATTAACATTACCAATGTTATTCGTATGGAGGCGAAATATTGCCATCAGCCTAGCAAAATTGTCTCAGCCAATAGGAAAGCACTAATAGCAATCACCAATAAGAGCCTGCACTGGGTTCGAAACCATAAGTCTATTGTAACACCATATCATCTGACCAATCAATAATATACACATGATAAAATCACAACTCTCTTTATATATATATTTAAAATCCAGCCATCCACCCTCACAACCTGCCATTTCATTGACACTAAATAAATCTCTTTGCCTTGCCTCCAGCCCTAAGCCTCATAGACCTCAGGATGGGAAGTACGGTGAGAAAAAAGGAAACGGTAGAATCACCCCTATTCTAATAATGACCGTTAGACCACGGATGGTTTCGATTTTTTTCTTTTAATCTCATTTCCTCATTATCCTATAACTCGGTTCTGGCAATTCGTTTATCCCTTCAATATGTCTGCTCTCATAAATACATTAAGGACGGTAATATTTTAAGTGATTTTAGTCATTTCTCTTGCATTCTTTTAGATTCCTTCAATCGTTTCCTATTTATTATCGATTCCGCAAAGATTTTATCCACGTCATAAATGGAAATGACTTCAGGAAAGCTCATTTTCGATACCTCTTCACTTTCACTAGGCCTCACCTTACACTATAACTATATGCACTTTATTGTACGTAGCTGTATCTCAGCTTCCAATTACTCTTTTCACATGTGGTAAAGACCTTTCTTCCTCATTTTAGATGATTTTTTCCGCATAGAATTCCTACCAAAATCCAGCAAATATGAGAAACTATGTAACAGAGATTCCTCTGAAAAGCGACACACCATAAGACCCCAATTCTCGAAAAGCCCCGAAAAACCCTGACATAGAACTACACAATGAAGAATTGGAAAAACCCTCTGGAGGAGGCAGAGTGAGGAAAAGCAAATAGCAAAACGACGTGGACATTGCAAAAACATCCAGCGTAGCCCTACTCCAAACACTAGAAAAAACGAAGTTCTCACGGTAAGAAAGAGGAGCCAAAATCAAGAAGAAAGGCAGAAATGATCTCCGAAGCCCTAAATTGGGAAAAACCCACTGAAACCGAGCAACTAAATCTGAAAACTAACAGGACATGGGACACCCAAGATATTACTTCTTAACAGCGTCTATAGGAATGAAACCCAAAACTACGTTGGGTTTTCCCCTGACGCCAACGGTTTTTCCAACTCGTGCCACCGAGGTGCACTGCGACCACTGAGAGCTTCAGACGTGCGATTTCGAGCTCTCGACTTTACCTCAGAGTATGTTTTTCGCTGACTATTTGGTTCAGTATTGTTCAGCATAGCCTGTAGTGGTCTTTAGTCGACGCACTACTGTTTTATATTAGCTCTACCAATTCTAATTATTAATTTTTTTTCTCCTTCTTTTGCAGTGACCTGAGCCGGATTCCTCCATGTCCGTTCCAGTGGCAGCGACGAAGGGAGTAGAGGAAGAGCGTGCCTACGCCACTACAACCACCAAGATGGTTCCACCCGATGGAGGATACGGGTGGCTGCTTTCTCATAAACTTTCTCCTTTCAGGATTCGTCAAGTCCTTCAGCGCTCTGAAGGTGGCGATCTTCCTGGAGTTTCCTGATACCTCTCCGTCCCAGGCGGCCTGGATCCCGGGGCTGCTAGGGACCCTCTCGCTGGTCTTCTCACCGGGGACAGGGATCCTTATGTCTACCTTCGGATACAGGCCGCTCGTGTGTCTGGGCGGATTGCTGTGCAGCGCTGGCCTTGCCCTCAGCTACCTGGCCACCTCCGGTTCCTTCCTCATAGGTACCGTTAGAGGCCTCATGGGGGTCGGTGCATCCTTTGCCATCACCACTGGCATAGTGTGCACTGGAAAGTACTTCACGACACGGAGGCTGGCAGCGATGGCCGTCGCCCTGTCGGGAGGCTGCTTCGGGGCCATGACCCTGCTCACTGTGATCAACGAGATGCTGCTGGTGGTTAGCCGGCACTACACCTTCCTCGTGCTTGCTGGCTACTTTATGCTCATCTCAGTGTGCGGCCTGCTCTTCCTTCAGCCCGAGAGCTGCTTCCGCGAGGTGCCCGCCGGCGGCAGCAACGATGCCGTCGTCGTGACCCCCACGGAAGCCGCAGAGCTGGCACCCAGATCCTGCGCGAAGGTTGTCGCCAAGAGGCTGTCCCTCCGTTTCCTCACGAGCGCTTCCATCTTCGTGATGGGTATGGGCAACCCTCACTGACATGTGCTGCGGAATATAGTGCAGGAGCACTACACTCCCCAGCACACCAAGTCGCTGGGTGTCGAGAACAGCAGTGCCATGCTGCTTCTGGCGTACTGTGCCGCCGGCGACCTGGTCGTACGCCTATCATACGGTCTCCTCGCCAGCGGCTCACCCCTGCCGAAGACCACCGAACACATCGCGGCCGTCTCGGTCTCGGGTGCCGCCGTCATTTCACTGCCCTTCTGCCGTGAATACTGGCAGCTTGTCGCAGGAGTGGGAACCTGTGTGTGGACCATCCAGATCCCCCTCCTGCTTAGCTCGAATCACGAAGTCGACAACATGAATGGTACTTTCACCCTGGTGAGGCTGTTCCAGGGAGTGGCCAACCTCATCTACCCTCCCGTGGCTGGAGTGCTACAGTCCACCTGGGGCGACCGGGCAGTCCTGCTGTTCATGGAATCGAAGATGGGCATCGCTGCTGCCTTTGGCATAGCCCTTCACGTGGCTGCCATCCTGCGCAACCGCAGGCAGGCAGCCAATTCGCTGCGGGAGCGCTACTACGTCCTCACCTACCTGTGAGCTCTGTAGCATTCCCGGGCTTGTAATGCCAAGAGAGGATAAGTTCTATTGTTTGCTCTTCCCTTTCAGGAACAGGAAAAACTTCAAAATGAAAAAAAAAAATTTAATAAGTGAAAACCAAAAGAAAATGTAAATAATTTTGAAAAAACAAAGAGCAGATACTCCCTTGTTGTTGTAAATTGTATGAGTCTATTTTTTGATATGTAATAAACTGTGTACATTTTGCTGCGAGACAAAGTCTACTAGAGAGACAGACATCTTTTAAACACGCCAGCGCATTGCGCTGCCAGTCCTAAGCCTGGATAAAGTGTCCGATGGGCTTGGTTGGTTTGTAAAGTCTGCCGTCTGTCAGATGGGATGTTAACCCATGTCCCATGTGCGGGAGAGCCATACCCTGTGAACGTTCAGTTACACGCTGGAGGGCTTTGAAGGGAAGCTACCATCTGTCTTTAAAAAGCTGATCCAGTGGGTCCCCACCCCCCAACATCCTCTGAGCCATAGGGTTCCTTGTGACCTGGCCATTTAGCACAATGTGTGCGAAAAAGTGCTGCTCAGCAATAAAACAACCCAACCCTAGCGGTAAGAAGAAATGAGCGAATAAAATCCCAGGAATAAGGCTAATCGTTAAAAAAAATACCTAGAAAACCGTAAAAATAGAAACAGAAAAATTACTGCACTGTAAGAAACACAGCATATAACTCACATCTGTGGAAAGTAGAGGTACGGGCGTGAGCGAAGCACTGAAGGGATCTCACAACCCATATTTTCTTCCGAAAGAAAATTTGAATATAATATTCTGAGAAAAAAGGATAGCATAGCACCCTTGCTCTCCTCCGTTAACAGGGAACAAAGGGATTGGAGGCAGCGGTTAAACAAAGGCAGAGTGCAACAACAATGAATCCATATCACCTCCTCCCACTTGCGTGGTAGGGAGGTAGTGAGGGCAAGAGTGAAAATACACAACCATTCCCTTGGAAATCGGGCTGCAATGAAGGGGAGTGGGCAGTTCGGTTGTTTTACCTCTGAGTCTCTGTCTCACCATGGGCTAAATGGCCAGGTCACATGGACCACGAAGTCTCAGAGAAGGTTGGGGGAGGGGACTCACTGGAACAGCTGTTGGGAGACAGATGGTAGCCTCCCATCAAAGCCATCCAGCGTGTTCTTTAACGTGCACACAGTATGGCTCTCCCTCACACGGTGCCACGGCTTAACGTCCAATCCGACGGATGGCGGCCTTTCCAAGCATATCGGTCTGTAGGTAGTTGTTTGGGTGGATGGTTAAGGAACCAATCGAAACATAGGCGATCGACAGTGACCACATATTCTTTGACATTTCAATGGTTTAAGGGGGGGGGGAGTATGTTTTGTTAAAGAAAAATAATATCCTTGGCAGCTCAATAAATTTTTTTTTTTCCCCCACAGTACGCATTTGCGAAGAAATCGTTTCGACCGTTCTCTTTGCAGAATTATAAGTGAAATATGCCTGATTTTGGAAAGAGACGTGAATTCGCATTGGATTTATCTTAGAGAAACATTCGGGGACCGTTTTTCGAAGCCAACCGATAACAATTGAGGAACAACAGTTGCTTTTTCGAATTCCAATTGTTGGGTAGCGAAAAAAACATACGATATGAAAGCGTTCAGAGAGTACTGTTGCGTAGGGCCGATCGCTGTTACGTGATACATAGGTATTCGAGTTGTCCATTGTTGTCAGATTTCGATTTTTCCGTGTTAGATTCATTCGTCATTTTCCGGCCATAGGTGCGATCTGATGTACGTTTCTGAGAGTAAAATGCTTCTTGACCAAGTTGCTGAATGGTCTGGTTAGTTGAATTCGATAGGGCTGAGACATATCTTTAGTGATTCGGTCAATCCTTAGGTGTAAAAAAAAATTATATTCCACGTGGGGAGGATTCCAACCGTCGACATGAAGTCCCTCACCGTGGGCAATAATTTTTTTTCTCACATAAGCATTCTGTGAATTCTATAGGTACAGTGGTCTGTGCATTTATTTACCACGTTGTTGTAATGATCTCTCTGGTGATTTTTGCGGTAGGCAGAAACGCAGTCGTGATCGGCAATAGAAAACTAAATGTTTAAATTGTGACCAAATTATTTTTATGAGTAGTAATCGTAAAATTATTGAATATTTGAACTATGAAATCGTGCTTCTGTCCATTACTTGGCGTAGATAAAAAAGTTCTATTTTCCTGCAATCTGACTGAGGCTTGGGAAGGCCGCCGTCCGCCGGATGGAACGTTAAGCCGTGGCCACGTGTGTGGGAGAGAGCCATACCCTGTGCACGTTAAGGAACACACTGGAGGGCCTTGACGGAAGGCTACCATCTGTCTCCCAACAGTTGTTCCAGTGGGTCCCCCAACCTTCGGGGTCCATGTGACCTGGCCATTTAGCCCATGTGTGCAAAAAAGTGCCGCTTAGAGGTAAAACAACCCAACCACAAAACAATTTTCCTTCCAACGAGAAACAGAACCAGTTTTACACTTTTATACCTCTCTAAAATCATCCGGAAAAATAAAGGAAGTGTGGTGAGTAGCCGTTAGTTTTTTATGCAGTGAAAAATTACTCCGACAGAATTACCTTACTCTATATACCAATAAATCGGAAAACTTCACAATACAATCTCCACTGTAACATATTTATATTACAGATTATGCTGACCACAGACCCCTACAGACTATGCTGAACAATACTGAACCAAAGAGTCAGCGAAAAAAGTACTCTGAGGTAAAGTCGAGAGCTCGAACACGCACGTCTCTTGGTCGCAGAGGAAAGGGACGGACGTGGCACCTCGGTGGCACGAATTGGAAAACCCATTGGCGTTAGGGGGAAAACCCAGGGTTTATCTGCTACCGGTCGTACAAGGTTTGGGTTCGCGCTGCCATCTATGTGCAAGCATAGGAACTAATATTTCTTCACCTATCACCATTTATTTTTTTCGTTTGCTCCACTGAGTGCTATATTTGTATGTGTATATTTTATTTTATTTTTTCAGCGTGACGTCACCTGCAAGCGTGTACAGATACACGTTTGTGAAATCATATAAAGTAATTAAACGATATTCAGGAAAAGCTTTTCCATTACAAGCATAGCATGCCAAAACGTAAAGTTAACTGCACCCAAGCAGTTAGAAAATACTTCAACAATGAAAGAATTTAATAAGAAGTAAATTATCCGTTTCATTAAGGCTATAAAAGCTGAGATATTTTATTTAAATAAACCACATTTTTTCTGCATTATTCGTTAAGGCAAAAAACATTTATTTGGACAATTTTTACAGCAAAAATCAATTCCAATTTAGATCTAAAATAACATTTGATAAACTTTTCTAAAGTTCCATGAGTTACCAGAGAGAAATTTTGCTATCTGGAAACTTCAGGAAAGAAATCTGTTATGAACCTTTTAAAGATCGTAACGAAATCGAATTGTCAACACGTGACAAGTTTGACGAAGGGCTTATCTTATTGCTAACATCTGAGATTGAAATGTTTTACTCACATTTCGTAGTCGGTGTTTATTTTTTTATTAGCAATATTACTTTAAAATTTCCTGTCATTATCGTATAAACTTCAATAAGTTTTTGTTGTATACTCTACTGAGTAAACCTTGCAATCAAGACGAACGTCGTACTTGCCCCATATTCTTCTCTCACCGTCCCGTTTGCTGGTGACGTCACGATGAAAAAAATAAAATAAAAATACACATACACATATAGCACTCGGTGGAGCAAGCGAAAAAAATAAATGGGGATAGTTGATGAAAATTAGCTCTCATGATTGCACATAGATGGAAACGTGAAAAACCCGAACCTTGTACGACCGGTAGCAGGTAAACCCCTGGGTTTTCCCCCTGACGCCAACGGGTTTTACTGATGTCCTCACGACTGGCCTACGAGATGCCCATGTTCAGACAGCACTTGTCTGATCCGTCCATCCCTAAAAATTGGAAATTCCTTTTTCTACAACTCCCTGATTCCGATGGAAGGTTCGCTACCTTTTCTACGGCACCTACAGAAAATATTAAAGGAAATCAAAAATCACCAATAACTAGAAACATGAAATTATTTAATCACAACTATATTACTGCATTGAAGTGTACGAATGGTAACCCTTTATCGAAATTGTGTGGCTCTCATAAGAGCCGTTTGTGAAATGGAGTTATTCCATTTGCCGATCTTTTGATTAGGTGAATATTCTAGGCAGTCAGTCGCTTCTTGAAGTGCTCCATGTTTCAAGTAATTGCTGAGTTAGTGGAGGAGACGGATTTGAAATAACTGGGAGAAGAAATAATTCTTCGTGCTCCCTCATCCACTGCTCTAAAACATCTCTCTCTGCAGCAGGAGGCAGTGCTTCAGCAATCTCTCTAGGCGACATTTCTGGTGGCTGAGACTGGTTCTGACGTCTGAGGCGCATGTTGACTCCTCAGCGACAGACAATCAATTATGATGCACGTTCTGACCAAGCTTTAGATCAGCCTTCTAAGATACAAGTCTTGATCTTTCAAGATCATTCCCTATTGGCCGATTAGGTTATGACTAATACTATTTAACTATCCGGAAGACACTTAGTTACGTAGACAGCTTTGATTGGTTGAAGAAGAAGACTCTACTAGTTGCCTCCAAACGATTAACCTTTGGAGGCTTTGCCGGATTAAATATATGTGTGCTGTCTCTGGACTGCCGTTAGGGCTATAGGTTCTTAGCGTTATTGCCTTTCGGTTTATTGCTCTGTTATCACGTGGGGTTGGGGGTAGCGAGTGGGTATCAGGAACGAAGAGAGGAAGGATGGATTTGGTAAAAAAATATACCATCATTGCTTATTGCACACAGAAATGCTACGTTCTTTTACTTTTTCTTTCAGGATTCAGTGTTCTTATAGAGCTCTGCCAGAGATTTGAAAAAGTGTGACTATGTTCTATACTTAAAACTGAAATATTTTCCACAAATCTATATGGTTTTTTCCGTTTCGTTTTTTTTTATCAAAAGTAATTAAAAATTGTATGAAAGAAATCACCAACTGGAATTTTACTTTTCAGACATATAATTTTTTGCAGAAATTTATAATATTTTCCCGCAGGAAATATATCCATACTGTTAAAAAAGTGGTATAGTGCTTACATATGAAAAATGGAAGTTGCACACAATAGACTTTCCCAGTTTTACTGTTGACCTGAATGTTATTACATTGGTTTCCCTCTAACTGTTTCTCTTCCCATAGAGAAATTAAACTCTTTTTTTTTTGGCTCACACAAACACTAACGAAATAACAGAGTACGTATATTCGTTATCTCCGCAAAATTCCCCGCCCTGCCCACGGTCAGTAGGGCATACCGATGGGCTTGGAAAGGCCGCCGTCCGTCGGATGGGACGTTAAGCCTTGGCCTCGTGTACGGGAGAGCTATACCCTCTACACGTTAAAGAACACGCTGGATGGCCTTGACAGGAGGTTAGCAGTTGTCTCCCAACAGCTGTTCCATTGCTAGCAGTTGTCCCCCCAACCTTCTCTGAGCCTTCGGGGTCCATGTGACCTGGCCATTTAGCCCATGGTGTGCAAAATCGTTCCGCTCAGAGGTAAAACAACCCAAAGTACGCATATTCTGAATTGTCTAATTTTGAATTTCCATCCTTAAAAAATGCAGAACGAAATGGAAAATCCGTTAGGTGTGTAAACCAGTTTCCCATATTCACCAGAAGCAATATTGTGTTTTAATATGTATCTGTAGTTCGAAACACTGAATTCCTGAAATTATATATTTAGCATCAGAAATATTTGCTGGGGTTTGGTAGGATATCTGGACCAACGTAGTTCTGGGTTTCATTCCTATAGACGCTGTTATGTAGCAATATCTTGGGTGTCCCATGTCCTGTGAGTTTTCAGATTCAGTTGCTCGGGTTCAGTTGTTTTTTTCCAGTTTAGAGCTTTGGAGTTCATTTCTGCCTTTCTTCTTGATTTTGGCTCCTCCGTCTTACCGTGGGAACTTCGTTTTTTCTAGTGTTTGGAGTAGGGCTACGCTGGATGTTTTTGCAATGTCCACGTCGTTTTACTATTTGCTTTTCCTCACTCAGTGCCTCCTCCAGAGGGTTTTTCCAATTCTTCATTGTGTAGTTCTATGTCAGGGTTTTTCGGGGCTTTTCTAGATTTGGGGTCTTATGGTGTGTCGCTTTTCAGAGGAATCTCTGTTACATAGTTTCTCATATTTGCTGGATTTTGGTAGGATTTCTATGCGGAGAAAAAGCAACTAAAATGAGGAAGAAAGGTCTTTACCACATGTGAAAAGAGTAATTGGAAGCTGAGATACAGCTACGTACAATAAAGTGCATATAGTTATAGTGTAAGGTGAGGCCTAGTGAAAGTGAAGGGTTATCGAAAATGAGCTTTCCTGAAGTTATTTCCATTTATGACGTAGATAAAATCTTTGCGAAATCGATAATAAATAGGAAACGATTGAAGGAATCTAAAAGAAAGCAAGAGAAATGACTAAAATCACTTGAAATATTACCGTCCTTAATGTATTTATGAGAGCAGACATATTGAAGGGAAATACGAATTGCCAGATCCGCGTTATAGGATAATGAGGAAATGAGATAAAAAAAAATCAAAACCATCCGTGGTCTAACGATCATTATTACAATAGTTGTGATTCTACCTTTTTCTTTTTTACCCTACTTCCCATCCTGAGGTCTATGAGGCTTAGGGCTGATGGCAAGGCAAAGAGATCTATTTAGTGTCAATGAAATGGGAGGTTGTGGGGGTCTATGGCTGGACTTTAAATATATATATAAAGAAAGTTTTGATTTTATCATGTGTGTATTATTGATTGGTCAGATGATATGGTGTTACAATAGCCTTGTGGTTTCGAACCCAGTGCAGGCTCTTATTAGTGACTGCTATTAGTGCTTTCCTATTGGCTGAGACAATTTTGCTATGCTGATGACCCTATTTCTCCTCCATACGAATAACATTGGTAATGTTAATCCTACGGAAGATTTCACCTCTCTTTAACATGGTAATGTTAGGCCTATGGGGAAATTTTAACCAATGAGATTATGGTATGTAATTGGCTGAATGCTGATTGGTCAAATGTTAACTTTTTAGATATTCGTCGTAGACAGGTGATGTGACCACTCTTTTCGAAAGACTAGAAGAGACGAAGCGATTGAGCCGTTTCCGAGATATCTTGCCATTTATGTTATTTTCCATATTGTAAAAATTTCAGAGTTGAACCTGGTCTTTTTTGTGGGAGTGATCTGTAGTTTGATGACGGAGTATATCTCTAGTTTGAAGCATTGAATTCCTCAAATTGCACACTTAGCATCAGAGATTCAGCATGAAAGTATCGTCTTATGTAACATTAATTTTCGGTTCCAAGGTGTAGAGAAGAGGGGTGTCCCTCCTGAATGTGGAATAAAACAAACGAATTATTTGACATTACTTCCGAATCCATTGATTGTACCTTCCCTTAATAATCAATTGGAGAAAACACATAGATGACGTCAGCAAACGCGGTTTCGGTTACTTTCCAGCATAATTTCTATAATGTGAAGAGGAAAAGCATTTTCAGTGTCTCGTGAATGCCATACAACAAAACTATATTGTGAAATCACAGTTTATTATTCAGTTCAATACATTTTCAAAAACATATTTTCTCCTGAGATCACTCACAAAACCTATCTGATGGAGAAAATAAAAGGTGACATTGCCATAATACCTTAGTAGCCAAATATTTTATTCAATATCATTTGCATTAGATATCTCTCACACCTGTATGTACTTTTCTGCTGAGGTGCTTACCTACGGTAGCAACAGTGCAATCAGTTTAGGTTAATGAGTGGCAAATTTGAATCTCAATCAAGTATATTACTCTTTTTACACGTTTTTGATTTAACACAGATCAGAAAAGAAATTTAAATTCCCTATTTACACGATTTATTTTGATGTATCCCGTGGCCGAGTGGTTAGCGCGCTTGGCTACTGATATAAGGGACCTGGAGCCCCGGATAAAACATGGATGTTCGTGTTGTTTTCTGCTGAGGTCCTGCCATTCCTTAAGATCTTCTACTGTGGCATATAAACTGACAGTCAGACCTCTGTGGCAAGCAGCTGCTTGAGGGGGTATTTATTTATTTTTATTTTCACACGGCGCCTTTTTGAAAATCCCCATTTGAATTTAATTCTGAAAAAATATTTCTATTGAAGAAAAAATTTCTAGAAGAACGAAGATGCCGCTTTCATGGTCACATTTTCCGATGTAGTTTTATGGTTTTAGGTTGTTTTACCTCTGAGCGGCACTTTTTTGCACACCATGGGCTAAATGGCCAGATCACATGGACACCATAGGCTCAGAGAAGGTTGGGGGAGGGGGACCCACAGGAACAGCTGTTGGGAGACAGATGGTAGCCTCCCGTCAAGGAAATCCAGCGTGTTCTTTAACGTGCACAGGGAATGGCTCTTCCGCACAGGGGCCACTGTTTAACGTCCCATCCAACGGACAGCGGGGACTCTAACCTGGGAACTGCAGATTACGAGTCGGGCACGCTACTAACTTACCCATCCCTACCCCAGCGCTCGCAGAGTTTCTTTGCGATAAGGAATGAAAAACTGCCATGATTTCTCTTCGTGTGCAGTTTTTTTCTGGTTAGAGTAGCATCTCTGACAGCGTTGAGATCTGCAGTTACGTATATATTATACGTCATCGCGAAGTAACGATATCTGCTTCCGTATTAAGCTGTCTTCCGCCTTGCTATTACGAATGCCACCAAAAGGCATAGTATCAGTCATTAAAGTGAAGGGGTGGAACTTTCGGTATTGCTACAGGAAAGGAATATGCAATTCCCAGGGTCGATTCCCACTACACTCAAAGTTCTGATTAATTTACGTTAAACACCCCATCGTTATATCGGTTAGAAAGGCGAACACCGATGGTTTGTGTAAAGGCATATTTGCAAGTGAACTCTCATGCAACGGTATCATGGTAAAGCCGTGGGAAAGGAGTCCGTTGTATTCCATAACTATTCGTAATTGAGGAAATCCTATTTCGACTAAACTTATCTGCAGAAATGACTCCCAAGTGTCGTTTCGAAGACTCCCGGAAAGTTCTTAATAACACAAATAACTATATCTAAATAACCAATTAAATCTCTTTCAGTTGAAAACCTTAGTTTTATATTCACTAGTAAAATGTTACATTGTTCGTTTCACGATTAAAGAGAAAGGAAGAAAACAGATCGTACGCTAAATAATCGACGACACAACAATGCTTTTCGAATCGTTAAACCGGATACGCCTTTTGTTTCGTAATTTGCATTTCCGTCACGAATAAGGTTAATTAATTTAATTCCTTGAATAAAATTCCTGCTATTCTCTAAAATTTGTTTCTGGATGTTTCTCAACTTTTAATAATAAATAAATAAATACCCCCTCAAGCAGCTGCTTACCACAGAGGTCTGACAGGAGTCTGTCAGTTTATATGCCATAGTAGAAGGTCTGAGAGGATGGCACGCTCTCAGCAGAAAAACGACACAAAACAGCCATGCCTTACCCGGGACTCGATCCCAGGTCTCTTTGATCAGTCAGTAACCAAGCGCGCTAAGCACTCAACTTTAAAAAAAATAAATCCTTCTTAGTAAACAATAGGAACAATCTAATTCATTGCACCCAATTCTGTTTCTGATAGGTTCCCGAGAAAACCGTGTAAGAAAATACAGTGCATATGAAAAAATAGATATGAAAATCTTTAAGTATTCATTTGATTTTTATTAATTTAAACACATTTCTTATTATATAAATGTTACTTATCTCGTATAAAAGTGGAAGTTAAAATAGAGTGGTGAGAAAGACAAATGGCGGCATGAAAATCAACTCCTAAAATTAGTGCTGCCTGTGAATACGGGTTAATGATAAACTAGCAAAAACACCGAGATGACATCAGCAGTACTGTTTCGCTGTGTTGCCAACAGATTTTGCATAATATATTACAAGCAGGTTGAAGTTTTAAAAACACAAATTAAAATTTTTATATATTTATTTTCTTTAAAATCAATCCGGTAGGTATTAATTTGAAAAATAAATAAACAAAAGGGTTTACTAACAATTGTGACACCGTGAGACACCCAATTTATAGAACTTAAATCATCACGGACATGATATCATGTTTTATAGGATAAGGTCTGCCGCATTACTAAATACAATCTCAAAACATATGCGGTCAGAAGGAGTAAAGATGGAAGAAGCAGTAGACAAGTCGTTAGGCGTCCACGCTGCGAATCTGAATTTGGAGGATCGAATCACACTTCGGGCAACGTTAAAATTTAATCCCGTTGTTCTGCGAGTGAAAAAGGGAACACCAATAGGTTTGCAAAGTCGCTGTGAAGTTAACTCATGGTTGACATTATGCAGGAAATAAAAGCCCCCCCCCCCAAAAAAAAAGGTTATTTCTTATTCTACATGCGTCCAAGTTTATGTTAAATGTTAGGAACGTGAGGCCCGAACGGAACAAGTTCCATGTCACATGAAACCTCTTTAAGTAGGTAATGCTGCTGTCCATAAAACTAACAAACTTTGTTTTCTTTCGGCCCCGTGTGCGGGAGAGCCATACCCTGTGCACGTTAAAGAACACGCTGGATGGCCTTGACGGGAGGCTACCATCTGTCTCCCAACAGCTGTTGCAGTGGGTCCCCTCCCCCCAACCTTCTCT
The DNA here is from genome assembly GCA_038380435.1 of Ryuthela nishihirai. Classification (NCBI taxonomy): domain Eukaryota; kingdom Metazoa; phylum Arthropoda; class Arachnida; order Araneae; family Heptathelidae; genus Ryuthela; species Ryuthela nishihirai. Next base: position 765,915 of record JAWZYU010000029.1, on the reverse strand, counting down.
GAGCCTTCGGGGTCCATGTGACCTGGCCATTTAGCCCATGGTGTGCAAAAAGGTGCCGCTCAGAGGTAAAACAACCCAACCCAAATCGTTTTCTTTCCACTCAAAATAGAAGAAATTTACTACATGTTCGGACAGCAAAGAATTACGAATTTCCTTTGAAATGGAAGCTCGTATGAGGATCCGTGTGTGGGAGACAGTGTGGAGTCTGTAAAACCTTTTTTTCTCATCCTCATCGGCATTCTCAGTGGGGGCATAACAGTAGATAAGATTGAAGTCCTTAACGCTTGTCTGTGATTTTGCTGTAAACAACCTTTCATTAATGCACTCTTATCCTAGAAGAGCATCTCTAGCGTATCTGCTGGGAAGCAGACCCACGCCTTGGTGATGTTTATTGTCTTTCCTCCCGGAAAAGAGATATTTAAGATACTCACGGTGAATCCAAATAACTTTTGAAAGAGGTACTAGATTAAATGAATAATTTTTAGTAAATTTGGTATAGAAGGTATCGAAAAACCTAAGTGCGGAAGAGAAAACAAACCCCTCTGTTGGGAATACGAAACAATGGAAATGTCACTTCCTTTCGATTCTGCAAACAATGATACCCAACGTCATCTCGGATGTCATTCGCCTATTATTGAAATCGTCCGACGCTTTTCTCGCTGTTCCATTTGCCCCGTTAGCTATTAAAATATGGCGAAGAAGTCATCCTCTTTTGAGGGTCTGTAGTTATCAGAGCTTTGCCTATCGCGAACAGATTTGATTATAATAAGCAGCCATAGGCAAGTCCCTTGCGGTTGATAAATAACGTCGGCCTGTCCTTCTGTAACTTACAACTCTGCTACTCGAATAGTATCAGCTAAATCAAGTTAAATAATATTCGTGAAGTGTTTGTGGTTCCTTTATATTTACCTTCAGGTAAGTAACTTTGTAGTGAATAATTAGTTTAGAGTAGAAGTAATGTAATTTTACACTTTTTAGCCTAAGAGCTAAGAAATTTCGGTCGGTTTCGAACCAACAAATAGTATGAGTATGCAGCACATTATTCTAATTGATAATTAACCGCTATTTGTCGGTGTCGACCACTTTATTTTCGCTCGTCATACGGACATTATTAATTTCCTATGCTTTTCAGGTACCCTACCGAACGGCTACAGAATTTCGTTGTTATGCCAGTGAGAAACCTTACTTGGATGCTCTAAAATATGCATTTAATAGAAAAATGTCACTGATTATGAATTAAAGATCATAATCAAATATTTTTTAAATATCGGTTTTCAAAAATATTGTTTTAGTATTTAAATGGTTGCAGAAGCTGGAATGGTTAACAGTAATCTTCAGTGGTATGCCAGTGAGAAAGTGGAATTATTATTTTCAAAACAAGAAATTCAGCTACAGATTGTCGCACATTAAAAAAAATGAGATCACTTACTCACAATAAAAGTCAACGACGTGTGGTTATAAATAAAAACGGAAATTAACAGAAGAATATAGCAGGAAAATTAGAATTACAAATGATATCGCGAAAACACGGACGTGACGTCATCTCTGGTATATCCAAGTGTTGCCACCATAATTTCTATAAGATCTTTCATAATCAAAGTGTATAAATTAAAACACTCCTAATCCTAAAATATTAACTGGTAGTTATTTCTTTTTTTAATTTTGGTAAATATTTTTATAATATTCTGAAATATTTAAATAAAAATCTTAATAAGTAAATTATTTTGAATGTTATTAAAATAAATTAACTTTAACTTATCTTAAACCAATGAAAGGAATTGCTTGTTTAGGCATATTTATTTTCGCTCTTTTTGTTGAAGGCTATCCAGACAGGTGGCTTTCATAGTACGCGTTTCCCTGTGGTGTCCAACTAGAAATTCCTAGATGGAGGCTAGGTGTGAATCTCTTACGTATGTCATAGGCAACTTTGTCCTTAGGGGTAAAGAACGCTTTTTCCTGTGTTCCCAAAGGACAACTCTGTGGTTTAATCTAAGGCTTCTATTACACATTTCGCTGTACTGTACGTTACCTTCTTCTTAGCTCTGAACAATGCGTTTCCGTGTAGTGCATAAATTACATTTTTATCGCCCAGTTGACATTGCTTTAGGTCGTTACGTCACCCTATCTGCTCGATATATCTGTTGCGAATATCAAACGTTGGTTTCCAACTTCGTCCATGATAATGGGCAAATAGATCTGAAAGCCTGTACATAAAAAAAAACTGCCTTTTGATTATTTACGATATAGAAATATTTCTACGAATACTGCAACGACAAATAGCAAAATGAAGAAATCAAAAATTAAGCAAAGAATTTTTTTTCCTCGGACAACCATTAGTTCTACTGAGCGAGCTTTACAAAATCCGAGCCGAAATGAAAGCGGTCGTTAGTGGTCGACAGCGACAAATAGCGTTTAACTATAAAATTTATATCCCATAATCAGAATAATGTGCTGTATAGTAAGCTCTCGGTTGAAATTTCATAACTCTCATGCTAAAAAGTGGAAAACTAGATTACCTCTACTGTAAATTAATTATTCACTACAAAGTTACTTACCTGAAGGAATTTATAAACGAACCACAAACACTTTATGAATATTATTAAACTTGATTCACCTGATATTTTTTCGAGCAGCAGAATGGTGGTTTAGAGAAGGACATACGGAATACAGTCCGTGTGTATTTTTTAATCGCATAGACCTTTGCCAGTGGTTGCTTATTACACTGTAATGTGTTCCCGGTACGCAAAGCTCCGAAAATCTCAAAAAAAAAATCTCAAATTATATCAATTCTTCTCCATATCCATACGCTAACGCTATTCGCCAATCTATAATTATTCATACGGGCAACATGGCCAAACCAACGGAGTCTCTCTCTGCACAATATGTTGCTTAAAGGAGGTTGCAGACTCCTTTACCTAACCTCATCATTAGTAAACATAGTTAAACCACCTAATACCCAAGATACTACGTAAGCATCTAGAAACAAAAGCATCTAGTTTCCTGTTATCATGTTTACACAGCGTCCAAGTTTCACTACCATAACTAACCCTAGAAAGAACCAAACTATTATACAGTCTAATTTTAGTCTTTAGGTGTATACGCCCATTTCTCCATAATCTCCATAGATTCTTAAAAGTCCCGGCAGCAATCCCTATTCGTCTGTTAATCTCATGCCGCACATCACCATATCTGTTACATAGCTCCCAAGATAACTATTGAAATTCTGACATTTGGAAACACTACATCAGTTATTCAACATATGGTTCACAAATCTTCACTCATTACCAATGTGATCTTATTATCTAATTTATATCTTTCTATTTCTTATATCTCCTAAAACCTTTCTCTTTCACTATGTATACATGCAGCACCACGACTCATGAAGAGGTGTTTTCAAATTTAGCTTAAAAGAATTTAGATTTCACTAAGGAAATATTTGGTTCAAATATATTTATAACTTCACCAATGTGATGTCCACTACAAACAATAATTGCCACCACCATCTTTTTCCCTTTTACATTTCCCTAACAGTATTCTTCATACGTCACAGAGTCATATCTGAGACACTAATACTCATGTAAAAAGAAAACGAAACAGTTTGGTTTCGTATAAATGTCAAGTGTTGAGTATCATTCCCGAATGCACGGAAAAAAAATTGCTACTGATTGAAACTGCAACAGTTTTATATTTATATGTGCACAGAGGTAACTTCAATCCAAAGAAACATACATCATTCAAAACTTATGTTAAGTGTTTTAGTATTCCAAAATTTCAATGCTATGTAGTGTGAAAACCCAAAGAATAATATCAGGTGTACTAATCAATGTATTACCATTCAGTACATAATTTTTTTTCTCATTATACATGCTACATTCTACTAAACAACATGTGATCGTACTCGGATGGATTACAAGAACTTTAAACATTCCTAAAATAACGAAGAAAAAAGAAAAACACTAGTCTCGGATAAATGTGAACAGTGCACGACCAATGACTACATTACCACACAAGTAGCATTTCTGCTTCGTAACAGACATGTCATATATTTCCAGAATGCTTTAGAAGACACCCGAAATAATTTCCCTTCTCATATCCTTTCCACTATTCTCAAATCCTCCCACTCCAATTACATTCCATTTCCAACTGCACGAACGCGCACACACACACGCACACACACATATATATGCATGTTGCTGTTTATGAATAGTTTTCTGTATTTCAAAAATGTAGTTTCATAGAGAACATAACATAAACCAAGAGAAAAATTACGGTTTGAATTTATCTACTACACTTATAAAAGTAATGTAGGTATGAGAAAACCGTTCACCACGTATGTTAATGACATTTTATTTAACTCTGTACATGTCTTAAAATACGACCCTCAATGAATAGATTCCAAGCGTATCTGTCATGGCCTGTATTTAGAAAAATTTTATACATCATTTTATTATTTTGTACTTAATTAGAGTGACTGTAATTGGTGGTATGTCGAATTGCAGGAGAGTGCAATACGCACTGTTTTCAGAAAAGTAGCCTTTTGTTTTTGGAACACAGGCTCCCTTTTTTTTATTCCAATAGAACTACGACATGTAGAAATATCAAGCTTTTCATTTAAATTATTCAACAATAATAACACACTGGGAAAAATTTATAAAGTAGTCTAAGAAACACAAATTACAGGTGAAAAACGAACACAACCGAAATTGCATGTTGCAGCTCACTGAGAGGTCCGATTGAGAAGTTTGAGACGTCACGAAAAAGCCGCTTTCCTTCCATCATTCTGTTGTGGAAGCTAAACTTTACGTGTAACTTTTGTACGGAAGCTCTAAAACGAATTCACAGCAATGTCTGATACAGCTGCAGAGACCAGTGTTCCATCTGCGGTTTCACCTAAAAAGAGGGGCAAAGCAATTGGCGGAAAGCCGAAAAAATCGAAGATTGCCGCTTCTCATCCTAAGGTGTCAGAGATGGTGACTTCGGCGATCACTGCACTGAAGGAAAGAGGTGGATCGTCATTGCAGGCTATCAAAAAATACATTGCCTCTTACTACAAGGTAGACATCGAACGTCTAGCTCCCTTTATCAAGAAATATCTCAAGACAGCAGTAGCCAGTGGGCAACTCGTTCAGACCAAAGGTAAAGGTGCAACTGGTTCCTTTAAGCTGAGTGCTACTGGTCAGAAGACGAAAGAAAAACCAGTAAAAACCAAAAGTACTAAGAAAGAAGGAACAGCAAAAAACCAAAAGCCTCCAGTGTTGCGAAAAAGGTATCGAAGCCCAAAAAAACCGGTGAGAAGAAGAAAACAGCTGCAGTGAAGAAACCTTCCGCTGCCAAGAAAAGCAAACCTGCTAAGAGTCCAAAAAAACCCAAGGTGACCAAACCGAAAGCACCTAAACCTAAAAGAAGCCCTGCTACAAAGAAAACTGTTCCAAAGAAAACTGGGAAGAGGTGAACTATAAAATAAGACATCAATAACAAAAGGCTCTTTTAAGAGCCACATATTGTGTAGAAAGGATGCCCTACCGTACAAAAAAATTATCGTGAAATCACATTTTTTATACTCTACACGCAGGAAAAATAACCATCGTAAGTAACTTACTGGAAAAGGAAATATTCACCACTGGAAACATTTAGTAACCAAACATTAAGCTTACTTAATTTCATTACAATTCTATTACACGTAAATTTCGTCACTGATTTAAAATCCTAATAAAATGTACGAAAAAACATCGCTAAACCTTTATTATTCATAATAAATTATAAATTAATGACCAATCGGTAGCTTTCCATAGGTTGAAAGAACCGTATTGTGGCAATTTATAAGACGTGATATGTAATAGTTTTATGAAAAGATTTTTTGTTTATCACAGTGTAACCAATTAAGAACATAGTTTAACACGCTGAATACGTTCCTATAACGAAACTAACTATTATTCTTGGCAGTGACATGTGCGGTTGGAGAAATATTTAAATAGCTTAATTGTTTTACCTTTAGGAGTTCACGTATAAAATGATAAATTTGCTAATACAAATACGATGGGTAATCCTTTAGACACTATTTATTAGCCCTGAAAAGGGCTTTTTGGTTTCTTTTTTTGCTTTATTTTTCTCTAGCGTCCAAATCCGTACAGGGTGCGTCCTTGTCGTTTTAGAGCATACATAACATCCATGGCTGTCACCGTCTTCCTCTTTGCATGCTCAGTATAGGTGACTGCATCTCTGATGACGTTTTCAAGGAATACTTTCAGAACACCTCATGTTTCTTCGTAGATGAGACCAGAAATTCTCTTCACACCACCTCGCCTAGCCAAACGCCGGACAGCAGGCTTCGTGATACCTTGGATATTATCACGTAAAACATTTCTGTGCCGTTTAGCACCACATTTTCCTAAACCTTTGACGCCTTTTCCTCTGCCAGACATAACGTTCACTACTAAGATAAAACTGATTTGAATTCAATTGAATAACTTTCCTTCAAAGTAGAACTGATGTGATTGATTGATTTGCAAATCTTCAAATGAATATTCTTGCTACCAGGAATCCACCCGGTAGCAAACTCATTCAGCACACATTTAATGATTAGAATTTATATTACTTTTTTTATAGTATATTAAACATATGAATTTTGTTGATATATGATAACAATAATTTATAGCATTTTGCTTTTTTTTTAGAATTTTCAGGTTCCAATATGCTTTTAAAATTATAATTCCTAATATTAAGTTTGTTTAAAGCCTTAAAGTATATTTCTCTCTCTTTAACATATTTTTTACATTTGAAAATTAAATGTTCCAAATTTTCGTATTCCTTACATTCGTCACATGCCGGGGAATCTTTTTTTTTTTCATTCTGTATAAACTTGCTTTTGTATTAGCAGAATTTGTTTTAATTTTAATAATAATGTTAATTTCTTTTTTATTGAGTCCAAAATTATTAAATTTATTAATAATAGGTGAAACAAAATATCTGTGGGTATTATTTGCATTTGTGTTATACCAACCCTGTGTTTCTTGTGTTATTTTTATTTTATTTTGTTTTTTGAAAAGATGTATAAAGAAAGGTGTGTTAAAGTTAGGTGTTATGTTTATTGCTGTTTTTGCTTTTCTATCCACTATTTCATTATATTTTATTCCTACATGGCTAGGGATCCATTGTATACATGTAAAATTCCTGTTTATTAGATGTTTTTTTGTTATAGTGAGTATATCATTTATAAATATTTTAAAGTTACTTTTTGTGTTATCATTATATAATGTTTCTATTGATGATTTGCTATCAGTGAATATTACTATTTTTTTATTCTTAAATTTTAGTGCCCAGTTTAGGGCAAATATGATTGCAGAAATTTCAGCAGTTAAAATAGGGTGAGGTTTATTGAATTTAAAAAGATATTCAAAATTTTCCTGTGGGCATATAAAAGCTCCCGCAAGTTTGGTTCTATCTTCACTTAAAGATCCATCTGTGTAAATATGAATAAAATCTTTATAATTGTTTTCTATATGTATATTTGAAAGTACTTTAAGAGTGTTGTTATCATTTTTTTTTGATTGAATATTATCTATATTTGTGTTTAAAATTGGAAATGTAGAGGTCCAACTTGGTATTTGTATGTTATAATCTCCACTTGTTTTTTCTAAGATTAATTTTTTGATGTTATTTTTACATGGTAGGTTATATAATGTAATATCTCGAAAGTTATTTATTATTTTGTCATTAATTGGATGTATTTTGTTTTTTGAGGAAATTCTGTATATTAAGTTCTCCAATAAATATATATTTTTTTATTTTTATAGGTGGAATAGCTGTTTTTGCATAAATATTTAACCCATTTGTGTGTTGATGTAGTCCTATACAGTATTTTAATATTTTTAATTGTATATTTTCTAATATTTTTATCTTTGTATTTGATATATTATTAATTAGTTCAATTCCATATAAACATTTTGGGAATATAACTGCATTGTATAGTTGTAATAAATATTTATTTGCACATCCCCAGTTGGAACTGCCCAAATATCTGAGAAAATTGTATAATTTATTTGCTTTATTTTTTGTTGTTTATATATATTTATTCCATGAAAGTTTTGAATCAATTTGAAGTCCCAAAAACTTGAAATTGTCAACAATTTTTATGATTTTGTTTTTTTTTTGATTTATTTTAAAGTCATTAGGTAATTTTTTATTTTTATGAATGTAAGTTAAAATGGTTTTCTCTGTTGATATTGAAAGGTTCCAATTTTCACAGTAATTTATTATATTGTTAACTAATTTTTGGATTGATTTTTATATATTTTCTGGGTTTTTGACAAAAGTCCAGAAGATCAGGTCATCTGCAAAAGGTTCCAAATAGAACTGATGTGAAATGGCACAAACTGTTTTTCGGGAAAGTTGTTGCACGTTTCGATCGGACCACCGAGAAAACATTCGCGTCAAAAAACTGTGATTGGTTGGTTTCGGTGGCCACTCTCATGTACAGAGAACAACACTGAATTTTCACGTACGAATTGAAAATTCCATTACCTAGTTACTCAAAATATAATGTAAAAAACTATTCCTGTATTCTACCATGTATTAATACTCATTTGGGTAATTTTCGGTAATGACTAATAGACCATTACGAGAAAAACGCAGTGCTGACGTGGTTGCCAGAAACGCCACTAATTTACAATATAAGGTAACCCCCGTTCATCGCGACCGCGGCGAGTGCGGATTCGTTATATCGCGATCTTTTTTTATCTCGGCACTTGCGTGGCTTTGAAACATGCCAGGAAAAGTCAAAACCAATGTTGCACGTGAGTGCTAACTTTCTTTCTCGCTCAATCACATCATACACATGTACAGTCGCTCAAAAAAGCATCCGAACACTATGGTTGATTAAGAAAATTCAGAAAAAATATCTAGCAACGTTTTTTAGAAATTAGTGATCTGCCAACCTTGGTGTCACGTGACACGAAGGTTGGAAGATCACTAATTTATAAAAAAATCGTTGCCAGATATTTTTCTGAATTCTGTAATCAACCATAGCGTTCGGATATTTTTTAATAGGATTAATAATATTTATTTTATTAACAAAGTGTTTTTTCGAATTTTAAAATATTTTTTTAAAATCCCCCGTTGATCGCGAAATTTTGCTTATCGCGACCATGTCCAGAACGTATTAATGTACCTGTATTAATTACCTGTATTAATGAACGATTTTCGTTTTAGTCACAAATAAAATCATTAAAATTGAATTCAAGATAACCAATCAATACGTTATCACTCACCTCGCCATAAAAAAAATCACGTTTATCCTTTTATATGAAATTTATTTTATTCAAAAATTTATTTCTAAGCAGAATTTATGAACTTAAATTAGGAACACCTGCCTATTAACTATTGCATTTTAAAACGAATTAAAAAAAACTTCCAAATGAGCAACATGTCTAAGAAAATAATTAATAGGTCAGACTTTATCAAACTAGAAAATATTACTAATAATTAATGTTTAATAAATTACCAGTAGTAAGTTCTTTAACTTTCCCAAATCTTGAAAAAGAATTCTAATATTACCATGTATTAGAAACTTATGGAACACCAACTAACTGTTAGACTTTGAATAAAATATTTCTTTCTGTTCTTGCTAAATTACTGGCTTTTGCTCTTAGTTTTGGAAAGACCGCCGTCCTTGGGATGGAACGTTAAGTGGTGAGCCGTACGCTGCGCACTTTAAAGAACACGCTGGATGGCCTTGAAGGGAAGCTACCGTCTATATCCCAATGGCTGTTCCATTGGGTCCCCTCCTCGAACGGTATCTGGGTCTTCTACGTCCTTGTGACCTAACTATTTAACCGACGATGTGCAAGAGTGTGCCGCTCAGAGGTGAAACAACCCAACTGTCAGCTTTTTTCGAAATTCAAAACTCGAATTTTAATTGCATTTCGGAAAACCTCGAGAAGGACCGCCCAGTATCATTTAACGTTGAATTAATACCCTAAGACCGGATTTAACCTAATAATTACAAAACCTCTCAAAATTTCAAAATAAATTATTGACAATGAATAATTTAAATGTAAAAAAAATTAAAAGTCATAGTGTAATATCCAATATTCAGAGTTTGTATTATTTCATAATCAACTACTTTCTATTCAGAATCCTGTTGAAAACATATTCCCCTTTCCTATTTGAATTATAAATTCTAATAATTACCTCACTGTGACTAACCATTCGCTATATAACGTCTGTTATCGCAATATATGGATTTCAAATCAGGTATACGTCTGAAAATACCAAATCTATTTTTTATACTCCGCAACCGCTTCTTATTGTTCTTCGCGTCGCCGGAAATACGAGAATATCCAATAATTATATCGCATAAAGCTTATTTCGATAACCGGAAGTGCATGATATTGTTTCGTCAAAGTAGCAACGTATATGTAGTATTATTGAAAATATGAGCATATTTTAGGTGTAAAATGCAGTTGATATGAGAGAGATTTCTTATAAGATTTGAATTTCATGATATGTAGATCTGATGTGAATTATTTTCTGTATTAGACGGTGAAATTATTAAACAAGTCAAGATGTTTGGTGAGAAAAAATTTCCATGTTGGAATAATGTTTAAATCTAATAATGTAAAGTGACAGTTTCGCAGAAAGGAAGCGGAAATTATCGTAAGTTCTGAGCTATGTAGCTCACTTAAATATAGTTTATTGTTGATTCCCTTTTTAATTTCCTTTGCTGTTAAGAGGTTTAAAAATAATTCAATCTGTGTAATTTATCCAGTTTTCTTTTGAGCTGTGTTTTTTAAATTTCTAATTGAGGATTGGAGAAAAACTCTTTAAGAATAACAGGATTGGTTTCTTTTTTTTAAGTATGATGTTGTTCTTTTTTTATCTAGTTTTTCCTCTCAGTATGTTGTGTGTATATCATCATCATCATCATCATCATCCTCAAGCAGCCATGAGCTACGGAGGTCCAACCAGACCATGCAATTTAGTTCTCCAAGCAAGTCTATCCTGAGCTAAATCTACTGCATCTGGCCACTGCACACCAATTCTAACAAGGTCCTGTTTGACATTATCTGCCCACCGCATCCTAGGTCTCCCCTTCTTTCTGAGGCCTTTAGGCACACTGTTCATAACCCTATTCGCCAATCTATAATTGTTCATACGGGCAACATGGCAAACCAACGTAGTCTCTCTCTCTGCACAATATGCTGCTTAAAGGAGATTGCAAACTCCTTTGCCTAATTTCATACACTTTATGTATATATAGGGTATTTGATATTTCTAGTGTTGAGGTGTATTTGGTGGCAATGTTGGAGTTAATATGATTTTGTCTGATGAATAGTGTACAGTGGTGTATTCTAAAGAATGTATTCTAAAGAATTGGAGAAAAGGGTTTTAATTTAGTCGCTAGTAATATGTTTAAAAGTTTTCGTTATGTTTAAAGTGTTGTGATATTTATTTAAATTGAGAAGAATTTCGATGGGTTGTTAGCGGGGTGGAAATAGGGGGTTTCAGTTTGGAGTTAAAAAAAAAGTGTGAAAAAAAGAACAAGAAGCCAAGTGGGTTTTAAAGGAAAAGAGAAGGCGAAAAAAGCAGGTGTTGTTGTTGGGGTAACGGTGGTGGGGGGTGGGGGGTGGTAGTGTGTGGGAGGGAATGTGTGTGTGTGGAGGGGGGGAGTGACGACGAGTGCGTTGGTCCGCAGGGACAAGAAACAGGAAAAATTAACGAATGCATTGCTGAGATCGAGAAAAAAAATTTTTTTTTTCCATTCTAATCGTCTACTCTGTCGTTTTTAAGAGTAAATTAGAAGTGATTTGAACTACTCTAGGCACCAAATATTGCCTGGAATGAGAGGGTAAAGAAGGTACAGGTAAAGAATTATTTTTTTTGTGAAGTTCCAAAACAGGATGTATGATACAGTAACACTCCCCCCTCCCCTCTATACGGTTTTTTTTTTTGTTTTGAATTTCCTGGCCTGGCATTTTGTAATTAGGGAGTAATAGTTGGGAATGTTAATCTGTTTCCTAAGGGTAGGAAAGAAATCATAAGGTGGAAGAAACCAAATGGAACTTCGAAAGTGACATCTCTCTCTGTCTCCCCCCCCCCCCCCCCTCTGTTTTATTTAAATTTTTTTTTTTCAAATTTCTTACTCAGGCATTTTTTAATTACGAAGCAATAGCAAGCAATGGTAATCTGTGTCCTACCAAAAGTTAGGATGGAAATCATGGGCTTGAAGAAACCAAATGCAACTTGATAACTATCTTTTCACCCCCACTCCCAACTCCACATTTAAATGTGAAAAAGAAAATCGTTGAAATATCTGATTTCCTCAATATGTTTTTTTAAATATGTGCCTCTCACTCTGCCCTGCATGTAGCACTTGAGAGCAATTGTCTAGTGTGGAATGGAGTAAAGGATGTAAAGTGGCGTCCCTGTGAGATGGGACGCGAGCAGGAGGAATACTCGGCTCAGAGACCTCTGGCGGCAGACAAGCGCAAGCAAGGAAAGCGGCAGAGGTAAGTGCCGCGAAGAAGTAGCACTTTAAGAAAACGAATGCCTGCCACGATGCCCAGGTCCCTAAACGTACCCAAGTTCTCTCTTTGAAATCAGTTTAAATGTGTCTTCCACATACCTAGGAACCTTTAACGCCCCCCCCCCCCAAAAAAAAAATTTTTTTTTTACTGCACATCCCATATTGAGAAGCCATAGCCTAAATAATAACGGATCGAGCAGCTGCTTGCCACAGAGGTCTAACTGAATTATCTCGCTTTAATGAGCATCTGTGCTTTACCTGCGGGTCGAACCCAGGTCTCTTAGAACTGTAGCCAAGGCCACTGCCCTGCGACAGGTGTGTGAATTGTATATCCAAATGAAATTTGCAATGTGCTTCGACAGTCTGTTTCTGCAACTAGAAGTGCATTTTTTTTCTCAGGTAGTGCACCACATTAAGCTCTCTCCATCATCAAAGTATTTCAAAAACATGATATTGTACTAACACTATCTCATAAATACTTCGTATCTGTATCTCACTCCTGAGTAGGTGCACTAACCAAAATTTTATATTCCTCATCGGAGCTCTAAAGGAAATGAAATCAGATTATTATTAGTATTTTTCACCCTATGAGAGATACTTCTCAATAAATGGTAGCTAGGTAGTCACTGGAAAGAGAGCTATGCACCAATTCCCTGTGATGATGCATAGAAATGGCCTGGCCTAGCACCTAATGTCCGACCCTGCCTTCTCGTGGTGCAGACCGTTAGTACCTTTCAAAAGAGATACTCTCTGGTGGAAGTGAACGAAAGGGGAGGGCTGCCAGATAGTATGACTTACTGATCTGGATAACTATGGCTACTTTTCTTATTTTTCCACCCTACTGAGGAGTGGTCAACCACACAGGGTCCTGGTGCTGACCATATAAACCCACTGGACTGGACAGATGTATGGCTCTGAGCTTGATTATGGATCCTGATTTTGCTGCACTGGTGGGCTTCTGTGGAGGGAAAATCTTCCGCTGTGTTTTCTGTTTGTTTGTGGGTTGACAGCCCCAAGTGAATAGATTCACAGGATATGTTTATCAGCTGGTGGATAATCCTGAGCAGAGGTCATCGCAGGCACTTTCTATTGGCATCGTCAAATTTTACATTGGAGGAAGTCTTCCAGTGTAGATGGCTTCAGCCTTTAGTGGTGGGGGAACGGGTCTTTACCCCATGTCTGCGATTAGGGGGCTGTTTGATATTGTCGGCATTCCCTCTCTCAATAAACGTAATTTCTTTAAACATCCCACTAACCATTTTCTCTACATAAGTAGTTGGAATGTGAGGACTCTGCAGAGAGCTTTTTCTCTTGATGTCCTCACAGAACAATTCCACCATTATAATTTAGATATTCTCGGCTTGCAAGGGACCAGGTGGACAGATAAAGGTCAGAATCTTAAAAATAATCTTAAATTTCTCTTTTCAGGGAGGGACGACAATAAGCATCACCAAGGCGTGGGTCTGCTTCTCAGCAGACACGCCAGTGATGCTCTTCTAGGATGTGAGTGCATTAATTAAAGGTTGTTTACAGCAAAATTACAGACAAGAGTTAAGGACTTCAATCTTATCTACTGTTATGCCCCCACTGAGAATGCCGATGAGGATGAGAAAAAAGGTGTTTACAGACTCCACACTGTCTCCCACACATGGATCCTCATACGAGCTTCCATTTCAAAGGAAATTCGTAATTCTTTGCTGTCCGAACATGTAGTAACTAGTAAATTTCTTCCATTTTGAGGGGAAAGAAAACGAAGTTTGTTAGTTTTATGGGCAGCAGCATTACCTACTTAAAGAGGTTTCATGTGACATGGAACTTGTTCCGTTCGGGCCTCACGTTCCTAACATTTAACATAAACTTGGCCGCATGTAGAATAAGAAATAACCTTTTTTTTGGGGGGGGGGCTTTTATTTCCTGCATAATGTCAACCATGAGTTAACTTCACAGCGACTTTGCAAACCTATTGGTGTTCCCTTTTTCATTCGCAGAACAACGGGATTAAATTTTAACGTTGCCCGAAGTGTGACTCGATCCTCCAAATTTCAGATTCGCAGCGTGGACGCCTAACGACTTGTCTACTGCTTCTTCCATCTTTACTCCTTCTGACCACATATGCTTTGAGATTGTATTTAGTAATGCGGCAGACCTTATCCTATAAAACATGATATCATGTCCGTGATGATTTAAGTTCTATAAATTGGGTGTCTCACGGTGTCACAATTGTTAGTAAACCCTTTTATTTATTTATTTTTCAAATTAATACCTACCGGATTGATTTTAAAGAAAATAAATATATAAAAATTTTAATTTGTGTTTTTAAAACTTCAACCTGCCTGTAATATATTATGCAAAATCTGTTGGCAACACAGCGAAACAGTACTGCTGATGTCATCTCGGTGTTTTTGCTAGTTTATCATTAACCCGTATTCACAGGCAGCACTAATTTTAGGAGTTGATTTTCATGCCGCCATTTGTCTTTCTCACCACTCTATTTTAACTTCCACTTTTATACGAGATAAGTAACATTTATATAATAAGAAACGTGTTTAAATTAATAAAAATCAAATGAATACTTAAAGATTTTCATATCTATTTTTTCATATGCACTGTATTTTCTTACACGGTTTTCTCGGGAACCTATCAGAAACAGAATTGGGTGCAATGAATTAGATTGTTCCTATTGTTTATTAAGAAGGATTTATTTTTTTTAAAGTGAGTGCTTAGCGCGCTTGGCTACTGACTGATCTAAGAGACCTGGGATCGAGTCCCGGGTAAGGCATGGCTGTTTTGTGTCGTTTTTCTGCTAAGGGCGTGCCATCCTCTCAGACCTTCTACTATGGCATATAAACTGACAGACTCCTGTCAGACCTCTGTGGTAAGCAGCTGCTTTGAGGGAGTATTTATTTATTTATTATTAAAAGCTGAGAAACATCCAGAAAGAAATTTTAGAGAATAGCAGGAATTGGATTCTAGGAATTAAATTAATTAACCTTATTCGTGACGGAAATACAAATTACGAAACAAAAGGCGTATCCGGTTTAACGATTCGAAAAACATTGTTGTGTCGTCGATTATTTAGCGTACGATCTGTTTTCTTCCTTTCTCTTTAATCGTGAAACGAACAATGTAACATTTTACTAGTGAATATAAAACTAAGGTTTTCAACTGAAAGAGATTTAATTGGTTATTTAGATATAGTTATTTGTGTTATTAAGAACTTTCCGGGAATCTTCGAAACGACACTTGGGAGTCATTTCTGCAGATAAGTTTAGTCGAAATAGGATTTCCTCAATTACGAATAGTTATGGAATACAACGGACTCCTTTCCCACGGCTTTACCATGATACTGTTGCATGAGAGTTCACTTGCAAATATGCCTTTACACAAACCATCGGTGTTCGCCTTTCTAACCGATATAACGATGGGGTGTTTAACGTAAATTAATCAGAACTTTGAGTGTAGTGGGAATCGACCCTGGGAATTGCATATTCCTTTCCTGTAGCAATACCGAACGTTCCACCCCTTCACTTTAATGACTGATACTATGCCTTTTGGTGGCATTCGTAATAGCAAGGCGGAAGACAGCTTAATACGGAAGCAGATATCGTTACTTCGCGATGACGTATAATACATACGTAACTGCGGATCTCAACGCTGTAACAGGTGCTACTCTAACCAGAAAAAAACTGCACACGTAAAGAAACCATAGCAGTTATTCATTCCTTATCACAAAGAAACTCTGCGACGGCTGGGGTTGGGATGGGTAAGTTAGTAGCGTGCCCGGCTCGTAATCTGCAGTTCCCAGGTTAGAGTCCCCGCTGGGTCAGCGTTGAGATTTATCTCCGCAAAACTGCTCGCCCTGCTAACGGTCAGCAGGGGACACCGATAAGGTTGGAAAGGCCGCCGTCCGTCGGATGGGATCTTAAGCCGTGTGCGGGAAAGCCATACCCTGTGCACGTTAAAGAACACGCTGAATGGCCTTGACGGGAGGCTACCATCTGTCTCCCAACAGCTGTTCCAGTGGGTCCCCTCCCCCAACGTTCTCTGAGCCTTCGGGGTCCATGTGATCTGGCCATTTAGCCCATGGTTATACCATAAAATTACATCGTAAAATGTGACCATAAAAGCGGCATCTTGGTTCTTATAGAAATTTTTTTTTCAATAGAAATATTTTTTCAGAATTAAATTGAAATGGGGATTTTCAAAAAGGCGCCGTGTGAACCGTGTTACAGCAAAATAAATCGTGTAAATAGGGAATTTAAATTTCTTTTCTGATCTGTGTTAAATCAAAAACGTGTAAAAAAATTATATACTTGATTGAGAATCAAATTTGTCACTCGTTAACCTAAACTGATTGCATTGTTGCTACCGTAAATAAGCACCTCAGCAGAAAAGCAACACACATCAATGCCTTACCCTAGGATCGAACCCAGGTCTCTTAGATCAGTAGCCAAGCGCGCTAAGCACTCAACTTTAAAAAAAAAAATAAATCCTTCTTAATAAACAATATGAATAATCTAATTCAATGAACCCAATTCTGTTTCTGATATGTTCCCGAGAAAACCGTCTAAATAAATAAACCTTTAAAAAAAATACAGTGCATATGAAAAATAGATATGAAAATCTTTAAATCTCCTAAAATTAGTGCTGCCTGTGAATACGGGTTAATGATAAACTAGCAAAAACACCGAGATGACGTCAGCAGTACTGTTTCGCTGTGTTGCCAACAGATTTTGCATAATATATTACAGGCAGGTTGAAGTTTTAAAAATGCTTTTCTTAATCATAATGATGTTGCTATTTTAGGTATGTTTTTATATTATGTTTCGATCATCTCAGGTACGTAAGATTCATTTTTATTTTTCTACAGAGAAGATAAATGGTTATGTAAAGTTTCGGAGAAGTATAGACGAAACTTTTTGAAGCCGTAGTAAAAGTTGGAAGTTGCATACTTTTAGTTTCGCATTGAAAGATTTTTTGAGTGGTTCCACTGGATTTTTTTTTCTCACCCTCGTACGATCCACGGAGGAAGTAACCATTCTTTTGTTTCATATATTTTGGGTGAGATTTTAGTCATGTACTGCGATGTGGAAGAGCTTTACGTAGGCAGCAACCATTTATACGTTTACGAACCGTTAAAGCTTTGGAAATTCCGGTTTTTGAAAAGTAATTTTCGGTAAAAACTTAGGTTTTTGCGAGTAATCTCAAGATTAATATTATTGTTTTGCCCAGAAATGAAAATTAACAGTTATGTGCACGTCGTGGTGTAATAAGATACAAAAATAGGAATGGATTTGCATCGCATCTTAAACCCTTTGCCGAATGCTTGCAGTGTTTAAAAATTATGTTATGGGTGAATAAATATTTCGATTTAGAGTGAACGATGGGGGTAAAACTTATTTATTGGCAGACGAAACAAACAGTTGCAATTATCTTTCTATAAATAGGAATTGAGTACGAAATATTTGTGGTGACACGAAATAGGGTTCCCATTAATTGTAGCTATGGAAATGGCGTTCCTTGAACTACGTATTTGCGTTTTTAGAGTTAAGAACGAAAGGATAATTTTACAAATGCCAAGATGCAAAATAATTATCTGGTGCAATACACTAATTAGTTTATTAAGAGTAAAACTGAAATCTAAACGTGGTTGAAATTTCATGTCAATTTTGCGTTTAGTATCTGTTAATGAAATCTGTTGAAGTCAAAGGTACGTAGTAGCGTCGACATTTTTCACGTTTTCTTCTAAAGAATCGAAGATTAGTTGTGGTTAGAAAAATAAGCCGTCTTTTAAGTCACGGAGGTAGGAAGAGGATATTTTAAATATGTACGGTGATCATACGTCCTTTATTTAAGAGGACAGTCCTTTATTTCACTGCTCTGTCCTTTAGATTTATTTTATTCCTAAAATGGTGATTTTTTCCCTTTTTTTTCCGTGAATTAAAATGGTAAACTGAATATTGGCACGCAGTAGGTTGGTTGAAATTTTTGAATATTTCACTGATAAACAGGAATCTTTTTAAAGCATTTTAAAAAACGTTGAATTTAGCTTATGTATCCCTTGATTTAATGTCCTCACTGAACGAGTATTTGGATTAGCGAACAATATGTGGACCAGTGGAAAAACAGAATGAAAAATCGGAACATTTATAGCATGCATTTATACCAAATGCAACTCTCATATGAATTGTATACAGTTTTATGAAATTTTAAAACAAAAACCTGATTTATTAACCCTACCAGTGTCCAGAACGTATATATCCGTTTTTAGTGCAATAAAAGAAAACGATTTAAAAAAAAATTAAAAATTGACATTTTAAATTTGGTTAATAGATATCTTATAAAAATATGTAATTTAAGCTTGATACATAATATTTTCCTTTTTTTATTTGATGCATATTTCATTAAACTATGACATAAATAATTTGTTAAAACCATCTGTTTGCCATTTCTTACAAGTTATATAAGGTATTGCCAATTTGTTAACATTACTCTGATAAAGGAAAACGATTTAAAAAATAAAAATTGGCATTTTATATTTTGTAAATAGATATAAAAATATGAAATTTAAGTTTGATAAATAATATGTTTTTTATTTGATGCATATTTTATTAAACTAGGACATAAATAATTTGTTAGAGCCATCTGTTTGCCATTTATTAGAAGTTATATAAGGTATTGCCAATTTTTTAACATTACTCTGTGCTGATGTAATCCCCTAATTTAAGCTCAGAAGTTTGATTTGAACTATTATCAACACAAAATTTTCCTTAAAGTTTTAAAAATCTGATAATTAACAAATAACTGCTACTTTTTAAAATTGGAAGCAATTATGAAATGTGTACCTTTTTTTTGGTATATCATTGTAAAAATTGTTGTTAAAAATAATATGTTACTAGAGTGTTCGAATTTTTACTTTAATAAAATTCAGAATTAAATTTTTTAATTTGGTATAAAACATGAGCTATTTCTGTTGATTAGTCATGTATTAAAAATATTCCAAATGCGACTTATTTATTGGACTGCAAAAAACCTGGACTTTTACTCAAATTATAGTATGGAGAAAAACATTTCAAAATGGAAGAAATGTTTTCTTTAAACAAGAATTTTTTTGTTATTTAGAAATAAATAGCCATTCTATTCATATGCGTTATAATCAATTCTAATAGTTTTTTTTTAAATAAATTTTTATTTGTGTTGCAAGTTGCATTTTTTTACTACACGACTGTTAAAAAGTCCTATTAAAATGAAACATATGGTCTTTTTTGTTAAATATTTCATTTTAAAAAAATTCAGAATTAAATGTTGATTAATTTGACATCATCATCCTCAAGCAGCCGTGGGCTACGGAGGTCCAACCAGACCGTGCAATTTAGTTCTCCAAGCAAGTCTATCCTGAGCTACATCTACTGCATCTGGCCACTGCACACCAATTGTAACAAGGTCTTGTTTGACATTGTCTGCCGGGGCGGGGGTGGCTCAGTCGGTAGCGCGCCAGGCTCGTAATCTGTAGTTCCCAGGTTCGAGTCCCAGCTGGGTCAGCGTTGAGATTTATCTCCGCAAAATTCCCCGCCCTGCCCACGGTCAGTAGGGGACACCAATGGGCTTGGAAAGGCCGCCGTCCGTCGGATGGGACGTTAAGCCGTGGTCCCTTGTGCGGGAGAGACATACCCTGTGAACGTTAAAGAACACGCTGGATGGCCTTGACTGGGGGCTACCATCTGTCTCCCAACAGCTGTTCTAGTGGGTCCCCTCCCCCAACCTTCTCTGAGCCTTCGGGGTCCATGTGACCTGGCCATTTAGCCCATGGTGTGCAAAAAAGTGCCGGTCAGAGGTAAAACAACTCAAACAACAACAATTTTGACATTGTCTGCTCACCACATCCTAAGTCTCCCCTTCTTTCTGCTGCCTTTAGGCACACTGTTGATAACCCTATTCGCCAATCTATAATTATTCATACGGGCAACATGGCCAAACCAAAGGAGTCTCTCTCTGCACAATATGCTGCTTAAAGGAGGTTGCAAACTCCTTTGCCTAACCTCATCATTAGTTACAAAGTTGAACCACCTAATGCCCAAGATACTGCGTAAGCATCTGGAATCAAAAGCATCTAGTTTCCTGTTATCTTGTTTAAAAAGTGTCCAAGTTTCACTACCATAACTAACCATAGAAAGAACCAAACTATTTTACAGTCTAATTTTAGTCTTTAGGTGTATATGCCTATTTCTCCACACTCTCCATAGATTCGTAAAAGTCCCGGCAGCAATCCCTATTCGTCTGTTAATCTCATGTCGCACATCACCATCATCTGTTACATAGTTCCCAAGATAGTTAAACTGACACCTGTTCATCACCAAAGGTCAGAGTCAGTACCAACTTTGGCATTGAAGTCACCAAGAACAAGGGTAATATCTCATTTCTTGACAGAATTCAAAATATCCTGAAGTTGTTCATAAAATGCGTTTGGTTGGGTTGTTTTATCTCTGACCGGTAGTTATTTGCACACAAGGGGCTAAATGGCCACGTCATAAAGAACCAGAGGGATTGTGATGTTGCTTCTTCGTTTGTTTGTCTATTGGTACCACTTAGGAACGTCCCCTCGGTTCGATCGCAATACGCGACGGGTAAAAGAGTCTTTCGGAACAAAAATCAAAGATTTTATCACAATTGCAGGGACTCAATACTGAGGCTCCTCCCCAATAAATTGGTTCAACTTCAGCCTTTACTTTAAAATAACAAATATTTATTTAACCTTCCAAACATGCTTGATGGACGAGGACATATGCTCAATTACATAGATTACAACAACACCAGCTTACTATGCCTGTTCAGCTGTATTCACAGAGCCCAATGCCGTTATTACCAGTCGGCATTTCCCAGCTTTAAAATTCCACGTCTTTTCGCTTTCGTCCTACGACTGGCTCTCCTCTTCTCGTTGTTGCCAACCCTTTCTCTTTCTCTCTCCGCCTGACCATCTGGGAAGACCGCTAGCAGTTGGGTGACCTCCGTCCCCTCGGGGCACTGCTACTTCAATTAACTCTCCAGATGCCGGGACAGAGGGCCTCCCACGTAGCATATGCCTATTTTGGTGAAATCCAAAATAAATATACAAAGCCTGAACAAAAACAATATCTAAAAAGGCTTCTAGCCTGACACCTCTCTGCCAGAAGTCAGTAGTTAGTCCTGTTAACTGCTGACTAAAAAGTCAAGTTGAATGCTGAAAATCAGAGTTCATTTTCATGGTAATCTTAGAGTTCAATGCCACAAAATTCAGAGTTCTAAGTTGCTTTATGAATTCTATAAATTCTCTGCGAATTGGCACATCTTTTACACATCTATGTACACTACACTTAAATATAGAAGAACTTCTAGGTATATCCCGGTGCACTGAGTCTAAATATTGTCTTTTTGCTTCAAACAAAAAAAAAACCTGGTGACTGAAGTAGTTGTCCGAGAGTACACAGTTTATAAATGAATTCTCTCACTAATAACTGTCTTTGACGAAGGTGTGCCGTACTGGCGGTGTTCATTCGTTCACAGGTGACATCCCAGGTGAAAGGCTAAGCACACCTTTCGTGACTACCCAGATATCACCTTCCCGTACGTACCCTCTGACTCTACAGGCTGAAAGTCGTCGACATTGGCGTCGGCCTGACCCATTGTTACCTCCAATTGTCATGTTCGCCCCCTCCCCTGCATAATTTTGGTCACCGTAGACATCGAGTCTGACAGATTGCTGCACATGTTTGGGCTGGGAGATAGAACGGCGTTGATTGGACGGTCTCCATGGAGCATACATTTCCCTTTTTCTAACTGGAATTTCTCTACCTCTTTCATAGTAGCTTCCTCTATTGGCCCACGGCTCGTGGAATTTCCTCCTGGGGTTACCAGTTACAGGCCTTCTCTCCTTCTTTCTAATTAACTTACAATATGCTTCCACACTCAGAAGTACCTCCTTCCGCAGATTTGCTACTACTGCGCATAGCACTTTAACTTCTCCGCCACTCCCAGTGCTATTGTCTGAGCCATCAATCAAACTTAAAGGCAGCTCTTTTACTTCTGCCCTTTTGGCATCACCAAACGGTCCATGCAACAACAGATGGTCTTTTACTGGGTGTTTTTCTTCGTTCAGCATCCCCTTTCTGATTACTGTCAGGTCTGCCCCCGAATCCACGACTGCTCTAGCTGTCTGGTCGCCACATCTGATTCGAACCTCTTCATAATCTACTGGGATACGTATCTCTCCCTGTCCCATTACTCGACTGCTTGGACTTGGCTTTGAATGTGTCGTAACCCTTCCTATTGTTGCCTCACAAACATCTTCAGAATTCTGATCCAAGGTGCTAACTTGGTACACCTGAGTTCGGCTCTCACTGTCCCCAGTTCTCAGCGGGCAATCTCTCATCAAATGTTGATCGGATCTACATTTATGGCACCTCCTAACCTTTGGGACATTTCTATATTCAGCTAAATTAACTGCCGGTTGATACCTTCTGCTCGAATAATTTCGCTCTGAGACTATCCTCTGCTGGGGGGAAACAACACGTTCTGCATATTGTCTATGCCTTACCTCCTTAAAAGTTAGGACCTCTTCCATTCCGTTTACACTGGCTGGATGGATTTCTGCCCACGTTGCTATTTCGTCTGCTTTTACCCATGACTCTGCCTCTTTCTGTACTACGTAAGCATGAGTGTCTTGAGGAAGGCTATCATGCAACTTATCCGACACTATCAGGTCCATAAGCTCCTCAAATTTTGTCACCTTCCTACTGCGGACGTAGTAATCCCAGCTATTTCTGAGTCTCGAGGCTAACTGATTATATGACTCATTCGGTTCTTTCGCGATCGTTTCAAACTTTCTCTTGTACGCAGAGGGAGTGAGCTTAAACTCTTTTAATACAGCCTCTTTAACTTTCTTATAATTAGCAAAATCCTCTGCACTTAATTTTCGAAAAACGTGATTTGCATATTTATCGTCTAAAAAAGAAATGATGACTTTGCCTTGAAACTCCTCTGGTACTTCATATATCTTAAATCCCCTTTCCGCTGTCTCAAAGAGATTTATCACCTTTTCTGGGTTTTCAGGGCTTCCAGCTAACATATAAGAACTGCCACCGTTCTAGGTGGCAGTTCTTATATGTTAGCTTTTTTCTTATATGTTATGTAGTCTTACAGTTATAAGCGGTGTAACTAGAAACTGCCACCGTTCGCACATCATCCCTCTCCTCGTTTGCATTCCTCATTTGCAGTTCCAGCATTCTATACTCATGCTCTCTCTCCTTTTCTCTTTCTGCCGCCTCTCTCTCCTTTTCCCTTTCTGCTGCCTCTCTCTCCTTTTCCCTTTCTGCTGCCTCTCTCTCCTTTTCCCTTTCTGCCGCCTCTCTCTCTCTTCGCTTCTCAGTTGCATCTCTAACCTCATCCTCTCTAATTCAAAATCATATCCAATCCTTTCTTTAGCTCTCTGCTTTCTGGTCCCGCTCCGCAGCATATCCGTTTCGTTGTCATTGCCATAATCCCACAACCCTCTCATGTCTTCCGCAGCATCCGACTCTCTGTCTATTGTCACTTCCTCGCTTCCCCGGTCACTCCCTGAATAACCACCCTGCGCGCTATCCCTTTCTGTGACTGTGTAGCCTCGCCTTAACTCATCCCTTTCCCTATCGCAACCGCTCCTAAGCTCCATTTTAGCTCGTAGAGGCCTCTGCCGTATCTAACTACTCGCCCTTAGAGTAAGAGGATACTTACCTCCGATGTGATGACAGGAACGAACCGCCTCGTCAGTCTGCCACCTGAAGCACACAGTCGGAACACTCTTGGCAGTATCAGCCTTGTGTTGGTCAGCTCCCAGTGGATGTTGAACTTCTCCGTCACCTTCACAGCTTTATCCACAGTTCGAACGTGATGCACGATTCTTCAGGTACCTTCACAGCTATTCTATCTCCTGAAGCACACCGCAGGACACTCTTGGCAGTATCAGCCTTGTTTTGGTCAGCTCACAATTGATGTCGGAACTCTTCCATCACCTTCGCCGCTTCTTTCACCTCTGTTGTGTACTGGCAGCTGCGCCACTTTGTGCTGTTGCTTCTTCATTTCTATTGGTACCACTTAGGAATGTCCCCTCGGTTCGATCGCAATTCTCGACGGGTGAAAGAATCTTTCGGAACAAAAATCAAAGATTTTTATCACAATTGCACGGACTCAATACTGAGGCTCCTCCCCAATAAATTGGTTCAACTTCAGCATTTACTTTAAAATAACAAATATTTATTTAACCTTCCAAACATGCTTGATGGACGAGGACATATGCTCAATTACATAGATTACAACAACACCAGCTTACTATGCCTGTTCAGCTGCATTCACAGAGCCCAATGCCGTTATTACCAGTCGGCATTTCCCAGTTTTACAATTCCACGTCTTTTCGCTTTCGTCCTACGACTGGCTCTCCTCTTCTCGTTGTTGCCAACCCTTTCTCTTTCTGTCTCCGCCTGACCATCTGGGAAGACCGCTAGCAGTTGGGTGACCTCCGTCCCCTCGGGGCACTGCTACTTTAATTAACTCTCCAGATGCCGGGACAGAGGCCTCCCACGTAGCATATGCCTATTTTGGTGAAATCCAAAATAAATATACAAAGCCTGAACAAAAACAATATCTAAAAAGGCCTCTAGCCTGACAGGGATCTGTTTAGGTTGCGGGAAAGTGACCGAATGGAACAGCTGTTATGAGACAGATGGTAACCTCCCATCCAACGTTTTATTTAACCTGCACAGGGTATGATACATACAGAATTTCTACACTATTTTCTTGTGGTTTTCATCAGTTCTTATTCTAGCAATATTAAGATTTTACGACATTTTGGTATTTTTTTGTCTTCTACTATTGGATTTGGTGATTTTACGCTTATGACGTGATATCTTTGAACTTTATATATATATAATAGAGCAGTAGTTCTCAAAACCTTTTATGCCTCACATACCTCCTGGAAATGTGTATGTTATTGACGTACCCCATGTAAAGATACAGAAAACTATATTTATACTATAACAATGGGAATAAAATAAAACATATATATATACACACATATTCTTTATTGTAAAATTTTCAATCAAAATATCATTACCAGATTTATTCCGGATATTGGAGCAATCTTCCGATGTCTGTCGTTTTTAAAAAGTTCGGTAATATATGGTCAGTGACTTAGTTGTTTATACGAAAGTTGTTAAAGCTAAAACTAATTCGTGACGGAAATGCAAATTACGAAACAATAGGCGTATCCGGTTTGACGATTCGAAAAGCATTGTTGTGTCATCGATTCTTTAGCATAGAAGCTGTTTTATTCGATTTTCTTTCATCGTGAAAGGTTAATTATTTTTTTAAAAGTCTCATCGTATGATGAGAAGAAACTTTTCGATGCATTGTAACAGTTACTGGTGAATATAGAACTTAGGTTTTGAACTGAAATAGATTTAATTGGTTATTTAGATATGGTTATTTGTGTTATTAAGAACTTTCTGGGAGTCTTCGAAACGACATTTAGGAGTCATTTCTGCAGTTAAGTTTAGTCGAAATAGGATTTCCTGAATTACGAATAGTTATGGAATACAACAGACTACTTTATCACGGCATAATACTGTTGCAGTAACGTTCACTTCAGTGAACTCTTATTACGACGGATGTTACGCAAATATGCCTTTACAGAAACCATCGGTTCTTTCTAACCGATTAAACCAGTGATTCCCAACCTTTTCTGGACCATCGCCCCCTTTAGAAGAGAACAAAAATTTCAACACCCCCCTAGTCCATAATAGTTAATTTTATATGAAATATTAAAATATTGTTGCATATTATCTGTACCTAATTTTTCTGTTTATTTATCTATTAAAAATCATAAAGCAGAAATTAATAAAACGACAACCAAATGTACAATAAAAT
Source organism: Ryuthela nishihirai (assembly GCA_038380435.1). Lineage (NCBI taxonomy): Eukaryota > Metazoa > Arthropoda > Arachnida > Araneae > Heptathelidae > Ryuthela > Ryuthela nishihirai. The sequence goes on along the minus strand of JAWZYU010000029.1, from coordinate 739,460 downwards.
TGTTTATTAAAATTTTAAAAATACACACAGAATCAATAAGAAATAAAAAATAATGAGATAAACACAAAATTAATAATAAATAAAAAAATTAATGAGATGGTTGAGGCTGGTGGAGTGTTAATTTGTTAATGTCGGGTTCCAATTTCGTTAACATCAATCGCAGATCGCCACGTTCAGTGATGTGTAGTCTGTTCCTCTTCTTTGACAGTAAATTAGCTACTGCACTGAATCCACGCTCAGCCATATAGGACGAAGGAAATGCGATTAAAAACTAATGTACTATTGCCCACAATCCAGGGTAGAGAACTGGTATTGATTTTTGAAGCCAGAACTCTTGGTATCCATGTTTAAATTTTACTTTGAGGCCTTCGTTACTCGTGAGTTCTAAGAGTTCCTCTTCCAAATTTGAATATTCTTCAGTATCTATGTTTGCGAAATGATCTAAAACCCAACTCGCTATTTCATGTTTAAAATATCTTGGAAACGCTCCGTAACATCAACATGAAGAACTTCCAAGTGTTGGCAGTAAGTAAGTAAATCTTCCGGTTTTGCAGAGACTGCTGATAATGTGGGAAAGTGGTTGTATTCACCTCTACCTAGATTTCGTTTGAATAGAAGAAGTTTTCCCGCAAAAGCAGCTATGACGATTTTTGTTTTAATTAAATTCAACTCATCATCTTGCAATTGTAAATTAACTTGATTAAATATTTTAAACAGGTCTGTCAAATAAGCGATGTCATTTTTTTACGTAATCAGGTTTTCGCGCAATTTTTCGTCTCTGTCTTCAAGAAAATCCAGTACTGAGTCAAATAGATTGAAAAAATGATTCAGACAAACACCTTTAGAGAGCCAACGTACTTCTGTGTGCAGCAGCAAGAGATTGTAATCTTCATCATTTTCATTACAAAGCTTACCAAATAATCGGTCATTCAATGAATTGCTTCTAATCTTATTGATTGCTTTAATAACGTAATGGAGCGACGTATGCAGATGTTCATTCAAATTTTTCGCAACCAATTGTATTGGATTGTTTTACCTCTGAGCGGCACTTTTTTGCACACCATGGGCTAAATGGCCAGGCCACAAGGACCCCGAAGACTCATAGAAGGTTGGGGGAGGGGATCCACTGGAACAGCTGTTGGGAGTTTACATGAGGCTCGTAGTCCATCATCTTCTTGTTTAGAAGACGACGCAAAAAGGTTTGACATAGTTGGCTGTTTTAAATATTGCTTTTCCAGTTCTTGAAAATAGGATAAATCTTTGTTCTTTTTATCAGCATGCATTTTATTTAAATGCTCTTGTAGCCTAGAAGGTTTCATAGTTTAAATTTGAAAAAAACATTTCGGCAAATTAAACACATAGGTGATGATTGGTTTGTAGGAGAGTACGTAAATCCGTATTTCAAATGCTCAATACTGTACTGCCGGCATTTCTTTTTAGATGTAGATTCAGCATGCATTTTATCAGCATGCATTTTATTTAAATGCTCTTGTAGCCTAGAAGGTTTCATAGCTTCATTTGAAAAAAACATTTCGGCAAATTAAACACATAGGTGATGATTGGTTTGTAGGAGAGTACGTAAATCCGTATTTGAAATACTCAATACTGTACTGCCGGCATTTCTTTTTAGATGTAGATTTCCCGTCAAGGCCATCCAGCGTGTTCTTTAACGTGCACAGGGTATGGCTCTCCCGCACACGGGGCCACGGCTTAACATCCCCTCCGACGGACGGCGGTCTTTTAAAGCCCATCACTGACCATGGGCAGGGCGGGGAAATTTGCGGACATAAATCTCAACGCTGACCCAGCTGGGACTCGAACCTGGGAACTACAGATTACGAGCCTGGCGCGCTACCGACTGAGCCACCCCCGCCCCTCTTTTTTGCAACCAAATGCTGACGATGAATAATACAATGTACAGCGAGTACATTTGGTACTGCTTGTTTCAAATGCGCTATGAAACCCTTATGACGCCTGTCATTGCTGGAGCACCATCAGTAGCATCAGACAAAATATTGCAAATAGGAATTTCTTTCTCTTGAAAAAACTTTTGCATGGTATTAAATGTAGATTCTCCCTTTCTATTAAAAAATTTTTAGCAAATAATAACTCTTCATGAATTTTTTCTTCTTTTATAAATCGTACGTATGATAAGAGTGGAGCTTCGTCATTTGGTAGAGTTGATTCATCGAGTTGAATGGAAAATTTGCAAGTCTTTAAGTAATCACATAATGATATTTCAACGTCTTTTGCCATTTCATCTATTCTTCTGCACTGAATTATTACTGAGAGGAATTTTTTTGATGATATCTGACGGTGTCTTATGATGAAGAACAGTTTTTAATATCTCTTTGACTGCCGGCAAAATTAATTCCTCGCCAATTGTGTGTGGTTTTCCTGCTTTTGCGATTAACAATGAAAAGTTACATGAGGCTCGTAGTCCATCATCATCTTGTTTAGAAGACGACGCAAAAAGGTTTGACATAGTTGGCTGTTTTAAATATTGCTTTTCCAGTTCTTGAAAATAGGATAAATCTTTGTTCTTTTTATCAGCAAGCATTTTATTTAAATGCTCTTGTAGCCTAGAAGGTTTCATAGCTTCATTTGAAAAAAACATTTCGGCAAATTAAACACATATGTGATGATTGGTTTGTAGGAGAGTACGTAAAACCGTATTTCAAATACTCAATACTGTACTGCCGGCATTTCTTTTTAGATGTAGATTCAGACATTTTCAAATGCAAATTAACTTCTCAACAGATTTATAGATAGTTATAAAAATAATGTTTATAATTACTTCTAACACTTATCACTCGCGACTATTTATCACGGCGAAGCACATAAAAATAATAAAACATTCCTAGAGCTATCACTTTTATAGATTTGATTTTCTGCACGCATTAACTTGTATGCTTGCGATGCCAGCGCACTTGCTCCGCAAACAAGTCATTTCAAGCTCCCATATTCTTGTGGAAACATGTTAAATTGCATGAACCGCGTGTTTTCCTACCAACTTGCAAGGACTTGTCACCGTCAATCTATTCTAAAATAAAACAAATTAGGTATAGGTATACCTAATGTTAATTTAAAAATGCTTATTAACGCGATAATAATAAGATAATTTACGTAGCTAGATAAAATATTTATTCATGAAAACAGGTGTTTTCAAAGTATTTTATTATATTAAAAAAAAATTATAAAAAAATATTAAATATAATAAATATATTATTATTATATTATTATTGCATCAAGGTTGATTTGCCTATCAGGACGGACACACATGTCCAACATAATAAGCCTAATATAGTAGTGCATGTTAAAGTATTGAATGAGATTACAATTATTGAAGTAGGAATAACATCTGAGGATAACCTGCAGACAGTAGAGGTTGAAAAGAAGAGGAAGTATCATCTGCTGGCTAATGAGTTGAGCCTAATTCACAAGGGTAATGTTAATATGATACCTTATGTTCTGACGTGGGATGGTATTGTAACTACGTACCACAAAGCCTACTCAAAGCGACTTGGAGTGGGAAAACATATTGAAGCTTATATCCAATCTGTGATCTGGAAGAGAACTTTTGAGAGCATCTCAGTCGACTTCAGACGTACCAGTACGCTAGTAGGCGGTAGCAGGGAACTTATTGTCCAAGCTGCAGTTGAAAAGCTGTACATGACGGATGAGGTAGTGGATGACCAGAATCACCAGGAAGACACCACAGAATAGAAGAGATAAAAAGGTTGTCACAGAAAATTCCATTAAATTTATTTATTTATTTGACCGCCCCTCTTGACTGCCTCAACGCCCCCCTTTTGCCTCTGGATCCCCTACCGCCCCCATGGAAGGCTCCAGCGCCCACTGGGGGGCGGTATCGCCCCCATTGGGAATCTATGACCTAGATCATTATTAATAAAAACATTTTTAAACTAAGAACAGGAGCTAATACACTTAATCACTACTTATATTCAATTAATAAGATTGCGACTCCAAATTGCACTGTTTGTGATGTTCTGGAAACTATTAATCATGTAATATTAAACTATCCAAAATATGCTTTGGCACGTCAAGCTTTTTTTAAAGAATTAGATTCACTTGGTATTAACAAATTTACAATCTTTAATATTCTAAATTATTCAAATTTAAATATAAGGAAAAATATTTTCGCTCTAGTTGAACAATTTCTTCAATAAGCTGAATTATGGGGAAAAAATATAAAATTTTAAAGATTAACTGCATTCCAACAATTATTTTATTCTCGCAACCCTTCATCACTCTTTATCACATCTTACAAATATTCTTGTTTTTTGACTGGAGCTTTGAGTAAGCCAGAATCGGATGTCTCAGTGAGCTGTTGAGTTTTACGATACGTAACGTTTCTATATCAATGAAATGTATACAACTGTGTAACTACAATTGTTTTTTTTTAAGCACAACATGATTTTCCACATATACCTTCATTTCCACATTTAAGAAATACCTAGTTACCTTGAATAAGTTCCTCTAATACATTTGATTAATTTTTTACCAACTCTACCTCGTTTTTCAAATGGGGTTTAAAGGGGGGGGGGCGAAAAATCTAATATTCGCTAGAGGCAATATAAACTTGAACCTGCACATCAATTTTTCCCCCATACCTTTCATTATATTTTCATTTCTATGGAGCCTAATCAAATGAAACCCAATTAGTGCATATTTTCGTATCTTCCAATCTCATAATTATCTTAACATTGCCTTCATTAATCACAATTCCATATCCTATCATGAGCAGCTTAGAAAGACACACACACACACACTTCTATTCCTTAAAACATTCTACATTAAAATAATAAACTGTAACTTTCAGATATAGTCAAGAAATCTTTCACAAGTCACATTAGCATTTACATTTGACTGGTTGCATACATGTGAAGTTGAAGAATGCCTATATAACATTCAACTACAATGATGGATTATCCCCCCCCCCCATTTCTAGAGTACAATTTTATTCCACATTTGTAACGAACACATGAAAATGTTAAAATATTATTACTTCCACCAAAAAAAAAAATGGCCATCCTGTGGCCAAGTGTTTAGCACACTCGGATACTGATATAGGCAACCTGGTTTCTAGCCCTAGATAAGATGTGCGTGTCTGTGTGTTGTTTTTCTGCTGAGGTCCTGACATCTTCTCAAACCTACTGTGGCATACAAACTGACAGGCTCTTGTCAGACCTCTGTGGCAAGTACTTGCGTGAGGGGGCATTTATTTTTATTATTTTCACCAGAAACACTTGTTGACAAAAATATATATCACCATTAGTTTATTGGCCGAGTGGTTAACGTGCTTGGCTGCTAATCTAATGGACCTGGGTTCGAGCCCCAGGTAAGGCATGGCTGTTTTTGTCGTTTTTCTGTTGTGGTCCTGCCATCCTCTCAGACCTTCTACTATGGCACGTAAACTGATAGGCTCCTGTCACACCTCTGTCGCAAGCAGCTGCTTGACGGGGCATTTATTTTTTATTTTATTATGTCATACAAACTAATACTTCATTTCAGAAGTTCTCTTACCCATTCATCTTCATTAATCCATAGCACATTACTCAATTAATCATCCACTTTAAAAACATACAATTTGCAACAAATTCAAATTTTTTTTAGATCTCTCTAAACTGATTCATTCTACAACTACATTCTTAAAACAGTAATTAGACTAAGACACAGTGAAGATATTATCTCACTCACACAGTACCCGTGATTTCTACCACTTCAAACAACCATTGACTAAAGTAAATTTCTTTACATTTACTCAAATAGTGGTTGAATTTCATATCAACTTCATTCCATAAACAGTTTTTCATATATATCACTACCACATCAAGCTGCTCCAAAACAACAGAACACTCAATGCTATATTATATTACTACCATTACTATACAACTTTGCTACGTCTGTAATTGCCAGCAAACTAGAATGAAAACATTCTTTCAATGACTCGTATCCGATTTCTACAAAATATTCTCACTGAATCCACTACATTCATATCGTAATCCTGTAACTTTCAATCAAAAATGAACCATAAATCTTTTAAACTACTCGCAGGTATCTAGAACTAACTAATCCACTCAATTAAAGGTAACGTTGCAATAAGTTGCAATCCTAGACTCCATTTATGCCTCGAAAATTATAGTTTATTTTTCTTTTTCAGTTAAATTGCATTTTTTATCACACACAAGTTAACTATGCTGTGTATGTCCATGCTTGCCTGCTATACTGATTAAAATCTATTTTTTCTACAGTTTTCACTTCCTGTGTCAACAGAGCAATCGTTAATACTAAGTAACACTCTTGAAAAATATCAGTGTTCATGAATGTATCTAATATCTGTTACCATTCACACTTAATGACCCATTTCTACCAGTATTTTGTGCATTACACTACTGGATTCCAGAATGTTCAGAAGAAAACAAACAAGATCACTATTGAAATTCTGACATTTGGAAACACTACATCAGTTATTCAACATATGGTTCACAAATCTTCACTCATTACCAACGAGACTTTATTATCTAATTTATATCTTTCTATTTCTTATATCTCCTAAAACCTTTCTCTTTCACTATGTATACATACAGCACCACGACTCATGAAGTGGTGTTTTCAAATTTAGCTTAAAACAATTTAGATTTCACTAAGGAAATATTTGGTTCAAATATATCTATATCTTCACCAATGTGATGTCCGCTACAAACAATAATTACCACCACCATCTTTTTCCCTTTTACATTTCCCTAACAGTATTCTTCATACGTCACAGGGTCATATCTGAGACACTAATACTCATGTAAAAAGAAAACGAAACAGTTTGGTTTCGTATAAATGTTAAGTGTGAGTATCATTCCCGAATGCACGCAACAAAAATTACTACTGATTGAAACTGCAATAGTTTTATATTTACATGTAGGTGAGTCGTTGTGCACAGAGGTAACTTCAATCCGAAGAAAGATACGTCATTCAAAACTTATAGATTGTGTTAAGTGTTTTAGTATTCCAAAATTTCAATGCTATGTAGTGTGAAAACCCAAAGAATAATATCAGGTGTACCTATCAATGTATTACCATTCAGTAAATAATTTTTTTCTCATTATACATGCTACATTCTACTAAACAACATGTGATCCTACTCGGATGCATTACAAGAACTATAAACATTCCCTAAATAACGAAGAAAAAAGAAAAACACTAGTCTCGGATAAATGTGAACAGTGCACGACCAATGACTACATTACCAAACAAGTAGCATTTCTGCTTCGTAACAGACATGTCATATATTTCCAAAATGGTTTAGAAGACACCCGAAATAATTTCCATTCTCTTATCCTTTCCACTATTCTCAAATCCTCCTACTCCCATTCCATTCCATTTCCAACTGCACGCACACGCACACACAGATATATATATATATACATGTTGCTCTTAATGAATAGTTTTCTGTATTTCAAAAATGTAGTTTCATAGAGAACATAACATAAACCAAGAGAAAAATTACGGTTCTAATTTATCTACTACACTTATAAGAGTAATGTAGGTATGAGAAAACCGTTTACCACGTATGTTAATGACTTTATTTTAATGCTGTACATATCTTAAAATACGACCCTCAATGATGAGATTCCAAGCGTATATGTCATGGCCTGTATTTAGAAAAATTTTATATATCATTTTGTTATTTTGTACTTAATTAGAGTGATTTTAATTGGTGGTATGTCGAATTGCAGGAGTGTGCAGTACGCACTGTTTTCAGAAAAGTAGCCTTTTATTTTTGGAACACAGGCTCCCTTTTTCTTATTCCAATAGAACTGCGACATATAGAAATATCAAGCTTTTCATTTAAATTATTCAACAATAATAACACACTGGGAAAAATTTATAAAGTAGTCTAAGAAACACAAATTACAGGTGAGAAACGAACACAACCGAAATTGCATGTTGCAGCTCACTGAGAGGTCCGATTGAGAAGTTTGAGACTTCGCGAAAAAGCCGCTTTCCTTCCATCATTCTGTTGTGGAAGCTAAACTTTACGTGTAACTTTTGTACGGAAGCTCTAAAACGAATTCACAGCAATGTCTGATACAGCTGCAGAGACCAGTGTTCCAGCTGCGGTTTCACGTAAAAAGAGGGGCAAAGCAACTGCCGGAAAGCCGAAAAAAATCGAAGATTGCCGCTTCTCATCCTAAGGTGTCAGAGATGGTGACTTCGGCGATCACTGCACTGAAGGAAAGAGGTGGATCGTCGTTGCAGGCTATCAAAAAATACATTGCCTCTCACTACAAGGTAGACATCGAACGTCTAGCTCCCTTTATCAAGTAATATCTGAAGACAGCAGTAGCCAGTGGGCAACTCGTTCAGACGAAAGGTAAAGGTGCAACTGGTTCCTTTAAGCTGAGTGCTACTGGTCAGAAGACGAAAGAAAAACCAGTAAAAAAACAAAAGTACTAAGAAAGAAGGAACAGCAAAAAAGCTAAAAGACTCCAGTGTTGCGAAAAAGGTATCGAAGCCCGAAAAAACCGGTGAGAAGAAGAAAACGCCTGCAGAGAAGAAACCTTCCGCTGCCAAGAAAAGCAAACCTGCTAAGAGTCCAAAAAAAAAAACCAAGGTGACCAAGCCGAACGCACCTAAACTTAAAAAAAGCCCTGCTACGAAGAAAACTGTTCCAAAGAAAACTGGGAAGTAGTGAACTATAAAATAAGACATCAATAACAAAAGGCTCTTTTAAGAGCCAGATATTGTGTAGAAAGAATGCCCTACCGTACAAAAAAATTATCGTGAAATCACATTTTTTATACTCTACACGTAGGAAAAATAATCATCATAAGTATCTTACTGAAAAAGGAAATATTCACCACTGGAAACATTTAGTAACCAAACATTAAGCTTACTTAATTTCATTACAATTATATTACACGTATATTTCGTCACTGATTTCAAATCCTAATAAAATGTACGAGAAAACATCGCTAAACCTTTATTATTCATAATAAATTATGAATTAATGAACAATCGGTAGCTTTCCATAGGTTGAAAGAACCGTATTTTGACAATTTACAAGACGCGATATGTAATAGTTTTATGAAAAGATTTTTTGTTTATCACAGTGTAACCAATTAAGAACATAGTTTAACACGCTGAATACGTTCCTATAACGAAACTAATCATTATTCTTGGCAGTGACATGTGCGGTTGGAGAAAATATTTAAATAGCCTACTTGGTTTACCTTTAGGAGTTCACGTATAAAATGATAAATTTGCTAATACAAATACGATGGGTAATCCTTTAGACCCTATTTATTAGCCCTGAAAAGGGCTTTTTGGTTTCTTTTTTTTTGCTTTATTTTTCTCTAGGCTCCAAATCCGTATAGTGTGCGTCCTTGTCGTTTTAGAGCATACACAACATCCATGGCTGTCACCGTCTTCCTCTTTGCATGCTAGTTTAGGTGACTGCATCTCTGATGACGTTTTCATGTTTCTTCGTAGATGAGACCAGAAATTCTCTTCACACCACCTCGCCTAGCCAAACGCCGGATAGCAGGCTTCGTGATACCTTGGATATTATCACGTATTTCCAATGGCTGTTTTCTCTGCCGTTTAGCACCGCCTTTTCCTAAACATTTGCCGCTTTTTCCTCTGCCAGACATTACGTTCACTGCTAAGATAAAACTGATTTGAATTTAATTGAATAACTCTCCTTCAAAGTAGAACTGATGTTGTTGTTGTTGTTTGCATCTCACCACATGAATATTCCTGAGATCAAGACGAATATGTGATCTCAGACTCATTCAGTCATAATAAGAGAGAGATCATTTATATTTTCATAGTTTTTCTTCCTTTATTTATTTTTTTTTATAGTTTATCAAGAAGATCAATGTTTCTGATATAAGAAATCAATAGTTTTTACAAAATCCCTTTTAGGTAATTTTTGGGTGGTTCTGGTACAGATTTGAAATTATATTGATTTATATTGAATTTTTGTAATTTTTGATAATAAGTTTTTCTTTGATTGTCAAATTTTTTACATTTAAAGATTATATGTTCTAGTGTATGTGGTTCATTACATGTGTTACAATTTGGATTACTAGTTTGCTTTATTTTGAAGAGAGTGGTATAGAACTGATGTGAAATGGCACAAACTGTTTTTCGGGAAAGTTGTTGCATCTTTCGATCGGACGACGAGAAAACTTTCGCGTCAAAAAACAGTGATTGGTTGGTTTCGGTGGACATTCTCACGTACAGTGGACAACACTGAATTTTCACCTACGAATTGAAAATTCCATTGCCTAGTTACTCAAAAAATAATGTAAAAAACTATTCATGTATTCTACCATGTATTAATACTCCTTTAGGTAATTTTCGGTAATGTCTAATAGACCATTACGAGAAAAACGCAGTGCTGACGTGGTTGCCAGAAACGCCACTAATTTACAATAAATTAATGAACGTTTTTCGTTTTAGTCACAAATAAAATCATCAAAATTGAATTCGATATAACCAGTAAATACGTTATCACTCACGTCACCATAAAAAAAATTCACATTTTTCCTTTTATATGAAATTTATTTTATTCAAAAATTTATTTCTAAGCAGAATTTACAAACTTAAAGTAGGAACACTTGCCTATAAACCATTGCATTTTAAAACGAATTAAAAATATTCCAACTGAGCAACATGTCTAAGAAAATAATTAATAGATCAGACTTTATCACACTAGAAATTGTTACAAAATACTCATGTTTAATAAATTACCAGTAGTAAGTTTCTTTAACTTTCCCAAATCTTGAAAAGATTTGGGAAAGTTAAAGAACCTCTAATTTTACCATGTATTTAGAAACTTATGGAACAGTAACTAACTGTTAGACTTTGAATAAAATATTTCTTTCTGTTCTTGCTAAATTACTGGCTTTTGCTGTTAGTTTTGGAAAGACCACCGTCCTTGGGATGGAACATTAAGTGGTGAGCCGTACCCTACGCACTTTAAAGAACATGCTGAATGGCCTTGACGGGAGGCTACCTTCTATATCCCAATGGCTGTTCCATTGGGTCCCCTCCTCGAACGGTATCTGGGTCTTCTAGGTCCTTGTGACCTAACTATTTAACCGATGGTGTGCAAGAAAGTACCCCTCAGAGGTGAAACAACCCAACTGTCAGCTTTTTTCGAAATTCAAAAGTCGAATTTTAATTGCATTTTGGAAAACCTCGAAAAGGACCGCCCAGTATCATTTAACGTTGAATTAATACCCTAAGACCGGATTTAACCTACTAATTATAAAACCTCTCAAAATTTAAAAATAAATTATTGACAATGAATAACTTAAATATAAAAAATAATTTTAAAAGTCATAGTGTAATATCCAATCTTCAGAGTTTGTATTATTTCATAATCAACTACTTTCTATTCAGAATCCTGTTGAAAACATTTTATAATATATCTCAAAATTTGAATGCTAAATCGTTGACTTAACCTACTGCCTTTTCATAAATACGTCTTCACGTTTTTTTTTATAAACTTCCGCCTTCGGTAAAAGTGATATCCACTCTTTGTTTCATTAAAATTTAATCCCCCCCCCCTTTACGCGATCTTCACACGTTTATTCCCGTTTCCTATTTGAATTATAAACACTGATAATTACCTCACTGTGACTAAGCATTCGCTATATAACATCTGTTATCGCAATATATGGATTTCAAATCAGGTATACGTCTGAAAATTCCAAATCTGTTTTTAATACCCCGCAACCGCTTCTTATTGTTCTTCGCGTCGCCGGAAATACGAGAATTTCCAACAATTGTATCGCATAAAGCTTATTACGATAAGCGGAAGTACATGACATTGTTTCGTCAAAGTAGCAATGTAGGTGTAGTATTACTGAAAATATGAACATGCTTTAGGTCTAAGATGCAGTTGATATGAGAGAGATTTCTTATAAGATTTGAATTTCATGATATGTAGATCTGATGTGAATTATTTTCTGTATTAGACAGTGAAATTATTAATCAAGTATATTGGGTGAGAAAAAATTTCCATGTTGGAATAATGTTTAAATCTGATAATGTAAAGTGACAGTTTCGCAGAAAGGAAGCGGAAATTATCGTAAGTTCTGAGTTATGTAGCTCACTTAAATATAGTTTATTGTTGATTATTATTTTAATTTCCTTTGCTGTTAAGAGGTTTAAAAATAATTCAATCTGTGTAATTTATCCAGTTTTCTTTTGAACTGTGTTGTTTAAATTTCTAATTGAGGTTTGGAGAAAAACTATTTAAGAATAGCAGGATTGGTTTCTTTTTTTTAAGTATGAGGTTGTACTTTTTTTATCTAGTTTTTCGTGTAGGTATGTTGTGTGTATATATAGATTATTTGATATTTCTAGTGTTGAGGTGTATTTGGTGTAAATGTTCGAGTTAATATGATTTTGTGTGATGAATAGTGTACAGTAGTGTAGTTTAAAATGTGTTGTAAAGAATTGGAGATGTTTTTTTAATTTATTACGTAGTAATATGTTGGCAACTTTTTGTTATTTTTCAAGGTGTTGTGGTATTTATGTGATTTGTGATTTGGATGGCTTGTTGGCGTGAATATGGATGGTGCGTGTTTGAAAGTAAAGGAAGTAAGTTAAGGAAGTTAAGTGAAGGAAGTAAGGGGTACGCAGTGGAATATCGAATGCGAGTGGAATATTGAAGAGGTGGGTCGCGTGACGAGTGCGTTGCTCCGCAGGGGCAAGAAACAATAATTCACAACAATCGTCACAACTAATATATTCCTAAAAACTGTCGTTTTTAGGAGTAAATTAGAAGTGATTTGAACTACACTAGGCACCAGATATTGCCTGGAACGAGAGGGTAAAGAAGGTACAGGTAAAGAATTATTTTTATGTGAAGTTCCAAAATGTTTGGAATGGTTCCCAGGATGTTTGATACAGTAACACTCCACCCCCCGCCCTTCTACACGGTGATCTCCAAAGCCCTAAACTGGGAAAAAACCACTGAACCCGAGCAACTGAATCCGAAATCTCACACGACATGGGACACCCAAGATATTACTACTTAACAGCGTCTATAGAAATGAAACCCAAAATTACGTTGGTCCAGAAATCCTACCAAACCCCAGAAAATATTTCTTATGCTAAATATATAATTTCAGGAATTCAATGTTTCGAACTACAGATACATATTAAAACACAATATTGCTTCTGGTGAATATGGGAAACTAGTTTTACACACCTAACGGATTTTCCATTTCGTTCTGCATTTTTTAAGGATGGATATTCGAAATTAGACAATTCAGAATATGCGTACTTTGGGTTGTTTTACCTCTGAGCGGCACTTTTTTTGCACACCATTGGTTAAATGGCCAGGTCACATGGACCCCGAAGGCTCAGAGAAGGTTGGGGGCGGGGACAAAATGGAACAGCTGTTGGGGGACACTTCGTAGCCTCCCGTCAAGGCCATCCAGCGTGTTCTTTAACGTGCACAGTGTATGGCTCTCCTGTACACGGGCCAAGGCTTAACGTCCCATCCAACGGATGGCGGCCTTTCCAAGCATCGGTGTTCCCTACTGACTGTGGGCAGGGCGAGGAATTTTGAGGAGATAACGAATATGCGTACTCTGTTATTTCATTAGTGTTTGTATGAGCAAAAAAAAAAGAGTTTAATTTCTCTATGGGAAGGGAAACAGTTGTAAAAAATATAAAAAATAAAGGAAACCAATGTAATAACATACAGGTCAACAGTAAAACTGGGAAAGTCTATTGTGTGCAACTTCCATTTTTCATATGTAAGCACTATACCCGATTTTTAACAGTATGGATATACTTCCTGCTGGAAAAAGTTATAAATTTGTGCAAAAATTATATGTCTGAAAAGTAAAATTCCAGTTGATGATTTCTTTTATACAATTTTTAATTGTTTTTGATAAAAAAAAACGAAACAAAAAGAATCATGTAAATTTGTGGAAAATATTTCACTTTTAAATATAGAACATAGTCACACTTTTTCAAATCTCTGGCAGAGCTCTATAAGAACAAAAAGTAAAAGAACGTAGCATTTCTGTGTGGAATAAGCAATGATGATATATTATTTCACCAAATCCATCCTTCCTCTCTTCGGTCCTGATACCCACTCGCTACCACCACTCCCACGTGATAACAGAGCAATAAACGAAAGGCAATAACGCTAAGAACCTTTAGCCCTAAGGGCAGTCCAGAGACAGCACACATATATTTAATCCGGCAAAGCCTCGAAAGGTTAATCTTTTGGAGGCAACTAGTAGAGTCTACTTCTTCAACCAATCAAAGCTGTCTACGTAACTAAGTGTCTTCCGGGTAGTTAAATAGTATTAGTCATAGCCTAATCGGCCAATAGGGAATGATCTTGAAAGATCAAGACTTGTATCTTAGAAGGCTGAGCTAAAGCTTGGCCAGAACGTGCATCATAAAAGATTGTCTGTCGCTGAGGGGTCAACATGCGCCTCAGACGTTGCTCCGCTATGCCGATTGAACCTGTTGGTGATTCTCAGCCATCAGAAATGTCGCCTAGAGAGATTGCTGGAGCACTGCCTCCTGCTGCAGAGAGAGAAGAGGTTTTACAGCAGTGGATGAGGGAGCACGAAGAATTGTTTGTTCTCCCAGTTATTTCAAATCGTCTCCTCCACTAACTCAGCAATTACTTGAAACATGGAGCACTTCAAGAAGCGACTGACTGCCTAGAATATTCACCTAATCAGAAGATCGGCAAATGGAATAACTCCATTTCACAAACGGCTCTTATGAGAGCCACGCATTTCCGATAAATGGTTACCATTCATAAACTTCAAAGCAGTAATATTTGTTGTGATTAAATAATACCATGTTTCTAGTTATTGGTGATTTTTGTTTTCCTTTAATATTTTCAGTAGGTGCCGTAGAAAAGGTAGCGAACCTTCCATCAGAATCTGGGAGTTGTAGAAAAAGGAATTTCCAATTTTTAGGGATGGACGGATCAGACAAGTGCTGTCTGAACATGGGCATCTCGTAGGCCAGTCGTGAGGACAGCAGTAAAACCCGTTGGCGTCAGGGGGAAAACCCAGGGGTTTACCTGCTACCGGTCGTACAAGGTTCGGGTTTCGCGCTGCCATCTATGTGCAACCATGGGAACTAATTTTTCTTGAACTCTCCCCATTTATTTTTTTCGCTTGCTCCACCGAGTGCTATATTTGTATGTGTATTATTTTCTTTATTTTATTTTTTCGTCGTGACGTCACCTGCAAACGGGATATATATGTGAGAAGAATATGGGGCAAGTATCACGTTCGTCCTGATTGCAAGGTTTACTCAGTAGAGTATACAACAAAAACTTATTGAAGTTTATACGATAATGAGAGGAAATTTCAAAATAATTTTGCTAATAAAAAAATAAACACCGACTACGAAATGTGTGTAAAACATTTCAATCTCAGATGTTAGCACTAAGGTAAGCCCTTCATCAAACTTCTCACGTGTTGACAATTCGATTTCGTTACGATCTTTGAAAGGTTCATATCAGACTTCTTTCCTGAAGTTTCTAGATAGCAAAATTTCCGTCTGGTAACGCATGGTACTTTAGAAGAGTTTATCAAATGTTATTTTAGATCTAAATTGGGATTGATTTTGCTGTAAAAATTGTTTTTTCTCGCATAAACGTTGAAAAGGATCCAAATAAATGTTTTTTTGCCTTAACGAATAATGCAGAAAAAATGTCGTTTATTTAAATAAAATATCTCAGCTTTTATAGCCTTAACGAAACGGATAATTTACTTCTTATTAAATTCTTTCATTTCTAGAGTATTTTCGAACTGCTTGGGTGCAGTTAACTTTACGTTTTGGCATCCTATGCTTGTAATGGAAAAGCTTTCCTGAATATCGGTAAACGTGTATCAGTACACGTTTGCAGGTGACGTCACGCTGAAAAAATAAAATAAAAAAAAATATGCACATACACGTGTAGCACTCGGTGGAGCAAGCGAAAAAAATAAATGGGGATAGGTGAAGAAAAATTAGTTCCCATGCTTGCACATAGATGGCAGCGCGAAACCCGAACCTTGTACGACCGGTAGCAGGTAAACCCCTAGGTTTTCCCCCTGACGCCAACGGGTTTTCCAACTCCTGCCACCGAGGTGCCACTCCCGTTCCTTTGCTCTGCGACCACTGAGAGCTACAGACGTGCGTGTTCGAGCTCTCGACTTTACCTCAGAGTACTTTTTTCGCTGACTTTTTGGTTCAGTATTGTTCAGCATAGTCTGTAATATAAATATATTACAGTGGAGATTGTATTGTGAAGTTTTCCGATTTATTGGTATATAGAGTAAGGTAATTCTGTCAGAGTAATTTTTCACTGCATCAAAAACTAACGTCTACTCACCACACTTCTTTTATTTTTCCGGATGATTTTAGAGAGTTAAAAATGTGTAAAACTGGTTCTGTTTCTCGTTGGAAGGAAACTTGTGTTGTGGTTGGGTTGTTTTACCTCAGAGTGGCACTTTTTGGCACGCAATGGGCTAAATGGCCAGGTCACATGGACCCCGAAGGTTGGGGGACCCACTGGAACAGCTGTTGGGAGACAGATGGTAGTCTCCCATCAAGGCCATCCAGAGTGTTCCTTAACGTGCACAGGGTATGGCTCTCTCCCACACACGAGACCACGGCTTAACGTTCCATCCGAAGGACGGCGGCCTTTCCAAGCCTGAGTCGGATTGCAGGAAAATAGAACTTTTTATCTACGCCAAGTAGTGGACAGAAGCACGATTTCATAGTTCAAATATTCAATATTTTTTCGATTACTACTCATAAAAATAATTTGGTCACAAATTAAACATTTA
The DNA here is from genome assembly GCA_038380435.1 of Ryuthela nishihirai. NCBI lineage: Eukaryota > Metazoa > Arthropoda > Arachnida > Araneae > Heptathelidae > Ryuthela > Ryuthela nishihirai. The sequence goes on along the minus strand of JAWZYU010000029.1, from coordinate 722,601 downwards.
GTTTTCTATTGCCGATCACAACTGTGTTTTTGCGTACCGCAAAAATCACCAGAGAGATCATTACAACAACGTGGTAAATAAATGCACACACCACTGCACCTATAGAATTCACAGAATGCTTATGTGAGGTTCATCCGTGAACAATTGTGATTACGTCGTTTTTAAGGAAAAACATCAATAGTTGCTGCTTTCCTGCTTGTATTTTCCCTCTTGCTCAAATTCGTAATGGTGAACAGCCTTTCGATCTGTTTAGACTCCATACAGTGACTACGCCAATCGTCCACAGAAGGTCAGTAGGGGACACCGATGGAAAGGCCGACGTCCGTCGGATGGGACGTTAAGCCGTGGCTCCGTGTGAGAGAGAGCCATACCCTGTGCACATTAAAACAGCGTTGAAATTGATATTTTGGTGAATAATTCAATATTATCGAAGTTCTATCCACCTAAAGTATACTTTACCCATAGAATCTCATTCCATAATACTGGTTGATGAATATAAAGCATTAGTATCTGACTATAAATTCAAAAGTTATTACACACCACATAGCTTTTACCTGTGTTTCATGCGCGTAAAACATCGCTAAAAATGACTATTTTGATACAGAAATCGATTTCTTTCATAATCCTATGCAGTGAAAATATTTTTAAGGCATAGAACATTTTATATTACGCCTTGATGGAAATTAACCATCAGATTGTCACTCAGACTGTAAATTGAAAAGTTGTTAGCACAGGAATAACTTTTAGCTCCGTTTTAGGCGTTTAAAACAGCGTAGAAACTGATATTTTGGTGAATTATTCGATATTTTCGAAATTCTATGCACCTAAAGTATACTTTAGCCATAGAATCTCATTATATAATAATAGTTGATGAATATAAAGCATTACGTTGTGAATCTGACTGTAAATTCAAAAGTGATTACCCACCACATAGCTTTTTGCTACATTTTATGCGCGGAAAACAGCACAGAAATAGCTATATTGATACATAAATCGATTTTTTTCAAAATTCTATGCTGTGAAAATATTTTTATGGAATAGAATATTATTTTATATTATGCAAGGGTGGAAATAAACTATCAGATTGTCCCTCGAACTCTAAATTCAAAACTTGTTAGCACAGGAATAACTTTTAGCTCTGTTTTAGGGGTTGAATACAGCGTTGAAACTGATATTTTGGTGAATAATTCGATATTTTCGAAATTCTATCCACCTAAAGTATAACTTACCCAATAGAAGCTCATTATATAATACTGTTTGATAAATATAAAGCATTAGGTTGTGATTCTAACTGTAAATTCAAAAATCATTACACACCACATAGCTTTTACCTATGTTTTATGCGTAGAAAATAGCGTAAAATAGGTATTTTTACATATGAATCGATTTTTTTTTTAAATTCTATGTAGTAAAAATGTTTTAGAGGCATAGAATGTCACTCTGTATCAGGATCACGTGATTCGGCATGACGTCAAATTACTTCACTCCCATATCGAGGACGAGGCTCTAAACTCAATATTTAAAAAGTTTGAAATGAATTTTAAAACGTTAAAATCTCGAAAACAGCAGGTGCTGGGTCGAATCCGGGTTCGGAATCGGATGCCTCTCGACGAGACCTTTGAAAGAAGGGGTCATATCATACGGCTATCTCTGATATTTAAGAAGTGAGCATCAGCCAATCAGGATTCAGCATTTCAAAATTCTGGAATCCCATTGGTGGTAGAGGTAGATTTAAATTTCGCGCTCTTTTTTCAATGTAAAGGAATTCCTAGGATAACAACGCACTTATAATTTTCAATGAATAAGAATAACTTCACCGTTCTCACTGGGCTTAAAAAAATAAGGGGCGTGTCATGATAATTCGGAACACTGATTCCTGTCTTATTACAAAAGTGACCGTTTAAAGTATTTAAATAGATTTAAAATTTCAAACTTCTTATACATTTTAAATAATCAATATTCCAGGTAGGTATTTCAATAATTATTTTTAACCAATCAGATTTAAACCTTAAGATTACAACGGATTCTATTGGATGCTTATTTTCACCTCGAAAGTACTCTATCTGCATTCTCCGACATACGAAGTACATTGCACGTAAGATCTGCGCATAGCTATGACGTTATCCATAAGTAGCCACATAAGGATAGATCGATGACGTCATACATAACTAGGCAATCAGCGTAGAGCTTAGGAATGATGTCTTGGTATAGTTATCCTAATATATACTCCATAAACCCTGATATCAGAATACCTATGACGTCACTCATAAATTGCCATATAAGGATATATCGATGATGTCATAAGATACGACGTGACACCTTTTGATTGACAGCATTGTATAGTTATCCTAATATATATCCCATCAGAATACCTATGCGCATCAGATCTTCGCATATCTATGACGTTATCCCTTATACAGGTCAATGACGTCATCGAGATATCACGTGACATCTGATGATTGACATGTGTATAGTTATTCTAATATATACCCCAATGCAAGATTAATATACATACAGATGACGTTATCCAGTACTTGCCATATAAGGACAGCCTTATGAAGTCACACTTAATTAACCAATCACAGGACAGCTTGATCACGTGATTCAAATCGACCAATCGTTTCAAACCGTAAGAATATACTTATCCTAATAAATACTCCATAGGATTAACATGGCTAATGCTTTGAGATACGGACAATGCTTTCCTACAACGACAGTCAGGCAAATTTTTTTAACAAGTCCAGCCGCCCACCCCTACGATGGCACCATACTTTCTCTATGACTCAGACTTGAACGCCACCCATGCTATCCTATAGGTAATCTGGGTCAAACAGTCACTAAGTCTAGCCATGAAATAATTCAATTAATTAATTATTTATTTATCTACTACTCTTATTCTGCACATATAAGGATTGGCATTCTTCATGACTTCAACAAGATCGATTCCTACAAGGACATAGCAATGTAAGTATTATGACGCCTCTTTTTATTAATTTTAGCGCGTTTTTTATAATCATTTCATTCTTTTATCTTTGATAACTATTAACGCAAAATAGAGAGAGACTTTTTCAATTCTTTCAGTAAACGACTTTTTTAACATATCGGATTTTCACTAAAACTAATACAATGAACATAGTGAAGGATTCGAAATAGCTAGATCTAAGCTTAGCAGCCCTCCCCTTCGGTTCCCCAACAGAAAGACAGGATCAATCTTCTGTTAGGTACTAACAGCTTGCACCACGAGAAGGCGGGGTAGGACATAAGATGGCTAAAATAGGGCAAGGCCTATTAAAGTTTAAGCAACCATTCGCAGGCCACAGGGGCCCTAAAAGGACCGTTACTCTTAAGACAACTACTTGCCACTGATTCTTATCATAAAATAAAACAATCTTTTTTGACTTTTTTCCTTTCCATCCTTCTCTTTTTCATTCCATCACGAACGTCAACAAAATAATCTTGAAATTCTGTTTCGTATCTTCTTCCTCTTCCTCGAAATCCATTGGCGTGTTCTATTCCTAAAGCTTACACGAGAGGAAGGGAACTGCTCCTCTTCTTCCTTCACTTTGCTGAAATTTTCTGGGGAACACCTCTGCGTCGACAGGCAGGAAAAGTAACTCTCACACTGCTCCTCAATTTCCTTCAGCTGGCTGGTCAGGCAGGTGAAATATCTTTCTTGAACCGGATCATCTGTTATACCACTTCCGGTGATTTCCTTGTAATCCCTTTTCGATTGTTCTTCTTCACATTCCTTCTGATGGTAACCGGAAACAACGAGGAATGGATGTTGTACAGCTTCATCTGCAGGAAGTCTCTCTGTTGGATCTAAACGCAGGAAACATCCCATAAACTTCTTGAAATCTTCGGCAGTCTGAGATTCCACGACAGCAGATGGATTCGCTGCCCTTTAGTATTTCCAGCAAATGGTTGTTTTCCATTATACCGCTGAGGACAGGCAAGATGTGCTCATCAAAGGTGAGTGGCTGTGGATAATCTTTCAGTGTTCGTGTAATGGCTTGGCGAGTGAATATCTGCACTGATGTTATGCCCAATGTCCACAGCTCGACAGTTACTGCTCTAATACGACCGCGCAATTTTTTGGAAGTCAGTTCTGGAGGCTTGTGACTGAAGCCGACGCCAATCCTTTTCCTAGCAGTACTGTCGATTTCTGTCAATAGTGTGAAATCTGTTAAAATGGCACTATCAGAGGTGGCATCAATAAGGATGTTCTCTTCTTTCACATCCATGAGGCACAAACCGCAGCCGTGGAGATAGCTGAGAGCTTTCAAAACATCCCCCACGTACTTTTTTTTCTTACAAAACAATTCGGATCAGTAAAAAACTCCCAATCGTGAATCGTATAGAAGATGTCCCTCTTCATCAGTGGCATTAGAAATGTTAGGGTGGTTAAGATGTGGCCAGTAGAGTTCCTCGCCTGGGGAAGGGCATGCCACAACTTTAACTGCATCTCTTCCTCTCCTTTATGTCGAACATTTCCACAACCGCTCCAAACCCTCCTTCACCCAGGCGGCGTAAATACAGAAAGTCCGGATGACTTTTCAGACGTTCTATAGAAGCATAAATGACTTTACGCATTTCGGTACGAATTTTAGTCGCTATAAGATCAACTAAATAGGTTACTTACCTCTGCATGTGTTCATGAGAACTGAAATTCTTCTTCAGTTTAACCGCCAAATCGAACGATGCGTTTTGTTGCGACAAGTACAGTGTCGCAACAAAAACAATGTACAAGTCAATGACAAGTACATTGTTTACGCTGTGATTGTTCTATCGACGTCACCTTCGATCTTTCGTTCCATTTAATTGGATGCATTTACTGGATGCCAGATATCGGTGGATTTATAAATTAAAAATAATGAACCAAATTTATTCAACTAAAATAAATCATTATTTAATAAGTATTTACACCAGCTGAAAAATTCTGTTTCCCGAAAGCATAAATAAAATATATTTTATTGCTAGATAATTTGAATAATGGACAGACTTTTTAAATTGTTTAACGATGTTCCTCGACAAAGAAGCATCAAGCGCAAAAAAGTTTATTTTTACGAAGTATAAAACTCAGTAGAAATATAATAAGACCAAGGGCAGTCAGGAAAAATGGACAAAATTATGAAACTTCTGATACAGTACAGGAGGGACCTTTATTTTTAAACAACTCTTTTGATGTAGTGAACAATGACACTTCAAAAAACTATGGCTTAATTCATCAAAAATAGATAGGAATGACTTAACGCGGTGGTGGTGGGGTTCCGATATGCCCTATGAAGCTCTCTCTCTCATCTCGGCTGGAATTTTATACGAGGGGCATTCGAAACGTTCTTGCTACCCCTAAGCCCATTTCTCTTCCCATATGCATAAGTAATTAATGAATAAAATAATAAATAATTAATAAAGCCATTGCATTTACCTCAAGAGAGCTTTTACTTCCTTCAAAGTACTCCCCTCCAGCATATATACAAAGTTGCAGTCGCCAATGGGGGCGGGTTGGGAAGCAATATGTCCCTATATGGCAAGTACTGGATAACGTCATCGATATGTGCAGATTGCATGTGCAGTAGTTGCGTATGACGTCATAGATATGAGCAGATTGAATGTGCATATGTATTCTGATGGGATATATATTAGGATAACTATACAATACTGTCGATCAAAAGGTGTCACGTGATATCTGGATGACGTCATCAACATGTCCTTATATGGCAAGTAAGGAATAACTTTGTAGCTATGCGCAGATTGAATACGCCATGAGATTTCTATGTCAGAGAGTGCAGAATAGAGTAGTTCCGAGCTGAAATTAGGTATCCAATAGAATCCGTTGGCATCTTAAGGTTAAAATTCTCAGTCGCAGACTCGTGCACACAATTAGCTAAATGCCAGGTAATAAGGACCTCAAAGGCTTATACATGGGTAGGATAAAGAAAACTCTTTGGGCAGTTGTTAAGAGACAGATGGAAACCTTCCTTCAAGGCCATCAATAAACGTGCACAGAGTGTGGTTTACCTCCACAGGGACCACGGCGTTACGTCGCAACCGTAGGAAGGCATCATTCCAAGCCCATCGGTTCTGCTTTCTCACCAAACGAAGGGTTTGGGTTTAATGGAAATAAATCTTAACGCTGCTATATTTGGGACTCGAACCTGGAAACTACAGAGGTTTCCAACACTACCAACTAAGCCAAACAGTCACCTTGCTACTTTAGGCACTAATTTCCATGTTACTCCAGTTTTTACAATGAGCAATGTATTCTTTAAGGTTTTGAAGGAATACACTCAAAATTAATGAGAAATGTGTCTGGAAATTTAAGACAGGAAATTATAAATTCACTACCAACGTAGCATGCCATACTTGACAATCTAGAAATAGTCCCCCCCCCACCCCCTCTCACAGCTTCTAGTAAGTTTGCCATAAAGGTCATAGAAGGACATTAGTCAGCTCAAAATATACTTCGATATAAATTTCAACTAAATAGCTTAGCTGATTACTAGTAACATTTACAGAGAGGCAACATTGCCCCCCCCCCTTCCCAAAAAAGGAGAAAAATACACTTCGACATTCTGATAATAAAACATCTTTTAGATTGATAATTTTCGTAATTTTTCCATATAACGTATGAGAGAAGGAAATGGAACACAATTAGCAACTAGAAGAATACATATCGCCTCTGGTGAAAAAGGGATACTCGTTTTCAAAAAGAATGAAGTTCTTATTTTCGATCTTTACATTCCTCTCATATTAGAAATTTGATGTAATGGATGATTGGAAAAATGCAGGCATTAATATTTTATTAGTACCTTTACCACACAAATGAAGTTTCTCATTAAACAAAAAATTGCATTTTCCCAGCTATATTTTGGAAGCACGAAGCCAATCGTTGCTGCCAATGTAAACTATGTAACCACCATAATCTATCATGCAAATTTCAAATTTCTATCATAAACATATCGTTGGCAATGTTTGTTAAATATTGTGGCATTTTCACACTTTTTCCACCATTATAGGACGTTATTGAAATATTCGGGAAAAGTGCGATTGCAATATTTCATCAATACCTATCTAATCAAAAAGAATTTTTAATAATGTTTCGAAATACGGAAAAAATATGCACACACAGGCAGACAGATCACAAAGTGGAGCTACTTTTCCTTTTATAACTAGGTTTAAAACTACATTTTATTTATAATACCTGTAACCCATTCTGTAATACACCACGAAATTTTAAATAGTTTTGTAGTGTGAACTTTCTTAATATTTTTCCGAATACCACTCTGAACGTTCTTGAATTTTTGCCTAAGAAACCAGGATTATCTTTTTTTTTTACGCTACAAAACTTTTGTACATATTGCCTCTTTTAGTAAAATTGGAATCAGATGGTTTATTCGTAATTTTTCAATTATTTTTTGAAACTTCTGCCTCTAAAACTGGTCCGATTTTTTTTTTCCTGTGAGTAGCGTATTTGTCACAAGTGATAAGGAATATTTCAAGAAATGTAATTGTGTTGTAAATAGTCAAGTGTTCATGTTTTATGTCCAAATAATAATACAATATTATATAATTATAAAATATGCGAAGGTCATTTTTCTTAAGTGATTTTCATCATATCCTTTAAAAGTATAATACAGTGCTCACAAAAATTAGGGGATAATTCAAAATGAATATGAAGCGATAAAATATCCCCTAGTTTTTGTGAGCAGTATATTTTTTATATCAAATGAAAATCATTTGGCGCTCCGACTAATTTTAATAAATATTTCATATTTTTGTTTATGTGATTGAGGAAATAATAACGTGTAACTGTCACATTTAGAATTATTCATCATCATCATCATCATCCTCAAGCAGCCATGGGCTATGGAGGTCCAACCAGACTGTGCAATGTAGTTCTCCAAGCAAGTCTGTTCTGAGCTACATCTACTGCATCTGGCCACTGCACACCAATTCTAATAAGGTCCTGTTTGACATTGTGTGCCCACCGCATCCTAGGTCTCCCCCTCTTTCTCAGACCTTTATGCACACTGTTCATAACTCTATTTGCCAATCTATAATTATTCATACGGACAACATGGCGAAACCACCACTGCACAATATGCTGCTTAAATCAGGTTAACGATTCTTTTGCGTAACCTCATCATTAGTTACAAAGTTGAACCACCTAATGCCCAAGATACTACGTAAGCATCTAGAATCAAAAGCATCTAGTTTCCTGTTGTCTTATTTACACAGCGTCCAAGTTTCACTACCATAACTAACCCTAGAAAGAACCAAACTATTATAATAGTCTAATTTTAGTCTTTAGTTGTATACGCCTATTTCTCCACAATCTCCATAGATTCTTAAAAGTCCCGGGCAGCAATCCCTATTCGTCTGTTAATCTCATGCCGCATATCACCATTATCTGTTACATAGCTCCCAAGGTAATTAAACTGTGACACCTGCTCAAGACTGCAACCATTCAGATTAACTGAATCACAGCCTGCCTGACCAATTTTCATCACTTTAGTTTTCTCTCTGTTTATAACTAAACCTACTCTACTACCAGTCTCATCAACAGCTCGAATGAAAGAGTTCATCTCATCAACATCATTTGCCAAAAGGGCTAAATCATCAGCATAATCTAAATCAGAAATTTTCTTATCTCTAACCCATTTAAGGCCAAAAATTATTATATTATTAAATGATTCTTTAATTATTGTGAACCACTGACAAATTAGTTGGTTTATTGAAATCCTATTTAACTTTTTTCAATTTAAATAAAATTAATGGGTGCATATCATTTGTTTTACTTTTCCGCTACATTTTAAAGATCAGTACAGGACACAGCATTAAATTAACAGTTCAAGGAAAATATTGAGAAACAAAATAGAGAAAATTGCCATTGAATATGTTTTTGAATAAATGTCGATCTCTTTGAAAAAGATTAAAATGGCTGTATAAATGAGAGTATTGCTTACAATTATGAAAAAAGAATATAAGTTTTCTGCCATGATTTCACCCGTTTTATCAAGTTTGGTAATCATAACTGATAAGAAACATTAAACTTTAACTTTTAAATCATTCTTTTCCTGGAATTATCTATTTCTGCGAACTTATTTCTAGTAGTTTTATTATACAATAATGTTTATATTTTTAAACAATAATTCTTTACCTGCTTATATTTATATTTATGGCGACTTTGTGAGAATTTCATTTTTAATCTTATCGCTCTTTTCCCTTCTTCTTGCTCAGTAAATGACGAAATACTTAGTTGAATGGGTTTCAGTTCTAGTATTTTGGACAGAAAATTTAATACGAAACTGATCGTTAACACAAAGCTCGTAGTTAGTGTCAAATCAGTTCATTATGCTGTCATTAGATGGCAGCACAAGTAATACGCACACATTTAAAAGATATGTCTTTTTCAAATAAAAGATTTAATTTTAACAACACTTACCTTCTATGTCATCATATCATCTAATTCATAGATTCCCAACGGGGGCGATACCGCCCCCCAGTGGGCGCTGGAGCCTTCCATGGGGGGCGGTAGCGGATCCAGAGGCAAATGGGGGGCTTTGAGGCAGTCAAGAAGGGCGGTCAAATAAATAAATAAATTTAATGGAATTTTCTGTGACAACCTTTTTATCTCTTCTATTCTGTGGTGTCTTCCTGGTGATTCTGGTCATCCACTACCTCATCCGTCATGTACAGCTTTTCAACTGCAGCTTGGACAATAAGTTCCCTGCTACCGCCTACTAGCGTACTGGTACGTCTGAAGTCGACTGAGATGCTCTCAAAAGTTCTCTTCTAGAATACCACGTCAGAACATAAGGTATAATATTAACATTACACTTGTGAATTAGGTTCAGCTCATTAGCCAGCAGATCATACTTCCTCTTCTTTTCAACCTCTAGTGTCTGCAGGTTATCCTGAGATGTTATTCCTACTTCAATAATTGTAATCTCATTCAATACCTTAACATGCACTACTCTATCAGGCTTATTATGTTGGGCATGTGTGTCCGTCCTGATAGGCAAATCAACCTTGATGCAATAATAAATTTATTATATTTAATATTTTTTTAATATAATAAAATACTTTGAAAATACCTGTTTTCATGAATGAATATTTTATCAAGCTATGTAAATTATCTTATTGTTATCGCGTTAATAAGCATTTTTAAATTAGCATTAGGTATACCTATACCTAATTTGTTTTAGTTTAGAATAGATTGACGGTGACAAGTCCTTGCAAGTTGGTAGGCAAACACGCGGTTCATGCAATTTAACATGTTTTGACAAGAATATGGGAGCTTGAAATGACTTTACGGAGCAAGTGCGCCGGCATCGCAAACATACAAGTTAATGCGTACACAAAATCAAATCTATAAAAGCGATAGCTCTAGGAATGTTTTATTATTTTTATGTGCTTCGCCGTGATAAATAGTCATGAGTGATAAGTGTTAGAAGTCATTATAAACATTATTTTTATAACTATCTATAAATCTGTTGAGAAGTTAATTTGTATTTGAAAATGTCTGATACTCTCTTGTGGAAGTGAACGGAAGGGGGAGAGGGCTGCAAGATTAGCGTGGCCTACTGATCTGGACAACTATTGCTACTTTTCTTTTTTTTTTCTACCCTGCTGAGGAGCTGTCAACCGCACAGGGTCCTGGTGCTGACCACATAAACCCACTGAACTGGACAGATATATGGCTCTGAGCTTGATTATGGATCCTGATTTTGCTGCACTGGTGGGCTTCTGTGGAGGGAAAATCTTCCGCTGTGTTTTCTGTTTGTTTGTGGGTTGACAGCCCCAAGTGAATAGATTCACAGGATATGTTTATCAGCTGGTGGATAATACTGAGCAGAGGTCATCGCAGGCACCAGAACTCTTTGCTTCTATTGGCATCGTCAAATTCTACATTGGAGGAAGTCTTCCAGTGTAGATGGCTTCAGCCTTTAGTGGTGGGGGAACGGGTCTTTGCCCCATGTCTGCGATTACGGGACTGTTTGATATTGTCGGCATTCCCTCTCTCAATAAACATAGTTTCTTTAAACATCCCACTAACCATTTTCTTTCCATAGGTAGTTGGAATGTGAGGACTCTGCACAGAGCTTTTTCTCTTGATGTCCTCACACAAGAATTCCACCATTATAATTTAGATGTTCTTGGCTTGCAAGAGACCAGATGGACAGATAAAGGTCAGATTCTTAAAAATAATCTTAAATTTCTCTTTTCAGGGAGGGACGACAAAGCATCACCAAGGCGTGGGTCTGCTTCTCAGCAGACACTCTAGTGATGCTCTTCTAGGATATGAGTGCATTAATGAAAGGTTTCTTACAGCAAAATTTCAGACGAGCGTTAAAGAATGGAATGTTATCTGCTGTTATGTCCCCACTGAGGATGCCGATGAGGATGAGAAGGATAGGTTTTATGAACAACTTCAGGATATTTTGAATTCTTTCAAGAAAGGAGATATTACCCTTGTTCTTGGTGACTTCAATGCCAAAGTTGGTACTAACTCTGACCTTTGGGGAGGAGTAATAGGCCCTTTTGGTATTGGTAGCTGCACTGGCAATGGGCAACGTCTCCTACAGGTAAGTAAACTCAATGGATTCAGAATAACTAACACTTATTACAAACACCGCGACATACATAAATACACATGGGTTTCACCTGATGGGCTGCATAGGAATATGATTGATTATATATTAATTAACAGCAAATGGGCTAGTTCTGTTAGAAATATCATGGCATATAGGGGAGCTGAAATTGGATCTGACCATTACCTTGTTAAAAGTGTCTTGCAACTTAAACTTAAAAAGTGTTGTGCTAGGGTTAAAAAATTTACTTTTAATACTGAAGCTCTGAAAGATCCAGTTATAGCCAAAGCTTACCATGATAGGTTACTTAGTCATTATGACAGTCATGGTTTGCTTACTACTGAAGTTGAGGAAGAATGGGATCATTTTAAACAGGCTTTTTTGGACACTAACAGTACTCTTTTAGGAAAAAAGGAGCAAAAGAGGCAAAATTATCGGAGCAGATAAGGCACTTGAGCTTATTTTGGAAAGAAAGAACTGCAGGAATGCCCTTAATCAATACCCTACTAGTCCTAATAGAAAGCATTACAGAGAGCTTAATAAACGTGTAAAGGATCAGTTAGCTGCTGATAAGAATCTTTGGCTTGATGGTTTGGCTGACAAAGCCGAGGAAGCAGTTAGACAGCACAACAGCAGAGAGCTGTACCAGATAGTTAATGTTTTATGTGGTAGAAAACGGACAGGTATACAGGGATTGAAGGATAAACAAGGTAAGGTTATAGAAGGTGAGGATTCTGTCATGGCTAGGTGGGCTGAGCATTTCCGTGATGTTCAAACAATGCGGTTAGTTCTACTCCTATAGTTTGTAATGATGATAGATGCATTGGCTATAATGTTGGCCCTATAACAAGATCTGAAGTTATTTTGGCTGTTTCTAAACTTAAACTTGATAAATCCCCAGGGGTAGATGTAATTACTACAGAAATGCTCAGAACTGGGAATGTTTCCGTTACCTCTTGGATGACTGAAATTCTGAATATCTTTTATGATATAGGCATGGTTCTTCAGGATTATACCAGAGCTATTGTTATCCCTATTTTCAAAAAAAGGTTATCGCAGTTCTTGTGATAACTATAGGGATATCAACCTACTCTCTGTTCCAGGTAAAGTTCTTTCCATGATTGTGCTTAATAGAATTACGAATCTGGTTGACAGTGAATTGCATGATGAGCAATGTGGATTCAGAAGTGGTAGGGGATGTGTGGATCAGATATTTTGACTTAGGCAGATTCTTGGTTGCTAGCTTTGTTGATTTCATAAAGGCTTTCGACTCGGTTGATCGTCATAATTTATGGTTGATTGTGAGATCATGGTATTCCAGACAAGTTAGTTAACATAATGAAAGCTCTCTATAATAACACTGAGTCGTGTGTGAGAGTTGGTAAGGCTTGTAGCAATTGGTTTAGCATTACTTCTGGTGTTCGACAAGGGGGCATTTTGTCTCCTTTTATCTTTAGCTTGGTTATTGATTATGTCATGCGAAATTCACTTCAAGGGAAAGATTTTGGACTTAAATGGACTGGAGATACGAAAATGTCTGATTTAGATTATGATGATGATTTAGCCCTTTTGGCAAATGATGTTGATGAGATGAACTCTTTCATTCGAGATGTTGATGAGACTGGTAGTAGAGTAGGTTTGGTTATAAACAGAGAGAAAACTAAAGTGATGAAAATTTGTCAGGCAGGCTGTGCTTCAGTTAATCTGAATGGTTGCGGTTTTGAGCAAGTGTCACAGTTTAATTATCTTGGGAGCTATGTAACAGATAATGGTGATGTTCGGCATGAGATTAAGAGACCACTAGGGATTGCTGCCGGGACTTTTAAGAATCTAGGGATAGTGTGGAGAAATAGGCATATACACCTAAAGACTAAAATTAGACTGTATAATAGTTTGGTTCTTTCTAAGGTTAGCTACGTTAATGAAACGTGGACGCTGTGTAAACAAGATGACAGTAAACTAGATGTTTACATAGTATCTTAGGTATTAGGTGGTTTAACTTTGTAACTAATGATGAGGTTAGGCAAAGGAGTTTGCAACCTCCCTTAAGCAGCATATTGTGCAGAGAGAGACTCCATTGGTTTGGCCATGTTGCCCGTATGAATAATTATAGATTGGCGAATAGGGTTATGAACAGTGTGCCTAAAGGCCTCAGAAAGAAGGGGAGACCTAGGATGCGGTGGGCAGACAATGTCAAACAGGACCTTGTTAGAATTGGTGTGCAGTGGCCAGATGCAGTAGATGTAGCTCAGGATAGACATGCTTGGAGAACTAAATTGCACAGTCTGGTTGGACCTCCGTAACCCATGGCTGCTTGAGGATGATGATGATGATGACTAAGTAGTACCCTATGTGTATATTTTGTACATATGTTTTTGTTAATAAAGAGAAAGATGTAAAAGAAAAATGATAGTGTACTTCCAGCGGACAGGGGTTCGTGGGGGAACAAAATTTTAGAGTAGCTCCGATTAGCCTGTAGTGCCGTATTTGGCGGGCAGGCATCAATTAATTCTAGAGATTCTTATCCTACTGATGACCGGTCGTTGTGATAGTAATCCTGCTCAGTACGGGTGTAACCGCAGGTTCGGACACTTGGTACATGTGCTTGGTCGAGTGACCAGTGGTGCGAAGCTACCATCCGTGGGATTATGACTGAACGCCTCTAAGTCAGAATCCCGTCTAGTCACTGCAACGATATCGTTCGTGCCTCGCGCGTTGAAGGGCAGCGCTAGCCGGAGTGTTGGTCCTCCCTGACGGGAGCGACTGCTCCGGCGTTGAGGCCTCTTGAGAGGGAGCATCCCCGGAATCATTGAGACCACACGATTCCTGCTTCCCGATCCAAGCCTTGCAGGTGTGACGTGCGGGCACCAAATCGTCTGCAGACGACCTAGGTACTGGTCTGGGTCCATACTGCGATCTATTGAGACTCATCCTCTGACTGGGAGATTTGTCCTGTCGAAGGACACCATCATTTTTCTTCCTCTACTTTTCTACCTGTTTCCGGGTGTTGGGAGAGGAGGACTTGTCTTCCTCTAGAGACGTTGGTAGAGGAAGACTTGTCTTATTGTGGAGTTCTCTATTTCCAGGTGTTGGGAGAGGAAGACGTCTTATTCTGGAGGTCTCTGTTTCCGGGTGTTGGGAGAGGGAGACTTGGTTGTTGTCTTTTTAATATGAAGAGATCCCCATTTCTGGGTGTTGGACAACACAGACTTTGAACTTTGCATGGTTTTCGTTGTTGGCCTTTTAACGTAGTGAGATTCCCATTTCTGAGTGTTGGACAATGCAGTCTTGGTTGTTTCGTCTGTCGATCTGGCGTCTCTGGGTGTTTGGCAAGACAGAGACGGTTCTCTTATGATGTAATGAGGTCTCCATTTCTGTGTTCATTTCAGGGAGTCAGTAGTAGCCTTCGGGCGAAATTTGGGCAATTTGAAGGGAAGATAAGAAAATTCAAACAGTGCTCTTAAATTTCATACATTCGAAATCAATTATCGTTGGTCATGGCTTGGATAATGACTTCAGAGCTCTACAAATAATCCACGGAACAGTTGTGGACACATCAGTTGTGTTTCCTCACCATCGTGGTCCTCCGTATAAGAGATCCTTGAAATCACTTGTTGAATGTTACTTGGGAAAACTTATTCAACAAAGTAAAAATGGTCACGATAGTGTCGAAGATGCACTCGCTTGTATGGAATTAATGCAGTGGAAAGTAAAATCAGATGTACGCAACATGTGAATGTATCAGAAGAAACATTTATTTTCTTATTTTTATGTTCTGTATTCTTATATGTATGAACGCAGTCTGTGAATGTATAACAAGAAATATTGTTTTGTATGTGTATTTTCATATTCTATTGATCAATATTTATAGAAAATATTGAAATCTGTGAAAGTTAAGTAATTGTAAATGTCATTTTTGAATAAAATTAATTTAAAAAACAAATTTACTTTTTCCTTAATATATGGTATAATAGATATCTCTGAAACTCGTCATTATTCATACCATTTCATAGCAAATACTACGTTGAGAATAAAACTGATTATATTTAATAGCAATTAGAGAAGAATGTTTAATTGTGGTGAGGTCTTTACGCTATCAGAAATTTCTGTTTAGCCAATTATTATAATAAAATCAACATTATGTTGAAAAAAAACTTTTGAGAAAGTCTCTCTAAATTTTATTCACAATGTTTCAAGTTTTCTTAATGCTAGAAATAAGCAATATATTTGGTTTTGTTCATAGTTATCAGTTTAAAAATTTTTCCTCTTTTGTTTGTCACACAAAAAACTACCATTTTTTTATTTTGTGTTACCTTCATTAAAACTAGTCTTGCAAACATTGCTAGCTAATAATAAATCTGCAGTGAGAATCAATGACCGGGTATTTATCAAGATTCAAATTTCAGTGCTACGGAAGTCTAGCGCAATTCTATGCATAAAGCATATTTTTCTTCAAATTTATACTGGATTAATGAAAAAAAGTTTGTGAAATATATATATATTGCCACCATGACCAAATCAAGGGACGGATCCTGGAGTGACTATAGCATTAACTTCTAAAGTAGAATATTTGTACTTTAAATTATTAAGTAATAAAGAATTCGTGTGTTTAATAGAATGCAAGCTGTTTAACTAAAGGATAAGCCTACATGAAAATTCAAGAGTTTTTTTTGTTATTAGAAAGGAAGTGAATCTTCTAGATTCAAAGTGAAATTGAAAACTAGATAAATTAAAAGCATATCATCAAGTAAATGATTGCCATGAGGTGTGACAGTAGACTTTCAGTATAATGTGATAATAACCAATGAGAATAACAGCTCAGCCACTATATCCGAGAATTAAATCTTTTTGAGAATGACATTAAAGGTAAATTCAAATTTTAAACGATTTTCTTAATATTGAATTTCTTTAATATTCCTTTACTATTAAAGTAACTTGGAAGCTGAAAAATTAACATGAGAAGTTATCAGTTTTCAGTTTCGAATAAACGGGAGACGATTATTGGAAGTAAGACGCTCTGAAGAAATAGTTGACGGAATGCGGAAATAAAATCTTTGATTATTTTTCCGTATTTGGGAAGCAATGAAATGTGCTACAATAATGACTTTATTCGAATCTAATGAAAACAGAAGTACTAATTGCAGTACTTGCTAATAGAATTATTTCTTTATAAGTTTATCTGATAAGCCAGGGAATTAGCATGAAGCGTTTTAAGCGAGAATGAAGTTACTAATAAGCAATTTCGATGCCATATCTCTTTGAATAATGCAAGAATTTTGTTGATATTCAAGGTATATACGAACGTGATCTGGATCTTTATGAAGAAATGCAATTCATTCCCATAAAAAAAGTATTTAAGTATGCAGGAAAACAGAACAGGAGAGTTTCCTCTCACACCATGGCAAACATTCGCTTGATCATATGTTTTTAATTTGTCTAGTTTCCGATTTCACTTCCCTTTCTAACAACAACAAAAAAAACCATTGAATTTTCTTGTAGGATTATCCTTTAGCTAAATAGTTGCATTCTATTAGATCCATGAATATTTTTCTCTTCTTAATATATTAGGAATCCTTTATTCCCTAATATTGTACAGTACGATCTTCAAGATGCCTAGGTCCAAATTTGGCTTTCTAGTGTCTTTCCATGGGAAACTGAACAATTTCTCAGTCTAAGAATTTATTCTCCCAAGGCCACTTTATATAAAAATAAATATTATATTTTCCTATTATAAATTTCCATAGATCAACAAGTTGGAATCAGTTTTTGTTACAAAAGACAAAAGAAATTTTTCTACATTTTTAGTTTCCAGCAATACTTTTCCTAGAAATATATCACGGAACTTGAAAAAATTGATATTTAAAAATTCATTTATTAAAGAATATCAACTATTTTTATCAGCGATTGTTCATTCTTCGTTAACTTTTGAAATATTTATTTAGTTTCGCAAGATCGTTTGTAATATCTCATTTTAAATTTTTCTTCCTTTAGTAGGAGATATTAAAGTTATTGGATGATTCGGATTATTCATATCGTAATATTTCGTTAATTTATATCCAACAGAAGAAAATTTTTTAATGTATTTCTAAAATTCCAAATCTTTCAGAAATATTTTTGGACGGGGTTCGAATCAAAATATTCCACAGATACATTTTCACAGAGGATGAGTATACGAAAAAGGAAATCTACCGCTTTTATTATTTAAACAAACCGAAGGTAGTTATTGGAAGTATTTCAGGAAGTTATTATCAGGTATTTCTCCATGCTGCGAGGGAATCAAATTATTTAAAACATGCAATCAAATTAGTAGTATAATACATCTCTTTCCTCACTCTGAATTTAACATTTTTATTTTTTCCATACTAAAATATATTAATGAATGTTTTGCTATCTGCTGAATGCTGCCAGTCTCTTTTCAATACTCGTTATATCTTCATATTTCAATTTTTTAAAATAAAAAACATTTGCCACTTTAAACAAAATAGCATCATACAAAGGATTTAGTTGAGAAAATTTATTAAATATTGGTTATAGAACTGAAGCTAATGTGAAACTTTGGAAGCAATTGTTGAGGAAAAGGATCCACTAAATAGCTGTTAGGGTACAGAGGGGAATCTCAATTAATTCCACTTACATGTTCGCTGACATGCACAGGAAAGGGCTCTACCAGGCCCGAAACGTTCTGTTTGTGACGTCACCAGCGTGGAGCTATAGGAGAGTCGTAGGCTAGAAAAAGATAAGAGTTCATTGTTTCTTTTGGACAGAAAGACGTTTCAAAACTTTTAAATCCATGGCAAAAATGGGGAAATTAGTATTCAACCAATTTTAGTCTTGATTACTGTGAAAGAAATAGAAAAATAAATGATTTTTTTTTCTTGTAAATCCTGTCATATCTCCATATGAAAAAATATATTTCATATCTTATATATATGTATATTTATATGTATATATTTCATATCTTATATAAAAATATATTTCATATCATATATGAAAAAATATATTTCATATCTCCATAAAAAAAACCGTAAATTGTAGACATGAAGAAATCTGTGGTTCACCGTTTGCTTTCGGCAGAAAATTATAAGTACATCGCTAAAACGGAGATATTAGTATTCAACTAATTTCAGTCTTGAATACTGGGAAAAAAATAAACAAAATGTGTTTGTTCTACAAATCCCGTCATATGGAGGAGATAAAAAAATATCGAAAGTTAGAAGTCTTTTTACAGGCAACTGATATGATGATTTGTACTATAATGAAAGTAAACTTCAGAGTTTTAACTCCTCAATTCTTATATTTATATTTTAACTAAGAGAATGCAATAGAAACAGAAACATTTTACGGTTTTATGTAGTAATTTATTCTTTATAAGTGAAACTGCCCAAAAAAAATTATTCCACATTTCTTAAAGTACATATAATTGGTATTTAAAAGTTATGAATTATATCATAAATGGAAAATACTTATGTTGAAGATCAATTCAGAATCTGTTCAACAAATCACTTTTCATTGGAAATCACAAGTTTTTTTACCATATAAGAAATGCATATATATTTGCAGTACAATTTCGAAAAGAATATTGACATTTCCTTAATTTCCAAGTTCAAAGAAAAAGGAATGGTGGAATTAGAATATATGGATTATATATATGTAGTTCTCACTGGGCAAATATGTAAACTACTAAGACTACAAAAAACAAAGCAGCTCACCTCGTCGGAATTTTTGTGCCGTCCCGTGGACTAGTGGTTAGCGCGCTTGGCTACTGATCTAAGGGATCCGGGTAAGGCATTGACGTTCGTGCTGTTTTTCTGCTGAGATCCTGCCATCCTCTCAGACCTTCTACTCTGGCATACAAACTGACAGACTCCTGTCAGACCTTTGTGGCAAGCAGCTACTTGAGGAGATATTTATTTAACGCAGCTTGAAATAATTGAATAACTGAAAAAAATCATATTTAATATTACGAACAATCGAAAAGACCTTGCTCCTTACTCAGAAATCAATTACAATAAGTAAAATCCTCTGTCGCTAATCAATCAAATTTTTAAGTTTATCCTTCCAACTATTGCAAGTTAAAAGTTTTTATGAGAAAGTTGAGGAGCTTTTCGGAGCAAGGATTTCCTTGAAGATAGAGTGCTCTCCTTGCTCTGAAAAGCTTCCATTCTTTTCTCCAAAAAAAAATTTAACCTGAAAATAGTTTGAAGGATAAACCTAAAATATTTTTGCTCAACAGAAAATTTTTTTGTATTTAATACTATATATCATAGGGCCAATTAACAAATTTCAAAATTTAGCAAAAATCATTGTAATATCACAATTAGTGGTGTATCTTGTTTTAATATCAAAGGCATTAAAGTTGCAATATTCAACTTTTGGTAGAAATGTGTTTGGGAACTCAGAGACTGTGCAGTTGATGCAGCAACAGTTCTCACATTTCAATGAGATATTAGTTATTCCTCAATTAGTGAAATATAAGATCACTGGTTGATTTTAAATTGATAGTGAAATCAGCCAATGATATAATAATAATAATAATTTATTTCATGCAGGTGGTTACAGAAAAGCCAAGTACAGGTAATTTTGGATATTAATTTAAACGTTCAAGCGGCTTGATGCCCCAGTACATTTCATAAATTAAAAAGAAATATTGATGATAATACAAAACGACAAACATATTTACAGGAATTGCATAATTACATGATATATAATCAACAAAAAACAAGTTACACAGACGAAGACAAACATACAATATGAAATATGATAAATAAAAAACATAGAAAACTTAGGGAGAAGAAAAGGAAGGTTTAATATAATAGAGAGTAATATTAAATGAATGAATAGAGAAAAGATTGCGGATAATCCAGACAAAGGGCAAAGATGGGGAGTGGGAATAGGGGTGAGGAGATATTGTTGGTCAAATGTTTCAATATTCTAATAGGAGTGGAGTAATATAGATTCTGAATTTTGTTTTAGAATTTAAAGATGTGATATCTCTCGGTAGAGAGTTCCAAGTTGAGGTTGCTTGAAAGGCAAATAAGTTTCACCGTACTTAGCTTTGTAAATTTGGGGAGTAGAAAATATTTTATTATCAGAGCGAAGGATGCGGCGATGTCGTAATCGAATATAGGGTGTAAGAATCGAATGAAGGAGATGAGACTTGTTATAAATGTGTCTGGCACATAGATGGAATTCTCAGTTGCTATACTGCATAAGCTCTATCTTGAAATCATATATTCTTTCTGCAATATGGTAGTAATAATATCTTTACCATATATTTTGAATATTGTTCTCTTTTTAAATTCATTCTCTCTCTCTGTGTATATATTATTTATACTGATGTATTTAGGTTTCACATATATTCCTTCTGCAAAATTTCTTCTAGTTATTCACAGAAATACTGGATTTCAGTGGGACGGGGCTGGCTCATAATCTGCAGTTCCCAGGTTCGAGTCCCAGCTGGGTATATTGTTGAATTTTTCTCCGTAAAATTCCCCGCCCTACCCACGATCAGTAGTGGACACCGATGGTTTAGCGGTTCACCTTCAGGCAAAAAGACTAACGGGTGGTACAAAATAGTATGTGGTTCATAGCGCTTTGATTGATTAGATATTTCGCAGCATTTAAACTATTGCAGTGTTGTCAAATGCTAAAATGTCCAGAGTATATATTATTTAAGAACGACGAAACAGCTCTTTCTGCCACCGATAATGTCAGACGCCAGGAATTACGACTCTTATATAATATTATAATTCCTTATTTCATTAATGTGTATGTTAAATAGCCCTATCCACCAATATTCTCTTCTATACCCAAATTAGTTCCTTTTCTAAGGGAATCACAGGGAATGTTAATATACCTGGGATTTTCGCACTATTGTAATTGCCCTGCATTCCTTCTGCATGAATGGAGACCCATCCTTTCTTTTGCACTGCGGCTGTTATCTGGATATCAGAGATCTGATACAGCTGAGTTGGGACAGCTACAGTTGGGAAGAAGATAGCTGATACAGCTGCTTCCCAAATTCCTTCGGAATATGTCATTTTAGCCCATTGTGTCAAAGAAGTACAGCTCAGAAGTAAAATACCCCAACCTAATTAAATCCCTATTGAAATAATAATCTGGAAGAAATAGGTTTTGTCGTGAGTGGGATTCGAACTCACATCCAGAACTGCAAACTACTCCGCTTTTAACGGATTTTCTCCGATTCTTAGTTAGGATCTGAAAATCATATTTCGTCTTTGAAAATCCGAATTTTAGGGTTTTTCCAGTTTTACACTTACAAGATTCAGCCTCCAAATTGAACAGTATTTTCCCCCTTTTCCTAATAGGTGAATGTTAATCAAAGATAAGAATTGTTTCCGATTTATCTTTTTTACTTTACTAAAGTTGCAGCTGTGTCCCCATCCTAACCTATGTTTGCTTGTGGGATCACCTTCACAGCAAGCTGACCATTTCTGGACAATAACACACGGCAAAGTCCACACTTAAATTCTTTTAGAAAGTTGCAGTCATAGATTGTTCTAAATTGGTGTTATTTGAAACCAATTACTATCCCTGCTCTGGCCAACTAAATGCTAATTGAATTAGTCAGAATCGGAAGCTTTAGAATGAATGGATAATACAGATTATAGAACTTCCTTAATCTGTGGGCCATGATTGACATTGCAACTTGAATGGGGCAATTGTTATCTGGGTTGGGCTACTGTGTTGATAAAGGATTAAAACTCTTCTTTCACTAGAGTTGAGACACTTAAATATAAGGGGCGGGGGTGGCTCAGTTGGTAGCGCGCCAGGCTCGTAATCTGTAGTTACCACATTCAAGTCCCAGCTGGGTCAGCGTTCAGATTTATCGCCGCAAAACTCCCCGTGCTGCCCGTGGTCGACAGGGGACACCGATGGACTTGGAAAGGCTGCCGTCCGTCGGATGGGACGTTAAGCCGTGGCCCCTTATGCGGGAGAGCCACACCCTGTGCACGTTAAAGAACACGCTGGATGGCCTTGACGGGAGGCTACCATCTGTCTCCCAACAGCTGTTCTAGTGGGTCCCCTCCCCCAACCTTCTCTGAGCTTTCGGGGTCCATGCGACCTGGAAAATTTAGCCCATTTTGTGCAAAAAAGTGCTGCTCAGAGGTAAAACAACCCAACCCAACTTAAATATAATCAGTTATGTATTTTATGTTTCGTACTGTTATGTGAATTATCTTCGTGTTGCATTTCGTTTGTCATTTGTTGGCTGATGTCAGTTTTGTTTCACCATATTTTCGTAAACCGGCAACTGATCACAAGAGGTATATATTTGGATTGTTTTACGTCCGAGCTGCATGGAAATGCCGCTCAGAGGCTATTAGCTGATTATTAATCAATGAATGATATTTACCTATTGATTTTTACTTATTAATTACCAGCAATTCGGTTAAATTTAGTTATATTTTTGATTTTCTGATATAATTTTAATCCTTATAAACATGTAGCACTGCGTTTTAATTAATAAAAAAGGGAACATGTAAGAATATATTTTTATTTGGAGTTTATTATAAAAAAAATTACCCCCTCAAGCAGCTGCTTGCCATAGAGGTCTGACAGAAGCCTGTCAGTTTATATGCCACAGTAGAGGATCTGAGAGGATGGCAGGAGCTCAGCAGAAAAAACACGAACATCCATGGCTCCAGGGGCTCGAACCCAGGTCCCGTATATCAGTAGCCAAGCGCGCTTGCCATTCGGCCACGGGACGGCTATTCAACAATAAGAAATTGTTAATACAAATTCATGTTACAAAGCTGTGAAAAAGATTTCTGATTTATATTATGGTGTCAAAACTTGCTATGTTTTACAGAGAATGTATTTTCAGATTTATAGTGTTTAGCCACTATATTTTTGCTGCATAATCACCAGATTTAGTACCGAAAATGCTCGGACATAATCATATGATTCGATTTTGAAAATATGCTCTTTTTAGATTAATATTACTGGATATTATTTGAAGATCTCACTGAACTCATTCTGAATCAGCTATCTCATGTGTCATATGTTTTCAGGGCATCTGTGATACTTTAATGCCGAGTTGTTTAATATTTATTAATAATGATGGCTTATGCATTTAACAGAAGCATCACTGACTATAACAGTTTACCTCAAAAGTTAACTAAAGCGTAAATAATAATTTTTACATCAAGGCTCTTATTAAAATGTGGTTGTGGAAGTTGGTGTTATGATTCTGTCACCTATCTTTAATTGTAGAGAAAAAATAGTTCGGAAGAGTATATAACACCAAGATTTGCCTTTTAATGTGCTGAACTTCAATAAATATTTAAATATTAGTTGTACCCAACTGAACGCTAGTCACATTCATAACTTTCCAATCTACAACGCATTATAACTCCATTCACAACTTCTCTGTCGATAACCTACTGCACCGTTCCGAAAGTAGGCGACAGCATCATCCCCAGAAATTTCTGACCCCTTTCAGAGGGATACTTCACGAGCCATGGCACAAGGAACACGATCTCTTAACAGGGTTTAAGTGGGATCACGACACGAAATTTGTTATCGATCGCTCAAGTACCCAAGGAACCAGAGAGAACCTAAAATATTTCCCACTGAAGACGTCACAAGGTGGCGTTACAAGAAAGACCTATCTACCTCTTTAGAATTAAGCCTCTTATATACAGGTAATGGACAGAAAATTAGAAAGATTTCCATTTAATCTCGATAGAAAATCACATTCAGAGCTCATCACTTCAATAATATTTTTAATGATAAATATGTCTAAATATAAATATCTCAATCAAATCTATCTAAATCTCGATTTTTCAACAGTATTGTTTCAGTATTCAAAGTGATGAATAAATGATGAAAGCTGGAATATGTAACAGACTACAAAAATTGACCCCAAAATTTAATTAAAGTAGATTAACAAATTAGAAATCGTAATTGATTCTAGTAGAGTACAGGATGCAATGCAATGTTTTTTTTTGTTTTGTTTTTTAATTTTGGCGTTTATGTTTGTAGACTTTCAAATATTCCACACTTTGTAACTCTATCAATACTGAACAAATATTGTGTAAAATAGCAATTTAGATGGATTTGATCTGGATCTCTAATTTTTCCTTATAAATATTTTTAAATAAGAATCATGTTGAAGAAATTAATGAGCTGTAAATGAGATTTTCTGTTGGAATAGCATGGAACTGTTTCCATTCTCCTATCCAATATCTATAATAATAAGATTAAAACTGTCAGCTTTTCTTTTGATTGAGATCTTTAAATTATCTTAAGTGACATTTTTCAGTAAAAATCTTATTTATAAAGTTGAATATAAAATATTAATTAAATCATGATTAATTAATTAATTAAATCAGAACTTAGTTGGTGAGATGTGTGAATCTCATACAATGGGTAGAAATGACCAGAAATTACTACATCAAAGACATCGGATCTATACAGTAAGTATGTACGATTCCTGGGGCGCGTCTATAATAAGGTCAGTTATATTGATATAGTTTCTTAGGATATTCCCATTTTCATTATTCATCCTAGAGTTGTGATTAACATTTAAGTCTCTAGTTAATAAACTGGGAGAGTTTTGTCCAAGAAGGTTATTTAGGTCAGAGTTGCATTAGGAGGTTTGTAGGCTGCAATAATCCTGATATCTCCATAGTTAGTAATTTGGACAGTTATCCTATACGTATGGATTATGAGTGGAAATAAATACTACTAGTACTTGAAAGAACTGTTTTTACAAACATATAGATAAACTTAAAATCTAGCAAACGATAAGCGAAAAGTCATAGGAAAATTAAAACATGAAAACAATTATCTTAAATTACCACTCGTTTTATAACCTAAGTTTATTGAAGTATAAACTCTTCGTTCAAACAATATACACCATTCAATCAGGACAAGTAGTATATAACAGATATACCTTAACGATACATCCAAATTTTACGAAAAACTGATGTTATTCATAATGCATTAATGGTACTTTCCTACATTTCCTAGTGAATGTACGATTGTACATCAACATGATTTCTTTCATATAGCAGATAATTTTCAGCATAGGCCTTCAGACGGCCTCAGCTTCTCAAAAGAAAAAACTTTATGTTATTCAACACAAAGTAATTAGACTATATCTCGGACAATTACCTACAGCCCAGTGCTATCCCTCAGGATGGAGGCAAACTATCCTCCCCTGGAAATCAGACGGAAACATACACTGTTTAACCATTTCCTCAGAATATCCACCTGTCATTATTGACACCCACTGTTAAAGAAACTGACACGTTCCTCTGGGAAATCCCACATAATCCGAAACAGAAACAGTAACCGTTCATGAGGCTATTAAGTTCTCCAACAATATACTAAATTTTCCAACCACCCCTGAACTTTGCGCATGGATTTTGCCAGACATCACCTCCTCACACCCATTATTATTCACAAAACACTCCCCTGGCAACTTCCTAACAAATACTTAATGACAAACATAATCAACCATATTTCCCCACAGCACCTTATTGTTTACAAAGAAGGCTCCCTGGACAAAAACAACCTACAGCTGCAGGAGGAATATTCATCCCCTCACATAACATTGAACAAAAACTTAGATTCAGTCCAGATCTTAATATAATGGAAATTGAACTCGCAACTATCAGAGAAGCTGTCAAATGTTCCCACACATTAATCAACGACACCTACACACACATTACTATCCTTACTGACAGCAAAGCAACACTGATCAATCTTCTAAAAAAATCCAGAAAAAAACAGATGACAAATCTCTGGCCTACAGCACCTTGAGTGACATTAGTCTGTTTTCTCACATACACAACATTAAATTCCACATCTCTTGGATCCCAGGACACAGAGGTTTGGAGGAAGAAGCTGCCAAACTGACAACTCCAATCAGTTAAAGAACTATCCCACACATTATTGTCCGCAACCCGGTGAATTGGTTTATATTGCAAAATACACTTACTGCCATTGCAGTGGAATCATGCTATGCGAAGAGATCAGGCGACCATCAGGATTCAGACAAAATGCATCCCTGATTTCAGAGCCTTATTCAGAGTCCTAGAACATGATAAACAGGCCTTCAACACGTATCAGCTAAGCTGAAAAAATATTGAAGATCATTATCAAAAACCTTCCGGATGATATTTCAAATGATAACCTCTCGGACGAGCTCAGACAACTAGGATTTTGTACACCCAAAGTCACTCAACTGAAGAGAAAAAAGGCTAAATTTCTTCTACCGATTTTCCTAGTACAGCTTCCCAAAAGCGACTCCAATAAGAAAATCGACACTATGGAAATCTTTTCCACCTAAAATCACCATTGAATCCTATCGGAAGCGTAATGGTTCAACACAATGTCACAGGTGCCAAAGATATGGGCACACCCAAAACAACAACCATAACCCACTTGATGTGTAAAGTGTGCTGGGCATCATATAACTACGACTTGTGAAAGGGTCCCCCTAGATGATCCCCCAAAGTGTGCTAACTGTGAAGAGGCCCACAATGCCAATTAATAGATTGCGAATTCTACTCCAAGATTTTCCTAAAAGAAAATAAATCAGGATTAACCATTCCTGGGAAACCTTCCACATCCACAGTGTATCTGCTGATAAAACCTTTGCACAAGCCACAGCTCGTGCGAATAAGATCACTAGGAAGCATCCTGAGTTATCTAAACCTTCAACTTCAAAGGATAATCGCATATCTCATGCGACTTCTGCTCTTCCGCTCGTGCATTCGCAGATGAATAAGGGGTAAAGCAGTAAATGGGTCCCAATCAAAATGAGTAGCACAAACTCCTCCTCGGGAAATGACTTTTTTTTTTACCGATGTTAAGGAATTCATCCTCAGCTTTCAAAAATAAAACATATTTGAAGCTTTAAACAAGTGTTAAATGTTTATTAACCAAATCAAAGAGACCTCTGACCTAGTAAGATAAACATTCGCATGCGATTATACGTCTATTTTATCGGACTGTGGAAACTACATGGAAAAACACCAAACTAAAAACCACTTTCATATTGTCTCTTCGAACCGTAATGGTCTGAAACAAGACTTAGATTAATTCCAGCAATAGGGTTGACACTGCACTTCTCTTCGAAGCACATCTCCGATCCTGTTATTTAATTAAAATCCCAAACTCTCAGGTCTATAGAACAGGTAAGAGAACATAACAGAGGAGGAGGGACGGCTATTGTTATCAGGAGATCCCTTCCCCACTTCCACAAATCTATAATTAATCCTTCAATGATAGAGGCCACACAGATAACTCTCCAAATTACTAACTATGGAGATATCATGATTATTGCAGCCTACAAACCTCCCAATGCTCTGTTATGCAACTCTGACCTAAATAACCTTCTTGCACAAAACTCTCCCAGTTTATTAACTAGAGACTTAAATGCTAATCACAACCTGGAACTCTAGGATGAACAATGAAAATGGGAATATCCTAAGACACTATATCAATATAACTGACCTTATTATAGATGCGTCCCAGGAATCCTACATACTCTATGTATAGATCCGATGTCTTTGATGTAGTAATTTCTGGTCATTTCCACCCATTGTATGAGATTCACACATCTCACCAACTAAGTTCTGATTTAATTAATTAATTAATCATGATTTAATTAATATTTTATATTCAACTTTATAAATAAGATTTTTACTGAAAAATGTCACTTAAGATAATTTAAAGATCTCAATCAAAAGAAAAGCTGACAGTTTTAATCTTATTATTATAGATATTGGATAGGAGAATGGAAACAGTTCCATGATTTCCCAACAGAAAATCACATTTACAGCTCAATAATTTCTTATTTAAAAATATTTATAAGGAAATATTAGAGATCCAGATCAAATCCATCTAAATTGCTATTTTACACAATATTTGTTCAGTATTGATAGAGTTACAAAATGTGGAATATTTGAAAGTCTACAAACATAAACGCCAAAATTAAAAAAACAAAACAAAAAAAAACATTGCATTGCATCCTGTACTCTACTAGAATCAATTACGATCTCTAATTTGTTAATCTACTTTAATTAAATTTTGGGGTCAATTTTTGTAGTCTGTTACATATTCCAGCTTTCATCATTTATTCATCGCTTTGAATACTGAAACAATACTGTTGAAAAATCGAGATTTAGATAGATTTGATTGAGATATTTATATTTAGACATATTTATCATTAAAAATATTATTGAAGTGATGAGCTCTGAATGTGATTTTCTATCGAGATTAAATGGAAATCTTTCTAATTTTCTGTCCATTACCTGTATATAAGAGGCTTAATTCTAAAGAGGTAGATAGGTCTTTCTTGTAACGCCACCTTGTGACGTCTTCAGTGGGAAATATTTTAGGTTCTCTCTGGTTCCTTGGGTACTTGAGCGATAGATAACAAATTTCGTGTCGTGATCCCATTTAAACCCTGTTAAGAGATCGTGTTCCTTGTGCCATGGCTCGTGAAGTATCCCTCTGAAAGGGGTCAGAAATTTCTGGGGATGATGCTGTCGCCTACTTTCGGAATGGTGCAGTAAGTTATCGACAGAGAAGATGTGAATGGAGTTATAATGCGTTGTAGATTGGAAAGTTATGAATGTGACTAGCGTTCAGCTGGGTACAATTAATATTTAAATATTTATTAAAGTTCAGCATATTAAAAGGCAAATCCTGGTGTTATATACTCTTCCGAACTAGTTTTTCTTGATAATTAAAGATAGCTGACAGAATCATAACACCAACTTCCACAACCACATTTTAATAAGAGCCTTGATGTAAAAATTATTATTTACGCTTTAGTTAACTTTTGAGGTAAACTGTTATAGTCAGTGATGCTTCTGTTAAATGCATAAGCCATCATTATTAATAAATATTAAACAACTCGGCAGTAAAATATCACAGATGCCCTGAAAATATATGACCTATGAAATAGCAGATTCAGAATGAGTTCAGTGAGATCTTCAAATAATATCCAGTAATATTAATCTAAAAAGAGTATATTTTCAAATTCGAATCATATGATTATGTCCTAGCATTTTCGGTACTAAATATGGTGAATATGCAGCAAAAATATAGTGGCTAAACACTATAAATCTGAAAATACATTCTCTTTAAAACATAGCAAGTTTTAATACCATAATATAAATCAGAAATCTTTTTCACAGCTTTGTAACATGAATTTGTATTAACCATTCCTTATTGTTTAATTCATTGCCCCGTGGCCGAATGGTAAGCGCGCTTGGCTACTGATATACGGGACCTGGGTTCGAGCCCCGGGTAAGGCATGGATGTTCGTGTTGTTTTCTGCTGAGCTCCTGCCATCTTCTCAGATCTTCTGTGGCATATAAACTGACAGATTCCTGTCAGACCTCTATGGCAAGCAGCTGCTGAGGGGGTATTTATTTTATTTTTTATTGTTGAATATGTACATCAAAGAAAACAAATTCATAACAGTAAAATTATTCAGGTCACTTCCTTCAATCAGTCTCTCCAGAAACATAAAACATTTCGACACGCAGTACTGCAGAAAAAATATGTATGTAAAAAGACTATATGCTTCGAATTTTTCTATCACACTTAAATCTTTCAAAACATGTAAACAAATAAATTCGTGAGAGAATTTTGTGAAGAAACTTATAATCGACAAAAATTTGAAAATATTTGGGAAATGAAAATGATCTGTGAAAAAATGAAAATGTATTTATAAATGTTTCCTTTCATGACGATTTAAATCTCTTTTCTGAGCAAATGACTTTTCACAGTGTTTACACATGAATGGTTTTTGTAGCAAGTGGGTTCGTCTGTGAATAGATAAGCCGCATTGCTGTCTGAAAGACTTGCTACAAAGATCGCAAGAAAATGGTCGTTTTCCTATGGGGATACGAAGATGAGCTTTAAGATGATTCTTCTGTTTGAATGTCTTTCCACACCAGCAACATTTGTGAGGACGATCTCCAGAGTGGATCAACATATGGCACTTGATGTTGGTTACCCAATCGGTAGAGTAGGACATAATGAACAAGGATATCTTCGACCTTTTCTTTCCGGTCGATAACTCTTCTTGTGATTGGTGAGAAATTCTATTGATGTAATCCAGCACTGGCAGATGTCACATTCATAAACACGTCCACCTTTATTTAGAGAAAAACAAATGATCCATTAAATCATATTCATTTAACTGAACTGTAGATATTTAAAACTAATAGAGGGTAAAAGTTTTGTTTACTGCAGTGATTATGAAATGAAAAAGAGAATTTGAACTCATACATGGCCGAGTGGTTAGCGCGCTTGGCTACTGATCTAAGGGACCTGGGTTTGAGCCCCGGGTATCTTCTTCCCAACTCTAGCTGCCATCCTCTCAGATCTTCTACTTTGGCATATAAACTGACAGGCTCCTGTCATACCTCTGTGGCAAGCAGCTGCTTGAGGGGGTAATTTTTTTTATAATAAACTCCAAATAAAAATATATTCCTACATGTTTCCTTTTTTATTAATTAAAACGCAGTGCTACATGATTATAAGGATTAAAATTATATCAGAAAATCAAAATTATAACTAAATTTAACCGAATTGCTGGTAATTAATAAGTAAAAATCAATAGGTAAATATCATTCATTGATTAATAATCAGCTAATAGCCTCTGAGCGGCATTTCCATGCAGCTCGGACGTAAAACAATCCAAATATATACCTCTTGTGATCAGTTGCCGGTTTACGAAAATATGGTGAAACAAAACTGACATCAGCCAACAAATGACAAACGAAATGCAACACGAAGATAATTCACATAACAGTACGAAACATAAAATACATAACTGATTATATTTAAGTTGGGTTGGGTTGTTTTACCTCTGAGCAGCACTTTTTTGCACAAAATGGGCTAAATTTTCCAGGTCGCATGGACCCCGAAAGCTCAGAGAAGGTTGGGGGAGGGGACCCACTGGAACAGCTGTTGGGAGACAGATGGTAGCCTCCCGTCAAGGCCATCCAGCGTGTTCTTTAACGTGCACAGGGTGTGGCTCTCCCGCATAAGGGGCCACGGCTTAACGCCCCATCCGACGGACGGCAGCCTTTCCAAGTCCATCGGTGTCCCCTGTCGACCACGGGCAGCACGGGGAGTTTTGCGGCGATAAATCTGAACGCTGACCCAGCTGGGACTTGAATGTGGGAACTACAGATTACGAGCCTGGCGCGCTACCGACTGAGCCACCCCCGCCCCTTATATTTAAGTGTCTCAACTCTAGTGAAAGAAGAGTTTTAATCCTTTATCAACACAGTAGCCCAACCCAGATAACAATTGCCCCATTCAAGTTGCAATGTCAATCATGGCCCACAGATTAAGGAAGTTCTATAATCTGTATTATCCATTCATTCTAAAGCTTCCGATTCTGACTAATTCAATTAGCATTTAGTTGGCCAGAGCAGGGATAGTAATTGGTTTCAAATAACACCAATTTAGAACAATCTATGACTGCAACTTTCTAAAAGAATTTAAGTGTGGACTTTGCCGTGTGTTATTGTCCAGAAATGGTCAGCTTGCTGTGAAGGTGATCCCACAAGCAAACATAGGTTAGGATGGGGACACAGCTGCAACTTTAGTAAAGTAAAAAAGATAAATCGGAAGCAATTCTTATCTTTGATTAACATTCACCTATTAGGAAAAGGGGGAAAATACTGTTCAATTTGGAGGCTGATTCTTGTAAGTGTAAAACTGGAAAAACCCTAAAATTCGGATTTTCAAAGACGAAATATGATTTTTAGATCCTAACTAAAAATCGGAGAAAATCCGTTAAAAGCGGAGTAGTTTGCAGTTCTGGATGTGAGTTCGAATCCCACTCACGACAAAACCTATTTCTTCCAGATTATTATTTCAATAGGGATTTAATTAGGTTGGGGTATTTTACTTCTGAGCTGTACTTCTTTGACACAATGGGCTAAAATGACATATTCCGAAGGAATTTGGGAAGCAGCTGTATCAGCTATCTTCTTCCCAACTGTAGCTGTCCCAACTCAGCTGTATCAGATCTCTGATATCCAGATAACAGCCGCAGTGCAAAAGAAAGGATGGGTCTCCATTCATGCAGAAGGAATGCAGGGCAATTACAATAGTGCGAAAATCCCAGGTATATTAACATTCCCTATGATTCCCTTAGAAAAGGAACTAATTTGGGTATAGAAGAGAATATTGGTGGAAAGGGCTATTTAACATACACATTAATGAAATAAGGAATTATAATATTATATAAGAGTCGTAATTCCTGGCGTCTGACATTATCGGTGGCAGAAAGAGCTGTTTCGTCGTTCTTAAATAATATATACTCTGGACATTTTAGCATTTGACAACACTGCAATAGTTTAAATGCTGCGAAATATCTAATCAATCAAAGCGCTATGAACCACATACTATTTTGTACCACCCGTTAGTCTTTTTGCCTGAAGGTGAACCGCTGAACCATCGGTGTCCCCTACTGATCGTGGGTAGGGCGGGGAATTTTACGGAGAAAAATTCAACAATATACCCAGCTGGGACTCGAACCTGGGAACTGCAGATTATGAGCCAGCCCCGTCCCACTGAAATCCAGTATTTCTGTGAATAACTAGAAGAAATTTTGCAGAAGGAATATATGTGAAACCTAAATACATCAGTATAAATAATATATACACAGAGAGAGAGAATGAATTTAAAAAGAGAACAATATTCAAAATATATGGTAAAGATATTATTACTACCATATTGCAGAAAGAATATATGATTTCAAGATAGAGCTTATGCAGTAAGCAACTGAGAATTGCATCTATGTGCCAGACACATTTATAACAAGTCTCATCTCCT
Organism: Ryuthela nishihirai; assembly: GCA_038380435.1. Taxonomy (NCBI): domain Eukaryota; kingdom Metazoa; phylum Arthropoda; class Arachnida; order Araneae; family Heptathelidae; genus Ryuthela; species Ryuthela nishihirai. The sequence goes on along the minus strand of JAWZYU010000029.1, from coordinate 689,155 downwards.
TCATTCGATTCTTACACCCTATATTCGATTACGACATCGCCGCATCCTTCGCTCTAATAATAAAATATTTTCTAATCCCAAAATTTACAAAGCTAAGTACGGTGAAACTTCTTTCCCTTTCAAGCAACCTCAACTTGGAACTCTCTACCGAGAGATATCACATCTTTAAATTCTAAAACAAAATTCAGAATCTATATTACTCCAGGCCTGTAAATGGTAGCTAGGCGTAAACTGGAAGGAGAGCTGTGTACTAGGATCCCTAGTGATGCACAGAACCGGCCAGGTCTAGCACCTAATGTCCGACCCCGCCTTCTCGTGGTGCAGGCCGTTAGTAACTTTCGAAAGAGATATTCTCTTTTGGAAGGGAACGGAAGGGGAGGGCTGCCAGTTCAGTATGGCCTGCTGATCTGGTCATCTATGTCCACTTTTTTCTTTTTTTTCAACCCTGCTGAGGAGTGGTCACTTCACAGGGTCCTGGTGCTGACCATTTATACCTATTAGACTGGACTTGTTTATGGATTTGAGCTTGATTATTGATCCTGGACTTGCTGCACTGGTGGGCCTCTGTTGACAGAGAGTGCCGCTGTGTTTTCTGTTTGCTTCTGGGTTGCCAGCTCTAAGTGAACAGAGGCATGGGATACCTTATATCAGCTGGTGGATAATCCTAATCAGAGACAATCGCAGACCATCGCAGGCCTACCAGCATCGGTGACTTCAGCCTTTAGCGGAGAAGGAACTGGTCTTTGCCCCATGCCTGCGATCAGGGGGCTGTTTGATATTGTTGGCCCTACCAATCTCAATAAACCTAATTTCCTTAAAAATCCTACTAATCATTTTCTCTCTGCAGGAAAGTGGAACGTGGACATTACATAGAGATTATTCTCTTGATGTCCTCATGCAGGAATTCCAGTGCTATAACCTAGATATTCTAGGCTTGCAAGAGACCAGATGGACAGGTAAAGGTGAGATACTTAAAAATAACTTTAAATTTCTCTTTACAGGGAGGGAGGATGGAAAGCATCACCAAGGTGTGGGTCTTCTGCTCAGCAGACATGGATTGCTCAGCAGACTAGCTCTTCTAGGATATGAGTGCATTAATGAAAGGTTTCTTACAGCGAAATTTCAGACAAGCATTAAAGACTTGAATGTTATCTGCTGTTATGCCCCCACTGACGATGCCAATGAGAATGAGAAGGATAGGTTTTACGGACAACTTCAGGATATTTTGAATTCTGTCAAGAAAGGAGATATTACCCTTGTTCTAGGTGACTTCAATGCCAAAGTTGGTACTGACTCTGACCTTTGGGGAGGAGTAATAGGCCCTTTTGGTATTGGTAGCTGCAATGGCAATGGGCAACGTCTCCTACAGGTAAGTAAACTCAATGGTTTCAGAATAACTAACACATATTACAAACACCGCGACATACATAAATACACATGGGTTTCACCTGATGGGCTGCATAGGAATATGATTGATTATATATTAATTAACAGCAAATGGGCTAGTTCTGTTACAAATACCAGGGCATATAGGGGAGCTGAAATTGCATCTGACCCTTACCTTGTTAAAAGTGTCTTGCAACTTAAACTTAAAAAGTGTTGTGCTAAGGGTTAAAAATTTACCTTTAATACTGAAGCTCTGAAAGACCCAGTTATAGCTAAAGCTTACCATGATAGGTTACTTAGTCATTATGACAGTCATGGTTTGCTTAATACTGAAGTTGAGGACGAATGGGGCCATTTTTAAACAGGCTTTTTTGGAAACTAACAGTACCCTTTTAGGAAAAAAGGAGCAGAGGAGGCAGAATTATTTAAGTGATAAGGCAATTGAGCTTATTTCAGAAAGAAGGAACTGCAGGAATGTCCTCAATCAGTACCCTACTAGTCCTAATAGAAAAGATTACAGAGAGCTTAATAAACGTGTAAAGGATCAGTTAGCTACTGATAAAAATCTTTGGCTTGATGGTTTGGCTGACAAAGCTGAGGAAGCAGTTAGGCAGCACAACAGCAGAGAGCTGTACCAGATAGTTATGATCTCTGCTGTTGTGCTGATGGTGATGATTGTGCTGCTGATGTGCGGCATGAGATTAACAGGCGAATAGGGTAGAAAACGGTGGTAGAAAACGGACAGGCATACAGGGCAGACAGGCATACACTGTTTATGAGACTGGTAGTAGAGTAGGTTTGGTTACAAACAGAGAGAAAACTAATGTGATGAAAATTGGTCAGGCAGGTTGTGATTCAGTTAATCTGAATGGTTGCAGTCTTGAGTCAACAGTCACAGTTTAATTACCTTGGGAGCTATGTAACTGATACTGGTGATGTGCGGCATGAGATTAACAGACGAATAGGGTAGAAAACGGTGGTAGAAAACGGACAGGCATACAGGGATTGAAGGATAAACAAGGTAAGGTTATAGAAGGTGAGGATTCTGTCATGGCTAGGTGGGCTGAGCATTTCAGTGATGTTCTAAACAATATAGTTAGTTCTACTCCCATTGTTTGTAATAATGATAGATGCATTGGCAGCTTTAATGTTGGTCCTATAACACAATCTGAAGTTAGTTTGGCTATCTCTAAACTTAAACTTCATAAATCCCCAGTGGTAGATGAAATTACTACAGAAATGCTCAGAGCTGGGAATGTTTTGGTTACCACTTGGATGACTGAAATTTTAAATAACTTTTATGATAAAGGCATGGTTCCTAAAGATTTTACCAGAGTTATTATTATCCCTATTTTCAAAAAAGGTGATCGCAGTTCTTGCGATAACTATAGGGGTATCAGCCTACTCTCTGTTCCAGGTAAAGTTCTTTCCATGATTGTGCTTAATAGAATTAAGAATCTGGTTGACAGGCAATTGCGTGATGAGCAATGTGGATTCAGAAGTGGTAGGGGATGTGTTGATCAGATATTTTCACTTAGGCAGATTCTTGAGAAATATTTAGAGTTTCAGAAACCTTTGGTTGCTAGCTTTGTTGAATTTATGTTATGCGAAATTCACTTCAAGGGAAAGATTTTGGTCTTAAATGGGCTGGAGATACGAAAATTTCTGATTTAGATTATGCTGATGATTTAGCCCTTTTGACAAATGATGTTGATGAGATGAACTCTTTCATTCGAGCTGTTGATGAGACTGGTAGTAGAGTAGGTTTGGTTATAAACAGAGAGAAAACTAATGTGATGAAAATTGGTCAGGCAGGTTGTGATTCAGTTAATCTGAATGGTTGCAGTCTTGAGCCAACTGTCACAGTTTAATTACCTTGGGAGCTATGTAACTGATACTGGTGATGTGCGGCATGAGATTAACAGACGAATAGGTATTGCTGCCGGGACTTTTAAGAATCTATGGAGATTGTGGAGAAATAGGCGTATACACCTAAAGACTAAAATTAGACTGTACAATAGTTTGGTTCTTTCTAGGGTTAGTTATGGTAGTGAAACTTGGACGCTGTGTAAACAAGATAACAGGAAACTAGATGCTTTTGATTCTAGATGCTTACGCAGTATCTTGGGTATTAGGTGGTTTAACTTTGTAACTAATGATGAGGTTAGGCAAAGGAGTCTGCAACCTCCTTTAAGCATCATATTGTGCAGAGAGAGACTCCGCTGGTTTGGCCATGTTTCCCGTATGGATAATTATAGATTGGCGAATAGGATGCGGTGGGCAGACACTTCAAACAGTACCTTGTTAGAATTGGTGTGCAGTGGCCTGATCAAGCAGATGTAGCTCAGGACAGTTATGCTTGGAGAATTAAACTGCGCAGTCTGGTTGGACCTCCGTAGTCCATGGCTGCTTGAGGATGATGATGATGATATTACTCCACTCCTATTAGAATATTCAAACATTTGACCAACATTTATCCTCACCCCTATTCCCACTCCCCATCTTTGCCCTTTGTCTGGATTATCCGCAATCTTTTCTCTATTCATTCATTTAATATTACTCTCTATTATATTAAACCTTCCTTTTCTTCCCCCTAAGTTTTCTATGATTTTTATTTATCATATTTCATATTATATGTTTGTCTTCGTCTGTGTAACTTGTTTTTTGTTGATTATATATCATGTAATTATGCAATTCCTGTAAATAAGTTTGTCGTTTTGTACTATCATCAATATTTCTTTTTAATTTCTGAAATGTACTGGGGCATCAAGCTGCTTGAACGTTTAAATTGATATCCAAAAATACCTGTACTTGGCTTTTCTGTAACCACCTGCATGAAATAAATTATTATTATTATTATTATATTATATCATTGGCTGATTTCACTATCAATTTAAAATCAACCAGTGATCTTATATTTCACTAATTGAGGAATAACTAATAACTCATTGAAATGTGAGAACTGTTGCTGCATCAACTGCACAGTCTCTGAGTTCCCAAACACGCTTCTACCAAAAGTTGAATATTGCAACTTTAATGCCTTTGATATTAAAACAAGATTCACCACTAATTGTGATATTACAATGATTTTTGCTAAATTTTGAAATTTGTTAATTCGCCCTATAATATTATTAAATATATATAAAATTTTATTGTATTTAGTATTAAATACAATAAAATTTTCTGTTGAGCAAAAATATTTTAGGTTTATCCTTCAAACTATTTTCAGGTTAAATTTTTTTTTTTTTGGAGAAAAGAATCGAAGCTTTTCAAAGCAAGGACAGCACTCTATCTTCAAGGAAATCCTTGCTCCGAAAAGCTCCTGAATTTTCTCATAAAAACTTTTAACTTGCAAATAGTTGGAATTATAAATTTAAAAATTTGATTGATTAGCGACAGAGGATTTTACTTATTGTAATTGATTTCTGAGTAAGGAGCAAGGTCTTTTCGATTGTGCATAGTATTAAATATGATTTTTTTCAGTTATTCAATTATTTCAAGCTGCGTTAAATAAATATCCCCTCAAGTAGCTGCTTGCCACAAAGGTCTGACAGGAGTCTGTCAGTTTGTATGCCAGAGTAGAAGGTCTGAGAGGATGGCAGGATCTCAGCAGAAAAACAATACGAACGTCAATGCCTTACCCGGATCCCTTAGATCAGTAGCCAAGCGCGCTAACCACTAGTCCACGGGACGGCACAAAAATTCCGACGAGGTCAGCTGCTTTGTTTTTCGTAGTCTTAGTAGTTTACATATTTGCCCAGTTGGAGCTACATATATATAATCCTTATATTCTAATTCCACCATTCCTTTTTCTTTGAACTTGGAAATTAAGGAAATGTCAATATTCTCTTCGAAATTGTACTGCAAATATATATGCATTTCTTATATGGAAAAAAACTTGTGATTTCCAATGAAAAGTGATTTGTTGAACAGATTCTGAATTGATCTTCAACATAAGTATTTTCCATTTATGATATAATTCATAACTTTTAAATACCAATTATATGTTATTTAAGAAATGTGGAATAATTTTTTTTGGCAGTTTCACTTATAAAGAATAAATTAATACATAAAACCGTAAAATGTTTCTGTTTCTATTGCATTCTCTTAGTTAAAATATAAATATAAGAATTGAGGAGTTAAAACTCTGAAGTTTACTTTCATTATAGTACAAATCATCATATCAGTTGCTTGTAAAAAGACTTCCAACTTTCGATATTCTTTTATCTCCTCCATATGACGGGATTTGTAGAACAAATACATTTTGTTTATTTTTTTCCCAGTATTCAAGACTAAAATTAGTTGAATACTAATATCACCGTTTTAGCGATGTACTTATAATTTTCTGCCGAAAGCAAACGGTGAACCATAGATTTCTTCATATCTACAATTTACGATTTTTTTTATCTCCATATGACAGGATTTACAAGAAAAAAAATCATTTATTTTTCTATTTCTTTCCCAGTAATCAAGACTAAAATTGGTTGAATACTAATTTCCCCATTTTTGCGATGAATTTAAAAGTTGTGAAACGTCTTTTTGTCCAAAACAAACAATGAACTCTTATCTTTTTCTAGCCTACGACTCTCCTATAGCTCCACACTGGTGACGTCACCAACAGAACTTTCGGGCCTGGTAGAGCCCTTTCCTGTGCATGTCAGCGAACATGTAGGTGGAATTAATTGAGATTCCCCTCTGTACTCTAACAGCTATTTAGTGGATCCTTTTCCTCAACAATTGCTTCCAAAGTTTCACATTAGCTTCAGTTTTATAACCAATATTTAAGAAATTTTCTCAACTAAATCCTTTGTATGATGCTATTTTGTTTAAAGTGGCAAATGTTTTTTATTTTAAAAAATTGAAATATGAAGATATAACGAGTATTGAAAAGAGACTGGCAGCATTCAGCAGATAGCAAAACATTCATTAATATATTTTAGTATGGAAAAAAATAAAAATGTTAAATTCAGAGTGAGGAAAGAGATGTATTATACTACTAATTTGATTGCATGTTCTAAATAATTTGATTCCCTCGCAGCATGGAGAAATACCTGAGATTTTATTTCACCGCTCCCTCAAATAATCCTGCACTACGTTTTACTTCCAATAATTACCTTCGGTTTGTTTAAATAATAAAGGCGGTAGATTTCCTTTTTCGTATACTCATCCTCTGTGAAAATGTATCTGTGGAATATTTTGATTCGAACCCCGTCCAAAAATATTTCTGAAAGATTTGGAATTTTAGAAATATATTAAAAAATTTTCTTCTGTTGGATATGAATTAACGAAATATTACGATATGAATAATCCGAATCATCCAATAACTTTAATATCTCCTACTAAAGGAAGAAAAATTTAAAATGAGATATTACAAACGATCTTGCGAAACTAAATAAATATTTCAAAAGTTAACGAAGAATGAACAATCGCTGATAAAAATAGTTGATATTGTTTAATAAATGAATTTTTAAATATCAATTTTTTCAAGTTCCGTGATATATTTCTAAGAAAAATATTGCTGGAAACTAAAAATGTAGAAAAATTTCTTTTGTCTTTTGTAACAAAAACTGATTCCAACTTGTTGCTCTATGGAAATTTATAATAGGAAAATATAATATTTATTTTTATATAAAGTGGTCTTGGGAGAATAAATTCTTAGACTGAGAAATTGTTCAGTTTCCCATGGAAAGACACTAGAAAGCCAAATTTGGACCTAGGCATCTTGAAGATCGTACTGTACAATATTAGGGAATAAAGGATTCCTAATATATTAAGAAGAGAAAAATATTCATGGATCTAATAGAATGCAACTATTTAGCTAAAGGATAATCCTACAAGAAAATTCAATGATTTTTTTTTTTTGTTGTTGTTAGAAAGGGAAGTGAAATCGGAAACTAGACAAATTAAAAACATATGATCAAACGAATGCTTGCCATGGTGTGAGAGGAAACTCTCCTGTTCTGTTTTCCTGCACACTTAAATACTTTTTTTTTATGGGAATGAATTGCATTTCTTCATAAAGATCCAGATCACGTCCCTATATACCTTGAATATCAACAAAATTCTTGCATTATTCAAAGAGATATGGCATCGAAATTGCTTATTAGTAACTTCATTCTCGCTTAAAACGCTTCATGCTAATTCCCTGGCTTATCAGATAAACTTATAAAGAAATAATTCTATTAGCAAATACTGCAATTATACTTCTGTTTTCATTAGATTCGAATAAAGTCATTATTGCAGCACATTTCATTGCTTCCCAAATACGGAAAAATAATCAAAGATTTTATTTCCGCATTCCGTCAACTATTTCTTCAGAGCGTCTTACTTCCAATAATCGTCTCCCGTTTATTCGAAACTGAAAACTGATAACTTCTCATGTTAATTTTTCAGCTTCCAAGTTACTTTAATAGTAAAGGAATATTAAAGAAATTCGATATTAAGAAAATCATTTAAAATTTGAATTTACCTTGAATGTCATTCTCAAAAAGATTTAATTCTCGGATATAGTGGCTGAGCTGTTATTCTCATTGGTTATTATCACATTATACTGAAAGTCTACTGTCACACCTCATGGCAATCATTTACTTGATGATATGCTTTTAATTTATCTAGTTTTCAATTTCACTTTGAATCTAGAAGATTCACTTCCTTTCTAATAACAAAAAAAAAAACTCTTGAATTTTCATGTAGGCTTATCCTTTAGTTAAACAGCTTGCATTCTATTAGACACACGAATTCTTTATTACCTAATAATTTAAAGTACAAATATTCTACTTTAGAAGTTAATGCTATAGTCACTCCAGGATCCGTCCCTTGATTTGGTCATGGTGGCAATATATATATATTTCACAAATTTTTTTCATTAATCCAGTATAAATTTGAAGAAAAATATGCTTTATGCATAGAATTCCGCTAGACTTCCGTAGCACTGAAATTTGAATCTTGATAAATACCCGGTCATTGATTCTCACTGCAGATTTATTATTAGCTAGCAATGTTTGCAAGACTCTAGTTTTAATGAAGGTAACACAAAATAAAAAAATGGTAGTTTTTGTGTGACAAACAAAAGAGGAAAAATTTTTAAACTGATAACTATGATCAAAACCAAATATATTGCATATTTCTAGCATTAAGAAAACTTGAAACATTGTGAAAACAATTTAGAGAGAATTTCTCAAAAGTTTTTTTTTCAACATAATGTTGATTTTATTATAATAATTGGCTAAACAGAAATTTCTGATAGCGTAAAGACCTCACCACAATTAAACATTCTTCTCTAATTGCTATTAAATATAATCAGTTTTATTCTCAACGTAGTATTTGCTATGAAATGGTATGAATGATGACGAGTTTCAGAGATATCTATTATACCATATATTAAGGAAAAAGTAAATTTGTTTTTTTAAATTAATTTTATTCAACAATGACATTTACAATTACTTAACTTTCACAGATTTCAATATTTTCTATAAATATTGATCAATAGAATATGAAAATACACATACAAAACAATATTTCTTGTTATACATTCACAGATTGCGTTCATACATATAAGAATACAGAACATAAAAATAAATGTTTCTTCTGATACATTCACATGTTGCGTACATCTGATTTTACTTTCCACTGCATTAATTCCATACAAGCGAGTGCATCTTCGACACTATCGTGACCATTTTTACTTTGTTGAATAAGTTTTCCCAAGTAACATTCAACAAGTGATTTCAAGGATCTCTTATACGGAGGACCACGATGGTGAGGAAACACAACTGATGTGTCCACAATTGTTCCGTGGATTATTTGTAGAGCTCTGAAGTCATTATCCAAGCCATGACCAACGATAATTGATTTCGCATGTATGAAATTTAAGAGCACTGTTTGAACATCTTCTAATGTAACTGTTACATTTTCTAGATCCTTCGAAGTTATACCACTATACCTAGTGTTGTAATCAATGATGGGATTAACTGGTAAAACAAATGTGTCATAGATCATATTGCAATCGGAATTTACAACACTTATTCTCGTTACTTCTAAACCTTTCAATGTAAAAGACATTTCACAATCAAGAAAATAGATTTCATGGCTGAATTCAGTATTTAGGTCATTCGTCTTTACACACTTCACTGCTTCTAGTGGACGTGGGGAACTTACGTGATAATCTTCTGTGACACAACCCATAAATGAATTCTTGCAGCAGGAAGTTTCTCGTCCAGTGCTTGTCATCCAAATTCTACCCGGGTGATATGTGCATTTATTCGTTGCCTTATAACCTTCTTCATTCGTCACAGAATAAACACTTTTGCAGCGGGTGCAGCATCTGTTTTTAGAGTCTGATATATCAGTAGTGTAGTAGTCAAAGACTGCCATTCCTAGCTTTCCAGGTAATTCCAAGGGAAAACCGTTAGCTTTTAATTGTCGTGCAGTGAGCACATAAGGCTGCAATTGATAGTAAAGTTGCAGTTTCTTCTTGTCTCCAGAAGACGATTGTTCGATTATTGGTTCCGTGATTATTTTGCTCTCTTCCTCTTGATTACAGAGCTCCCGGAGCATTCTGGGAGGTATTACAACATACTGATCAGCAAATTCCTTTGGCATCTGTGAGACTAGAGAGTTTGTATCTAAGGCAAAATTTATGAACTCTATGTCTTCTTCCTTACATCTCAAACAATTAAAATTATCCGGAAACCCATTTCTTTGGGCCTGAAGATATTCTTCTCTAATTTCATCATTTGGGACTGAATTACTCGTAGATACTTTTAGATACTCGTAAGGTGCTTTCTTCAGCTTCTCAGTCATGGTTGAATCGTGATTCTTCTTGACCGCATCTAAACCAAGGGCACTTCTATCATCTTGAATAGGCTCACAGGATAATTGCGTATATTTCTGTCTGTTTCTTAGTGGCCATTCATCCTGCTTCACTTTAGCATTCATAGGTCCTTGAGACATACGATTCCCATTCTTCTGGTGGTTAAGAAATCCTTGTCCAAGATGAGAAAGTTCTTCATTTGTTTTATCTAATAACTGGGTATATGGCTTTCTGTTCATTAGTGCTGGCAGATGCTCTTTGCTCATACTCTCCTGTTCGACACTATTGGTTGTAACTCCTTTTGGCACATTTTCTTCATGGGGAAGGGGCGGTTCTGGATTATCAGTAGGATGAACATTTGTTTGCAAGAGAAAAATGGTATTTGCCTCAATGCTGTTTAATCGTTGTGCATATTTTTCGCTCATGATCTCCTGTTGAACATTGATATTCGTAGCTGTCTCAGCCTTATGATTCTTATTCTCGTGGTGGTTCACAGATACCTCTCCATCATCACTCGGTTCAGGATTTGTTTGACAAATAAATTTTGCATTTGTCTTGCTACTTAATAGTGTTGTTAAATACTCTTTGCTCATATAATCCTGTTCCATATTGGGGCTCTCAGCCACTATAGACACAGTTGTTCCATTTCTTTGGAGGGTACAAATTGATTCAGGATCGTTAATCGAACAAACTTTTGAGTACCGTGAGATTTTGGCATTTGTCTTGCTTCTTATTTGTCGTGGCAGAAAGTCTTCACTCGCATTATCCTTATGAAGTTTGGTTTTCTCATCCTCTTTAGTAATTACATTTTCCTGGCAGTTAAAAGGTGGCTCTGGGTCATCAGTGGAATCAACGTGAGTTTCCCCTGAAAACAAATAAGCATTTGGAATAATGTGTATATAAGATTTGCCTAAAATATTTAAATAAATCTTTTGAAATATGGAGCGAACCCTAAAGAATCTGAATTTTAATCCAGTAATCTACCTACATATATATTAACAGATACTGCGAGTTGAATTTTACAATAATTTTTACCGTTAGAAAATGTTAACATTTGGAAAATGAGAATTAATTCTTCGAAAATGATCGTTTTCTGTTAGTCATTGTCATTTAGTACTTTACATAAATATTATCATAATTTGAAAGATAAGTTTCTCCTGACCGGAAACAGAAATAAATGAATTGGAAATTGTCGATTTATCTGCTAGAAATAAATTTCCCTAAATATCCTATTCTAAAGAAAAGAGACTGCACTTTATATTATATTTTAAACTAAAGCTCTCTTAGAATTTAAAGGAACTGAATGTCCGAATGTTGCTAAGTATATATTAGCAAATTAATAACACAAATAAATGTAACATGAGATATTTTCCACATATGTTAAGGAAAGAACGAACAGTCCTTCCATTTTATTTTTTCTGCAAAACATTTTTCCCAATGCTCAATGCACAAAAGTAAGACAAAACAATTTGACAAAACCATTTTGATAAAGAAATTTAGCAATTTTTTCTGTTTTAAATATCCTGTTTTTTATTATCCAGTATTCGATTTAGAAGGAAAGTTTAAATTTAAATATTTTTCCATTTAGCTCTTTCAGAAAAGACAATTAAGAAATATATATTTCAAAATTAGTTTAAAATTACATAGATTTTTCGAAACAATTTTTATTCTTGTGCAAATAAATTTATGAACAATTTATTTTCTTTATAATTTTGGTTTTCAGGAAATATTTCCGTTGATAAATTCATGGTGTTTCAAATACATTTAAAATTATTAATTTCTGATTGGATAAAGACGACTGCCTATAATAACTGAAGCGGAAAATGGTGGTTTGTTGTGAAAAATGCTTTTTTTTATTGAACTATTTCCTGCAGAATCCAATTACGAAAAATAAATTGTTCATAAATTTATTTGCACATGAAAAAAATAAAATCATTCTGAAAAATCTATGGAATTTCGAAACCTCTAGAATGTAGGTATGTCTAAAATTTATGTAAATATTACACTTCAAAGAGGATGCTATGCAATAGATAATGACGGTTTTAAAATAATGCCCATTCCGTATTAATCAAAGGCTAATTTGAAATAATTTGAACCATATATTTCTTAATTTTCTTTTCTGAAATAGCTAAATGGAAAAATATTGAAATTTAAACTTTGCTTTTGAATCACGTACTGGCTAATAAAAAATGAAAACAAGATATTTAAAACAGGAAAGATTACTGAATTTCTTTATCAAAATGATGTTCAGGAATAGTGGAAAGTTAAAAGTATTTCTGATTAAAATCTTACCTAGTTCACGACAATCGAGTATAATGCCTTCCGTGATAATATCTGGATAACAAAGAGCATTACGTATTTTTCCTTTCTTCTTTGATGGCTTCCCACACTTCTTCTTTTTTTCTGAAAATAATAAATCTGTAAAATTTAATCATCTTATATAGCTAACTGAAAGCATATGGACATTGAAACTTTGCTTCTATAGAAAATACTGGATAAAAAAAGGAACACAGGAGTATTAAAACAGGAAAGATTTCTGAATTTCTTTATCAAAATGGTCTTCAAGATTAGTGGAAAAGTTAAAACGCTTCTCATTAAGTCCTTACCTTCTTCACGGCAATCGAAGAAAATGCCTTCTGTTGTGATATCTGGAAAACAAAGAGCATTACACCTTTTTTCTTTCGTCTTCGACGACTTCCCACACATCTTTTTCTCTGAAAATAATAAATATGTAAAGTTTAATTATATTAAGTGTTCATTATCAATCACAGTTATTAATAAGATAAAATAATTAAACATTACTAAATGAATTCTTATTAAAAAAAAAAAACGGGCCCCCAAGCTTTCATTTGATACATAGTTTGTTACAATCCACATCCGTGTTCAGGAGATATAATATAGAACAATTGTTTTTATATTTGTCTCCGTTTTAGGAGGAGGAACTGCGCGTCAGAAGCATTCGTTTGATGTATAGATTGTTACTTTCGGCACTCGCATTCTCGAAATAGAGCGGAAGAATAGTTTTCCTATTTTCCCTTTTTTAGGTCGGAACTAACTTGGGGGGTCAATTTTTGGTAGCCTATAACACGCCACGCCTCATAAATTTTCATTTGACACTTAAATCATTAAGTTTCTCCATCGCATTTGAAAGATATGATGTAACAAGTATTTTTACAAATCAACAATCCGACAACCTGATAAATACCAAACGAAAAGCAACAGGTAGGTAATTAGAAAGTAGCTGGCATTTCCTGTGTTCTGTGAAATGAAAGCCACATTCAAAGTTCCCTTTGAATCAAAATTTTTACAAAAAAAAACTAGGTAAATATAAATTAACGATTGAAGTTTAAAAAACATCTATTGCAATTAACCGCTTTTTGTATAGTTGACAAAATTCTTACACAATTATATTATCCGCACAAAATAATTATATTTTACTTAACAGCAAATGGGCTAGTTCAATTAGGAATGTAGTAAGCTTCATTTCTAAATGAACTTCATTTAACTGAAATGCTCAGCCCACCTAGCCATCACAGAATCCTCACCTTGAACCACTATTTATCCCTCAATACTTCAATACTACCGATACTTGTTACATCATATCTTTCAAATGCGATGGAGAAACTTAATGATTTAAGTGTCAAATGAAAATTTATGAGGCGTGGCGTGTTATAGGCTACCACTATTTATCCCTCAATCCCTGTGTACCTATTTCTTCCCATATAAAAATTAACAATCTGATACAACCTCTTGCTGTTGTCTACTCTCAGTTAAATGAAGTTCAGTTAACTGAAAAGTTAAGAAATGAAATTGGGAGTAAAAATTGGATAAAAAAGTTAAAGAAATTGGGTTTGACCATTACCTGGTCAGATGATCATACAGGGGAGCCGAAATTGGGTTTGACCATTACCTGGTCAAAACTGTCTTGCATCTGAAGCTTAAGAAATTTTATGCTAAGATTAAGAAAATCACCTTCAACACTGAAGGTCTGAACGATTTAGATAGAGCCAAAGCATACCATGATAGGCTACTTAGTCATTATGACAATCATGGTTTGCTTATTGCTGAAGTTGATAAAGAATGAGATCAGTCTCAACAGGCTTTTCTTGAAGCCAACAGTACTCTTTTGGGTAAAAAGGAACAGGGGAAACAAAATTATTTGAGTGATAAGGCTATGAATCTTATTTCTGAAAGAAGGAAGTGCAACATTAATATGAATCAACACCCTACTTATCCTAACAGAAGGCATTACAACGAGCTAAATGAACACATAAAATATCAGTTAACAGCCAATGAGAATCTTTGACTTGATATCTTGGCTGACAAAGCAGAGGAAGCAGTTAGACAGTACAACAGCAAGGGGTTATACCAGATTGTTAATGTTTTATGTAGGAAGAAACAGACAGGTACACAGGGACTGAGGGATAAATATAGCAAGGTGATTAAAATTGAGGATTCTGTGATGGCTATGTAGGCTGAGCATTTAAGAGATGTTCTAAATAATGTGATTATTTCTACTCTCACTTTTTTTAATGAGGATAGATGCATTACTGGCTTTTATGATGACCCTATATCTCATTATCTCTAAATTAAAACTGCATAAATCCCCAGGGGTGGACGAAATCACCACTGAAATTCTTAGAGCTGGGGACATTTGTTTTGTCACATGGCTGATTGAAATTTTGAATATTTTTTATGATAAAGGTGTTGTTCCTAAGGATTTTATTAGAGCTATCATTGTCCCAATTTTTAAAAAATGTGATCGTAGTTCTTGTGATAATTATATGGGAATTAGTTTACTTTCTGTTCCAGGTAAAGTTATTTGCATGATTATACTTAATTGAATTAAGAATTTGGTGAATGGACAACTGCGTGATGAACAGTGTGGATTCAGAAGTGGTAGGGGATGTATTGATCAAATATTTTCACTTAGACTGATTCTTGAGAAATGTTTAGAATTTCAGAAACCTATGGTTATAAATGTTATAAAGGTTACAGATTTCAAAAAGGCTTTTGACTCTGTTCATCGACATAATCTGTGGTTAATTGTTAGATCATATGGAATGCCTGATAAGTAAATTAGTTTAATGAGAGCTCTCTATAAAAACACTGAGTCGTGTGTGAGAGTTGGTACGTCTTGCTCGATTGGTTTAGCATTGCTAGTGGAGTTAGACAAGTGTGCATTTTGTCTTCTTTACTCTTTAGTTTAGTTATTGATATTTTGGTCTTAAATGGTCCGGAGGTTTCAAAATTTCTGATTTAGATTATGCAGATGATTTGGTCCTGTTGGCTACTGATGTTGATGAGATGAATCTGTTCATTAGGGCTGTTGATGAGACTGGTAATAGAGTAGGTTTGGTGACAAACAGAGAAAAAACTAGTGATGAAAATTGGTCAGGCAGAGAGTACTTCAGTTGCTTTGAATGGCTGTACTATTAAGCAAGTGTCTGAGTTTAATTATCTTGGGAGCTAATAGATACTGCTGACGTGCGGAGTGAGATAAATAGAAGAATAGGGATTGCCGCTGGGACTTTTAAGGATCTATGGAGAGTATGGATAAATAGGCGTATTAGCCTAAAGACTAAAATTAGGCAGTATAATATTTTTTCTTCTTTCTCATGTTAGTTATGGTAGCCAAAGATGAACCCTTTGTAAGCAGGATAACAAGAAATTCGGTGCCTGTGATTCTAGATGCTTCTGCAATATCTTGGGCATTGTGTCGTTTGACTTTATAAGTAATGACGAGGTTAGAAGAAGAAGTCATCAACCACCTTTGAACAGCGTATTGTGCAGAGAGAGACTGCGTTGGTTTGATCATGTTCGTCGTATGCATAGCTGCATATTGGCAAAGAGGATTATGAACAGTGTGCCTAAGAGTATCAGAAAAAGGGGGAGACGTAGGATGCGATGGGCAGAAAATGTCAAACAAGACCTTACTAGAATTGGCCTAGAGTGGCCAAATGCAGCAGTGTAGCTCAAAAGAGACACGTCTGGAAATGAAAATTACACAGTATAGTTGGACATTCGTAGCTCATGGCTGAATTAAGATTTTGTATGTAAGTATGTATGTATGTATGTTATTCGCCAAGTTGAGCATCAATCTTGAGAATCAAGATCCTCTTTGCCAATATGCAGCATCATACAAGAGAAAAAGAAGCTCGTATAATGACCGTCGTAAACTATTGCGAATTTTGTTAACATTATTATCCCCTGATAAAAAAGGGGGAGGTGGATTTTCGCGAGGTTCAACTTTAAAGAGTCATATCTGAAATTACAGCTTGCGACGTCTCCGATGTCATGGTCTACGTTAAACATGACTCCAAAAAGGGGGGAAATTCTATTCAATGTTTATGAGCCATATCAAGTGAAAGATTTTGAACGGAGCGTGTTTAGTGAAAAAAAAAATAATTAAAAACTTTAAAAAAAATACCGATCTTCCTAGATGGCCCTAAAATTAGAAACTAAATTTAAACATGTCGATGGTGCAATCAGACATTGAATTCGTATTCACTTCAAAGGAAGATAAGGCACCGATATACCTGCTGAACAAGATTGCCGGCGCCTTATCTTCCTTTGAAGTGGATATGAACTCAGCAACTGATTGCACCATCGACCTGTTTACGCTTTTTTCTGCTTTTTAGGGCCCTGTAGAAAGATAGTTTTTTTCTTTAATTTTTTAATTCACAACTCACTTGTATTTTGTAAGTGGATTCGAATTTTGTCAACTCCACAAGATTTTCCTAAATTTTCTCGATTTTGCTAATTTACCTACATTTTGCCAACTAGCCGTTATTTTGCAGAAAAAAAAATCAAAATTTTTACATCTTCCCTGAATTTCCCAAGTCACTTCGAATTTTACCAACTCTCTTAAATTGTACAAAACCAATCCAATTTTCACAACTCTCTTGTATTTTAGCAAGTGGCTGCCCTAGATTTTTGACAAGTTGCCTCGATTTTGCCAACTCGTCATGATTTCACAGAAAAAATCCCAATTTTTAGAAATGACTTGAATTTCACAAAGTCACTCCGAATTTTGGCAATTTCCAAAGATTTGCCAACTCTCCTAGATTTTGCCAACTACAATTTACAGAAAAAATCCCAATTTTTTTACATCTCACCGGAATTCTGTCCAGCCACTCCTAAAATTCATTTCCAAAATTTGCGAATTTGTCTCGATTTTGTCAACTCACCTGTATTTTACCAAATGACTTCGAATTTTGCCAAATGCCCTAGATTTAGCAAATTCCCTTGGATTTTTCCAACTCACCTGCACATTACTGTGGCTTCGAATTTTGCCAACTACCCTATATTTTGCCAAGTTGTATAGATTTTACTAACTCTCTTTACTTTTACAAAAGAAAAATCCAAATTTTCAGAATTCACCAGGATTTTACAAAGCCGCTTCCAATTTTGCCAATCCCATTTACTTTGGGAGAGGGAACCCACTGGGTACCTCTTAGGAGTCATGATGGTAGCTTCCCTTCAAGGCCATCCGGTATGTTCTTTAACGTGGCACAGAACGTCATGTGCAGGAGAGCACATGGGGCCACGGTCTGTCATGTTCAACTCTCCCTTGTCCCCATCTATTTA
This sequence comes from Ryuthela nishihirai, assembly GCA_038380435.1. Classification (NCBI taxonomy): domain Eukaryota; kingdom Metazoa; phylum Arthropoda; class Arachnida; order Araneae; family Heptathelidae; genus Ryuthela; species Ryuthela nishihirai. Next base: position 671,367 of record JAWZYU010000029.1, on the reverse strand, counting down.
TATATATGTATTGATATATATTTTGATATGTATTATCACAATGTGAAATGTCCTCCCCACAGTTGCCTTGACTAGACAGCCATGCGCGAAACGTGGAATCGTAGATAATCGGCTTCTGTTCAATATAAGCATCAACGCCGCTAAAGGTGAAAGGGTGGCCAGCATAATGGGGGTGAAATCAGGGTGGATTAAACTTCAAATTGATTCAAAGTGTTTGGGCCCAGTTCTTCCAGGCAAGAAAGGAGAAAGAGGATGAGAAAAGACTAAGTGGAATTCCGAAGCAGTGTGGTTGTTGGAAAAGGTCATCCGTGATTAAGTGCTCATGTTGGATTTCTCCTTTGGAAACTGAAAGAGAAGATCCGAGCGTATTCATAGGTTTATAGGTTTTTTTTACGCCTACTAGAGTGTAGAGTAATTAGTCGCCTAGATTGCCAGACGAATAGTTGCTATTCATTTGAGAGTTCGTACGTGAATAGGTAGAATTTCTGAGAAAAGCAATTATTATTAGTAGTAAAAAAAACCTACTCGTATAATTTCCCAGGGGCCAGCGACACTAAGAACCAGGGACGCTACTCTGCGCCCCTTAGCAGTCAACGCTTCGGTCCCCAACACTCTCAATACTTAATAATATTAAAAGTCGAGATTTGGACAATTTTTGCCGATATCTTAAATTTATAGTAACATATTTTCGTAAAAAGTTTAAATTACTGAGGAACGATTCTAACTCTCCACGACAAAACATAGGCATGTAATAATGACTAGAGCTATTATAAGCAGATGATATTTTGTGTACTTTTTTCACATTGCTCTTCGCGATATATCGAAGCAATTAAACACCAAAATAAATTTATCAGTTGTTGCAAAATTACAAATTTTTTATTTTCAATTGTTGCTATACAGTTAAGCGGTATTATGAGAAAACAAATGTAAAATCCGAATAAAACATGTTTATAAATGCGTTTTTTCATGTTGTATTAAATTAGCCTTACTGGCAAATGACATTTCACAGTATTTACACATGAATGGCTTTTGCAGCAAGTGGATTCGTCTGTGAGTAGACAGACTGTCTTGCTGTGAGAAAGACTTTCTGCAAAGATCGCAAGGAAATGGTCGTCTCCTGTTTCGATACGAAGATGTGCTTCAAGATTATTCTTCCGTTTGAAACTCTTTCCACAGTAATATCACTTGTGGGAACGATCTCCTTAGTGATGAGCATAAGATTCTTGATGCTAGATTTTCGATCAGTAAAGGACAAAATGAACAAGAATATCTCCGGCCTTTTCCTTTCCCTTGATAACTCTTTCTGTGTTTGGTGAAGAATTCTATTGATGTAAATCTGCACTGGCAGATTTACATCAATAGAATTCTTCATTCGTAAACACTTTGTCCTGCATTAGAAAAAAGGAAAAAGTGCAGAAAGAAGTAATTCAATAAATGTTATATTATCAACAATGTGATATTATATATTTATACATACACAATGGATCCTATCACCAATGGGCTACACAACTCCATCCAGAAAGTTTTAGGTCTGAGTGGGCTTATTAGAAGATTTGAAAAAAAAATTGCAATTTTTTTGTAATAAAAATAAGCACCATGTATCTTTTGATTATAATTTTACTTATTGTCTGTCTTTAATAAATGAGTGACTCTGTGCATTTATAATGATGTTACCCATGAAGATTCAGTTTCTCTCAGTATTTTTGATGTTTTTCTTTCTAAATACCATTTGCCATTTCAATTTTGCCATAAAAGCATTATAATTAATAATATAAGAATAAATGATTAGCAACACCAGCTGTGTGAATAGCTCTTATTATGTGAGAGAAATCTTTTCTCCAAATAGGGCTCGGGTTCGAAAATTTGCGCGCGAACTCATGTCTCATGGACTTGTGTAGTCTTAGTTTGTTCAGCAAATGATTTGATAATGATCATGATATATGATTTTACTATCATAACACAGAAGTCAGGAATATTAAACTTTCCGTTATAATTACACTGGATTTATCCATTATAATGCCAAAGGAAACAATGAGCTATGAGCTAAAAAAAAATAACATTTCGTATCTCTGCTGACAGAAACATCAGATGGTCTAAATCATCCGGAAATAGATTATTTGTATTTTACGAAATATTTCATACATTGCAGCATTACGAAGATTACTATGAGGAGTTGTCACACAGACAGCCAGAGACATAAACTCTTTAAAATATATAATAGATAAAAAAAATCTGACACATATGACACGAGTCTGTCAGTTTAATACGCCATATGTCATTGATAAAACACTTCAAAATGAAAAAAATACATCTTTGAAAGTAATAATAGAACTTTTTAATCTTTTAAAAGTGAACATATTGACATCCCATGTAACGCACAGGGGGCAGAGCTCACCACATCCTCTAACACGCATAGGCAGATGCCATCAGATACACCGTTGCAGGGCTTAACATTGCCATCAGATACACCGTTGCAGGGCTTAACATTCCATCTAACACACGGTTGCAGAGCTTATCATCCCATGTAACACACGGGGGCAAAGCTCACCACATCTTCTAAGACATGGAGGCAGAGCTTAACATCCCATCTAAGAGCAGAGCTTAACATCCAATATGACACACGGGGGCAGAGCTCACCATATCCTCTAATGCATTGAGGCAGAGCTTAGCATCCCACTTACACTGTTGCAAAGCTCAGTGCCCCATCTTACACATGAGGGCAGGCTTTACAACATCTGACACATGGGGAGGAGCTCACAACATCTAACACACGGTTCAGGTCTTAAGATTCCTTCTAAATACATGGTTGCAGAGCTTAATGTCACATCTTAACGTCCCATCCAATATACAGTTGCAGACTTGACTATATTTTCTAACACCAGAGACAGAGATTACTATCCCATCTAACACACGGTTAAAGAGATTAACATTCTATCCAAAGCATGGGGGCAAAGCTCACCACATCTTCTAACGCACGGAGGCAGACCTTAACATCCCATCTAATACACGGTTGCACAGCTTAACATACCATCCAACACATGGAGGCAGAGCCGACCACTTTTCTAACACACGGAGACAGAGCTTAACATCTCATTTAATACATAATTGCAGAGCTTAACATCCCGTGTAATACACGGTTTAAGAGCTTAAGTTATCGTCCAATGTAACAGAGCAGAGCTGTCCACATCTTCTAACAGATTGAAGCAGATCTTAATGTCCCATCAAGCACACGGGTTGGAGAGCTTAATATCTCATCTAACCCAGGGGGAGAGCTCACCACATCTTCTAACACACGGAGGGAGAGGTTAACATCCCATCTAATACACCGTTACAGAGATTAACATGACATTTATCTCACGTTTGCAGAGCTTAATTTCGCATCTAATGCACAGGGGCAGAGCTCACCACACCATCTAACACACGAAGGGAGAGCTTAGCAACTCAACTAATACACCGTTGCAGACCTTAACATCCCATTTGATACACGGTTGCAGAGCCTAACATGTCATCTAACGCAAGTGGGCAGAGACCACCACAATGGGGCGGGGGTGGCTCAGTCGGTAGCGCGTCAGGCTCGTAATCTCTAGTTCCCACGTTCGAGTCCCATCTGGATCAGCGTTGAGATTTATCTCCGCAAAATTCCCCACCTGCCCACGGTCAGTAGGGGACACCGATGGGCTTGGAAAGACCGCCGCCCGTCGGATGGGACCGCCCCTCCGTGTGCGGAGCCGTCTCCCGCACACGGAGCCGTGGCTCCGTGTGCGGGAGAGCCATTCCCTGTGCACGTTAAAGAACACAGTGGATGGCCTTGACGGGAGGCTGCCATCTGTCTCCCAACAGATGTTCCAGTGGGTCCCCTCCCCCAACCTTCTCTGAGCCTTCGGGGTCCATGTGACCTGGCCATTTAGCCCATTGTGTGCAAAAAAGTGCCGCTCAGAGGTAAAACAACCCAACCCAAGAGACCACCACATCGTCTAACATACGCAGGCAGGGTTTAACATGACATCTAACACAAGTGTTGCATATTTTAATGTCCTACCTAACGCACATGGGCAGAGCCCACCACATATTCTAACACACGGAAGCAGAGCTTAACCTCACATCTAATACACGGTGGCAGAGCTTAATATCACATCTAATTAAAGGTCGCAGAGCTTAACATTCCATCCAACACACGGGGGCAGATCTCTCTACATCTTCTAACACACTGAGGCACAGCTTAATGTCTCATCTAATACATGATTGCAGAGCTCAGATTGCCATCAAATGCAATGGGGGCAGTGCTCAACACACCTTCTAACATATGGAGATGGAGCTTAACATGCAATGTAACACACAGGAGCAGAGCTCACCACATCTTCTAACACATGGAGGTAGAGCTTAAAGTCCCATCTAATACAGGGTTGCAGAACTTAACGTTCCATCTGATGCACGTAGGCAAAGCTCATCACATCTTCTAAATCACCGAGGCAGAGTTTAATAACCTATATAATACATGTTTGCAGAGTTTAACGTCCCATGGAACGAACGGGAGCAAAGCCCACCACATATTCTAACACACTGAGGCAGAGCTTAACATCCCAACTAATACATGGTTGCAGAGGTTAACGTCCCATCTAACACACGTGGGCCAATCTCACCCCAAATTCTAACACACGGAGGCAGAGCTTAGCATCCCGTTTCAAACACAGTTGATGAGCTTAATGTCCCATCTAACACACGGGACAGAGCTCACAACGCATATAACACACGGGACAGAGCTCACAACGTATATAACACATGGTGCAGATCTTAACATCCCATCTTATACAACATTGAAGAGCTTTAATAACCCATCTTACGCACGGGGTAACAACTCACCACATAGTCTAAAACACTGAAGCAGATCTTATTATAGCATCTAACACACGGTTTCAGAAATTAACTTGCCATCTAAAGCATGAGGGCAGTTCACCACATCTTATAACACACGAAAGCAGAGCTTAACGTCCCATCTAAAACACGGGGAAAGAGTCCACCACATCTTTTAACACATGGAGGAAGAACTTAATATCCCATTTAATACATGATTGCAGAGCTTAACGTCCTATCTAACGCATGGGGGCAGACATCACCACATCTTCTAACATACGGATACAGAGCATTCTATTCCATCTAACAGAGAGTTACAGAGATTAAAGTCCCATCTAATGCACGGGCGCAGAGTTAACCAAATCTTCTAACATAGGAGATAGAGATTAACATCTCATCTAATACTCAGTTGCAGAGCTTGACATCCCATCTAATGCACGGTTGTAGAGCTTAACATCCCATTTAATTCAGTGGGGCAATTCTCACCAAATCTTCTAACACACGAAGGCAGAGCTTACCATCATCATCATCATCATCCTCAAGCAGCCATGGCTACGGAGGTACAACCAGACCGTGCGATTTAGTTATCCAAGCAAGTCTAATCTGAGCTACATCTACTGCATCTGGCCACTGCACACCAATTCTAACAAGGTCCTGTTTGACATTGTCAGCCCACCGTATCCTAGGTATCCCCCTCTTTCTGAGGCCTTTAGGCACACTGTTCATAACCCTATTCGCCAATCTATAATTATTCATACGGGCAACATGGCCAAAGGCAAAAAAGCCTCCCTCTGCACAATACGCTGCTTAAAGGAGGTTGCAAACTCCTTTGCCTAACCTCATCATTAGTTACAAAGTTGAACCAACTAATGCCCAAGATACTGCGTAAGCATCTAGAATCAAAAGCATCTAATTTCCGGTTATCTTGTTTACAAAGTGTCCACTTTTCACTACCATAACTAAGCCTAGAAAGAACCAAACTATTATACAGTCTAATTTTAGTCTTTAGGTGTATACGCCTATTTCTCCACACTCTCCATAGATTCTTAAAAGTCCCGACAGCAATCCCTGTTCGTCTGTTAATCTCATGCCGTACATCACCATTATCTGTTATATAGCTCCCAAGATAATTAACTGTGACACCTGCTCAAGACTGCAACCATTCAGATGAACTGAATCACAGCCTGCCTGACCAATTTTCATCATCTTAGTTTTCTCTCTGTTTATAACCAAACCTACTCTACTACCAGTCTCATCAACAGCTCGAATGAAAGAGTTCATCTCATCAACATCATTTGCGAAAAGGGCTAAATCATCAACATAATCTAAATCAGAAATTTTCGTATCTCCAGTCCATTTAAGGCCAAAATCTTTCCCTTGAAGTGAATTTCGCATAACGTAATCAATAACCAAGCTAAAAAGAAAAGGAGACAAAATGCACCCTTGTCGAACACCAGACGTAATGCTAAACCAATTGCTACAAGACTTACCAACTCTCACACATGACTCAGTGTTATTATAGAGAGCTTTCATTATGTTAACTAACTTGTCTGGTATACCATATGATCAAACAATCAACCAAAAATTATGACGATCAACACAGTCGAAAGCCTTTTTGAAATCAACAAAGCTAGCAACCAAAGGTTTCTGAAACTCTAAACATTTCTCAAGAATCTGCCTAAGTGAAAATATATGATCCACACATCCCCTACCACTTCTGAATCCACATTGCTCATCACGCAATTGCCTGTCAACCAGATTCTTATTCTATTAAGCACAATCATGGAAAGAACTTTACCTGGAACAAAGAGGAGGCTGATACCCCTATAGTTATCACAAGAACTGCGATCACCTTTTTTGAAAATAGGGATAACAATAGCTCTGGTAAAATCCTTAAGAACCATGCCTTTATCATAAAAGATATTCAGAATTTTAGTCATCCAAGTGGTAACCGAAACATTCCCAGCTCTAAGCATTTCTGTAGTAATTTCATCTACCCCTGGGGATTTATGTAGTTTAAGTTTAGAAACAGCCAAAATAACTTCAGATTGTGTTATAGGGCCAACTTTAAAGCCATAAATGCATCTATCACCATTGCAAACAATGGGAGTAGAACTAACCACATTGTTTGGAACATCACTGAAATGCTCAGCCCACCTAGCCATAACACAATCCTCCCCTTCTATAACCTTACCTTGTTTATCCTTCAATCCTTATATACCTGTCCGTTTTCTACCACACAAAACATTAACTATCTGGTACAGCTCTCTGCTGTTGTGCTGTCTAACTGCTTCCTCGGCTTTGTCAGCCAAACCATCAAGCCAAATATTCTTATCAGCAGCTAATTGATCTTTTACACGTTTATTACGTTCTCTGTAATGCTTTCTATTAGGACTAGTAGGGTATTGATTAAGGACATTCCTGCAGTTCCTTTCTTTCTGAAATAAGCTCATGTGCCTTATCACTCAGATAATTCTGTCTCCTCGGCTCCTTTTTTCCTAAAAGAGTGCTGTTAGTGTCCAAAAAAGCCTGTTTAAAATGATCCCATTCTTCGTCAACTTCAGTAGTAAGCATACCATGACTGACATAATGACTAAGTAACCTATAATGGTAAGCTTTGGCTATAACTGGATCTTTCAGAACTTCAGTATGAAAAGTAAATTTTTTACCCTTAGTACAATACTTTTTAAGTTTAAGTTGCAAGACACTTTTAACAAGATAATGGTCAGATCCAATTTCAGCTCCCCTATATGCCCTGGTATTCCTAACAGAACCAGCCCATTTGCTGTTAATTAATATGTAATCAATCATATTCTCATGCAGCCCATCAGGTGAAATCCCTGTGTACTTATGTATGTCGCGAGTTTGTAATAAGTGTTAGTTATTCTGAATCCATTGAGTTTACTTACCTGTAGGAGACGTTTCCCATTGCCATTGCAGCTACCAATACCAAAAGGGCCTATTACTCCTCCCCAAAGGTCAGAGTCAGTACCAACTTTGGCATTGAAGTCACCAAAACAAGGTAATATCTCCGTTCTTGACAGAATTCAAAATATCTTGAAGTTGTTCATAAAACCTATCCTTCTCATCCTCATCGGCATCCTCAGTGGGCGCATAACAGCAGATAACATTCAGGTCTTTAACGCTTGTCTGAAATTTTGCTGTAAGAAACCTTTCATTAATGCACTCATATCCTAGAAGAGCATCACTAGCGTGTCTGCTGAGAAGCCGACTCACGCCTCGGTGATTCTTATTGTCGTCCCTCCCTGAAAAGAGAAATTTAAGATTATTTTTAAGAATCTGACCTTTATCTGTCCATCTGGTCTCTTGTAAGCCGAGAATATCTAAATTATAATGGTGGAATTCTTGTGTGAGGACATCAAGAGAAAAAGCTCTGTGCAGAGTCCTCACATTCCAACTACCTATGGAGAGAAAATGGTTAGTGGGATGTTTAAAGAAACTATGTTTATTGAGAGAGGAAATGCCGACAATATCAAACAGCCCCCTAATCGCAGACATGGGGCAAAGACCCGTTCCCCCACCACTAAAGGCTGAAGCCATCTACACTGGAAGACTTCCTCCAATGTAGAATTTGACGATGCCAATAGAAGCAAAGAGTTCAGGTGCGTGCGATGACTTCTGCTCAGGATTATCCACCAGCTGATAAACATATCCTGTGAATTTATTCACTTGGGGCTGTCAACCCACAAACAAACAGAAAACACAGCGGAAGATTTTCCCTCCACAGAAGCCCACCAGTGCAGCTAAATCAGGATCCATAATCAAACTCAGAGCCATATATCTGTCCAGTCCAGTTGGTTTATATGGTCAGCATCAGGACCCTGTGTGGTTGACCACTCCTCAGCAGGGTAGGAAAAAAAAAGAAAAGTAGCCATAGTTGTCCAGATCAGTAGGCCACACTAATCTGGCAGCCCTCCCCTTCCGTTCACTTCCACAAGAGAGTATCTCTTTTGAAAGGTACTAACGGTCTGCACCACGAGAAGGCGGGGTCGGACATTAGGTGCTAGGCCTGGCCGGTTCTATGCATCATCACAGGGGATTGGTGCATAGCTCTCCTTCCAGTGACTACCTAGCTACCATTTACATACCGTGTAATTAAACGGCGGCCTTTCCAAATTCATCAGTGTTCACTTTCTTGTTTAGGGCATCGTGGGAATTGGCGGAAATAAGTCTCAACTCAGGCGGAGTTTGAACACGAACCTTAGAACTGCAGATTACAAACCGGGCACTCTACCTTCTTAGACAATTGCAGCTCCCTACAGAGGAAGGAACATAGGGCTAAGATGCTGGAATATACAGATCCTACACGTGTGTATGTTGTGTTGTCTTCATCAGTTCTGTTTATGACAGAGAGAAAAGTAATTTTAGCAAGGAATTGACTTTTCACTAAAATGTTATTTTTGCATTCGAATTTTAGGTTATTTTGAGAAGTAATTCTAAAAAGTATTTTGTCATTTTCTTTTTTTATTTATTGTTAACATTTCTTTCTATACTTAAAAATTTTCAAGATCAGTTTTTACCTACCAAAACTAATATTAGACAAGTAATTACAAATGTGTCATCAGTCTTTTACTTACGAATCTTCAATTATACAATTATAAATTCCAGACGCAGTTCTGTTCGTGCAGAACTATAATATACAAAATGTAAATAAAACTATAGAGCCAAACTTCTCTTAACATTTGGGGGTTCCGGTGATCTGGCCACTTAATCCATGTTTGCAGAAAAGTGCCTCTCAGAAGTAAAACAATTCCACCCGTTAGGCTTTATTCCGGATATAATTTTTGTACAAACCACAGGAGGATAAACGCACAAAGTTTAAAAAAGTTGTAACATGCTGAAAAGAAGTTTAAAGAGAAGTTGTAACATTCTGAAACACAATGCTTATAACAATACTGAAACATGATGCTTATAACAATACTGAAACATGATGCTTATATCAATATTGAAAAGCAATGCACGTGACAATACTGAAATATAATTTTTATAATAATATCATTTTCATCTTATAACATCTTTTTTCACACAGTGGCCTAAATGGCCTGGTTACAAAATCCCAATGGCTCAGAGAAGGTTGGCGGAGGGGACCCATTGGAATACCTGTTGGCAGAGAGATGGTAGCCTCCCATCAAGGCCATCCGTCGTGTTCTTTAACGCGCATAGGTTATGACTGTTTCACATAAGGAACCACGGCGTAACGTCCCATCCGACGAACGGCGGGTTTTCCAAGTTAATTGGTGTCCGCTACTAACCCTAGGTTGGGTTGTTTTACCTCTGAGCGGCACTTTGTTGCACACAATGGGCTAAATGGCCAGGTGACATGGACCCCGAAGGCTCAGAGAAGGTTAGGGGAGGGGACCCACTGGAACAGTTGTTCGGAGACAAATGGTAGCCTCCCGTCAAGGCCATCCAGCGTGTTCTTTAACGTGCACAGGGTATGGCTCTCCCGCACACGGGGCCACGGCTTAACGTCCCATCCGACGGACAGTGGCCTTTCCAAGCCCATCGGTGTCCAACGCTGACCCACCTGGGACTCGAACCTGGGAACTGCAGATTACGAGCCTGGCGCGGTACCGACTGAGCCACCCCCGCCCCAGGTTGGGTGAGGAGTTTTTCAGAGATAAATCTCAAAGCTGACCCAGGTGGGATTCGAATCTGGCGGAATATGTACATTCCAAGCCCAACAGACATATACAGGAGATATGGTAAAACTACAGTTTTGATAAACATAAAAACAAACCGAGAAATAAATCAACAAACTGGTCAACGACGAGTTAAAAAACAATACAAAGATAGGTAAAAAAAAGGAGTAAATATTCTCTGGTTTAATTTTTATATTTCTCTTTTAGGGAAGGAAAGAAATGGACATATTTCGAAGCACGTATACCCCTCCCCAAGTCAGAAGTTTCTAAACCAAAAAACGAAATTGCCCCACTCAGATAATCAAACTTTTCAAATCATTTTTTATCCACCAGACTTCCACGGATACAGTGTGCCAGAATATTTAACTTATAGAAAAGAAATATATGATTTGTGTTGCCCACAAAGTGTTAAGGTACTACGAAAAATTTATTATTATTGGAAAACATTATTTATTACTTTAATATTAAAAACGGTTATTAAATTTTGCATATTTTTCCAAAATAAATTAATTAATTTAATTTCCGATACGAATTGTTAGTTTTTGAAGCTTTTACTTCAACAAAGAGTCTTGTGTTCCGCTCGTGCTTAATTCGAATGATTTCAATATACACGAATGTTAGTGCTCTTGACCGAACAAACTGAATAATGACTTTATCACTCAAAATCGAAAAGATATCATACAGATATTAGTTTTATTCATTCCCGCTTTGAAATTTATTGGTGGCAACAGTTATTTAGAATAACTGGCAACCTTTTAATGTTAAGTCTATGGGGATTTTGAGAAATTCAATCCTCCCATCCACACCCCAATTTTGGTTGCCACCAGCGGGTTCGCACATAGCCTACGTTCCCCCACTGGGGGAAATAAACGTTCGTGCCAAGTTTGAAGCATCTTGCTCTTCTAGAGGCCTAGAGCATAGGCAGACAGAAAAAACAATTTTCTTCTTTACGTATTAGATAAATTTTTTGATGTGTTCAGTTCTTTGCTAATTTTACTCTATACAACAGCTTGCAAAATGCAATGTTTCGATTCACCTTTCTGAATAAAACATTTAGTTTGTGGTTATTTACTTTTTTTCTTTATTATTTATTTTATTAGAGGGTCATTTTCATCTGCTACCAATACTTTTATCCATTATATTATTATCTTAGAGTCAGCGCAAGCGTAAAGTAGCGACATGTTTGTTCATTGGTGTCGCGTTTGTGCAGTGATACCAACCGGTGCAGCGATGGATCTACTGAATCATCAGTAATAAGAGTGTTATTGTGATTAATAAGGGGATAGAGGATTTTTAATATTAAGAGGGTAGTAATGTGGGGCATCATCGGGAAAAGCACTGCCTCTTTGGAGGGATGCCAAGGAACAGTCTTACGACTATCATTTTATGTATTGCAATTCAGCATTCATGAATGCTATTCAGCATTCATCACTTGGGAAATGAATGAAATTCAGCATTCATCACTTGGGAAATGTGTGACAGTTTCATACTTAAGGGTTGTCCTTTTCTACCTACAGTTGAAAATGCACTTCTAAACATCAATTAGTCCAACAGCTGATGTGCCATGCTGACGTTCTTTCCACCCATACAACCACTCTCGAAAGGGCTTAGTATTAAAACCATTTCCATATGTCAGCCAACACAAATATTCTTGCAATTAACATGGCTCTGTCTATCCTCATTCCTGATGTGGCAATTTGAATGTTGCATAGTGTACATAAAGGTAAGACAGACGTCTCATCACATCAACTTTATTATCATTAATTTAACATATTTTAAGTAAAGCTTAATATCATTGGTTTTTCGTATCATAATGAAAGTGTATAAATATCTTCATTTAAATATTGTTGTTACGCTAATGAGTACTAATCTATGATTTATTCCCTTCAGAATGGAGCTTTATCTTTGTGAGTGAAAGTCCTGCAGAGGAATATTCATATGTGAAATTATTCTTCTTACAAAATATAAGAAATGTCATAATGAAGAAAACCTTACAGTTGCTACTATGTCTCTATATTTTGCTGACTTGGTATGAAACTTGGAGCCACATCTCATTTCCTTTGGTGGATAAGGTCATTACAAAATAATCCTATTGCTGAGAGAAAAAAAAAATATTTCAAAGGAAGCATCTTTTTTCCTTCAAAGCATAAGCTGTTTCAACTTGCGGCAGGTTATCCGTCCCAAGAAGCAACACAGAAAAATCTACATCAGCCTAATAAATGCAAATTTTACAGCAGAACATTTTCTTCTAAGGTGAACTTGTGTATAGAAACCAAATGTAAACCAAATGTAATGAAATATGCGAAATTGAATTCCTAAGTAGGCTTTTCCAGATGCCACTGATCTTTCATTCTTGTTTCAATTATATTCGCAAACTGAGCACCATCGGAATATGTAATAGTCGTAATTACCGACAAAACACATGTGACGTCATTGGTGGCAGATATTTCCCGGTGGCTACTTGAGCAATCGATCCCATATTTGATGGGTGGTCCCATTGTTCTAGTCCTGTTGAGGTAACAGATTAGTTGTTGAGTCCTAGCTACAATGGATCGGGAGTGATCCCTCGAAAAGTGAGCAAAATTGCTAGGCAGAGGAGGGGGTGGGTGGGGGTGCTGCCGCCGACTCTCTTGTGAATGGAGTAGTAAGTGTTGAAATCTGAATGAAGCAAGAATTATCAATGGACATATTTTCTTGCGGAACTTTGGCGTTTTTTGAACTAGTTAATTCCCGATATGTGTGATATTTCTAATACATATATACTTCATATTTTTAAATAAGAATAAAATGCAATCGAGCTATGTGAGCTCAAAGGAGAACATCCTCAGGTGATGTCAGTAGAAATTTAAATTCGAAGAAGATAAAGACATACTTTCTTAAACTTGTTTTTCGGGCAAAAAATAACTCAAGATGAATGTGAATGAAATCAAGTGAAGTTAGATTTTCAGGAATATTGATTTGGTATCCGAATTGTTGTGAAGGGCGAAATATTTATTAGTAGGTAATATAATTGTTCTGACATTTTGAAGGGCCGGATCGGGGTGAGGGGGTTTCTTTTGTCAAAAGAAAAAGAAAGTTCCAAAAAAGATGCAATCTCCTCGGAAGACGACCCCAGTCATCAGTCGAAATATCAGGAAAGTTAAGGAAGTAAAGTTAAGAAAGTTTAGTTTTAGTTAAGAAAGTTAGTACTGGCAACATTGACATAAAAATTTCGATTGCAAAGCCGGTGACTGAAAAATTGAGGTTAGAATCATCACGATAATAAGCGTATCCATCCGGACACCAGGATATAATAAGTATCTTTCTTCTACTTGCTGACATCATTTCGTATCTTATGGTCGCCAATGGCTTAAATACTCTGCAAGTTGTTAAGTTCTTTCTCTGTTTTAACAGATTTCGGCGTCTGGCAACATTGTCATAAAATGTTTTGTTTTAATAGAACCATGTACTTGACCAACAGGTTTAGAATACAGGATCCACTCAAGTAATCTTGTGTTGGAATAAAAATTGAGTCCTAACCTGTAAATAAATGGCTCTGCTGCAAGTAAAAATAAGTTTCGTGTCTCTTGTGAGATTTTTAGTGCAAAAGTTGCCGAAAATGAAAACGTTTGACTGAAAAAAAAAGCATTTATGGGCAAAATGCACAGGGTAACATCTACTTTTGCTAAACTATATTATGAAAATTTTATTTTGTGCCACTAGAAATTAATGTTATTATTATATATGCAATTATGCATAAAATGTAATTCCAAATGAACAAAAATGATGCTACGTTTTAATATAATAATTTCATGAAAAGTCAGAGCTTCAAATTGAATTTTCAAAAGTTTACGGATCCTGTTCTTTAAATCTGGCCACTCTACACTAGAGCTGGAAAAACAGAAAAAAATAATAAGTGTATCTAAAATGTTATCAAAAATTTAAATCCTGGGAACAGAAGCAGTTGTTGCATATATCAGGAAGCAGTTACACCATGGCTTTTAATAATTATATCATGTTGAATACAAATTGAATACATTTGTGAATTAATTTTTCCTTGTTTTTAAGATCATTATTCTAAATTAATTTTCATAATTTTAAATGCTGTTATCCAAAGATTTAATTATTCTCCACATTTACTGCTTATTAAAAGACATTTAAAATACTCTTTTCTGACTATGTTTCGCTTACCATAAGTAATTCCTGTTTCATTTGAAAGTTAATTTTTTGCGATCCGTATGCCCCATTTATTACAATTACACAGATATTCAAAAGGAATACTTTCCTCTTCGTAATAGTGGTCTCTAAAAATTCTCTTGAAAACTATGGGTAAAAAAGATGTGGTTATAACATTTTTTCGCCTCTAGGATTAAACGCCTCCGTTTTGCTTACTAGCATTGTCGTGGGGAAGGCCCCTCTGCGTTACAGCCGACCCTGAGGTAAACCATAATTATTTCTTCTTTGTGTTCAAATTTAGGTATTATTGAGAACGAAGAATTATTGAAAACCATTAGTTTCCCACATTCAGTATCTTTTAATTTAAATTCTGGATCTGCCTCAGATTTCTTAATTTTATAACGTAAGTTGCAATGAAAATGCGTTGGACAATGAATCATTCTTTAAAGATATTTTGCTTCGTAGTCTGGTGTTATTTAAACTATAGCTGAAATCTATTTATGAGAGGAATTATTTCATTAAAAGTGTGAATTGTTAGAAGCATTTTCGAACTTCGTCTCCTAAATTACCTTTATTCCTTATTTTTTTCCAACTATAATTTGTTATAAAATATGAAATATTTCTGGCAACAGCATTTCGTCGCCATTAGCCTTCTTCGTTGGAAGTAACTGAAAGAAGTTTAGTTTCAAATATTGTCTTCCGTTGCGGGTAAAATAATGGCGTTTCTTTTCCTCATTTGTTAATATATGTTTCTAATTCAATTTGTGAGATATTGTAATTTCAACGGTAAAAGATTACAAAGTATTAATTCACTTCTACTGTTTGAATGGTTTACAACGATTGTGGAAATGCATTTGAAGGTTTATTAATCTACACTGCTCACAAAAAGTAGGGGATATTTCAAAATGAATATGAAGCGATAAAAAAAAGAGGCTTTTGATTTTTTTAATTAAACAAGAACATCAGAAAAGCAAACGACAAGTCAAAGAAAGTTGTTGGATTATGCAAATGAGATGCAAACTCAATTGTCGTGATTGAGTAGCAAGTGACATATTGGTGGGGGTGAACAGAAGCATGTCAAATTGGACGAGAGTGGCACACATTGACTGTTCAGTAGGGTGTATGGTCACCCAAGACTGCCAAAACACACTGACAGCGATGGGGCATGGACAGGATCAGAATGTCCAGCAGTTCTTGTGGGATCGTCTGCCACTCTTGCTCCAGGGCAACTTACAGCTCAAGAAGTGTTGTGGGGGCATTGGACGGTTTGCCAGACGTCTTCCCAGTGCATCCCATCCAAGCATGTTCAATGGGATTCAGATCTGGAGAACGTGAAGGTCAGTCCATGCGTTCGATTCCTGCCTCCTGAAACATGTTGTTGACGAGATGCGCACGGTGGGACCTTGCATTATCGTCTATGAAAAGAAAGTTGTTTCGAACTCCTCCAGCACAGAGTACCACTATAAGGTGCAGGACCTCATCTCGATATCTGACAGCAGTCAGCGATCCTTTTCTGATGACCTGGAGGTCGGTACGACCACCAATGCTGATGCCAGCCCACACCACGATTCCACCACCACCGAAGGTGTCCCTTTCTCGCATGAAACGTGGATTCTGCCATGTTCCTCGTTCGCCAGATCAGGACACGATGATTGTCAGGCTGCAGACTGAACCGTGACTCATCAGTGAAGAGGACGGTTGACCACTCATCACGGGTCCAGTGACGATGCTCATCAGCCCACCTTCTACGGGTTCTATGCTATTCAGCAGATAACGGAATGCATACCATTGGTCGCCGGGCATGCAGTCCAACACGATGGAACCGATTTCGTAAGGTCTGGGTGCATATCCGTCGTCTTTTGGCAGCAAGAAACTGTCCCCGCAGCTCTGTTGCATTGCTGCGCCTGTTCCTTCTTGCCAATAAGGTCAAGTAGCAGTCATCTCTTGCTGTTGCGGCAGATGGGCGACCCTGCCCTCGTCTTCTTCGTACTGTGCCAGTCTCTTGAAAGCGATTCTACAGTCTGCTAATGACGCTTTGGGATGTTCCAAGTGCTGTCGTCTGTGTTTGACCAGTCGACAGCACTTGTCGACGAAGACCACTGTCGTCTGTGTTTGACCAGCTTTAAGACGTTCTACGGCTCTCCAGGCTTCGCAATCGGGCAAATCGTGTTGCAGGGGCATTGCAAGGGCTGGGAAATTGCAGGATGTGCACTTTCAAGATCAGGGAATGTGCAGATACTCCAGTATTTTCAGCTTTTGTATAGTGCATTTTCACCAATGAAATAAAAGTTGGTTTTGCATCTCATTTGCATAATCGAACAACTTTCTTTGACTTGTCGTTTGCTTTTCTGATGTACTTGTTTAATAAAAAAAAATCAAATGCCTCTTTTTTTCATCGCTTCATATTCATTTTGAAATATCCTCTAATTTTTGTGAGCAGTGTAAATATGTAAGTCTGAGGTCCAAAATACGGCTAATCGTTTTGAGTTGGTGTGTTCTGCTTCTAAATTGGACTTATTTTTGCACATTGCTCTAAATGGCCAAATAATAAGAATCCCAAGAGATGTGGTTAGAGAACGGAATGCTAAGCAATTAGGAAACAAATGAATGCCTGCTTTCAGGACTAACCACCGTGTTATTTAACGTTAATAGGATATGTGTCCGATGTAAACGGATCAGTGTCCGAGGAGTCGTTCGAAGCTCATAGTTTACTTTCTCACCGAGGGAAGGGAACATTTCAATGGAAGTACAGTGGGGATTCGATTCTTGGAACAAAAGTAATTAGTCTGATGCGCGACGTACTGAGTGAACTCGGCTTCAAGGGAATCAGATGATTGTACTGGATGTATAAACAGATATATCCATGATTACCTTTTCATCTATGGGAGAATGTTTTATATGAGCCATGTACAAAAATCAAATTTGTACTCCAGCAGCTCCTATTGAAATACATACCAGGTTCTTAAAAGTCCATTTACTCAAGAGCTTCGATAGAATTTAAAGAAACGGAAAAAGTTAATCTCTAACCAGGACAATGTTGTTCGAGAACCAAAGGGATGAGGATTGGCTTAGTTGGTAGCGCTTGAGGCTCTAATCTGTAGTTCCCAGTTTCGAGTCCCTCTTGTGCTAGCATTGAGTTGTATCTAAATCAAAATCCTCACCCTATCCTCGATCAGAAAGGGGAAACCAATCGTCTTGGAAAGACCTTCATCCGTTGGATGGGACTGAAATTGTGGTCCTGTGTGCAGGAGAGTCATATCACGTGCACATTAAAGAACACACTGGATGGCCTTAACAGAATGTTTCTACCTGTTCCGTAACATCTGTCCAGTGGATCCACTTCCACAATCTTCTCTGAGACCTTGATATCTTTAAGGCTGGTCATTCAGCCAATTGTGTGCAATGAAATATCGCTTCACAGGTATAACAACCCAATCTAGGAACACAAAGGTTCGTGAGCGCAGCTCCCTTTAATTTTCATCTAAATAACTTAGAAAACTAAAATAATAGTGCAATATCAAAATTTTATTCCTGAAGTATTTCGTATATTTAAATACCTTAAATTAATTTTCAGAAAAAATTCTCCGTGTGAAAGACCGGAATGATGGGTTTTGTTGAGAAAATGTTGCCGTTCTCATACACTTCACTGAACTGTTGGGCTGTTCGGTTATTAAAACCGGGTAAATCGGAAAAGTTGATGATAATCGGAAAGGAAGATGTTTTTCGGAAATTAGTTGGGAAAAATACGACAATTCAAAATCAACAGGTAAAATGATGTTTTAGGGGGCTGGGAGAGAAAAATATGATGGAAAGATAGATTTTGAAGTGATATCTGTAAATGCATAGATTTGATATGATGCAGCGAGGACGACTGGGTATGAGATCAAAAAGTGAAGCCAAATTTCGAAAACTGTAAGTAATGAAATTACGGGGAAATCGTAAAACAGCCAGGAGATTTTCGGGATTACATCGTGCGAAAACATAAAACAAGCGTGAAGTTTTCCGTTAATAGCAATTGTCATTTTATTTTCGTAAGGTGAATATAACTCTTGATTACGTTCGGGAACTCATTCTTATAATGGTCAATAACACTAACTACGCTCTATACGTTGCTGGGATCAGAACCGAGTTCGGACTCATTGTCTACTGGGTAAAAGTGAATTTAACCTTCTTACATTCAAATTATCCTAACTTGTGTTCTAATCGAGATACAGACGTCAAACTAACGTTTTCCGATTACGATCGGGAAGAACTACAAGTTACATGTATCGGAGGCGGTCTCGACTTGTTACTTTTTGTTTTATGAATTAGAAACAGATTACATACTGGATAAAATGAGTTAATATCTAATGTTTCGGAACATCTGATAATGATGGGTTTATTAGAGTCCTTCTTGTGCCAGCATTAAGATTACGGAAACGTTCGTTTCCTTTTCGCCAACATAGCGTTATACCAACGGAATTCGTTCCGTTAATACAATCACGCAAAGTATCGAACCCGTTACTAGTCGAGCAACTGGGCCGACAACTAGCAGAGCAACTGCAAAATCATTTGCAGTTTTATAACTCATGTTCCAATCGAGTCACAGATCTCAAACTAATGCTTTCCGATTACATTCGGGGAGAACTACATGTTAAAAATATCCGAAGCAGTCTCGATCAGTTATTTTTGGTTTCACGGGTTCGACTAGTTATTATATTCAACCCATGAAGTAAATATTCTGCTAATAACTGTCAAGGCTTTGAGATATTAGATCAAAAGAATTTTGAATCGTATAACCGAGTGGTTAGCGCGCCTGGATACTGATCTAAGGGACCTGGGTTCGAGCCCCGGATAAGGCATGGTTGTATGTGTTGTGTTTCTGCTGAGGTCCTGCCATCCTCTCAGATCTTCTACTTTGGCATATAAACTGACAGGCTCCTGTCAGACCTCAGTGGCAAGCAGCTGCTTGAGGGGGTATTTATTTTTTTATTTTTATAACTCGTTTGTTTAAAAATAAATCATATGTGCGACAATCTAGCAAATGAAGAACAACTCGCAAGTTTTGAGCAGCGAAAACTACTTGCCAACAGTGACTGAATATGTGAGGGCTGAAATGAGGGAAACAAATCTCGCTCGTAATCTGCAGTTCCCAGGGTCAAGCAATACCGCCTTGATACACCAGACTGGACAGACTTGAACCAAAAGAGAGAATAAAGAAGATATAGTAATTATTCATAGAATTCAAGTGATGTAATTTGTTTAAAATTGCATCATTTGAAGGTATGTATTAAAACTTAAACATATGTATTTAAAACCACCTAAAATAAAATAATATATTCATTACGATTTTGGCAAAATATTTGAGAATATAATAAAATTAATTGCAAAATTTTTGAAAATAAATATCTACCAGTTGGATTTCTAGAAAAAAATATTATAATACCTACTACATTTTTTTTATTTAGATTTTCTGTTACTCCTGTATCCAGTTGGTTAGGGTTGAGATTAATCTCCTCAAAACTCCCCTCCCTGCCATCGGTCAGTAGGGAACACCAATGGTTTTCGAAAGGTTGTCGTCTGTCTGATGGGAAGTTAAACCTACTTTGGTTAAGCCGCGGCTCTGAGTGTGGGAGAGCTATATCCTGTGCATGTTAAAATAAATAAGTTTCCATTAGAATACACTAAATTTTAATAATAATATATTTTTGGAGGTTATTGCATATTGGGTTTTCACAAAATTTTTTTTTTTCATTATAGATGGAGAATTTCATTTCGAAGAAAATGTTTTCCAAAATCAAGTTCTAGTGCCATATAATCTGTCCTTTTTTTCCTAGATCGGTTTTGTTAGGGTTGCGATAAGAATAATATCCATCATTGATTATAAATATTGAAAAGGATATTTTGTAATAATTCTGAATGATGACTTAGGATATAAAGCAAATAATTAAATCATGTAATCAACGGAGCATAATTTTGAACCTCTTGTAATTCAAACTGTTGTTTTCTTCCGTTTCATTTATAGTGCAAATAAATTATTAAAATAATTGAAAGCTGCAATCCACTATCGTTCTTGTGTTCATCAAATGTTTCAGAATGTGTCCAAAGGATACTTTATATACGAAATCTATACTGACTGAGAAGGTGTCGGTTATATGCAGCGTACGGTTATTTTTACAATATGGATAGCCTAAGACCCTGGGCTTTTTAATTAAGAAATCGAAAGGAAAAGGAAAAGGAAAGTTAATTTCGAGAAGCTTTAGTGAATGTCACTCTTTTAAATCCACATAATAATAGTAATGGTGACCTTTCTAAATAAGGAAGCTTATTCGTTTCCATGGCTGCATGTTTTGTTTCGGTACTGAGATATCATTTGCTTGCCTGAAAATAAAATAACTCTATAATTGATGATTTTTTTTTTATTTCATTAGACTAAAATCACGTAAGAAGTTAAATAAATATTCGTTTGCACCCAAGGGTGAATCCAAAGGGTCGAAGAGCAGCCATGCATCCACTATTTGAGAATGCTCTTGTTAAGGTAATTGACCCAAAAATATTATTAACCTTATGAAGTTTTCACTCATTTATCAAGAGCTGTTTCAAAAGATCTCTATGAAGATCTCTTATTTATTTGAGAGATCTGTTAGGCGAATGTCTTTAGTGGATCATAATCACACAGTAGTTAAGGTATTCAATGAAACCATGAACTCATCATCTCTCGATTAAATATTTCGCTTAATGAACAACATTTCACATTACCTACACGCATATTTAATGAAGGCTCAGCCTTAATCCATTGCCCCACTGAGAATATCTAGTTACCCACTCCCAGAGCGTTGACCCGACTTTATTAAAAAGTGTTTCAAATATGCTGGTTCCCAGAGCACAACAATCCACTTCTCTTCCGATCCTTTCGACGATCACGAGAGAAGTTCCTTTCTTTTTTTATGGGCTCCACTATCCCCTTCATTCCCGCTGTAAGCACGCAGCTGATCCTGCGTCAACCTATTCCACGAAGCACCGGTAAGAGTTCCGCATGTCACATGGCTCGCACATGGAGCTCGCCAAATACAGCATACAGTGAAGAGGAAGCGTGAAAGCCGAGGATTCGGTTATTATATTTTGATTTTGGAGGAAGAGATAGCATTTTGCTTAGCTTAGACTCCGGAATTGTTCATTTAGAATTCGAAATTTTAGAAAATGAATTGCAAATCGAATTTGGAGAATCAAAACTGAATGTCACTGTTTCAATGGGGAAAATCCAGGGTGCTGAAGGTGGGGGGGGGGGGGGGGTGACTCAGTTGGTAGCCCGCCAGGTTCGTAATCTGCAGTTCACAGGTTCGAGTCTCAGCTCGATCAGCGTTGAGATTTATCTCCGCAAAACTCCCCGCCCTGCCCACCGCCATTAGGAGACAACGATGGGCTTCAAAAGGTCGTCATCCGTCGGATGGGACGTTAAGCCGTGTGCAGGAGAGCCATATCCGGTTGATGTTAAAATAAATAGTACTCATTAGAAAGCAATAAATTTTAATAGTAATACACTTTTGAAGGGTATTGTATATTGGGATGTAACAAAGAATTTTTTTTTATTTCCGACGAGGAATTTAATTTTAAAGAAAATGTTTACCAAAATCAAGTTCTGTTGCCATATGATCTGTTCTATTTTCCCTAATCAAGTTCTGTTGCCATATGATCTGTTCTATTTTCCCTATATATGTTCGATTACTCGTCTACAGGAACAATATTGATCAACTGAATTATTATAAATATTGAAAGAGAACTTTGTAATAAATCTAAATGATGAGGTAGGATATAAGGCAAATAATTAAAACATGTAATCAAAGGAGCATAATTGTGAATCTCTATTAATTAATTGTGTTATTTCCATACGATAACCAGAATTTAGAAAAAAATAATGGGGACGGGGGGGCAGAAAAAGTGGGGAGGTTAAAGGAATTGGATTTCCATTACAGTGTAACACTTTTCTTTCGTTTAAGCGGTTTTTTAAAAAACCTGAAATTAGAATTAGAATTAGAAAAACCTGAAAAGGGGGGAATCATGGACCTCTCCCCTTCCTAATCCGGCCCTGATATATTGTAATTGTTAGTCTTCTGTCGATCGTAACGAGCTATGTATGACTGGAATCACAGGTGGCACCAGGTGAGTCATTGGCATTTTCTTCAGGCTCGTAATCTGCATTTCCCAGGATCGAGCAAGACTATCTTGATACACCGGGACTGGACAGACTTGAACAAAAGAAGAAAGGAGGAGATATTAATTATACATCAAACTTTAAGTAATTTAATTTATTTAAAATTTAAGTTATAGCTATTTAATTTAAAACCGGTTAAACTAAAAAAAATATTCGTTACGGTTTTGTTAAAATACCAAACATACTAACCTTTCAAATATTAAATTACTATTTGATAATATTATAAAATTAATTTCAAAATTCTTATAAATAAGTAACCAGTTGGGTTAAATAAATACCAGTTAGGTTTTTAGGAAGCAGATGTAATGCAAACTGCTATATTTTGAAAATTAGTTCTTCTTTTACTGCAGTTTCCAGGCCTGTTGTATCAAGGTGGCTTTGGTTCGAGTCGCAGTTGGATCAGCTTTGAGATTGATCTCCACAAAACTCCCCACCCTGCCCTCGATCAGTGGGAAACACTGATGAGCATGTAAAAGCCGGCATCCGTCGGATGGAACGTTAATCCGTGGAACCGTGTGTGGGAGAGATCATAATCTCTGCATGTCAGAATAAAATAAATTTAATACTAATACATTTTTGGAGGGTATTGCATATTCGGTTTTAACAAAGAAATTTTTTCGTTACCGATCGTGAATTTAATTTCTAAGAAAATGTTTACCAAAACCGAGTTCTATTGCCATTGCTGTTGTGTTACGGTTGCTATAAGAATAAAATTCACCAGTGATTAAAATTATTTGAAACGGAATTTTGTAATAAATCTTAACGTTGAGATACGACATAGCAAATGATTAATACATATAATCAAAGCATCATAATTCTGAATCTCTTGAGATTTAATTTTGTTATATTCTACCGTTTAATTTATAGTGACAATATTTTAATAAGTGAATTGTAGACTCTAATTAACAGTTTTTCGTTTATAATTACTACGCTCGAATGTATCCAAAGGATACTTTATATACAAAATCTATACTGACTGGCAAAATGTCCGTTATGTTCAGCCAGACTCGTAAAGTGCAGCTTCCCGAGTCGAGTCTCAGCTGGATCGGCTTGAAGTTTTATATCCGTAAAACTCCCCGTCCTGCTCTTGGTCAGTAGGGGACACTGATGGACTTGAAAATTTAGCTGTCCGCCGAATGGGACGTTAAACCGTGGCCCCATGTGCAACTTAAAGAACACAATAGATGGCTTTGACGGGAGGCTACCATCTGTCTCCCAACAGCTATTCCAGTGGGTTGCCTCCCACAACCTTTTCTGAGCTGTCGGAGTCCTTGTGACCTGGCTATTTGCAAAAATGAAATAGAGTGGAAAAAACTTTTCGCCCAGAGGTAAAACAACCCAATGTTAAAGAACGCGCTGGATGTCCTTGACGTGAGGGAAACATCTGACTCCCAACATCTGTCGAGTGGGTTCCCTCCCCCAACCATCACCGAGCCTTCGGGATTCTTGCGACCTGGTCATTTAGCCCATTGTGTGCAAAAACTTGCCACTCAGAGGTAAAACCTTCCTGTAATCCATCGAAGCTACAACTTCAACATGCAAATAGTTTTGTTCAAAAACGAGGAAAAAAATTGTAGAAGTGGGGAGGAGAGACTGGATTTCAATATTGTTGCAAATTTTAAATGGATGACACTGAGTGTGAGTATAATAAGTATATTTACCATGCAAATTACAATACAATGGAAATTTTTACAAAAATATGGATTAAACAACTTATAAACAAACTGCTATCGTTCATAAATTAATAACCCTTTTCCAACAGAGGATACATGACCAGCTCTGTCTGTTCTACTAAATTACTACCTTTTCATTTTGTTTGCCGTATCTCTTGAGTACCTTTACTTCAGGCAGAAACAATCCTTTGTCTTTGATTAGCTCACTAGATTTACTATACTAGTAAAATAAAACAACCACCCGCGTACACACCACATAATTATATTTTTTGTTTGTGGTTCATTGTGCACTGACTCAGACTATTTAAACCTCCTTTTTGATCTGTACAACTCCAGCACACTGAAATTCTCTTAATCCATTTTTTAGGTCGGTTCTACATTCAAATTCTTGTGTTGTATAATTCTCACGCACAAGTAAATGCGAGCGTCCATGTCACGTTTTGTCATGAAGTCACTGCAGCGCGTTCATCTGTCGTAACAATATTATACAAGGTTATAACCAGGCGTCGGCAACCTATGACCCGCGGGTCACCAAGTGACCCATTTGATAATTTCAAATGACCCACTTGAGTTCCGCAAATAAAGTATAATATATAAAAATAAATTATAAAACATAAACATGAAACAAACACTTTGAGAAAGTATAAATAATAAGATTAACATTTTGGTTTGATTACGAAGTTGCAGAAATGAACATAGGCGGAATACAGCGACATTGTTAAAGACGAAGTAAACCAAGACAAGAGTAGATGCGTGATCATCATGTGATCAGGGCTCCTATTAGTTGGCTGGGCTCTCTCTGACTGCGTGCCACCTGCAGCCGACCAATAGGAGCCCTGCCCACCTGCTGATCACGCATCTACTCTTGTCTACGTTTACTTCGTCTTTAACGTGAATAAACAGTAGTTCAGAAGCGCGAAAACAGTTACCTAAGAGAAATAATTATTATTTTTATTACCATGGACAAACAAAAAGAAAAAAAGAGATCATTTCAAGATGTGTGGACTGAAAAGTATGGATGTATTGAAAATGGTGACAAATTGATATGTACTTTATGTACAGATATAATTACCACCAGGACTTACAATATTGAGCGACACTTTTCTTCAAAACATAAAGATGTGAGTGAAATGCCAAATGATGAAAAATATGAATACATTGCTAAACGTGTATTAAATTATGGTAAACAAAATAAATTTTTGAAGAGATTTGTTACCAGCCACAATTACGCTATGTCTGCCAGCTTTATTGCAGCTCTTAGTATTGGTACCACGGAAAACCGTTTACAGACGGCGAATTTTTGCAAAACGCATTCATAAATTGTTCCGAACACTTATTCAATGACTTCGCAAATAAAAAATAAATAATTGAGAGAATTAAAGAAATGACGTTGTCGGCCAGAACACTTCAGCGTCGCATTGAAGATATGGCAAAAAATATTGACGCACTGGTCAAAAATGATTTGTTATCTAGTGACGTAATTAGCATTGCACTCGATGAAAGTACCGATGTAAATAGTATGACTAGGCTGGCAATTATTATTAGATTTGCATCAATAAATAGTTCGAACGTCAATGAAGAACTATGCGTTCTTGCTTCAATGAATGACACGACCAAAGGCATTGATATTTTCCGTCAAGTACAAGAGTTTACAAATTTAAATAATGGGAAAATATTGGATTTAAAAAGTAAATTGTTTTCATAACAACTGATGGCGCTCCAGCTATGAGAGGAAAAAATGTTGGATTTGTGAAACTAATGGAAAATGGACTTGGCCGCCCACTTTTATCGTTCCATTGTATCATACATGAAGAAATTTTATTTGCAAAGGCATCTACGCAACAACTTAAGGATGTAATGGAAAAGGTTGTTAAGATCGTAAACATAATAGTAGCACGATCGGCATTAACACACAGGCGCTTCAAAGCTTTTTTGGAGGAAATTGAATCGAAATAGGGAGATTTACTGTTACATGCTGAAGTACGATGGTTAAGTCGAGGCAAAATTCTTAATAGATATATAGAGTGCTTTGATGATATACAAATATTTCTTTACGAAATCGGTGAAAATGATCTCGAGCTCAATGATAAACAATGGTTTTTAAGACTTTTGTTCTTAAGAGACATAATGAACCATTATAATGATTTCAACGTACGACTCCAAGGAAATAACCACACAATTTTGAAAATTTACGAGGAATGGAAGAGTTTTTGTTCGAAATTAATATTATTAAAACTGACATAAAAACTAAAATATTTCTTTTTTTCCCTTACTAAAAAGCCAACATGAGAAAGAAAATATCGATGAAAGCAATCTAAATATGTTCGAAAGTTGTATTTTGAAGATTAAAAGTGAATTTGAAAGTAGATTTCAAAGTTTTAAGAAGCACGGCGAAATGTTTACATTTATAATAAAGCCCGACGAAATAGAGGAAAATGTTTTAGATTTGCAGTATTTTGAATATCTTAAAATTGACAATTTAAGTTTAGAAATGATTGATTTTAAAAGTTCAACGTTGTGGACGGACAAATTCAAGACATTGCGGAAAGATTTAGAAAACACGGAAGATAATCACCTTCTCATGATATCATCGTGTTGGTCATCACTTCCTACGAAATTTTCATCTTTGAAAAAATTGGCTTTGCCATTTTGTCCGCGTTCGGTTCTATTTATAAATGTGAACAAATATTTTCACACATGAAATTTATTTTAAGTAAGAACAGGAGCAGATTAACTACCGAAAATTCAGACGCTTGTATTCGTTTTAAAGTGATTAAGTATAAACCACACTTGACTAAATTGACGTCACAAATTCAGCATCAGTGGAGCCATTGATAACGAAGAGAACGCTTATAAATAAAGTTCATAAATTATTAATGAACTAAAACTTGACAATTATATTTGATTTTATAATAATAATAGTTATAATTTTTTTTATGTTTTGAGTTTAAAAGCATATTGTAATAGTTTTCTCAATAAAATTTATTTTATTTTTCACTAAGCCATTGACCTAATGTCTTCCTAACCATTGATTCTAATACCAATTTACCCGAACTGTCTTCTTAATAGCCACATTTTGGTTGATTTTGACCCGCAGCCAAAAAAGGTTGCCGTCGTCTGCTCTAGACGATGTAATGACAAAATAATTAATTTTTCAGAATATAAATTTTGTTATTAATATTTTTCCTTTAAAATTAAACTGCTAGACGTTAATATTCAAAAATACGGTAATTTATTTTAAAATATTCATAAATATTTAAATATATTACAAATGAATAAATTAATTTATTTTATACGGTTTTTTTATAATTGGTAGATTTCAGTTAAATTTCAGGTAAATTAAATTACCTAAACCTTTAGGAATATTTGATTTCTCTCCCTTCTTACTTCCGTTTGGTCAACGGAGATTTAAACCTGGTGTATCAAGGTGACCTTGGTATGACCCATGCAATTTAGTGTTTCGATTTTAGAGAGATGTCATTGACGAAAGTCACATAACTGGCCTGTCGATTCCTGCAATTGTTGACAACCTGCACCTTCGAAAGTTGATCTCAGGTGATGTTGTCATGAAATGGGAAATTCGCGTGTACCATCAGGGCACAGCAATGCACAACCCAATTGACACAGTTGAGGACCCAATTGATACAATTGACAACCCCATTGAAACTGTAATTGACACAATTGGGGCTACCATCACCTACAACATGCACAACCCAATTGACACAGTTGAGGACCTAATTGACAAAACAACTGAAACTGTAAAATTACCAGAATTGACGGTGCCATCACGGACACAACAATGCGCAACTCAAATGATACTGCATTTGACACAGTTGAGGACCAATTGACAATCCAAGAGACTTAAATTGACACAATTGGCGGTACCATCACGGTACAACAATGCACAAATCAATTGAAACTGCAAGTAACACCCTATTGACAACCCAACTGAGACTGTAAACTGAGACTGTAAAAAAATCACGGTACAACAATTCACAACCCAATTGACACAATCGACAACCTATCTGACAATCTAATTGACACTGCAATTCACAATCCGATTGCAACCGTAATTTACACTGTAATTAAAAAGTCAATTAACACCGCAAATTAAAATTGTAATTGACACAATCGAGAACCCAATTCCTACTGCCATTGGAACAACTATAACCCAATTGGCCCACTAGTGGGCATTTCAAGTGACACAATTGACAACTCAATTGACACCGCCAAGTAGTAGTAAGTAAACTAACCTATCTTTTGCTATTCTAAATTAAAATCTTGTAGTTAAATTTTAGAGCAATTAATCCCTTCAAATTTATGCATAATGAAGCTCTGTTTCTGCGAAGGACCAGGTTGTTACTAAATGTTGAATGATATCTTGGCCCAACGTCAACAATGACACCTTTTAAGCGCTTGAACAGAGCAGATAACTTTCGTTATGTTTCTGGCAAGGTGACTTTTGCGTCACAGAAGCATGCAATAACAAATCTTCAACCTTACTGATCTTTTCCATCTAAAGATAATTGTTGAGTCCTTTCAGAGGAGGAAAGGATCAACACAATGACACAAATGCCAGCGTTATGAGCACACTCAGGGTAACTGCTTCAACACCCCTAGTGTGTGTGAAATGCGCTGGCAACCATCTTACTACCACGTGTGCCAGGACACAGAAGGATGGTCCACCGATCTGTGCTAACTGCGAAAAAGATCACACGGCCAATTACACCGGCTGTGAGCACTTTCCGAAACTTCCTAATAGGGGAGTGAGTACCTTTGGAAAAACCCAAGAAGTGTAAAGATAAGGTGCCCCAATATGTACAACCCAATCAGGCCCACGCACAAGCTACCAGATTCCTGAAATGATTCCAGGAAAATCCAACACTGCTCCACCAGTTACTAAGCCTTCATCAGACAAAGCAAGGGCCACAGTTAAGGTACCAATTAAAAAGAGCAAAAGTAATGAGGAAGAATCGTTTGACTTTGCTGAGGAAGTTAAAGGCATCCTGGAATTCTTCAGGAAATTTAATTTGAGTAATATATATTGTTCACGTCAAACACTTTTGCCTTAAATTTAAGATGGCTAAGGATTGGATGCCGACTGGCATCCAAGCCTTTGAATTTGTTACATATTTTATATGGATAAGTCCTCAAGATATTTGGATTGTCCGAGTCTCTTTTACGTATTAAGTTTATTATATCCTGATTTATCCAGTCTTTGCTACAATTGCGTTGTTTAATTTTTGAGCCATCCGATAGTTTATTAATTTTGTTATTGTTAACAATCGTCGTGATTTCTTTTATGAATGCTTCATAAAGTACGTCTATTGGTTCTTAATTTGGGGTTCCGTTTCCAGTACGTCTGTCCAGCCAGTTTGTTAGACTTATTTCTTTGCATATGGTTTTATGACCTAAGATAGTTTTCGTGTTAACATTGCTGTCTAGCTTTTTAGTGTGATTGGACGAATTCCCAAGTTTTTTCCCCCGCAAGTTGCCTCAATTAAGTAGTGGTCTGCGATCCTACTGCAAAAAATCATTGAATTTGTGTCGAGTCTAATGTCAAGTCGGACGTTAATGTGATCAATGCATGTCTGAGAGAGAGAGTCACCAATGATGTTTTCCTGGTGATACCAGTAATGATAGGTGAGAAACCAAACGCGGTTAACAATTCTACGTACAGTCGCTCAAAAAATTATCCGAACGCTATGATTGATTACAGAATTCAGAAAAAATACCTGGCAACGATTTTTTTAGAAATTAGTGATCTGGCAACCCTCGTGTCACGTGACACGAAGGTTGCTAGATCACTAATTTCTAAAAAAATCTTTGATTGCGATGTTTATCAGTTGTTTCGAACCAGTTTTTGAGATTAGAACGAAAAGTGCTGATGTTCGAGCTTGGTGATCTGAAAATAGCAAGTAAATTAAAAGTCAAATTACCCTTGTAGATATTTATATTCAATATTTCAACAGGAATTACAAGTGAAGGTATCGTTTTGACTAATAATGTGTCGCGGAAGAAAAGTAGAATCTCATGTTCAAACGCACCAGGGGTTCTCGTAAAAAGTTGAATAAAAATTTCCAGATTGAACAATGGAGCTGAGGATTTTAGTTTCTGTCAATATAATAATATCTAAAAATTTCAAGATATCTTTAAGATAAACACAGAGAGTATCCCAGTTTTTATTTCAGATTTCGAATGTTCACATGCAGAAAGCTTAAATGTTCATCAGATTCATAACATAATTTACTAGTCAAGAACCATTTCTTAACTTCTCCATACTCGCACAGAACATTTTCGTTGTGATCAAATGTTGGTAAGTCATCAAAATGAAAAGTCGCCATGGCAAAACAAATAACATGGAGCAAATAAGCAATATTTTTCCCGTTTAAAATTCATCGAAATTCGTCAGCATATCAATTCTAATTACGCTGTCACCATAAGTTTTTCTCATCATGGTTTTCAGTGGGTTTTACGGAAAGGACGATATCGAGTGCGACATTTTTCAAGTTCACAACAATTGTAACGGTCAGGATCGACGAGGTCAGCTGGTAAAGTATGCACCCCCCCCCCTTCCTTATTATTCCTACCTACAGGTACTACTGTTTGCCACAAAGATCTGACAGGAGCCTTCAGTTTAATACAATAGTAGAAGTTCTGCCACAATGCCCTTCAAAAATGAAAAGTATTTAATTTTCAAAATTTGAATAAATTAATTGAAAAAGCTTAGATATAATTATTTAGAAGTATGGATATGTTATCCTTATTAATAGAGTTGCTATTTCAAGTTTACTAGTTTTATAAAAATCTGTATCTTTCGAGAAATTATTTAGAAATAGTATAGTGTTTGTTCTTATCGTAAAGATTATTCTATTTGTTTCCATAGTTTTACAATGCTGGAGTCCAGGATGGTCAGCCTTTATGAGCGTGAGATTTATATTTTACTTTTAAATTGTAGTACGATCGAATTTCCCCCCCAGGAAAGCATTTTGGTCTCCCCTTACCAAGAATAAGCATATGAAAAAACGAATACTGTGCACTGTTCATAATGTAATTGAATTTGAACTTTATTTTAAAAATTATAAATTTATTTCTAATATTATTATTATGTATTCAATTATATATTTGATATTATATGAATATAAGAGATGGACTAATTGTTCACACACGCTGTAATCTAACGCTCTTTTTTACTTATAAATAGTATCTTTGATGACCTGTGGCTATATTTGAACTGCATGAAGAAGATCGTACAAAATGGCATAGCCTGTTCAATCCCGAGCTATATTAATAAACTAGAAATCAATCGGTGCATTCGGGCACCACTTGATTTCTAAATCTTTATTGCGACCTCTATACGACATTGAATGCTACACCGGATCTTGAAACATTCCTCCATTTCTGCGTTCTATTGCCCGAGATATTCGCCAGTTTTTAACTCTCCAGCACAGGTATGTCGAAATTTGACCTTTCACCTCGAATGACCCATATCATCTAAAATTCAGCAAACATTCTGAGATCTACGATTCAAATACCCTCAAGAAGCAATTTTTAGCTCCCCAGCTGTGGTATATCTAAACTTGATCGTCGACGTCCCCCCGGATCCAAACTTTAGTAAGATTTTTGAGATCTACAACCCGAAACATCCTCAGACAGTAATTTTCACGTTTCTAGCACTCGTAGATCAAGGATTCACCTCTACATGACCTCTATTCGATATTTAAGGACACGTCGGAGATCAAATTTCAAATATCTTCTGATATCTACGACCCAGAATGGTGCATATTTTCAGAGCTCTACCATTTCTGCTTTATAATTGAAATTGTATTACAATTTTATTCTTTTTATAGCATTGATGTAATTGTTATTCTAAATTCTGTGATGTTTCAAAGATTTTTTATTTAAAAATATGGAACTATAAATAAAATAAACAACACAGCCAGACTGAAAAGTTTATGTTATATTCCTTCATTTTCACACGATACAGATAAAAGTGTTTATGTACGCTTGGTGTAGAGGTAAAACTGGCTTGAGCCAAGTGGAATCCGAACCCACGGCCTCCTGATGACACGTCAGATCACGTGGATTTAATTAATATTTATCCGACGGGGGGAAAAACCTACATATAAACAACACAGCCAGACTGACTTAAGACAAAAGAAATTGAATGTTTCTTCCCACTGGAAGTGAAAGAACAAATCAAATATTTACCGTGAAAATAACACCTATTCACCATCAAAGTATTCAGCTAGATTGTGCTTTTGCGCCCCCCTCTCCCTCCACTCCCTCCATCGATTTTTTTTCCAGAAATAGAGCCTGGCTACACTTAAAAGAACAGTACTCAAAGATATTAAGAAATAATATAACCAATACATCATTACTCTTGCGATAATTATAATTTAACCTGAAACTGAACCTGAATCTCCACCACAAACGTGAAGTGAAGATATATTTTTGACAATTACATGCAGAATTTTTTAAAACCAATTCATCCACATTCAAATACAGAGTTTACCACAACAAATGTAGCAATTTGTAAAGATGCAAATCTAAATAAATCAGTTTGGAAAGCGAAAATAAAAATATTTCATTAATAACTAATTCAAAGTTCAATAAGAAAACATTTTTAAAAGGGTAAACAGCTGAATGATCCGAATTCACTGCGGTAAAAGAAGTGAAAAGCTTCTCTCAATGCAAATCCCTTTTAATAAAGTATCACGTGAAAATGTCCATAGACAAGAAACACTTAAAATGTGACATTTTTATAGAAAACGAATAATCTCTTGGGGTCAAATGCTTATGACTCCTGGTATGCTTCTTTGGGAGACATGTGTTCGAATCCTCTTTAGGGCAACCCAATCTCTTGTTCACCACACTTTACCAATTAAATTTCGATTTTGTATCATGAATGAACTAGTTAAAATATCTGTTTAATATTTTCACCTTTTCTTGATTCGATTGACACAGATGAACGGTCGTTATCTATTCGCCGTCACCTGTTGTTCTTACAGTACGCATTTAATTTGAGATCCCTGTCTCGCAATTCCACTTGGGATTGAGTTTTCAGTCCTTCTTTCTCATAATCCCCCTAATGTAATTCGTTCTTTTGGTTTGCAGCTCAGAGGCTACCTCAGAGACATCATCAGTCTCGATCGCCTTGCCCAATAGATAAAAGAGACACTTCCACAGTGGCTCGTTGTTTCCCCTTACTGAGATTTTCCCCTTTTGCAGAACGGGGCTTGTGCCTTTACACCCGACTTCGTGTTTTGGCAACACATTCACAGCCACCGTGATGAGCACACGTACTTCTTTCCTGTGTTCACAGATGGCTCAAAGTCTGGCACATCAATGGGATCGGCATGATCTGCTGTGATACTATCATTGTAGACCAGATCCTACTGCAGTTTTGCAAGTAGGATTGCAAAATAGGAAATGCAAGCTACATCAGTCTCACCTTGAACCACATGACGGCTAAGCACGATCATCCGTTTGTCCTTTACATCGATTCACTTGGCTATTTAATCCACTGTGTACGGAAATTTCGCTCAGAGGTAAAAGAACCCAACAAAACCGAATTGTCATTTCCATTGCTTTTCCTATTGATTTCAGTCTGTGCATGCCCAAAAACATCTCCTGAACTAAGATTTGGATATATTCAGTTTTGTTTGATACGAGGGAAAAAGAAATTCAGCTATAAGAGAATTAAGTAATTTATATTTTTATATTTATTTCAGTTTCCACTTGCGCAGACATCTATTCTCAATCACTTTGACACATTACAAAGAATTGTTTCATCAAACGGAAATACCAATACTTCTAGAAATTTATTTAAACTTTCTGCAGGTAGCATCATAAAGGAATAATAATCTTAATAAAAACAGAAATAAAAATCATGGATTTTATTTTATCGTTTTTCAATTGTTAAGCGAAATCAATAGGAAAAGCAATGGAAATGACAATTCGGTTTTGTTGGGTTCTTTTACCTCTGAGCGAAATTTCCGTACACAGTGGATTAAATAGCCAAGTGAATCGATGTAAAGGACAAACGGATGATCGTGCTTAGTTCAAGGTGAGACTGATGTAGCTTGCATTTCCTATTTTGCAATCCTACTTGCAAAACTGCAGTAGGATCTGGTCTACAATGATAGTATCACAGCAGATCATGCCGATCCCATTGATGTGCCAGACTTTGAGCCATCTGTGAATACAGGAAAGAAGTACGTGTGCTCATCACGGTGGCTGTGAATGTGTTGCCAAAACACGAAGTCGGGTGTAAAGGCACAAGCCCCGTTCTGCAAAAGGGGAAAATCTCAGGAAGGGGAAACAACGAGCCACTGTGGAAGTGTATCTTTTATCTATTGCGCAAGGCGATCGAGACTGATGTTGATGTCTCTGAGGTAGCCTCTGAGCTGCAAACCAAAAGAACGAATTACATTAGGGGGATTATGAGAAAGAAGGACTGAAAACTCAATCCCAAGTGGAATTGCGAGACAGGGATCTCAAATTAAATGCGTACTGTAAGAACAACAGGTGACGGCGAATAGATAACGACCGTTCATCTGTGTCAATCGAATCAAGAAAAGGTGAAAATATTAAACAGATATTTTAACTAGTTCATTCATGATACAATATCGAAATTTAATTGGTAAAGTGTGGTGAACAAGTGATTGGGTTGCCCTAAAGAGGATTCGAACACATGTCTCCCAAAGAAGCATACCAGGAGTCATAAGCATTTGACCCCAAGAGATTATTCGTTTTCTATAAAAATGTCACATTTTAAGTGTTTCTTGTCTATGGACATTTTCACGTGATACTTTATTAAAAGGGATTTGCATTGAGAGAAGCTTTTCACTTCTTTTACCGCAGTGAATTCGGATCATTCAGCTGTTTACCCTTTTAAAAATGTTTTCTTATTGAACTTTGAATTAGTTATTAATGAAATATTTTTATTTTCGCTTTCCAAACTGATTTATTTAGATTTGCATCTTTACAAATTGCTACATTTGTTGTGGTAAACTCTGTATTTGAATGTGGATGAATTGGTTTTAAAAAATTCTGCATGTAATTGTCAAAAATATATCTTCACTTCACGTTTGTGGTGGAGATTCAGTTTCAGTTTCAGGTTAAATTATAATTATCGCAAGAGTAATGATGTATTAGTTATATTATTTCCTAATATCTTTGAGTACTGTTCTTTTAAGTGTAGCCAGGCTCTATTTCTGGAAAAAAAATCGATGGAGGGAGAGGAGGGAGAGGGGGGCGCAAAAGCACAATCTAGCTGAATACTTTGATGGTGAATAGGTGTTATTTTCACGGTAAATATTTGATTTGTTCTTTCACTTCCAGTGGGAAGAAACATTCAATTTCTTTTGTCTTAAGTCAGTCTGGCTGTGTTGTTTATATGTAGGTTTTTCCCCCCGTCGGATAAATATTAATTAAATCCACGTGATCTGACGTGTCATCAGGAGGCCGTGGGTTCGGATTCCACTTGGCTCAAGCCAGTTTTACCTCTACACCAAGCGTACATAAACACTTTTATCTGTATCGTGTGAAAATGAAGGAATATAACATAAACTTTTCAGTCTGGCTGTGTTGTTTATTTTATTTATAGTCCCATATTTTTAAATAAAAAATCTTTGAAACATCACAGAATTTAGAATAACAATTACATCAATGCTATAAAAAGAATAAAATTGTAATACAATTTTAATTATAAAGCAGCAATGGTAGAGCTCTGACAATATGCACCATTCTGGGTCGTAGATATCAGAAGAAATTTGAAATTTGATCTCCGACGTGTCCTTAAATATCGAATAGAGGTCATGTAGAGGTGAATCCTTGATCTACGAGTGTTAGAAACGTGAAAATTACTGTCTGAGGATGTTTCGGGTTGTAGATCTCAAAAATCTTACTAAAGTTTGGATCCGGGGGGACGTCGACGATCAAGTTTAGATATACCACAGCTGGGGAGCTAAAAATTGCTTCTTGAGGGTATTTGAATCGTAGATCTCAGAATGTTTGCTGAATTTTAGATGATATGGGTCATTCGAGGTGAAAGGTCAAATTTCGACATAGCTGTGCTGGAGAGTTAAAAACTGGCGAATATCTCGGGCAATAGAACGCAGAAATGGAGGAATGTTTCAAGATCCGGTGTAGCATTCAATGTCGTATAGAGGTCGCAATAAAGATTTAGAAATCAAGTGGTGCCCGAATGCACCGATTGATTTCTAGTTTATTAATATAGCTCGGGATTGAACAGGCTATGCCATTTTGTACGATCTTCTTCATGCAGTTCAAATATAGCCACAGGTCATCAAAGATACTATTTATAAGTAAAAAAGAGCGTTAGATTACAGCGTGTGTGAACAATTAGTCCATCTCTTATATTCATATAATATCAAATATATAATTGAATACATAATAATAATATTAGAAATAAATTTATAATTTTTAAAATAAAGTTCAAATTCAATTACATTATGAACAGTGCACAGTATTCGTTCTTTCATATGCTTATTCTTGGTAAGGGGAGACCAAAATGCTTTCCTGGGGGGGAAATTCGATCGTACTACAATTTAAAAGTAAAATATAAATCTCACGCTCATAAAGGCTGACCATCCTGGACTCCAGCATTGTAAAACTATGGAAACAAATAGAATAATCTTTACGATAAGAACAAACACATTATACTATTTCTAAATAATTTCTCGAAAGATACAGATTTTTATAAAACTAGTAAACTTGAAATAGCAACTCTATTAATAAGGATAACATATCCATACTTCTAAATAATTATATCTAAGCTTTTTCAATTAATTTAT
The DNA here is from genome assembly GCA_038380435.1 of Ryuthela nishihirai. Taxonomy (NCBI): domain Eukaryota; kingdom Metazoa; phylum Arthropoda; class Arachnida; order Araneae; family Heptathelidae; genus Ryuthela; species Ryuthela nishihirai. The sequence continues at coordinate 634,013 of JAWZYU010000029.1, read as the reverse complement.
TCAAATTTTGAAAATTAAATACTTTTTATTTTTGAAGGGCATTGTGGCAGACCTTCTACTATTGCATTAAACTGAAGGCTCCTGTCAGATCTTTGTGGCAAACAGTAGTACCTGTAGGTAGGAATAATAAGGAAGGGGGGGGGGGGTGCATACTTTACCAGCTGACCTCGTCGATCCTGACCGTTAAAATTGTTGTGAACTTGAAATATGTCGCACTCGATATCGTCCTTTCCGTAAAACCCACTGAAAACCATGATGAGAAAAACTTATGGTGACAGCGTAATTAGAATTCATATGCTGACGAATTTCGATGAATTTTAAACGGGAAAAATATTGCTTATTTGCTCCATGTTATTTGTTTTGCCATGGCGACTTTTCATTTTGATGACTTACCAACATTTGATCACAACGAAAATGTTCTGTGCGATTATGGAGAAGTTAAGAAATGGTTCTTGACTAGTAAATTGTGTTATGAATCTGATGAAAATTTAAGCTTTCTGCATGTGAACATTCGAAATCTGAAAAAAAAACTGGGATACTCTCTGTGTTTACTTAAAGATATCTTGAAATTTTTAGATATTATTATATTGACAGAAACTAAAATCCTCAGCTCCACTGTTCAATCTAGAAATTTTTATTCAACTTTTTACGAGAACCCCTGGTGCGTTTGAACATGAGATTCTACTTTTCTTCCGCGACACATTATTAGTCAAAACGATACCTTCACTTGTAATTCCTGTTGAAATATTGAATATAAATATCTACAAGGGTAATTTAACTTTTAATTTACTTGCTATTTTCAGATCACCAAGCTCGAACATCAGCACTTTTCGTTCTAATCTCAAAAACTGGTTCGAAACAACTGATAAACATCGCAATCAAATACTAGTTGGAGACTTTAGATATGAAAAATATCAAAAAACACAGAGTTTCAAAATACAGTCGCTCAAAAAAGTATCCGAACGCTGTGATTGATTACAGAATTCAGAAAAAATACCTGGCAACGATTTTTTTAGAAATTAGTGATCTGGCAACCTTCGTGTCACGTGACACGAATCACACTAAAAAATCAATCACACTTAAAAGCTAGACAGCAATGTTAACACGAAAACTATCTTAGGTCATAAAACCATATGCAAAGAAATAAGTCTAACAAACTGGCTGGACAGACGTACTGGAAACGGAACCCCAAATTAAGAACCAATAGACGTACTTTATGAAGCATTCATAAAAGAAATGACGACGATTGTTAACAATAACAAAATTAATAAACTATCGGATGGCTCAAAAATTAAACAACGCAATTGTAGCAAAGACTGGATAAATCAGGAAATAAACTTAATACGTAAAAGAGACTCGGACAATCCAAATATCTTGAGGACTTATCCATATAAAATATGTAACAAATTCAAAGGCTTGGATGCCTACTGGCATCCAATCCTTAGCCATCTTAAATTTAAGGCAAAAGTGTTTGACGTGAACAATATATATTACCCAAATTAAATTTCCTGAAGAATTCCAGGATGCCTTTAACTTCCTCAGCAAAGTCAAACGATTCTTCCTCATTACTTTTGCTCTTTTTAGTTGGTACCTTAACTGTGGCCCTTGCTTTGTCTGATGAAGGCTTAGTAACTGGTGGAGCAGTGTTGGATTTTCCTGGAATCATTTCAGGAATCTGGTAGCTTGTGCGTGGGCCTGATTGGGTTGTACATATTGGGGCACCTTATCTTTACACTTCTTGGGTTTTTCCAAAGGTACTCCCCTATTAGGAAGTTTCGGAAAGTGCTCACAGCCGGTGTAATTGGCCGTGTGATCTTTTTCGCAGTTAGCACAGGTCGGTGGACCATCCTTCTGTGTCCTGGCACACGTGGTAGTAAGATGGTTGCCAGCGCATTTCACACACACTAGGGGTGTTGAAGCAGTTACCCTGAGTGTGCTCATAACGCTGGCATTTGTGTCATTGTGTTGATCCTTTCCTCCTCTGAAAGGACTCAACAATTATCTTTAGATGGAAAAGATCAGTAAGGTTGAAGATTTGTTATTGCATGCTTCTGTGACGCAAAAGTCACCTTGCCAGAAACATAACGAAAGTTATCTGCTCTGTTCAAGCGCTTAAAAGGTGTCATTGTTGACGTTGGGCCAAGATATCATTCAACATTTAGTAACAACCTGGTCCTTCGCAGAAACAGAGCTTCATTATGCATAAATTTGAAGGGATTAATTGCTCTAAAATTTAACTACAAGATTTTAATTTAGAATAGCAAAAGATAGGTTAGTTTACTTACTACTACTTGGCGGTGTCAATTGAGTTGTCAATTGTGTCACTTGAAATGCCCACTAGTGGGCCAATTGGGTTATAGTTGTTCCAATGGCAGTAGGAATTGGGTTCTCGATTGTGTCAATTACAATTTTAATTTGCGGTGTTAATTGACTTTTTAATTACAGTGTAAATTACGGTTGCAATCGGATTGTGAATTGCAGTGTCAATTAGATTGTCAGATAGGTTGTCGATTGTGTCAATTGGGTTGTGAATTGTTGTACCGTGATTTTTTTACAGTCTCAGTTTACAGTCTCAGTTGGGTTGTCAATAGGGTGTTACTTGCAGTTTCAATTGATTTGTGCATTGTTGTACCGTGATGGTACCGCCAATTGTGTCAATTTAAGTCTCTTGGATTGTCAATTGGTCCTCAACTGTGTCAAATGCAGTATCATTTGAGTTGCGCATTGTTGTGTCCGTGATGGCACCGTCAATTCTGGTAATTTTACAGTTTCAGTTGTTTTGTCAATTAGGTCCTCAACTGTGTCAATTGGGTTGTGCATGTTGTAGGTGATGGTAGCCCCAATTGTGTCAATTACAGTTTCAATGGGGTTGTCAATTGTATCAATTGGGTCCTCAACTGTGTCAATTGGGTTGTGCATTGCTGTGCCCTGATGGTACACGCGAATTTCCCATTTCATGACAACATCACCTGAGATCAACTTTCGAAGGTGCAGGTTGTCAACAATTGCAGGAATCGACAGGCCAGTTATGTGACTTTCGTCAATAACATCTCTCTAAAATCGAAACACTAAATTGCATGGGTCATACCAAGGTCACCTTGATACACCAGGTTTAAATCTCCGTTGACCAAACGGAAGTAAGAAGGGAGAGAAATCAAATATTCCTAAAGGTTTAGGTAATTTAATTTACCTGAAATTTAACTGAAATCTACCAATTATAAAAAAACCGTATAAAATAAATTAATTTATTCATTTGTAATATATTTAAATATTTATGAATATTTTAAAATAAATTACCGTATTTTTGAATATTAACGTCTATCAGTTTAATTTTAAAGGAAAAAAATTAATAGCAAAATTTATATTCTGGAAAATTAATTATTTTGTCATTACATCGTCTAGAGCAGACGACGGCAACCTTTTTTGGCTGTGGGTCAAAATCAACCAAAATGTGGCTATTAAGAAGACAGTTCGGGTAAATTGGTATTAGAATCAATGGTTAGGAAGACATTAGGTCAATGGCTTAGTGAAAAATAAAATAAATTTTATTGAGAAAACTATTACAATATGCTTTTAAACTCAAAACATAAAAAAAATTATAATTAAAATTATTATAAAATCAAATATAATTGTCAAGTTTTAGTTCATTAATAATTTATGAACTTTATTTATAAGCGTTCTCTTCGTTATCAATGGCTCCACTGATGCTGAATTTGTGACGTCAATTTAGTCAAGTGTGGTTTATACTTAATCACTATAAAACGAATACAAGCGTCTGAAATTTCGGTAGTTAATCTGCTCCTGTTCTTACTTAAAATAAATTTCATGTGTGAAAATATTTGTTCACAATTTATAAATAGAACCGAACGCGGACAAAATGGCAAAGCCAATTTTTTTCAAAGATGAAAATTTCGTAGGAAGTGATGACCAACACGATGATATCATGAGAAGGTGATTATCTTCCGTGTTTTCTAAATCTTTCCGCAATGTCTTGAATTTGTCCGTCCACAACGTTGAACTTTTAAAATCAATCATTTCTAAACTTAAATTGTCAATTTTAAGATATTCAAAATACTGCAAATCTAAAACATTTTCCTCTATTTCGTCGGGCTTTATTATAAATGTAAACATTTCGCCGTGCTTCTTAAAACTTTGAAATCTACTTTCAAATTCACTTTTAATCTTCAAAATACAACTTTCGAACATATTTAGATTGCTTTCATCGATATTTTCTTTCTCATGTTGGCTTTTTAGTAAGGGAAAAAAAGAAATATTTTAGTTTTTATGTCAGTTTTAATAATATTAATTTCGAACAAAAACTCTTCCATTCCTCGTAAATTTTCAAAATTGTGTGGTTATTTCCTTGGAGTCGTACGTTGAAATCATTATAATGGTTCATTATTTCTCTTAAGAACAAAAGTCTTAAAAACCTTTGTTTATCATTGAGCTCGAGATCATTTTCACCGATTTCGTAAAGAAATATTTGTATATCATCAAAGCACTCTACAAATCTATTAAGAATTTTGCCTCGACTTAACCATCGTACTTCAGCATGTAACAGTAAATCTCCCTATTTCGATTCAATTTCCTCCAAAAAAGCTTTGAAGCGCCTGTTTGTTAATGCAGATCGTGCTACTATTATGTTTACGATCTTAACAACCTTTTCCATTACATCCTTAAGTTGTTGCGTAGATGCCTTTGCAAATAAAATTTCTTCATGTATGATACAATGGAACGATAAAAGTGGGCGGCCAAGTTCATTTTCCATTAGTTTCACAAATCCAACATTTTTTCCTCTCATAGCTGGAACGCCATCAGTTGTTATGAAAACAATTTACTTTTTAAATCCAATATTTTCCCATTATTGAAATTTGTAAACTCTTGTACTTGACGGAAAATATCAATGCCTCTGGTCGTGTCATTCATTGAAGCAAGAACGCATAGTTCTTCATTGACGTTCGTACTATTTATTGATGCAAATCTAATAATTGCCAGCCTAGTCATACTATTTACATCGGTACTTTCATCGAGTGCAATGCTAATTATGTCACTAGATAACAAATCATTTTTGACCAGTGCGTCAATATTTTTTGCCATATCTTCAATGCGACGCTGAAGTGTTCTGGCCGACAACGTCATTTCTTTAATTCTCTCAATTATTTATTTTTTATTTGCGAAGTCATTGAATAAGTGTTCGGAACAATTTATGAATGCGTTTTTCAAGAATTCGCCGTCTGTAAACGGTTTTCCGTTGGTACCAATACTAAGAGCTGCAATAAAGCTGGCAGACATAGCGTAATTGTGGCTGGTAACAAATCTCTTCAAAAATTTATTTTGTTTACCATAATTTAATACACGTTTAGCAATGTATTCATATTTTTCATCATTTGGCATTTCACTCACATCTTTATGTTTTGAAGAAAAGTGTCGCTCAATATTGTAAGTCCTGGTGGTAATTATATCTGTACATAAAGTACATATCAATTTGTCACCATTTTCAATACATCCATACTTTTCAGTCCACACATCTTGAAATGATCTCTTTTTTGCTTTATGTTTGTCCATGGTAATAAAAATAATAATTATTTCTCTTAGGTAACTGTTTTCGCGCTTCTGAACTACTGTTTATTCACGTTAAAGACGAAGTAAATGTAGACAAGAGTAGATGCGTGATCAGCAGGTGGGCAGGGCTCCTATTGGTCGGCTGCAGGTGGCACGCAGTCAGAGAGAGCCCAGCCGACTAATAGGAGCCCTGATCACATGATGATCACGCATCTACTCTTGTCTTGGTTTACTTCGTCTTTAACAATGTCGCTGTATTCCGCCTATGTTCATTTCTGCAACTTCGTAATCAAACCAAAATGTTAATCTTATTATTTATACTTTCTCAAAGTGTTTGTTTCATGTTTATGTTTTATAATTTATTTTTATATATTATACTTTATTTGCGGAACTCAAGTGGGTCATTTGAAATTATCAAATGGGTCACTTGGTGACCCGCGGGTCATAGGTTGCCGACGCCTGGTTATAACCTTGTATAATATTGTTACGACAGATGAACGCGCTGCAGTGACTTCATGACAAAACGTGACATGGACGCTCGCATTTACTTGTGCGTGAGAATTATACAACACAAGAATTTGAATGTAGAACCGACCTAAAAAATAGATTAAGAGAATTTCAGTGTGCTGGAGTTGTACAGATCAAAAAGGAGGTTTAAATAATCTGAGTCAGTGCACAATGAACCACAAACAAAAAATATAATTATGTGGTGTGTACGCGGGTGGTTGTTTTATTTTACTAGTATGGTAAATCTAGTGAGCTAATCAAAGACAAAGGATTGTTTCTGCCTGAAGTAAAGGTACTCAAGAGATACGGCAAACAAAATGAAAAGGTAGTAATTTAGTAGAACAGACAGAGCTGGTCTTGTATCCTCTGTCGAAAAAGGGTTATTAATTTATGAACGATAGCAGTTAGTTTCTTTATAAGTTGTTTAATCCATATTTTTGTAAAAATTTCCATTGTATTGTAATTTGCATGGTAAATATACTTATTATACTCACACTCAGTGTCATCCATTTAAAATTTGCAACAATATTGAAATCCAGTCTCTCCTCCCCACTTCTACAATTTTTTTCCTCGTTTTTGAACAAAACTATTTGCATGTTGAAGTTGTAGCTTCGATGGATTACAGGAAGGTTTTACCTCTGAGTGGCAAGTTTTTGCACACAATGGGCTAAATGACCAGGTCGCAAGAATCCCGAAGGCTCGGTGATGGTTGGGGGAGGGAACCCACTCGACAGATGTTGGGAGTCAGATGTTTCCCTCACGTCAAGGACATCCAGCGCGTTCTTTAACATTGGGTTGTTTTACCTCTGGGCGAAAAGTTTTTTCCACTCTATTTCATTTTTGCAAATAGCCAGGTCACAAGGACTCCGACAGCTCAGAAAAGGTTGTGGGAGGCGACCCACTGGAATAGCTGTTGGGAGACAGATGGTAGCCTCCCGTCAAAGCCATCTATTGTGTTCTTTAAGTTGCACATGGGGCCACGGTTTAACGTCCCATTCGGCGGACAGCTAAATTTTCAAGTCCATCAGTGTCCCCTACTGACCAAGAGCAGGACGGGGAGTTTTACGGATATAAAACTTCAAGCCGATCCAGCTGAGACTCGACTCGGGAAGCTGCACTTTACGAGTCTGGCTGAACATAACGGACATTTTGCCAGTCAGTATAGATTTTGTATATAAAGTATCCTTTGGATACATTCGAGCGTAGTAATTATAAACGAAAAACTGTTAATTAGAGTCTACAATTCACTTATTAAAATATTGTCACTATAAATTAAACGGTAGAATATAACAAAATTAAATCTCAAGAGATTCAGAATTATGATGCTTTGATTATATGTATTAATTATTTGCTATGTCGTATCTCAACGTTAAGATTTATTACAAAATTCCGTTTCAAATAATTTTAATCATTGGTGAATTTTATTCTTATAGCAACCGTAACACAACAGCAATGGCAATAGAACTCGGTTTTGGTAAACATTTTCTTAGAAATTAAATTCACGATCGGTAACGAAAAAATTTCTTTGTTAAAACCGAATATGCAATACGCTCCAAAAATGTATTAGTATTAAATTTATTTTATTCTGACATGCAGAGATTATGATCTCTCCCACACACGGTTCCACGGATTAACGTTCCATCCGACGGATGCCGACTTTTACACGCTCATCAGTGTTTCACACTGATCGAGGGCAGGGTGGGGAGTTTTGTGGAGATCAATCTCAAAGCTGATCCAACTGCGACTCGAACCAAAGCCACCTTGATACAACAGGCCAGGAAACTGCAGTAAAAGAAGAACTAATTTTCAAAATATAGCAGTTTGCATTACATCTGCTTCCTAAAAACCTAACTGGTATTTATTTAACCCAACTGGTTACTTATTTTTAAGAATTTTGAAATTAATTTTATAATATTATCAAATAGTAATTTAATATTTTAAAGGTTAGTATGTTTGGTATTTTAACAAAACCGTAACGAATATTTTTTTTAGTTTAACCGGTTTTAAATTAAATAGCTATAACTTAAATTTTAAATAAATTAAATTGCTTAAAGTTTGATGTATAATTAATATCTCCTCCTTTCTTCCTTTTGTTCAAGTCTGTCCAGTCCCGGTGTATCAAGATAGTCTTGCTCGATCCTGGGAAATGCAGATTACGAGCCTGAAGAAAATGCCAATGACTCACCTGGTGCCACCTGTGATTCCAATCATACATAGCTCGTTACGATCGACAGAAGACTAACAATTACAATATATCAGGGCCGGATTAGGAAGGGGAGAGGTCCATGATTCCCCCCTTTTGAAAATCGTAGTAAGGATAATAGGCAAAAACAAATTATTATACATGTGCATATTTGAAGCAAATTTCAGGTTTTTTAAAAAACCGCTTAAACGAAAGAAAAGTGTTACACTGTAATGGAAATCCAATTCCTTTAACCTCCCCACTTTTTCTGCCCCCCCGTCCCCATTATTTTTTTCTAAATTCTGGTTATCGTATGGAAATAACACAATTAACTAATAGAGATTCACAATTATGCTCCTTTGATTACATGTTTTAATTATTTGCCTTATATCCTACCTCATCATTTAGATTTATTACAAAGTTCTCTTTCAAATATAATATATTTGAAATTATTATAAATTATATATATATAATTTATAATAATTCAGTTGATCAATATTGTTCCTGTAGACGAGTAATCGAACATATATAGGGAAAATAGAACAGATCATATGGCAACAAAACTTGATTAGGGAAAATAGAACAGATCATATGGCAACAGAACTTGATTTTGGTAAACATTTTCTTAAAAATTAAATTCCTCGTCGGAAATAAAAAAAATTCTTTGTTACACCCCAATATACAATACCCTTCAAAAGTGTATTACTATTAAAATTTATTGCATTCTAATGAGTACTATTTATTTTAACATCAACCGGATATGGCTCTCCTGCACCACGGCTTAACGTCCCATCCGACGGATGACGACCTTTTGAAGCCCATCGTTGTCTCCTAATGGAGGTGGGCAGGGCGGGGAGTTTTGCGGAGATAAATCTCAACGCTGATCGAGCTGAGACTCGAACCTGTGAACTGCAGATTACGAACCTGGCGGGCTACCAACTGAGTCACCCCCCCCCCCCCACCTTCAGCACCCTGGATTTTCCCCATTGAAACAGTGACATTCAGTTTTGATTCTCCAAATTCGATTTGCAATTCATTTTCTAAAATTTCGAATTCTAAATGAACAATTCCGGAGTCTAAGCTAAGCAAAATGCTATCTCTTCCTCCAAAATCAAAATATAATAACCGAATCCTCGGCTTTCACGCTTCCTCTTCACTGTATGCTGTATTTGGCGAGCTCCATGTGCGAGCCATGTGACATGCGGAACTCTTACCGGTGCTTCGTGGAATAGGTTGACGCAGGATCAGCTGCGTGCTTACAGCGGGAATGAAGGGGATAGTGGAGCCCATAAAAAAAGAAAGGAACTTCTCTCGTGATCGTCGAAAGGATCGGAAGGGAAGTGGACTGTTGTGCTCTGGGAACCAGCATATTTGAAACACTTTGTAATAAAGTCGGGTCAACGCTCTGGGAGTGGGTAACTAGATATTCTCAGTGGGGCAATGGATTAAGGCTGAGCTTTCATTAAATATGCGTGTAGGTAATGTGAAATGTTGTTCATTAAGCGAAATATTTAATCGAGAGATGATGAGTTCATGGTTTCATTGAATACCTTAACTACTGTGTGATTATGATCCACTAAAGACATTCGCCTAACAGATCTCTCAAATAAATAAGAGATCTTCATAGAGATCTTTTGAAACAGCTCTTGATAAATGAGTGAAAACTTCATAAGGTTAATAATATTTTTGGGTCAATTACCTTAACAAGAGCATTCTCAAATAGTGGATGCATGGCTGCTCTTCGACCCTTTGGATTCACCCTTGGGTGCAAACGAATATTTATTTAACTTCTTACGTGATTTTAGTCTAATGAAATAAAAAAAAAATCATCAATTATAGAGTTATTTTATTTTCAGGCAAGCAAATGATATCTCAGTACCGAAACAAAACATGCAGCCATGGAAACGAATAAGCTTCCTTATTTAGAAAGGTCACCATTACTATTATTATGTGGATTTAAAAGAGTGACATTCACTAAAGCTTCTCGAAATTAACTTTCCTTTTCCTTTTCCTTTCGATTTCTTAATTAAAAAGCCCAGGGTCTTAGGCTATCCATATTGTAAAAATAACCGTACGCTGCATATAACCGACACCTTCTCAGTCAGTATAGATTTCGTATATAAAGTATCCTTTGGACACATTCTGAAACATTTGATGAACACAAGAACGATAGTGGATTGCAGCGTTCAATTATTTTAATAATTTATTTGCACTATAAATGAAACGGAAGAAAACAACAGTTTGAATTACAAGAGGTTCAAAATTATGCTCCGCTGATTACATGATTTAATTATTTGTTTTATATCCTAAGTCATCATTCAGAATTATTACAAAATATCCTTTTCAATATTTATAATCAATGATGGATATTATTCTTATCGCAACCCTAACAAAACCGATCTAGGAAAAAAAGGACAGATTATATGGCACTAGAACTTGATTTTGGAAAACATTTTCTTCGAAATGAAATTCTCCATCTATAATGAAAAAAAAAAATTTTGTGAAAACCCAATATACAATAAATAAAAAAAAATAAATACCCCCTCAAGCAGCGGCTTGCCACAGAGGTCTGACAGGAGCCTGTCAGTTTATATGCCATAGTAGAAGATCTGAGAGGATGGCAGGACCTCAGCAGAAAACAACACGAACATCCATGCCTTACCCGGGGTTCGAACCCAGGTCCCGTAGATCAGTAGCCAAGCGCGCTAACCACTCGGCCACGGGACGGCTTAATATACAATAACCTCCAAAAATATATTATTATTAAAATTTAGTGTATTCTAATGGATAACCTCCAAAAATATATTATTATTAAAATTTAGTGTATTCTAATGGAAACATTTATTTTAACATGCACAGGATATAGCTCTCATTCACTCAGAGCCGCGGCTTAACCAAAGTAGGTTTAACTTCCCATCAGACAGACGACAACCTTTCGAAAACCATTGGTGTTCCCTACTGACCGATGGCAGGGAGGGGAGTTTTGAGGAGATTAATCTCAACCCTAACCAACTGGATACAGTAGTAACAGAAAATCTAAATAAAAAAAATGTAGTAGGTATTATAATATTTTTTTCTAGAAATCCAACTGGTAGATATTTATTTTCAAAAATTTTGCAATTAATTTTATTATATTCTCAAATATTTTGCCAAAATCGTAATGAATATATTATTTTATTTTAGGTGGTTTTAAATACATATGTTTAAGTTTTAATACATACCTTCAAATGATGCAATTTTAAACAAATTACATCACTTGAATTCTATGAATAATTACTATATCTTCTTTATTCTCTCTTTTGGTTCAAGTCTGTCCAGTCTGGTGTATCAAGGCGGTATTGCTTGACCCTGGGAACTGCAGATTACGAGCGAGATTTGTTTCCCTCATTTCAGCCCTCACATATTCAGTCACTGTTGGCAAGTAGTTTTTGCTGCTCAAAACTTGCGAGTTGTTCTTCATTTGCTAGATTGTCGCACATATGATTTATTTTTAAACAAACGAGTTATAAAAATAAAAAAATAAATACCCCCTCAAGCAGCTGCTTGCCACTGAGGTCTGACAGGAGCCTGTCAGTTTATATGCCAAAGTAGAAAATCTGAGAGGATGGCAGGACCTCAGCAGAAAAACAACACATACAACCATGCCTTATCCGGGGCTCGAACCCAGGTCCCTTAGATCAGTATCCAGGCGCGCTAACCACTCGGTTATACGATTCAAAATTATTTTGATCTAATATCTCAAAGCCTTGACAGTTATTAGCAGAATATTTACTTCATGGGTTGAATATAATAACTAGTCGAACCCGTGAAACCAAAAATAACTGATCGAGACTGCTTCGGATATTTTTAACATGTAGTTCTCCCCGAATGTAATCGGAAAGCATTAGTTTGAGATCTGTGACTCGATTGGAACATGAGTTATGAAACTGCAAATGATTTTGCAGTTGCTCTGCTAGTTGTCGGCCCAGTTGCTCGACTAGTAACGGGTTCGATACTTTGCGTGATTGTATTAACGGAACGAATTCCATTGGTATAACGCTATGTTGGCGAAAATGGAAACGAACGTTTCCGTAATCTCAATGCTGGCACAAGAAGGACTCTAATAAACCCATCATTATCAGATGTTCCGAAACATTAGATATTAACTCATTTTATCCAGTATGTAATCTGTTTCTAATTCATAAAACAAAAAGTAACAAGTCGAGACCGCCTCCGATACATGTAACTTGTAGTTCTTCCCGATCGTAATCGGAAAACGTTAGTTTGACGTCTGTATCTCGATTAGAACACAAGTTAGGATAATTTGAATGTAAGAAGGTTAAATTCACTTTTACCCAGTAGACAATGAGTCCGAACCCGGTTCTGATCCCAGCAACGTATAGAGCGTAGTCAGTGTTATTGACCATTATAAGAATGAGTTCCCGAACGTAATCAAGAGTTATATTCACCTTACGAAAATAAAATGACAATTGCTATTAACGGAAAACTTCACGCTTGTTTTATGTTTTCGCACGATGTAATCCCGAAAATCTCCTGGATGTTTTACGATTTCCCCGTAATTTCATTACTTACAGTTTTCGAAATTTGGCTTCACTTTTTGATCTCATACCCAGTCGTCCTCGCTGCATCATATCAAATCTATGCATTTACAGATATCACTTCAAAATCTATCTTTCCATCATATTTTTCTCTCCCAGCCCCTAAAACATCATTTTACCTGTTGATTTTGAATTGTCGTATTTTTCCCAACAAATTTCCGAAAAACATCTTCCTTTCCGATTATCATCAACTTTTCCGATTTACCCGGTTTTAGTAACCGAACAGCCCAACAGTTCAGTGAAGTGTATGAGAACTGCAACATTTTCTCAACAAAACCCATCATTCCGGTCTTTCACACGGAGAATTTTTTCTGAAAATTAATTTAAGGTATTTAAATATACGAAATACTTCAGGAATAAAATTTTGATATTGCACTATTATTTTAGTTTTCTAAGTTATTTAGATGAAAATTAAAGGTAGCTGCGCTCCTGAACCTTTGTGTTCCTAGATTGGGTTGTTATACCTGTGAAGCGATATTTCATTGAACACAATTGGTTAAATGACCAGCCTTAAAGATACCAAGGTCTCAGAGAAGATTGTGGAAGTGGATCCACTGGACAGATGTTACGGGACAGGTAGAAACATTCTGTTAAGGCCATCCAGTGTGTTCTTTAATGTGCACGTGATATGACTCTCCTGCACACAGGACCACAATTTCAGTCCCATCCAACGGATGAAGGTCTTTCCAAGACGATTGATTTCCCCTTTCTGATCGAGGATAGGGTGAGGATTTTGATTTAGATACAACTCAATGCTAGCACAAGAGGGACTCGAAACTGGGAACTACAGATTAGAGCCTCAAGCGCTACCAACTAAGCCAATCCTCATCCCTTTGGTTCTCGAACAACATTGTCCTGGTTAGAGATTAACTTTTTCCGTTTCTTTAAATTCTATCGAAGCTCTTGAGTAAATGGACTTTTAAGAACCTGGTATGTATTTCAATAGGAGCTGCTGGAGTACAAATTTGATTTTTGTACATGGCTCATATAAAACATTCTCCCATAGATGAAAAGGTAATCATGGATATATCTGTTTATACATCCAGTACAATCATCTGATTCCCTTGAAGCCGAGTTCACTCAGTACGTCGCGCATCAGACTAATTACTTTTGTTCCAAGAATCGAATCCCCACTGTACTTCCATTGAAATGTTCCTTTCCCTCGGTGAGAAAGTAAACTATGAGCTTCGAACGACTCCTCGGACACTGATCCGTTTACATCGGACACATATCCTATTAACGTTAAATAACACGGTGGTTAGTCCTGAAAGCAGGCATTCATTTGTTTCCTAATTGCTTAGCATTCCGTTCTCTAACCACATCTCTTGGGATTCTTATTATTTGGCCATTTAGACCAATGTGCAAAAATAAGTCCAATTTAGAAGCAGAACACACCAACTCAAAACGATTAGCCGTATTTTGGACCTCAGACTTACATATTTACACTGCTCACAAAAATTAGAGGATATTTCAAAATGAATATGAAGTGATGAAAAAAAGAGGCATTTGATTTTTTTTTATTAAACAAGTACATCAGAAAAGCAAACGACAAGTCAAAGAAAGTTGTTCGATTATGCAAATGAGATGCAAAACCAACTTTTATTTCATTGGTGAAAATGCACTATACAAAAGCTGAAAGTACTGGAGTATCTGCACATTCCCTGATCTTGAAAGTGCACATCCTGCAATTTCCCAGCCCTTGCAATGCCCCTGCAACACGATTTGCCCGAATGCGAAGCCTGGAGAGCCGTAGAACGTCTTGAAGCTGGTCAAACACAGACGACAGTGGTCTTCGTCGACAAGTGCTGTCGACTGGTCAAACACAGACGACAGCACTTGGAACATCCCAATGCGTCATTAGCAGACTGTAGAATCGCTTTCAAGAGACTGGCACAGTACGAAGAAGACGAGGGCATGGTCGCCCATCTGCCGCAACAGCAAGAGATGACTGCTACTTGACCTTATTGGCAAGAAGGAACAGGCGCAGCAATGCAACAGAGCTGCGGGGACAGTTTCTTGCTGCCAAAAGACGACGGATATGCACCCAGACCTTACGAAATCGGTTCCATCGTGTTGGACTGCATGCCCGGCGACCAATGGTATGCATTCCGTTATCTGCTGAATAGCATAGAACCCGTAGAAGGTGGGCTGATGAGCATCGTCACTGGACCCGTGATGAGTGGTCAACCGTCCTCTTCACTGATGAGTCACGGTTCAGTCTGCAGCCTGACAATCATCGTGTCCTGATCTGGCGAACGAGGAACACGGCAGAATCCACGTTTCATGCGAGAAAGGGACACCTTCGGTGGTGGTGGAATCGTGGTGTGGGCTGGCATCAGCATTGGTGGTCGTACCGACCTCCAGGTCATCAGAAAAGGATCGCTGACTGCTGTCAGATATCGAGACGAGGTCCTGCACTTTATAGTGGTACTCTGTGCTGGAGGAGTTCGAAACAACTTTCTTTTCATGGACGATAATGCAAGGTCCCACCGTGCGCATCTCGTCAACAACATGTTTCAGGAGGCAGGAATCGAACGCATGGACTGACCTTCACGTTCTCCAGATCTGAATCCCATTGAACATGCTTGGATGGGATGCACTGGGAAGACGTCTGGCAAACCGTCCAATGCCCCCACAACACTTCTTGAGCTATAAGTTGCCCTGGAGCAAGAGTGGCAGACGATCCCACAAGAACTGCTGGACATTCTGATCCTGTCCATGCCCCATCGCTGTCAGTGTGTTTTGGCAGTCTTGGGTGACCATACACCCTACTGAACAGTCAATGTGTGCCACTCTCGTCCAATTTGACATGCTTCTGTTCACCCCCACCAATATGTCACTTGCTACTCAATCACGACAATTGAGTTTGCATCTCATTTGCATAATCCAACAACTTTCTTTGACTTGTCGTTTGCTTTTCTGATGTTCTTGTTTAATTAAAAAAAATCAAATGCCTCTTTTTTTTATCGCTTCATATTCATTTTGAAATATCCCTTATTTTTTGTGAGCAGTGTAGATTAATAAACCTTCAAATGCATTTCCACAATCGTTGTAAACCATTCAAACAGTAGAAGTGAATTAATACTTTGTAATCTTTTACCGTTGAAATTACAATATCTCACAAATTGAATTAGAAACATATATTAACAAATGAGGAAAAGAAACGCCAGGATTTTACCCGCAACGGAAGACAATATTTGAAATTAAACTTCTTTCAGTTACTTCCAACGAAGAAGGCTAATGGCGACGAAATGCTGTTGCCAGAAATATTTCATATTTTATAACAAATTATAGTTGGAAAAAAATAAGGAATAAAGGTAATTTAGGAGACGAAGTTCGAAAATACTTGTAACAATTCACACTTTTAATGAAATAATTCCTCTCATAAATAGATTTCAGCTATAGTTTAAATAACACCAGACTACGAAGCAAAATATCTTTAAAGAATGATTCATTGTCCAACGCATTTTCATTGCAACTTACATTATAAAATTAAGAAATCTGAGGCAGATCCAGAATTTAAATTAAAAGATACTGAATGTTGGAAACTAATGGTTTTCAATAATTCTTCGTTCTCAATAATACCTAAATTTGAACACAAAGAAGAAATAATTATGGTTTACCTCAGGGTCGGCTGTAACGCAGAGGGGCGTTCCCCACGACAATGCTAGTAAGCAAAACGGAGGCGTTTCCTCCTAGAGGCGAAAAAATGTTATAACCACATCTTTTTTACCCATAGTTTTCAAGAGAATTTTTAGAGACCACTATAACGAAGAGGAAAGTATTCCTTTTGAATATCTGTGTAATTGTAATAAATGGGGCATACGGATCGCAAAAAATTAACTTTCAAATGAAACAGGAATTACTTATGGTAAGCGAAACATAGTCAGAAAAGAGTATTTTAAATGTCTTTTAATAAGCAGTAAATGTGAAGAATAATTAAATCTTTGGATAACAGCATTTAAAATTATGAAAATTAATTTAGAATAATGATCTTAAAAACAAGGAAAAATTAATTCACAAATGTTAAAAATCAATTTGTATTCAACATGATATAATTATTAAAAGCCATGGTGTAACTGCTTCCTGATATATGCAACAACTGCTTCTGTTCCCAGGATTTAAATTTTTGATAACATTTTAGATACACTTATTATTTTTTTCTGTTTTTCCAGCTCTAGTGTAGAGTGGCCAGATTTAAAGAACAGGATCCGTAAACTTTTGAAAATTCAATTTGAAGCTCTGACTTTTCATGAAATTATTATATCAAAACGTAGCATCATTTTTGTTCATTTGGAATTACATTTTATGCATAATTGCATATATAATAATAACATTAATTTCTAGTGGCACAAAATAAAATTTTCGTAATATAGTTTAGCAAAAGTAGATGTTACCCTGTGCATTTTGCCCATAAATGCTTTTTTTTTTCAGTCAAACGTTTTCATTTTCGGCAACTTTTGCACTAAAAATCTCACAAGAGACACGAAACTTATTTTTACTTGCAGCAGAGCCATTTAATTACAGGTTAGGACTCAATTTTTATTCCAACACAAGATTACTTGAGTGGATCCTGTATTCTAAACCTGTTGGTCAAGTACATGGTTCTATTAAAACAAAACATTTTATGACAATGTTGCCAGACGCCGAAATCTGTTAAAACAGAGAAAGAACTTAACAACTTGCAGAGTATTCAAGCCATTGGCGACCATAAGATACGAAATGATGTCAGCAAGTAGAAGAAAGATACTTATTATATCCTGGTGTCCGGATGGATACGCTTATTATTGTGATGATTCTAACCTCAATTTTTCAGTCACCGGCTTTGCAATCGAAATTTTTATGTCAATGTTGCCAGTACTAACTTTCTTAACTAAAACTAAACTTTCTTAACTTTACTTCCTTAACTTTCCTGATATTTCGACTGATGACTGGGGTCGTCTTCCGAGGAGATTGCATCTTTTTTGGAACTTTCTTTTTCTTTTGACAAAAGAAACCCCCTCACCCCGATCCGGCCCTTCAAAATGTCAGAACAATTATATTACCTACTAATAAATATTTCGCCCTTCACAACAATTCGGATACCAAATCAATATTCCTGAAAATCTAACTTCACTTGATTTCATTCACATTCATCTTGAGTTATTTTTTGCCCGAAAAACAAGTTTAAGAAAGTATGTCTTTATCTTCTTCGAATTTAAATTTCTACTGACATCACCTGAGGATGTTCTCCTTTGAGCTCACATAGCTCGATTGCATTTTATTCTTATTTAAAAATATGAAGTATGTATGTATTAGAAATATCACACATATCGGGAATTAACTAGTTCAAAAAACGCCAAAGTTCCGCAAGAAAATATGTCCATTGATAATTCTTGCTTCATTCACTTACTACTCCATTCACAAGAGATTTTCAACACTTACTACTCCATTCACAAGAGAGTCGGCGGCAGCACCCCCACCCACCCCCTCCTCTGCCTAGCAATTTTGGACACTTTTCGAGGGATCACTCCCGACCCATTTTAGCTAGGACTCAACAACTAATCTGTTACCTCAACAGGACTAGAACAATGGGACCACCCATCAAATATGGGATCGATTGCTCAAGTAGCCACCGGGAAATATCTGCCACCAATGACGTCACATGTGTTTTGTCGGTAATTACGACTATTACATATTCCGATGGTGCTCAGTTTGCGAATATAATTGAAGCAAGAATGAAAGATCAGTGGCATCTGGAAAAGCCTACTTAGGAATTCAATTTCGCATATTTCATTACATTTGGTTCACATTTGGTTTCTATTCACAAGTTCACCTTAGAAGAAAATGTTCTGCTGTAAAATTTGCATTTATTAGGCTGATGTAGATTTTTCTGTGTTGCTTAAGATTGCTTCTTGGGACGGATAACCTGCCGCAAGTTGAAACAGCTTATGCTTTGAAGGAAAAAAGATGCTTCCTTTGAAATATTTTTTTTTCTCTCAGCAATAGGATTATTTTGTAATGACCTTATCCACCAAAGGAAATGACATGTGGCTCCAAGTTTCATACCAAGTCAGCAAAATATAGAGACATAGTAGCAACTGTAAGGTTTTCTTCATTATGACATTTCTTATATTTTGTAAGAAGAATAATTTCACATATGAATATTCCTCTGCAGGACTTTCACTCACAAAGATAAAGCTCCATTCTGAAGGGAATAAAGCATAGATTAGTACTCATTAGCGTAACAACAATATTTAAATGAAGATATTTATACACTTTCATTATGATACGAAAAACCAATGATATTATGCTTTACTTAAAATATGTTAAATTAATGATAATAAAGTTGATGTGATGAGACGTCTGTCTTACCTTTATGTACACTATGCAACATTCAAATTGCCACATCAGGAATGAGGATAGACAGAGCCATGTTAATTGCAAGAATATTTGTGTTGGCTGACATATGGAAATGGTTTTAATACTAAGCCCTTTCGAGAGTGGTTGTATGGGTGGAAAGAACGTCAGCATGGCACATCAGCTGTTGGATTAATTGATGTTTAGAAGTGCATTTTCAACTGTAGGTAGAAAAGGACAACCCTTAAGTATGAAAATGTCACACATTTCCCAAGTGATGAATGCTGAATTTCATTCATTTCCCAAGTGATGAATGCTGAATTGCAATACATAAAATGATAGTCGTAAGACTGTTCCTTGGCATCCCTCCAAAGAGGCAGTGCTTTTCCCGATGATGCCCCACATTACTACCCTCTTAATATTAAAAATCCTCTATCCCCTTATTAATCACAATAACACTCTTATTACTGATGATTCAGTAGATCCATCGCTGCACCGGTTGGTATCACTGCACAAACGCGACACCAATGAACAAACATGTCGCTACTTTACGCTTGCGCTGACTCTAAGATAATAATATAATGGATAAAAGTATTGGTAGCAGATGAAAATGACCCTCTAATAAAATAAATAATAAAGAAAAAAAGTAAATAACCACAAACTAAATGTTTTATTCAGAAAGGTGAATCGAAACATTGCATTTTGCAAGCTGTTGTATAGAGTAAAATTAGCAAAGAACTGAACACATCAAAAAATTTATCTAATACGTAAAGAAGAAAATTGTTTTTTCTGTCTGCCTATGCTCTAGGCCTCTAGAAGAGCAAGATGCTTCAAACTTGGCACGAACGTTTATTTCCCCCAGTGGGGGAACGTAGGCTATGTGCGAACCCGCTGGTGGCAACCAAAATTGGGGTGTGGATGGGAGGATTGAATTTCTCAAAATCCCCATAGACTTAACATTAAAAGGTTGCCAGTTATTCTAAATAACTGTTGCCACCAATAAATTTCAAAGCGGGAATGAATAAAACTAATATCTGTATGATATCTTTTCGATTTTGAGTGATAAAGTCATTATTCAGTTTGTTCGGTCAAGAGCACTAACATTCGTGTATATTGAAATCATTCGAATTAAGCACGAGCGGAACACAAGACTCTTTGTTGAAGTAAAAGCTTCAAAAACTAACAATTCGTATCGGAAATTAAATTAATTAATTTATTTTGGAAAAATATGCAAAATTTAATAACCGTTTTTAATATTAAAGTAGTAAATAATGTTTTCCAATAATAATAAATTTTTCGTAGTACCTTAACACTTTGTGGGCAACACAAATCATATATTTCTTTTCTATAAGTTAAATATTCTGGCACACTGTATCCGTGGAAGTCTGGTGGATAAAAAATGATTTGAAAAGTTTGATTATCTGAGTGGGGCAATTTCGTTTTTTGGTTTAGAAACTTCTGACTTGGGGAGGGGTATACGTGCTTCGAAATATGTCCATTTCTTTCCTTCCCTAAAAGAGAAATATAAAAATTAAACCAGAGAATATTTACTCCTTTTTTTTACCTATCTTTGTATTGTTTTTTAACTCGTCGTTGACCAGTTTGTTGATTTATTTCTCGGTTTGTTTTTATGTTTATCAAAACTGTAGTTTTACCATATCTCCTGTACATGTCTGTTGGGCTTAGAATGTACATATTCCGCCAGATTCGAGTCCCACCTGGTTCAGCTTTGAGATTTATCTCTGAAAAACTCCTCACCCAACCTGGGGCGGGGGTGGCTCAGTCGGTACCGCGCCAGGCTCGTAATCTGCAGTTCCCAGGTTCGAGTCCCAGGTGGGTCAGCGTTGAAATTTATCTCCGCAAAATTCCCCGCCCTGCCCACGGTCAGTAGGGGACACCGATGGGCTTGGAAAGGCCACTGTCCGTCGGATGGGACGTTAAGCCGTAGCCCCGTGTGCGGGAGAGCCATACCCTGTGCACGTTAAAGAACACGCTGGATGGCCTTGACGGGAGGCTACCATCTGTCTCCCAACAACTGTTCCAGTGGGTCCCCTCCCCTAACCTTCTCTGAGCCTTCGGGGTCCATGTCACCTGGCCATTTAGCCCATTGTGTGCAACAAAGTGCCGCTCAGAGGTAAAACAACCCAACCTAGGGTTAGTAGCGGACACCAATTAACTTGGAAAACCCTCCGTTCGTCGGATGGGACGTTACGCCGTGGTTCCTTATGTGAAACAGTCATAACCTATGCGCGTTAAAGAACACGACGGATGGCCTTGATGGGAGGCTACCATCTCTCTGCCAACAGGTATTCCAATGGATCCCCTCCGCCAACCTTCTCTGAGCCATTGGGATTTTGTAACCAGGCCATTTAGGCCACTGTGTGAAAAAAGATGTTATAAGATGAAAATGATATTATTATAAAAATTATATTTCAGTATTGTCACGTGCATTGCTTTTCAATATTGATATAAGCATCATGTTTCAGTATTGTTATAAGCATCATGTTTCAGTATTGTTATAAGCATTGTGTTTCAGAATGTTACAACTTCTCTTTAAACTTCTTTTCAGCATGTTACAACTTTTTTAAACTTTGTGCGTTTATCCTCCTGTGGTTTGTACAAAAATTATATCCGGAATAAAGCCTAACGGGTGGAATTGTTTTACTTCTGAGAGGCACTTTTCTGCAAACATGGATTAAGTGGCCAGATCACCGGAACCCCCAAATGTTAAGAGAAGTTTGGCTCTATAGTTTTATTTACATTTTGTATATTATAGTTCTGCACGAACAGAACTGCGTCTGGAATTTAAAATTGTATAATTGAAGATTCGTAAGTAAAAGACTGATGACACATTTGTAATTACTTGTCTAATATTAGTTTTGGTAGGTAAAAACTGATCTTGAAAATTTTTAAGTATAGAGAGAAATGTTAACAATAAATAAAAAAAGAAAATGACAAAATACTTTTTAGAATTACTTCTCAAAATAACCTAAAATTCGAATGCAAAAATAACATTTTAGTGAAAAGTCAATTCCTTGCTAAAATTACTTTTCTCTCTGTCATAAACAGAACTGATGAAGACAACACAACGTACACACGTGTAGGATCTGTATATTCCAGCATCTTAGCCCTATGTTCCTTCCTCTGTAGGGAGCTGCAATTGTCTAAGAAGGTAGAGTGCCCAGTTTGTAATCTGCAGTTCTAAGGTTCGTGTTCAAACTCCGCCTGAGTTGAGACTTATTTCCGCCAATTCCCACGATGCCCTAAACAAGAAAGTGAACACTGATGAATTTGGAAAGGCCGCCGTTTAATTACACGATATGTAAATGGTAGCTAGGTAGTCACTGGAAGGAGAGCTATGCACCAATCCCCTGTGATGATGCATAGAACCGGCCAGGCCTAGCACCTA
The DNA here is from genome assembly GCA_038380435.1 of Ryuthela nishihirai. Taxonomy (NCBI): domain Eukaryota; kingdom Metazoa; phylum Arthropoda; class Arachnida; order Araneae; family Heptathelidae; genus Ryuthela; species Ryuthela nishihirai. Next base: position 611,416 of record JAWZYU010000029.1, on the reverse strand, counting down.
ATGTCCGACCCCGCCTTCTCGTGGTGCAGACCGTTAGTACCTTTCAAAAGAGATACTCTCTTGTGGAAGTGAACGGAAGGGGAGGGCTGCCAGATTAGTGTGGCCTACTGATCTGGACAACTATGGCTACTTTTCTTTTTTTTTCCTACCCTGCTGAGGAGTGGTCAACCACACAGGGTCCTGATGCTGACCATATAAACTAACTGGACTGGACAGATATATGGCTCTGAGTTTGATTATGGATCCTGATTTAGCTGCACTGGTGGGCTTCTGTGGAGGGAAAATCTTCCGCTGTGTTTTCTGTTTGTTTGTGGGTTGACAGCCCCAAGTGAATAAATTCACAGGATATGTTTATCAGCTGGTGGATAATCCTGAGCAGAAGTCATCGCACGCACCTGAACTCTTTGCTTCTATTGGCATCGTCAAATTCTACATTGGAGGAAGTCTTCCAGTGTAGATGGCTTCAGCCTTTAGTGGTGGGGGAACGGGTCTTTGCCCCATGTCTGCGATTAGGGGGCTGTTTGATATTGTCGGCATTTCCTCTCTCAATAAACATAGTTTCTTTAAACATCCCACTAACCATTTTCTCTCCATAGGTAGTTGGAATGTGAGGACTCTGCACAGAGCTTTTTCTCTTGATGTCCTCACACAAGAATTCCACCATTATAATTTAGATATTCTCGGCTTACAAGAGACCAGATGGACAGATAAAGGTCAGATTCTTAAAAATAATCTTAAATTTCTCTTTTCAGGGAGGGACGACAATAAGAATCACCGAGGCGTGAGTCGGCTTCTCAGCAGACACGCTAGTGATGCTCTTCTAGGATATGAGTGCATTAATGAAAGGTTTCTTACAGCAAAATTTCAGACAAGCGTTAAAGACCTGAATGTTATCTGCTGTTATGCGCCCACTGAGGATGCCGATGAGGATGAGAAGGATAGGTTTTATGAACAACTTCAAGATATTTTGAAATCTGTCAAGAACTGAAATATTACCCTTGTTTTGGTGACTTCAATGCCAAAGTTGCTACTGACTCTGACCTTTGGGGAGGAGTAATAGGCCCTTTTGGTATTGGTAGCTGCAATGGCAATGGGAAACGTCTCCTACAGGTAAGTAAACTCAATGGATTCAGAATAACTAACACTTATTACAAACACCGCGACATACATAAGTACACAGGGATTTCACCTGATGGGCTGCATGAGAATATGATTGATTACATATTAATTAACAGCAAATGGGCTGGTTCTGTTAGGAATACCAGGGCATATAGGGGAGCTGAAATTGGATCTGACCATTATCTTGTTAAAAGTGTCTTGCAACTTAAACTTAAAAAGTATTGTACTAAGGGTAAAAAATTTACTTTTCATACTGAAGCTCTGAAAGATCCAGTTATAACCAAAGCTTACCATGATAGGTTACTTAGTCATTATGTCAGTCATGGTATGCTTACTACTGAAGTTGACGAAGAATGGGATCATTTTAAACAGGCTTTTTTGGACACTAACAGCACTCTTTTAGGAAAAAAGGAGCAGAGGAGACAGAATTATCTGAGTGATAAGGCACATGAGCTTATTTCAGAAAGAAGGAACTGCAGGAATGTCCTTAATCAATACCCTACTAGTCCTAATAGAAAGCATTACAGAGAACGTAATAAACGTGTAAAAGATCAATTAGCTGCTGATAAGAATATTTGGCTTGATGGTTTGGCTGACAAAGCCGAGGAAGCAGTTAGACAGCACAACAGCAGAGAACTGTACCAGATAGTTAATGTTTTGTGTGGTAGAAAACGGACAGGTATATAAGGATTGAAGGATAAACAAGGTAAGGTTATAGAAGGGGAGGATTCTATTACGGCTAGGTGGGCTGAGCATTTCAGTGATGTTCCAAACAATGTGGTTAGTTCTACTCCCATTGTTTGCAATGGTGATAGATGCATTTATGGCTTTAACGTTGGCCCTATAACACAATCTGAAGTTATTTTGGCTGTTTCTAAACTTAAACTACATAAATCCCCAGGGGTAGATGAAATTACTACAGAAATGCTTAGAGCTGGGAATGTTTCGGTTACCACTTGCATGACTAAAATTCTGAATATCTTTTATGATAAAGGCATGGTTCTTAAGGATTTTACCAGAGCTATTGTTATCCCTATTTTCAAAAAAGGTGATCGCAGTTCTTGTGATAACTATAGGGGTATCAGCCTACTCTTTGTTCCAGGTAAAGTTCTTTCCATGATTGTGCTTAATAGAATAAGAATCTGGTTGACAGGCAATTGCGTGATGAGCAATGTGGATTCAGAAGTGGTAGGGGATGTGTGGATCAGATATTTTCACTTAGGCAGATTCTTGAGAAATGTTTAGAGTTTCAGAAACCTTTGGTTGCTAGCTTTGTTGATTTCAAAAAGGCTTTCGACTGTGTTGATCGTCATAATTTCTGGTTGATTGTTTGATCATATGGTATACCAGACAAGTTAGTTAACATAATGAAAGCTCTCTATAATAACACTGAGTCATGTGTGAGAGTTGGTAAGTCTTGTAGTAATTGGTTTAGCATTAGGTCTGGTGTTCGACAAGGGTGCGTTTTGTATCCTTTTCTCTTTAGTTTGGTTGTTGATTATATTATGCGAAATTCACTTCAAGGGAAAGAGTTTGGCCTTAAATGGGCTGGAGATACGAAAATTTCTGATTTAGATTATGCTGATGATTTAGCCCTTTTGGCAAATGATGTTGATGAGATGAACTCTTTTATTCGAGCTGTTGATGAGACTGGTAGTAGAGTAGGTTTTGTTATAAACAGAGAGAAAACTAAAGTGATGAAAATTGGTCACACAGGCTGTATATCAGTTAATCTGAATGGTTGCAGTCTTTAGCAGGTGTCACAGTTTAATTTCCTTGGGAGCTATGTAACAGATAATGGTGATGTGCGGCATGAGATTAACAGACGAATAGGGATTGCTGTCGGGACTTTTAAGAATCTATGGAGAGTGTGAAGAAATAGGCGTATACACCTAAAGACTAAAATTAGACTGTATAATAGTTTGGTTCTTTCTAGGCTTAGTTATGGTAGTGAAAGATGGACACTTTGTAAACAAGATAACAGGAAATTAGATGCTTTTGATTCTAGATGCTTACGCAGTATCTTGGGCATTAGGTGGTTCAACTTTGTAACTAATGATGAGGTTAGGCAAAGGAGTTTGCAACCTCCTTTAAGCAGCGTATTGTGCAGAGGGAGGCTTTTTTGCCTTTGGCCATGTTGCCCGTATGAATAATTATAGATTGGGGAATAGGGTTATGAACAGTGTGCCTAAAGGCCTCAGAAGGAGGGGGAGACCTAGGATACGGTGGGCTGACAATGTCAAACAGGACCTTGTTAGAATTGGTGTGCAGTGGCCAGATGCAGTAGATGTAGCTCAGATTAGACTTGCTTGGATAACTAAATCGCACGGTCTGGTTGGACCTCCGTAGCCCATGGCTGCTTGAGGATGATGATGATGATGATGGTAAGCTCTGCCTTCGTGTGTTAGAAGATTTGGTGAGGATTGCCCCACTGAATTAAATGGGATGTTAAGCTCTACAACCGTGCATTAGATGGGATGTCAAGCTCTGCAACTGAGTATTAGATGAGATGTTAATCTCTATCTCCTGTGTTAGAAGATTTGGTTAACTCTGCGCCCGTGCATTAGATGGGACTTTAATCTCTGTAACTCTGTGTTAGATGGAATAGAATGCTCTGTATCCGTATGTTAGAAGATGTGGTGAGGTCTGCCCCCATGCGTTAGATAGGACGTTAAGCTCTGCAATCATGTATTAAATGGGATATTAAGTTCTTCCTCCATGTGTTAAAAGATGTGGTGGACTCTTTCCCCGTGTTTTAGATGGGACGTTAAGCTCTGCTTTCGTGTGTTATAAGATGTGGTGAACTGCCCTCATGCTTTAGATGGCAAGTTAATTTCTGAAACCGTGTGTTAGATGCTATAATAAGATCTGCTTCAGTGTTTTAGACTGTGTGGTGAGTTGTTACCCCTTGCGTAAGATGGGTTGTTAAAGCTCTTCAATGTTGCATAAGATGGGATGTTAAGATCTGCACCGTGTGTTATATACGTTGTGAGCTCTGTCCCGTGTGTTAGATGAGACATTAAGCTCATCAACTGTGTTTGAAACGGGATGCTAAGCTCTGCCTCCGTGTGTTAGAATTTGGGGTGAGATTGGCCCACGTGTGTTAGATGGGACGTTAACCTCTGCAACCATGTATTAGTTGGGATGTTAAGCTCTGCCTCAGTGTGTTAGAATATGTGGTGGGCTTTGCTCCCGTTCGTTCCATGGGACGTTAAACTCTGCAAACATGTATTATATAGGTTATTAAACTCTGCCTCGGTGATTTAGATGTGATGAGCTTTGCCTACGTGCATCAGATGGAACGTTAAGTTCTGCAACCCTGTATTAGATGGGACTTTAAGCTCTACCTCCATGTGTTAGAAGATGTGGTGAGCTCTGCTCCTGTGTGTTACATTGCATGTTAAGCTCCATCTCCATATATTAGAAGGTGTGTTGAGCACTGCCCCCATTGCATTTGATGGCAATCTGAGCTCTGCAATCATGTATTAGATGAGACATTAAGCTGTGCCTCAGTGTGTTAGAAGATGTAGGGAGATCTGCCCCCGTGTGTTGGATGGAATGTTAAGCTCTGCGACCTTTAATTAGATGTGATATTAAGCTCTGCCACCGTGTATTAGATGTGAGGTTAAGCTCTGCTTCCGTGTGTTAGAATATGTGGTGGGCTCTGCCCATGTGCGTTAGGTAGGACATTAAAATATGCAACACTTGTGTTAGATGTCATGTTAAACCCTGCCTGCGTATGTTAGACGATGTGGTGGTCTCTTGGGTTGGGTTGTTTTACCTCTGAGCGGCACTTTTTTGCACACAATGGGCTAAATGGCCAGGTCACATGGACCCCGAAGGCTCAGAGAAGGTTGGGGGAGGGGACCCACTGGAACATCTGTTGCGAGACAGATGGCAGCCTCCCGTCAAGGCCATCCACTGTGTTCTTTAACGTGCACAGGGAATGGCTCTCCCGCACACGGGGCCACGGCTTAACGTCCCATCCGACCGGCGTCGGTCTTTCCAAGCCCATCGGTGTCCCCTACTGACCGTGGGCAGGTGGGGAATTTTGCGGAGATAAATCTCAACGCTGATCCAGATGGGACTCGAACCTGGGAACTAGAGATTACGAGCCTGACGCGCTACCGACTGAGCCACCCCCGCCCCATTGTGGTGGTCTCTGCCCACTTGCGTTAGATGACATGTTAGGCTCTGCAACCGTGTATCAAATGGGATGTTAAGGTCTGCAACGGTGTATTAGTTGAGTTGCGAAGCTCTCCCTTCGTGTGTTAGATGGTGTGGTGAGCTCTGCCCCTGTGCATTAGATGCGAAATTAAGCTCTGCAAACCTGAGATAAATGTCATGTTAATCTCTGTAACGGTGTATTAGATGGGATGTTAACCTCTCCCTCCGTGTGTTAGAAGATGTGGTGAGCTCTCCCCCTGGGTTAGATGAGATATTAAGCTCTCCAACCCGTGTGCTTGATGGGACATTAAGATCTGCTTCAATCTGTTAGAAGATGTGGACGGCTCTGCTCTGTTACATTAGACGATAACTTAGCTCTTAAACCGTGTATTACACGGGATGTTAAGCTCTGCAACTATGTATTAAATGAGATGTTAAGCTCTGTCTCCGTGTGTTAGAAAAGTGGTCGGCTCTGCCTCCATGTGTTGGATGGTATGTTAAGCTGTGCAACCGTGTATTAGATGGGATGTTAAGGTCTGCCTCCGTGCGTTAGAAGATGTGGTGAGCTTTGCCCCCATGCTTTGGATAGAATGTTAATCTCTTTAACCGTGTGTTAGATGGGATAGTAATCTCTGTCTCTGGTGTTAGAAAATATAGTCAAGTCTGCAACTGTATATTGGATGGGACGTTAAGATGTGACATTAAGTTCTGCAACCATGTATTTAGAAGGAATCTTAAGACCTGAACCGTGTGTTAGATTTTGTGAGCTCCTCCCCATGTGTCAGATGTTGTAAAGCCTGCCCTCATGTGTAAGATGGGGCACTGAGCTTTGCAACAGTGTGTTAAGTGGGATGCTAAGCTCTGCCTCAATGCATTAGAGGATATGGTGAGCTCTGCCCCCGTGTGTCATATTGGATGTTAAGCTCTGCTCTTAGATGGGATGTTAAGTTCTGCCTCCATGTCTTAGAAGATGTGGTGAGCTTAGCCCCCGTGTGTTACATAGGATGATAAGCTCTGCAACCGTGTGTTAGATGGAATGTTAAGCCCTGCAACGGTGTATCTGATGGCATGTTAAGCTCTGCCTATGCGTGTTAGAGGATGTGGTGAGCTCTGCCCCCTGTGCGTTACATGGAATGTCAATATGTTCACTTTTAAAAGATTAAAAAGTTCTATTATTACTTTCAAAGATGTATTTTTTTCATTTTGAAGTGTTTTATCAATGACATATGGCGAATTAAACTGACAGACTCGTGTCATATGTGTCAGATTTTTTTTATCTATTATATATTTTAAAGAGTTTATGTCTCTGGCTGTCTGTGTGACAACTCCTCATAGTAGGTCAGAGTGATGATCATCAAACTTCATCTATAGCTTCATGTTACCCCATTGAATTCGGTCCTCCCTCAAAAGTTACTCTTGAAATGTCTGTCCATTGACAACGTCTGGATTTCCGCTCCCTGTCATTCGGCAGATACTTTTCCAATCTTTTTCCCCATCCATGATGATGTAAAGGATGAAATATTGATCAAAGAAAAATCAAAGAACACAATGGTTTCGATATTATTTGCAGTTTGGTTTTGGAAAAATAATAAAATGTGTCAAAGTGTATTTTTCTGATTTCGAATGTTTCTATATCTTTAAGATTCTCTTCGTAATGCTGCAATGTATGAAATATTTCGTAAAATACAAATAATCTATTTCCGGATGATTTAGACCATCTGATGTTTCTGTCAGCAGAGATACGAAATGTTATTTTTTTTTAGCTCATAGCTCATTGTTTCCTTTGGCATTATAATGGATAAATCCAGTGTAATTATAACGGAAAGTTTAATATTCCTGACTTCTGTGTTATGATAGTAAAATCATATATCATGATCATTATCAAATCATTTGCTGAACAAACTAAGACTACACAAGTCCATGAGACATGAGTTCGCGCGCAAATTTTCGAACCCGAGCCCTATTTCGAGAAAAGATTTCTCTCACATAATAAGAGCTATTCACACAGCTGGTGTTGCTAATCATTTATTCTTATATTATTAATTATAATGCTTTTATGGCAAAATTGAAATGGCAAATGGTATTTAGAAAGAAAAACATCAAAAATACTGAGAGAAACTGAATCTTCATGGGTAACATCATTATAAATGCACAGAGTCACTCATTTATTAAAGACAGACAATAAGTAAAATTATAATCAAATGATACATGGTGCTTATTTTTATTACAAAAAAATTGCAATTTTTTTTTTCAAATCTTCTAATAAGCCCACTCAGACCTAAAACTTTCTGGATGGAGTTGTGTAGCCCATTGGTGATAGGATCCATTGTGTATGTATAAATATATAATATCACATTGTTGATAATATAACATTTATTGAATTACTTCTTTCTGCACTTTTTCCTTTTTTCTAATGCAGGACAAAGTGTTTACGAATGAAGAATTCTATTGATGTAAATCTGCCAGTGCAGATTTACATCAATAGAATTCTTCACCAAACACAGAAAGAGTTATCAAGGGAAAGGAAAAGGCCGGAGATATTCTTGTTCATTTTGTCCTTTACTGATCGAAAATCTAGCATCAAGAATCTTATGCTCATCACTAAGGAGATCGTTCCCACAAGTGATATTACTGTGGAAAGAGTTTCAAACGGAAGAATAATCTTGAAGCACATCTTCGTATCGAAACAGGAGACGACCATTTCCTTGCGATCTTTGCAGAAGGTCTTTCTCACAGCAAGACAGTCTGTCTACTCACAGACGAATCCACTTGCTGCAAAAGCCATTCATGTGTAAATACTGTGAAATGTCATTTGCCAGTAAGGCTAATTTAATACAACATTAAAAAACGCATTTATAAACATGTTTTATTCGGATTTTACATTTGTTTTCTCATAATACCGCTTAACTGTATAGCAACAATTGAAAATAAAAAATTTGTAATTTTGCAACAACTGATAAATTTATTTTGGTGTTTAATTGCTTCGATATATCGCGAAGAGCAATGTGAAAAAAGTACACAAAATATCATCTGCTTATAATAGCTCTAGTCATTATTACATGCCTATGTTTTGTCGTGGAGAGTTAGAATCGTTCCTCAGTAATTTAAACTTTTTACGAAAATATGTTACTATAAATTTAAGATATCGGCAAAAATTGTCCAAATCTCGACTTTTAATATTATTAAGTATTGAGAGTGTTGGGGACCGAAGCGTTGACTGCTAAGGGGCGCAGAGTAGCGTCCCTGGTTCTTAGTGTCGCTGGCCCCTGGGAAATTATACGAGTAGGTTTTTTTTACTACTAATAATAATTGCTTTTCTCAGAAATTCTACTTATTCACGTACGAACTCTCAAATGAATAGCAGCTATTCGTCTGGCAATCTAGGCGACTAATTACTCTACACTCTAGTAGGCGTAAAAAAACCTATAAACCTATGAATACGCTCGGATCTTCTCTTTCAGTTTCCAAAGGAGAAATCCAACATGAGCACTTAATCACGGATGACCTTTTCCAACAACCACACTGCTTCGGAATTCCACTTAGTCTTTTCTCATCCTCTTTCTCCTTTCTTGCCTGGAAGGACTGGGCCCAAACACTTTGAATCAATTTGAAGTTTAATCCACCCTGATTTCACCCCCATTATGCTGGCCACCCTTTCACCTTTAGCGGCGTTGATGCTTATATTGAACAGAAGCCGATTATCTACGATTCCACGTTTCGCGCATGGCTGTCTAGTCAAGGCAACTGTGGGGAGGACATATTCACATTGTGATAATACATATCAAAATATATATCAATACATATATATAAATAGATGGGGACAAGGGAGAGTTGAACATGACAGACCGTGGCCCCATGTGCTCTCCTGCACATGACGTTCTGTGCCACGTTAAAGAACATACCGGATGGCCTTGAAGGGAAGCTACCATCATGACTCCTAAGAGGTACCCAGTGGGTTCCCTCTCCCAAAGTAAATGGGATTGGCAAAATTGGAAGCGGCTTTGTAAAATCCTGGTGAATTCTGAAAATTTGGATTTTTCTTTTGTAAAAGTAAAGAGAGTTAGTAAAATCTATACAACTTGGCAAAATATAGGGTAGTTGGCAAAATTCGAAGCCACAGTAATGTGCAGGTGAGTTGGAAAAATCCAAGGGAATTTGCTAAATCTAGGGCATTTGGCAAAATTCGAAGTCATTTGGTAAAATACAGGTGAGTTGACAAAATCGAGACAAATTCGCAAATTTTGGAAATGACTTGAATTTTAGGAGTGGCTGGACAGAATTCCGGTGAGATGTAAAAAAATTGGGATTTTTTCTGTAAATTGTAGTTGGCAAAATCTAGGAGAGTTGGCAAATCTTTGGAAATTGTCAAAATTCGGAGTGACTTTGTGAAATTCAAGTCATTTCTAAAAATTGGGATTTTTTCTGTGAAATCATGACGAGTTGGCAAAATCGAGGCAACTTGTCAAAAATCTAGGGCAGCCACTTGCTAAAATACAAGAGAGTTGTGAAAATTGGATTGGTTTTGTACAATTTAAGAGAGTTGGTAAAATTCGAAGTGACTTGGGAAATTCAGGGAAGATGTAAAAATTTTGATTTTTTTTTCTGCAAAATAACGGCTAGTTGGCAAAATGTAGGTAAATTAGCAAAATCGAGAAAATTTAGGAAAATCTTGTGGAGTTGACAAAATTCGAATCCACTTACAAAATACAAGTGAGTTGTGAATTAAAAAATTAAAGAAAAAAACTATCTTTCTACAGGGCCCTAAAAAGCAGAAAAAAGCGTAAACAGGTCGATGGTGCAATCAGTTGCTGAGTTCATATCCACTTCAAAGGAAGATAAGGCGCCGGCAATCTTGAGCAGGTATATCGGTGCCTTATCTTCCTTTGAAGTGAATACGAATTCAATGTCTGATTGCACCATCGACATGTTTAAATTTAGTTTCTAATTTTAGGGCCATCTAGGAAGATCGGTATTTTTTTTTAAAGTTTTTAATTATTTTTTTTTCACTAAACACGCTCCGTTCAAAATCTTTCACTTGATATGGCTCATAAACATTGAATAGAATTTCCCCCCTTTTTGGAGTTATGTTTAACGTAGACCATGACATCGGAGACGTCGCAAGGTGTAATTTCAGATATGACTCTTTAAAGTTGAACCTCGCGAAAATCCACCTCCCCCTTTTTTATCAGGGGATAATAATGTTAACAAAATTCGCAATAGTTTACGACGGTCATTATACGAGCTTCTTTTTCTCTTGGTTTATGTTATGTTCTCTATGAAACTACATTTTTGAAATACAGAAAACTATTCATAAACAGCAACATGCATATATATATGTGTGCGTGTGTGTGCGCGTGCGTGCAGTTGGAAATGGAATGTAATGGGAGTGGAAGGATTTGAGAATAGTGGAAAAGAGAAGGGAAATTTTTTCGGATGTCTTCTATAAACCATTCTGGAAATATATGACATGTCTGTTACGAAGCAGAAATGCTACTTGTTTGGTAATGTAGTCATTGGTCGTGCACTGTTCACATTTATCCGAGACTAGTGTTTTTCTTTTTTCTTCGTTATTTTGGGAATGTTTATAGTTCTTGTAATGCATCCGAGTACGGTCACATGTTGTTTAGTAGAATGTAGCATGTATAATGAGAAAAAAATTATTTACTGAATGGTAATACATTGATAGGTACACCTGATATTATTCTTTGGGTTTTCACACTACATAGCATTGAAATTTTGGAATACTAAAACACTTAACCTAAGTTTTGAATGATGTATGTTTCTTTGGATTGAAGTTACCTCTGTGCACAACGACTCACCTACATGTAAATATAAAATTGTTGCAGTTTCAATCAGTAGTAATTTTTGTTGCGTGTATTCGGGAATGATACTCACACTTAACATTTATACGAAACCAAACTGTTTCGTTTCCTTTTTACATGAGTATTAGTGTCTCAGATGACTCTGTGACGTACGAAGAATACTGTTACGGAAATGTAAAAGGGAAAAAGATGGTGGTGGTAATTATTGTTTGTAGTGGACATCACATTGGTGAAGTTAAAAATATATTTGAACCAAATATTTCTTTAGTGAAATCTAAATTCTTTTAAGCTAAATTTGAAAACACCACTTCATGAGTCGTGGTGCTGTATGTATACATAGTGAAAGAGAAATGTTTTAGGAGATATAAGAAATAGAAAGATATAAATTAGATAATAAAGTCTCATTGGTAATGAGTGAAGATTTGTGAACCATATGTTGAATAACTAATGTAGTGTTTCCAAATGTCAGAATTTCAATACTGATCTTGTTTTTTTTTTCTTCTGAACATTCTGGAATCAAGTAGTGTAATGCACAACATATTGGTAGAAATGGGTCATTAAGTGTGAATGGTAACAGATATTAGATAAATTCATGCACACTGATATTTTTCAAGAGTGTTACTTAGTATTAACGATTGCTCTGTTCACACAGGAAGAGAAAACTGTAAAAAAATAGATTTTAACCAATATTGCAGGTAAGCATGGACATACACAGCACAGTTAACTTGTGTGTGATAAAAAATGCAATTCAACTGGAAAAGAAAAAACAAAAAAATTATTATCGAGGACCTGTAAATGGTTGCTAGGCGTAAACTGGAAGGAAAGCTGTGTACCAATCCCTAGTGATGATGCACAGAGCCGGCCACGTCTAGCACCTAATGTCCGACCCCGCATTCTCCTGGTGCAGGCCGTTAGTACCTTTCAAAAGAGATATTCTCTTTTGGATGGAAACGGAAGGGGAGGGCTGCTAGTTCAGTATGGCCTACTGATCTGGTCATCTATGGTCACTTTCTTCTTTTTCTTCAACCCTGCTGAGGAGTGGTAAACTTCACAGGGTGCTGGTGCTGACCATTTATACCTACTAGACTGGACTTGTTTATGGATTTGAACTTGATTATTGATCCTGGACTTGCTGCAGTGGTGGGCCTCTGTTGAGGGAGAGTCTGCCACTGTGTTTTCTGTTTGCTTCTGGGTTGCCAGCTCTAAGTGAACAGAGGCATGGGATACCTTATATCAGCTGGTGGATAATCGTAATCAGAGGCCATCACAGGTACCTGAACCTTACTTAGCTAGTTGGGCATCGTCAAGCCTAAACTGGAGTAATATGACTCAGGCAGACCTCTCTTGAAAAAGTCCACTTGAAAAGGTGGTGCCTGAAGTTCCTACCAGCATTGGTGACTTCAGCCTTTAGCGGAGGAGGAACAGGTCTTTGCCCCATGCCTACGATCAGGGGGCTGTTTGATATTGTTGGCCCTACCAATCTCAATAAACCTAATTTCTTTAAAAATCCTACTAATCATTTTCTCTCTGCAGGAACGTGGAACGTGAGGACATTACATAGAGATTATTCTCTTGATGTCCTCACGCAGGAATTCCAGCTCTATAACCTAGATATTCTAGGCTTGCAAGAGATCAGATGGACAGGTAGAGGTGAGATACTTAAAAATAACTTTAAATTTCTCTTTACATGGAGGGAGGATGGAAAGCATCACCAAGGCGTTGGTTTGCTGCTCAGCAGACATGCTAGTGATGCTCTTCTAGGATTTAAGTGCATTAATGAAAGGTTTCTTACAGCAAAATTTCAGACAAGCATTAAAGACTTGAATGTTATCTGCTGTTATGCCCCCACTGAGGATGCTGATGAGGATAAGAAGGATACGTTTCATGGACAACTTCAGGATATTTTGAATTCTGTCAAGAAAGGATATATTATCCTTGTTCTAGGTGACTTCAATGCCAAAGTTGGTACTGACTCTGATCTTTGGGGAGGGATATTTTGAATTCTGTCAAGAAAGGATATATTATCCTTGTTCTAGGTGACTTCAATGCCAAAGTTGGTACTGACTCTGATCTTTGGGGAGGGGTGATTGGCCATTTTGTTATTGGTAGCTGCAATGGCAATGGGCAACGTCTCCTACAGGTAAGTAAACTCAATGGTTTCAGAATAACTAACACTTATTACAACCACCGCGACATACATAAGTACACATGGATTTCACCCGATGGGATGCATAAGAATATGATTGATTATATATTAATTAACAGCAAATGGGCTAGTTCTGTTAGAAATACCAGGGCATATAGGGGAGCTGAAATTGTATCTGACCATTACCTTGTTAAAAGTGTCTTGCAACTTAAACTTAAAAAGTGTTGTACTAGGGTTAAAAAATTTACCTTTAATACTGAAGTTCTGAAAGACCCAGTTATAGCTAAAGCTTACCATGATAGGTTACTTAATCATTGTGACAGTCATCGTTTGCTTAATACTGAAGTTGAGGAAGAATGGGGCCATTTTAAACAGGCTTTTTTGGAAACTAACAGTACTCTTTTAGGAAAAAAGGAGCAGAGGAGACAGAATTATTTAATTGATAAGGCACTTGAGCTTATTTCAGAAAGAAGGAACTGCAGGAATATCCTTAATCAGTACCCTACTAGTTCAAATAGAAAGGATTACAGAGACCTTAATAAACGTGTAAAGGAACAGTTAGCTACTGATAAGAATCTTTGGCTTGATGGCTTGGCTGACAAAGCTTATGACAGAACAACAGCAGAGAGCTGTATCAGATAGTTAATGTTTTGTGTGGTAGAAAACGGACAGGCATACAAGAATTGAAGGATAAACAAGGTAAGGTTATAGAAGGGGAGGATTCTGTCATGGCTAGGTGGCCTGAGCATTTCAGTGATGTTCTAAACAATGTGGTTAGTTCTACTCCCATTGTTTGTAATGATGATAGAAGCATTGGCAGCTTTAATGTTGACCCTATAACACAATCTGAAGTTATTTTGGCTCTTTCTAAACTTAAACTTCATAAATCCCCAGGGATAGAAGAAATTACTACAGAAATGCTTAGAGCTGGGAATGTTTCGGTTACCACTTGGATGACTGAAATTCTGAATATCTTTTATGATAAAGGCATGGTTCCTAAGGATTTTACCAGAGCTATTGTTATCCCTATTTTCAAAAAAGGTGATCGCAGTTCTTGTGATAACTAATGGGGTATTAGCCTACTCTCTGTTCCAGGTAAAGTTCTTTCCACGATTGTGCTTAATAGAATTAAGAATCTGGTTGACAGGCAATTGCGTGATGAGCAACATGGATTCAGAAGTGGTAGGGGATGTGTGGATCAGATATTTTCACTTAGGCAGATTCTTGAGAAATGTTTAGAATTTCAGAAACCTTTGATTGCTAGCTTTGTTGATTTCAAAAAGGTTGATCGTCATAATTTGTGGTTGATTGTGAGATCATATGGTATACCAGACAAGTTAGTTAACATAATGAAAGCTCTCTATAATAACACTGAGTCATGTGTGAGAGTTGGTAAGTCTTGTAGCAATTGGTTTAGCATTAGGTCTGGTGTTCGACAAGGGTGCGTTTTGTATCCTTTTCTCTTTAGTTTGGTTGTTGATTATATTATGCGAAATTCACTTCAAGGGAAAGAGTTTGGCCTTAAATGGGTTGGAGATACGAAAATTTCTGATTTAGATTATGCTGATGATTTAGCCCTTTTGGCAAATGATGTTGATGAGATGAACTCTTTTATTCGAGCTGTTGATGAGACTGGTAGTAGAGTAGGTTTTGTTATAAACAGAGAGAAAACTAAAGTGATGAAAATTGGTCACACAGGCTGTATATCAGTTAATCTGAATGGTTGCAGTCTTTAGCAGGTGTCACAGTTTAATTTCCTTGGGAGCTATGTAACAGATAATGGTGATGTGCGGCATGAGAATAACAGACGAATAGGGATTGCTGTCGGGACTTTTAAGAATCTATGGAGAGTGTGGAGAAATAGGCGTATACACCTAAACACTAAAATTAGAGTCTATGATAGTTTCGTTCTTTCTAGGGTTAGTTATGGTAGTGAAACTTGGACACTGTGTAAACAAGATAACAGGAAACTAGATGCTTTTGATTCTAGATGCTTACGCAGTATCTTGTGTATTAGGTGGTTTAAATTTGTAACTAATGATGAGGTTAGGCAAAGGAATCTGCAACCTCCTTTAAGCAGCATATTGTGTAGGGAGAGACTCCGCTGGTTTGGCCATGTTGCCCGTATGGATAATTATAGATGGCGAATAGGGTTATTAACAGTGTGCCTAGAGCCTCAGAAGGAGGGGGAGACCTAGGATGCGGTGGGCAGACAATGTCAAACAGGACCTTGTTAGAATTGGTGTGCAGTGGCCGGATGCAGCAGATGTAGCTCAGGACAGATATGCTTGGAGAATTAAACTGCGTGGTCTGATTGGACCTCCGTAGCCCATGGCTGCTTGAGGATGATGATGATGACGATAATTTTCGAGGCATAAATGGAGTCTATGATTGCAACGTTACCTTTAATTGAGTGGAAACTGCGAGTAGTTTAAGTTTTATGGTTCATTTTTGATTGAAAGTTACAGGAGTATGATATGAATGTAGTGGATTCAGTGAGAATATTTTGTAGAAATCGGATACGAGTCATTGAAAGAATGTTTTCATTCTAGTTTGCTGGCAATTACAGACATAGCAAAGTTGTATAGTAATGGTAGTAATATAATATAGCATTGAGTGTTCTGTTGTTTTGGAGCAGCTTGATGTGGTAGTGATATATATGGAAAAGTGTTTATGGAAGGAAGTTGATATGAAATTCAACCACTATTTGAGTAAATGTAAAGAAATTTACTTTAGTCAATGGTTGTTTGAAGTGGTAGAAATCACGGGTACTGTGTGAGTGAGATAATATCTTCACTGTCTTAGTCTAATTACAGTTTTAAGAATGTAGTTGTGGAATGAAACAGTTTAGAGAGATCTAAAAAAAATTTGAATTTGTTGTAAACTGTATTTGTTTTTAAAGTTAATGATTAATTGAGTAATGTGCTATGGATTAATGAAGATGAATGGGTAAGAGAACTTCTGAAATGAAGTATTAGTTTGTATGACATACTAAAATAAAAAATAAATGCCCCGTCAAGCAGCTGCTTGCGACAGAGATGTGACAGGAGCCTATCAGTATACATGCCATAGTAGAAGGTCTGAGAGGATGGCAGGACGTCAGCAGAAAAACGACACAACAGCCATGCCTTTCCCGGGGCTCGAACCTAGGTCCCTTAGATCAGTAGCCCAGCGCGCTAATATGACGGCAATAGCCTTATTAGGGCAACCATTAAAAAGAAAGTGAACCCACTTTGTCCTTTTCCACTGCATGTGTTTCGTTTCCGGTTCTCCTGCTACTCTCTCCTGCTACTCTCTCCCGCCTCCTTTTCAATTCCGCATCGCCTTTCCCCTTTGCCTGTCTTCTGCATCGCCTTTTCTTTTTTCATTAGTGCCATGCACGTTGCCACCGCGCCACGCACAAATTTCGTTGATATCGATTGCAGGCGTCGAAAATATGCTGCGGATGACATTAGGATTCCTCGTAGAGTTGTATGTTAATAAATATGAAATATTTCTAATTAGCGATGGAATAGTTTTGGATAGCCCTGTTTGTTTCGCTAAGAACCGGGATTGACAGATGGCAAACAGATTGCTTTAACAAATTATTTATGTCATAGTTTAATAAAATATGCATCAAATAAAGAAATAAAATATTATTTATCAAGCTTAAATTGCATATTTTTATAAGATATCTATTAACAAAATTTAAAATGGCAATTTTTTTGTTTTTAAATCGTTTTCCTTTATCAGAGTAATTGTTAACAAATTGGCAATACCTTATATAACTTGTAAGAAATGGCAAACAGATGGCTTTAACAAATTATTTATGTCATAGTTTAATAAAATATGCATCGAATAAAAAAAGAAAATATTATGTATCAAGCTTAAATTACATATTTTTATAAGATATTTATTAACAAAGATTAAAATGGAGATTTTTATTTTTTTTTCAATCGTTTTCTTTTATTGTACTAAAAACGGATATATACGTTCTGGACACTGGAGGGTTAATAAATCAGATTTTTGCTTTAAAATTTCATAAAAATGTATACAATTCATATGAGTGTTGCATTTGGTATAAATGCATGCTATAAATGTTCCGATTTTTCATTTTGTTTTTTCCCTTGTCCACATATTGTTCGCTAATCAAAATATTCGTTCAGTGAGGACATTAAATCAAGGGATACATAAGCTAAATTCAAAGTTTTTTTTAAATGTTTTTAAAAGATTCCTGGTTATCGGTGAAATATTTAAAAAATTCAACCCATCTACTGCGCGCCAATATTCAATTTACTATTTTAATTCACGAAAAGAAAGAAAAAAAAATCGCCATTTTAGAAAAAAAATGAATCTAAAGGACAGAGCAGCGAAATAAAGGACTGTCCTGTTAAATAAAGGACGTATGATCACCGTACATATTTAAAATATCCTCTTCCTACCTCCGTGACTTAAAAGACAGCTTATTTTTTTAACCACAACTAATCTTCGATTCCCTAGAAGAAAACGTGAAAAATGTCGACGCTACTACGTACGTTTGACTTCAACAGATTTCATTAACTGTATACTGTTTGAAAGTAATCGTAATAAACCTTTGCTGACGTCTGACAATAACATTGCTGATTTAACTGTTTTCCGACGTCGAAGGAAGTGACACCTCTCCATATCCGCAACAAAGTTCTCTCTCTTTAAGCTTCCTTTGTCACCATTTCTCGTACCTGGCCGAAGCCAATTAGTGAATATTATATGGACGAATATTATCGAACATAACCTAGCAGTGGGGATCGCCATCAAATAACCGAAGATAATCGAATAACGAAAGCTTTCCCTGCCTAGACTCGTTAAAATAAAAAAGATCCAACATGTACCGTGTAAGAGCTACGTATTGCCATAAATAAGCAAACTGAAATATGTGAACGCCTTAATAATAAATTGGAGAAAACACAGAGATGACGTCAGCAACGCGGTTTAGGTTACTTTCCAGCATAATTTCTATAATGTGAAGAGGAAAAGCATTTTCAGTGTCTCGTGAAAGCCGTACAACGAAACTATATTGTGAAATCACAGTTTATTATTCAATTCAATACATTTTCCTAAACATATTTTCTCCTGAGGTCACTCACAAAACCTATCTGATGGACAAAATAAAAGGTGACATTGCCATAATACGTTAGTAGCAAAATATTTTATTCGATATCATTTGCATTAGATATCTCTCACACCTGTACGACATACGTGTAATATCGAATATAAAAACGTTGGTTGCCGTTATATATAAATGATGAATGCTGGAATATTTAACACGCGAAAAAAAATACGTTAAACGCAAAGTTGACATGACACTTCAAATCACGTTTAGATTTCAGTTTCAATAAAATAAAAATAAATACCCCCTCAAGCAGCTGCTTGCCACAGAGGTCTGACAGGAGCCTGTCAGATTATATGCCGTTGTAGAAGGTCTGTGAGGATGGCAGGACCTCACCAGAAAAACGACACAAATGCCATGCCTTACCCGGGGCTCGAACCCAGGTCCCTTAGATCAGTAGCCAAGCGTGCTAACCACTCGGCCATGGGTTTTACTCTTAATAAAATAATTAGTGTTTTGCACCGGATAATTATTTTCCATCTTTGCATTTGTAAAATTATCCTATCGTTCTTAACTCTAAAAACGCAAATAACGTAGTTCAAAAAACGCCATTTCCATAGCTACAATTAGAAAGACCCTATTTCGTGTCAACACAAATATTTCGTAGTCAATTCCTATTTATAGAAAGATAATTGCAACTGTTTATTTCATCTCTCAATAAATAAGTTCCAAATTTTTAACGGTTCGTAAACGTATAATTGGTTGCTGCCTACTTAAAGCCCTTCCACATCGCAGTACATGACTAAAATCTCACCAAAAATATATTAAACAAAACAATGGTTACCTCCTCCGTGGATCGTACGAGGGTGAGAAAAAAACATCCTGTGGGACAACTCAAAAAAGCTTGCAATGCGAAACTCAAAGTAGGCAACTTCCAACTTTTACTACGGCTTCACAATGTTTCGTCTATACTTCTCCGAAACATTAAATAACCATTTTTATTCTCTCTAGAAAAATAAAAATGCATCTTACGTACCTGAGATGATCGAAACATAACATAAAAATAGACCAAAAATAGCAACATTATTATGATTAAGAAAAGCAGTTCTAAAACTTTATAACTGCGTGTAATATATTATACAAAATCTGCTGGCAACACAAATGAAACAACTGCTGACGTCATCTCGGTGTTTTTCCTGCTTTATTATTAACCCGTATTCACATGGGAAAACTAATTTTAGGAATTGACTTATTTCTCATGCCGCCATTTTTCTTTGTCACCACTCTATTTTAACTTCCACTTTTATACGAGATAAGTAACATTTATGTAATAAAAAATCTGTTTAAATTAATAAAAATCAAATGAATACTTAAAGATTTTCATATCTATTTTTTCATATGCACTGTGTTTTTTTTAAAAGGTTTATTTTTTTACACGGTTTTCTCGGGAACATATCTACCGTGTCAGAATTCGAAACAGAATTGGGTGCATTGAATTAGATTATTCCTATTGTTTATTAAGAAGGATTTATTTTTTTAAAAGTTGAGTGATTAGCGCGCTTGGCTACTGATCTAAGAGACCTGGGTTCGAGTCCCGGGTAAGGCATGGCTGTTTTGTGTCGTTTTCCTGCTGAGGGTGTGCCATCCTCTCAGACCTACTATGGCATATAAACTGACAGGCTCCTGTCAGACCTCTGTTGTAAGCAGCTGCTTGAGGGGATATTTATTTATTTATTATTAAAAGTTGAGTAACATCCTGAAACAAATTATAGAGAATATAATAGCAGGAATGCGCTGTGATCCATACGAATAAACCTCTTTGTAAGCTGGATGCTTTTAAATATAAACAGAGTCAATTTGAATATCTGAGTGGAATTGCATAGAATAAAATGCATATGATATCATATAGCGCTCAGAGTTCGTTGTTTTACCTGTGATCGCCAATTTTTTTTTTGTACACAATGGGCTAAACGGCCGGGTCACGAGGACCCCGAAGGCTCAGAGAAGGTTGGAGGAGGGGCCTCACTGGACAGCTGTTGGGAGACATGATAGCCTCCCGTCAAAATCATGCAACGTGTTCTTTAACGTGCACAAGGTATGGCTTTCCCGCACACGGCTAAAGATCCCATCCGACGGACGGCGGCTTTTCCAAGATTATCGGTTTCCCCTGCTGACCGTTAGCAGAACGAGCAGTTTTGCAGAGATGAACTCGAACCTGAGAACTGCAGATTACGAGCCTGGCGCGCTACCAACTGAGCCACCACGCCTCCGCAGAGTTTCTTTCCGTTAAGGAACTAATAACTGCTATGGTTTATCTTGATGTGAATTTTTTTTCTGGTTCGAGTAGCACCTGTGACAGCGTCCAGACACACAGTTACGTATAAATATATACGTCGTCGCGTACTTACAATATCGGCTTTCTTACTAAGCGCTGTTCCGCATTGCTATTAGAAATGCCACCAAAAGACATACGATCAGCAGTGCTATCATTAAAGTGAAGGGGATGGACGGTTAGGTATTGCCGCAAGATAGGAATATGCGTTTCCCAGGGTCAAGTCCCACAATACCCAAAGTTTTGATTTATTAAAACACCCCATCCTTATATCGGTTAGAAAGCCGAACACCGATTGTTTTTGTAAAGGCCGTCGGTTGTGTTGTAAAGCCATGGTCCCTGTGTGTGTCCCCTGCACCTATTAAATAAGACGCTAGATGGCCATGACCTGAGGTTGTCATCTCTCTGTTAACAGATGTGGTGCAGTTGGTTCCTTCGCCGACTGCATGGAGTCCTTGTGGAGTGGCCATTTTGTCCTATATGTGCGAAAAACTGCCGCTCATACGTAAAAGAACCCCTCATGCGAGGGAGGGAACAAATTTCGTTTTACACTCGTTAGGACCTTAAATCTTTCAATCACCTGTGAAACTTTTACCGAATTATATAACAGCCTGAAATTATGAATAATTGAAATGCTCAAAACGTCAAAATGTTATAAGCAAGGTTACCTCTTTCAACATTAACCGTAATTATTCATAATTTAGTATGTTATATACCTTTCCAACATATATTTTGTTGTACGTATCTATTTGTTGGGAAGAAACTAGGAATAAGCCTAGTTTCTTCCCAACCCCTAGTGATGATGCACAGAGCCGGCCACGTCTAGCACCTAATGTCCGACCCCGCATTCTCCTGGTGCAGGCCGTTAGTACCTTTCAAAAGAGATATTCTCTTTTGGAAGGAAACGGAAGGGGAGGGCTGCTAGTTCAGTATGGCCTACTGATCTGGTCATCTATGGTCACTTTCTTCTTTTTCTTCAACCCTGCTGAGGAGTGGTCAACTTCACAGGGTGCTGGTGCTGACCATTTATACCTACTAGACTGGACTTGTTTATGGATTTGTGAACTTGATTATTGATCCTGGACTTGCTGCAGTGGTGGGCCTCTGTTGAGGGAGAGTCTGCCACTGTGTTTTCTGTTTGCTTCTGGGTTGCCAGCTCTAAGTGAACAGAGGCATGGGATACCTTATATCAGCTGGTGGATAATCGTAATCAGAGGCCATCACAGGTACCTGAACCTTACTTAGCTAGTTGGGCATCGTCAAGCCTAAACTGGAGTAATATGACTCAGGCAGACCTCTCTTGAAAAAGTCCACTTGAAAAGGTGGTGCCTGAAGTTCCTACCAGCATTGGTGACTTCAGCCTTTAGCGGAGGAGGAACAGGTCTTTGCCCCATGCCTACGATCAGGGGGCTGTTTGATATTGTTGGCCCTACCAATCTCAATAAACCTAATTTCTTTAAAAATCCTACTAATCATTTTCTCTCTGCAGGAACGTGGAACGTGAGGACATTACATAGAGATTATTCTCTTGATGTCCTCACGCAGGAATTCCAGCTCTATAACCTAGATATTCTAGGCTTGCAAGAGATCAGATGGACAGGTAGAGGTGAGATACTTAAAAATAACTTTAAATTTCTCTTTACATGGAGGGAGGATGGAAAGCATCACCAAGGCGTTGGTTTGCTGCTCAGCAGACATGCTAGTGATGCTCTTCTAGGATTTAAGTGCATTAATGAAAGGTTTCTTACAGCAAAATTTCAGACAAGCATTAAAGACTTGAATGTTATCTGCTGTTATGCCCCCACTGAGGATGCTGATGAGGATAAGAAGGATACGTTTCATGGACAACTTCAGGATATTTTGAATTCTGTCAAGAAAGGATATATTATCCTTGTTCTAGGTGACTTCAATGCCAAAGTTGGTACTGACTCTGATCTTTGGGGAGGGATATTTTGAATTCTGTCAAGAAAGGATATATTATCCTTGTTCTAGGTGACTTCAATGCCAAAGTTGGTACTGACTCTGATCTTTGGGGAGGGGTGATTGGCCATTTTGTTATTGGTAGCTGCAATGGCAATGGGCAACGTCTCCTACAGGTAAGTAAACTCAATGGTTTCAGAATAACTAACACTTATTACAACCACCGCGACATACATAAGTACACATGGATTTCACCCGATGGGATGCATAAGAATATGATTGATTATATATTAATTAACAGCAAATGGGCTAGTTCTGTTAGAAATACCAGGGCATATAGGGGAGCTGAAATTGTATCTGACCATTACCTTGTTAAAAGTGTCTTGCAACTTAAACTTAAAAAGTGTTGTACTAGGGTTAAAAAATTTACCTTTAATACTGAAGTTCTGAAAGACCCAGTTATAGCTAAAGCTTACCATGATAGGTTACTTAATCATTGTGACAGTCATCGTTTGCTTAATACTGAAGTTGAGGAAGAATGGGGCCATTTTAAACAGGCTTTTTTGGAAACTAACAGTACTCTTTTAGGAAAAAAGGAGCAGAGGAGACAGAATTATTTAATTGATAAGGCACTTGAGCTTATTTCAGAAAGAAGGAACTGCAGGAATATCCTTAATCAGTACCCTACTAGTTCAAATAGAAAGGATTACAGAGACCTTAATAAACGTGTAAAGGAACAGTTAGCTACTGATAAAAATCTTTGGCTTGATGGCTTGGCTGACAAAGCTTATGACAGAACAACAGCAGAGAGCTGTATCAGATAGTTAATGTTTTGTGTGGTAGAAAACGGACAGGCATACAAGAATTGAAGGATAAACAAGGTAAGGTTATAGAAGGGGAGGATTCTGTCATGGCTAGGTGGCCTGAGCATTTCAGTGATGTTCTAAACAATGTGGTTAGTTCTACTCCCATTGTTTGTAATGATGATAGAAGCATTGGCAGCTTTAATGTTGACCCTATAACACAATCTGAAGTTATTTTGGCTCTTTCTAAACTTAAACTTCATAAATCCCCAGGGATAGAAGAAATTACTACAGAAATGCTTAGAGCTGGGAATGTTTCGGTTACCACTTGGATGACTGAAATTCTGAATATCTTTTATGATAAAGGCATGGTTCCTAAGGATTTTACCAGAGCTATTGTTATCCCTATTTTCAAAAAAGGTGATCGCAGTTCTTGTGATAACTAATGGGGTATTAGCCTACTCTCTGTTCCAGGTAAAGTTCTTTCCACGATTGTGCTTAATAGAATTAAGAATCTGGTTGACAGGCAATTGCGTGATGAGCAACATGGATTCAGAAGTGGTAGGGGATGTGTGGATCAGATATTTTCACTTAGGCAGATTCTTGAGAAATGTTTAGAATTTCAGAAACCTTTGATTGCTAGCTTTGTTGATTTCAAAAAGGTTGATCGTCATAATTTGTGGTTGATTGTGAGATCATATGGTATACCAGACAAGTTAGTTAACATAATGAAAGCTCTCTATAATAACACTGAGTCATGTGTGAGAGTTGGTAAGTCTTGTAGCAATTGGTTTAGCATTAGGTCTGGTGTTCGACAAGGGTGCGTTTTGTATCCTTTTCTCTTTAGTTTGGTTGTTGATTATATTATGCGAAATTCACTTCAAGGGAAAGAGTTTGGCCTTAAATGGGTTGGAGATACGAAAATTTCTGATTTAGATTATGCTGATGATTTAGCCCTTTTGGCAAATGATGTTGATGAGATGAACTCTTTTATTCGAGCTGTTGATGAGACTGGTAGTAGAGTAGGTTTTGTTATAAACAGAGAGAAAACTAAAGTGATGAAAATTGGTCACACAGGCTGTATATCAGTTAATCTGAATGGTTGCAGTCTTTAGCAGGTGTCACAGTTTAATTTCCTTGGGAGCTATGTAACAGATAATGGTGATGTGCGGCATGAGAATAACAGACGAATAGGGATTGCTGTCGGGACTTTTAAGAATCTATGGAGAGTGTGGAGAAATAGGCGTATACACCTAAACACTAAAATTAGAGTCTATGATAGTTTCGTTCTTTCTAGGGTTAGTTATGGTAGTGAAACTTGGACACTGTGTAAACAAGATAACAGGAAACTAGATGCTTTTGATTCTAGATGCTTACGCAGTATCTTGCGTATTAGGTGGTTTAAATTTGTAACTAATGATGAGGTTAGGCAAAGGAATCTGCAACCTCCTTTAAGCAGCATATTGTGTAGGGAGAGACTCCGCTGGTTTGGCCATGTTGCCCGTATGGATAATTATAGATGGCGAATAGGGTTATTAACAGTGTGCCTAGAGCCTCAGAAGGAGGGGGAGACCTAGGATGCGGTGGGCAGACAATGTCAAACAGGACCTTGTTAGAATTGGTGTGCAGTGGCCGGATGCAGCAGATGTAGCTCAGGACAGATATGCTTGGAGAATTAAACTGCGTGGTCTGATTGGACCTCCGTAGCCCATGGCTGCTTGAGGATGATGATGATGACGATAATTTTCGAGGCATAAATGGAGTCTATGATTGCAACGTTACCTTTAATTGAGTGGAAACTGCGAGTAGTTTAAGTTTTATGGTTCATTTTTGATTGAAAGTTACAGGAGTATGATATGAATGTAGTGGATTCAGTGAGAATATTTTGTAGAAATCGGATACGAGTCATTGAAAGAATGTTTTCATTCTAGTTTGCTGGCAATTACAGACATAGCAAAGTTGTATAGTAATGGTAGTAATATAATATAGCATTGAGTGTTCTGTTGTTTTGGAGCAGCTTGATGTGGTAGTGATATATATGGAAAAGTGTTTATGGAAGGAAGTTGATATGAAATTCAACCACTATTTGAGTAAATGTAAAGAAATTTACTTTAGTCAATGGTTGTTTGAAGTGGTAGAAATCACGGGTACTGTGTGAGTGAGATAATATCTTCACTGTCTTAGTCTAATTACAGTTTTAAGAATGTAGTTGTGGAATGAAACAGTTTAGAGAGATCTAAAAAAAATTTGAATTTGTTGTAAACTGTATTTGTTTTTAAAGTTAATGATTAATTGAGTAATGTGCTATGGATTAATGAAGATGAATGGGTAAGAGAACTTCTGAAATGAAGTATTAGTTTGTATGACATACTAAAATAAAAAATAAATGCCCCGTCAAGCAGCTGCTTGCGACAGAGATGTGACAGGAGCCTATCAGTATACATGCCATAGTAGAAGGTCTGAGAGGATGGCAGGACGTCAGCAGAAAAACGACACAACAGCCATGCCTTTCCCGGGGCTCGAACCTAGGTCCCTTAGATCAGTAGCCCAGCGCGCTAATATGACGGCAATAGCCTTATTAGGGCAACCATTAAAAAGAAAGTGAACCCACTTTGTCCTTTTCC
Source organism: Ryuthela nishihirai (assembly GCA_038380435.1). Classification (NCBI taxonomy): domain Eukaryota; kingdom Metazoa; phylum Arthropoda; class Arachnida; order Araneae; family Heptathelidae; genus Ryuthela; species Ryuthela nishihirai. The sequence continues at coordinate 585,418 of JAWZYU010000029.1, read as the reverse complement.
ACTGCATGTGTTTCGTTTCCGGTTCTCCTGCTACTCTCTCCTGCTACTCTCTCCCGCCTCCTTTTCAATTCCGCATCGCCTTTCCCCTTTGCCTGTCTTCTGCATCGCCTTTTCTTTTTTCATTAGTGCCATGCACGTTGCCACCGCGCCACGCACAAATTTCGTTGATATCGATTGCAAGCGTCGAAAATATGCTGCGGATGACATTAGGATTCCTCGTAGAGTTGTATGTTAATAAATATGAAATATTTCTAATTAGCGATGGAATAGTTTTGGATAGCCCTGTTTGTTTCGCTAAGAACCGGGATTGACAGATGGCAAACAGATTGCTTTAACAAATTATTTATGTCATAGTTTAATAAAATATGCATCAAATAAAGAAATAAAATATTATTTATCAAGCTTAAATTGCATATTTTTATAAGATATCTATTAACAAAATTTAAAATGGCAATTTTTTTGTTTTTAAATCGTTTTCCTTTATCAGAGTAATTGTTAACAAATTGGCAATACCTTATATAACTTGTAAGAAATGGCAAACAGATGGCTTTAACAAATTATTTATGTCATAGTTTAATAAAATATGCATCGAATAAAAAAAGAAAATATTATGTATCAAGCTTAAATTACATATTTTTATAAGATATTTATTAACAAAGATTAAAATGGAGATTTTTATTTTTTTTTCAATCGTTTTCTTTTATTGTACTAAAAACGGATATATACGTTCTGGACACTGGAGGGTTAATAAATCAGATTTTTGCTTTAAAATTTCATAAAAATGTATACAATTCATATGAGTGTTGCATTTGGTATAAATGCATGCTATAAATGTTCCGATTTTTCATTTTGTTTTTTCCCTTGTCCACATATTGTTCGCTAATCAAAATATTCGTTCAGTGAGGACATTAAATCAAGGGATACATAAGCTAAATTCAAAGTTTTTTTAAAATGTTTTTAAAAGATTCCTGGTTATCGGTGAAATATTTAAAAAATTCAACCCATCTACTGCGCGCCAATATTCAATTTACTATTTTAATTCACGAAAAGAAAGAAAAAAAAATCGCCATTTTAGAAAAAAAATGAATCTAAAGGACAGAGCAGCGAAATAAAGGACTGTCCTGTTAAATAAAGGACGTATGATCACCGTACATATTTAAAATATCCTCTTCCTACCTCCGTGACTTAAAAGACAGCTTATTTTTTTAACCACAACTAATCTTCGATTCCCTAGAAGAAAACGTGAAAAATGTCGACGCTACTACGTACGTTTGACTTCAACAGATTTCATTAACTGTATACTGTTTGAAAGTAATCGTAATAAACCTTTGCTGACGTCTGACAATAACATTGCTGATTTAACTGTTTTCCGACGTCGAAGGAAGTGACACCTCTCCATATCCGCAACAAAGTTCTCTCTCTTTAAGCTTCCTTTGTCACCATTTCTCGTACCTGGCCGAAGCCAATTAGTGAATATTATATGGACGAATATTATCGAACATAACCTAGCAGTGGGGATCGCCATCAAATAACCGAAGATAATCGAATAACGAAAGCTTTCCCTGCCTAGACTCGTTAAAATAAAAAAGATCCAACATGTACCGTGTAAGAGCTACGTATTGCCATAAATAAGCAAACTGAAATATGTGAACGCCTTAATAATAAATTGGAGAAAACACAGAGATGACGTCAGCAACGCGGTTTAGGTTACTTTCCAGCATAATTTCTATAATGTGAAGAGGAAAAGCATTTTCAGTGTCTCGTGAAAGCCATACAACGAAACTATATTGTGAAATCACAGTTTATTATTCAATTCAATACATTTTCCTAAACATATTTTCTCCTGAGGTCACTCACAAAACCTATCTGATGGACAAAATAAAAGGTGACATTGCCATAATACGTTAGTAGCAAAATATTTTATTCGATATCATTTGCATTAGATATCTCTCACACCTGTACGACATACGTGTAATATCGAATATAAAAACGTTGGTTGCCGTTATATATAAATGATGAATGCTGGAATATTTAACACGCGAAAAAAAATACGTTAAACGCAAAGTTGACATGACACTTCAAATCACGTTTAGATTTCAGTTTCAATAAAATAAAAATAAATACCCCCTCAAGCAGCTGCTTGCCACAGAGGTCTGACAGGAGCCTGTCAGATTATATGCCGTTGTAGAAGGTCTGTGAGGATGGCAGGACCTCACCAGAAAAACGACACAAATGCCATGCCTTACCCGGGGCTCGAACCCAGGTCCCTTAGATCAGTAGCCAAGCGTGCTAACCACTCGGCCATGGGTTTTACTCTTAATAAAATAATTAGTGTTTTGCACCGGATAATTATTTTCCATCTTTGCATTTGTAAAATTATCCTATCGTTCTTAACTCTAAAAACGCAAATAACGTAGTTCAAAAAACGCCATTTCCATAGCTACAATTAGAAAGACCCTATTTCGTGTCAACACAAATATTTCGTAGTCAATTCCTATTTATAGAAAGATAATTGCAACTGTTTATTTCATCTCTCAATAAATAAGTTCCAAATTTTTAACGGTTCGTAAACGTATAATTGGTTGCTGCCTACTTAAAGCCCTTCCACATCGCAGTACATGACTAAAATCTCACCAAAAATATATTAAACAAAACAATGGTTACCTCCTCCGTGGATCGTACGAGGGTGAGAAAAAAACATCCTGTGGGACAACTCAAAAAAGCTTGCAATGCGAAACTCAAAGTAGGCAACTTCCAACTTTTACTACGGCTTCACAATGTTTCGTCTATACTTCTCCGAAACATTAAATAACCATTTTTATTCTCTCTAGAAAAATAAAAATGCATCTTACGTACCTGAGATGATCGAAACATAACATAAAAATAGACCAAAAATAGCAACATTATTATGATTAAGAAAAGCAGTTCTAAAACTTTATAACTGCGTGTAATATATTATACAAAATCTGCTGGCAACACAAATGAAACAACTGCTGACGTCATCTCGGTGTTTTTCCTGCTTTATTATTAACCCGTATTCACATGGGAAAACTAATTTTAGGAATTGACTTATTTCTCATGCCGCCATTTTTCTTTGTCACCACTCTATTTTAACTTCCACTTTTATACGAGATAAGTAACATTTATGTAATAAAAAATCTGTTTAAATTAATAAAAATCAAATGAATACTTAAAGATTTTCATATCTATTTTTTCATATGCACTGTGTTTTTTTTAAAAGGTTTATTTTTTTACACGGTTTTCTCGGGAACATATCTACCGTGTCAGAATTCGAAACAGAATTGGGTGCATTGAATTAGATTATTCCTATTGTTTATTAAGAAGGATTTATTTTTTTAAAAGTTGAGTGATTAGCGCGCTTGGCTACTGATCTAAGAGACCTGGGTTCGAGTCCCGGGTAAGGCATGGCTGTTTTGTGTCGTTTTCCTGCTGAGGGTGTGCCATCCTCTCAGACCTACTATGGCATATAAACTGACAGGCTCCTGTCAGACCTCTGTTGTAAGCAGCTGCTTGAGGGGATATTTATTTATTTATTATTAAAAGTTGAGTAACATCCTGAAACAAATTATAGAGAATATAATAGCAGGAATGCGCTGTGATCCATACGAATAAACCTCTTTGTAAGCTGGATGCTTTTAAATATAAACAGAGTCAATTTGAATATCTGAGTGGAATTGCATAGAATAAAATGCATATGATATCATATAGCGCTCAGAGTTCGTTGTTTTACCTGTGATCGCCAATTTTTTTTTTGTACACAATGGGCTAAACGGCCGGGTCACGAGGACCCCGAAGGCTCAGAGAAGGTTGGAGGAGGGGCCTCACTGGACAGCTGTTGGGAGACATGATAGCCTCCCGTCAAAATCATGCAACGTGTTCTTTAACGTGCACAAGGTATGGCTTTCCCGCACACGGCTAAAGATCCCATCCGACGGACGGCGGCTTTTCCAAGATTATCGGTTTCCCCTGCTGACCGTTAGCAGAACGAGCAGTTTTGCAGAGATGAACTCGAACCTGAGAACTGCAGATTACGAGCCTGGCGCGCTACCAACTGAGCCACCACGCCTCCGCAGAGTTTCTTTCCGTTAAGGAACTAATAACTGCTATGGTTTATCTTGATGTGAATTTTTTTTCTGGTTCGAGTAGCACCTGTGACAGCGTCCAGACACACAGTTACGTATAAATATATACGTCGTCGCGTACTTACAATATCGGCTTTCTTACTAAGCGCTGTTCCGCATTGCTATTAGAAATGCCACCAAAAGACATACGATCAGCAGTGCTATCATTAAAGTGAAGGGGATGGACGGTTAGGTATTGCCGCAAGATAGGAATATGCGTTTCCCAGGGTCAAGTCCCACAATACCCAAAGTTTTGATTTATTAAAACACCCCATCCTTATATCGGTTAGAAAGCCGAACACCGATTGTTTTTGTAAAGGCCGTCGGTTGTGTTGTAAAGCCATGGTCCCTGTGTGTGTCCCCTGCACCTATTAAATAAGACGCTAGATGGCCATGACCTGAGGTTGTCATCTCTCTGTTAACAGATGTGGTGCAGTTGGTTCCTTCGCCGACTGCATGGAGTCCTTGTGGAGTGGCCATTTTGTCCTATATGTGCGAAAAACTGCCGCTCATACGTAAAAGAACCCCTCATGCGAGGGAGGGAACAAATTTCGTTTTACACTCGTTAGGACCTTAAATCTTTCAATCACCTGTGAAACTTTTACCGAATTATATAACAGCCTGAAATTATGAATAATTGAAATGCTCAAAACGTCAAAATGTTATAAGCAAGGTTACCTTTTTCAACATTAACCGTAATTATTCATAATTTAGTATGTTATATACCTTTCCAACATATATTTTGTTGTACGTATCTATTTGTTGGGAAGAAACTAGGAATAAGCGTCATAGCTTATCTTATCCCACCTCATTGATATAAAGTGAGGATTATTAATTGTAGGTATAATTATTAAATATCCTGAAGAAATAATACTCACGTGAATCCGAAAAACGCTTGAAAGAGGCACTATGTTTAAAGAAATGCGTTTTATTTCTCTTCCACAATTCATAGTAATTTTCGTAAACAAGATGTTGAAAAATACAAATGCGGAAGAGTAAACAAACACCTGTGTTCGCAATACGAAACACCAAAAATCACTTCCTGTGAGTGAGCAAACAGTGCTTTCTTCAACGTCACTCTGTCAGACGTCATGACCCTATTATTGCAAGGAAAAAAAATTATAACGTCAGTTTATGAGTTTATATCAAGCGGCTATGTTGCTGCTACGTTTGCCGCGTTAGCGTATGGATATGGCGAAGAATTGATATAATTTGAGTTTTTCTTTTTTGAGATTTTCGGAGCTTTCCGTACCCGGAACACATTACAAGGTAATAAGCAACCATTGGCAAGTTCTATGCGATTAAAAAATACACACGGACTGTATTCCGTATGTCCTTCTCTAAACCACCATTCTGCTGCTCGAAAAAATATCAGGTGAATCAAGTTTAATAATATTCATAAAGTGTTTGTGGTTCGTTTATAAATTCCTTCAGGGAAGTAACTTTGTAGTGAATAATTAATTTACAGTAGAGGTAATCTAATTTTCCACTTTTTAGCGTGAGAGTTATGAAATTTCAACCGAGAACTACTATACAGCACATTATTCTGATTATGGGATATCAATTTTATAGTTAAACGCTATTTGTCGCTGTCGACCACTAACGACCCCTTTCATTTCGGCTCGGATTTTGTAAACCTCGCTCAGTAGAACTAATGATTGTCCGAGGAAAAAAAATTCTTTGCTTAATTTTTGATTTCTTCATTTTTCTATTTGCCGTTACAGTATGCGTAGAAAAATTTCTATATCGTAAATGACCAAACGGCAGTTATTTTATGTACAGGCTTTCAGATCTATTTGTCCATTATCGTGGACGAAGTTTGAAACCAACGTTTGATATTCGCAACAGATATACCGAGCTGATAGGGTGACGTAACGAGCCCAAGAAATGTCAACTTGGCGATAAATATATAATTTACCCACTACACGGAAACGTATTGTTCAGAGCTAAGAAGAAGGTAATGTACAGTACAGCGAAATGTGTAATAGAAGCCTTAGATTAAACCACAGGGTTGTCCTTTGGGAACACAGGAAAAAGCGTTCTTTACCCCTAAGGACAAAGTTGCCTATGACATACGTAAGAGGTTCACAACTAGCCTCGATCTACGAATTTGTCGTTGGACACCCCAGGTGTCCAACGGTCTATATATTGTCTCTCGACATATATTGTCGAGAGACAGATGGTAGCCTCGCGTCAAAGCCATGCAACGAGTTCTTTAACGTGCAGAGGGTATGGGTTTCCCGCACACGGCTTAAGATCCCATCGACGGACGGCGGCCTTTCCAACCTTATCGGTGTCCCCTGCTGACCGTTAGCAGGGCGAGCAGTTTTGCGGAGATAAATCTTAACGCTGACCCAGCGGGGACTCTAACCTGGGAACTGCAGATTACGAGCCGGGAGCGCTACTAACTTACCCATCCCTACCCCAGCGCTCGCAGAGTTTCTTTGTGATAAGGAATGAATAACTGCTATGGTTCCTCTTCGTGTGCAGTTTTTTTCTGGTTAGAGTAGCAGTTACGTATATATTATACGTCATCGCGAAGTAGCGATATCTGCTTTCGTATTAAGCGTTCTTCCGTCTTGCTATTACGAATGCCACCAAATTACATAGTATCAGGAGTGCTTTCATTAAAGTGAAGCGGTGGAACGTTAGGTATTGCTACCGGAAAGGAATATGCAATTCCCAGAGCCGATTTCCACTAGACTCAAAGTTCTGATTAATTTACGTTAAACACCACATCGTTATATCGGTTAGAAAGGCGAACACCGATGGTTTGTGTAAAGGCATATTTGCATAATATCCGTCGCAATGAGAGTTCACTGAAGTGAACGTTACTGCAATAGTATCTTGCCGTGATAAAGGAGTCCGTTGTATTCCATAACTATTTGTAATTGAGGAAATCCTATTTCGATGAAACTTATCTGCAGAAATGACTCCTAAGTGTCGTTTCGAAGACTCCCGGAAAGTTCTTAATAACTCAAATAACCATATCTAAATAACCAATTAAATCTACTTCAGTTGAAAACCTAAGTTTTATATTCACTAGTAAATGTTAGATTGTTAGTTTCCCGATTAAAGAGAAAGGAAGAAAACAGATCGTATACCAAATAATCAATGACGCAACAATACTTTTCGAATCATTGAACCGGATACTCCTTTTGTTTCGTAAATTGCATTTCCGTCACGAATAAGGTTAATTAATTTAATTCCTTGATTCAAAATTATCCACCTAATTGAGGAAATAAAAGAAAAAGTGTCTAGGCTTAATCGTTTTGCGGTAACATTTCAGTTTCGCATTCTACATTTATCCCACGCTATTGACTGTGAAGTCAACCGTTAAGTCTGGCGCTGTACTGTTTACTGAACAGATTAAGGTTATTACCTGAGTGAATATGTCTAAACAAGGCAGAACCTTAAATTACTTCCAATCATTCCTCAGAAGCTTCTCGTAATAAAGAATATTCATTAAAACCACGTAAAGATTAGAAAAACGTGCTTATTACAATATCCGTTGCCCAGTGTTTAGCGTGCTCAGCTGCCGATTCAAGGAGTTCCAACCACTTGTAACGACCGGATGTTCCGGTTGCTTTTATGCCGGGATGACGCCTTCAACTACGGCGTATAACATAACAGCCTCTGTGACAACCAGATGCTTGAGTTGACAAATAAATTTTCTTTATATTTATAACCACAAAAATAAATATTATTGTTTAAACAGTCTCTTAAAAAAGAGTCATTGGTCTTATGTTTTGCCTATTTATCCCTTTTAGCCGAGAAACATAGGATTTTATTTCTTCTTGGGAATGCTTGAAATAAGTAAAAGTTTAAGAAAAAAAATTGCCATTTCCCTACACCAAAAAAAATGAAATCTAAATTGATATTCAGATATAGTATGAGGTAATATTATAACAGCGTTGCTTAAAGTTTTGAAACCTGAATGCATAAACGTGTGTCAAGTTACGTACTTTCTCATACGTACCACGTTCAGTGCCAAACCAACGAAATTCCTGGAAGTGCTGTTAATGTATTTCTAATGAAATATTTCCTTGTTACCGCGTTCGCAACGGTTTTTGCTCTATCTCTTCTACGATTGGTCAAATATTTTGCAGTGGCAGGTGCGTGTTGAGAACATAACGCGTGCGCCCTTAGTAACGATAGCAACAACGTGTTCGCTTTAACTTTAGTCTCAATGGATTTCTTCTTTTCCGTATTATAGTTTATTAGACCACGTTAAGTAATTTTATCGTACACAGGAATCAACCTATAGTGAACAATGATCAATAGTAATAATGTAAAATTCCAGTAATATTAATATTTATAAAATGCGATTGCAATGTATTATTAAAGCTGGAAATTACAGACCATTGCACTCTTTCGTTTGAGCTCAAATAACTAAGATTTAGTAATTTAATTATAAAACTTTACAGGTTTTACTAACAATTGTGACACCGTGGAGACACCCAATTTATAGAAATTAAATCATCACGGACATGATATGTTTTATAGGATAAGGTCTGCCGCATTACTAAATGCATTCTCAAAACATATGCGGTCAGAAGGAGTAAAGATGGAAGAAGCAGTGGATAAGTCGTTAGGCGTCCATGCTGCGAATCTCAAATTTTGAGGATCGAGTCACACTTCGGGGAAAGTTAAGAATTAATCCCGTTGTTCTGCGAATGAAAAAGGGAACACCAAATTCGCTGTGAAGTTAACCCATGGTTGACCTATGCAGCAAATAAATTCCCCCCGACTCCCCCCTTCCCCAAAAAAAAGTTTATTTCTTCTTCTACATACGGCACAGCTTATGATAAATCTTAGGAACGTGAGGCCCGAAAGCAACAAGTTCCATGACACATGAAAACTCGTTAAGTAGGTAATGCTGCTGTCCATAAAACTAATAACCTTCGTTTACTTTCCCCTAAATATAGAAGAAATTTACTAGTTACTACATGTTCGGACAGCAAAGAATTACGAATTTCCTTTGAAATGGAAGCTCGTATGAGGATCCGTGTGTGAGAGACATCCATACCCTGTACATGTTAAACACGCTGTATGCCGTTGATTGGGCTCAATAGGTAGCGCACCAGGCTCGTAATCTGCAGTTCCAAGGTTCGAGTCCCAGCTGGGTCAGCGTTGACACCTATCTGCGGAAAATTGTCAGCCCTGATCATGGGCAGAAGGGGAGACCGATAGGCCGCCGTCCGTCAGATGGGACGTTAAGCCGTAGGTCCGTGTGTGGGAGAGCCATACCCTGTGCACGTTAAAGACACTGGATGGTCTTGACGGGAGGCTACCATCTGTCTCCTGAACAGCTGTTCAGTGGGTCCCCTTCCCTAACCTTCGGGATCCTTGAGACCTGGCCATTTATCCCCTGGTGTGAAAAATAGTGTCGCTCACAGGTAAAACAACCGAACACTTGAGAGGCGGAAAAGCTGGAATTCGTATTTCGAACGTGTCGATTGTTACCAGTATACTCTGACGATGGTTTAAAATTCGTACCTTACATATGTAGTTTTTGTTCCAGATACGTAGAACCGTTGCAGGTTTTGTAACCAAAGCAAATTATCCTTTATTTATTTACTAAAAATGGAATGGAACCCGGCGACCGACGTAGAATGACTTTGGCTAATATTCTAGGAGTACAGCGCTTGGGAAAAAAAAATTGTCAACTGCACGCGGTGTTCACCCTCTCAAGTACTGACTACGCCCAAAGCTGCTTAACTTTGGGTATCAGACGAGAACCGGTGCTTTCAGCTTGGTATGGCCGTTGACATACCAATTCTTTCTTACCTGTCTTATAAAGTTACTCGTACTATCAATAACGGAACAATTCTTAAAGTAAGGAATCAGTTATTAATATGGCTTGGAATAGTGCTAAAGGATTTCTTTCACGATAGTATTTCATAGATTGATATAAATAAATAATAAAAAAAAAATAAATACCCCCTCAAGCACCTGTTTGCCACAGAGGTCTGAGAGGAGCCTGTCGGTTTATATGCCATAGTAGAAGGTCTGAGAGCATGGCAAGATCTCAGCAGAAAAACAACATGCACATCCATGCGTTACCAGGGGCTGGAACCCAGTTCCATTGGATCACTAGCGAAGCGCACTACGCACTCGGTATAATTTTAAATTTTTTTTCAATGCTTAATGATTGGTTTTAAAATGTTTAAATTTAAACTTTTTAATGTTAAATTTAAACTTTAAATGTTTAAATTTAAACTTTTTACTAAATTTTAATATAGAATTCATAATAACATTTTTTTCGACATAATAGCGTACAATTTAACGTAACACAAAAAAGTAATAAATAAAATATAATTATTTATATTTCATCACCCTACTTGTGCAATCCGTCCGAAGAGAGTAGACTTATTTACTTTCACAGAGCAAGTTTGTTTTTCATTTCTTTGGTTGTTTCAACGATCGAGAGACCATTGCTTATAACACCGCGGACTAAACTGATAAATCACGACGACCCCGATAGTTCGGACCATTTGTCGATAAGGGGATCTATAGAACTGTTAGCAGGCAGATGGGAGAGTCCACTAAGTGCATACTGACAGAAAGGGAGGTTGTAAGGCTGTAAATATTTCGCTAACAGTCGATGACTGAGATTGCGCCTAGAAACGGTGGGAAAAGATTGAAGATAGAAATTTACCGACGAATATTACAAGCGATTAAATTTCTGTTTTTTGCAACAGGCTGGCTGGCTGGCCGTTAGATTTGGGTCGGACTAAATTGAAAAATGCATTTACTGGAAAAATGTGACTTTGGTTAAATTAAAGATCATAATGAAATGTATAGGAATATCGTTTTTCAACAATATTATATTGATATTAAAAATGTTGACGAACTTGAACATCTTAACAATCTTTCATAAAATGCGTGAGAAACTAATTTGGAGGGTCGGTAACTCCCAAAATATGCATTTAATGGAAAAATCTGACTGAAGGTAACTTAAGGATCCTAATGAAATGTATTTAAAAATCATGTTAGTATTGAAATAGATGCGAAAGCTGGAATATTTAAACATCTTGCCAGTGAGAACCAAAGTTGGAAGCTACAATTTGTACATGTATTTAATGGGAAATGTAACTGAAGGTAAATTAAAGATCGTAATAAAAACTATTTAAAAATTGTTTTCTCAAAATATTGTTTTATTAATAAAAAAGTTGAGGAAGCTGGAATATATAACAATAAACTTCCATGTTATGCCAGTTTTAAGCTGTAACGTAAGTTGGAAGTTCTATAACTTCCCAAAAATATGCATTTAATGTACACACGTTACGATAAATTAAAGATCATAATGAAAACTATTTAAATATCTACTTTCAACTATAGCAAATTTTGCTTAAACAATGATACTTTGAAATATTATGCGGTTGGGGGGTGATTTAACATTCTATTTGATGAAGGAAAGTTTTTTCTTGATATGTTAGAAAATTAAATTTTTTGTCACATAATCAAGTTTATATAAATCATGTTATTTCATATATATTGCAATAAATAGTATTTTGAACTTTTTCCTGTGGAAATTCTCTTTGAAAGTTGCGCTGAACCAGTACCTGAAAATTAAATCGATCCCAAAAATGTATTTACAAAAATGAAATCTTAGATTTTTCTTCAGTAGCACGACATATAAATAAGTTTATAAGTTTTTTCTCCTTATTACCTTTAGGGCATTGGATATAATTAAACAATAAATTTCTATTTTATGAAAAAGATGCTGCATAGCTTATTCCATATGTAATTAGTTCACTAATCTTAAGTTGGGTTAAATAATTTTGTTTAGAAAGAAAAGTGAACGCAAAACCTAAAAAATTGTTTTTGATAATTACAAAAGAATTATTGGTCTTCCATAGAAAAATAGACTGTATTTCGCAATAATTGTAGAAATAGTATGTATGCTAATTAAATGAAACGAGTTCAATCACTTTTACGTCGTGAATAAGAATCTTTTGGGACACGAAAGAATTGCGTTTTTATTGAGCAGTATTAACAGTAAATTTTCGGATATATTGCAACTGACGTGCAGCTTTCTGAGTAGGAACATGGCTACCAGCATTCTCCGCGGCTACTCTAGGGACCTATGATAAGAAATGGTAAGGGTGCCTTCCCGTCTTCTTATGTCAATGGATACAACATGGAAACGCGTATTACACGCCTAAGAAAGAAACCGCTCTCTTGACCAGCACAGTGAAAAGCACAGATAGCTATTGCGCCGTGGACATCACATAGAATTTTTTAATACAAGCTGAATATGCCCTCTTAGGAAACATTAGTAATATATTTTATAAATTAATTCAATTTCGAATAAGGATAACTATCTATTTTTGATTTTTCACTCTTTGGATTTCAAAGATTGTGTATTATAGAAATTAGGGTGGCAACACCCGGAAAGATTACTGCTGACATAACGTGCGTGTTTTCGCGATATCATTTGTAATCCTTATTTAATCGCTGTATTCTTCTAGAAATTTTATAGTCATACGTTATAGTTTTTATTCTGAGGAATTCATACAATCTGTAGCTGAATTTCTTGTCACTGTGGTAAATAATACTTATTGATGACACATTTCAAATTTCGGTAGGAGAATAGATAGTTTCGTCGGTGCAGTGTAAAATTTTACCTTTAGGCCTTTGTAATTACTTTACAAGTTATTTGTGTCGCAGAATTGCCTGGTACAGCTCTCTGCTGTTGCGCTGCCCAACTGCTTCTTCGGCTTTGTCAGCCAAAGATTATTATCAGCAGCTCACTGATCCTTTACACGTTTATTAAGCTCTCTATAATGTTTTCTATTTGGATTAGTATGGATTCAGGACCTACCTGTAGTTCTTTCTTTCTAAAATAACCTCAAGTGCCTTGTCAGTCAGATAATTATGCGTCCTCTGCTTCATTTTTCGTAAAAGAGTACTGTTACTTTCCAAAAAGCCTATTTTAAGTGGTCACATTTTTCCTGAATTTCAGTAGCAAGCAAACCACGACTATCATAATGAGTAAGTAACCTATCATGATAAGATGTACTATAATAAAGTCTTTCAGAGCTTCATAATTAAAGGCAAATTTTTTAACCTTAGCACAACACTTCTTAAGTTTAAATCGCAAAACACTTTTAACAAGATAATGGTCAGATCCAATTTCAGCTTCCCAGTATGACTTGGTCTTTCTAACAGAAGTAGTCCATTTGCTGTTAATTAATATATAATCTATAACGTTCTTATGCAGCCCGTGAGGTGAAACCCACGTGTACTTATGTATGTCGCGATGTTTGTAATGTGTTAGTTATTCTGAAGCCATCGAGTTTAACATTGGCATTGACGTCACCTAGAACAAGGGTAATATATCATTTCTTCACAGAATTCAAAATATCTTGAAGTCTGTAAAACCTTTTTTCTCATCCTCATCGGCATTCTCAGGGGGGTATAACAGTAGATAAGACTGAAGTCCTTAACGCTTGTCTGTAATTTTGCTGTATAGAACCTTTCATTAATGCACTCTTATCCTAGAGGAGCATCAGTAGCGTGTCTGCTTTGTCTTTCCTCCCTGAAAAGATATATTTAAGATACTCACGGTGAATCCAAATAACTTTTGAAAGAGGTACTAGATTAAATGAATAATGTTTAGTAAATTTGGTATATAACCTAAGTGCGGAAGAGTAAACAAACCTTGGGAATACGAAACAATGGAAATGTCGCTTCCTTTCGATTCTGCAAACAATGTATTCCCAATCGTCACTGTCGGATGTCATTCGCCTATTATTGGAATCGTCCAACGCTTTTCTCGCTGTTCCATTTGCCGCGTTAGCTATTAAAATATGGCGAAGAAGTTATCCTTTTTTGAGGGTTTGTAGTTATCAGAGTTTTGCCTATCGCGAAAAGATTTGAGTATAATAAGCAGCCATAGGCAAAGCCCTTGCGGTTGATAAATAACGTCGTCCTTACAACTCTGCTGCTCGAAAAGTATCAGCTAAATCACATTAAATAATATTCGTGAAGTGTTTGCGGTTCTTTTATATTTTCCTTCAGGTAAGTAACTTTCTAGTGAATAATTAGTTTAGAGTAGAGGTAATCTAATTCTACACTTCTTAGCCTAAGAGCTTATGAAATTTCGGTCGGTTTCGAACCGACAAATAGTATGCAGCACATTATTCTGATTATGGGATAAAAAATTGATAGTTCACCGCTATTTGTCGGTGTCGACCACTTTATTTTGGCTCGTCATACGGACATTATTCATTTCCTATGCTTTTCAGGTACCCTACCGAACGGTACAGAATTTCCTTGTTATGCCAGAGAGAAACCTTATTTGGAAGCTCTAAAAATATGCATTTAATGGAATAATGTCACTGATGATAAATTAAAGATCATAATCAAATATTTTTTAAATATCGTTTTACTATATTCGCCTCCGCGTTATGTACTGCACGTAGAATTTTTGCTCTCTTAAATCCCTTATTTTTAAAATAAAGTGCTTATTGTGGGTATCCAAATTTTGGAGTGAAGATTCATTAAGCTTTGAGGAGTCGCCTGGTAAGACTTTAATTTTATAAACGTGCCTCTTTGCTTTATATTTAAACTTCTTAAAAGAAGGACGATCTGTCTCTTTGTCACAAAGCGACGCATTGCCACTGAGAAGCGTCATTTAGTTGGCCGTGACCTTGACCTCGATCAGCGTTCCTTTCGTTTCGTTACCGGCAACTGACCGCAACTCCCTCGTTGACATCCACCGAGCAGAACATCGGAGAACCCAACACGATCTGCCATCTGCACATCCCCTCAGGCGAACGGAGATGTGTGTGTCGTATGCTCCTCCCCAGCTGTAAACGACAGTGATAGCATAATATGCAATCATCATCATCATCCTCAAGCAGCGATGGGCTACGGAGGTCCAACCAGACCGTGCAATTTAGTTCTCCAAGCAAGTCTATCCTGAGCTACATATACTGCATCTGGCCACTGCACACCAATTCTAACAAGGTCCTGTTTGACATTGTCTGCCCACCGCATCCTAGGTCTCCCCTTCTTTCTGAGCCCCTTAGGCACACTGTTCATAACCCTATTCGCCAATCTATAATTATTCATACGGGCAACATGGCCAAACCAACGGAGTCTCTCTCTGCAAAATATGCTGCTTAAAGGAGGTTGCAACCTCATCATTAGTTACAAAGTTGAACCACCTAATGCCCAAGATACTGCGTAAGCATCTGGAATCAAAAGCATCTAGTTTCCTGTTATCTTGTTTACAAAGTGTCCAAGTTTCACTACCATAACTAACCCTAGAAAGAACCAAACTATTATACAGCCTAATTTTAGTAGTTATACAGCCTAATCATTTGCCAAAAGGGCTAAATCATCAGCATAATCTAAATCAGAAATTTTCGTATCTCCAGCCCATTTAAGACCAAAATCTTTCCCTTGAAGTGAATTTCGCATAACATAATCAATAACCAAACTAAAGAGAAAAGGAGACAATATGCACCCTTGTCGAACACCAGAAGTAATGCTAAACCATTTGCTACAAGCCTTATTGTAGTATGGTAACTAACTTGTCTGGTATACCATATGATTTCACAATCGACCACAAATTATGACGATCAACAGAGTCGAAAGCATTTTTGAAATCAACAAAGCTAGCAACCAAAGGTTTCTGAAACTCTAAACATTTTTCAAGAATCTGCTTAAGTGAAAATATCTGATCCACACATCCCCTACCACTTCTGAATCCACATTGCTCATCACGCAATTGACTGTCAACCAGATTCTTAATTCTATTAAGCACAATCATGGAAAGAACTTTACCTGGAACAGAGAGTAGGCTAATACCCCTATAGTTATCACAAGAACTGTGGTCATCTTTTTTGAAAATCGGGATAAGAATAGCTCTGGTAAAATCCTTAGGAACCATGCCTTTATCATAAAAGATATTCAGAATTTCAGTCATCCAAGTGGTAACCGAAACATTTCCAGCTCTAAGCATTTCGGTAGTAATTTCATCTACCCCTGGGGATTTATGAAGTTTAAGTTTAGAAACAGCCAAAATAACTTCAGATTGTGTTATAGGGCCAACATTAAAGCCACCAATGCATCTATCATTATTGCAAACAATGGGAATAGAACTAACCGCATTGTTCAGAATATCACTGAAATGCTCAGCCCACCTAGCCATGACAGAATCCTCACCTTCTATAACCTTACCTTGTTTATCCTTCAATCCCTGTATACCTGTCCGTTTTCTACCACACAAAACATTAACTACCTGGTACAGCTCTCTGCTGTTGTGCTGTCTAACTGCTTCCTCGGCTTTGTCAGCCAAACCATCAAGCCAAAGATTCTTATCAGCAGCTAACTGATCTTTTACACGTTTATTAAGTTCTCTGTAATGCTTTCTATTAGGACTAGTAGGGTATTGATTAAGGACATTCCTGCAGTTCTTTCTTTCCGAAATAAGCTCAAGTGCCTTATCACTCAGATAATTCTGTCTCTTCTGCTCCTTTTTTCCTACAGGGGTACTGTTATTGTCCAAAAAAGCCTGTTTAAAACGATCCCATTCTTCCTCAACTTCAGTATTAAGCAAACCATGACTGTCATAATGACTAAGCAACCTATCATGGTAAGCTTTGTCTATAACTGGGTCTTTCAGAGCTTCAGTATTAAGAGCAAATTTTTTAACCCTAGCACAACACTTTTTAAGTTTAAGTTGTAAGACACTTTTAACAAGGTAATGGTCAGATCCAATTTCAGCTCCCCTATATGCCCTGGTATTTCTAACAGAACTAGCCCATTTGCTGTTAATTAATATAAAATCAATCATATTCCTATGCAGCCCATCAGGTGAAACCCATGTGTATTTATGTATGTCGCGGTGTTTGTAATATGTATTAGTTATTCTGAAACCATTGAGTTTACTTACCTGTAGGAGACGTTGCCCATTGCCACTGTAGCTACCAATACCAAAAGGGCCTATTACTCCTGCCCATAGGTCAGAGTCAGTACCAACTTTGGCATTGAAGTCACCAAGAACAAGGGTAATATCTCCTTTCTTGACAGAATTCAAAATATCCTGAAGTTGTTCATAAAACCTATCCTTCTCATCCACATCGGCATCCTCAGTGGGGGCATAACAGCAGATAACATTCAGGTCTTTAACGCTTGTCTGAAATTTTGCTGTAAGAAATCTTTCATTAATGCACTCATATCCTAGAAGAGCATCACTATCGTGTCTGCTGAGAAGCAGACCCACGCCTTGGTGATTCTTATTGTCGTCCCTCCCTGAAAAGAGAAATTTAAGATTATTTTTAAGAATCTGACCTTTATCTGTCCATCTGATCTCTTGCAAGCTGAGAATATCTAAATTATAATGGTGGAATTCTTGTGTGAGGACATCAAGAGAAAAAGCTCTGTACAGAGTCCTCACATTCCAACTACCTATGGAGAGAAAATGGTTAGTGGGATGTTTAAAGAAACTATGTTTATTGAGAGAGGGAATGCCGACAATATCAAACAGCCCCCTAATCGCAGACATGGGGCAAAGACCCGTTCCCCCACCACTAAAGGCTGAAGCCATATGCACTGGAAGACTTCCTCCAATGTAGAATTTGACGATGCCAATAGAAGCAAAGAATTCAGGTGCGTGAGATGACTTCTGCTCAGGATTATCCACCAGCTGATAAACATATCCTGTGAATCTATTCACTTGGGGCTGTCAACCCACAAACAAACAGAAAACACAGCGGAAGATTTTCCCTCCACAGAAGCCCACCAGTGCAGCAAAATCAGGATCCATAATCAAGCTCAGAGCCATATATCTGTCCAGTCCAGTTGGTTTATATGGTCAGCATCAGGACCCTGTGTGGGTCCTCAGCAGGGTAGGAAAAAAAAAAAAAAGTAGCCATAGTTGTCCAGATCAGTAGGCCACACTAATCTGGCAGCCCTCCCCTTCCGTTCACTTCCACAAGAGAGTATCTCTTTTGAAAGGTACTAACGGTCTAAATGCCGTAACCAAAGGTCTTCAAATACATTAAGCCTAGAAGCGGAAGGCAGTCCTGCGACAGTGCTCCACGTGGAAAATACACCCGAAAAGCGGGTAACACAGAGCGAGGGAACTGACGACAGGAAGCAGCCAGAACAAAAAGCGAGAGATTTTGTGGTTTACAGTGATTTGTGTTAATTGAAAAAAGATATTGTTGCAATTCTGAGGACTGATAATCTTGCAGTTAAGGGTGAATTGGCAATTATTAAAGCAGAATTAAAAGATCTTAGGAAAAAATTACTTGAAGTTAAGAAATCAGCTGACTTCTGCTCTTGCAAAATCGATGATTTTTCTAGAACCATAGACTCGATTACGAAGAATGTTTCTGACATTAAAAAAAAAAATGCCATCTTAACGCAAAAAGTTAGTTCGTTGGAAACAAATGTAGCTAGACCGAAAAACGATATATTGAATTTACAGCAAGTGTCCAGATATATGAATATAGAGATTGTAGGACCAAAAGAAACACCAAACGAAAATCTACCAGAATTAATTAAAACAATTGGGGAAAAGTTAAAGATAACCGTTGGTGACAATGAAATCCAAGTCGCACACAGAGTGCCATCCGCAAATTAAAATAAACCGAGACCGATCATCGCGCAATTGGATTCGCGACGGAATAGAAATAAATGGGTTGAAGCATTTAAACGAAACAAAAATTTAAATGGAAAAGAGTTGACTGGAGACGGTGGTGAAGTACTGGTTTTCGTCAATGAACATTTAATCCCTGAGCTAAAGCATGTGTTATATGAAACTAAAAAGTTTCAACCTGCTAATGGATTCAAAATACGTGTGGACTAGGGATTGCAAAATGTTTTTGCGACGTAGTGATTCTAACCCTGTAATACGTGTTAGATTCTTAGAAGACCTAAATGCTATTCAGGTTTGATAGTTACCGATTTGTATTTTTGTATTTAATTCTTTTTCTCTGTGATGTTTGTTGGTAATTTTTCTCTTATTCAGTTAAATATATGTAGTGCTAGAGCACATTTTGATGAATTTTTGACGTACTTGGGGACTTTTCAGGAAAGACCCAGATTAATTATATTGACAGAAATTTGGATCTACTCCTGGGAAGTCTCACTGTACAAAATAGACGGTTACAACTGCTTCTCATTTTGTAGGGATGATTATAGATCAGGTGGAGTATTAATTTATGTTAGCTGCGACATCGATGCTATACAGAGCAACCAATCACAATGAATTGCGCAGACATTTCGGTTTTAAAATTTAAAATTGAAAACAAAGAGTGGACATTAATGGCTGTATACAGATCTCCTTCTGAAAATATATTTAATTTCATTTCCGAAATAAACGGAATCCTAGAATCACTTGATACCCTTAACGTTCTCTATCTTGTAGATATTAATATTAACTTATTAAATGACAACACAAACACTGATGAATATCTAGGACTATTAGCAGAAAATGGTTTACTTAATACGATAGAAGAGCCAACCACAATTACAGAGAACTCGTCTACATGTTTTGATCATGTATTTCTTAGAACCAAAGAATTATATAACTGTAATATATTTCTGCATGACACTGGAATTACAGACCACTGCTTAGTTAAGGTTAATTTAGATATTAAAATTGAACAAAAATTAAAAAATGATGAAATAAAAATGGTGGATTTAAAAAGATTAACGAACTTAATTGCAAATATAAAATGGGATGATATATATATATATTGACGGCTCTGTTAATGCTTCTTTTAAAAATTTAATTGATACACTAAGCCATTTAATTGATGATTCAACGAAAGTAAAGAAAAACGTTTTAAGAAAATTAAACCGTGGATAACAAATGAATTAGCAATTTTAATAAATTATCGTAACACTCTGTATAAGGAAACGAAGAAAAATCGTACAGATATGTCGCTTAAACTGTCATTTTCCCGATACAGAAATTTTGTTACTAGTGCCATAAGGGAAACAAAAACACAATACTAATAAATTTTCCAAAGCAGGTAAAAATCAGGAAAAGCAGTGGAATATAATAAATGAAATATGTGGTAACTTTAAAGAGAAAGAAAATTATCCCCGTACAATTAAAAGTAAAAACGAGTTAATTAAATATGATGAAGACCCTTGTAAATTTGCAAATTTGTTCAATGATTATTTTGCCGGAATTGCAAGGAATTTGAACAAAGATTTAGTTCAAACAAATGCTGATTGGGAAGAGACGGAAAATCATCAACTGCGATTTCTTTCTTCCTAACGCCAATAATAGCTAAAGATATTAGGACTCAAATTTTACTTCTACCAAAAAATAAATCTCCAGGATTTGATGGCTTAACCGCAGAAATAATTCATCTGTTGGGAGAAAAATTTATCGAAATACTTGTAAATCTATTTAATCTGTCCATTGAGCAAGGAATTTTCCCTGATGTTTTGAAAAAAGCTACTATTGTTCCTATTTTTAAAGACGGTGACCCAAAGGAATTAGGGAATTATAGACATATTGCATTACTCTCAGTAATATATAAAATTTTTGAAAAAATAATGAAAAATAAATTATATGAATATCTGGAAAAAAAATGTTTTCTCAGTAGCAATCAGTTTGGGTTTAGAGAAAAAATGGGTACGGATGATGCATTATTGCAGGTAACAAATACGATTTACACAGCTATGAATAACAGTGATCATGCATTAGCAATCTTTCTGGACATTAAAAAAGCATTCGATACGGTAAATCATCAAAAATGAATACAAAAGTTACAAGCTGCTGGAGTTAGAGGAGTGGCATTGAATTGTTTTCGCAGTTATTTAGCTAACAGAAGGCAAAGAGTAAAAATAAAAGATACATACAGTGCTTGGACTAAAGTTGAATACGGAGTGCCCCAGGGATCTGTTCTGGGTCCCTTATTATTTATTATTTACATTAATGAGCTAGATTCCATTAACCTAAGAGGTAAATTAACTATTTTTGCTGACGACACTTGCCTGACATATACTGGTTCTGATTCTTCGATTATTTTTAAACAAGCAAATAGTGATCTAGAATTAATTAGAAACTGGACCACCAGTAATTCTTTAACAATTAACAATGACAAAGACAAATGCAGTTTATTTCTACTTAAAGAAAAATAGTTCTGTTACAGATATTTTGCACCTCAATAAATTGAAATATCATGATACGAATTGTTCATCGAAAAGTCACTGTAATTGTCCTCAAATTCCTTTTGTGCTGTCAGTGAAATATTTAGGTATTTGGATTGATGCAGGCCTAACTTGGAAAGTGCATGTAACATGGGTAAAAAGAAAGGTCATCCGTAACCTGGCCCGCTTATATCTTGTAATTCAGCTAACATATGGTATAAAATCTTGGGGACGCATGTATTTCAATAATTTTAAACAACTTTTAGTGCTGCAAAAAAAGATTTATTCGCTTATTAACTAAAAGCCCAAAAACGCAACCTTCATTACCTTTTTTCGAGAAGCAGGAATTTGCCTTTACCCTACGATTATTTTTTCGAAATAATTAAATACTTTTACTTTAGAAATGATAGCATTAAAACAGACACGAATAATTACCAATTACAACGAGATAAAAACATAAATTACGAAATTCCTGCATTACATAAGGAAATTTTTAGGCACTATTATTTGTATTTAGCACCGAAATTTCTTTCCTCTCTCCCAGTCAGCATGAAAAATATCACGAATTATCACTTTTTTTTCTAAAGTTCTCAAGAAATACATTTTGAAACTGGATGATGTGGAAACTTTTTTGCATTAATCTACTATAACTGTTAATGTAACATGGATATTGAATGTTTCTGACTTTCTGACTTTCACACTTCTGGATTACTAGAAATTTTTTGTTTTGAGTTGTTTTCGTTTTTTTTTTTTGTGTTATTATTCAATCTGACGACTGATGTTTTCAATTGAAATTGTTTCTATATTGAGATCTCACGAACGAGCGAGCCTGCTCTTGTGAGACCTCAAAAGTTTTTGTATACTGTAAAACATTATCTGAAATAAAAATTATCTATCTATCTAAAAATATTGTTTTAGTATTTAAATGGTTGCGGAAGCTGGAATGGTTAACAATAATCTTCAGTAATTCTTATTTTCAAAACAAGAAATTCAGCTACAGATTGTTGCACATTAAATTCCCCGCCTGCCCACGGTCGGTAGGGGACACCGATGGGCTTGGAAAGGCCGCCGTCCGTCGGATGGGACGTTAAGCCGTAGCCCCGTGTGCGGGAGAGCCATACCCTGTGCACGTTAAAGAACATGCTGGCGGCATGTTTGAATGGCATGGACATTTGTTTGGGGACATGGAAATTTTTTTGTTTGTGGACAAAAAAAACATGGACCATGTTTGCAAACATGGCCTTGACGGGAGGCTACCATCTGTCTCCTAACAGCTGTTCCAGTGGGTCCGCTCCCCCAACCTTCTCTGAGCTTTCAGGGTCCATGTGACCTGGCCATTTAGCCCATGGTGTGCAAAAAAGTGCCGCTCAGAGGTAAAACAACCCAACCCAAAGTCCTAATAAGGCTATTCGCCGTCCCATGGCCGATTGGTTAGCGCGCTTGGCTACTGATCTAAGGGACCTGGGTTCGAGCCCCGGGTAAAGCATCGCTGTTTGTACGGGTAAGTCCCGGATAAGGGGTTTGTAGCGGGTAAGTCCCGGGTAAGTCAAACGTATTGAACTCTAGCGATATGACTGTCACGTTCAATCTTTTTAAATGTCACTAACCATACGATAGGAACCTTTTTTTTTTCTAGAACTCAGATTAAAGTCGAACACTGCAGATAAGGACAATGAAAATAGTAACGACCAAAGTCAAGTGTGTCAGTGAAAGAATTGATAAGTAAGGGCATTATTGCTAGGGGAAAAATCTTCGGTGCCCCATTTCCCTTGGTACCGTTAGCAGGTGCTCATATTATTTAAGGGTTAGTCCAGCCAGTGGTTGTAAACCATTAAATTCCGTGTGATGGCGAAGATTGGAAAATAATTAACTAGATTTACCTGATGTTTTTCGAGTGGCAGAGTGCTTGGTTACACTTGAAGGGGATAAGGAATACAGCCCGTGTCGATATTGGCGTACCAAGGTTTCTTTTTATCTCACTCAACTAGGTTTATTATACTCCTATTGTTTCGCGGTAAGCAATGTGTAGGTAACTGCCATTCCACGAACTCTGTTCACTTCATCATGGTATTCACAAGGTAACTGCAATGACCGAAACGAGACGGCGCTTCCCGACAGTTTATTTACTATCACTTAAATTTGGATTCCAATAATAAGGTAATGACGTCGACACTGAGGTTTTGGAATGCAATGTTTTCTCAGTCGCAGGAAGTGAGGCTGCAACAGTATTTCCTATTCGCAACAGAGGTTTACTCACCTGTCTTTATTTTATCTATTTACGTATAATCTTTGTCGAATAGATTCAAACTCATTACTTTTAACTGTAGGATCTCTTGCAAACGTCTTTCTTAATAACGGTGATTAATACTTTTTCATGAAGTTAAATATTACACTGCAGAATTTAAATTTCCTATGTAATTATTTACTTTTAATGACGGGGTAAAAAAACGTAAAAATGCTATGACACTGATTCCTAGTTCATCCCTACATATTGGCCTGCAGATCAAAATATCGCGGTTCGATGGAACTAAATTTCATTACGTTTTACGATGAGAACGGCATGAACATGTAAAGAAAAATTAAACCTCAGAGTGGCAACAAGTTGTATGTTTTATCGGATAAAGCGATAATTATTTCCGGTGTTCCATTTGCATTTTCCTCAACGAAATTCTGACGGCCACCGAATTACAAAAAATAATATGAATCGCTTTGAATATTCGTCGGTCAAATTACACCTTGGAAGTTTTCCAACCGTTCGGAGCCGCACGTAATATTTCAAACCGTTCTCGAGTTACAATCCTATCCCTCTCCTCTGTTAGTATGCGACACCGATGGCCTTGGAAAACCCATCCTACGACGTTTAGTTATGCCACCGTGCGAAAGAACATTCAGGTTGAAGCACGCGCTGGGATCGAGTTACTGGACTATCCCATCTGTTTAATTTTTACAGTGCGTGCTGTTATCGAAATATGGTCTTAGCTATCGGGAGTCGTCGTGATTTATCAGTTTAGCCCGAGGTGTGACAAGAAATGGCGTCTCTGTCGTTGAAATAACCATGGAAACGAAAATGAAAATTACTCTTTGGAAGTAAATAAGTCTAGTCTCTTCGTAGGGATCGCAGAAGTAAGGTAAATAGAAATATTTTTATTGTGTTTATTACTTTTGTGTGTAACGTTTAATTGCACGCTATTATGTTGAAAAAGAAATGGGAAATATAAATATCCAACAACCGTTAAAAAAATTGAAAACTAATCAGTTGGTTTGGGTTGTTTTACCTCTGAGCGGCACTTTTTTGCACACCATGGGCTAAATGGCCAGGTCACATGGATCCCGAAGGCTCAGAGAAGGTTGGCGGAGGGGACCCACTGGAACAGCTGTTGGGAGATAGATGGTAGCCTTCCGTCAAGGCCATTAAGCGTGTCCTTTAACGTGCACAGAGTATGGCTGTCCCGCACACGGGGCCACGGCTTAACATCCTATCCGACGGACGGCGGCCTTTCCAAATCCATCGGTGCCCCCACTGACCGTGGGCAGGGCGGAGAATTTTGCGGAGATAAATCTCAACGCTGACCCAGCTAGGACTCGAAACTGGGAACTACAGATTACGAGCCTGGTGCGCTACCGACTGAGCCACATCCGCCCCATAAAACTAATCAGTATTTAAAAAAGTGTAATTTCTTTTTAAATACTGTCGTTAACGAAATTTTTTGGCACCATTCCAGTTCTTTCCTACTTTAAGAATTGTTCTGTTATTGATAATGTGTGTTACTTTATAAGGCAGGTAAGAAACAATTAGCATGTCAACGGCCATAGCAAGTTGAACACACCGGTTCTCGTCTGATCCTCGAGGTTAAACTTTGGGCACGGTCAGTACTTGGGAGGTTGACTACATGGAAACACCGCGTGCAGTTGGCAGTTTTTTTTACTACGCGCTGTAACTCCTAAAATATTGGTCTAGGTCATTCTACGTTGGTTGCCGGGTTCGATTCCACTTTTAGTAAAAAAATAAATAAAGGAGAATTAAAGTTTTTAGGTTGTTTCGAGAATGGACTCCCTGCAGTCGGAACGTAAAAATAAAAGATTATATTTCTCGGGGTTGCAGATATTGTTATCCTTTCGCCCACTGTTTCAGAAAGTAGAAAGACATAATTATTTTTTTAATATTCAATAGATACACGTGAAAGAGTTAAAGTTGTATTGAAATATACTTATAAAAAAATGTTCATTTCCTTCTGCTCCTACATTACCGTTTCTGTTATTATTATATGTAAATGTTCCTTACTAACGACTGATTTAAACATCACATTTACCGAATATAGTAAGATTAGCGTTCAAAGTGAGAATATAAGGAAAGAATAATGCCACTGGAAATGCTGGAATGAGACATTTAAAAGTTAACAATGAAAATATCGAACAAAATCTATATATGTAAGGTACTAATTTTAGACGCTAATCAGAGTATACTGGCAATACTCGACACGTTCGAAATGCCAATTCAAGTTTTTCCACCTGTGAATGGCATCCAGCGTCTTTTCAATATAGGGTATGGATGTCTGACGTACACGGAATCTCATACGAGCTTCCATTTCAACCTAAATTCGCAATTATTTGCTTTCCGAATATGTGGTATTTAGTAATTTTTTTCTATTTTGAGGGGGAAAGTAAACGAAGTGGGTTACTTTTATGGAGAGCAGCATTACCTACTTAACAAGTTTTCACGTGACATGGAACCTGTTGCATTCGGCCCTCAAATCATGTTACTAAGATTTGACAGAAGCTGGGCATCATGTAGAGAAAAAAATAAATAAACTTTTATTTGGGGGCTGGAACAGCTGTTGGGAGGGATGGAAGCTTGCCGTCAAGACCATCTAGCGTGTTCTTTAACGTGTATAGGGTATGGCTGTCCTGCACACGGGCCAAAGGCTTAACGTCCCATCTTGACGGACGGCGGCTTTTCCAAGCCCATCGGTGTCCTCTACTGACAGTGGGAAGGGTGGGGAATTTTGCCGAGATAAATCTGAACCAGCAGGGTCTCAAACCTGGGAACTAAAGATTACGAGCGTAACGACATATGAATTGAATGAAGTACATAAGTTATATTTATGCATTCATGTTTCAAAACTTTAATCAACACTATTTGAATATTAGCATATATAGTAGGTTGGAATATAAATTTAGGACACTTTTTTGGGTGAGGGGAAATGTGATTTTTTTTTTTTGTTAGAGTTCAACTTATTTGAAGTATTAGTAAGAAGAATTAAAATACTATGTGATCACAGTTTGAATACGAAGAATTTTCCGGTGTTGCAAAGGTCATTGCTGACGGCGCGCGTTCTCAACCCTTGACAAACGATAGAGATATTTACAGAATTTGATTTTTGGAATTACAGAATTTGACATTCTGTAATTCCCGACACACTTCACGAAAAGTTCCCAAATTTCGTTTGCGGGTTCTCCCTGTCTGACCCCATTTTTGGTTGAAATATCAGTTTCCCTAGCTGCAATAGAACGCCTAAATAATGATTTTAGAAATGGGGGAATCTGGCAACGGCATCATTTTTGCGGCCGAAGGTTTAAATGCTAATTTAACTCTTCACACTTGGGGATCAGAAAATGGCAAAGTAAATTTCACACCGATTCTCGTTTCCCGTAGGAAGAGCATGGTAAATATTTTTGTTCCTAGCAAGCTCCCCTCTTGGACTTTTGACCTGAAATTTCGCACTGCAAACTGGACCGTAACCTGAAACATTCTGTGAAAATTTCGAGCCTGTACATTGATTTCCCGATGAGTTATGACTGCCAGAGACAGGCAGTAAATGACACTCCGCAACTCGCTAAGTTATGTCGGTGTATTCCGTATCATCTCACTCGGATAAAATTTACGAAAAATAATTGGTTTTAAAACACAGAAAATACCTTTGATAATTAACAGATATTTGAAAATCTATTTTATTTTACTACTTCAACTGATGCAGTATTTAATTAGTTACGCAAGTTCAGATGTTTAACAGGTGCGATATCTGTATATTTAGTCTGAAACCCTAACAGAAACAAGTGTGTAGGAAGGCAGAATGGAATAATCTACATTTCTTTCGTCAGAGCGATAAATATGTTTCGGTTTCCATTACTATTTAAATACGGAACTCATAAAGAATCCTCAGCGTTGAGATTTATCTCCGCCAAACTCCCCGCCCTTCCCACGGTCAGTAGTGGACAACGATAGGCTTGGAATACAATATTGACAATATAAAAATATCCATAACAGCAGCATAATTTTAACGAATTTCTGTTTTACAGACTACACAGGGATTTACTGCTTAGTCGAGGAGTCATTTCACACCCTAAACATTTAACCTCTAATGATTGTTTATTTCCCAATCCAAAGAGGCTTAACATGTTAGGGAAAAGAGTGAAAATATCTTCATAAATATAATAAAGAAATAAAAAAACACCCCCTCAAGCAGCTGCTTGCAACAGCGATCTGACAGGAGCCTGTCAGTATCTCCGCCATAGACGAAGGTCTGTGAGGGTGGTGACCCCTTTGATCACTTTAATACGCCATAGAGAAGATATGCGTTTGGTTGGGTTGTTTTTTATCTGACCGGTAGTAATTTGCACACAAGGGGCTAAATGGCCACGTCATAAAGAACAGGAGGGATCAGTTTAGGTTGCGGGAATGTGACCGAACGGAACAGCTGTTATGAGACAGATGGTAACCTCCCATCCAACGTTTTATTCAACCTGTACAGGGTATTATACATACAGAATTTCTACACTATTTTCTTGTGGTTTTCATCAGTTTTTATTCTAACAATATTAAGATTTTACGACATTTTGGTATTTTTTGTCTTCTAATATTGGCTTTGGTAATTTTACGCTTATGACGTCATATCTTTGAACTTTATATATATATAATAGAGCAGTGGTTCTCAAAACCTTTTATGCCTCACGTACCTCCTGGAAATGTGTATGTTACTGGCATACCCCATGTATAGATACAGAAAACTATAGTTATACTATAACAATGTGAATAAAATAAAACATATATATATATACACCTTCTTTATTGTAAAATTTGAATCAAAATATCATTACCAGATTTATTCCGGATATCGGAGCAATCTTCCGATGTCTGTCGTTTTCAAAAAGTTCGGTTTATACGAAAGTTGTTAAAGCTAAAACTAAATCGTGACGGAAATGAAAATTACGAAACAAAAGGCGTATCCGGTTTGACGATTCGAAAAGCATTGTTGTGTCATCGATTCTTTAGCATAGAAGCTGTTTTATTCGATTTTCTTTCATCGTGAAAGGTTAATTATTTTTTTAAAAGTGACATCGTACGATGAGAAGGAACTGTTTTCGATGCATTTTAACAGTTACTAGTGAATATACAACTTAGGATTTCAACTGAAATAGATTTCACTGGTTATTTACATATCGTTATTTGTGTTACTAAGAGCATTCCGGGAGTTTCCGAAACGACACATAGCAGTCATTTCTGCAGAAAAGTTTAGTCGAAATAGGATTTCCTCAATTACGAATAGTTATGGAATACAACGGACTCCTTTATCACGGCATCATACTGTTGCAAGTAACGTTCACTTCAGTGAACTCATTACGACGGATGTTATGCAAATATGCCTTTACAGAAATCATCGGTGTTCGCCTTTCTAACCGATATAACGATGGGGTGATTAACGTAAATTAATCAAAACTTTGAGTCTAGTGGGAATCGACCCTGGGAATTGCATATTCCTTTCCTGTAGCAATACCTAACGTTCCACCCCTTCACTTTAATGAAAACACTCCTGATACTATGTCATTTGATGGCATTCGTAATAGCAAGGCGGAAGACCGCTTAATACGAAAGCAGATATCGTTACTTCGCGATGACGAATAATATATATTGGGGCGGGGTCTGTTTGTAGTTCCCAGGTTCGAGTCCCAGCTGGGTCAGCGGTGAGGTTTATCTCCGCAAAATTCCCCGCCCTGACCACGGTCAGTAGGGGACACCGATGGGCTTGGAAATGCCGCCGTCCATCGGATGGGACGTTAAGCCTTGGCCCCGTGTGTGGGAGAGCCATACCCTGTGCACGTTAAAGAACACATTGGATGGCCTTGACGGGAGGCTACCATCTGTCTCCCAACAACTGTTCCAGTGGGTCCCCTCCCCCAACCTTCTCTGAGCCTTCGGGGTCCATGTGACCTGGCCATTTAGCCCATGGTGTGCAAAAAAGCGCCGCTCAGAGGTAAAACAACCCAACGTATAATAATACGTAATTGCAGATCTCAACGCTCTCACAGGTGCTACTGTAACCAGAAAAAAACTGCACACGAAGAGAAATCATAGCAGTTATTACTTCCTTAACGGAAAGAAACTCTGCGGAGGCGTGGTGGCTCAGTTGGTAGCGCGCCAGGCTCTTAATCTGCAGTTCTCAGTTTCGAGTTCATCTTCGCAAAATTGTTCGCCCTTCTAACGGTCAGCAGAGGACACCGATAAGCTTGGAAATGCAGCCGTCCGTCGGATGGGATCTTAAGCCGTGTCCCCGTGTGCGGGAAAGCCATACCCTGTGCACGTTAAAGAACTCGTTGCATGGCTTGGACGTGAGGCTACCATATATCTCCCGACAGCTGTTCCAGTGAGGCTCCTCCCCCAACCTTCTCTGAGCCTTCGGGGTCCTCGTGACCTGACCGTTTAGTCCATTGTCTACAAATAAAATGCTGATCACATGTAAAACAATCAATTCTGAGCTCTATATGATACCAAATGCGTATTATTGTATGAAATTCCAATCAGTTATTATTCGAAATTATTCTCTTAACATTTAAAAGCATCCACCTAACAAAGATTATACTAAGCACGGACTTTACAATTTGTTTCCTTTCTCCTCAGTGTTGTTTCTATTGCTATGTGCATGTAAAGACTTTAAGGAGACCTAAAAAATTGTGCTGATAATTTTAGATATTAACTATTATGGAAATACTACGGAAATATTTCTGCGTAACAACTGTTTTTCTTTTTTTTTTTTTCAAATTAAAACCTACCGGTTTGATTTTCAAGAAAATAGATATATAAACAATTTTAATTTAAAAAATTTTAAAATTTCAACGAGCCTGTAATATATTATGCTAAATCATCTGGCAACACAACGAAGCAGTGCAGCTGACGTCATCTCGGTGTTTTTGCTACTTTATTATTAACCCGTATTCACAGGCAGCACTAATATTACGAGTTGACTTATTTCTGAAGCCGCCACTCTATTTTAACTTACACTTTTATACGAGATAAGTAACATTTATATAATTAAAAATGTGTTTAAATTAATAAAAATCAAATGAACGCTTAAAGATTTTGATATCTATTTTTTCATATGCACTGTATTTTTTTTAAAGGTTTATTTTTTTACACGATTTTCTCTGGAACCTATCTACCGTGTCAGATTTCGAAGCAGAATTGGGTGCATTGAATTAGATTATTCCTATTGTTTATTAAGAAGGATTTATTTTTTTTTAAGTTGAGTGATTAACGCCCTTGGCTACTGATCTAAGAGACCTGGGTTCGAGTCCCGGGTAAGGCATGGTTGTTTTGTGTCGTTTTTCTGCTGAGGGCGTGCCAACCTCTCAGACCTTCTACTATGGCATATAAACTGACAGGCTCCTGCCAGACCTCTGTGATAAGCAGCTGCTTGAGGGGGTATTTATTTATTTATTTTTAAAAGTTGAAAAACATCCTGAAAGAAATTTAAGAGAATATAATAGCAGAAATTTGATTCAATGAATTAAATTAATTAATCTTATTCGTGACGGAAATGCAATTTACGAAACAAAAGGCGTATTCGGTTTAACGATTCGAAAAGCATTGTTGTGTGATCGATTATTTAGCATACGGTCTGTTTTCTTCCTTTCTCTTTAATCGTGAAACTAAAAATGTAACATTTACTAGTGAATATAAAACTTAGGTTTTCAACTGAAATAGATTTAATTGGTTATTTAGATATGGTTATTTGTGCTATTAAGAACTTTCCGGGAGTCTTCGAAACGACACTTAGGAGTCATTTCTGCAAATAAGTTTAGTCTGTAGTCATTCTGCAGATAAGTCATCTGTCTCTCAACAGTTGTTCCAGTGAGTGAAGGAGGGGCCTCCCCCAACCTTCTCTGAGCCTTCGGGGTCCTCGTGACCTGGCCGTTTAGCCCATTGTCTTCAAAAAAAAAAAAAAACTGCCGATCACAGGTAAAACAACCAACTGTGAGCGCAATATGATATCATATGCATTATATTCTATGCAATTCCAGTCAGATATTCAAATTGATTCTGTTTACCAGCTTACAAAGATGTTTGTTCGTATGCATCACAGCGCATTTCTGCTATTATATTCTCTATAATTTGTTTCAGTATGTTTCTCAACTTTTAATAATAAATAAATAAATACCCCCTCAAGCAGCTGCTTACCACAGAGGTATGACAGGAGCCTGTCAGTTTATATGCCATAGTAGAAGGTATGAAAGGATGGCACGCCCTCAGCAGAAAAACGACACAAAACAGCCATGCCGTACCCGTGACTCGAACCCAAATCTCTTAGATCAGTAGCCAAGCGCGCTAACCACTCAACTTTAAAAAAATAAATCCTTCTTAATAAACAATACGAATTATCTAATTCAATGCACCCGATTCTGTTTCGAAATCTGACACGGTAAATAGGTTCCAGAGAAAACCGTGTAAAAAAATAAACCTTTAAAAAAAATACAGTGCATATGGAAAAATAGATATGAAAATCTTTAAGCA
Organism: Ryuthela nishihirai; assembly: GCA_038380435.1. NCBI lineage: Eukaryota > Metazoa > Arthropoda > Arachnida > Araneae > Heptathelidae > Ryuthela > Ryuthela nishihirai. Next base: position 553,357 of record JAWZYU010000029.1, on the reverse strand, counting down.
TTCATTTGATTTTTATTAATTTAAACACATTTTTAATTATATAAATGTTACTTATCTCGTATAAAAGTGTAAGTTAAAATAGAGTGGCCGCATGAGAAATAAGTCAACTCGCTAAAATTAGTGCTACAGTGAATAAAATAAAATAAATAAATACCCCCTCAAGCAGCTGCTTGCTACAGAGGTCTGACAGGAGCCTGTCAGTTTATTATGCCACAGTAGAAGGTCTGAGAGGATGGCAGGCCCTCAGCAGAAAAACGACATAAACAGCCATGCCTTACCCGGTGCTCGAACCCAGGTCCCTTAGATCAGTAGCCAAGCGCGCTAACCACTCAGCCATGGGACGGCTGCCTGTGAATACGGGTTAATAATAAAGCAGCAAAAACACCGAGATGACGTCAGCTGTACTGCTTCGTTCTGTTGCCAGATGATTATTCGTAATATATTAGAGGCTCGTTGAAATTTTTAAAATACATATGTAAAAATTAAAATTCTTTATATATTTATTTTCTTTAAAATCAAACCGGTAGGTTTTAATTTGAAAAAACAGTTGTTACGCAGAAATATTTCCGTAGTATTTCCACAATAGTTAATATCAAAAATTATCAGCACAATTTTTTAGGTCTCCTTAAAGTCTTTACATGCACATAGCAATAGGAACAACACTGAGGAGAAACGAAACAAATTGTAAAGTCCCTGCCTAGCATAATACATATTCACGTCTAAGAGGAAAATTTAAATAGAATAATATATGCAATACAGCTAACGGTTTAAAGTCACGAAACTAGTCTTTACATTAGCCTAACAGTAAACTACAAAGAACCTTCATTTAATTCTTCAAGTTATAAATTTGATATACCTCAAGAACTCCTATAAATGCTCATTTTGTGCATTAAAATCCCCAAAATAAAAACTATACTAACAGTTTAGTACAGAACAAGTCTTCTACATTTTATTTTGCATTTGATTGAAAAACTGTACGAAACCATTCGTAAAAAATGGCAACATTGAGTTCCGCGAATTCCCCTCATTTTTATTTTCAATATACGTTGTCTTGGTCTCTCATGTCGTGTTTAAAGTTATAGAGATAATTAAACTAACACTTGCATATAAACTGACAGGTTCCTATCAAATCTCTGTGGCAAGCAGCTGCTTGAGGGGGTATGATTTTTTTACGTCTGGAACCAATTCTATTTTCATATTTTATTTTTTCGTGTTTTGTTTTAGAATTTTTTTTTACACGGTTTTTTCGGGAACCTATTTACCGTGTAAAAAGTTTAAAACAGAATTAGGTGTATTTATTTGGATCATTCCTTTTCTGCAGTATAAATGAATTATTTTACACTTGAGAAACATCCTGAAACAATTTTTAGATAATCTAATAGGTTGGGTTGTTTTACCTCTGAGCGGCACTTTTTTGCACACCATGGGTTAAATGGCCAGGTGACATGGACCCCGAAAGCTCAGAGAAGGTTGGGGGAGGGGACGCACTGGAACAGCTGTTGGGAGACAGATGGTAGCCTCCCGTCAAGGCCATCCAGCGTGTTGTATAACGTGCACAGGGTATGGCTCTCCCGCACACAGGGCCACGGCTTAACGTCCCATCCGACGGACAGTGGCCTTTCCAAGCCCATCGGTGTCCCCTACTGACCGTGGGCAGGGCGGGGAATTTTGCGGAGATAAATCTCAATGCTGACCCAGCTGGGACTCGAGCCTGAAATTTGAAAAAACATGAAATCTCGTTAAGTAGGTAATGTTGCTGTCCATAAAACTAACAACCTTCGTTTTCTTTCCCCTCCAAATAAAAGAAATTTACTAATTACTACATGTTCGGACAGCAAAGAATTACGAATTTCCTTTGAAATGGAAGCTCGTATGAGGATCCGTGTGTGGGAGACATCCATACCCTGTACATGTTAAACACGCTGTATGCCGTTGATTGGGCTCAGTAGGTAGCGCACCATGCTCGTAATCTGCAGTTCCGAGGTTCGAGTCCCAGCTGGGTCAGCGTTGATACCTATCTGCGGAAAACTCTCCGCCCTGATCATGGGCAGAAAGGGAGACCGATAGACTTGGAAAGGCCGCCGTCCGTCAGATGGGACGTTAAGCCGTGGCTCCGTGTGTGGGAGAGCCATATCCTGTGCACGTTAAAGACACTGGATGGTCTTGACGGGAGGCTACCATCTGTCTCCCAACAGCTGTTTCAGTGGGTCCCCTTCCCTAACCTTCGAGGTCCTTGACACCTGGCCATTTAGCCCCTGGTGTGAAAAATAGTGCCGCTCACAGGTAAAACAACCGAACTATTGAGAGGCGGAAAAGCTAGAATTGATATTTCGAACGTGTCGAGTGTTACCAGTATACTCTGACGATGGTCTAAAATTCGTACCTTTCATATATAATTTTTGTTCCAGATACGTAGAACCGTTGCAGGTTTTGTAACCAAGGCAAATTCTCCTTTATTTATTTACTAAAAATGGAATGGAACCCGGCGACCGACGTAGAATGACTTTGGCTAATATTCTAGGAGTACAGCGCTTGGAAAAAAAAACAATATTTTCAACTGCACGCGGTGTTCCCAGGTGATCAACCTCCCAAGTACTGACCGCGCCCAAAAGCTGCTTAGTTGTTCCCAGGGGTCACCCTCCCAAGCACTGACCGCGCCCAAAGTTGCTTAACTTCGGGGATCAGACGAGAACCAGTGCTTTCAGCTTGGTATGACCGTTGACATACCAATTCTTTCTTACCTGCCTTATAAAGTTACTCGCATTATCAATAACGGAACAATTCTTAAAGCAAGGAATCAGTTATTAATATGGTGTGGAATAGTGCTAAAGGATTTCCTTCACTAGAGTATTTCATAGATTTATATAAATAAATAATAAAAAATAAATACCCCCTCAAGCAGCTGCTTGCCACAGAGGTCTGACAGGAGGCTGTCAGTTTATATGCCATAGTAGAAGGTCTGAGAGGATGGCAGGATCTCAGCAGAAAAACAACATGCACATCCATGCCTTACCAGGGGATGGAACCCAATTCCATTGGATCACTAGCGAAGCGCGCTACGCACTCGGTATAATTTTAAATTTTTTTAATGCTTAGTGATTGGTTTTAAAATGTTTAAATTTAAACTTTTTACTGTGGTTAATATAGAATTCATATTAACATTTTTTTCGACATAATAGCGCACAATTAAACGTAACACAGAAAAGTAATAAATAAAATATAATTATTCGTATTTCATCACCCTACTTATGCGATCCGTCGGAAGAAAGTAGATTTATTTACTTTCACACAGCAAGTTTGTTTTCATTTCTTTGGTTGTTTCAACGACCGAGAGGCCATTTCTTACAACACCGCGGACTAAACTGATAAATCACGACGACCCCGATAGTTCGGACCATTTGTCGATAAGGGGATCTATAGAACTGTTAGCAGGCAGATGGGAGAGTCCACTAAGTGCATACTGAAAGAAAGGGAGGTTTTAAGGCTGTAAATATTTCGCTAACAGTCGATGACTGAGATTGCGCCTAGAAACGGTGGGAAAAGATTGAAGATGGATTTACCGACGAATATTACAAGCGATTAAATTTCTGTTTTTTGCAACAGGCTGGCTGGCTGGCCGTTAGATTTGGGTCGGACTAAATTGAAAAATGCCTTTACTGGAAAAATGTGACTTTGGTTAAATTAAATATCATAATGAAATGTATAGGAATATCGTTTTTCAACAATATTATATTGATATTAAAAATGTTGACGAAGCTTGAACATCTTAACAATCTTCCATAAAATTCGTGAGAAACTAATTTGGAGGGTATATAACTCTTAAAATATGCATTCAGTGGAAAAATCTGACTGAAGGTAACTTAAGGATCCTAATGAAATGTATTTAAAAATCATGTTAGTATTGAAATAAATGCGAAAGCTGGAGTATTTAAAAATCTTCCATGTTATGCCAGTGAGAACCAAAGTTGGAAGCTATAATTTGCACATGTATTTAATGGGAAATCTGACTGAAGGTAAATTAAACATCGTAATAAAATCTATTTAAAAATTGTTTTCTCAAAAAGCTGGAATATATAAGAATAAACTTCCATGTTATGCCAGTTTTAAGCTGTAACGTAAGTTGGAAGTTCTATAACTTCCCAAAAATATGCATTTAATGTACACACGTTACGATAAATTAAAGATCATAAGGAAAACTATTTAAATATCTACTTTCAACATTAGAAAATTTTGCTTAAACAATGATACAACTTTGAAATATTATGCGGTTGGGGGGTGATTTAACATTCTATTTGATGAACGAAGGTTTTTTCCTTGATATGTTAGAAAAATAAATTTTTGTCACATAATTAAGTGTATATAACTCATGTTATTTCATATATATTGCAATAAATAGTATTTTGAACTTTCTCCTGTGGAAATTCTCTTTGAAAGTTGCGCTGAATCAGTACCTGAAAACTATATCCATCCGAAAAATGTAGGCGGGGTTTAATATTTTCCCCTTCGTTTCATATGTATTTACAAAAATGAAATCTTCGATTTTTCTTCAGTAGCACGACATATAAATAAGTTTATGTTTTTTTGTCGTTATTACCTTTAGTGCATTGGATATAATTATACAATAAATTTCTATTTTATGAAAAAGATGCTGCGTAGCTTATTCCATATGTAATTCGTTCACTAATCTTAAGTTGGGTTAAATAATTTTGTTTAGAAAGAAAAGTGAACGCAAAACCTAAAAAATTGTTTTTGATAACTAGAAAAGAATTATTGGTCTTCCATAGAAAAATAGATTGTATTTCTCAATAATTGTAGAAATAGTATGTATGCTAATTAAATGAAACAAGTTCAATCACTTTTACGTCGTGAATAAGAATCTTTTGGGACACGAAAGAATTGCGTTTTTATTGAGCAGTATTAACAGTAAATTTTCGGATATATTGCAACTGACGTGCAGCTTTCTGAGTAGGAACATGGCTACCGCCGTTCTCCGCGGCTACTCTAGGGATCTATGCTAAGAAATGGTAAGGGCGCCTTCCCGCCTTCTTACGCCAATATATACAACAGGGAAACGCGTTAGAAACACGCCTAAGAAAGAAACCGCTCTCTTGACCAGCACAGTGAAAAGCACAGATAGCTATTGCGCCGTTTAATACAGGCAGAATATGTCCTTTTAGGAAACTTTAATAATGTATTTTATAAATTAGTTCAATTTGGATTAAGGATAACTATCTTTTTTTGATTTTTCACTCTTTGGATTACAAGTGTTTTGATTTCTACACTTCGGATTTCAAATTTTCATTTTTTTTAATAGAAATTAGGGTGGCAACAACCGGAAAGATCACTGCTGACGTCACGTGCGTGTTTTCGCGATGTGATTTGTAATCCTTATTTAACCGCTGTATTCTTCTAGAAATTTACCTTTTAATTTATAGTCACAAGTTATAGTTTTTTTTCTGAGGAAGTCATACAATTTGTATGTGAATTTCTTATCACTGTGGAAAATAATAATTATTGATGACACATTGGAAATTTCGGTAGGATAATTTCGTCCGTGTAGCGTAAAATTTTACCTTTAGGCCTTTGTAATTACTTTAACAAGTTATTTGTGTCGCAGAATTGCCTGGTACAGCTCTCTGCTGTTGTGCTGCCCAACTGCTTCTTCGGCTTTGTCAGCCAAAGATTATTATCAGCAGCTAACTGATTCTTTACATGTTTATTAAGCTCTCTATAATGTTGTCCATTAGGATTAGCATTGATTCAGGACATTCCTGTAGTTCTTTCTTTCTAAAATAAACTCAAGTGCCTTGTCAGTCAGATAATTATGCGCCTTCTGCTTCATTTTTCGTAAAAGAGTACTGTTAGTTTCCAAAAAAGCCTATTTTAAATGGTCACATTTTTCCTCATCTTGAGTAGCATGCAAACCACGACTGTCATAATGAGTATGTAACCTATCATGATATAATTAGGTCTTTCAGAGCTTCATAATTAAAGGTAAATTTTTTAACCTCAGCACAACAATTCTTAAGTTTAAATCGCAAAACAATTTTAACAAGATAATGGTTAGAACCAATTTCAGCTTTCCAATATGACCTGGTTTTTCTAACAGAAGTAGTCCATTTGCTGTTAACTAATATATAATCTATAACGTTCTTATGCAGCCCATGAGGTGACACCCACGTGACTTATGTATGTCGTGGTGTTGGTAATAAGCGTTATTTATTCTGAAGCCATCGAGTTTAACATTGGCATTGACGTCACCTACAACAAGGGTAATATCTCATTTCTTCACAAGTCTGTAAAACCTTTTTTCTCATCCTCATCGGCATTATCATTGGAGGCATAACAGTAGAAAAGATTGAAGTCCATAACGCTTGTCTGTAATTTTGCTGTAAACAATCTTTCATTAATGCACTATTATCCTAGAAGAGCATCACTAGCGTGTCTGCTGAGAAGCAGACCCACGCCTTGGTGATGTTTATTGTCTTTCCTCCCCGAAAACAGATATTTAAGATATTCACGGTGAATCCAAATAACTTTTGAAAGAGGTACTAGATTGAATGAATAATTTTTAGTAAATTTGGTATAGAAGGCTTCCAAAAAACTAAGTGCAGAACAGTAAACAAACCCCTCTGTTGGGGTGCGGAAGAGTAAACAAAGCCCTCTGTTGGGAATACGCAAATGTACGCATACGTATGTAGAGGGCGCTGTGTGTACCCAACCAGTGTACAGGTCGCCCGACCACTCCCGCTGTTATCAGTGTACGAGCTGACTTACTAGTGATAAGATGAATCGTTTTACGCATCAAGAGCTAGCGGATATGCATCTCGCATATGGGGCAGTTGGCGAAAGCGGCCGCCGAGCTAGGCAAGTTTACGAAGACCGATACCCCAATAGAAGAATACCGCAGCATCAAATGTTTGCACATGTGCATCGCAATCTGCGCGAACATGGTTCACTGCGCAGCAACATGCAGCATACGGGGAGAAGATGACTGACGCGGACTGTCAACGTCGCAGAACAAGTCCTACAGTCCATCGAAGATAATCCGAATACCAGCACACGAGCTATTGCTCAGCAGCTTGGGGTCTCTCAGTCAGCACTGTGGTGGATACTCCACGAGGAACGTGTGCCTCCTTACCATCTGCAAAGGGTGCAGTTACTGCATCCTGACGATTATCCGAAGCGTGTGGAATTTGCACAATGGTTCATGCAGAAAGGTGTCGTGGACCGCAGTTTTCCAGCTTCTGTCCTTTTTACAGATGAAGCTTCGGTGTGTTCAATTCACATGTGTGGGCTTACGACAACCCGCATGGTACGAGAAGTCACGCTGCGCAACATCGTTTTGCCGTAAATGTGTGGGCTGGAATCATTGGTGACTGTTTATTGGGACCTTACTTGTTACCGCCCCGATTGGACGGCCGGAAATACCTAATGTTTTTCGAGACAGTGTTACTGACTTTTCTGGGCGCTGTTCCTGCGCATAACCGCCGAGATATGTGGTATGAAAATGACGGGGCTCCAGCCCATAGCACAATTGTTGCGCGTGATTACCTGAACCGAACATTCGGAGCCCGATGGATCGGTAGAGGTGGACCGATCGCTTGGTTTATCGCCCATGGATTTCTTTTTGTGGGGGGCCATGAAAGACCATGTGTACGAGACCCCCGTCGACAGTGAAATGGACCTTGTTGCACGAATAGGGGCCGCCGCAGGCGTTTTTGAAAATGCAACGGCGCTGTGAATCCTGTGTCCGTGTGACCTGTACTTTACCTTGTTGGAATAAAAGTCACACTCCTTACCACTTAACTGTAATGTTTCCTTGTGTTCACTTTACTTGTCCATTTTGTTCATGTAGATGACGTTTGCGGACACACTTTCCTATGTGAAATCGGTTTCCTGACGTATTCCCTACCTCCCCACGAAATTTGAACGATAAGTTTTGAATCAATACAAGTTTATGAAAATAAAGTATTACGTTCTGACATAAAATGAAACATTAGGTTTACGCGTAAACATGTTTTATGCGTGGAAAATACTGATAAAATAGGTATTTTCACATAAAAATCGATATTTTTGAAAATTCTATGCCGTAAAAATGTTTTTGAGGCATAGAATATTATTTTATATTACGCATGGATGGAAATGAACCACCAGATTGTCACTCAAACTGAAAATACAAAAGTTGTTAACACAGGAATAGCTTGTTTCAGCTCTGTTTTAGCTGTTTAAAACAGCGTTCAGACTGATATTTTGGTAAATTATTCGATATTTTCAAAATTCTATGCACCTAAAATATACTTTCCCCATAGAATCTCATCATATAATACTAATTGATGAATATAATGCATTAGGTTGTGAATCTGGCTGTAAATTCAAAAGTGATTACACACCACATAAGTTTTTCCTGTTTTATGCGCGGAAAACAGCGCAAAAATAGCTATTTTGATATATAAATCGACTTTTTTCAAATTTCTACGCTGTGAATGTATTTTTAAGACTTTGAATATCATTCTATATCACACCTTGATGGATACCTTCTCACTCTGATGATACCTTCTCACACCTTCTCACTCTGACAGTAAATTAAACAGTTGTTAGTACAAGAATAGCTCTAAGCACTGCTTTAGGCGTTTAAAAGAGCATCGATATTTCCGAAATTCTATACACCTATACTTTAGGTGTATAGAAGGTGTTTTGGTATTTATTAGGTGTTTAGGTATTTTCCTCATAGAATCTCATTATATAATAGTAGTTGATGAACATAAAGCATTAGGTTGTGAAGCTGACTGTAAATTCAAAAGTCATTACACACCACATCGTTTTTACCATTGTTTTATGCGAGGAAAATAGCACTATAATAGGTATTTTCACATATAAATCAATTTTTTTTAAAAATTCTATAGTGAAAATGTTTTTAAGGCATAGAATGTCAAACTATATCACTCCTTGATGGAAAGAAACCATCAGATTCTCACTCTGAGAGTAAATTGAACAGTTCTTAGCACTGTTTTGGTGTTTGAAACCGCATTAAAACTCATATTTTAATGAATTATTCGATGTTTTCGAAATTCTATGCACCTAAACTATATTTTAGCTATAGAATCTCATTCTATAATACTAGTTCATGAATATAGAGCATTAGGTTGTGAATCGGACTGTAAATTCAAAAGTGATTACACACCAGATAGTTCTTACCTATGTTTTATGCGACGAAAAAAGCGCTAAAATGGATATTTTCACATATAAATCGATTTTTTTTTGAAAATTCTTTACAGTGAAAATATGTTTAAGGCATAGAATGTCACTCTATATCACGCCTTGATGGAAACAAACCATCAGATTCCCATCTGAGAGTAAATTGAACAGTAACGAATAACTTTTAACACTGTTTTAGGCGTTTAAAACAGCATTGAAACTCAAATTTTGGTGAATTATTCGACGTTTTTGAAATTCTATGCATCTAAAATATACTTTGGCCATAGAATCTGATTTATACAATACGAGTTGATGAATATAAAGCATTAGGTTGTGAATCTGATTGTAAATTGAAAAGTTTCTACACACCATATAGCTTTTACCTATGCTTTATGATCGAAAAACAGCGCCTATCACCTAAAACGATTTTTTTTTTCAAAATTCTATACAGTGAAAATAAATTTAAGCCATAAATTATCATTCTATGTCACACTTTGATGGAAAAAAACCAGTAGATTATCATTGAAAGTGTAAATTCAAAAGGAATAACTTTTAGCTCTGTTTAAGGGGTGGAAAACAGCATTGAAACTGATGTTTTGGTCAAGAATTCGGTAGTTTCGAAATTCTATCCACCTGATGTATACTTAACCCCTAGAATCTCATTATATAATTACTAGATGATGAATATAAGGCATTTGGTTGTGAATCTGACTGTAATTTCAAAAGTCATTACACACCATATAGCTTTTACCTACGTTTCCTGCCTAGATAATAGCGGTAAATTAGATATTTTGATACATAAATCGATTTTTTTTTTTTCATATTTCTATGCTACGAAAATAATTTTAAGGCATAGAATTTTATATTACGCATGGATGGAAATGAATCATCAGATTTTCACTCAAACTATAAATTCAAAAGTTGGTGGCACAGGAATAGCTTTTAGCTCTGTTTTAGCTGTTTAAAACAGCGTTCAAACTGATATTTTGGTGAATTATTCGATATTTTCGAAATTCTATGCACCTAAAATATACTTTCCCCATAGAATCTCGTTATAAAATACTAGTTGTCATCAACTAGTTTTTAAATTCATATATAAAGCATTACGTTGTGAATCAGACTGTTAATTCAAAAGTAATTACACACCACCTAGCTTTTACCTATGTTTTATGCGAGGAAAATAGCGCTAAAATAGGCATTTTCACATATAAATCATTTTTTTTTTTGAAAATTCTATACAGTGAAAATCTTTTTAAGGCATAGAATGTCATACTATATCACTCATTAATGGAAAGAATCCATCAGATTCTCACTCTGAGGATAAATTGAACAGTGGTTAGCACATGAAAAGCATTTAGCACTGTCTTAGGCGTTTAAAACAGCATTGAAAATCATATTTTGATGCATTAGTGGATTTTCGAATTTTTCGAAAGTATACTTTAGCCATAGAATCTCATTATATAATACTAGTTGATGAATATAAAGCTTTGATACACCACATAGCTTTTTTCTGTTTTATGAGCTAAAATGGCGCAAAAAACGCTATTTTGAAATATGAATCGATTTTTTCAAATTTCTACGCTGCGAAAGTATTTTTAACTTAAATATCATTCTATATCACAACTTGATTGGTGCAACTGTTCAATTTACTCACTCTGACAGTAAATTGAACAGTTGTTAGCACAAAAATAACTTCTAGCACAGTTCTAGGCGTTTAAAACAACATTGAAACTAATATTTTGATGAATTATTCGACATTTTCGAAATTTTATGCATCTAAACTATACTTTAGCCATAGAATCTCCTTATATAATACTAGTTGATGAATATAAAGCATTACGTTGTGAATCTGGCTGTAAATTCAAAAGTGATTACACACCACATAACTTTTTTTTGTTTTATGAGCGAAAACAGCGCAAAAATAGCTATTTTGATATGTAAATCGATTTTTTTCAAATTTCTACGCTGTGAAAGTATTTTTAAGACTTAGAATATCATTCTATATCACACCTTGATGGAAACAAACCATCAGATTCTCACTCTGACAGTAAACTAAACAGAATAGTTCTAAGCACTGTTTTAGGCGTTTAAAAGAGCATTGAAACTGACACTTTGATGAATAATTCGATATTTTCGAAATTCTATGCACCTAAAGTATTTTTAGCCATAGAATCTCATTATACAATACGAGTTGATGAATATGAAGCATTAAATTGTGAATCTGACTGTAAATTCAAAAGTTATTACCACCATATAGTTTTTACCTATGATTTATGCGTGGAAAACAGTGCTAAAACTGCTATTTTGATACATAAATCGTTTTTTTTTTCTAAATTCTACGCATTGAAAATATTTTTAAGGCACAGAATGTCATTTTGTATCACGCTTTAATAAAATAAATCATCAGTTTTTCACTTTGACTGTGAATTGAAAAGTTTTTGTCACACTAGTTGGGACCTGGGTTCGAGCCCCGGATAAGGTATGTGTTGTTTTTCTGCTGAGGTCTTGCCATCCTCTCAGTTCTTCTACTTTGGCATATTAACTGTCAGACCTCTGTGGCAAGCAGCTGCTTGAGGGGGTATTTATTTACTTATTTATTATTTACCCGTTTAAAACAGCATTGAAACTGATAATTTGCTAATAATTCGATATTTTCGAAATTCTTTGTACCGAAAATATTCTTTACCAATAGAATCTCATTATGTAATACGAGTTGATGAATATAAAGCATTAGGTTGTGAATCTGACTGTACATTGAAAAGTTATTACACACCATAAAGCTTTTACTTTTTTCTTTTGCGTGGGGAAAGCGCTAAAACAGATATTTCGATGTATAATTCGATTTTTTTCAAAATCGTATGGAGCGAAAATCTTTTTTAACGCATAGAATGTCACTTTATATTTTGACTTGATAGAAAAAAACCATTAGATGATCACTTCACTGTAAATTGAAAAGTTGTTGGCACAGGAATAGCGTTTAGATCTGGTTTACGCGTTAAAAACAGGGTTCAAACTAATATTTTGGTGAATAATTCGATGTTTCCGAAATTCTTTTGACCTAAACTATACTTCAGCCATAAAATCTCATCACATAGTATGAGTTGATGAATATAAAGCATTAGGTTGTGAATCTGACTGTAAATTCAAAAGTCATTAGACACCATATAGCTGTTTCGTGGGTTGTATGTGTGGAAAACCGCTAAAACAGCTATTTTGATACATGAATCAATTTTTTTCAAAATTCTATGCGGGGAAATGTTTTTAAGGCATAAAATGTCATTTTATATCACGCCTTGATTAAACAAAAATCCCATCAGATTGTCACTGTGTAAATTGAATAGTGGTTAGCACAGAAATAGGTTTTACCTCTATTCTAGGCGTTTCAAGTAGCATTGAAACTGATTTTTGGTGAAAAATTCGGTATTTTCGAAATTCTATGCACCAAATTATAATTTAGCCTAAGATTTTCATTTCATACTACAGTTGATAAATATGAATTATTAGGTTGTGTATCTAACTATAAATTCAAAAGATATTACAAACCATACGGCTCTCACCTATGTCATGCGTGGAAAACAGCGCTAAAACAGCTAATTTGCTAAATACATCGATTTTTTTCAAAATTCTATGATGTGAAAATGTTTTTAAGGCCCGCCTAGATGGAAATAAATCATCAGATGATCACTTCGTCTGTAACTTGAAAAGTTGTTGGCACAGGAATTGCTTTTAGCTCTGTTTTAGGAGTTAAAAACAGCATTGAAACTGATATTTTCGTGAATAATTCGATATTTTCAAAATTCTATGCAACTGAACTATACTTCAGCCACAGAATCTCATTACATAATACGAGTCGATGAATATAACGCATTAGATTGTGAATCTGACTGTAAATTCAAAAGTTATTAGACACCACATATTACATTCTATGCGTGGAAAACAGCGATAAAATAGCTATTTTTATACATAAATCGACATTGTTTTCAAAATTCTATGTACAGAAAATATTTTTGAGGCATAGAATGTCATTCTATATCACGCCTTGATGGAAACACACCATCAATTTCTCACTCTGACAGTAAATTGAAGACGTTAGCACAGGAACGGATTAATGGGTTTAACACGATATTTTCGAAATTCTTTGCACCTAAACTATACTTTAGTCACAAATCTCATTATATAATACGAATTGATGAATATGAAGGATTAGGTTGTGAATCTGACTGTAAATTCAAGTCATTAGAGGTCACATAGCTTTCACCTATGTTTTATGCGCGGAAAACAGTGCTAAAATAGCTATTTTTATACGTAAATCGATTTTTTTCAAAATTCTATGCAGTGAAAATAGTTTTAAAGCATAGAATATCATTTTATATTACGCATTTCTGGAAATAAACCATGAGATTGTCACTCAGGCTGCAAATTGAAAAGTTGTTGGCAAAGGAATAAAAAAAAAATACAGGAATAAATAAAAAAAAACGCCTAAAACTGATCTAAAACAGCTTTCAGCTCTGTTTCAGGCGTTTATAAACAGCGTTGAAATTAATATTTTGGTGAATATTTCGGTGTTTTCGTAATTCTATGCACCTAAATCATAATTCAACCATAGAATCTCATTACATAATACGAGTCGTTGAACATAAAGCACTATATTGTCAATCTGACTGTAAATTCGAAAGGAATTTTTAAAAAAAATCGATTTGAGAACAAATGGCTAAAGTATAGGTTAGGTGCATAGAATTTTGAAAGTATTGAATAATTCACCAAGATATCAGTTTCAACGCATTTTTAAACACCTAAAACAGTGCTAAAAACAATTCCTAGGTTGACAACTCTTCAATTTACAGTTACAGTGAAATCTGATGGTTTGGTTCCATCAAAGCGTGATATAGAATGAAATTATATGCCTTAAAAATATTTTCAGAGCATATTATTTTGAAAAAAAAATTCGATTTATGTATCAAATCAGCTGTTTTAGCGCTGTTTTCCACGCATCATACTTAGGTAAAAGCTATAAGGAGTTTAATAACTTTTGAATTTACAATCAGCTTCACAATATAATGCTTGATATTCAACGGCTCGTATTATGTAATGAGATTCTATAACTAAATTACAATTTAGGTGCATAGAATTACGAAAATGTCGAAATATTCATCAAATATCAGTTTAAATAATGTTTTGAACGCGTAAAAGAGAGGTAAAAATTATTCATGTGCTAACAACTTTTCAATTTGCTGTCTGAGTGACAATCTGATTGATTTATTTCCATGTAGGCGTAATATAAAATGATAATCTATGCCTTAAAAATATTTTCACTACATAGAATTTTGAAAAAAAATTCGATTTTTGTATAAAAATAGTTACTTTAGCGCTCTTTTCTGCACATATAACATAGGTAAAAGCTATGTGGTGTCGAATAACTTTTAAATTTGTAATCACATTCACACCCTAATGCTTTGTATTCATCAACTCGTATTATATAATGACATTCTATGACTAAAGTATAGTTTAGGTGAATAGAATTTCGAAAATATTGAAATATTCACAAGAATATCAGTTTCGACGCTGTTTTAAACGCCTAAAACAAAGCTAAAAGCTATTCAGTTCTACAACTTTTCAATTTACAGTCTGAAATCTGATGGTTTATTTCCATCAAAGTGTAATATAAAATGATATTCTATATGCGTTTAAAATATTTTCACTGCATATAATTTTGAAAAAAAAATCCATTTTTGCATAAAAATAGCTATTTCAGCGTTGTTTTCCCCCGCATAAAAAGTAGGAAAAAGCTAGTGATGTGTTATAACTTTTGAATTTACAGTCAGATTCATAAGCTAATGCTTTATATTCATCAACTAGTGTTATATAATGAGAACATATGGATAAAGTATTCTTTAGTTGGATGGAATTTCGAAAATATCGAATAATTTACCAAAATTTCAGTTTCAACGCTGTTTTAAACTCTTTAACACAGAGCAAAAAGCTATTGCTGTGCTTACAACTTTTCAATTTACAGTCTGAGTGAAATATGTTGGTTTATTTCCATCGAGGCGAAAATAAAAATGATATCCTATGCCCTAAAATTATTTTCACTTCATAGAATTTTGAAAACAGTAGATTTATGTATCAAAATAGCTATTTCAGCGCTGTTTTCCGCGCAAAAAAATTCATCAACTAATATTGTATAATAAGATTCCATGGCTAAAACATAGTGTAGGTCCATAGAAATTAAAAACTATTGAATTATTCACCAAAATATCAGTTTCAACGCCGTTTTAAACGCCTGAAACAGTTCTAAAATCATCAATTTACAGTTAGAGTGAAAATCTGATGGTTTGTTTCCATCAAAGAGTTATATAGAATGACAATCTATGCCTTAAAAACATTTTCTCTGCATATAATTTTGAAAAAAATTATTTTATATATCGAAATAGCAGTTTTAACACTGTTTTCTATGCATTAAACATAGGCAAATGCTATGTGGAATATCATAAGTTTTGAATTTACCGTCAGATTCACAAATAATGCTTTATATTCATTAACTCATGCTATGAGATTCTATGGCTAAGGTATAATTTAGGTGCATAGAAATTCGAAAACATCGAATTATTCACCAAAATATCATTTTCGAAGCTGTTCTTGAACGCCTAAAACACAACTAAAAGCTATTCTTGTGCTACAAATTTTCAATTTACAGACTGAGTGACAACCAGATGGTTTATAAAATCAAGGCGTAATATATAATAATATTACATGCCTTAAAAATATTTTTATTGCATAGAATTTTGAGGAAAAAAAACGATATGCGTATAAAAATGGCAGTTTAAAGCTATTTTCCGGGCATAAAACATAGTAAAAGCTGTGTGGTATCTAATCACTTTTGAATTTACAGACAGACTCACAACCTAATCCTTTACATTCATTAACTCGTATTACACAATGAGATTTTATTGCTAAATTATAGTTTAGGTGCATAGAATTTGGAAAATATCGAATTATTCACCAAAATATTAGTTTGAACGCTGTTGCAAACGCCTAAAACAGTGTTAAAAGCAATTCCTGCGCTAATAACTCTTCAATTTAAAGTTAAAGTGAAAATCCGATGATTTCTTTCAATCAAAGCGTGATATAGAATGACATTCTACGCCTTAAAAACATTTTCCCGGCAGAGAGTTTTGAAAAACAAAACGATTTATATATCACATTAGCTGTTTTCCAGGGAAAAAGCATAGCTTAGAGTTATATGTTGCGTAATAACTTTTGAATTTACAGTCTGATTCCCAACCTAATGCTTTATATATATAAACTCGTACTATGTATTGAGAATCTATGACTGAAGTATAGTTTAGTTGCATAGAATTTCGAAAATATCGAATTATTCAAGAAAATATCACTTTCAACGCTGTTTTAAACGCCTAAAACAGAATTGAAAGTTAGCATAGTGAAAATCGGATGGTTCTTTTCTATCAAAGCGTTATATGACATTCTATGCCTTAAAAATATTTTCGCTGCATAGAATTTTTAAAAATATCAATTTATATATTAAAATAGAATTTTAGCGCTGTTACTACACATAGATGAAAGCTATTTGGTGTCTAATAACTTTTGAATTTACAGTCAAAATCACAATCAGATAGTTTATTTCCATCTAAACGTGGTATAAAATGACATTTTATTCCTTAAAATCATTTTAACTGCATAGAATTTTGAAAAAAATCCATTTATGTATCAAAATAGTAGTCTTAGCGCTGTTTTCGACACATAAAAATAGGTAAAAGGTATGTGGGGCGTAATAGGTTTCGAATTTACAGTCAGATTCACAACCTAATACTCTATATTCATCTCTTATTTCCATCATAGGATGATATAAAATGACATTCTATGATTTAGAAAACATTTTCGCTGCATAGAATTTTGAAAAAAATGGATTTATGTGTCGAAATAGCTGTTTTCGCGCTGTTTTCCATGGAAAAAACATCATCATCATCATCATCCTCAAGCAGCCATGGGCTACGGAGGTCCAACCAGACTGCGCAGTTTAATTCTCCAAGCATATCTGTCCTGAGCAACATCTGCTGCATCCGGTCACTGTACACCAATTCTAACAAGGTCCTGTTTGACATTGTCTGCCCACCGCATCCTAGGTCTCCCCTTCCTTCTGAGGCCTCCAGGCACACTGTTCATAACCCTATTCGCCAATCTATAATTATTCATACGGGCAACATGGCCAAACCAGCGGAGTCTCTCTCTGCACAATATGCTGCTTAAAGGAGGTTGCAGACTCCTTTGCCTAACCTCATCATATCATCCTTTGCCTAACCTCATCATTAGTTACAAAGTCAAACCACCTAATACCCAAGATACTGCGTAAGCATCTAGAATCAAAAGCATCTAGTTTCCTGTTATCTTGCTTACAAAGCGTCCAAGTTTCACTACCATAACTAACCCTAGAAAGAACCAAACTATTATACAATCTAATTTTAGTCTTTAGGTGTATACGCCTATTTCTCCACAATCTCCATAGATTATTAAAAGTCCCGGCAGCAATACCTATTCGTCTGTTAATCTCATGGCGCACATCACCAGTATCAGTTACGCAGCTCCCAAGTTAATTAAACTGTGACACCTGCTCAAGACTGAAACCATTCAGATTAACTGAATCACAACCTGCCTGACCAATTTTCATCACTTTAGTTTTCTCTCTGTTTATAACCAAACTTACTGTACTACCAGTCTAATCAACAGTTCGAATGAAAGAGTTCATCTCATCAACATCATTTGATAAAAGGGCTAAATCATCAGCATAATCTAAATCAGAAATTTTCGTATGTCCAGCCCATTTAAGGCCAAAAGCTTTCCCTTGAGGTGAATTTCGCATAACATAATCAACAACCAAACTAAAGAGAAAAGGAGACCTTGTCGAACACCAGAAGTAATGCTAAACCAATTGCTACAAGCCTTACCAACTCTCACACATGACTCAGTGTTATTATAGAGAGCTTTCATTATGTTAACTAACTTGTCTGGTATACCATAATGATCTCACAATCAACCACAAATTATGACGATCAACAGAGTCGAAAGCCTTTTTGAAATCAACAAAGCTAGCAACCAAAGGTTTCTGAAACTCTAAACATTTCTCAAGAATCTGCCTAAGTGAAAATATCTGATCTACACATCCCCTACCATTTCTGAATCCACGTTGCTCATCACGCAATTGCCTGTCAACCAGATTCTTAATTCTATTAAGCACAATCATGGAAAGAACTTTACCTGGAACGGAGAGTAGGCTGATACCCCTATAGTTATCACAAGGACTGCGATCACCTTTTTGAAAATAGGGATAATAATAGCTCTGGTAAAATCTTTAGGAACCATGCCTTTATCATAAAAGTTATTCAAAATTTCAGTCATCCAAATGGTAACAGAAATATTCCCAGCTCTAAGCATTTCCGTAGTAATTTCATCCACCTCTGGGGATTTATGAAGTTTAAGTTTAGAAATAGCCAAACTAACTTCAGATTGTGTTATAGGGCCAACATTAAAGCCAACAATGCATCTATCATCACTGCAAACAATGGGAGTAAAACTAACCACATTGTTTAGAACTTCACTGAAATGCTCAGCCCACCTAGCCATGACAGAATCCTCACCTTCTATAACCTTGCTTCAATCCCTGTATACCTGTTCGTTTTCTACCACACAAAACATTAACTATCTGGTACAGCTCTCTGCTGTTGTGCTGTCTAACTGCTTCCTCAGCTTTGTCAGCAAGGCCATCAAGCCAAAGATTCTTATCAGTAGCTAACTGACCCTTCACACGTTTATTAAGTTCTTTGTAATGCTTTCTATTAGGACTAGTAGGGTACTGATTAAGGACATTCCTGCAGTTCCTTCTTTCTGAAATAAGCTCAAGTGCCTTATCACTTAAATAATTCTGCCTCCTCTGCTCCTTTTTCCCTAAAAGAGTTTCCAAAAGTGTCTTCTGTTAGTTTCCAAAAAAGCCTGTTTAAAATGGCCCCATTCTTCCTCAACTTCAGTATTAAGCAAACCATGACTGTCATAATGACTAAGCAACCTATCATGGTAAGCTTTAGCTATAACTGGGTCTTACAGAGCTTCAGTATTAAAGGTAAATTTTTTAACCCTAGCACAACACTTTTTAAGTTTAAGTTGTAAGACACTTTTAACAAGGTAATGGTCAGATCCAATTTCAGCTCCCCTATATGCCCTGGTATTTCTAACAGAACTAGCCCATTTGCTGTTAATTAATATAAAATCAATCATATTCCTATGCAGCCCATCAGGTGAAACCCATGTGTATTTATGTATGTCGCGGTGTTTGTAATATGTATTAGTTATTCTGAAACCATTGAGTTTACTTACCTGTAGGAGACGTTGCCCATTGCCACTGTAGCTACCAATACCAAAAGGGCCTATTACTCCTGCCCATAGGTCAGAGTCAGTACCAACTTTGGCATTGAAGTCACCAAGAACAAGGGTAATATCTCCTTTCTTGACAGAATTCAAAATATCCTGAAGTTATCTGTAAAACCTATCCTTCTCATCCTCATCAGAATCTTCAGTGGGGGCATAACAGCAGATAACATTCAAGTCTTTAATTCTTGTCTGAAATTTTGCTGTAAGAA
Organism: Ryuthela nishihirai; assembly: GCA_038380435.1. NCBI lineage: Eukaryota > Metazoa > Arthropoda > Arachnida > Araneae > Heptathelidae > Ryuthela > Ryuthela nishihirai. Next base: position 533,513 of record JAWZYU010000029.1, on the reverse strand, counting down.
ACCTTTCATTAATGCACTCATATCCTAGAAGAGCATCACTAGCATGTCTGCTGAGCAGCAGACCCACGCCTTGGTGATGCTTTCCATCCTCCCTCCATGTCAAGAGAAATTTAAAGTTATTTTTAAGTATCTCACCTTTACCTGTCCATCTGGTCTCTTGCAAGCCTAGAATATCTAGGTTATAGCGCTGGAATTCCTGCATGAGGACATCAAGAGAATAATCTCTATGTAATGTCCTCACGTTCCACGTTCCTGCCGAGAGAAAATGATTAGTAGGATTTGTAAAGAAATTAGGTTTATTGAGATTGGTAGGGCCAACAATATCAAACAGCCCCCTGATCGCAGGCATGGGGCAAAGACCTGTTCCTCCTCTGCTAAAGGCTCAAGTCACCGATGCTGGTTGGAACTTCAGGCACCACCTTTTCAAGTGGACTTTTTCAAGAACCATATGGCCTTCCTGAGACACATTACTCCAGTTTAGGCTTGTGACGATGCCCAACTAGCTAAGTAAGGTTCAGGTACCTGCGATGGCCTCTGATTAAGATTATCCACCAGCTGATATAAGGTATCCCATGCCTCTGTTCACTTAGAGCTGGCAACCCAGAAGCAAACAGAAAACACATCGGCAGATTCTCCCTCAACAGAGGCCCACCAGTGCAGCAAGTCCAGGATCCATAAACAAGCTCAAATCCATAAACAAGTCCAGTCTAGTAGGTATAAATGGTCAGCACCCTGTGAAGTTGACCACTCCTCAGCAGGTACAGTCAGGTTCACAAGCTAATGCTTTATATTCATCAACTATGTAATGAGATTAAATGGTTAAAGTATAGATTAGGTGCATAGAATTTCGAAAATTTCTAATTATTCTCCAAAACATCAGTTTCAATGGTGTTTTAAACCCCTGAAACAGCGCTAACAGCTATTCCTGTGCCAACAACTTTGGAATTTACACTCAGAGTGAGAATCTTTTGGTTAATTTCCATCAAGGCGTCATATAAAATGACATTGTATGCCTTAAAGACATTTTCGCTGCATAGAATTTTGAAGAAAAATCTGTTTTAGCGTTGTTTTACACGCTTAACACATAGGTAAAAGCTATATAGTGTTTAATAACTTTTGAATTTACACTCAGATTCAAAACCTAATTCTCTACATTCATCAACTCGTACTATTTAATGAAAATCTATGGCTACAGTATAGATTAGGTGCATAAAAATGCGAAAATATGGAATTACAGCTATTTCTCGGTAACAACTTTACAATTTACTGTCATAGTGAAAATCGAATGGTTCATTTCCATCTAGGCGTCATATGAAATGACATTCTATGCTTCAAAAACATTTTCGTTTCATAGAATTTTAAAAAAATATTAATTCATGTATCAAAATAGAAGTTTTAGCGCTGTTTTCCATCCGCAAAACATAGGAAAAAGATATATGGTGTGTAATAATTTTTGAATTTACAGTCAGAATGACAATTTGATGTTTCATATTCATCAACTCATATTATGTAAAGAGATTCTGTGGCTGAATTCAGGTGCATAGAATTGCGAAAATATCCAAATATTCACCAAAATATCAGTTTCAACGCCGTATTAAAATGAGAGCTGAAACAGAGCTAAAAGCTATTCCTTTGCCTTTTGAATTTACATTCTGAGTGAAAATCTGATATTTTATTTCCTTCAAGGTGTAATATAAAATGATATTCTATGCGTGTAAAATATTTTCACGGCATAGAATTTTGAAAAATATTGTTTTATGTATAAAAATAGCTATTTTAGTGCTGTTTACCGCGCATAAAACATAGGTATAAGCTATATGTTGTCTAATAACTTTTGAATGTACAGTAAGATTCACAACCTAATGTTTTTATTCATCAACTCGTATTATAAAATGAGATTCTATGGCTCAAGTATAGTTTAGGTGCATAGGATTTCGAAAATATCGAATTATTCACCAAAATATCAGTTTCAGTGCTATTTTAAACGCCTAAAACAGTGCTAAAAGCTATTTTTGTGCTAACAACTCTTCAATTTATTCTCAGAGTGAAACTCTGATTGTTTCTTTCCATCAAGTTGATATAGAATAATATTCTATGCCTGAAATTTACTTACACGGAATAGAATTTTGAAATAAAAAGATATATATATTAAAATAGCTATTTTAGCGTTGTTTTCCGCGCATAAAACGTAGGTAAAACTTAGGTACTGTGTAATAATTTTTTAATTTACAGTCAGATTCACAAGCTAATGCTTTATATTCATCAACTAGTATTATATAATGAGATACTATGGCCCAAGTATAGATTAGTTACATAGAAATTTAAGACTATCGAATAATTAACCAAAATATCAGTTTCAACGCTGTTATTAACGTTTAAAACAGATCTGTTCTTGTGCTAACAATTCTTCAAATTACTGTCAGAGTGAGAAACCGATGCTGTGTTTCCATCAAAGTGTGATTTAGAATAACATCCTATTCGTTAAAAACATTTTTTTTTTTGCATAGAATATTAAAAAAAAATCGATTTATGTATAAAAATATCTATTTTTGCGCTGTTTTCCGCGCATAAAACATAGGGAAAAATAGAGATTGTAAACTTTTGAATTTACAGTCAGATTCGCTGCCCAATGCTTTATATTCATTCACTCGTATTATATAATGAGATTCTATGGCTCAAGTACAGTTTAGTTGCATAGGAATTCGAAAATATTGAATTATTCACCAAAATATCAGTTTCAACGCTGTTTTAAACGCCTGAAACAGTTCTAAAATAATCACTTTATAGTTAGAGTGAAAATCTGATGGTTTATTTCCATTAAAGCGTGAAATAGAATGACATTCTGTGCTTTAAAAACATTTTCTCTGCATAGGATTTTGAAAAAAAAAAATCGATGTATGAAATTATTAATGCGGTTTTCCGCGCTTAAAACGTAGGAAAAAGCTATGTGGTGTGTAATAACTTTTGAATTTACAGTCAGATTCACAACATAATGTTTTATATTCATCAAATAGTATTACATAATGAGTTTCTATGGCTGAAATATAGTTTAGGTGCATAGAATTTCTTAAATATCGAAATGTTCATCAGAATATGAGTTTCAATGCTGTTTTAACGCGTAAAACAGTCCTAAAAGCTATTCTAGTGCTAACAAATTGTTCAATTTACCGTCAGCGTGAAAATCTGATGGTTTGCTTCTACCGAGGCGTGATATAGAGTGAAATTCTATACCTTAAAACATTTTCACTCTACAGAATTAAAAAAAAAATCGATTTATATGTGAAAATACCCATTTAGTGTTATTTTCATCGCATAAAACATAGGTAAGAGCTATATGGTGTGCAATGATTTTTCAATTTACAGTTAGATGCACAACGCAATGCCTCATGTTCATCAACCAATATTACATAATCAGATTCTATTGGATGTAGTATACTTTAAATCGATAGAACTTTATTCACAAAAATATCAGTTTCAACGTTGTTTTAATCGCCTAAAACAGAGCTACAAGCTCTGCCAACAACTTTTCTATTTTACAGTCTGTGTCCATTGAGGCGTAACATAAAAGGATATTATATATATGCCTTAAAATTTTTTTCACTGCGTAGAGTATTAAAAAAATAGATGATTGTATCAAAATAGCTGTTTTAGCGCTGTTTTTCGCGGATGAAAAACAGGAAAAAAATATCTTGTGTATAATAACTTTTGAATTTACAGTCAGATTCGTAAACAAATGCTTTATATTCATCAAATAGTATTATATAATGGGATTTTATGGCTAAAGTATACTTTTGGTGCATAGAATTTGGAAAATATCGAATAATTCACCAAAAATATGTTTCAATGCTGTTTGGAACGCCTAAAACAGTGCTAAAAACTGTTCGTGCGGTAACAACTGTTCAATTAACTGTCAGAGTGAGAATTTGATGGTTTGTATATATCAAGGCGTGATATAGAATGACATTCTATCCCTTAAAAACATTTTCGCTGTATAGATTTTTCAAACAAATCGATTTACATGTGAAAATACCTATTTTAGCGTTGTTTTCCGTGCATTAACCACAGGTGAAATATATGTTGTATGTAATAACTTTTGAATTTACAGTTAGATTCACAACCTAATGCTTTATATTCATCAACTCGTACTATATAATGAGATTCTATTGGTAAAATATAACTAAGGTGCATAGAATTTCGAAATTATCGAATTATTCAACAAAATATCAGTTTCAACGCTGTTTTAAACGCATAAAATAGTGCTAAACGCTATTCGAGTGGTAAGATCTGTTCAATCTACAGTCTGAGTGAAAATCTGATGGTTTGTTTCCATCAAGGCGTAATGTAGAATGACAATCTATGCCTTAAAAACATTTTTTAACTACATAGCATTTTCAAAAAAATTTAGGTGTGAAAATACCTATTTTAGCACTATATTCCTCGCATAAAACATAGGAAAAAGCTTTGTGGTGTGTAATTAATTTTGAATTTACAGTCAGATTCACAACCTATTGCTTTATATTCATCAACTAGTATTATATAATGGGATTCTATGACTAAAGCATAATTTAGGTGGATAGAATTTCGAAAATATCGAATTATTCACCAAAATATCAGTTTCAACACTGTTTTAATCGCCTAAAACGGAGCTACAAGGTATTCCTGTGAAAACGACTTTTCATTTTACAGTCTGCGTGAGAATCTGTTGGTTTATTTCCAATGAGGCGTAACTTAAAATGTATTCTTTGCTTTAAAATTATTTTCACTGCATAGAATTTTGGAAAAAATAGATTTATGTATCAATATATCTATTTTACAGATGTTTTCCGCGCATAAAACACAAGTAAAAGGTATGTTGTTTGAATTAATTTTTGAATTGACAATCAGATTCACAACCTAATGCCTTATACTCATCAACCGATATACATATATTGTGATTCTATGAGTAAAATATACTTAAGGTGGATAAAATTTCGAAAATGTCCAATTATTCACCAAAATATCAGGTTTCAAAGTTGTTTTAAACGCCTAAAACAGTGCTAAACGTTATTCTTGTGCAAACAACTGTTGAATTTACAGTTTGAATCACAATCTGATAGTTTACTTCCATCCACGAGTAATATCAAATAATATTCCATGCCTTAAAAATATTTTCATACCATAGAATTTTGAAAAAAAATCCATTTATGTATCAAAATAGCTATTTTAGTGCTCTTTTCCGCGCATAAAATATAGGAAAAATATACCTGGTGTGTAATCACTATCGAATTTACAGTCAGATTCACAACCTGGTGCTCTATATTCATCAATCAATATTATATAATGAGATTCGATGGCTAAAATATAGTTTAGGTGCATAGAATTTCGAAAATATCAAATAATTCATCAAAATATGACTTTCAATGCTGTTTTAAACGCCTAAAACACTGCTAAAAGCTATTCGTGCTGTAACAACTGTTCAATTTACTGTCAAAGTGAGAATCTGGTGGTTGGTTTCTATCAAGGCGTGATATAGAATGACATTCTATGCCTTAAAAACATTTTCGCTGTACAAATTTCAAAAAAATCAATTTATGTATCAAAATAGCTATTTTAGCGGTCTTTTCTGAGCATAAAATATAGGAAAAATATACCTGTGTGTAATCACTTTTGAATTTACAGTCAGATTCACAACCTGGTGCTCTATAGTCATCAACTTAGTATTATACAATGAGATTCTATGGGTACAGTATAGTTTAAGTGGATAGAATTTCGAAAATAGGGAATAATTCACGAAAATATGAGTTTCAATGCTGTTTAATATGCCTAAAACAGTGCTAAAAGCTGTTCGTGCGGTAACAACTGTTCAATTTACTGTCAGAGTGAGAATCTGGCGGTTGGTTTCTATCAAGGCGTGATATAGAATGACATTCTATACGTTAAAAACTTTTTCATTATATAGATTTTTCAAAAAAAATCGATTTATATGTGAAAATGCCTATATTAGCATTGTTTTACGTGCATAAAACACCGGTAAAAGATAGGCTGTGTGTAATAACTTTTGAATTTACCGTCAGATTCACAACCTAATGCTTTATATTCATCAACTAGTATTATATAATGAGATTCTATGGCTAAAATATAATTTAGGTGCATACAATTTCGAAAATATCGAATAATTCAAGAAAATATGAGGTACAATGCTGTTTTAAACGCCTGAAACAGAGCTACAAGCTATTGCAGTGCTAACAACTTTTGAATTTATTAAGTATAATTGTGATGATTAATTTCCAACCAAGCATAATATAAAATAATATTATATGTCTTAAAAATATTTTCAATGCACAGAATTTTGAAAAAAATCCATTTATGCATGAAAATGGCTATTTTTTGCGCGGTTATCCGCACCTAAAACGTAGGAAAAAGCTATGTGCTGTGTAATGACTTTTGAATTTACAGTCAGATTCGCAATCTAACGCTTTATATTTTTCAACTAGTATTATATAACGAGATCTTATGGATAAAGTATATTTTAAAAAAATTAATACCCCCTCAAGCAGCTGCTTGCCACAGAGGTCTGCAGGAGACTTTCAGTTTAGTACGCCATAGTGGAAGTTTTGTGAGGAAAGCGCAACCTGAACAGAAAGAACGAGACACACATCTATGTCTTACCCGTGGATAGGACTCGATCCTAGGTCCCGTAGATCAATAGCCAATTGTATTCACCATTCGGCAAAGGGACGGTTAAAGTATACTTTTGGTGGATAGAATTTCGAAAATATCGAATTATTCTCCAAAATATCAGTTTCAACTCTGTTTGAAACCCCTAAAACAGAGCTAAAAGCTATTCCTCTGCTAACAACTTTTCAATATGCTGTCAGAGTGAAAATCCTATGGTTTGTTTCCATCAAGGTATGATATAGAATCATATTCTGTGCCGTAAAAACATTTTCACTACATAGAATTTATAAAAAATTTGATTTATATGTAAACATAACTATTTTAGCGCTATTTTCTACGCATAAAACATAGGTAAAACCTATATGGTGTGTCATGACTTTTGAATTTAGAGAATTTAGAGAGATTCAGAACCTAAAGCTTTATTATTCATCAACTAATATTATATGATGAGATTCTATGGGTAAAGTACACTTTAGGTGCATAAAATTTCGAACATATCGAATAATTCAGCAAAATATCAATTTCAGTGCTGTTTTAAGCGCCTAATTCAGTGTTTAAAGTTATTCTTGTGCTAACAACTGTTCAATTTACTGTCAGAATAAAAATCTGATGGTTTGTTTCCATCAAGGTATGATGTAGAATGATATTCTATGCCTTAAATTTATTTTTACTGTATAGAATTTAGAATAAAATCAATTTATGTATCAAAATAGCAATTTTAGCGCTGGTTTCCGCTCAAAAAGCATAGGAAAAAATTATGCAGAGTGTAGCAACTTTTTAATTTACAGTCAGATTGACAACCTTATGATTTATATCATAGATTCCCAACGGGGGCGTTACCGCCCCCCTGTGGGGGCTGGAGCCTTCGAAGGGGGCGGTAGCTGATCCAGAGACAAATCAGGGGCGTTGAGGCAGTCAAGAGGGACGGCAAATAAATAAATAAATTTAATGGAATTTTCTGTGGTTCCTTCTTATCTATTCATTGGTGTCTTCCTGGTGATTCTGGTCATCCACTATGTGTATCCATCATGTACAGCTTTTCAACTGCAGCTTGGATAATAAGTTCCCTGCTACCGCCTACTAGCGTACTGGTACGTCTGAACTCGACTGAGATGCTCTCAAAAGTTCTCAAGATCACAGATTGGATATCAGATTCAATATGTTTTCTCATTCGAAGTCGCTTTGAGTATGCTTTATGGTACATAGTTACAATATCATCCCACGTCAGAACATAAGGTATAATATGAACATTACACTTGTAATATTATACCCCTTGTAATATTACACCACACATGCTTCCTCTTCTTTTCAACCTCTACTGTCTGCAGGTTATCCTGAGATGTTATTCCTACTTCAATAATTTTAATCTCATTCAATGCCTTAACATGCACTACTATATCAGGCTTATTACGTTGGACATGCGTGTCCGTCCTGATAGGCAAATCAACCTTGATGCAATAATAATATAATAATAATAAATTTATTATATTTAATATTTATTTATAATTTTTTTTAATATATTAAAATACTTTGAAAATACCTGATTTCATGATTAAATATTTTATCTAGCTATGTAAATTATCTTATTGTTATCGCGTTAATAAGCATTTTTAAATTAGCATTAGGTATACCTATACCTAATTTGTTTTAGTTTAGAATACACTGAGAGTGACAAGTCCTTGCAAATTGGTAGGCAAACACGCGTTTCATTCAATTGAACATGTTTCGACAAGAATATGGGATCTTGAAATGACTTGTTTACGGAGCAAGTGCGCCGGCATCGCAAACATGCAAGTTAATGCGTGCACAAAATCAAATCTATAAAAGCGATAGCTCTAGGAATGTTTTATTATTTTTATGTGCTTCGCCGTGATAAATAGTCGTGAGTGATTAGTGTTAGAAGTCATTATAAACATTATTGTTATAACTATCTATAAATCTGTTGAGAAGTAAATTTGTATTTGAAAATGTCTGAATCTACATCTAAAAAGAAATGCTGGCAGTACAGTATTGAGTATTTGAAATATGGATTTACGTACTCTCCTACAAACCAATCATCACATATGTGTTTAATTTGCCGAAATGTTTTTTTCAAATGTAGCTATGAAACCTTCTAGCCTACAAGAACATTTCAATAAAATGCATGCTCATAAGAAGAACAAAGATAAATCCTATTTTCAAGAACTGGAAAAGCAATATTTAAAATAGCAACTATGTTAAACCTTTTTGCGTCGTCTTCTAAACAAGATGATGATGGACTACGAGCCTCTTATAACATTTCATTGTTAATCGCAAAAGCAGGAAAACCACACACAATTGGCGAGGAATTAATTTTGCCGGCAATCAAAGAGATATTAAAAACTGTTCTTCATCATGACACCCGTCAGATATCATCAAAAAAATTCCTCTCAGTAATAATTCAGTGCAAAGAAGAATAGATGAAATGGCAAAAGACGTTGAAATATCATTATGTGATTACTTAAAGACTTACAAATTTTCCATTCAACTCCATGAATCAACTCTACCAAACAACGAAGCTCTACTCTTATCATACGTACGATTTATAAAAGAAGAAAAAATTCATGAAGAGTTATTATTTGCTAAAAATTTGGAATCTGATACAAAGGGAGAATCTATATTTAATACCATGCAAAAGTTTTTTCAAGAGAAAGAAATTCCTATTTGCAATATTTTCTCTGCTACTACTGATGGTGCTCCAGCAATGACAGGGCGTCAAAAAGGTTTCATAGCGCATTTGAAATAAGCACTACCAAATGTTCATGGTCAGCATTTGGTTGCAAAAACCGCGCAAAATTTAAGCAATCAATAAGATAAGAAGCAATTCATTGAATGACCGCTTATTTGGTAAGCTTTGTAATGAAAATGATGAAGACTACCATCGCTTGCTGCTGCACACAGAAGTACTTTGGCTCTCTAAAGGTGTTAAAATTGCGCGAAAACCAGATTACGTCAAAAAATGACATCGCTTATTTGACCGACCTGTTTAAAATATTTAAATCAAGTTAATTTACAATTGCAAAGTGATGAGTTGAATTTAATTAAAGCAAAAAACGTCATAGCTGCTTTTGCAGGAAAACTTCTTCTATTCAAACGAAATCTAGGTAGAGGTGAATACAACCACTTTCCCACATTATCAGCAGTCTCTACAAAACCGGAAGATTTACTTACTGCCAACAGTTGGAAGTTCATGTTGATTTTACGGAGCGTTTCCAAGATATTTCAAACATGAATTTCTTGGAATTGGGTTTTAGATCCTTTCGCAAACACAGATACTAAAGAATCATCAAATTTGGAAGAGGAACTCTTAGAACTCACAACTAACGAAGGATTCAAAGTAAAATTCAAATATGGATACCAAGAGGTCTGGCTTCAAAAATCAATAATATACATCACTGAACGTGGCGATCTGCGATTGATGTTAACGAAATTGTAACCCGACATTAACAAATTGTTCACACTCCACCAGCCTCAACCATCTCATTAATTTTTTTTATTTATTATTAATTTTGTGTTCATCTAATTATTTTTTATTTCTTATTGATTCTGTGTTTATTTTTAAAATTTTAATAAACAATTTTATTGTACATTTGGTTGTCGTTTCATTGATTTCTGCTTTATGATTTTTAATAGATAAATAAACAGATTAATTAGGTACAGATAATATGCAACAATATTTTAATATTTCATATAAAATTAAGTGTTATGGACAAGGGGGGCGTTGATATTTTTGTTCTCTTCCAAACGGGGCGATGATCCAGAAAAGGTTGGGAATCACTTCTTTATATTCATCAATTAGTATTATATAATGAGATTGTATGGCTAAAGTATAAATTAGGTGCGTAGAATTTTGAAAATATCGAATAATTCACCAAAATATGAGTTTCACTGCTGTTTTAAACGCCTAAAACAGTGCTAAAATCTATTCATATGGTAACAACTGTTCCGTTTACTGTGAGAGTAAGGATCTGATGGTTTTTTTCCATGTAGGTATGATATAGAATGATATTCTATACCTTAAAAACATTTTCGCTAAACAGATTTAAAAAAAAAATGATTTATATGTAAAAATACCTATTTTAGCGCTATTTCTACGCATAAAACAAAAGAAAAAGCTGTATGGTGTGTAAACGACTTTGGAATTTACACTCAGATTCAGAACCAATTCATCAATAAGTATTATATAATGATATTCTTTTTGCAAAGTATACTACCTGCATAAAATTTCGAACATATCGAATAATTCACCAAAATATCAGTTTGAATGCTGTTTTAAACGGGTAATTTCTGAATTACCCGTTTAAAACAGCATTCAAACTGATATTTTGGTGAATTATTCGATATGTTCTATTCTTGTGCTAACAACTGTTCAATTTTATACCCATTATCAGTCTTTCAGAGTTATGCTACATTGCTGGTTAAGATGCCTTTCATACAACTTGTTGATATCAAATTTTTTTCTGCGTTATTTTTTCTTTTTCCAGTCCATTTTTTTATTTTTTCATGAGAATGAATGAGGTATTAGATGTGCAAAGAAAGAGGATTTCCAATGGCAGAGAAATAGGTCTTCCTACTCTAAGCTCCAAAAATATTTAAAACTTCTTCACTTTGGACCTTTTAACTTATCCAAATTAAACTAATTTACCAGATAGCATCAGGTGCTACAATTAATCTTGCCAAATAAAGTTAAATAAGGGTTTGTTAAGTATATAAGTGTTATTTAGTCAATATGAAAAAATTTTAAAAGATTGTCAAATTATTAAAGTTTAAATCTAATCAAAATCAATTTATCCTGCTCAAGAGAAAAAATAGAAAAGTTAATATTTCATAAAACACAGTTTATTTCCAAATAATTGGGACTCGCCAAACAAACTGAAGAAAAAAAATATTCTGAGCAACCAAAAGCTCACATTCTCTCAACTACTAGTTCTCTCCTAGGTCCATCTCAACTAGCTACTTACTCTCTCTTAGCTCCAAAAACTACTAACTCCATGACCTGTCTTCGAAATCAAAGGACAAAACTTGATACAGGACACTCATAAAACGAACACTCTTCAAAAGAAGAGGATGAAAATAATACGAAAAAATTTGCAGTTATTACAACTCTAGTATCGAGAATTTTAAAATACCTGAACCAAAAAATGGGACTAACCAGAAATCTGAAGACTTTTCACTCGTTATAACTGCTATCGAAGGAGACTTGAGCGACACTGATCTCAACAAGATTACTTCGTTTTTCTTCAGACTTACCGGCGAACATCTTGTCGGTAAGTTTATCACTTTAGGTCGATTATCAATTTTCCCCAACAGTAAAACTCAACATGAAAAAATCTTAAAACTAACAGAAATTTTAAATATGAAAATTAAAGTAGAATATCCAGACTACAAGAATTCCATACTGTTTACCATTATAGGTATATCCCCTGAATATGGTGATGATGAATTGCTTGAAATTTTAGAAGATCAAGGAGTAATAAGTTTACGTAGAATGTTACATTATGATAAGAACTTTAATCAAAGAGAAAACAAGGTTACACCTACCCATAAAGTCATCTTAGAGTTCGAAAGCGAGAAACTACCATCATACATTGTAATTGGCTTTAGACGGCATTCCGTTAAAAATTATTATTTGCCACCAAATCTTTGCCTTAGATGTTGGGTCTAAGGCAAAGGTCCACACAGTGGCGGTTTGCAGAGGAAAAATGAAATGCAAAAGGTATAGTGGATCTCACAATCACCGGCAGTGCAGATCGGTTGAATTTAAATACTCAAATTGTAAAGGCGCACATCCAGCCACTTGGTCTGGCTGTAAAGCCAGATCAATAGCTTGCAAGGCGAGGGAATATCAGATTGAATTAAATTTGAACTGGAACCAAGCACTTATTAAAGCAAAGTTATTCTTCGAAAATGGATCCAGCCTTAATAACTCTGAATGGAATAAATCTTATTTGGATAACACAAGATCAAATCAAACAGAACCTGACAGGATTCAAACATACAATCATGAGGACCTGACTGAAAGCTCTAACATAAACTCGACCAATCAAAACTCAGATTTAGAAAATCTTGCCATTCTTTCTACATCTTCAACTTTTCCTCAACTTTCAACAAACTTTGATCATCATTTAAATCAAAATACACTGAATAGTTAAAAAAAATATTACAGGTGCCAAAAACTCTAATAAATCAAATCAATCTCATAATGCAAGAATGAATATCAAAGGATCGAATTCTCAATCAATTGCACCAGTCGGTGCAACATCTAAAGCATTGATCATTGACCTGCTAATAAAACTGCTATACCTAGCAGTACAGAAGTTTCACTTATAAAAGATATTCTTCTATCGTTAATGAATTCTGCTTCATGGGAAAAACCACTCTTATAAAAAATTCAATGGAACTGCAGAAGCTTACATAATGAATCTCACCATTTAAGACATCTGCTTTCATCCAAAAACATACAAATAGCATGTATACAAGAAACAGGCAGAGGTAAGCTCCCCAAAATTAATAATTATGTTCTATACAGCCAGAAAAATTCCCCTAACACTAGAGGTTTAGCGACTTACATTAGCAAATCGATACCTCAAAGGCAAATTAAAATAAATATAATATCTGAAAAATTAGAAGTTTTGATTTTACAAACTAGAATTTTTAATCACCCAACTTATAAATATATATAACTCTAGCAATATGATAACATATGCTCAATACTCGGAGATCTTAAGCGGTCTTGAGGGAGAATTTATAATTTGTGGTGACTTTAACACACATAACTCATTATGGTACTCTTATAAAAATGACAGCAAAAGTAAACATCTTATAAAATTTATTGAACACAATAAACTAATTATATTAAACCAAAAATCATGCACTTGCATTAACAGATTTAACAATTTATCCATCATTGACCTAACTTTATGTTCTGAAACTTTAGCACAAAAATTACAATGGTCAATATCTTCAGATAATTATGAAAGTGACCACTATCCTATCTTTTTAACATTTACAAAATTACCATATCCTAAACCAACATCTATTATTATAAATTGGAATAAATTTAAAGAAACAACAGCTACTCAATTAGATAATGAAACTGACTATTATAATTTTTTTAATTATCTGGAAATTAAAAAAAATGAAAACTCACAAAAAATCACTAAATTAATCCCTAATAATAATATGCACAACATATTTATCAATAAGCTCATAGCAATCAGAAGAAAAGCTGAAAGAAATATGAAAAATAAAAAAACATTTTTGGCATGTGAAAATTATAAAAGACTTGAAAAGGCAATCTCAAAAAAATAAAAAATTTACAGAAAAATAACTGGACTGTATTTACAGAAAAAATAACCCCTCAATCAACAACATCTAACTTATGGAAAATTTATAAGAGCTTAAATAATGAAGCAAAACCATCAGATCCCATACAATCATATGCTTTAAAATTTAATAAATCTCTAAAAGAAACCTCAGAAGACTTAGCACAAAATTTTATTGATACCACATATATTCCAAGTAACAATCTAGACAAAAGACTATCTAATTCAAACATCATACACAAAACATTTGAATCTCAAAAACCAAAATTTTTAAACTTACCCTTTTCATTCTTTGAATTAAAATGTGCTATAAATGTTCTAAAACCTAAAACCTTTACAGGACCTGATAAAATTACAAACAAATTATTAAAAAATCTTCCCCCAAATATAAAAATACTTACCTTCTGTCTGGTTTCATAACTACATGATATTTATTAAAAAAGAAAATAAACCTTCAGATTCTCTTAAATCCTACAGACCAATATGTTTAAGCTCTAATATTTTAAAATTATTTGAAAGGATGATAGCATACAGATTAAATTGGTACATAGAAAACAATAATATTCTTAACTACAAATCTTTTGGATTCCGCCCTGGAAAATTAACTAAAGACTTACTTTTAAACCTTATATCTGATGCAGAATATTCCTTAAAACACAAATTATACATGGTGTCAGTTATTATAGACATTGAGAAACCCTTTGACTCTATATCTTTTAACATTTTACTATCAAAATTAAGAGAAATCAAATTATGTGGGAATTCATATCATTTTTTATTCCATCTTATAAAAGATAAGACATTTCAAGTTAAATAAAAAAGATAATTTCTAATAATTATAAATTCCAAAATGGTATTGTTCAGGGAGACATATTACTCCCAGTTTATTTAATATCTATTTGAAAGATCTCGACAAAATATTTGATAAAGATATTAACTTTGGCATAATGACAAAATTTTCTCTACTTTTTTGACTTCTTATTTCTTATTTGACTTTGACATAATTTTCTGGACCATAGACTCAAATATAGATTTAATGCAAAAAAAGACTACAACACACATTAAATAAATTTTACAGTTTTCTAAATAACTTAAATTTAAAAATTTCAATTGAAAAAAACCAATATTTTATATTTTTACCACAAAAGACTTCCACAAGAATTCATTCTCAAAATTAATCAAAAACCTATTACCATTGTCAACAACACTTCTTGGCCTAAATCTTGATTCAAAATTATCATGGGATTTATACATCAAATCTGCTAGAGAAAAAGCTTCAAAATTATTTAACTTTCTGAGATATCTTGGGAATTCAAAATGGGGTTGCTCCCAAAAACTATTGATATTAATTTATAAATCAATTATTTTACCTAAAACTTTTTATGGTATTGAACTTATTAACAATATTTCAAAAACTAAAATAAATCTTCTAGAAAGCACCCAAACAAAAATATTAAAATATTGTTCAGGAATATTTCAAAGTTCATATAATCTAGATGTCTACGCAGAAACAGCAATACCACCTTTAGCAATTCATAAAAAAATATTCACTATCTAACTTAATATTTAGAATAATCTCTAAAAATAAAACACATACTATTATTGAAAAAATCATTAACAATTTCCAAGATATTACCTTAAATGAATTTCATGAGAAAAATGTAATCTTAAATGTATTAAATAATCAAATCAGGAGAAACTTTTTACCTAATTTCCCATTTTGGATTCCTGTAAACCCCATAATTATGAAAAATATTCAAGGAATAGACTCAAAAAAAAAAACATATGATAGTTCTAGTTTAAAAATTCTAGCAGAAACTCATCTCAATAACAATTATCAAAATTTTTTTTCACATTTATACTGACGGCTCAGTAGACCATGATGGGGGTTCATCTTCTGGAGCATACTTTTGTCCTTCTGAAAACTATTCATTTAAATTCAAATTTAACATTTTAACACCTGTCATCATAACTGAACTTACAGCAATCATATTAGCAATAGACTGGGTAAAAAAATACAATAATAAAAAAATAGTAATTATAACTGACAGCAAATCCTCCTTAGAAATAATATTAAATAACCCTATATATTCAAACTTTCCAATATATTTAAATGACATTTACATTTTATTATTTGAACACTTAAAATTAAATAATATATCTACAATGGGTACCTGCCCATTATGGAATTCCTCATAACGAATATGTAGATACATTGGCAAAACAGGCAAAATCTTTAACAAAAACTATCACTACTCCTTTCATGTTCAATATATTTAAAACAAACAATAAAATCAACAGACAAAAAGAACTACAAGAATGGTATATTAATAATGCTTCACACACACCTAGATTTAAAATTTCATCTTTAATTTCTGAATTTAAAAGCTTTGGATTAAAAAAGAATGAAATTAATGCTATCCTCAGAATTAAAATAAATAAAGCACTTACAATTCTTACTTATTCAAAGTTAAAAAAAATTAACTCTCCTAACTGTAACTTCTGCAGCTCCATACATAATGTTGAACATATTTTATTTGAATGTAATAAATATAATATAGAAAGAAAAGAATTCTATGAAAAGCTCAAAAAAATAAATATTACACAAATTAATTTAAAAAATGTTCTAGAACCTTCTAAATCCAAACAAAAATACATTTCTTATTCTATATTAATTTCATACCTTAAAAAAATAAATATCTTAAATGCTCTTTAATTAAATTCTTATATATCTAAAATCAATCCAAAAAGTTTTCTGAATGAGTCTGCGAGGGACCAGAGTCCTCGTAGGAATATTCATGTTGGAGATTTGTTACGCAACGCAACCATGACCTAATGTCACTCACCACACATGCAGCGTGCAACTGACACGTGTGTGATTGCACGTCGGGAAGTACATTTGCATAATCTTGCGATTATGCAAATGCAATATTGCATGATCGTAAGATTATGCAAAACGCAAGAGGGAGCGTGTCCTTATGCGTGCATTAGCAGCGTGTTTAGCTGTCAATCAAAAGTCGGAGTTGCGCATGCGTAACTCCTTTAGCAGTCTGGATGAGGAAAAAAGATGAGTCAACTGAAGAATAATCCCCAAAATAATAAATATAGCATAAATAAAGTAAAACTGGTTAAGTAAAAGTGAATGAGTGGACCATCACACTACATTTCTTTTGGCAATTTTGTCTATAAATTTATAAAACAGTTTAGAAATTAGTGGATTTAATGGTAAATGATAAAAGTACTGAGTAAATATCAGGGCATTTTAACAGAGCATTTTAATCCTGACTCAACACACACTTCTTGATGCCAAAAATTTTAATCCCAACTCCATCCTCTTCACAAAATTTTATTTTAAAGAAAATATTAGTTTATATTTAGAGTATCCCTTTTTTGGTTTTATCACATGATTTTTATCCCCATAATAAGTGATTTAATATTTCCTGTTAAACCTGGAGAGGGAGAATGCATTTCTTAACCCTTCCAATGTCCAGCCTGAAAAACTGGTTTCCATACAGAGGCAGAGCTATTTCCTCCCTATGCTCAGCCAAAATCAAATTTAACTTTAATTTTTTTTTAATAAGTCACTATGTAATATACCTAAATCACTTCATACTGAATGTTCCTTTTGAATGCATTTTGAAAGTAAAACAAATATGTTTTAGGACTTCTATCACATATGCCTTTAACCCTTTGATGCCCAGGAAATTTCATAAAAATTAGAGGGTATTAAAGACAAAGGAATAGCAGTATTTGGATGAGTCCATTTCAAAATATTGGGCTTTAAAGGGTTAATCTATCCCCATCTGTTTAATATAGTAATGAAATGCTGCAAATTAATTTTATTGGAAATTTTCATCTCATTCAAGGTTCAAATAAAAAGCAATAGGGAATCCTTACAAATGCAAGTAAAAACACTTTTTTAATTCCATTATTATTCAGATTTATCAGCCATGAGATATATTTAATTTTAATAGCAATTCAATAATATTTAAGCTAGTTTAATAAATAAGAATTGCTAGCAAGACAGGCTGGGGTCACTGTTTTGTTGCCATCGCACTCTCTAGTTCCCCTTTACTACAGTTATGGATAATAAAATTAATTATCATTAATTATATCAAAGATATATAGAATAAATTATCATTAATTATTCTATATTACGTAGTAGTGCACATATAGCACTGATGCAAGGTGTGGATGCCACATTAGATTAATACAGACTGTTCTCATCATAACAGATTAATCGTTAAAGAATATTGAATTTGTTAAAAAAAGAATGTCTCTTTGTAATGTAAGAGAAATTGCTTTATTCATTCCTTACATACTGCATTAATAGCAAAATATTGAAAAGAATCAAAGTGAGAACTATTTATTAATATTTGAAACTTTCTAGGTATGTTAAAAACATCATTGTTCAACCTGTTGTGAATTTTGAAGAATTAGACAAAACAGTTTGTACAGAAGTAATGTTATTGAAGTAACATTGGCAATGCATACTTATTCTATGTAAATAATGAAATTATTACCTAATGTCTGAAAATTTAGATTTTTTTTTTCTAATGCAATTTCAACCCAAATTTGAAATCAAATGGAACCCAATAATTACCACTCCCCTCCTCAAATGGAGTTTTTTGGGTCAAAACATCATTTTTATATATATATATATTGAATGGTTTAAACACCACTCCTCTCCTCAAGTTCTTGCTTGTGCTATTCTGATATTGATATTTTTATGTCAAGGTGCACTGGACTTTTCGATACTTTGCCAAGATCCCAAAAAGGTACCACCCAAGGAAAAAGTGCATGGTGCCCAGAGAAAAGAAAAAGCCATGAAAATGTCCCTTTCTTATAAAATTGTCGGAAAAGTCCCATGAATTGAAAACAGTGCATTTCTGGCCCATGATTTTAAAGTATTATGATGAAGAAAAAAAAAAAAGAAATAAATGAAGTCTGGTTGTAGGTGAATTTTTTATATTATTCAGAAAGAAATTTCCTTTCCATTAATATATAGGTTCCATTATTAAGTTAACTGGTACTTTTTTGCCATCAGGTTTTCTAAAATTGTGTTAATTGCCTTGTCATATCTATTTCTCACTGTATCACAGTGAAAAGTTCTATTAAAATTAATATGTAGGTTTGAACATTTTATTTGCATAAAATTCAGAATTAAATTTTTGTATAACATTACTTATTTCTATTGATTGCTTATGTGTTAAAAAATCCTATTATTGACTTGTTTATTTGACTCGGCACAGTTGGCAAAGAAGCCTGGACTTTTTGCAAAATATAAGCATCAAGAAAAAATTACGAAAAAAGAGTAATTTTTTTGTTTCAAGTGAAAAATTTGGTTTTCCTCATATTTAAAAACAAACATCCTTTCCGTTCTTATATTTTATAAGTATTTCTGTCTATTAGTTTTTTTAGTAAATTCTTATTTGCATTGACAGATTTTTTTTACTACATCACCTTAAAAAAAACATTAAAATTAAACATCATCTTTTTTTTGTTAAATATTTTATTTTCATAAAATCCAGAATTAAATGCTGATTAATTTGGCATATCACATGCCAGAATTCTTTTCATTTGTTATTTGGTTAAAAAAATTATGAAATTTTTCGGCCGAGCTTAATGAAAAATGTCTGGATGTAAACCAGTTTTTCAGGCTGTGCACGAGAAGAGTTAAATGTAAAGTGTACTCATAGTTCTAGAGATCCATCCAAGCTATCTACGAGTTTTAAATTTTCTGCTTGAGCTGCTAATGAACTTTATACTGTGAATTTTGAAATAGAACTTCTGATCTATACTTTTTTTTTTGGTCTGTGTAAAGAAAAGTAAACTTTTCAAGTTTGCTTTTTATTCAAAGCAATAAATAAAGTGTTATTCAAAGCAATAAAAGCTTAAAAGGAAAAAGGACTTTTTAAGATGTGGAAAATTGTCTCGATTGAAGTTGTTGTTACCTGTATGAAACGTTGTCGGTAAAATAATGCTGTACTTTGTTCAGCTGCAACACAAAGCACTATTGCAGCAGCATTCAATGAAGATTATTATTTGATAATTTATGGCCTTGTCATTTGCATTCTTTAAAAAAAAAACTGTCAAGCAGCTGCTTGCCACATAAGTCTGACAAGAGCCTATCAGTTTATACACCATAAAGAATGATCTGTGAGGAAGGCAAGACCTCAGCAGAATGACAACATAAACATCCATGCTTTGCCTTGGAATCGATCCCATGCCCCTTTGACCATGGGATGGACAAAAGGTAAATTGCCCCTCAAGCAGCTGCTTTACTACATAGTCATACAATGAAATGTATTTGTACTTTTCGTTGCATTTCCATTTTTAAACGTCACTATTAGTAAGAAATGTTTTTGCCCACATTATTTTCTTTTGGATTTAGTTTGAATGTCATTCTTGCTTTTCTATTTCTATTCACTTTCGACTATATTTTTAATTTATTCTCAACTCACCAGAAAGGGAAGTTATATATATATTTTTTTCCTTTTCACCATGTATCAAGATATGCACAACAGAGAAGTAATAGAACAGGTGGAACGAGGATATAGGATGCCAAAGCCATCTAATTGTGAATGCCCAGACTCTGTCTACTCAGTGATGCTTCAGTGTTGGGATTCTGATCAAGAGAAAAGACCAACTTTTGAGTTCCTCTTTGGGTTCTTTGATGACTACTTTGTTTCTACTGAACCAAGCTATCATGATGCTGAAGACTTTTGACCAGGCAAAGTAGAAGAATAGCAGCCTATGTCAAATATAAGTGATCTCTAACTATCATTGTAAGGCTATTTGTGCCCATTTCAATGGCCTTAAAAATGCACACAATATTTAATAAATTGAATGTTTGTTTTTGGAGAACTTTGTACTGAAAGTTTGAATGAAAAAAAAAAAAATGCAAGTAGATTTTGGAGAAAAATCATTTTTTAGCATTTAAAATCTTGTAAATACATATTTTGTCATAAAGGGTATGTAGTGCATCCTTTTTACCTCAATATTTTGTTTAAATGTGATGAACTCTTTCTTCCACTTTGTTAGATATACAGATTATATAGGTGAAGATAGTTTCTGAACAGTTGTGCCAAAGTATATAAATCTAATTATAATTCTGACTATCCATACATAAATGGATTTATATAAACCAGTTAAATTGAAACTTACAGATTCTGTGTTGAGAAAGTATTATGTTAATGTTAGGTGTGATATGGAAGAAACGAGTCCTAAATCTTAAATCCTTATGGATGAATGTACTCTTTTTTTTTATGTCCTTTGCATACTTGTGTCTTTATGATGTGCTGCAAATTGGGCAAAGTTAAAAAAATGGTAAATGTTAATTACCTTGAAGTCAGTATTCTGTAATAACAGTTGAATATTAGGCTGGTATTTGAAGGTTTTAGCAGAACATTATCATTTACTGTGTCCAAAGAATTCTTTATTAAACTAGAATTATAAGAGTATTTTAATGGGTTGTGAAGAGATTAACTCGCTTCCTCATAATAATTATCTTTAAAATATCTTTCAAAATGGTTAAATTAGCACATAGAATTATCTTTCAGCATACCTGTTTAATAAATTGATAAAAAATTCAAACATTCAAAACTTGGAGATGTTGCATTAGTAGTTGATTACGTTCTGATTTCAGTAGAAAATCATTAAAACATTTTTCTTGATTAACCTGTTTGAAACCGAATTATGAAACTAATATTCTGGAGATTTCTATGTTTAAGCAATCTTATGAGGCAAACTTAAATTACTCAATTTATTCTTTCCCTATATTAATTCTGCATGGTGTTCCATATAGCTAAATGAGATGCATTTTTTATGCTTTCCCCAATGAAATTAATTATTAACAAGGAAAAAAAAATGAGTATTTTGCAAAACGTTTTTAAGCTATTGAGCCATTAGGCATTGTCAAAAATTTTGAAATATATAATATTTTGGAATTTTGTGAGAAAACTAAATTGTCTAATGTTCTGTATTTTTTTTCCACTATAACATACAGGGTATTTTTTTTTATTAAATGCACCAAAATTTGTGTGAAATTGTCCCATAAAGTAGAGTGTGATCCAAGGCTTACTGTAAGTCCAGCTATATCTATGTTATGTTAACTCTGAGGCAGTGGTCAGCAGTGACTTTGCTCCTAGTATGACATGTCTTCACATGAGAAGGTCTGTAAAAGCTAGGTGTAGCTTCTATGATTCTTCTTTGTTCTGTATGTTTAAATGGAAAAAAAGTAAAGGCAATACAATAGGTTTTCTTCTAGCTTCTTCCTTCTTTGCAGCAGTGTAGTTTCACTGTAGTTGTTAATAGTTGCTATCTATTGCTTGTGAAGAATATGATGATCCATGGTTATCACTAACAATAAACAAAAGTACTCTTTGCAGTTGTTTTCTATGTTGAAATAATAGAATCTCAGATATACACCTGGTAGTAATTAGATAAATATAGAGGAAAAATTGTCAATAGCCAGGTGGGATCTAAATCCATGACCTCCTGATAACATTCGATGGTATAATGCTTATTGTATATAAGCCACTAATAGAGAATGATTATTCGGCAGCTGGTAGTTTAGCAGTCAGAGCACTTGACATGTTATCAGGAGGTCGTAGTTTCAGATCTCACCCAGCTAATGACAATTTTTCCTCTATATTTATCTAGCTTCTTGTGCAATTGTCCAAAATATGGACATTCTGAAAAGGTTGGTATCACATAATGAACAGCTGCAGTTATGAAATTCATAGTAGAATATCTGAGCCCAACTTCCTTGTAGTTTATGCATCTTTGCTGTTGGTTGTCTCACTAATAGTAGAAGGGTTTATATTACGTGTTGCCTATATGTCTTTTATTGCTTTAGCTTGTCATTTATTACACTGCCTATAGTTACTTTTTTTGTTGCTGTGATACTGTTGGCCAATATTGCTTGATGAATAGTACTACAGCAACAACCAAAACACAAACACCAAAACAGTCCTACAGAAAAGAAGCAATAGCAAACTAAAGCAACAAAGATCCTGAAGCATTACCAACAACATTTCTACTAGTAGTGAACAACCAGCAATGAACATGTGCAAAAAACAAAAACGTTGTGCACAGAGACATTCTACTATGAACTTCCATAATTACAGCTGTTCACAAGGTGATACCATTCTTTCAAGAACGTCTATAATTTGGGCAAAATATGTAAAGAGCTAACTATATAATTGGTAATTTTATTTATTGTTAGTAATAATTTTTACAGCCTGAAAATTATAGCGCAACTAAACCACTTCTAGAAGGAAGAAACAAGGAGAAAAACTACAGCATATCTGTTATTTTAGAGTGATAGCTGGATTTATGCTAAGCATCAGGTTACTTCTTGGGACAGTTTTAATATAATTTAAATTTTAATGCAAGGTAGTAAGAAACTTACCCATTAAAAGTGCATTTTTATCCTTTGCCGTTTTGGTACTATTGTACTAATAGTATTTTTCTCAGCTTTTAGTCTTTTAAAATAAATTTTAAGTAGACTGAATTAGTGCAAGCATACTGCAAAGAATACAGTGTCAGAAATGAATTTAATTGCCTTCTGAAGACAGCACTAGTGTGCACAGATCTTTTTTAACCATAAAAATAGAGTCCATTAGGCACAATAGTGTTGTGAAAATGAATTATAATTATTTAAAATTAATTACATTTCTAAATTGTAAAATATGCACTTTTCAGAAAAAGTGAGGAAACGTTTTCACTTTGTTATTTGTAGACATCAATTTTTTTTGTTTTTAGAGATATATCTTCCTATAGTTATAATTGTGCTCTCTTACTGTTGGAAAAAGTTTCAAATTGCAAAATTTGAAATTAATATTGCATGTGATGTAATTATGTTAGAAATTTGAAATTTTGGTTGTGAAATGTGAATATATGACGTAATCATCCCCTTATGACGTAACCTATTACGTAACCGGCCACGACCCCTTCATTAATATTCATAATTAATCATTCATAATTAAAAACCCCGTTTTACCGCCATCTGGTGGCTATGAGGAATACTATTTTCGGAAAAAACCCTATTTTTATTCCCCCTAGTTAGCTTCTAGATTAAATTTATTGCAAAAGTGTAAAAACATACTTAAAAGCACTTGTTTGCATTCAGAAATGAAGTTCTATAAATACTCTTCCAGCTTAAACAGCTGTTATTTGCTGAGGAACCTGGCTTGCAGCCTGCAACTAACCAACTCCAACCCAATCCTCAAATAACATTATTTTTAAAATAGGCTGGTTTTCGACTAACATGATCTCTGAACTACTTCTCTAAGATCATTTATATTACTGCATTTATCACATAAGAAGACATTTCTGATTCTTTCTTTGTCTCACCCATCTGACTCACTACTATGAACTTCCATAATTACAGCTGTTCTCAAGATGATACCAATCTTTTAAGAATGTCTATAGTTTGTTCATAATTTCAGCACTTCCAAGATTTTTCAAATTTGCCTATACAAAGTAGTGTTTTAACAGATACAACATATATATATACACGATTGTGAGTGATTGAAAGCTGACTGATTGACTGACAAGGGATCATGCTAATTCTAACTATGATTTAGAAATGGTAGAGCTCTGAAAATTTGCACCTACACTGATTTCGAGAGAAATACGAAATTTACGCAGACATGTCCTTTAAGATAAAATGAAGGTCATATAGAGGTCAAACTTTGACCTACAACGCTAAAAATTTGCAAATTGGTGTCAGGGGGTGTTTCAAGCTATAAATCTCAGAAATGTTATGCAATTTTGGATCTGGAAGTCAAAGTTCATATTTAGATCTGCAGGTGTTAAAGAGCTAAAAATTGGTTCCTGGGAATATTTTTAGTAATAGATCTCAGAAATGTTGCAAAATTTTGGATGCAATGGGTCCTTCACGGTCAAAGATGAAATTTCGATATACCAGTGCTGGAGAACTAAAAAATTCAGAAATAAGAATTTTCAGATCTGGTGTCACATTCAAGGTCAAATAGGGGTCATAATGACTGTTTGAAAAACAAGAGGTGCTGAAGCCACCGATTAATTTCTACTAAAATATATTTCTAAACAGCAGAGAACATTTCAATTAGTACTGAACAATGACAATATATGCATATAATCCCCTTTATTGGTTTACATCTGGGTGACATTTTTTGCACACAATGGATAAAATGGTCAGGTTACAAGGGCTTAGAGAAGGTTGGGCGAAAGGAACCCACTGGATAGATGTTATGAGACAGATGAAACATAAAGCCACCCAGTATGTTCTTTAATCCATTCCATTGGATGGGGGCCACATCTTAATGGGCCTCCCATCCAATGGATAGTAGCCATTCGATCGATGTCTCTTTTCTGACAGAGCAGAGTGAAAGTTTCGAGGAACAGGTAGGACTCAAACCTGGGAACTACATATTATGAGCCTGGCATGCTACTGACTGAGCCACACCTCCATCCTTATTGGTTAAAGATTTTAACTTGAGATGCATTGAGTAGAAATGTTTGCAAACAAATAGTTGGTCATCTTCATTGCTTGAGAATACTTCTCACAACAATCAATTTCTCAATCCTTATTATTGTATACCGTGTATTGCGTATTAAAATAAAACTGCATTTAGACTATTTTGTTTCTACTTTTATCGTTTTTTTTGTAAAAATGAGTTACATATATGAAACATACATAAATAATAAATACAAAGCCATAATAAAGGAATAAAATTAAAATTATGTCAATGAGGTTAGGATTCTGGAATGCATTCCCCCCATTTACGTTATTTCTTATGAGAAATTCATATCTGACTAAAATGATTTCCCCTTACACCATTTTTTGAAGAATGCATCTAACACATAATTGACGACTAGATGTACTGTGAAAAACAGTACTAATTTCTTCGACACTCTTTCCACAGTCAAAAACAGTCTATTCTCCGACCAAAGTTAGCTAATAAAAAAATCAAATTTTGCATCTCTACCTGCTGTAATTGCATCTGTAAAAAAAATCTGGTATGAAAATAGTTACCCAAATAAAATTGGCCAAGAAAGTGGAAAACGACTTATGAAAGGTAGATTAAGTAGGAAAAATTGACAAATTCCAAAAGATTAAAAAAAATTGTAGATACAAGATTTTGTACAAAATTTCAGATAGTTTTACAGGCAAAAAGTGCTCCTTTTTGTCAGCCTCTTAAATTTGCAATTTGAAAATTGATTTTGGAGTTTATTGTCATGCTGCACATGAAAAAATATCATTTGGAAATTTCTTTTAAAATTCTTCAGAAACATTTCCCCACATTTACTTATGTTCATGCTGTTGTTTAACAAAATTGTGTCAGTGAAAATATATACTAATGAAACAGAAATGAAAGTTTAAAAGATCATTGTTTCGATTTCATGGCTTTTGTTTTTTCTTTTTTTCAATTTTGTCATAAATGCACTTTTGCATAAGACTATGGAAGAATTAATTAACATTTTCCATTAAATTTTATGCTCATCAACACTGGGCCCTGTTAATAGCATTGAACACATCAAAAATAAGAAAAATATGTAATGAAGCATCTTGAAAAGTCTTCAAGCTATAAAATACACTCAGTGAATCAGTTTATTACAATATATATATAAAGGATGTTTGATAAAGAAGTGAAAACAAGTGTTAAATGTGGCTGAAATAAATTTCTGGAAAACCAATAGATTTAGTTCAACTGTTCTTTTACATTTGCTAAATAAAAGTTAAAAACTTCCAGAGGCTTTTCACTTTTTCTTTTTATTTAAAATTGAAAAAAGGCATATGTTATAAATGAATTCTTGACATCTGTAAACCTATATTTTCAACTTAATATTACTACATATATATTATATTTACCTATGCCTTTGTTTTGGCAACAGCATAGTAAATAGAATATGTTTATAGTGTAATTATTAAATGCAAAATATACTGCATGAATCTAATATTTTGTGCTTAGCAGCTTCAGTGATCAAAAACTGATAACTTCTGCATATCAATATAATGCATCTTAAAAAATTTCTGGAATAAACAAACCACAATCAACAGCCTGGAAAAAAACTGCGAGGCAAAAACTTATGAAACTGATACCTATCTTTTCACGCTTTTTTAAATGTTCACATTGCAATTCTTTAAATGTTCATATGTAATTTATGTTTTACTTCATAACTCACAATTACATTTATCTCTCATATATTAAATAATCTTGTAAAAACTCAGATGTTCAGATTTCTGGTTATAAAATATTTCGACATATACATTAAAAAATAAACATGCATTTAATAACAATGGGCTATGCTTAAAATAATGGAGTTAAAATAATGGATCTTTATTAAGCTCAGCTTTCTTATTGGACACCACATTTATATTTAAACTTATGGCACACTTGAAAAATCCACATGAAAATCCACATGAAATTTGTTAAATATGAAGTATGATTTAACACTTTTTTTTTTTACAATGAATGTTTTTATTATTGGGTAATTGACGTGGAGATTTCTTGGGTTTTCAACAGTGTGTTTACAACAGTTTGCTTTTTGGGTTTTTTTTTCAGTGTGACTTTTTTGACTTTGGGGATTTTCAGAGTTTCAGTTTCTCAACTTGGGCGATTTATTGGGGATTTCCAATTTGTTGGTTTGTTGAATTGGTGTTTTTTTACGTTTTTCAGAGTGTGGGATTATCGACTTCTTTATCAGAGTGTGGGTATATTGAATTTGGTGTTTTTCTCAGGGTTCTTCACAGTTTCCGTTTATCGACTCGGGTGGTTACTTCGGGTTATCCAGAGTGTGGGTTTTATTCCCTTGGGGTTCTTTTTGGTTCTTACAGAGGGTGGGTTTAGTAACTTCTTTATCCGACTGTGGGTTTACTGACTCAGGCATTTCTTGGGGTTTTGCAGTGTACGATTATTCATTGAGGGCATTTTGCGTTTTTTTTTCAGAGTCTGTCATTGTTAACTTCTTTATCCGAGTGTGGGTTTATAGAATTTGGGATTTTTTAGAGTTTTGTTATTGACGTGGAGCTTTCTTGGGTTTTCAACAGTGTGTGTTTATTTATTTGGGTTACTTTTTGGCTTGTTTTTGTCTTCAGAATGTGACTTTTTTTGACTTTGGGGATTTCCTGAGTTTCAGTTTCTTGACTTGGGCGATTTATCGGGGATTTCCAGTTTGTTGGTTTGTTGAATTGATGATTTTTACGTTTTTCGGAGTGTGGGATTATTGACTTCTTTATCAGAGTGTGGGTTTATTGAATTCGGTGTTTTTTTCGTGGTTCTTCATACTTTCCGTTTATTGACTCCGGTGATAATTTATCCAAACAAATGGATAAACAAATAGTTCTACGGCTCTGACTGCCACGTCTATTTTTCAGGGCAAACACACACAGCAATCAGAGGATTCCTCCATGTTAACTACATGAATCTCTCTTTCTGGTAGTTAAACCAGTCCTACTACAATAACTATAATAACATATTATAAGAATATAAAAATTCCATCGAAATTTCCGAGTATAGCGGCTTCGAAGTTTAAAATAAGAAACTAACGTTTTAATTTCAAGCAAACGTAGTATATAAAAAGTTCGGTATCTCATTGTGGCATCTTAATAATTTATCAAACCAAATGGATAAACAAAGAGTTCTACGGCTCTGACTGCCACGTGTGTTCCTCAGGGCTACACACGCAGTAATCTGAGGACACCTCCATGGAATAAATCCCAAATAAATTCGAATCCCTCTTTCTGGTTGTGAAACCACTCCTACTTTGATGTAAAGATACACAATCATTGGAGCTTTTTGAACGAATCACAGTGTGAGCTCCCAGGTCCCCATTGTGGAAACTGAGGAACACCAATCCATATTACCAGACCGTCATTGAAAAAGATTCTTGCGGAGACTTATAATGAAAACATTGGTTTTAAAGTGTTCTGCAGGTGCAGGCCTTAAATAGTGTACAAACTATAATAACATATTATTAGAATATCAAAGTTCCATCGAAATTTCAGAGTATAGCGGCTTCGAAATTTGAAATTAGAAACGTTTGAAATTAAAACTTCTATGCGGTGAAAATGATTTTGAGGCACAGAATGTCATTTCATATCACGCCTTGATAGAAACAAACCATCAGATTCTCACACTGACACTAAATTGAACAATTGTTACGACACGAATAACTTTTAGCACTGTTTTAGGCGTTTAAAAGAGCATTGAAATTCGATATTTTCAAAAATGTGTGCACCTAAACTATACTTTAGCCATAGAATCTCATTAAATAATAGTAGTTGATGAAAATAAAGCATTAAGTTGTGAATCTGACTGTAAATACAAAAGTTATTACACACCACATAGCTTTTTCCGAAGTGTTATGCTCGGATAACAGCACAAAAATAGCTATTTTGATACATAAATCGAATTTTTTCAAAATCTGTGCTGTGAAAATATTTTTAAGGCAAAGAATATTATTTTGTATTACGCCTCGATGGACAGAAATCATCAGATTGTCACTCAAACTGTAAATTCAAAAGTTGTTTGCACAGGAATAGCTTTTAGCTCTGTTTTAGGGGTTTAAAACAGCGTTGAAAATGATCTATTGGTGAATAATTCGATATTTTCGAAATTCTATCCACTTAAATTATACTTTACTCATAGAATCTTATTATATAATACTAGTTGATGAATATAAAGCATTAGGTTGTGAATCTGAGTGTAAATTCGAAAGTTGCTACATTCTACATAGTTTTTACCTATGTTTTATGAGCGGAAAACAGCGCTAAAATAGTTATTTTGATATATAAATCGATATTTTTCAAAATTCTATACAGTAAAAATACATTTAACGCATAGAAATGACATTCTATATCACACTTTGATAGAAAAAAACCATCAGATTCTCACTCTGACAGTAAATTAATCAGTTGTTACTGTTACGAAATTGTGACGAAAATGAGATTCTATGGAGAAAGTATACTTTAGGTGAATAGAATTTCGAAAATATCGAATTATTCACCAAATACCAGTTTCAACTCTGTTTCTTGTGGCCGAGTGGTTAGCGCGCTTGGCTACTGATCTACGGGACCTGGGTTCGAGCCCCGGGTAAGGCATGGATGTTCGTGTCGTTTTTCTGCTGAGGTCCTGCCATCCTCTCAGACCTTCTACTATGGCATATAAACTGACAGGCTCCTGTCAGACCTCTTTGGCAAGCAGCTGCTTGAGGGGGGTATTAATTTTTATATTATATATAGAACACAAGCTATAGGCTATTCCTGGGCTAAAAACTTTTCAATTTACAGTGATAATGAAAATCTGATAGTTTATTTCCATCAAGGCGTGATATAAAATGACATTCTATGCCTTAAAAATATTTTCTCTGCATAGAATTTTGAAAAAAAAAATCAATTTTCGTATCAAAACAGCTGTTTTAGCGCTGTTTTCCACGAATAACACATAGGTAGAAGCGATATAGTGTTTAATAACTTTTCAATTTACAGTCAGATTCACAACCTCATTCTCTAGATTCATCAATTCGTAGTATGTCGTGACAATCTATGGCTGAAGTATAGTTTAGGTGCATGGAATTTTCAATATATTGAATTATTCACCAAAATATCTGTTTCAATGCTGTTTTAAACGCCTAAAACAGAGCTAAAAGATACTCCTGTGTCAACAACGTCTGAATTTACATTCAGAATGACAATCTGATGGTTTATTTCCATCATAGGATGATATAAAATGACATTCTATGATTTAGAAAACATTTTCATTGCATAGAATTTTGAAATAAATGGATTTATATATCAAAAGAGCTGTTTTAGCGCTGTTTTCCACGAATAACACATAGGTAGAAGCGATATAGTGTTTAATAACTTTTCAATTTACAGTCAGATTCACATCCTCATTCTCTAGATTCATCAATTCGTACTATGTCATGAAAATCTATGACTGAAGTATAGTTTAGGTGCATGGAATTTTCAATATATTGAATTATTCACCAAAATATCTGTTTCAATGCTGTTTTAAACGCCTAAAACAGAGCTAAAAGATACTCCTGTGTCAACAACGTCTGAATTTACATTCAGAATGACAATCTGATAATTTATTTCCATCATAGGATGATATAAAATGACATTCTATGATTTAAAAAACATTTTCACTGCATAGAATTTTGAAAAAAATGGATTTATACATCAAAATAGCTGTTTTCCACGGAAAAAAACATAGCTTAGAGCTATATGTTGTGTAATATAACTTTTGAATTTACAGTCATGTTCACAACCTAATGCTTTATATTCATCAACTCGTAATATGTAATGAGATTCTATGGCTAAAGTATAGTTTAGGTGCATAGAATTTCAAAAATATCGAACTATTCACCAAAATATCAGTTTCTACTCTGTTTTAAACGCCTAAGATAGAGCTGAAAGCTACTCGTGTGCAAACAACATCTGAATTTACAGTCGGAGTGACAATCTGATAATTTATTTCCATCATAGGATGATATAAAATGACATTCTATGATTTAGAAAACATTTTCACTGTATGGAATTTTGAAAAAAAATGGATTTATGTGTCAAAATAGCTGTTTTTGCGCTGTTTTCCACGGAAAAAACATAGCTTAGAGTTATACGTTGTGTAATAACTTTTGAATTTACAGTCAGGTTCACAACCTAATGCTTTATATTCATCAACTCGTACTATGTAATCAGGTTAAATGGCTAACGTATAAATTAGGTGCATAAAATTTCGAAAATTTCTAATTATTAACCAAAACATCAGTTTCAACGCTGTTTTAAATGCGTATAACAGAGCTCAAAGCTATTCCTGTTCTAACACTTTTCAATTTATAGTCAGATTGACAATCTGATGGTTCATTTCCATCAAGGCGTAATATAAAAGGACATTCTTTGCGTTAAAAACATTTTCACTGCATAGAATTTTGAAAAAATTCGATTTACGTACCAAAATAGCTGTTTCACACGCAAAAAAAAAATGTTTTAGGCGTTTAAAACAGCGTTGAAAGTGATATTTCCGTGAATGAATCGATATTTTCGAAATTCTATGCAACTAAACTAAACTTCAGTCATAAATTCTCAATACATAGTACGAGTTTATATATATAAAGCATTAGGTTGTGAATCAGACTATAAATTCAAAAGTTATTACACACCATATATC
Source organism: Ryuthela nishihirai (assembly GCA_038380435.1). Lineage (NCBI taxonomy): Eukaryota > Metazoa > Arthropoda > Arachnida > Araneae > Heptathelidae > Ryuthela > Ryuthela nishihirai. Next base: position 501,349 of record JAWZYU010000029.1, on the reverse strand, counting down.
TTTTACCTATTTTTTTTTGCGTGTGAAACAGCGCTGAAAACAGCTTTGATTTATGTACCAAAAATCTACATAAATCGCATTTTTTCAAAATGTTTTTAACGCAAAGAATGTCATTTTATATCACGCCTTGATGGAAATAAACCATCAGATTATCAATCTGACTATAAATTGAAAAATTGTTAGAACAGGAATAGCTTTTAGCTCTGCTATACGCATTAAAAACAGCGTTGAAACTGATATTTTGGTGAATAATTCGATATTTTCGAGATTTTTGCACCTAAACTGTACTTCAGCCATAGAAACTCATTATATAATACGAGTTGATGAATATAAAGCATCAGATTCTCATTCTGACTGTAAATTCAAATATTGTAACACACCATGTAGCTTTCACCTATGCGTTATGCGTGAAAACAACGCTAAAACAGCAATTTTAAAACATAAATCGATTTTTTTCCAAAATTCTATGTAGTCAAAATGTTTTTAAGGCATAAAATGTCTTTTTCGTCTTGAGGGAAATTAACCATCAGATTATCACTCTGACTGTAAATTCAAGAGTTGTTGGCACAGAAGTAACTGTTAGTTCTGTTTTAGGCGTTTAAAACAGCATTGAAACTGATATTTTGGTGAATAATTCAAAATTTTCGAAATTCTATACTTTAGCTATAGAATCTCATTATAGGATACGAGTTGATGAATATAAAGCATTAGGTTGGGAATCGGACTGTAAATTCGAAAGTTATTAAGCACCATACAGATGTTACCTATTTTTTATGGGTAGAAAACAGCGCTAAAACAGTTATTTTGATTCATAAATCGATTTCTTTCAAAAATTCTATGCAGTGAAAATGTTTTTAAGGAAAAGAATGTCATTTTATACCACGCCTAGATGGAAGTAAACTATCAGATAATCATTCTGACTGTAAATATAAAAGTTGTTTACAAAAGGAAATAGATTTTAATTCTGTTTTTGGCGTTTAAAACAGCATTGAAACTGATATTTTTGTGAATAATTCGACATTTTCGAAATTCTATGCACCTAAACTATACTTTCGCAATACAATCTCATTATATAATGCGAGATAATGAATATAAAGCATCAGATCAATCTGACTGGAAATTCAAAAATTCCTTTAGCTATGTTTTGCGCGTGGAAAACAGCGCTTAAACAGTTATTTTGATACATAAATCGATCTTTTTTTTCAAAATTCTATTTAGTGAAAATGTTTTTAAGACATAGAATGTCATTCTGTATCACGCGTTTAAGAAAATAAACCATGAGATTATCAATCTTATTCTAAATTGAAAAGTTGTTGGTACAGGAGTAGCTTTTACCTCTGTCTTAAGAGTTGAAACTGATATTTTGGTGAATTATTCGATATTTTCGAAATTCTATGCACCTGAACTATACTTTATCCATAGCATCTCATTAAACAATACGAGTTGATGTAAATAAAGCATTAGGTTGTGAATCTGACTGTAAAATTAAAATATTACGTGTCTGGGAAGCTATCGACTGATCCACCTCCCGGAGGGGAGAGTAGAATGGAAAATAATCATATTTTTGCCAAATGGAAGCTTGCACCGTGGGGAGGATCATCTACTCTACATTTTAGAAAGTTTTAGACCCGAGCAACGCCGGATAAATCTGCTACAGATTTATGCAGGTGGAAGCTAGAGCGATAAGACATTTTCTATGCCAAAGTTACGTTTTGTGGTTAGAGTAACTCGCCATTCGATTAAATATAGTTTTTAAAAATTTAGCTTCAGTAATGCGCGAAGTTAAATTAGAATAATATCTCTGTCCAGGACACCAACTTTGGGATCCGGTGACGCTGAAGCTAAATTCTGTCCCAATTGTGTTCCCCTTTTGTTCCGACTACTGGAGTTAAAAATCTGTGGTTTGTAGAGGATTTAACGTCGTGAACCTGTTGCATTTGTTCAAATACAGCCCATTCAGGAATATCTTTCTTGCATATTTGCACTTCTCAGAAATGGAATTTACGGCACTTCAGAATACGATATTGATTTTATAAGTGACATTATTTCCGAGTCCAAGAATGTGTTAGTTGCTCGCTTGCAACAATATCTGTTAGTGTAACGAGATAATAATATGATACTCTGTTAGTGTAATGTGATGTTAAATATTGTTCCTATTGCAATTTGCAAGGCGAAGCAGCCATTCAGGCGAATAGCGTTTAGCACTGTTTTAGGCGTTTAAAACAGCATTGAAACTCATATTTTCTTGAATTATTCGATATTTTCGAAATCTCATTATATAATACTAGTGAATCTGACTTTAAATTTAAAAGTTATTACACACCATATAGCTTTTACCTAAGTCATATGCGTAAAAAACAACGCTTAAAGTTATTTTGATAACTAAATCGATTTTTTTTTCAAAATTCTATTTAGTGAAAATGTTTTTAAGACATAGAATATGATTCTGTATCACGCCTTGAACCAAATAAACCATGACATTTTCACTCTTACTCTAAATTCAAAAGTTGTCAGCCCAGGAAAAGTTTTTAGCTCTGTTTTATGCATTTGAAACAGCGTTGAAACTGATATTTTGGTGAATTATTCGATACTTTCGAAATTCTATGCACCTAAACTATACTTTAGCCATAGAATCTCACTACACATTACGAGTTGATGTAGATAAATTGTGAATCTGACGGTAAAATCAAAATTTATTATACACCATGTAGCTTTTACCTACGTTTTATGCGCGGAATACAACGTTAAAATTTTGATACATAAATCTATGTTTTTTTCAAAATTCAATGCAGTTAAAATGTTTTTAAGGCACAGAATATTATTTAATATCACGCCTTGAGCGAAAAAAACCATGAGATTGTCAATCTGACTGTAAATTGAAAAGTTGTTGGCATAGGAGTAGCTTGTAGCTCTGTTCTAAGCGTCCACAAAAGAGCGTTCAAACTGATATTTTGGTGAAAAATTCGATATTTTGGAAATTTTACGTACCTAAATTACACTTTAGCCATAGAATCTCATTATATAATACGAGTTGATGAATATGAAACGATATAAAGTAATATGAATATAAAACGATGAATATAAGGTTTGGAATTTGACGGTAAAATCAAAATTTATTACACACCATATAGCTTTGACGAATGTGACATGCGAAAAAAACAGCTAAAACAGTTATTTTGATTCATAAATCAATTTTTTTTTCAAAATTCTATGCAGTGAAAGTTTTTTTATACAGAAAATGTCATTTCATATCACGCCTTGATGGAAATAAACCATCAGAAAATCACTGATTGTAAATTGAAAAGTTGTTGGCACAGGAATAGCTTGTAGCTCTGTTCTAAGCGTCCACAAAACAGCGTTGAAACTGATATTTTGGTGAAAAATTCGATATTTTCGAAATTCTATGCACCTAATCTAAACCTTTGCCATAGAATCTGATTATATAATATGAGCTGATGATTATAAAGAATCAGATTGTCAATCTGATTATAAATTCAAAAGTTATTACACATCATATAGCTTTCTTCTCAGGTTTATGCTCGGAATACAGCTCAAAAACTATAATTTTGATACATAAAATTGATTCTTTGCATTAGGTTGTCAATCTGACTGTAAATTCAAAAGTTATTACACCACCTTACATATTTTACCTTTGGTTTGTGCTCGGAATACAGCGCTAAATCCGATATTTTGATACATAAATTGATTCTTTTAAAAATTCTTTATTGTAAAAATGTGTTTAAGGCATAGCATGTCATTCCACATCACGCCTTGATGGAAATTCTACGCACCTAAACTATTCTTTAGCCATAGCATTAGGTTGGGAATCTGACTGTAAATTCAAAAGTTTTTACACACCACGTATATTTTTCCTATATTTTATGTGCGGAAAACAGCGCTAAAATAGCTATTCTGATCCATAAATCGATAGCTCTAAGCAGTTTAAAAGGCGTTTAAAAGAGCATTGAAACTGATATTTTGGTGAATTATTCGATATGTTCGAAATTCTATGCACCTAAAGTATACTTTACCCATAGAATCTCATTATACACCTATCCCTCGATTTACACTGAAGAAAGGTTCCGCACAAAACCGTGTAAATCGAAATTTTGGATTTTGCTATGTAAAATCGTCTAAAACGAAATGAACACGAAAATGTGCATAATGCAGTCATTTATTTACGTAAAACAAAAGCAAGACATCTTGAAAAACAAAATTTCACTTCGTTCATAAAATAACAAATATATGTAGGTAATATAAGTATATATTTAATTCATTTTACATTAGGAACAAAAAATATAAGATCCTTAAAAAATTAACAATAAGTTTAATTACTGTCATGGACTATCAGTGTTTTCTTCCTGATTGTTTTCTTCCTTTCATCACGCGATAGTTCTTAATGCGATTCTGGTTGAATGGTTGATGAATTAGGGACAATCTCAGATCGACGAGACTTTGTAATGAAATCCGTAATTAACAATTGTGTAGGTTTTTTTTGCTAAATCTTTATAGGCCTCCTCATATTGATTTAAGCACTTACTAATATCCGCTGGAATCGGAGAGCTCGTTCAACATTCGTGTCATTTTTTGTTAAAAATGATTACCCAATTTTCTCCCCAATTCAATCCTATGCTGATGACTCTCTTGCTGTGAACGCAACTGGTTCAGATTGCTCTTCATCAGGATCATTGTCTTCATCACGTTTATTTGTTTCATGAATCATGTTAACTAAATCATCCTCATCTAGTTCTTCATCAGCCATTATTTCTTCAAAATCTGCCTCAGCAAATCCTCAAAACCTTCTCCTATAGTATGCGCCAACTCAGTGATCTGAGAATATTCATGCTTTAATGGTAATCTATAATTCTCACCTTCAACAGCATCTGGCCATATTGCTTTCCAGCAGGCATTGAGCGTTGATTGTTTACTCTGGGTATATGGAAGTCCAACATGCTTAACACAATCTAAGATTGTAAATTTCTTCCAAGCATCCATAAGAGTAAGAGATCCATCATTCTCTATTTGTTCTAAAATATACCTGAAGGTTTGCTTGATATACAATGCCTTGAAAGTCGAAATTATCCCTTGATCTAACGCCTGTAATAAGGAAGTTGTATTCTTTGGTAAAAAAAACAATTTGCATATTTTCGTGTTGTAAATCTTGAGGATGACCTGATTCATTATCAATTAATAGAAGGGCCTTAAAAGGCAATCCCCTTTTACTTAAATAACTTTTGACATCTGGGACAAACAAGTTATGAAACCATTCATTGAAAACCATGCAGTGACCCTGCTTTCTTATTAGCCATCCAATAAACGGGAAGGTTTTTTGATGTTTATTCCTTTAAATGAGCGTGGTGTTTTCGATTTGTTAATAACCAATGGTTTCATTATATGATCGCCTGAAGCGTTGCTACAGAAAAGAACTGTTATACGACTTTTCGCTGCCTTATGACCAGCAGCTGATTTGTGAGCTTTAGCCATATAGGTTCTTTCTGGCATTCTTTTCCAGAATAACCCGGACTCGTCAGCATTGAAGACCTGGTCAGGAGTGTAGGAGTTGGCGGCAATGATTTCAGCAAATTTTATATATATATTGCATATTGTTGTGCTGCATCCTCTTTCACCTTTCAATCTTAGATTATGTAAAGATTGTCTTTGTTTAAATCTCTCGAATCAACCGTTGCTTGTGGAAAAAGATACCTTCTTTTCATCTGGCGAAGTCGACGGTAACTGATTCTTAAGTGTTTCATAAATCTTTAAAGCCTTACTTGTAATGGCAATGGTATCAATTGGAACCCGCTTTTGAATTTGGTCTTCTAGCCATATCATTAATGCCTTTTCCATATTTTCCATTGTAACATCTCTTACATATGAAATTGTGCTCATACTCGTGCAAGATCCAGCTGCTATACTTTTTCTAATGGAGTCTTCATTTTTTCTTATTGTCCTTATTGTGGCTTTATTCATGGAGTAAAATTTAGCAATATCTGTAACTCTTTCTCTATTACGTAGGCTGGCTGGCTTAACGTTACAAGTTCTCTGAGAGGTCCGTTTCCGGCTTTCTCAGATCTCCAATCAAAATTCATAGATTTTTTCGAAGTGGAAAAGGTGGAACAAAGTTGACTTGTTGAAAACATAAAATGAAAAGAAATTCATTTAGAATTCTTAAGAATATAAAATCAAAACAGATTCTGTTTTATATTTTTTTCCATAATTCTGTTTCTAAAAGAAACTGTCCTACAAGGTTATAAATATTTTTCCTGATTTCCAAATTAGGATTATCTAAAATATGTAAATTGTAAATTCATCAATAATTAAAAGAGTTAATTCTTTGAACATTTTTTTTCTTGAGATAGAATATTTTGGGCAATTTAATAATATATGATTAACACTTTCTAAAGTATTACAGTAATTACAATTTGGAGAGTTAAGCTGTTTGATTTTGTACAAAAATGGATTAAGAGTTGTAGCACCCGTTCTAAGTTTATATATTTGCACATTAGTGCTCTAGAAAGATTATATTTATTTATATATTGGATGTTACAATTTAGGTTAAATCTATAATTATTTTGAATACTGCCATTAATTTTAAAAATCATATTTGTGAGATGGAATTCATGATTATGAATTAACTTTTTAAATTGTTTATAAAAATAAATAGTTTGAGTATAGTTTGGTAGATTAATAGCTTTTTTCGCAAGATCATCAGCAATTTCATTACCAGAAATGTTGCAATGGGCCGGGATCCATTGAAGTGAAATACTATTTTTTAAAATTCTAATATTAAAATCCGTTAAAGTTAAAATTTGATATAAAAATTGCGTATAGTTTGTATAATAATAATCTTGTCTTAAAAATATTCAAAGCACATTTTGAATCGGTATATATTACTATAAGTTTATTTTTAAATGTTTGCGTAACATATATTAAAGCTTCAATGATAGCAATTGTTTCTGCTTGTGAAATAGAAATGATAGATGGAAGTTTGATTGATTTACAGGTTTGTGTTGATGGTATATAAAATGCTGCTGCTGCAGCATTCAAATCTGTTTTAAGTGAACCATCAGTGTATATGCTAATATGATTTGTATATTTTACATTACAGTAAGAATTAGATAAAATTTTTAAGGTTTCCGTTGCATAATTTTTCTTATTAAAAATATCTGGAAGATTATCTCGAATTGTCGGTCTGTAAAAAACTCCAGTCCGCAATTAGATTGAAAAAATCTCCTGAAGTAGAGGTATTAAAAATTAAATTTAATAAAGGATCATTAATTATTATTTTATGATAATTATCAAAAATTTTTAAATTGTTTTGATAATTGATTAAGAAAGGATGTTGAGGAATTTTGAAATGTAGTCTGGCTAAATATTTAATTAAAAGAATTTTAATTCTGATATTAAAGGGAGAGATTGCTGTTTCACCAATTAGAGAGGTTGTGGGAGTTCTTTTTAATAGGCCTAATGATACTTTTATGAACTGGTTTTGAAGAGTAGAAAATTTTTTAATTTTGTAATCACAAATTCCGACCATGAATTCAAAGCCAAATTCAATTTTTGGCCTAACAAGATTTTTATACAGAGAAATTAAAAATTCTGGTGCTGTACCCCAATTAGTGGAAGCAAGACATTTAAAAAAATTTAGTAGTTTACAGCCTTTGCTGCATTGATATGTGAGGTGATCTTTCCATTTCAGTCGGAAATCCAAATAGATACCTAAATATTTAAATGCAGTCACTTGTTTGATCTGTTGATCATTTATCCGTAATATGATTTCAGGTGGAGGACTTTTTGAATAGGTAAAAGGTAAACAAACTGTTTTTTATTAAGTGTGAGATGCCAAGTTTTACAGAATTTTACAATAATATCGTGTGAGATTGTAGTCTTTTAGTTAGATGAACGATGTTTTTACCGAGACTCCATATGACAATATCGTCCGCAAAAGTTGCAAACTTAATGTCGGAATCAAAGTAATTAAATAAATCATGCAGATAGATATTAAAAAGAGTCGGGCTCAAAATTGAGCCCTGTGCTATTCCTTGAGTCATACTAAATATTGAAAATAAATCATTATTTATTTTAACTTGGAATGATTTTTTAGTTAAATTAAAATGTAGGAATTGCAATAAGTTTCCTTTGATATTTAATTTAATAATTTTGTGTAATAGGCCTTTTTGCCAAATTGAATCAAAGGCAAGTGAAAGGTCGAAAAAAATCGCCACACAGTAAAATTTTTTGATTTAGCAATATGAAAATCAGTAATTAACGAGGAAACCACATTCTTTAGATGATTTGCCTCTCCTAAATCCGAAGAAATTGGAAGGAAAAGTGTGTGAGCTTTCTAAAAACCAATTAAGTCGTCGAAAAACTAATTTTTCAAAAAGTTTTAAACTGTTCGAGAGTAAAGAAATGGGTCGATAAGAATTTGGATCAGATGGTAGCTTATTTGGTTTCTGAATGAATATTATAAAAAATTTTGACCAGGCCAAAGGATAGTTATGATTTTTCCAAATGCGGTTAAAAATATCTAGCAGTTTATTTTTCCATAATGGTGGGAGATTAAAAAAGAATTTGTTTAATATGAGATCAGGACCTGATACTGATTTAAGATTCAATTTTTTTTATAGCATAATTAAGTTCGTCTAACGAGAATTTTAGCGTCCATGATTGGGATATCAGGACGGAATATTAAAATATTTTTATCTACCCGATTTTCAATCTTTTTTTCATAATATGAAATATGTAAGGTGTTTGCAATTTTTAGATTTGAGCCCATAAAGTCTGCTGTTTGGGGCATGTTTAAATTTTTATCTAAAGCAATTTCTGCTAGAGGAAAAAATTGTTTAGGTTCTTCGTTCAATGTTTTAAAAATTCTCCACATATTAGAGATAGGAGTTTGTGGATTTAGAGAGCTGGAAAAAATTTTCCAGCTTTCTCTATATAATTCTTTTAGTTTTTTCCTGACTAGAGCTTTGATTTTTTTGAAATAGTTTATATCTTTAAAATCTCTTGTTCTTTTGGATTTATTTTCAGCTTTTTTGATTTTTATATTTTTATTATTTTTATTATTTATTGTTTAATATTTTTTATTTATGATTTCGGAAAAGCAAGATTTTGTATGTTTTTCAATTTGATTAAACAAATATTATAATCACATGTATCGGGATTAGGAGAATTTTGAATCAGAAGATTATGAAATTGATACCAATTGTTAAGTTTAACTATTTTCTTATCCGTAATTTGTAATTTAGAAGAGATTAAAATGGGGTGGTGGTCACTACCTCTTGTATCTTGGAGGAGTGACCAAGAAAATTTATTATATAATTTTAGTGAGCAAAAAGATAGGTCAATAATTGATCTATTATTATTTTGATTTTCATGAGTAGTTAGTTTTTCAATTAAGATAATAAAATCATTTTTTACTATGAAATTGTTTAAATGAACTCCTGCTCTATTTATATGATAGGAATGCCAAGCATAGCCGTCCCGTGGCCGAGTGGTTAGCACGCTTGGCTACTGATCTAAGGGACCTAGGTTCGAGCCCCCGATTAGGCATGGATGTGTGTGTGTGTGTCGTTTTTCTGCTGAGGTCCTGCCATCCTCTCAGATCTCCTACTGTGGCATATAAATTGACAGGCTCCTGTCAGACCTCTGTGGCAAGCAGCTGCTTGAGGGGGTATTTTTTTTTTAATGCCAAGCATAGTGGTGCGAATTGAAATCTCCAACAAAAAATAGTGGAGGTGAAACTTGATCAAGAATTTCAGAATAAATTGATTCGTTAATGAACTTGCATGGGTTATAAATATTACTTAAAGTAAATTTAAATTTTTTTATTAAGATATCAAGCGCAATAATTTCTAGATCTGGATTATTTACAGTAATGTTTCTAATTTTATGTTTGATGGTTCTCCTAACATAGAATCCAACTCCTTTGGATTTTTCGGAGGCAAAGTGAGAATAAAAAATGAAGGAAGAAATTCGAGTATTTTTTTTAGTAAAAATTTCCTGAAGTGCTACAACACTTAATTTCTTGTACTTACCGAGTAAGACAATTTCTTCTTTTTTAGATACAATTCCTCTGCAATTCCACTGTAAAAAAGTAAAGTCATTGGAAGAATTATATCTTCAGATTTATGATGATGTCTTCCAATATAGAATATTCATCTTCAGTGTTACAAATATATCGACACAACCGAAGAATTAAGTCAATAATTAAGTTTCTAGAGATGTTATCATTGCTTATGTTGTTTTCTATGCTTGAAGGAGATTGTAAAATTTTTTGGGATTTTTAATATGAAGAGATCTTTGGGCTACTTGATCATAAGTGTTTTGATTAGTAGCACTAGTTGATGGTTGAGGTTCAGAAGACTTTTGCTTTGACACTGTTGGAGCAAGATTTTTTATCTGTATTTGCAATTTTTTAGGTTTGATTTTTTCAATAGGTTTGGGTCAAAGGGCTTCCTTCCATCAATTATGTTTTCAATGACAAATTCCTTTTCTTTTTCATGAGTAGGTGATTGTTGACTAATTTCATTACATGAATGAATGTCAATTACTTTTCCTATTACTTCCTTATGAGATTTGAATGGTTGTTGCTTAAGTGGTGGAGTGATTTTTTCAGAATTTGAAGATCTTTCAGCCAAAGCTTGTTCAAAAGCAACATTCCAGGAACATTCATGTAATTCCTGGATTCTTTTAGAACGGCATCCTACACGTTTTATAGGGCAGGCATAATATGTCGATGGATGTTCGCCTGAACAATTTGGACAGCAGAGAGTTTTTGAAGTACAATTCTTATAATAGTGTAGACCTGAGCATCTTTTGCATCTAGGTTTTCCTTGACAACCAGTGCCAGTATGTCCAAACCTGTTACATCTCAAGCACAAGGGAGGAGGGAAAAAGTAAGGTTTGACTTTGATCCTTGAAAGGCCAACATAAACAAATTTTGGCAGTGTGTCTGAGTCGATTTTAAAAATCACATTGTCCGTTGGATCTTTAGCAATGATGGTATGATTTGAATTTGGAGAAAATCTGTTCATCCTCCTTACAGAAAAAATTCTATATTTATTAAGTTCTTTTAACAGAATGTCATCCGTATATTTTATATTTACTCCCTCCATGATTCCAAGGAGAAAATCGTTTTAAGGGAATCAATACTCTACTTTCGTGGTTAATATTTCCGTAATTTTTGTCAATTCAGTTAATTCATTGTTCGTGTCTGGGAAAATGATTAAGTCACCCTTTCTTGTAAAATGTCCTCTGAAGTCCTTTTGAAATCGGTTGAAGAAATAATCTGTCACCTTCGTGTCATCAAGGTCACTAAGCTTTGAATTTTTATTGTAGAAAATAATGGGTGATATATTTTCTTTTGCTTGTAATTCATCATTTGTTGTTGATTTAATTGGGATTTCCTCTTCATCAGATGTTATGTTTGAATTATCCGACTGTAGTTCAGATTCATTTTGTAAAATAATAATTTCTTTAGTATGTTTCTTTTTCTTTTTTTCTTTTTTTGTTGGAGCAAGTCACTAAAAATTTCATTATTAACTTCAATTTTATTGATGTCATTTGAAGAATAGCGTCTATATAAGTTTGAAAGTTCCATTTTTTTGATGTGCTTTTCTAGCTTATTAGTTTGTGCCTTTTCACTTGACTTGATTGGGACGCCTTCCGTCTTTTTCAATTTAACGTTGGGCTTTCTGCTCTTTCCCAATTTAGGCATTACAACTTCTTACGAAAAAGTTACCAAATTAACTTCACAAAAGTTAAGAAGCAAATAACAAACAGGGCCAAATTTGGCACATCCGATCGCAATCAAATCCCGAATCGGAATCTCCTCTCTCTATTACGTAGACGATCTAATATTTTAATTTTTGTTTCTAAAGAAATAACTTTTCTTTCCATTTGATTCTTTTTTAAACCTTTTGGCATTATAAAACCTTAAAAGATTTACGTAAATTATAAAAACGCCAGAAAAACTATAAATGTTGGAAACTTACCAGTAGATATTTAAATAATAGAATAAAAAATGCACAATGATGTAAAGCTTTGCTGCTAAAATGATATTGCACTACTTCACATGAACCAGGTAGCTTTACTAATGTGAAATACTACACGGATTCCCCGTGTTTTAAAATATAGGGGAATCCCCGTCCCCGTTGTTGCCAGTATTTAAAAATGATTTGAAATATATGTGCAGCCGAATATACATTTTTACCAGTTTTTTGAAATCCGTTATTATATCAACCGTGTAAAACCGAAATCGTGTAAAACAAGTGCCGTTTAAATCGGGGGATATTATACATAATGAGTATTACATAATGAGATTCTATGGCTAAAGTACATTTTTGGTGTATAGAATTTCGAAAATATCGAATTATTCATCAAAATATAAGTCTAATGATGTGTTAAATGCCTAAAACAGAGATAAAAGCTATTTCTATTCTAGCAGCCCTTAAATTTGCAGTCAGAGTGACAATCTGATGGTTTGTTGCCATCAAGGCGTGATGTAGAATGACATACTATGCCTTAAACACATTTTTACAATATAGAATTTTTAAAAGAATTAATTTATGCATCAAAATAGCTGTTTTAGCGCTGTATTCCGAGCATAAACCAAAGGTAAAATATATAAAGTGTGTAATAACTTTTGAATTTACAGTCAGATTGACAATCTGATGCTTTAAAGTCATCATCTGGTATTATGTAATGAGTTTCTATGGCTAAATTACAGTTGAGGTGAATAGAATTTCGAAAATATCGAATAATTCACCAAATCATCAGTTACAATAATGTATTAAATGCCTGAAAGAGAGCTATAAGATATTCCTGTCCTAACAATTCTTCAATTTGCAGTCAGAGTGACAATCTGATGGGTTTGTTGCCATCAAGACGTGATGTAGAATGACATGCTATGCCTTAACACATTTTTACAGTATAGAATTTTTAAAAGAATCAATTTATGTATCAAAATAGCTGCTTTAGCGCTGTATTCCGAGCATAAACCAAAGGTAAAATATGTAAGGTGTGTAATAACTTTTGAATTTACAGTCAGATTGACAACTAATGCTTTATATACATCAACTTACATAATGAGAATCTATTGCTATGGTATAGTTCAGGTGCATAGAGTTTTGAAAATATCGAATAATTCCCCCAAAATATCAGTTTCAATGATCTGACAGAGCTAAAAGCTATTCCTGTTCTAACAATTCTTCAATTTACAGTCAGAGTGACATTCTGGTGGTTTGTTGCCATCAACGAATGATACAGAATGACATTCTATGCCTTAAAAACATTTTTACAGCATAGAATGTTTAAAAGAATCAATTTTATGTATCAAAATTGTAATTTTTGAGCTGTATTCCGAGCATAAACCTGAGGAGAACGTAGGAATTGCAGTTTTTGAGCTGTATTCCGAGCATAAACCTGAGGAGTGTAATAATTTTTGAATTTATAGTCAGATTGACAATCTGATTTTTTATAGTCATCAGCTCATATTATATAATCAGATTCTATGGCAAAGGTGTAGATTAGGTGTAGATTAGGTTTGAAAATATCGAATTTTTCACCAAAATATCAGTTTGAAAGCTGTTTTGTGGACGCTTAGAACAGAGCTACAAGCTACTCCTGTGCCAACAACTTTTCAATTTACAATCAGAGTGATTTTCTGATGGTTTATTTCCATCAAGGCGTGATATGAAATGACGTATAAAAAAAACTTTCACTGCATAGAATTTTGAAAAAAAAAATTGATTTATGAATCAAAATAACTGTTCTAGCGCTGTTTTTTACGCATATCACATACGTAAAAGCTATATGGTGTGTAATAAATTTTGATTTTACCGTCAGATTCCCAACCTAATGCTTTATATTCATCAACTCGTATTATATAATGAGATTCTATGGCTAAAGCTACTCCTATGCCAAGAACTTTTGAATTTACAGACAGAGTGATAAACTGATGGTTTGTTTCCTTCAAGGCGTGATATGTAATGACATTATATGCCTTAAAAACATTTCAAAACTTAGATTTTAAAAAAGAAATCAATAGATACATTAAAATAGCTGTTTTAGCGCTCTTTTCGTCGCATAAAACATAGGTAAAAGCTATATGATATATAATAACTTTTGATTTTACCATCAGATTCACAATTTATTTACATCAACTCGTATTGTGTAATGAGATTCTATGGTTTAGTATAGTTTAGGTGCATAGAATTTCGAATGTATCGAATAACTCACCAAAATATCAGTTTCAACACTGTTTCAAATGCATAAAACAGAGCTAAAAGCTTTTCCTGGGCCCACGGTCAGTAGGGGACACCGATGGGCTTGGAAAGGCCGCCGTCCGTCGGATGGGACGTTAAGCCGTGGCCCCGTGTGTGGCCTTGACGGGAGGCTACCATCTGTCTCCCAACAGCTGTTCCAGTGGGTCCCCTCCCCCAACTTTCTCTGAGACTTCGGGGTCCATGTGACCTGGCCATTTAACCCATTGTGTGCAAAAAGGTGCAGCTCAGAGGTAAAACAACCCAACTCTGTTTTCTATATAATATTGAGCTCTCTTAAAAATGTTGTACCCCTTATTAACCATCGTAACTACATCATTGCCACCGATATCAGATCCATCTAATTTCAGTATTTTACCTCTGACGTGCATATAACTGTTGTGCGGATGTAGGAAAACGTCCATATCTTTGGTATATATTTTGTATTTCTCCAGATTTTTAACATTAACATTGGTTTTCCGATATTCTAAGTACTCATATTTTGTCGTGGAATTATCGTCTATTGAGTCTTCGAACAAATTCTAGTAAGTAGCTTCAACGTTCATCCTATACTTACTTTTTGATCATTAGGCCATTTCCGTATATTAACTGATTAAGAATATTTCTGCTCTTAGGGGATATTTTCTCGCTTTTTCAAACGATAGGCGACGGATTTGTATAAAATATTTTAATTCGCTTTCTCAGTATCTTCATTTTTATTTGGGTCTGATGTGCAACATATAAGTCACGTTTTCCTTGTTTAAGTCAATTACTTTATTGTTCTGATCGGTTACTTTCATTCTAACGTTGTAAATGTAATCAGTTTTATTCAGCGGTAAATATATGGGGAATAATGGATGTGTGTCTATTAAACTGCCAGGCGGTGTTTGAGGCACGAAACTGTACAACACATCGCTCTTCTGTTTATTGAGATAGGGAGATTCGACAATAGAACAGTGAATCAGAATGCGATCGACCCTCTCGTTATGTTGGGTGGGAACTTTCCTTCGTTTTTTGTTGCATCGGTAATTTTCGAATCGAATCCTAGTATTTCTCGTAACTGTCCATCAGAAAAATCTATTTTATATCCTCTTGCCATAACAAATCTTGATGTGGGGAGGTTGCTTTCTAGTATTATAAGGCTAGGATCCCCAAAGATATTTTTCAAAACATCATTAAATCCGTCTATATCGTACATTCCATTAACCCTCCCCTTTGGGGGGGGGGGTAGAAGTCATGGAGGAAATTGTTTAGAACCTGTGACACTCCCCATATCACAAGCTCTCATTTAACGCATGAAATTTGGCCCTGGCATTCCAAAGATATAGCGAACAATCGTTTTCAAATTTTTAGAAAATATAAAAGTATAAAGACGCAAATGTTTTAAAGTCCCGCACCGCAATCTGCATAAATATTGCATTTAATAACAATTTATTTAGTCGTAGAGTTCAAAAAGAACTCTTCTAGATTTTTACTTATCTTCCTATTGCTTTTCGCTTTGTCAGTTAGTTGGTTTGTAAGTTTGTCGGATTCTGGATTTCTCAAAATAGCTGTTTCATAATATCTTTCGAACGCAATGGACGAACGTAATAATTTATGTGTCAAATGAAAGCTAGTGAAGCGGGGAGTGTCATAGGCTATAAAAAAAATTGACCCCCACATGTGTTCCTTCCCCCTAAAAAAGGGGAAATATGAAAATTATTCTTAAACTATATCTCTAGAACACGAATGCCGAAAGTAACATGCGATACGTCAAATGATAGCTTCTGAGGCGGGGAATGCCACAGGCTATGAAACATTTACACCCCATGCTTTCTTCCCCCTGAAAAAGAGGATATGTGAAAGTCGTTCTACTATATCTTCCGAATGCGAGGGCTTACAGCTACGAGTTAAGTGCCAAATGAAAGCTCATATAATGACCGTCGTAAACTATTTCGAAATTTGCATCCCCACTATTCCCCCTGTTAAAAAAGGGAACACCGGATTTTCCTGGTATTCGACTCTGACGAGTCATATCTGGAATTAAAGCTTGTGACATCTCCAAAGTCATGGGCTACCTCAAACATGACTGCAAAAGTCAGGAATCCTTTGAAGTCAATACGAACACAGTGACTGATTGCACTAAATATAATATTTTTTTAATTTCCATTTTATTTTGCAATACAAAGGTGTTATGCTAGTTAATATAATACAATTCACATGAAACAGAAAAGGGACACTCTGTTAAAAAATTTAATACAGAATTTGACAAGACTGAGCAACTTAAGTAAATTACATTAAATAATTGTCGCAAATATATGATACACCAGCGTTTTAAGCATTAAAAATATTAATGAGTTAAAGTAGTTAACAAACTATGTTTGAATGCAGAATACTTTTGGCTCCTTTTAAATTATTATCTAAATTATTCCAAACTTTCGCACCCCGATAGGTCAGTGATGCTTGTCCATAATTTGTTCTACATAATGGTAATTCTAGGTCAAGTTGCTGTAGACTTGGGTAATGATAACACTTCCTTTGGAAATTGATATCGTATTTTTTCAATCTAATAACACAGAATATAAATAACGCTGTATTTAATTTGTATAGATCCGAAAGCTGTAGAATTTTGGATTTTTCAAAAAAAATTTAGTATGTGCATTAAAGTGTATATTTTACAGAGTTCTCAAGAAGGTTTTTTGAAGATATAATAGCTTATTAATATTCTGATTACTTGTGTTACCCTATATCGAAATACAATAATGCCGATGAGAATAAATAATACATATGTCTTTAGGTTTATTTTCTACGTTTTACTGCCAAATAGTAAAATATGTATTTTTTTAGTTTCCTAATTTATTTGTATCTTTTTCAATTATTTAATTCGTCATTACATTTAATAACTAAAAGGACACATATCGCCTCTGACGCATATGAGAATCTCGTTTTCAAAGAGAAAGAAGTTTTTCCTTTCTTACCGTTTCATTTCTTAAAAGTTTTAATTTGAGCTAGCGGATGATGGAGTTGGGTTGGGTTGTTTTACCTCTGAGCGGCACTTTTTTGCACACCATGGGCTAAATGGCCAGGTCACATGTACCCCGAAGGCTCAGAGAAGGTTGGGGAAGGAACCCACTGGAACAGCTGTTGGGAGACGGTAGCCTCCCTTCAAGGCAATACAGCGTGTTCTTTAACTTGCACAGGGTGTGGCTCTCCCGCACACGGCGCCACGGCTTAATGTCCCATCAGACGGACGGCGGCCTTTCCAAGCCCATCGGTGTCCCCTACTGACCGTGGGCAGGGCGGGGAATTTTGCGGAGATAAATCTCAACACTGACCCAGCTGGGACTCGAACCTGGGAACTACAGATTACGAGCCTGGCGCACTATACCGACTGAGCCACCCCCGCCCCCGGATGATGGGGGAAAATGCAAAAATTATTTCGTTAGTAATTATACAACATAAGAGTATTCGATTTTTTAATTCTTAAATCTGAAAAGTTGCATTTCCCACACCTCTCTCAGAAAAATCGGTAGATTATTGGTATCAGTGGAATATCTGTTAAAAACCAGCACTAATTTTTCAAATTTCTATTTTTTACATTTTATTTGTAAAACTTGCTTTAAATTCTTTTCGGTGATCTCTAAAGATATAAATATATGTTACGGTAAACGTGAATAATCCGGCGATTATGCATAATCGCTGGTTATTATGCATTATCACCAATCATCTTGGTAAGTTTGATAAATTTCACTAAATTTCTCACTTTTACCGGCGATTACGTATAATTCACAAATGAATTTGGTAAGTTTGATATATTCCTCGAGCTATAGGGTAAAAACCGTGAGAAACGCAATCTGACCTCTAAGAAACCAAAAAAAGACAGAAAAGATGAAAAAGACACTTTCCACCCCTAAAATGTAAAGTCTAAAACAGGAATCCGTTGTCCGAATTATAAAAAAAGCTCAAAATTTTTAAGCCAGTGAGAACGAATTAGTAAAGACGGCCATGTTAATCCTAGACTGGCGATTATGCAATAATGTAAGGTAAATTTGATTAATTAAGTAATCGCCAGTCTAGGATTAATATGGCCGTCTTTACTAATTCATTCTCACTGGGCTTAAAAATGTTTGAGGCTTTTTTTATAATTCGGACGACGTATTCCTGTTTTAGACTTTACATTTTAGGGGTGGAAAGTGTCTTTTTCACCTTTTCTGTCTCTTTCGGTTTCTCAGAGGTCAGATTGCGTTTCTCACGGTTTTTACCCTATAACTCGGGGAATGTATCAAATTTACAACTTCATTTGGGAATTACGAATAATCACCGGTAAAAGTGAGAAATTTAGTGAAATTTATCAAACTCGCCAAGATGATTGGTGATTATGCATAATAACCAGCGATTATGCATAATCGCCGGATTATTCACTTTTACCGTAACATATATATTAAAAGCACAAAGTATTTGAAAAATACGATTTATAATATTTCAGTAATACCAATCAAATAAAAAAGAGTTTTCTAATTATCATTTCCATTGCTTCCAATGGAAACTTTACGACGTTCACATTCCACCACCAAAACCCCAAATGTTTCCACCGTTATTTGGCGCAGGTATGGTTTTCGGAAGATTTAAAAAGTGTGAATCATAATATTTTATAAATTCCTATCTAAACCAAAAAGAATTTTTCTGTTATCTCTAAAAACAAACAATTATCTGCTAAAACTAAAATGTTTTATTTTCCCACCCCCTCTGGGTTTAAAGGGTCAAACTCATTGTTGGCAATGGAAACTTCGTGGCCTTCACATTCCACCACAAGAATTTAAAATTTCTAGCATAAATACATCGTTTGCAATATCAGTTTGAAATTTTGGAATTTTCAAATTTTTCCACCTCTAGAGGGCGTAATTATATTAGATTCGGAAAGGGCATATCGTAATATTTCATCAATACCTATCCAACACAAAAAGAATTTTTAATTTATCTATGTAAACAATAAAGTTCGATGCCTACAGACGGACAAGACAGACGACAAAGCGAAACTATTATCTCGTTTTCAAAGAAAACGTGATAAAATAATTTGCATGTGGTTTTTAAAAGCATTCCCAAAGTGCTTTTAAAAGAGCGGAATATTTTTGCACACTAATTGCTTTAAGAAGAAACTTGCTTATTATCTTTCTTAGAATTAGTTTTAATTTTTATGCTTTGTCTACGCAGAGCTCCAAACATAAACATCGTGTAGAAAGACATGCTCCTAGGAAATAAATTACCCTGTCTCCCAAAATTCTAGGACAGTAAGAAGATGTAGAAGATTAAGCTTTTAGAAACGAATGGGTCAGTGTATTGTTATATTATTATTAGCATTCAAAAGGGGGGTGGGCATGCACCCCCCTCTGAATATTAATAACGGTAAAAGGAAGAAAATATTTATAAAAGTTATTTATATGCATTTTCATGCATTTTTCAAGCAATTTTTTAAAGACTTGTAAAACGAAGGGAAAAGTGTTGTACTGCATTTGAAAATTCAGTCTCTTGCCCCTTTTTCATTTTTTCAGCTTGATTGTGTTTATTGCCCCCTCTTTCCCTCCATTGTTTACTAGATCCGGGCCTGTAACTATTCAGGGTTAAATGGAAAGTATATTTCGGTTTTTACCTTGCATCTATTATTTATTTTGTACATCCTCTTTCCCTGGAATATATTTTCTGGCTATGTGGGTCATTTATAATTCTAATTTTTATCCGTCTTCTAAAAAGTCAAAAGGAGTGCCAATATAATAGCTACTTCAAAATTTAAATTAAGTTCATTAACTAGAAATTTTAATTGTTGTGCTTTAAAATAATTCTACCATCAAATACGGTACACTGATATATCGAAAATCGTGAGATGCAAAGTTTTCTCTCTTAGTGTGCTGAGCTGAGGATGAACGTGACTTGGGTTCGAGTTCTGAATAACATACAATGGAAATTTATTTCCTTGTGTTGTCTTTCTGCTAATGGTTTGCCCTCCTCCCGGCATATAAAACCAAAAAATATAAACTTTTCTATGATATATAAAACCAAAAAATTCTATGAGACTTCTGTGATAAACAGCTCTTTGACGGATAATTCATTTTATTTATTAAATTATTTCTCTAAGAAACCGAGTTCATTTAGGAAATATAAATATGACTTGTTCTCATTTAAATATTCGAATTTCGAAAAATCATTTTTTGAAGTCGGTCGTATTTATAGAAACGCCTGAGACGTTTATTCCTGGGAGTCAGCCGTGGCCTGCAAATATTCTTTAGCCATGAGACTGATCTTCAACCCGGAGATTTAGGTGCTTCTTCGGCTAGCGTTCTGCGTCTGCAATGCCGAGTTTGAAAGGGATAAACAGTCTGCAGCCTGCATGTCATTCTTGAAGAGAGAGCGGGACTTCTTGAAGAGAGAGCGAGCTGAGCGGCAGCTCAGCTGCTCCTAATTAGCACCCATGGCGCACGCAGTGCAAGAGTTCAAAGTGTTATCTCCTGCGTTTTCCAAAGGGCATACGTATTTGCCTCTGGTGAAATGAAAGGAACCTGGAAAATAAATATAATAAATAAATCTGAAATTAATTCAAACAGCTCTAGAAAATATGTTATTAGAAATTGAAATCAGTAAGTGAAATTCAAATGCAAAATCTAGACTGTGATTACACTTTAATATCGAATTTTCGGAAACAACTCTTTCTAGTGGACTCATACATCACTTCACCAAGAGTGATGTATCTTGGAATAGTCTCTCTCTCTAAAGAAAGATGAGCTATCGGCCCTAGTAATCTGTTTTTACATTCGCCCTTTCCCCAAACTGATGTATCGCTCAACGATCATCTCGTATCCAGCTCCAATAATACTTATCCTTACCGAGCTATGATTGAAACGCAACTGGTCCACGGTGAAGACAGCAAGAAGTCTCAGCTGACGTATGAACTATTTTACAAAGATACAGCCGGATGCATGAGTGAGAGAAATCCGAAAGCAACTGGAAAACCTAACAAGGGTTTGCAACAGAGATGTCAATTAACAGACCAATATGCTATGTCGATATGATAGGCACTGCACACTGCGATGTATTCTTTCAAAACCGATTGTTTTTAAATCTAGTGCACATGAAAATCAAACTGATCCCCAAACAAGACCCCCTTTTGTCTACTGTCATCCTCTGCAACCCAGATTGCAAATTAATGTTAGAACACGCATCGCTTTTCATTCGCAAAGTAAAAGTTAATCCAGATGTGCCGCTAGGACATGCAAAAAGTCTTAGAGAAAGCCACTTTAAAATATCCCATAGATCGTGTTCTTTGTAAGACGTATTCGGTACCCCAAGATATCCATGATACAAAACAATGTATTCCTGGATCAGATGTGGAATCGCATAGTCATTGGCTGTGGGGATAACAATACTTTTAATGGTAATTAGAGCAAAAAGCCTTTGGAATTCCAACATTGTCATCTGAACTTTATAGGCGAATATGTGGACTGCCATCCCACCCCCTACAAAACAGTACAACCCAACTTTTAAAAAAGAAATTGTATCGATTTTATCACAGTTTATTTCTGGGGAGGTAAAAGGCAAGTCAATAATAAATATAAATAAGTCGCGACGAATATTCTAAGGACACAGACTACGCGCTTTCGAGTTCTCCCCAGATCTCTGCGACGGAGGGAACACGATACTTATTGCAAAAAATGAAATTTAAGACTGGATTTGAAATTCGCCTTGCCGCTCTAACAAACTGTTTCAGTTGTAGTCTATGCAAAATTTCTGAACGTCATGGAAATAAATATATCAAGAAATGTCTCATTCCATTTTTTCTCATGAATATCCTCCAATTTAACAATCCTGAAGAGAGACCCTTACGTGAGATCCATATTTCTCGGCATATTTCCAGCAGATGTCTTCAACAGAAGATTACCGTATTACCCAGTGTCTCCCTCATCATGAATGTGGATCCTCGAAATCAGTCTGGAAGATATTGGCTCTCTCTATATTTCCCCAATCCTTAATAAGTTGCTGTCCTATGGCAAGTGATTAGCGCGCTTGGATACTGCTCTAAAGGACCTGGGTCGAGCCATAGAAAAGGCATGGATGTTTGAGTTGTTTTTCTGGTGAGTCGTGCCATCCTCATAGACCTACTATGGCGTATAAGCTGATAGGCTCCTGTCAGATATTTGTGGCAAGCAGCTGCTTGAGAGGATATTTGTTTATTTATACAGTAGAATTATTCGATTCATTTCGAAATCCTCTTAATTTTTTTAAGTGGCTTGTAGTGATTCGGTTAGCCTGTGAGGAAAGGAAGAGCTGGAATCGCCATTTTGGCAGCAGGGCCCTTTCTGCTAGCAACAAGGCGCCAGCAGCGGATCCAGTTTGGGGAACTGGGCGAAGAAAGTCGACAAAAGTCGACGTGGCACAGCGACCGTGTCCGTGTCCCATTGGCCGAGACACCTTAACTTCCCCCGAAGAAACATCACGTGACATCATCGGGTTATTCTTTCCTGCCGGATGACAGTTTCGTTTGGGAGAATAAGGGCTTGGCTCCTTGTAGCCTGTGCTGTGTTTAGCGAGTGACTGTAACGGGTGGGCAGTTACTGTTTGTTTATATTATAAAGTGTAAACCTGTAAATAAATGTATATATGAGAAGACACCTGAGAGTGTGGGTATATCAGCCACCTAGGTAGATCAACATCCTGACAAGATAGTGAGAGGTACCCTTCTGCACCTCCTACTCCACCGGTGCAGACGAAAATCTTTGTTTCATATCATCCCTATGTTCAATATAAATCACTATTGGACGTAAAAATATATATATCATTTAAATGTACTCTTCTCTATACCGAAAAAAATTGTTTTTAAATAAAAAAATTAATAATGTAACGTCCTTTTTTAAATGTACAAAAATATATTTTATTCGAAAGTAAACTTAAAAACTAGTTATATAAAATGGGTCACGTGGTAATTCCAATAGGAGGTATTTTATGCACAGATATATAATATTTTTCTTGATGAGCGTTTGAGGAAAATTTATTTCCTTTAACACATGATTGAAATCCACATTGACCCATTGGTTTTACACCTTTTTTACTTCTTAATAAATTATCAACTAAAGCCACAATATTATATACACACCTTTTATAACTCTTTATGTAATCTTTAACTCTCCAATGGTAGTCCAATTAACACATTAATTTTTTATAAGATACTCATGATATGTGAAGCAATTTATTTTAAAACTTTTAAGAACCTTATCGCTTACTAATTTTAAAACATCATTCTTTTTAGAACAATTTCCTACCTGGGAATTAATATCCGAAATTTTATTGATATCATGACTGATAGTCAGAGGCAAGATTGAGAGCAAAAATGTCCCTTGGAAACAGATGAAAATCGGCCCATACGGTCAAGATCAATCCTAAACCAAATTTTGCCACCGGCTAGAAGTACTCTGAGATTATCCCCGAGAAACACACTGAGGAATCGACTGCTGTTCATTTCTATCTCGTTCACCAAAAAAAAGATCGAACAGAAAGCGAGTTCATATTTTCATTGTTGTCCGTGTGTCTCTCCTTTGTCTCTAGAAACTCAATCTTTTGGTTTTTAGGAAGAAATTGAAAATTTCTCTAGAGTAGGATAGGTATTGACGAAATATTAGGATTCGCATTTTCCAATTCTACCAATAATTTTCAAAAGTGCCCTCTAGCGGTGGAAAACTTGAAAAATGGCAAAACGTTCAACGATTATTGCAAACGATCCATTTATACTAAAAATTAGATAAAATGAAAAACCTCAGACTTTGCCTAATAAATGGGTTAATATGCACTTCCATTAGATATTGATTTTCTCAGGTGTGTAATTAAGTCCCCTTTTGTAGGATATACCCTATCTTTGCTGTTTATTATAAACAACAGTAATTAATTAAAATTTATTTAATAATTTAATAATTGAAATTTAAATTTCGATCATTAAATTCATGTGTTTACGAGTCAAAAAATGAAAAGATTGCTTTAATTGTGTAAGTATATGCTTTGCATATTATTTCCATTTCAATTGTATACATCTATGCATTTAAACACTGATTTTTTTTGTATTTTATGTAGAATTATGCAATATTTATAAAAAAAGAGTTAAGAATGCGTAGTAGTAAATATTGTCTGTATTCCATTTTCTCCAAATATGGTTTGTACCCATTTATATAAAACAAGATATTTGAATTTAGAAATGTTACCACGAGAAGTGTGTATTTTTATCAAACAAATGTCTCCTTTGGAGCGCCATGAAATAATTCTCATGCCCGGGGGTCTAAATTAGAAATCCACCACTTCCTTCAACCTATAAAAATCATATGATTATTATAGGTTGAAGTGTGACATAATATACACTATGCTGAAAAAAGTGCCCGCACACTTCCATGTTATGTGAACGGAAAGACACTGTCAAAGCTCCTTAACATTGAAAATAAACCTTTTACGCAAAAACTGTTATAGGCGATAAATTGTAGATATCCCTCAAATCTCTCCAGATATATTTCCTCAAAATTCGTTTAATATTTAAAGAATGAATGGAAGTTGAAATATTTATCTTCAAATTTTGACACTTGTGAAAAAATATTTGAATACATAAAACACAACTCTTGTAACAATTGGTTCACTAACATAAATTAAATATCTGAACTTTGTATGACGATTTTTTAAGATTTCATCAATTTGAAGGCAATGTGACAGTGTTAATTTTCAACAATCTTCTATCAATATTTGAAGAGTCATGAACTTAGCCTGGAAGAGAAGTCATAAAGAGTCATTGAATATGGCAAGGAAGCGGGACCATTTAACAGCAGACGACACTGTCACATTGCCTCCAAATTGATGAAATGTTAAAAAATCGTCATACAAACTTCAGATATTTATCTTAGTGAACAAATTGTTACAAGAGTTGTGTTTTATCTATTGAAGTATTTGTTCACAAGTGTCAAAAGTTGAAGATAAGTGCTTGAGCTTCCACTCATTCTTTAAATATTAAACGAATATTACGGGAAATATATTTAGAGAGATTTGAGTGACATCTACAATTTATAGCCAATAACTATTTTTCCGCAAAAGGTTTATTTTCAATGTTAAGGAGCTTTGACAGTGTCTTTCCATTCACATAACATGGAAGTGTCCGGCTACTTTTTTCAACATAGGGTACATATGAACCAACATGTATCAATAATACCGCGTTATATTATAAATTTCACTACTACGGTCTCCAGCTCTTCAACTCTTAGAAACATCTCGCCTTAGGAAAGAAATTAAATTATGTTTTTTTTCCACAATCTGAAAATGAACTTAGAAACTTACTTTGGGTAGCCGAAAATTTAAAAATGGAGCTTTAAAATATTTGAAGATGGGGTTATGCTTCTCAAGATATTTCTAACAACATTACTAATAGTGTAACTATGAAACCAGAAGTGATCGAATCAACACATTTTTATGGAAATACGGCGCTTGCGTAGCAATGATTCGCTCAGAGTTCTCTTTTGCTAGAACTAATTAACTGCGTTAAGTGAGGGATTCTGTAACTCAAAATTTCGTGAGGAGCAGAATGGGGTAAGAGCAATTAAACGGACTGTCGATAATATTGTTACAAATTTTTAGCGACTTTGTATGACAATGCTCTGATTGAATTCAAAATAACCAAATAAAAAAGGAGCTGATTTAATAAATAAAGCAATCAATTTCAAGTAATTAAAAGAACCTGAAGTATTAATTACGATATACAATTAGACTCATTAACTCAATGACTAATTACTATTGACTTTCATTAAATATCAAATACTGGGATAATATAACACTCTAAAGCTGAATTACCACGTCTTCCATATATAAAATCATAGAATCAATACTTGCCAAATATGTTTTTACTAATTACAGAAAATGTTTATAGGAACGATAATCCCTGAAACAACTATAGATGCTCCGTTTCACATAAAATCTAGTAATAATTAAACAACTTAAGCCGATACAAGCGAACTGCTCACAAGTGAAATTCCGCACAATTGTTAAATTTTTCTTATGTTTCCTTTCTCTTAAAACTACGTTCCATTCTGAACATGACGCCCTTTCACAGTATGTGCCGTATCAGATTATCGCGTAATAAAATAAGCACGCTTCAATTGTTGTACGTGAACGTGTTGTGTCAATATCAAATGATAATGAGATGGCAAGAAACACACCTAAGCGAGTTAATTCGTATTTTGTTGAAAAAAAAGTGTTAGGTTTAAATAAAATTAGAATTTCGTACGTATTAAAATAATTAAACATAATATTTCAAAAGTGATTCAGTAATATTTACTCTGACTCAATACTTTTTCTTTCTTTTCTATATTTAAACAGTGGACTAAAGGTAATAAGGACAAAAAAACTTATAAACTTATTTATATGTCGTGCTACTGAAGAAACATCTAAGGTTTCATTTTTGTAAATACCTATGAAACGAAGGGGAAAATGTTAAACCCGCCTACATTTTTCGGATCGATTTAGCTTTCAGGTACTGATTCAAGTACTGATTTCAGGTACTGATTTCAGGTACAACATTCAAAAAGAATTTCCACAGGAGAAAGTTCAAAATACTATTTCTTGCAATATAAATGAAATAACATGATTTATATAAACTTAATTATGTGACAAAAAATTTAATTTTTTAACATATCAAGTAAAAAACTTCGTACATCAAATAGAATATTTCAAAGTTGTATCATTTTTTAAGCAAAATTTTCTAATGTTGAAAGTGGATATTTAAATACTTTTCATTATGATCTTTAATTTATCGTCACGTGTATACATCGAATGTATATTTTTGGGAAGTTATAGAACTTCCAACTTACGTTACAGCTTAAAACTGGCATAACATGGAAGTTTATTGTTATATATTTCAGCTTCCTCAACTATTTTATTAGTAAAACAATATTTTGAGAAAACAATTTTTAAATAGTTATTATTGCGATCTTTAATTTACCTTCAGTCATATTTCCCATTAAATATATGTACAAATTATAGCTTCCAACTTTGGTTCTCACTGGCATAATGGGACGGGGGTGGCTCAGTCGGTAGTGCGCCAGGCTCGTAATCTGTAGTTCCCAGGTTCGAGTCCCAGCTGGGTCAGCGTTGAGAATTATCTCCGCAAAATTCCCCGCTCTGCCCACGGTCAGTAGGGGACACCGATGGGCTTGGAAAGGCCACCGTCCGTCGATGGGAGTCAGACAGTTAGCGAAATATTTACAGCCTTACAACCTCCCTTTCTCTCAGTATGCACTTACTGGACTCTCCCATCTGGCTGCTATCAGTTCTATAGATCCCCTTATCGACAAATGGTCCGAACTATCGGGGTCATCGTGATTTATCAGTTTAGTCCGCGGTGTTGTAAGAAATGGCCTCTCGGTCGTGGAAACAAACAAAGAAATGAAAAACAAACTTGCTCTATGAAAGTAAATAAGTCCACTCTCTTCGGACGGATCGCACAAGTACGGGGATGAAATATAAATAATTATATTGTATTTATTACTTTTCTGTGTTACGTTTAATTGTACGCTATTATGTCGAAAAAAATGTTAATATGAATTCTATATTAACCACCGTAAAAAGTTTAAATTTAAACATTTTTAAACCAATCACTAAGCATTAAAAAAAAATTAAAAATATACCGAGTGCGTAGCGCGCTTCGCTAGTGATCCAATGGAACTGGGTTCCAGCCCCTGGTAAGGCATGGATGTGCATGTTGTTTTTCTGCTGAGGTCCTGCCATCCTCTCAGACCTTCTACTATGGCATATAAACTGACAGGCTCCTGTCAGACCTCTGTGGCAAACAGGTGCTTGAGGGGGTATTTATTTTTCATTATTTATTTATATCAATCTATGAAATACTATCGTGAAGGAAATCCTTTAGCATTATTCCACGCCATAGTAATAACTGATTCCTTGCTTTAAGAATTGTTCCGTTATTGATAATACGAGAAACTTTATAAGGCAGCTATGAAAGAATTGGAATGTCAACGGCCATACCAAGCTGAAAGCACCGGTTTTCGTCTGATCCCCGAAGTTAAGCAGCTTTGGTCGCTGTCAGTACTTGGGAGGGTGAACACGGCGTGCAGTTGACCATTTTTTTTTTTCCCCAAGCGCTGTACTCCTAGAATATTAGCCAAAGTCATTCTACGTCGGTCACTGGGTTCCATTCCATTTTTAGTAAATAAATAAAGGAGAATTTGCTTTGGTTACAAAACCTGCAACGGTTCTACGTATCTGGAACAAAAACTATATATGCAAGGTACGAATTTTAGACCATCGTCAGAGTATACTGGTAACACTCGATACGTTCGAAATACCAATTCCAGCTTTTCCGCCTCTCAAGGGTTCGGTTGTTTTACCTGTGAGCGGCACTATTTTTCACACCAGGGACTAAATGGCCAGGTCTTAAGGACCCCGAAGGTTAGGGAAGGGGACCCACTGAAACAGTTGTTCAGGAGACAGATGGTAGCCTCCTGTCAAGACCATCCAGTGTCTTTAACGTGCACGGGATATGGCTCTCCCACACACTGAGCCATGGCTTAACGTCCCATCTGACGGACGGCGGCCTTTCCAAGCCTATCGGTCTCCCCTTCTGCCCATGATCAGGCCTGACAGTTTTCCGCAGATAGGTGTCAACGCTGACCCAGCTGGGACTCGTCAGACCTCTGTGGCAAACAGGTGCTTGAGGGGGTATTTATTTTTCATTATTTATTTATATCAATCTATGAAATACTATCGTGAAGGAAATCCTTTAGCATTATTCCACGCCATAGTAATAACTGATTCCTTGCTTTAAGAATTGTTCCGTTATTGATAATACGAGAAACTTTATAAGGCAGCTATGAAAGAATTGGAATGTCAACGGCCATACCAAGCTGAAAGCACCGGTTTTCGTCTGATCCCCGAAGTTAAGCAGCTTTGGTCGCTGTCAGTACTTGGGAGGGTGAACACGGCGTGCAGTTGACCATTTTTTTTTTTCCCCAAGCGCTGTACTCCTAGAATATTAGCCAAAGTCATTCTACGTCGGTCACTGGGTTCCATTCCATTTTTAGTAAATAAATAAAGGAGAATTTGCTTTGGTTACAAAACCTGCAACGGTTCTACGTATCTGGAACAAAAACTATATATGCAAGGTACGAATTTTAGACCATCGTCAGAGTATACTGGTAACACTCGATACGTTCGAAATACCAATTCCAGCTTTTCCGCCTCTCAAGAGTTCGGTTGTTTTACCTGTGAGCGGCACTATTTTTCACACCAGGGACTAAATGGCCAGGTCTTAAGGACCCCGAAGGTTAGGGAAGGGGACCCACTGAAACAGTTGTTCAGGAGACAGATGGTAGCCTCCTGTCAAGACCATCCAGTGTCTTTAACGTGCACGGGATATGGCTCTCCCACACACTGAGCCATGGCTTAACGTCCCATCTGACGGACGGCGGCCTTTCCAAGCCTATCGGTCTCCCCTTCTGCCCATGATCAGGCCTGACAGTTTTCCGCAGATAGGTGTCAACGCTGACCCAGCTGGGACTCGGAACTGCAGATTACGAGCCTGGTGCGCTACCTACTGAGCCCAATCAAAGGCATACAGCGTGTTTAACATGTACAGGGTATGGATGTCTCCCACACACGGATCCTCATACGAGCTTCCATTTCATATGAAATTCGAAATTCTTTGCTGTCCGAACAACCATGAGTTAACTTCACAGCGACTTTGCAAACCTGTTGGTGTTCCCTTTTCCGTTCGCAGAACAACGGGATTAAATCATAACGTTGCCCGAAGTGTGACTCGATCCTCAAAATTTCAGATTCGCACCGTCGACGCCTAACGACTTGACCATTGCTTCTTCCATCTTTACTCCTTCTGACCACATATGTTTTGAGAATGCATTTAGTAATGCTGCAGACCTTAACCTATAATACATGATATCATATCCCTGATGATTTAATTTCTATAAATTGGGTGTCTCCACGGTGTCACAATTGTTAGTAAAACCTGTAAAGTTTTATAATTAGATTAATAAATCGTAGTTATTTGAGCTCAAACGAAACAGTGCAATGGTATGGAATTTCCAGCTTCAATAATACATTGCAATCGCATTTTATAAATATTAATATTACTGGAATTTTACATTATTACTATTGATCATTGCTCACTATAGGTCGATTCCTGTGTACGATAAAATTACTTAACGTGATCTAATAAACTATAATACGGAAAAGAAGAAATCCATTGAGACTAAAGTTAAAGCGAACACGTTGTTGCTATCGTTACTAAGGGTGCACGCGTTATGTTCTCAACACGCACTGCCATGCAAAATATTTGACCAATCGTAGAAGAGATAGAGCAAAAACCGTTGCGAACGCGGTACCAAGGAAATATTCCATTAGAAATACATTAACAACAGTTCCAGGAATTTCGTTCATTTGGCACTGAACGTGGTACGTATGAGAAAGTACGTAACTTTAGACATGTTTATGGATTCAGAGACACGTTGAGACACGTTTTCTCTTTCTAAAACTTTTACTTATTTCAAGCATTCCTAAGAAGAAATAAAATCCTCTGTTTCTCGGCTAAAAGGGATAAATAGCCAAAACATAAGACCAGTGACTCTTGTTTTAAGAGATTGTTTAAACAATAATATTTATTTTTGCGGTTATAAATATAAAGAAAATTTATTTATCAACTCAAGCATCTGGTTGTTACAGAGGCTGTTATGTTATACGCCGTAGTTGAAGGCGTCATCCCGGCATAAAAGCAACCGAAACATCCGGTCGTTACAAGTGGTTCGATCTCCTTGGATTGGCAGCTAAGCACGCTAACCACTGGGCAACGGATATTGTAATAAGCACATTTTTCTAATCTTTACGTGGTTTTAATTTAATGAATATTCTTTATTAGGGGTAGCTTCTGACGAATGATTGTAAGAAATTTTTCAAGAGACCAAATGCAACTTCCAAAGTGTCATCCCCCTCCCCCTGTTATTTATTTCCCCCAATTTCTTTGCACTTAGTAATTAGGAAGCAGTAGCAGGTAATGGTAATATGTGTCCTACCAAAAGGTAGGAGGATAATCATGGGCTTCAAGAAACGAAATGCAACTTGAAAACTATCTTTTCACCCCCACTCTATATTTAAGTGTGAAAAAAAAATTTAAATACCTGATTTCCTCAATATGTTTTATTTTTGGGATAAATTGTAGAATGCAAAACTGAAATATTACCGCAAAATGATTAAGCCTAGCCACTTTTTCTTTTATTTCCTCAATTAGGTGGATAATTTTGAATCAAGGAATTAAATTCTTGAACCTTATTCGTGACGGAAATGCAATTTACGAAACAAAAGGCTTATCCGGTTGAACGATTCGAAAAGCATTGTTGTGTCATCGATTATTTAGCATACGATCTGTTTTCTTCCTTTCTCTTTAATCGTGAAACGAACAATGTAACATTTACTAGTGAATATAAAACTTAGGTTTTCAACTGAAATAGATTTAATTGGTTATTTAGATATGGTTATTTGAGTTATTAAGAACTTTCCGGGAGTCTTCGAACCGACACTTAGGAGTCATTTCTGCAGATAAGTTTAGTCGAAATAGGATTTCCTCAATTACGAATAGTTATGGAATACAACGGACTCCTTTATGACGGCATCATACTGTTGCAAGTAACGTTCACTTCAGTGAACTCTTATTACGACGGATGTTATGCAAATATGCCTTTACACAAACCATCGGTGTTCGCCTTTCTAACCGATATAACGATGGGGTGTTTAACGTAAATTAAACAGAACTTCGAGTCTAGTGGGAATCGACCCTGGGAATTGCATATTCCTTTCCTGTAGCAATACCAACGTTCCACCCCTTCACTTTAATGAAAGCACTCCTGATACTATGTCTTTTGATGGCATTCGTAATAGCAAGGCGGAAGACCACTTAATACGAAAGCAGATATCGTTATTTCGCGATGACGTATAATATATACGTCACTGCGGATCTCAACGCTGTCACAGGTGCTACTCTAACCAGAAAAAAACTGCACACGAAGAGAAATCATAGCAGTTCTTAGTTCCTTAACGGAAAGAAACTCTGCGGATGCGTGGTGGCTTAGTTGGTAGCGCGCCAGGCTCGTAATCTGCAGTTCTAAGGTTCGAGTTCATCTCCGCAAAACTGTTCGCCCTGCTAACGGTCAGCAGGGGAAACCGATAAGCTTGGAAAGGCCGCCGTCCGTCGGATGGGATCTTAAGCCGTGTCCCCGTGTGCGGGAAAGCTATACCCTGTGCACGTTAAAGAACTCGTTGCATGGCTTTGACGTGAGGCTATCATCTGTCTCCCGACAGCTGTTCAGGTGAGGCTGAACCTTCTCTGAGCCTTCGGGGTCCTCGTGACCTGACCGTTTAGTCCATTGTCTACAAATAAAATGCCGATCACAGGTAAAACAATCAATTCTGAGCTCTATATGATACCAAATGCGTATTATTATATGAAATTCCAGTCAGTTATTCAGATTTATTCTCTTAACATTTAAAAACATCCACCTAACAAAGATCTTCAACATTATTCGTATTCATCACAACGCAGTCCTCCTATTAGATTCTTTAAAAATTGTTTCAAGATGTTTCTCAAGTGTAAAATAATTCATTTATACTACAGAAAAGGAATGATTTATTTAAATACATCTAATTCTGTTTTAAATTTTTAAACGGTAAAT
This sequence comes from Ryuthela nishihirai, assembly GCA_038380435.1. NCBI lineage: Eukaryota > Metazoa > Arthropoda > Arachnida > Araneae > Heptathelidae > Ryuthela > Ryuthela nishihirai. Next base: position 468,345 of record JAWZYU010000029.1, on the reverse strand, counting down.
AGGTTCCCGAAAAAACCGTGTAAAAATAATTCTAAAACAAAACACACTGCATATGAAAAAATAAAATATGAAAATAGAATTGGTTCCAGACGTGAAAAAAAAACATACCCCCTCAAGCAGCTGCTTGCCAGAGAGATCTGACAGGAAGCTGTCGGTTTATATGCCATAGTATAAGTGTGAGGATGGCAGGACCTCAGCAGAAAAAAAGCACATACATCCATGCCTTACCCGGGACTCGAACTCAGGTCCCTTAGACGTGAAAACCGAATATAAATTTGTTTTCAAACAAGTATCAAAATATTTAAGTCTTTATTTCATTTTTGTTAATTTTAACACATTTTTTACTTTATAAACTTAGAAGTGTTAGTTTAATTATCTTTATAACTTTAAACACGACATGAGAGACCAAGACTAACGTATACTGAAGATAAAAATGAGGGGAATTCCCAGAACTCAATGTTGCCACTTTTTCCGAATGCTGTAGGTTTCGTACAGTTTTTCGATCAAATACAAAATAAAATGCAGATTTCTTGTGTACTAAATTGTTAGTGTAGTTTTTATTTTGGGGATTTTAGTGCACAAAATGAGTATTTATAGTACTTCTTGACGTATATCAAATTTATAACTTGAAGAATTAAAGAAATGAAGGTTCTTTGTAGTTTACTGTTAGGCTGATGTAAAGAATAGTTTCGTGACTTTAAACCGTTAGTTGTATTGCATATATTATTGTATTTAAATTTTCCTCTTAGACGTGCATATGTATTATGCTAGGCACGGACTTTACAATTTGTTTCCTTTCCCCTCAGTATTGTTTCTATTGCTATGTGCATGTAAAGACTTTAAGGAGACCTAAAAAATTGTGCTGATAATTTTTGATATTAACTATTATGGAAATACTACGAAAAGTTTTCAGCGTAAGAACTCATTTTTTTTTTTAAATTAAAACCTACCGGTTTGGTTTTAAAGAAAATAAATATTTAAATAATACTTAAAGTTTTTTAATTTTTATCTTATTCCTGTTGCCTAAAACCATAAAACTACATCGAAAAATGTGACCATAAAAATGGCATCTTGGTTCTTCTAGAAAATTTTTCTTTAATAGAAATATTTTTTCAGAATTAAATTCAAATGGGGATTTTTAAAAAGGCGCTGTGTGAATCGTGTTACATCAGAATAAATTGTGTAAATAGAGAATTTAAATTTTTTTTCTGATCTGTTTTAAATCCAAAACGTGTAAAAAAAATTAATATACTTGATTGATATTCAAATTTGTCACTCATTAACCTAAACTGAGTGCATTGTTGCTACAGTAAGTAAGCACCTCAGCAGAAAAGCAACACACATCAATGCCTTACTCTAGGTTCGAACCAAGTTCCCTTACATTGTTAGCCACGCGTGCAAACCACTCGGCCACCGAACGCTAGTAACGTTATGCTTGAAATACGCATTTCCGTCTGGTGGCATAGAGTAACTTTGTTGTTTACTGTTATGCTTGAATTACGCTTCTTCATGTAGTGGCGAAGAGCAACTTATTAGAATGTTCTTAGGGTTTAAATCAGGACATGGCACCTGAAATTAGCACATAATAGAATGTAAATGTGGAGGAAGATGTTATGCGAAAAAAAAAGACATTTTAAAAATTCTCTGAAAATACTGCTGGATGAAAGGAGGATTTAATATGGCATGAAGACGTTGTCGATTAATTTACTTTTCCTTATCGGCTTCATTTTCATACTGTCACGATAACCATTTAATATTTGTTTAGTTTGAACTTCTAGAAGAGTGAGTGGGAACGTTTTTTTATATTAACTCAGTGATGTAATGATAAAGTTTCCTAAGGTGTTGTTGTAATGCAAGTATACATTTTCGTGTGCATATTTTTTTCAGGAAATTATCGTTCTCGACACGATTTTGTGGCGAGTTATATCTGTTTTTCGTCTTAATCCAAATTCCGCCCGGCTTTGAAATCGGGTTGGGTTGTTTTACTTCTGAGCGGCACTTTTGTGCACACCATGGGCTAAATGGCCAGGTCACATGGACCGCGAAGGCTCAGAGAAAGTTGGGGGAGGGGACCCACTGGAACAGCTGTTGGGAGACAGGTGGTAGCCTCCCGTCAAGGCCATCCAGCGTGTTCTTTAACGTGCACAGGGTATGGCTCTCCCACACACGGCGTCACGGCTTAACGTCACATCAGAAGGACGGCGGCCTTTCCAAGCCCATCGGTGTCCCCTACTGACCGTGGGCAGGGCGGGGGAATTTTGCGGAGATAAATCTCAACGCTGACCCACCTGGGACTCGAACCTGGGAACTACAGATTACGAGCCTGGCGCGCTACCGACTGCCCCCGCCCCGCTTTGAAATCGGAAACTTTTTGGTACACCTCGGTGTCTAAAATTTTCCGCTCACGTAATTAGGAGTTAATGTAATGCTGTTGCTTGTCTAATCGAAAGATTCGTTTTACTTTTAGGGATTTCTTTTTCCAGGTCTGTCGATAAATGCCCTGTTGCTCTTAAAACTGGAATCAGCAGCATTTCCAGAAACGTTAAACGAAAAACTTTAAAGGCTGAATACGAAATCTTTTATATAACATTTCGAAAGGATAACAGTAACGTTTTTATCCCGCAGTATGAAACATTACCACATATGTGTCTCACAAAGAAGAACATGGCGACTTTTGTTCTCGACGACCACCCAAACGACATATAAGATATCATTAAAATTTCCTCTTCCTACCTCTATGACTAAAATACGGCTTATTTTTCAAACCTTAAATAATATCATCGATTCCGTAGAACGAAACGTGAAAAGTGCTCTCTATATACGTTTCACTTCAAACAGATTTCATTAACTGTATTCTGATTAAAAATAGTCGTAATAATCCGTTGGTGACGTCTGACAATAAAGTTATTGTTTTAACTGTTGTCTGACTTCGGAGGGAGTAGTGATACTTCTCGATACTCGGAAAAAAGTTGCCTCTGTTTAAGCTTCCTTTCTCACCATCTCTGCTATCTGTGTGACCGCCAATTACTGAATATTTCAGAAACGAAGATCGTCGAACATATTTAGCACTGGGGATCTCCATCAAATAACGCGACAGAGTAACGCATTCGAAGTACGAAAAACTTCCCTCACTAGACTCTCTAAAATAAAAAGATATCCTACCTATAGCATATAGGAGCTACGTATCGCCATAAAAAAAAGTAACATATATTGGCATAAAAAAGTAAATAAAATTACGAGTTACAATAACATTCTTAAATGTGCCCGCCTTAATAATGAATTGTATAAAACACAGAGATGACGTCAGCAACGCGGTTTCGGCTGCTTCCAGAGATAATTCCTATAGTATGCATGTATCGAAAAAGCATTTCTAATGTGTCATGAACGCCATACAAGAAAAATATATATCGAAAGAAACATTCATATTCCAATATTCATATCAATACATTTTTTCTCCTGAGGTCAATTGCAACACGTAGGTCAATGATAAAAAAATCGGAAACATTTCCGTAATACCTCTGTAGCAAAGTAACAGACCCACCTCAAGAACTTATATAATATCATTTGCATTTGACATCTGTAACACCTACACAAGATATCTCTAATCTCGATTATAAATCTCGTTAATATTACCCCACCAATCACTCTAAATCGGAATATTTATTGACATAGTCTACCTCTACCATAAAGAGCATTTTTTTTAAAACATTTGAAATGTTGAGGAAAACGTTTATGGTGCCATGCAATTCCATTCCTAATTTTCTATCTTATTATACCATGACGCGCAGATAAGTGTTAATTTTGATTTGTCAGCCACAACAGAAATTAACAGAAGAATTCAGCAGGTAAATTATAATTACAAATGATATCGCGAAAACACGGACGTGACGTCATCAGTGCTATATCCAGTGTTGCCACCCTAATTTCTATAATATATTTCAAAACCAAAACCAAAGTGTATAAATCAAAACACTTCAAATCCTAAAATATTAACTGGGAGTTATTTCTTTTTTTAATTTTGGTCAATATTTTTATAATATTCTGAAATATTTAAATAAAATCTTAATAAGTAAATTATTTTGAATGTTATTAAAATAAATTAAATTAACTTTAACTTATCTTATTGGTTTCGAAATACGTCCACGATAATGAGTCAAATAGATGTGAAAGCCTGTACATAAAAAAACTGCCGTTTCATCATTTACGATATAGAAATATTTCTACCACATACTGTAACAACAAATAGCAAAATGAAGAAATCAAAAATTAAGCAAAGAATTTTTTTTCCTCGGACAACCATTAGTTCTACTGAGCGAGGTTTACAAAATCCGAGCCTAAATGAAAGGGGTCGTTAGTGGTCGACAGCAACAAATAGCGTTTAACTATAAAATTTATATCCCATAATCAGAATAATGTGCTGTATAGTAGTTCTCGGTTGAAATTTCATAACTCTCACGCTAAAAAGTGGAAAATTAGATTACCTCTACTGTAAATTAATTATTCACTACAAAGTTACTTACCTGAAGGAATTTATAAACGAACCACAAACACTTTATGAATATTATTAAACTTGATTCACCTGATATTTTTTCGAGCAGCAGAATGGTGGTTTAGAGAAGGACATACGGAATACAGTCCGTGTGTATTTTTTAATCGTATAGACCTTGCCAATGGTTGCTTATTACACTAATGTGTTCCCGGTACGCAAAGCTCCGAAAATCTCAAAAAAAAAACCCCTCAAATTACATCAATTCTTCGCCATATCCATACGCTAACGCGGGAAACGTAGCAGCAAAAGAGCCGCTTGATATAAACTCATAAACTGACGTTATAATTTTTTTAGCTAGCAATAATAGGGTCATGACGTCTGACAGAGTGATGTTGAAGAAAGCACTGTTTGCTCACTCACAGGAAGTGACTTTTAGTGTTTCGTATTGCGAACACAGGTGCTTGTTTACTCTTCCGCATTTGTATTTTTCAACATCTTGTTTACGAAACTTACTATGAATTGTGGAAAACGTAGCAGCAAAAGAGCCGCTTGATATAAACTCATAAACTGACGTTATAATTTTTTTAGCTAGCAATAATAGGGTCATGACGTCTGACAGAGTGACGTTGAAGAAAGCACTGTTTGCTCACTCACAGGAAGTGACTTTTAGTGTTTCGTATTGCGAACACAGGTGCTTGTTTACTCTTCCGCATTTGTATTTTTCAACATCTTGTTTGCGAAACTTACTATGAATTGTGGAAGAGAAATAACACGCATTTCTTTAAACATAGTGCCTCTTTCAAGCGTTTTTCAGATTCACGGTGAGTATTATTTCTTCAGGATATTTAATAATTATACCTACAATTAATAATCCTCACTTTATATCAATGAGGTGGGGTAAGATAAGCTATGACGCTTATTCCTAGTTTCTTCCCAACAAATAGATACGTACAACAAAATATATGTTGGAAAATACTAAACATACTAAATTATGAATAATTACGGTTAATGTTGAAAAAGGTAACCTTGCTTATAACATTGTGACGTTTTGAGCACTTCAATTATTCATAATTTCAGGCTGTTATTTAATTCGGTAAAAGTTTCACAGGTGATTGAAAGATTTAAGTTCCTAACGAGTGTAAAACGAAATTTGTTCCCTCCCTCGCATGAGGGGTTCTTTTTCGTATGAGCGGCAGTTTTTCGCACATATAGGACAAAATGGCCACTCCACAAGGACTCCATGCAGTCGGCGAAGTAACCCACTGCACCACATCTGTTAAGAGAGAGATGACAACCTCAGGTCATGGCCATCTAGCGTCTTATTTAATAGGTGCAGGGTATATTTCTCCTACACACAGGGACCATGGCTTTACCTCACAACCCTTTATAGACCTTATACACAAGCCTTTATAGAAACAATCGGTGTTCGGCTTTCTAACCGATATAAGGATGGGGTGTTTTAATAAATCAAAACTTTGGGTATAGTGGGACTCGACCCTGGGAAACACATATTCCTATCTTGCGGCAATACCTAACCGTCCATCTCCTTCACTTTAATGATAGCACTGCTGATCGTATGTCTTTTGGTGGCATTTCTAATAGCAATGCGGAACAGCGCTTAGTACGAAAGCCGATATTGTAACTACGCGACGACGTATATATTTATACGTAACTGTGTGTCTGGACGCTGTCACAGGTGCTACTCGAACCAGAAAAAAAATGCACATCAATATAAACCATAGCAGTTATTAGTTCCTTAACGGAAAGAAACTCTTCGGAGGCCTGGTGGCTCAGTTGGTAGCACGCCAGGCTCGTAATCTGCAGTTCTCAGGTTCGAGTTCATCTCTGCAAAACTGCTCGCCATGCTAACGGTCAGCAGGGGAAACCGATAATCTTGGAAAGGCCGCCGTCCGTCGGATGGGATCTTAAGCCGTGTGCGGGAAAGCCATACCCTGTGCACGTTAAAGAACATGTTGCATGATTTTGACGGGAGGCTATCATGTCTCCCAACAGCTGTTCCAGGGAGGCCCTCCCCCAACCTTGTCTGAGCCTTCAGGGTCCTCGTGACCCGGCCGTTTAGCACATTGTGTACAAAAAAAATTGGCGATCACAGGTAAAACAACCAACTCTGAACGCTATGTGATGTCATATGCATTTTATTCTATGCAATTCCACTCAGATATTCAAATTGACTCTGTTTCCATTTAAAAGCATCCAGCTTACAAAGATGTATATTGATATGCATCACAGCGCATTCCTGCTATTATATTCTCTATAATTTGTTTCAGGATGTTTCTCAACTTTTAATAATAAATAAATAAATACCCCCTCAAGCAGCTGCTTACCACAGAGGTCTGACAGGAGCCTGTCAGTTTATATGCCATAGTAGGTCTGAGAGGATGGCACGCCATCTGCAGAAAAACGACACAAAAGAGCCATGCCTTACCCGGGACTCGAACGCAGGTCTCTTAGATCAGTAGCCAAGCGCGCTAACCACTCAACTTTAAAAAAAATAAATCCTTCTTAATAAACAATAGGAAAAATCTAATTCAATGCACCCAATTCTGTTTCGAATTCTGACACGGTAGATAGGTTCCCGAGAAAACCGTGTAAAAAAATAAACCTTTTAAAAAAAACACAGTGCATATGAAAAAATAGATATGAAAATCTTTAAGTATTCATTTGATTTTTATTATTTTAAACAGATTTTTTATTACATAAATGTTACTTATCTCGTATAAAAGTGGAAGTTAAAATAGAGTGGTGACAAAGAAAAATGGCGGAATGAGAAATAAGTCAATTCCTAAAATTAGTTTTTCCATGTGAATACGGGTTAATAATAAAGTAGGAAAAACACCGAGATGACGTCAGCAGTACTTCATTTGTGTTGCCAGCAGATTTTGTATAATATATTACACGCAGTTAAAGTTTTAGAAATGCTTTTCTTAATCATAATAATGTTACTATTTTTGGTCTATTTTTATGTTATGTTTCGATCATCTCAGGTACGTAAGATGCATTTTTATTTTTCTAGAGAGAATAAAAATGGTTATTTAATGTTTCGGAGAAGTATAGACGAAACATTGTGAAGCCGTGGTAAAAGTTGGAAGTTGCCTACTTTGAGTTTCGCATTGCAAGCTTTTTTGAGTTGTCCCACAGCATGTTTTTTCTCACCCTCGTACGATCCACGGAGGAGGTAACCATTGTTTTGTTTAATATATTTTGGGTGAGATCTTAGTCACGTACTGCGATGTGGAAGGGCTTTACGTAGGCAGCAACCATTTATACGTTTACGAACCGTTAAAGATTTGGAACTTATTTATTGAGAGATGAAATAGACAGTTGCAATTATCTTTCTATAAATAGGAATTGACTACGAAATATTTGTGTTGACACGAAATAGGGTCTTTCTAATTGTAGCTATGGAAATGGCGTTTTTTGAACTACGTTATTTGCGTTTTTAGAGTTAAGAAAGATAGGATAATTTTACAAATGCGAAGATGGAAAATAATTATCCGGTGCAATAAAAAAAAATAAAATACCCCCTCAAGCAGCTGCTTGCCACAGAGGTCTGACAGGAGCCTGTACACTAATTATTTTATTAAGAGTAAAACCCATGGCCGAGTGGTTAGCACGCTTGGCTACTGATCTAAGGGACCTGGGTTCGAGCCCCGGGTAAGGCATGGCTGTTTGTGTCGTTTTTCTGGTGAGGTCCTGCCATCCTCACAGACCTTCTACTACGGCATATAAACTGACAGGTTCCTGTCAGACCTCTGTGGCAAGCAGCTGCTTGAGGGGGTATTTATTTTTATTTTATTAAAACTGAAATCTAAACGTGATTTGAAGTGTCATGTCAACTTTGCGTTTAACGTATTTTTTTTTCGCGTGTTAAATATTCCAGCGTTCATCATTTATATATAACGGCAACCAACGTTTTTATATTCGATGTTACACGTATGTCGTACAGGTGTGAGAGATATCTAATGCAAATGATATCGAATAAGATATTTGGCTACTAAGGTATTATGGCAATGTCACCTTTTATTTTGTCCATCAGATAGGTTTTGTGAGTGACCTCAGGAGAAAATATGTTTTGGAAAATGTATTGAATTGAATAATAAACTGTGATTTCACAATATAGTTTCGTTGTATGGCTTTCACGAGACACTGAAAATGCTTTTCCTCTTCACATTATAGAAATTATGCTGGAAAGTAACCGGAACCGCGTTGCTGACGTTATCTCTGTGTTTTCTCCAATTTATTATTAAGGCGCACACATATTTCAGTTTCCTTTTTTATGGCAATACGTAGCTCTTACACGGTACACGTTGGATCTTTTATATTTTAACGAGTCTAGGCAGGGAAAGCTTTCGTTATTCGATTATCTTTGGTTATTTGATGGCGATCCCCATTGCTACGTTATGTTCGATAATATTCGTCCCTATAATATTCACTAATTGGCTTCGGCCAGGTACGATAATTGGCGAGAAAGGAAGCTTATAGAGACAAAACTTTGTTGCAGATATGGAGAGGTGTCACTTTCTTCGAAATCGGAAAACAATTAAATCAACAATGTTATTGTCAGACGTCAGCAAAGAATTATTACGATTACTTTCAAACAGTATAGAGTTAATGAAATCTGTTGAAGTCAAACGTACGTAGTAGCGTCGACATTTTTCACGTTTTCTTTTAGGGAATCGAAGATTAGTTGTGGTTAGAAAAATAAGCCGTCTTTTTAAGTCACGGAGGTAGGAAGAGGATATTTTAATGATATCGTATATATTACGGTGACCATACGTCGTTTATTTCAGAGGACAGTCCTTTATTTCGCTGCTATGTCCTTTAGATTTATTTTTTTTGTAAAATGGCGATTTTTTCCCTTTCTTTTCGTGAATTAAAATAGTAAATTGAATATTAGCGCGCAGTAGATGGGTTGAATTTTTTAAATATTTCACCGATAAACAGGAATCTTTTAAAAACATTTTAAAAAAACGTTGAATTTAGCTTATGTATCCCTTGATTTAATGTCCTCACTGAACGAATATTTTGATTAGCGAACAATATGTGGACAAGTGAAAAAACAAAAGGAAAAATCGGAACATTTAAAGCATGCATTTATAACAAATGCAACTTTCATATGAATTCTATACAGTTTTATGAAATTTTTAAACAAAAACCTGATTTATTAACCCTACCAGTGTCCAGAACGTATATATCCGTTTTTAGTACAATAAAAGAAACGATTTAAAAACAAAAAAATTGCCATTTTAAATTTTGTTAATAAATATCTTATAAAAATATGTAATTTAAGCTTGATACATAATATTTTCTTTTTTTATTTGATGCATATTTTACTAAACTAGGACATAAATAATTTGTTAAAGCCATCTGTTTGCAATTTCTTAGAAGTTATATAAGGTATTGCCAATTTGTTAACATTACTCTGATAAAGGAGAACGATTTAAATAAAAATAAAAATTGCCTTTTTAAATTTTGTTAATAGATATCTTATTAAAATATGTAATTTAAGCTTGATAAATAATATTGTATTTCTTTATTTAATGCATATTTCATTAAACTATGACATAAATAATTTGTTAAAGCAATCTGTTTGCCATCTCTCAATCCCGGTTCTTAGCGAAACAAACCGGGCTATCCAAAAATATTCCATCGTTAATTAGAAATCTGTCATATTTATTAACATACAACTCTACGAGGAATCCTAATGTCATACGCAGCATATTTTCGACGCCTGCAGTCGAAATGAACGAAATTTGTGCGTGGCGCGGTGGCAAAGTGCATGGCGCTAATGAAAAAAGAAAAGGCGATGCAGAAGCAGGCAAAAGGAAAAGGCGATGCGGAATGGAAAAGGTGGCGGGATTGGGTTGGGTTGTTTTACCTCTGAGCTGCACTTTTTTACACACCATGGGCTAAATGGCCAGGTCACATGGACCCCAAAGGCTCAGAGAAGGTTGGGGGAGGGGATCCACTGGAACAGCTGTTGGGAGATAGATGGTAGCCTCCCGTCAAGGCCATCCAGAGTGTTCTTTAACGTGCACAGGGTATGACTCTCCCACACACGGGGCCACTGCTTAACGTCCCATCCGATGAACGGCGGCCTTTCCAAGTCCATCAGTGTCCCCTACTGACCGTGGGCAGGGCGGGGAATTTTGCGGAGATAAATCTCAACGCTGATCCAGCTGGGACTCGAATCTGGGAACTACAGATTACGAGCCTGGCGCGCTACCGACTGAGCCATTATTTGGTTTCAGGTTAGAGAACTAATATAAGAAAAAGAAAAAGAAAATTTAAGAATATTTTATATATTTATTTTCTTTAAAACCAAACCGGCAGGTTTTAATTTGAAAACTTCTAAGTTTCTAAAATTAAAAATGTGTTAAAATGAATAAAAATCAAATAAAGACTTCAAGATTTTGATATGACTTATTTGAAAACAACTCATTTGTATTCGGTTTCACGTCTAAGGGACCTGAGTTCCTGGGTATCATATAGAGCTCAGAATTGATTGTTTTACCTGTGATCGGCATTTTATTTGTAGAGAATGGACTAAACGGTCAGGTCACATGGACCCCGAAGGCTCAGAGAAGGTTGGGGGAGGGGACCCACTGGAACAGCTGTCGGGAGACAGAAGGTAGCCTCCCGTCAAGGCCATCCAGCGTGTTCTTTAACGTGCACAGGGTATGGCTCTCCCGCACACGGGGCCACGGCTTAACGTCCCATCCGATGAACGGCGGCCTTTCCAAGTCCATCAGTGTCCCCTACTGACCGTGGGCAGGGCGGGGAATTTTGCGGAGATAAATCTCAACGCTGATCCAGCTGGGACTCGAATCTGGGAACTACAGATTACGAGCCTGGCGCGCTACCGACTGAGCCATTATTTGGTTTCAGGTTAGAGAACTAATATAAGAAAAATAAAAAAAATTTAAGAATATTTTATATATTTATTTTCTTTAAAACCAAACCGGCAGGTTTTAATTTGAAAACTTCTAAGTTTCTAAAATTAAAAATGTGTTAAAATGAATAAAAATCAAATAAAAACTTCAAGATTTTGATATGACTTATTTGAAAACAACTCATTTGTATTCGGTTTCACGTCTAAGGGACCTGAGTTCCTGGGTATCATATAGAGCTCAGAATTGATTGTTTTACCTGTGATCGGCATTTTATTTGTAGAGAATGGACTAAACGGTCAGGTCACATGGACCCCGAAGGCTCAGAGAAGGTTGCGGGAGGGGACCCACTGGAACAGCTGTCGGGAGACAGAAGGTAGCCTCCCGTCAAGGCCATCCAGCGTGTTCTTTAACGTGCACAGGGTATGGCTCTCGCGCACACGTCTTAAGATCCCATCCGACGGACGGCGGCCTTTCCAAGCTTATCGGTTTCCCCTGCTGACCGTTAGCAGGGCGAACAGTTTTGCGGAGATGAACTCGAACCTTAGAACTGCAGATTACGAGCCTGGCGCGCTACCAACTAAGCCACCACGCATCCGCAGAGTTTCTTTCCGTTAAGGAACTAAGAACTGCTATGATTTCTCTTCGTGTGCAGTTTTTTTCTGGTTAGAGTAGCACCTGTGACAGCGTTGAGATCCGCAGTGACGTATATATTATACGTCATCGCGAAATAACGATATCTGCTTTCGTATTAAGTGGTCTTCCGCCTTGCTATTACGAATGCCATCAAAAGACATAGTATCAGGAGTGCTTTCATTAAAGTGAAGGGGTGGAACGTTGGTATTGCTACAGGAAAGGAATATGCAATTCCCAGGGTCGATTCCCACTAGACTCGAAGTTCTGTTTAATTTACGTTAAACACCCCATCGTTATATCGGTTAGAAAGGCGAACACCGATGGTTTGTGTAAAGGCATATTTGCATAACATCCGTCGTAATAAGAGTTCACTGAAGTGAACGTTACTTGCAACAGTATGATGCCGTCATAAAGGAGTCCGTTGTATTCCATAACTATTCGTAATTGAGGAAATCCTATTTCGACTAAACTTATCTGCAGAAATGACTCCTAAGTGTCGGTTCGAAGACTCCCGGAAAGTTCTTAATAACTCAAATAACCATATCTAAATAACCAATTAAATCTATTTCAGTTGAAAACCTAAGTTTTATATTCACTAGTAAATGTTACATTGTTCGTTTCACGATTAAAGAGAAAGGAAGAAAACAGATCGTATGCTAAATAATCGATGACACAACAATGCTTTTCGAATCGTTCAACCGGATACGCCTTTTGTTTCGTAAATTGCATTTCCGTCACGAATAAGGTTAATTAATTTAATTCCTAGATTCAAAATTATCCACCTAATTGAGGAAATAAAAGAAAAAGTGTCTAGGCTTAATCGTTTTGCGGTAATATTTCAGTTTCGCATTCTACAATTTATCCCACGCACATTGACTGCGAAGTCAACCGTTATGTCTGGCGCTGTACTGTTTACTGAACAGATTAAGGTTATTACCTGAGTGAATATGTCTAAACAAAGCAGAACCTTAAATTACTTCCAATCATTCCTCAGAAGCTTCTCGTAATAAAGAATATTCATTAAAACCATGTAAAGATTAGAAAAACGTGCTTATTACAATATCCGTTGCCCAGTGGTTAGCGTGCTCAGCTGCCGATTCAAGGAGTTCCAACTACTTGTAACGACCGGATGTTCCGGTTGCTTTTATGCCGGGATGACGCCTTCAACTACGGCGTATAACATAACATCCTCTGTGACAACCAGATGCTTGAGTTGATAAATAAATTTTCTTTATATTTATAACGACAAAAATAAATATTATTGTTTAAACAATCTCTTAAAACAAGAGTCATTGGTCATGTTTTGCCTATTTATCCCTTTTAGCCGAGAAACATAGGATTTTATTTCTTCTTGGGAATGCTTGAAATAAGTAAAAAGTTTTAGAAAAAAAATGGCCATTTCCCTACACCAAAAAAAAAAAGATGAAATCTAAAGAATTCAGATATAGTATGCGGTAATATTATAACAGCGTTCCTTAAAGTTTTGAAAGCTGAATGCATAAACGTGTCTCAAGTTATGTACTTTCTCATACTGTACCACGTTCAGTGCCAAACGAAGGAAATTCCTGGAAGTGGTGTTAATGTATTTCTAATGAAATATTTCCTTGTTACTGCGTTCGCAACGGTTTTTCCTCTATCTTTTCTACGATTGGTCAAATATTTTGCAATGGCAGGTGCGTGTTTAGAACATAACGCGTGCGCCCTTAGTAACGATAGCAACAACGTGTTCGCTTTAACTTTAGTCTCAATGGATTTCTTCTTTTCCGTATTATAATTTATTAGACCACGTTAAGTAATTTTAACGTACACAGGAATCGACCTATTGAGCAATGATCAATAGTAATAATGTAAAATTCCAGTAATATTAATATTTATAAAATGCGATTGCAATGTATTATTGAAGCTGGAAATTCCATACCATTGCACTGTTTCGTTTGAGCTCAAATAACTACGATTTATTAATCTAATTATAAAACTTTACAGGTTTTACTAACAATTGTGACACCGTGGAGACACCCAATTTATAGAAATTAAATCATCAGGGATATGATATCATGTATTATAGGTTAAGGTCTGCAGCATTACTAAATGCATTCTCAAAACATATGTGGTCAGAAGGAGTAAAGATGGAAGAAGCAATGGTCAAGTCGTTAGGCGTCGACGGTGCGAATATGAAATTTTGAGGATCGAGTCACACTTCGGGCAACGTTATGATTTAATCCCGTTGTTCTGCGAATGAAAAAGGGAACACCAACAGGTTTGCAAAGTCGCTGTGAAGTTAACTCATGGTTGACCTATGCAGGAAATAAATGCCCCCCCCCCCCTCCGAAAAAAAAAGTTTATATCTTCTTCTACATACGGCCCAGCTTATGTTAAATCTTAGGAACGTGACGCCCGAAAGCAATAAGTTCCATGTCACATGAAAAGTCGTTAAGTAATGCTGCTGTCCATAAAATTAATAACCTTCGTTTACTTTCTCCTCAAAATAGAAGAAATTTACTAGTTACTACATGTTCGGACAGCAAAGAATTTCGAATTTCATATGAAATGGAAGCTCGTATGAGGATCCGTGTGTGGGAGACATCCATACCCTGTACATGTTAAACACGCTGTATGCCTTTGATTGGGCTCAATAGGTAGCGCACCAGGCTCGTAATCTGCAGTTCCGAGTCCCAGCTGGGTCAGCGTTGACACCTATCTGCGGAAAACTGTCAGGCCTGATCATGGGCAGAAGGGGAGACCGATAGGCTTGGAAAGGCCGCCGTCCGTCAGATGGGACGTTAAGCCATGGCTCAGTGTGTGGGAGAGCCATATCCCGTGCACGTTAAAGACACTGGATGGTCTTGACAGGAGGCTACCATCTGTCTCCTGAACAACTGTTTCAGTGGGTCCCCTTCCCTAACCTTCGGGGTCCTTAAGACCTGGCCATTTAGTCCCTGGTGTGAAAAATAGTGCCGCTCACAGGTAAAACAACCGAACTCTTGAGAGGCGGAAAAGCTGGAATTGGTATTTCGAACGTGTCGAGTGTTACCAGTATATTCTGACGATGGTCTAAAATTCGTACCTTGCATATATAGTTTTTGTTCCAGATACGTAGAACCGTTGCAGGTTTTGTAACCAAGGCAAATTCTCCTTTATTTATTTACTAAAAATGGAATGGAACCCGGCGACATAGGTAGAATGACTTTGGCTAATATTCTAGGAGTACAGCGCTTGGGGGGAAAAAAAAATTGTCAACTGCACGCGGTGTTTCCAGGTGGTCACCCTCCCAAGTACTGACCCAAAGCTGTTTAACTTCGGGGATCAGACGAGAACCGATGCTTTCAGCTTCGTATGGCCGTTGACATTCCAATTCTTTCTTACCTGCCTTATAAAGTTACTCGCATTATCAATAACGGAACAATTCTTAAAGCACAGAATCAGTTATTAATATGGCGTGGAATAGTGCTAAAGGATTTCCTTCACGATAGTATTTCATAGATTGATATAAATAAATAATAAAATAAATAAATACCTCCTCAAGCACCTGTTTTGCCACAGAGGTCTGACAGCAGCCTGTCAGTTTATATGCCATAGTAGAAGGTCTGAGAGGATGGCAGGACCTCAGCAGAAAAACAACATGCACATCCATGCCTTACCAGGGGCTGGAACGCAGTTCCATTGGATCACTAGCAAAGCGGGTTACTCACTCGGTATATTTTTTAAATTTTTTTTAATGCTTAGTGATTGGTTTTAAAATGTTTAAATTTAAACGTTTTACGGTGGTTAATAGAGAATTCATATTAACATTTTTTTCGACATAATTTTTCATTTCTTTGGTTGTTTCAACGACCGAGAGGCCATTTCTTACAACACCGCGGACTAAACTGATAAATCACGACGACCCCGATAGTTCGGACCATTTGTCGATAAGGGGATCTGTAGAACTGTTAGCAGGCAGATGGGAGAGTCCAGTAAGTGCATACTGAGAGAAAGGGAGGTTGTAAGGCTGTAAATATTTCGCTAACAGTCGATGACTGAGATTGCGCCTAGAAACGGTGGGAAAAGATTGACGATGGATATTTACCGACGAATATTACAAGCGATTAAATTTCTGTTTTTTCTAACAGGCTGGCTGGCCGTTACGTTTGCGTCAGACTAAATTGAAAAATGCATTTACTGGAAAAATGTGACTTTATTTAAATTAAAGATCATAATGAAATGTATAGAAATATCGTTTTTCAACAATATTATATTGATATTAAAAATGTTGACGAAACTTGAACATCTTAACAATCTTCCATAAAATGCGTGAGAAACTAATTTGGAGGGTCTATAACTCCTAAAATATGCATTTAGTGGAAAAATCTGACTGAAGGTAACTTAAGGATCCTAATGAAAGGTATTTAAAAATCATGTTAGTACTGAAATAGATGCGAAAGCTGGAATATTTAAAAATCTTCCATGTTATGCCAGTGGTTTGGTTTGTTGTGTTTTACCTCTGAGCGGCACTTTTGTGCACACCATGGGCTAAATGGCCAGGTCACATGGACCCCGAAGGCTCAGAGAAGGTTGGGGGAGGGGACTCACTGGAACAGCTGTTGGGAGACACATGGTAGTCTCCCGTCAAGGCCATCCAGCGTGTTTTTTAACGTGCACAGGGTATGGCTCTCCCGCACACGGGGCCACGGCTTAACGTCCCATCCGACGGACGGTGGCCTTTCCAAGCCCATCGGTGTCCCCTACTGACCGTGGGCAGAGCGGGGAATTTTGCGGAGATAAAACTCAACGCTGACCCAGCTGGGACTCGAGCCTGGGAACTACAGATTACGAGCCTGGCGCGCTACCGACTGAGCCACCCCCGCCCCATTATGCCAGTGAGAACCAAAGTTGGAAGCTATAATTTGTACATGTATTTAATGGGAAATCTGACTGAAGGTAAATTAAAGATCGTAATAAAAACTATGTAAAAATTGTTTTCTCAAAATATTGTTTTACTAATTAAATAGTTGAGGAAGCTGAAATATATAACAATAAACTTCCATGTTATGCCAGTTTTAAGCTGTAACGTAAGTTGGAAGTTCTATAACTTCCCAAAAATATGCATTTAATGTACACACGTGACAATAAATTAAAGATCATAATGAAAAGTATTTAAATATCCACTTTCAACATTAGAAAATTTTGCTTAAAAAATGATACAACTTTGAAATATTATGCGGTTGGGGGGTGATTTAACATTCTATTTGATGTACGAAGTTTTTTACTTGATATGTTAGAAAATGAAGTTTTATGTCACATAATTAAGTTTATATAAATCATGTAATTTCATATATATTGCAAGAAAGAGTATTTTCAACTTTCTGCTGTGGAAATTCTCTTTGAAAGTTGCGCTGAATCAGTACCTGAAAACTAAATCGATCCGAAAAATGCAGGCGGGGTTTAACATTTTCCCCTTCGTTTCATAGGTATTTACAAAAATGAAACCTTAGATTTTTCTTCAGTAGCACGACATATAAATAAGTGTATAAGTTTTTTTGTCGTTATTACCTTTAGTGCATTGGATATAATTATACAATAAATTTCTATTTTATGAAAAAGATGCTGCGTAGCTTATTCCATATGTAATTCGTTCACTAATCTTAAGTTGGGTTAAATAACTGTGTTTAAAAAGAAAAGTGAACGCAAAAGCTAAAAAATTGTTTTTGATAACTACAAAAAAATTATTGGTCTTCTATTAAAAAATAGATTGTATTTCGCAATAATTGTAGAAATAGTATGTATGCTAATTTAACGAAACGGGTTCAATCACTTTTAAGTCGTGAATAAGAATCTTTTGGTACAGGAAAGAATTGCGATTTTATTGAGTAGTATTAGCACTAAATTTTCGGATATATTGCAAGTGACGTGCAGCTTTCTGACTAGGAGCATGGCTACCGCCGTTCTCCGCGGCTACTCTAGGGACCTATGCTAAGAGATGGTAAGGGCGCCTTACCGTCTTCCTACGCCAATGGATACAACATGGAAACGCGTATTACACGTCTAAGAAAGAAACCGCTGTCTTGACCAGCACAGTGAAAAGCACAGATAGCTATTGCGCCGTGGACATCACATAGAATTTTTTAATACAGGCAGAATATGCCCTTTTAGGAAACTTGAATAATATATTTTATAAATTAGTTCAATTTGGAATAAAGATAACTATCTATTTTTGATTTTTCACTCTTTGGATTACAAGTGTTTTGTTTTCTACACTTTGGATTTCAAAGATTGTGTATTATAGAAATTAGAGTGGCAACACCCGGAAAGATCACTGCTGACGTCACGTGCGTGTTTTCGCGATGTCATTTGTAATCCTTATTTAGTCGCTGTATTCTTCTAGTAATTTAACTTTTAATTTATAGTCACACGTTATAGTTTTTATTCTGAGGAATTCATACAATCTGTAGCTGAATTTCTTGTCACTGTGGCAAATAATAATTATTGATACATTTGAAATTTCGGTAGGAGAATAGATAGTTTCGTCGGTGCAGTGTAAAATTTTACCTTTAGGCCTTTGTAATTACTTTACAAGTTATTTGTGTCGCAGAATTGTCTGGTACAGCTCTCTGCTGTTGTGCTGCCCAACTGCTTCTTCGGCTTTGTCAGCCAAGATTATTATCAGCAGCTAACTGATCCTTAACATGTTTATTAAGCTCTCTATAATGTTTTCTATTAGGATTAGTATTGATTCAGGACATTCCTGTAGTTCTTTTTTTCTAAAATAAACTCAAGTGCCTTGTCACTCAGATAAATTTTGCGTCCTCTGCTTCATTTTTCGTAAAAGAGTACTGTTAGTTTCCAAAAAAGCCTATTTTAAGTGGTCACATTTTCCTGAACTTGAGTAGCAAGCAATCCACGACTGTCATAATGAGTAAGTAACCTATCATGATATAATTAGGTCTTTCAGAGCTTCATAATTAAAGGTAAATTTTTTAACCTTAGCACAACACTTCTTAAGTTTAAATCGCAAAACACTTTTAACAAGATAATGGTCAGATCCAATTTCAGCTTCCCAATATGACCTGGTCTTTCTAACAGAAGTAGTCCATTTGCTGTTAACTAATATATAATCTATAACGTTCTTATGCAGCCCATGAGGTGAAACCCACGTGTACTTATGTATGTCGCGGTGTTTGTAATAAGTGTTAGTTATTCTGAAGTCATCGAGTTTAACATTGGCATTGACGTCACCTAGAACAAGGGTAATATCTCATTTCTTCACAAGTCTGTAAAACCTTTTTTGTCATCTTCATCGGCATTGTCATTGGAGGCATAACAATAGATAAGATTGAAGTCCTTAACGCTTGTCTGTAATTTAATTTTTTTACCTTTCATTAATGCACTCTTATCCTAGAAGAGCATCACTAGTGTGTCTGCTGAGAAGCAGACCCACGCCTTGGTGATGTTTATTGTCTTTCCTCCCCGAAAACAGATATTTAAGATATTCACGGTGAATCCAAATAACTTTTGAAAGAGATACTAGATTAAATGAATAATTGTTAGTAAATTTGGTATAGAAGGTATCGAAAAACCTAAGTGCGGAAGAGTAAACAAACCCCTCTGTTGGGAATACGAAACAATGGAAATGTCACTTCCTTTCGATTCTGCAAACAATGCATTCTCAATCGTCACTCTCAGATGTCATTCGCCTATTATTGAAATCGTCCAACGCTTTTCTCTCTGTTCCATTTGCCCCGTTAGCTATTAAAATATGGCGAAGAAGTCATCCTCTTTTGAGGGTTTGTAGTTATCAGAGCTTTGACTATCGCGAACAGATTCGAGTATAATAAGCAGCCATAGGCAAGGCCCGTGCGGTTGATAAATAACGTCGGCCTGTCCTTCTGTAACTTACAACTCTGCTGGTCGAAAAGTATCAGCTAAATCAAGTTAAATAATATTCGTGAAGTGTTTGTGGTTCTTTTATATTTTCCTTCAGGTAACTAACTTTGTAGTGAATAATTAGTTTAGAGTATATGTAATCTAATTCTACACTTTTTAGCCTAAGAGCTATGAAATTTCTGTCGGTTTCGAACCGACAAATAGTATGCAGCACAATATTCTGATTATGGGATATAAAATTGATAGTTAACCGCTATTTGTCGGTGTCGACCACTTTATTTTGGCTCGTCATACGGACATTATTCATTTCCTATGCTTTTCAGGTACCCTACCGAACGGCTACAGAATTTCCTTGTTATGCCAGTGAGAAACGTTACTTGGAAGCTTTAAAATATGCATTTAATGGAAAAATGTCGCTGATGATGAATTAAAGATCATAATCAAATATTTTTATAAATATCGTTTTTTAGAAATATTGTTTTAGTATTTAAATGGTTGCGGAAGCTGGAGTGGTTAACAATAATCTTCAGTGGTATGCCAGTGAGAAAGTGGAATTCTTATTTTCAAAACAAGAAATTCAACAACAGATTGTCGCACATTAAAAAAAATGAGATCGCTTCCTCACAATAAAAGTCTACGACGTGTGGTTATAAGTAAAATGGGAAATTAAGAGAATACAGCAGGTAAATTAGAATTACAAATGATATCGCGAAAACACGGACGTGACGTCATCAGTGGTATTCAGTGTTGTCACCATAATTTCTATAATATCTTTCAAAACCAAAGTGTATAAATCAAAACACTTCTAATCCTAAAATATTAACTAATAGTTATTACTATTTTTTAATACTGGTAAATATTTTTATAACATTCTGAAATATTTAAATAAAATCTTAATAAGTAAATTATTTTGAATGTTATTAAAATAAATTAAATTAACTTTAACTTCTCTTGAACCAATGAACGGAATTGCTTGTTTAGGCATATTTATTTTTGCTCTTTTTGTTGAAGGCTGTCCAGACAGGCGGTATCTAGGTGGCTTTCACGGTACGCGTTTTCCTGTGGTGTCCAACGACAAATTCCTAGATGGAGGCTAGGTGTGAATCTCTTACGTATGTCATAGGCAACTTTCTCCTTAGGGGTGAAGAACGCTTTTTTCTGTGTTCCCAAAGGACAAACCTGTGGTTTAATCTAAGGTTTCTATTACACATTTCGCTGTACTGTACATTACCTTTTTCTTAGCTCTAAACAATGCGTTTCCGTGTAGCGGGTAAATTATATTTTTATCGCCAAGTTGACATTTCTTGCTTGATATTTCAAAAATATCAGAGCGGAAGATTTTCCCTCCACAGAAGCCCACCAGTGCAGCAAAATCAGGATCCATAATCAAGCTCAGAGCCATATATCTGTCCAGTCTAGTGGGTTTATATGGTCAGCGCTGGGACTCTGTGTGGTTGACCACTCCTCAGCAGGGTAGAAAAAAAAACAGAAGTAGCCATAGTTGTCCAGATCAGTAGGCTACACTAATCTGGCAGTCCTCCCCTTCCGTTCACTTCCACAAGAGAGTATCTCTTTTGAAAAGTACTAACGGTCTGCACCACGAGAAGGCGGGGTCGGACATTAGGTTCTATGCGTTGCTATTTTAGCCTGACTGGTTCTATGCGTTGCTATTTTAGGTATATTTTTATATTATGTTTCGATCATCTCAGGTACGTAAGATGCATTTTTATTTTTCTACAGAGAAGAAAAATGGTTATATAAAGTTTCGGAGTAGTATAGACGAAACATTGTTGAAGCCGTAGTAAAAGTTGGAAGTTGCATACTTTGAGTTTCGCATTGGAAGCTTTTTTGAGTTCTTCCACTGGATGTTTTTTCTCACTCTCGTACGATCCACTGAGGAAGTAACCATTCTTTGGTTTCATATATTTTGGGTGAGATTTTAGTCATGTACTGCGATGTGGAAGGGCTTTACGTACGCAACAACCATTTATACGTTTACAAACCGTTAAAGCTTTGGATATTCCGGTTTTTGAAAAGTCGGTTTCGGTAAAAACTTAGGTTTTTGCGAGTAATCTCAAGATTAATATTATTGTTGTGGCCCAGAAATGAAAATTAACAGTTATGTGCACGTCGTGGTGTAATAAGATAGGAAAATAGGAATGGATTTGCATCGCACCTTAAACCCTTTGCCGAACGCTTGCAGTGTTTAAAAATTACGTTTATGGGTGAATAAATATTTCGATTTAGAGTGAATGGTGGGATAAAAATTATTTATTGACAGACGAAATAAACAGTTGCAATTATCTTTCTATAAATAGGAATTGAGTACGAAATATTTGTGTTGACACGAAATAGGGTTCCCATGAATTGTAGCTATGGAAATGGCGTTTCTTGAATGATTTTTAAAATCGGAAAACGTTAAAAAGAATAATCGCAAAAATAAATATTGCATTTTAATGTCGTAGTGTATTAGGTCGATAGCTTGTTTAATAATAAATATTGCATTTTAATGTCGTAGTGTATTAGGTCGATAGCTTGTTTAATAATAACGTTAATAGTATGTTTTGTGATATCACATTATAACATCCATCTCACCCTCATATCGCTTCGGAATTTACAGATGAGTCCCTACAAAGTACAGTCGCTCAAAAAACGATTTTTTCGAAATTAGTGATCTGGAAACCTTCGTGTCACGTGACACGAAGGATGCCAGATCTCTAATTTCTAAACAAATCGTTGCCAGATTTTTTCTGATTTCTGAAATCAACCATAGTGTTCAGATATTTTTTGAGTGACTGTACAGGGATATTACATTAAAAAAATGATTTTTGAAATCTTAGTGTACATGTACACTAAGCGGTTCCATCATCAAATGAAATTCTATGTTATGTGTATAGTAAGTCAGTTGCAGAATTCAGTAACTTCTTTAAATAAAAGTTTTGTAAAAAAATGCTTCTTAATTTAAAAATCTCTGTCAAATCTATTTAAATCAAAACATCATTTTTAAACGCAACAAATTTTTAGAAAGATGCGTTTAGTGTTTAAGTGTTGTGGAAGCTGAAACATTTAGCAAGTTTGCTTGTTCTGCAAAACGTCATTTATAATTAGTGAAAATTGACATGATTATTACAAGAACTGCTAAAAACACTCTTATATGGATTAACAATGTTCAGTATGACGGTTTTGTTTCTTTTTAAGTAGTTTTTATTAATTTAATAGAACAATTATTTAAACTGTCATTTTAGCTGTTAAATAACTCTCACCAAATTTCGGTTCTAAGGCATGCATTGAACTGTGTAGTCATTTTTCTTATGAGATAATCTGTAAAACCTCTGCAGCAGAGTTCCTTAGAGAAGCTTTAAGTAAACTGACCTTTGTCAATCTCATTCCAGCCATTGACTTTAATGGTAACTCTGAACTGGGTTTAAAACATTTTGGGTTGCAGTGGCTCGGTCGGCCAGTGAGCTCATGAGTCAATCAGGCACGTAATCATGCAGTTCCCAGTTCGAGCCCTATCTTCGTCGGCGTTTAGTTTATCTTCACAAAAGTCCCCATCCTCCCATTGTCAGTAGGGGACAATGATGGGCTTGGCAGCCGTCCATAGGGTGGGACGTTATGACCTGACCCTGTGTGCGGGAGAGCTATACCCTGTGCCCGTTAAAGAACACGCTGTATGGCATTGAGGAGAAGCTACTATCTTTTTCCTAACAGCTGTTCTAGTGAGTCCCCTCCCCCAACCTTCTCTGAGCCTTCGGGGTACTTGTGTCTTAGTCATTTGGCCCATGGTGTGCAAAAAATGTTTCACTCAGAGGTAAAACAACCTAAAAAACAAAACACTGCCATGGACGTTTGATCATCATAAGTGGAATATTTGTTGGTATTTCTCATAATTGATTTATGTACAATATTATCATTAGTGTTACTATTGCAGAACAAATAATTCAGTTCAATTCGCACGGTCCAAATTTCCTTTCAATGTCCCCCGTGTGGCCCGGTGAGTGTTTAAAAATCAGGTTCTCACATGACCCAAGGCTTCGTTTCTATACAAATTGTGACAGCTCGTGTCTCACTTTTAATTTTCATATTCTGTTGTTTCCTGCACTAAAGGTTATATAATAGAAAAGGATAAGCAAAAGTCTAGATCCTTCACTAAAAGTTTGAAGATAATTTCCCAGGGTTGCAAAGGTCATTGCTGACGCGGCACGTGGTCGGTTACGTCATAGGGGGAGCACTGTGCAAAGGGAATTCGTATAATGGTACTACACTATTGTGGTGTCAACCTGCTTTTTGTTTGAAGTAAAGTTCTTTGCATGATTGGGTTTAATAGAAATAATAATCTGATTGACGGACAACTGCAAGATCAGCAGTGTGGATTCAAAAGTGGTAGGGGATGTGTAGATCAGATTTTATCACTTAGTCAGATTCTTGAGAAATGTTTAGAATTTGAGAAACCTGTGGTTACTAGCGTTTCAGATTTCAAAAATGCTTTTGAGTCGTGATCGTCATGATTTGTGATTAATGGTGAGGACGTATTCCATAACAGACAAGTGATAAACACGGTGATAGTTCTCTGCGAAATCTTTCAGCAATGTTTAAGGTTTGCTGACACTTTTCACTACAAAATCCTTGGTATATCCTTAAATGCCCCCCTCCCCCAAGATTGAGACATGCTGTCCTATCTGGTTCAAGTACACAAGGAGTTTTTATTTGTGGTACTTTAGTTAGGGCACTTGGTTTCGAATCAAAGAGACCTTGGTTTGGCCCCAACTTAAGACATGAATATCTGTGTTGTCTTTCTTTTGAGGCTGGCCTTTCTCGTAGAGTCTCTCCTTTTTCTTATTAAAAGGTTCCCATGAAATCTTTCTTTGCAAGCATCTGCTTGAAAGATATTTGATTATTCCCTTAATAACATGGTTAACAAGCCATACTCAGGAACTTTCGTTTTACCCCAATGAGCAGAACAGGGGTGGCTCAGTCATTAGTTCACCAGTCTCGTAATCTGCAGTTCCCAGGTTGAAGTCCCTGCTGGGTCAGCATTAAGATTTATCTCTGCAAAACTCCCCGCCCTGCCCACAGTCAGTAGGGGACACCAATGGGCTCGGGAAGGTAGCCGTCTGTCGAATGGCACGTTAAACCTTGGCATCGTGTGCAGGGGAGCCACATCCTCTGCACATTAAAGAACATGTTGGATCATCTTGGCTCGAGGCTACCATCTGTCTCTTAACAGCTGTTGCAGTGGTCATTTTGGCCAATGTGTGCAAAAAAAAAAGTGCCGCTCAGAGGATAAACATCCCACCCTCATTGAGCACCAGCTTGTGTGGCGTCATTCATCTCTTCATGTGTTCCAAAATTCTAAATATAATATCGTAGATCATATTCGATGTACCGGGTAATAGAGCTGTGTACCAATCCCTAGTGATGATGCACAGAACCGGCCAGGTCTAGCACCTAATGTCCGACCCCGCCTTCTCGTGGTGCAGGCCGTTAGTACCTTTCAAAAGAGATATTCTCTTTTGGAAGGGAACGGATTTCCTTTGAAGGGAATTGTGCTTAATAGAATTAAGAATCTGGTTGACATTCAATTGCGTGATGAGCAATGTGGATTCAGAAGTGGTAGGGAATGTGTTGATCAGATATTTTCACTTAGGCAGATTCTTGAGAAATGTTTAGAGTTTCAGAAACCTTTGGTTGCTAGCTTTGTTGATTTCAAAAAGGCTTTCGACTCTGTTGATCGTCATAATTTGTGGTTGATTGTGAGATCATATGGTATACCAGACAAGTTAGTTAACATAATGAAAGCTCTCTATAATAACACTGAGTCATGTGTGAGAGTTGGTAAATCTTGTAGCAATTGGTTTAGCATTACGTCTGGTGTTCGACAAGGGTGCATCTTGTCTCCTTTTCTCTTTAGTTTGGTTGTTGATTATGTTATGCGAAATTCACTTCAAGGGAAAGATTTTGGCCATAAATGGACTGGAGATACGAAAATTTCTGATTTAGATTATGCTGATGATTTAGCCCTTTTGGCAAATGATGTTGATGAGATGAACTCTTTCATTCGAGCTGTTGATGAGACTGGTAGTAGAGTAGGTTTGGTTATAAACAGAGAGAAAACTAAAGTGATGAAAATTGGTCAGGCAGGCTGTGATTCAGTTAATCTGAATGGTTGCAGTCTTGAGCAGGTGTCACAGTTTAATTACCTTGGGAGCTACGTAACAGATACTGGTGATGTGCGGCATGAGATTAACAGACGAATAGGTATTGCTGCCGGGACTTTTAAGAATCTATGGTGATTGTGGAGTAATAGGCGTATACACCTAAAGACTAAAATTAGACTATAATAGTTTGGTTCTTTCTAGGGTTAGTTATGGTAGTGAAACGTGGACGCTGTGTAAACAAGATAACAGGAAACTAGATGCTTTTGATTCTAGATGCTTACGCAGTATCTTGGGTATTAGGTGGTTTAACTTTGTAACTAATGATGAGGTTATGCAAAGGAGTCCGCAACCTCCTTTAAGCAGCATATTGTGCAGAGAGAGACTCCGCTGGTTTGACCATGTTGCCCGTATGGATAATTATAGATTGACGAATAGGGTTATGAACAGTGTGCCTAGAGGCATCAGAAGGAGGGGGAGACCTAGGGTGCGGTGGGCAGACAATGTCAAACGGGACCTTGTTAGAATTGGTGTAGAGTGGCCGGAGGCAGCAGATGTAGCTCAGGACAGATATGCTTGGAGAATTAAACTGTGCGGTCTGGTTGGACCTCCATAGCCCATGGCTGCTTGATGATGATGATGATGATGATGATGGTGGTGGTGGTGGTGGTGGTGGTGGTGGTGGTGGTGGTGGTGGTGGTGGTGGTGATGATGATGATGATGATGATGATGATGAACTATATCCATCATAAAGATATGCCTATTTGGCATGAGTAAGAACAAGATATACAAGTAAACCACCCTTAGGTGGGCCACTAAATGCAAACATAAGAAAATCTAAAAATAGCAGTAAAATTGTATAAGAAACCTAAAACGGGTAGGTCTCATCAGAGAACGTTACCGTTTTAGGCATCTTGTACTTGTTCAAAACTCAAAATAGTATGATCATAAAGAATCGGAGAAGAAATAATCTCATTGGGATTATTGCTTACAGCATCAAAAAATCTTTTTGAGGTGCGTTTTATATGTGTAAATATATATGGTCGATGCCCAGGTCTTTATGGAGTTGTCTGTTAGTGACAAATCAGGGGACATCGACCGCAGTTCTCAAAATCTTGTTCTGTAAGACCTGACTCTTACGAATATTGGTGGGTGTAGTATTCGCCCATATGGGTGAAGCATAGAGAATCACCGCTCAGATGATGGAAATAATATTTATTCAGTTTGATAATTTATCTCCTATTGCACTACTTTTCTGCAGGTAGTTTTCAATACTATTAAAACGTCAATTTGCTGCTTTCTTACTGGATGGTGTTTCGAGACTTGCTGGTGGTAAATTTTGACCTTGTAGTCAAGGACACACGCAGGGGGTGTGAGTCGAGTTGTCCTCTATTTATCTTGTTAAACCCCATCTTTACAGGATCAGCATCTACTGACAGTCGAACAATCTGCAAGGCTCTTTTATTGTAGCTCTCCTTCCTGAATAACGGCTTTTTTTATACGAGTAAATCTCAGTTTTATTTTTGTGGATGAAGAAGCGTTTATATTAAGTCTTTGAAAGTTACGTGATTTTTTTAATAATTTGTTTCATTACAAAATTTCTGGTCGTGATTTCACAGTGAGTTGAAGATCAGTAGGTTGAGAATATTTGGGTTTCCCAAGACGAGAGATTTCTGCTCTCCATGCAAAAGGCCAGGAAACAGATATTTGAACATCCCAAAAAGAGATCATTTTAGTCCCTGAGTACTTGATATCCTTTTTTCCGTAATTGTTATATCATTTATTTTGTCACATAACCTACTCTATTTGGCATGCTATTTTATTTTCTTCCCTATTTCTGTATGCGGGACAGTCGGCCAGTAAGTAATTTAGTGAGTGATAATTCCGTTATCGAAATCCATAAGTGTTTCAGTGAGTAAGTAAGAAAGTAAGTCACTAAATGTGATTGGATAAATCAGTAAGTGTGGGAGGAAATATTTCAGTAAAAGTGTTAGTAAGTAATTTAGTAAGAGTGTGAGCAAATAATTCAGTAATTGTGTGGATTAATGAGTAAGAATGTAAGTAAGAAAGTGAGTCAGTCAGTGTGTAAGTAATTCAGTAAGTGTGTGAGTAAATATTTCAATAAGTGTGTGGTTTAGTGAGTCAGCCACTGTGTAATATGCCCACCTACAATACATATACTATGGTAGGTGGTCATATTAATCTGATACGACTGTGTATATGTCTAGCAATTCTGGGTGTATTTACTACCTGGATGTATGTTCTGGATGTATTAGTTACCATTAGTAACTTTTTTTTACATGTAGAGCGCTTTTCATTTACAAAGTTTGGAAAACTATTATGCTATAAGCTGATATAGACAAAAAATCCTCAGCTGAAAAACATCTCACGTGTCATCACAAGGACATGGGTTCGGTCCCACCCAGATCGGTTGGTTGTTTTACTTCTGAGCGGCACTTTTTTTTCGCACAGTGGGATCAATGGAATGGTCACAAGAATACCGAGGGCTCAGAGAAGTTTAGCATGAGGGGACCCACTGGACAGCTCTTGGAAGACAGATGGTAGCCTCACGTTATTCATGGCCGAAACTCATGACATCCTGAATTCACTGTATATGATGACAAGACCCGCTAGTTCCGCCTAAAGCAGTACCAGTATTGGGATAATGCCATTTTTACCACTACCTACGGTCATGGGTAAGACAGTACCATATAGAAACAGTTCATCCCCGACTACCTAATGGCGAACAGTACTATAGGAGTAAAGCTCATCCTTTGGTCAAAACCTAAATTTAATCTATGTCCTGGACTGCCACAAACAAGGATATAAAGATCCAAGTTGACTCGGCTCCTGTGACAGGAACTCTTAGTCCAGCCATCTTCCATCTTAGCCTGTCTGACCGTTGCTCACTCCAGTCAGCATAGCCTTCGACTTCATTCAGGTGCTCAAGTCCCCCACCTCGACAAGGTGGTTCCGTATTGGGGGGGGGGGGTATGTATGTATACAAGGCACTTCATTCACTCTACCTTAAACTCTCAATCCATGTCTCCAACATGTAGTTTTGAAACTCGGGCGATTTGTTTTCTCCTAAATGGACTTTTAGTCCATTTCTTATTGCAGTTGGCTGGAATACGTAAGTTTTGCTGTACTTTGCTGGAATTCCAACACTGTTCTGCAGAAGTCCTTGGGGAGGAGGTGGCTGAGTCGGAAGTGTGCCAGGCTCTTAATCTGCAGTTCCCAGGTTCGAGTCCCAGCTGGATCAGCGTTGAAATTAATCTCAGCAAATCTCCCTGTCCTACCTACGGTAATTAGGGGACACCAATGGGTTTGGAAAGGCCTCCGTCCATCGGATGGGAGTTTAAGCCATAGTCCATTGTGCGGGAAAGCCTCACCCTGTGCACATTAAAGATCACGATGGATGGCCTTGACGAAAGGCTACCATCTGTCTCCCAACAGCTGTTCCAGTGTGTCCCCTCTCCCAACCTTCTCTGAGCCTTTGGGGTCTTTCTGACCTGGCCATTTGGTCCATGGTGTGGAAAAAAATGCCGCTCAGAGGTAAAACAACTCAACCCTTGGGGAGGTATCTCCAGAAATCTCACTACCTAGCCTGAGGTCAGAAGGGGACATCGATGGGCTTGAAAAGACTGCCATTCATCAGATGGGACATTAAGCCGTGTGCAGGAGACCCATACACTGTGCATGTTAAAGGACACGCTGAATTGCCTTGATGGGACACTATCATCTGTCTCGCAACAGCTCTTCCAATAGGTCCCTCGCTCAACATTCTCTGAGCCTCCGGGTTCCTTGTAACCTGGTTATTTAGCTCATTGTATGCAAAAAAAAATGCCTCTAAGAGGTAAAACAATCCAATGTTAAAGAACATGCTGGATGGCCTTGACGGGAGACTACCATCTGTCTCCCAACGGCTGTTCCAGTGGGTTCCCTCTCCCAACCTTCTGTGAGCTTTTGGGGTTCTTGTGACCTGGCCATTTAGCCGATTGTGTGCAAAAAAAGTGCCACTCAGAGGTAAAACAACCCAACCTTGGAGAGGTACTCTTAACCTTAATCTTTAGAACCTTGACTTTCGAATAAGGATGACTTTGATTAATTCTTGTAAGTCCCTCTTCCATTATGCTGTTTCTTCAGCAGTTACAATTCTTACTGTTCGTAAAAACCGGAGAGAATATCTGGAGCACTTAAATCTTATCACGTGCACCACAGCTTACTTTAGTGATTTGCATTATTATGCGTATATTCTCAGAGAATGTTTCAAGGTCAATATTGTCGGGTTTCTAGGTAAGTCCCTGTCCTGACCACGGTCAGTAGGGGACACTGATGGCCTTGGAAAGGCCTCCATCCATTGGATGGGACTTTAAACCATGGTCCCTTGTGTGGGACAGCCACACCCTCTACATGTTAAAGAATACGCTGGATAGCCTTGACATCAACAAACTGTTGCTGTGCAAAGCTGTTCTGAATCTTTGGAGAAAAATTATAAAATAATTTAGCTACACACTCAATGTCCAAGATAATTCTTGTTAAATGTCCCACCACTCATTTGCATTTGGGAATTCAACTGAGTAACTTAATATAGTTTTGAATTAAACCAAATTCGGTTCTAAAGCATGCATTGAACTGTGGTAGTCATTTGTCTTATGAGATAATCTGTAAAACCTCTGCAGCAGAGTTCCTTAGAGAAGCTGTAAGGAAAGTGACCGTTGTCAATCTCATTCCAGCCATTGACTCTAATGGTAACTCTGAACAGGGTTTAAAACTCTGTGGGTTGCGGTGGCTCAGTCGGCCAGTCAGCTCATGAGTCAATCAGGCTCATAATCTGTAGTTGCAAGTTCGAGTCCCATCATTCTGAGCGTTGAGATTTATCTTCATAAAACTCCCCACCCTGCCCAATGTCTGCCATCCTCATGGAGCATAAACTGACAGGCTCCTGTCTGACCTACGTACAAGCAGCTGCTTTAAGCGTTATTTATTTTTTAATATATGATGGGGGAAATGCACATAGTAGTAGTTTATTGGTAATTCTAAAACCTGAAAAGTATTTGTCATTTAGTTCTTAAATTTGAAAAAGTTGCTTTTCTCTCGTTCCTCTGAAAATGGTAGGCAGATCATTGCTGTCAGTAGAATTTCTACCATAGCAGAACTTCACACGCCGAAATTTCTACCATAAACAGATCATTTGAAACATTTGTTAAAAGTTTTGCAGTTTCGATATTTAGTGATCTCTAATGATACAAATTAAAACTACCTTTCAAAATGCGAATTACATTTCATTAGTAACCAACTAAAAAAGAGATTTCAAATTATCTCTTGAAACAAAACCGTTCCGTTTCTTACCAACCTTGGGCTTAGGGTCAACTCATTGTTGTCAATGGAATTTTCAAGACTGTCACATTCCACGACCCAAATTTCAAACTTCTAGCATAACTACATCGTTTGCAATATTAATTTTTTTTTTTGGATTTTTAGGATTTTTGAGGGATTTTTAGTTTTATTTCGAACCTCGGATGGCGCAAAAAGTTTTGAGAAATTCACAAAATGCCAATTATAATATTTTATTAATACCTGTCGAACCCAAAAAGAATTTTTAATTTATCTCTAAAATCATACACTTTTCTGTTAAAACAAAATAAAGTTGTAATCACCTCCCCCACCCACAATGGGTCTAAAGGGTCAAGTGATTGTTGCCAATGGTAAATTTGTAACCTTCACATTTCAACATCAAAATTTCAAATTTCTCTTTAACTATATTGTTTGGAATATTCGTTTGATATTTTGGAAATTTCAACTTTTTGCATCGTTAGACGGCGCAGTTACAACTTTTGGGAGATTTAGAAAATGCTAATCACAATATATCATTAATACCTATCTAACAAAAAGAATTTTTTATTTATCTGCATAAGAAAAAAAGTTTGATGTCTACAGGCTGACAAACAAAGAGAAATTATATCTTTAAAATAAAAGCCCTAATATTTACTTTTCCTTTTTTTTAGCCGTTTTCTAAAGTGCTTCCTTCTAATCATGAGCATTGCAATCTGCATCAAATATTACCCTACCCTTTTCCGGAATCCATAAGTGCCGTGCAATATAATTCTGCTATGCAACGCTAAACAATTCTAGCGAAGACCAAACATGGCGTCCAATTTTGAAATGGCCAACCTCTACCTATATAGGGCCTCTATTAGTATACAATTTTCAGTCATATCGTAATTCGAATATTAGAACAAAGTTTACCAAAACTTACCCATCTTCTATCGTATCACCTAGTTGACATCGTTATAGTGTCACACACAGTTTAATTCGTCATCACACTAGAAAATTATTTCATCCTAAAATGGGTTCATATCAAACCAACAAATATTACCACTTTGAAGTCAATACTTCGGAAAATGATATATGACGTAACCAACTTCTTTCAACTTTGTTTCCACATGAAGCGTTTCTAGCGTTTCAATCGTCCAGAACACGAGCGCCCTCTAGTCACTGAAAGGGCGAAGTTGCATTTATGAGGTAATCTATATTATTCTTACACATTAGGAGAGAAGTTTCCTTGCTCATTTCATATCCCACTCTTTCGGTATCCTTTTCCTACGTTTTAAAATTCTCCCGACTGCTACACACTGCATTTAAATGCTTCTAGGAATCGGGAAACAATTTTAATGACTTCAATGAAGATTCACAAAAAAATACCATTAATGTGCGTCTTAGACACAGAGTACTTTTTTTCAAGTAGCATTAATAATACCCCCTCAAGCAGCTGCTTGCCACAGAGGTCTGACAGGAGCCTGTCAGTTTATATGCCACAGTAGGAGATCTGAGAGGATGACAGGACCTCAGCAGAAAAACGACACACACATCCATGCCTAATCCGGGGCTAGAACCCAGGTCCCTTAGATTAGTAGCCAAGCGTGCTAACCACTCAGCCACGGGACGGCCATAAAATAAATACCCCCTCAAGCAGCTGCTTGCCACAGAGGTCTGACAGGAACCTGTCAGTTTATATGCCACAGTAGAAGGTCTGAGAGGATGGCAGGACCTCAGCAGAAAAACGACACATACGTCCATGCGTTACCTGGGGCTCGAACCCAGGTCCCTTAGATCGGTAGCTTAAATATTTGTCCGTTTTCAGAAAGAGCTATTGTTCCTTAATTTTTAATAATCGCAAAAGATTAATCTAATGATAAAAATGCATCTACATGGGAAGCAGTGTTATCAAAATTTATATTTACATCTGTCTGAGTCATCCTTGTGGCTCTGTGGGCGTAACCTACAGCTTTCGATCATGATTAAACCGGTTTCAAGCGTCTGGGAGAGGAGAGGCCTCTAGCGCCAGCTGATTAAGAATGGCCTACTAATTTAAACATTATTTTAACCTATAATGCAAAGAATTGAAAAATGGAATGGGCAATCAATTTTGAATTCTTTTTAGTTTTTTTTTTTAGAGAAATTTCTTTCTTTTTTTCATCAAGGCTCGGGTAATATCGAAATATTTCGTTCCCAGAAGATCCAGCATTAGATTTCAGCTCACTCTATATCAGAGCGTGCTTACAGAGATATCCTATGGCATAGATCCTACTTCATTCCATTGAGGTAATATTACTAGAGACAGGATTGGCAACGGACTCCATTAACACGTACAGATATTAAGCCTAGTCGATAGTAAAGCGCAAGTTGGGTGTTTTCAATAAGTCAACAGTGAAATGCCTACTTCATGCTCCGGGTCATCATCATCATCATCATCAACCTCAAGCAGCCATGGGCTACGGAGGTCCAACCAGACCGTGCAATTTAGTTCTCCAAGCAAGTCTATCCTGAGCTACATCTACTGCATCTGGCCACTGCACACCAATTTTAACAAGGTCCTGTTTGACATTGTCTGCCCACCGCATCCTAGGTCTCCCCTTCTTTCTGAGGCCTTTAGGCACACTGTTCATAACCCTATTCGCCAATCTATAATTATTCATACGGGCAACATGGCCAAACCAACGGAGTCTCTCTTTGCACAATATGCTGCTTAAAGGAGGTTGCAAACTCCTTTGCCTAACCTCATCATTAGTTACAAAGTTGAACCACCTAATGCCCAAGATACTGCGTAAGCATCTGGAACCAAAAGCATCTAGTTTCCTGTTATCTTGTTTACAAAGTGTCCAAGTTTCACTACCATAACTAACCCTAGAAAGAACCAAACTATTATACAGTCTAATTTTAGTGTTTAGGTGTATACGCCTATTTCTCCACACTCTCCATAGATTCTTAAAAGTCCCTGCAGCAATCCCTATTCGTCTGTTAATCTCATGCCGCACATCACCACTATCTGTTACAGAGCTCCCAAGATAATTAAACTGTGACACCTGCTCAAGACGGCAACCATTCAGATTAACTGAATCACAGCCTGCCTGACCAATTTTCATCACTTTAGTTTTCTCTCTGTTTATAACCAAACCTACTCTACTACCAGTCTCATCAACAGCTCGAATGAAAGAGTTCATCTCATCAACATCATTTGCCAAAAGGGCTAAATCATCAGCATAATCTAAATCAGAAATTTTCGTATCTCCAGCCCATTTAAGGCCAAAATCTTTACCTTGAAGTGAATTTCGCATAACATAATCAATAACCAAACTAAAGAGAAAAGGAGACAAAATGCACCCTTGTCGAACACCAGTAGTAATGCTAAACCAATTGCTACAAGCCTTACCAACTCTCACACACGACTCAGTGTTATTATAGAGAGCTTTCATTATGTTAACTAACTTGTCTGGTATACCATATGATTTCACAATCAACCACAAATTATGACGATCAACAGAGTCGAAAGCCTTTTTGAAATCAACAAAGCTAGCAACCAAAGGTTTCTGAAACTCTAAACATTTCTCAAGAATCTGCCTAAGTGAAAATATCTGATCCACACATCCCCTACCACTTCTGAATCCACATTGCTCATCACGCAATTGACTGTCAACCAGATTCTTAATTCTATTAAGCACAATCATGGAAAGAACTTTACCTGGAACAGAGAGTAGGCTAATACCCCTATAGTTATCACAAGAACTGCGATCACCTCTTTTGAAAATAGGGATAACAATAGCTCTGGTAAAATCCTTAGGAACCATGCCTTTATCATAAAAGATATTCAGAATTTCAGTCATCCAAATGGTAACCGAAACATTTCCAGCTCTAAGCATTTCTGTAGTAATTTCATCTACCCCTGGGGATTAATGAAGCTTAAGTTTAGAAACAGCCAAAATAACTTCGGATTGTGTTATAGGGCCAACATTAAAGCCACCAATGCATCTATCATCATTGCAAACAATGGGAATAGAACTAACCGCATTGTTTAGTACATCACTGAAATGCTCAGCCCACCTAGCCATGACAGAATCCTCACCTTCTATAACCTTACCTTGTTTATCCTTCAATCCCTGTATACATGTCCGTTTTCTACCACACAAAACATTAACTATCTGGTACAGCTCTCTGCTGTTGTGCTGTCTAACTGCTTCCTCGGCTTTGTCAGCCAAACCATCAAGCCAAAGATTCTTATCAGCAGCTAACTGATCTTTTACACGTTTATTAAGTTCTCTGTAATGCTTTCTATTAGGACTAGTAGGGTATTGATTAAGGACATTCCTGCAGTTCTTTCTTTCCGAAATAAGCTCAAGTGCCTTATCACTCAGAGAATTTTGCCTCTTCTGCTCCTTTTTTCCTAAAAGAGTACTGCTAGTGTCCAAAAAAGCCTGTTTAAAATGATCCCATTCTTCCTCAACTTCAGTGGTAAGCATACCATGACTGTCATAATGACTAAGTAACCTATCATGGTAAGCTTTGGCTATAACTGGGTCTTTCAGAGCTTCAGTATTAAAAGCAAATTTTTTAACCCTAGCACAACACTTTTTAAGTTTAAGTTGCAAGACACTTTTAACTAGGTAATGGTCAGATCCAATTTCAGCTCCCCTATATGCCCTGGTATTTCTAAGAGAACTAGCCCATTTGCTGTTAATTAATATATAATCAATCATATTCCTATGCAGCCCATCAGGTGAAACCCATGTGTACTTATGTATGTCGCGGTGTTTGTAATATGTGTTAGTTATTCTGAAACCATTGAGTTTACTTACCTGTAGGAGACGTTGCCCATTGCCATTGCAGCTACCAATACCAAAAGGGCCAATCACCCCTCCCCAAAGGTCAGAGTCAGTACCAACTTTGGCATTGAACAAGGGTAATATCTCCTTTCTTGACAGAATTCAAAATATCCTGAAGTTGTTCATAAAACCTATCCTTCTCATCCTCATCGGCATCCTCAGTGGGGGCATAACAGCAGATAACATTCAAGTCTTTAACGCTTGTCTGAAATTTTGCTGTAAGAAACCTTTCATTAATGCACTCATATCCTAGAAGAGCATCGCTAGCGTGTCTGCTGAGAAGCAGACCCACGCCTTGGTGATGCTTGTTGTCGTCCCTCCCTGAAAAGAGAAATTTAAGATTATTTTTAAGAATCTGACCTTTATCTGTCCATCTGGTCTCTTGCAAGCCGAGAATATCTAAATTATAATGGTGGAATTCTTGTGTGAGGACATCAAGGGAAAAA
Source organism: Ryuthela nishihirai (assembly GCA_038380435.1). Classification (NCBI taxonomy): domain Eukaryota; kingdom Metazoa; phylum Arthropoda; class Arachnida; order Araneae; family Heptathelidae; genus Ryuthela; species Ryuthela nishihirai. The sequence continues at coordinate 431,688 of JAWZYU010000029.1, read as the reverse complement.
GCTCTGTGCAGAGTCCTCACATTCCAACTACCTATGGAGAGAAAATGGTTAGTAGGATGTTTAAAGAAACTATGTTTATTGAGAGAGGGAATGCCGACAATATCAAACAGCCCCCTAATCGCAGACATGGGGCAAAGACCCGTTCCCCCACCACTAAAGGCTGAAGCCATCTACACTGGAAGACTTCCTCCAATGTAGAATTTGACGATGCCAATAGAAGCAAAGAGTTCAGGTGCCTGCGATGACCTCTGCTCAGGATTATCCACCAGCTGATAAACATATCCTGTGAATCTATTCACTTGAGGCTGTCAACCCACAAACAAACAGAAAACACAGTGGAAGATTTTCCCTCCACAGAAGCCCACCAGTGCAGGATGAAAAAATAAATGCTGCCAAGGAAGTAATTTAATATTTCATAGGTTACTGTTTTTCGAAAATTACGAGATGTGTTCTTTGTGATAAATTAAAAACTGAAATTGTTAAACTAAGGAATTTAAAAATAAAGGGTTGTGAACTTTTCAATATACCTGTCTAACTCGAATGTAATTCACGAATTTTTTAATATATGAAACTAATAATATTTGCATATGTAAAGTAGGTGATTTAAAGCCTGAATTAATACGAAATTAAAATAATGTCTTCGTACAATTTATTACAATAAGAAATATTAAGCATATGGCACTAAATTTATTAGATATTAAAATATGTTTACTATTGTTCCTGTTTTAAACGGGCTAAAATTAAAGTCAGTTTAGTTCAGCTTTAATCACATATTAAGAACATACCGAATTTTTTTTAAGTTTTCATACAAAACCTCGATTTGAAAGAGAGGCAGTTTCCAGCATCTTCGTTTTTCATCCGATATAAATCAGTAAATGTGTATTAATTAAATCTATTTTGCTTTAATTTCTACACTGGAATAACCTAATTGAAATAAAAAACAAAAAACAGCAAAGTTCTGCCTCATTAAATCATTTGTTAAACATTTTTAAATTGCCTTCATCGTTGTTCGCAGTCAATTCGCAAGGCATCATGGGCATCTTGCCTCACTAAGCAGTCGGCAGACACAGCCGTCTGTGATCATGGCGGTCAATGCTACGGAAATCGGAGGCCTGTCTCTAGTATAACTATCTCAATGCTTCATTCCACTGCAGCAAAACGTGTCAAATTTTTTTCAACCAAGTGCTCTGAAACTTTTGTGAAACGAGTAGGCGCCAAAAAATGGTTTAAAGTTAATAATATCATTACATATATATGAATTACATTACAATACTCCGGAACTTTAAAACGCAGTCATTCTTCCCTGTTTTATGGGAAAAAAAAGTTTCGAATTTATTTTATAATTTGGAAATTAAATAAAGAAAAAAACTTTACATCAAAATATCGAGAAGTAAACAATCCGCTCGATAAAAGCCATGGTGAAAAGAACTACGTCCATGAAAACAAAGACAGTGTTGGAAATTTAATTAAAACAACGAAAAGCCAAAATATTACATCCGCTAATGAACACTTTTAACATGGCCGAGAAGTTCGTGATATGTTCCTATAATGTAGCAGACTAAAAGCAGCAGGTTACGCCGACACATTTTCCAAAGTTGCAACGAAGTTATTGTGTTCATTAAACGGAGCCACTGAAACGGAACATACGAAATAATATAGGAAGTTTCAGGTTTGTTTTAATTCCAAACAAGTTATCGTTTGTTTGAAACGAAACTATATTAGGATGGATTAATTTGATGGTGCATTATGGAACTAGAGTGTATGTGACCGTGTAATGATCCTGTAACTCCGTGATACGATAAGATAGAAGGTAAGTTTTAATCAACTTTAATCTCATATTTAAAATAAAATATCTTTGAAATATGTACATTACTTGTGCTGCCATCTAATGACAACATAATGAACTAGATTTGACAACTAACTATGATCTTTATGTTAACAAATTTCGTCATTTAATGAGCAAGGAGTATCGAAACGACTGATTACATTAGAAATAAAATTCTGACACAATCGTCATAAATATATGCAGCTGAATTATTATTGTTTTTTTAAAAATATTAACATTATTGGGTAAATAAAACTGTTAGATATAACTTCGTAGAAATTGAAAATTCCAGAAACAAATGTTGAAGCTTAATGGTTCTTTTCAATTATAATTCCAAACTTTAATAAACATGGGCGAAATCATAGACAAAAATATTTATTATTTTCTTTTTTCAGAATTTTAAGCCAAATTCTCATTTATACGGGCCCTTTTTCTTTTTTTGGAGGAGAGCGACATTTATTCAAAAACATATTCTGGCAATTTTTTTTCCAATAATATCATTTGTACCTCTATCATTTATTAAAATGGTTAATTTTATGCTGTTGCATATAAATTCTTGCTTCAGAATGTAGTAAATATGTTAAAAAGCTGAAAAATAAAACAAATGATATGCATCCATTAATTTTATTTAAATGCAAGATATTGAAAAAATAAAATTCAATAAAACATTCCTAATTTTTCAGTGGTTCACACTAAAAAATAAATAAATGCCTCCCAAGCAGCTGCTTGCCACAGAGGTCTGACAGGAGCCTGTCAGTTTAATATGCTATAGTAGAAGGTTCTCTGAGGACAGCGGGTCCTCAGCAGATTTTTTACCAACTGCACGCAGTTATTCCCAGATGGTCACCATCCCAAATAGTGACCACCCCAAAGTTGCTTAACTTCGGTGATCAGACAAGAACCAGTGTTTTCAGCTTGGTACTGCTGTTGGCTGGTTCAGAATAATTGAAGAATTATTTAATAATTTAGTTGGGTTGTTTTACCTCAGAGTTGCACTCGAAAGGTCAGAGAAGTTTGAGGGAGGGGACAATACTCACTGGAACAGCTGTTGGGTGACAGATGGTAGCCTCCCATCCAGGCCATCCAGCTTGTTCTTTAACATGCATAAGGTATGGCTCTCCCACATATGGGTACACAGCTTAATGTCCCATCTGAAGGACGGTGGTCTATTCCAAGCCCATCAGTGTCCCATAGTGACCGTGGACAGGGAATTTTGCGGAGATAATTCTCAATGCTGACCAAGCTGGGACTCGAACCAGGGAACTACAAGATTAGAAGCCTGGCATGCTACCGACTGAGCCACCCCTGCCCGAATAATTTAGTACATTTGAATAATGAATAATTCTAAATGACAGAGTTATACATTTTTATTTCCTCAATCAAATGAACCAATATAAAAATTTTATGAAAATGAGTGGGAACACCATATGATTTTTATTTCATATAAAGGAGAAGAATATTTTTAAAATTCACATTGCCCTAAAATATTGGACAAATGGTTACATAGTGATTTATCTTCTTTACTTCAATTTGCATGATGTAACACAAAAGTGTTCTGATAAAATTTGACCGTAAAACTTTGCTTGCTTTAAAATAAAAGTAATATACATTGCACCTCATTGAAAAGAACTTCTGGTGCATAAAACAAAACATTATATTGACTCTGGATCATTGCTATAAATTATTCGACAAATTATTTTATATATTCCCATCCACTCCAGTTTTTGATGCGGTCATGTTGTTTCGGAAAAAAATTATTGAAATGCAAAAATTTTCCCTTCCCGAAATCAATGCCGTTCGTGAGACTCTAAAACTCATCACTGAAAACAACTATTTCCAGTTTGGCAACCAAATGTACAGGCAGGACTCAGGGGCCCACATGGGCTCACCCCTTTCCGGCATCCTATCTGAGATTGTCCTTCAAAATCTTGAAACAAAATTATTCAACTTAGCAGCACTTTTACCACTCTTCTGATGTCACGGTGTCGATGATATATTTTTAATTTGGAATGGCATCAATGAGCAATTAAACTGCCACATTGACTCTGCCAACAATATATATCCTACAATACACTCTACAAAGGAGGAGGAAAATAGCAGTGCCATCCTCTATTTAGATATTTTCATCGAAAAAGAGGATGCAGGAGCCTTGATGACATCAGTATACTGAAAGCCTCCCTACGTCATATGCACAGACTCATACACCCCATGGGTATACAAAATTGCAGCCTTCTATTCCCTCACACATAGGACTTTTGCTGTCTTCAAACAAGCAGCTGCTTGAAAAAGAAATTCGAAACATCCATTCCAAGGCTGCTTCCCATGGCTACAAGTCAACAACAATAGACAAATTAATCAGTAAATATGGAAACAAAAACGGAAGACATTCGGCTATCCTCCCATTCACTGACACCAATTACAACCTTTGTCAGATCTATTTCTTACATTCCTGTCCTATGTGAATCACTCTGCAAATTACTCAGAACCCAAAATATCAAAATTGCTTACAGCCCAGCTCCAAATTTGAAGAAATTAATCGAAAGGGACAGGGTCAAATTTAGCCTAATTCAAAATTCAGGCATATGCCAATTTCCCCTGCATTTACCAGATAATTCTGTTGTATACTACATCGACAAAACCATACATTCTTTACAAGAGAGGTTCACAGAGCACCAAACTGATGTCAGCCAAAAGAAGCTAACGATAGCTGCCACCGAACTAGCAGTACAACACAGAGCAAAAATAGACTGTGAGCACACTACACTGCTTGCACATGCATCCACTTTCTATGGAACCATAGATCACAAGGCTATTCAAATAATGACCACGTCCGTCCCCACCTGCAACTGAGACATTGGAATCACCCTTCACGACGTGGAAAGAAGCTCTTTGTCTAAACAGACGGGAACAAGAGACTGGGAGCATGCCACACTGCTTGCACATGTGTCCACTTTCTACGGAACCATAGTCCAGGAGGCTATAGAAATAATTACCTTGTCCATCCCCACCTGCAACCGAGGCACTGGAATCACCCTTCATTACATGTAGAAAGAAGCTCTTTGTCTAAACACACCTAACATCACTACATGGCATCACTTCACTGAAGATGGAGTGTTGTCTTTCCTCCGAAAAGCTTCTGAGTTTTCTCCTAAAAACTTAACATGCAAATAGTTTGAAGTATAAACTTTAAAATTATATTGCTCAATGACAGAATTTTAAGTTATTTTTAATTAATTTCTGAGAAAGAAGGTCCTTTTAATTGTATAAGCAAACAATTTCACCACTTCACACAACTCATTAATTTTTTTTATTTTTTTCCTCAAGATATTTTTGGAGTTCACCCTTTAACTCTCCCCCCTCTTAACACAAGCAGTTGAAATTGTTATTTTTGGGAATAAAGACACCACACACCGTGTTAACTTTGTGTATAAGGGTATTTCTGGACTTTAAAATCACTCAGGTTACTTACTAGATGGGTTGGGTTGTTTTACTTCTGAGTTGCACTTTTTTGCACACTATGGGCTAAATGGCCAGGTCACAAGGACCCCGAAGGCTCAGAGAAGGTTGGAGGAGGGGACCCACTAGAACAGCTGTTTGGAGACAGATGGTAGCCTCACGTCAAGGCCATCTAGTCTGTTCTTTAATGTGCTCAGGGTATGGCTCTCCCACACACAGGGCCACGGCTTAACATCCCATCCGACGGACGGTGGCCTTTCCAAGCCCATCGGTGTCCCCTACTGACCGTGGGCAGGGCAGGGAATTTTTGCGGAGATAAATCTGAACGCTGACTCAGCTGGGACTCGAACCTGGGAACTACAGATTACTTACTAGATGGTGTCACGAATGGGGTCAGAACGTAAATCAGATGCTTGGAGTATATAGCTGAATGGGTTAAAAGTGTAGTTGGGTTGGGATGTTTTACCTTTGAGCGGCACTTTTTTGCACACAATGGGCTAAATGGCCAGGTCACATGGACCCCAAAGTCTCAGAGAAGGTTGGGGGAGAGGACCCACTAGAACAGCTGTTGGGAGACAGATGGTAGCCTCACGTCAAGACCATCTAGCTTGTTCTTTAATGTGTGCAGCGTATGACTCTCCCACACACGGGGCCACTGCTTAACGTCCCATCCGACAGATGGCAGCCTTTACAAGCCCATCGATGTCCCCTACTAACAGTAGGCATGGTGGGGAATTTTGCAGAGATAAATCTCAACACTGACCCAGCTGGAACTTGAATCTGGGAACTGCAGATTACGAACTTGGTACACTATCGACTGAGTCACCCCTGCCCCATTAAAAGTTTACAGTATGATAGTGACTTTTAAAGGTATGGATGGTTTTAGGTCTAAAGCTCAGAGAGGTAAGTTTTTCAGTGCAGGAGGGGCAGAAATTTGTTTTGACTCATGAATCAGATTTATTTTCTCTTATGGAACATACATATTTAAATTTTTGCACCATAGGTGTATCATATCAGAGATTATTTATATCTAGTTTGATTTTATTTCTTTCAAAATTAGTAAGAATCATGGTATAATTTACATTAATAAATATTATTAATGCATGTTTAGTGGGAAATGTGGGACATTGAGATTTCTACTTTGCAGATCACTCTTTAAACTGTGACCTTAAAAAAAATTGCAATTAAAAGCTTTAATCGCAAATGTTTTATGGGAAACTGATAAAATTACCATATTTTTTGCTTTCGGCATGCTGCTTACTTTCACCTGAGCATTGTTTAAATCAGTTTGTCGCCTATGATATTCTTGTTTTTTGGCTGTTTTCCTCTGTTGCGATTATACAATTCCTTGGGCCTCTTTCATATTGTGACCTTGCTGTGAATTGTACATAATGTTCTTCATTTTTAGGTTTGTAATTTCAGTTTTTTATATCGTTATCAAAGAAAACGATATAAAAGTTTGCTCCTCACAGACCTTCTACTATGGCATATAGACTGACAGGCTCCTGTCAGACCTCTATGGCAAGCAGCTGCTTGAGGGGATATTTATTTATTTTTTATTTTGTCTTCTGTTTTTCTGTAGACACTGAACTGTTTTCAGAGTGGTGTGGAAGATGCAACTTTTTCAAATTTAAGAATTAAAAACTTACATTTTTCCTCATCTGTTAGCTCAAAAAAATTAAAACTGTTAAGGAGTTAAAGAGTAGGAAAAAGAAAAATTTAATTCTCTTTAAAACGAGGTTTTCATATGCACCAGGGGTGCTATGCATTCTTCTAGTTTACATTTCAGATCATCGGTGAATTGTTTAATATCAAGAAATACCCCCACTCCCCAAGCAGGCTGCTTGACACAGAGTTCTGAGAGGAACCTCTCGGTTTAATATGCCATAAAGATCAATATATTGACTCCGAATTGTTTCTGTAAATTCTTCAGTTTACATTTTTCATTTATTTTATTTATTAATATATTTGTGTCTATTTATTCCTTTTTATTAATTAATTTATTTTATCAATTTATAATTATTTAAAAATTTTGTAAAAAAAAATAAAATAAAAAATTTAAAAACTACCTATCTTTTTATAGGACCCTAAAACATAGAAAAAGAAACCTAAAGCATATCGCTGGTGCAATTAGTCACTGAGTTAATATTTTTTATTATAATAATAATAAGTTAATATAATTTAATATATTATATAATAATAAATATGTAATATGTGATATATATTCATAAATAATAATAATAAAGTAATATAATTTTTCATTTCACCTTAATTTTTATTTTTCTATGCATACATACATACAAAATCCTGATGCAGCCATGGGCTACAGAGTTCCAACCAGACGGTGTAATTTTCCTCTCCAGATGTTTCTCTTTTGAGCTACATTTGCTGCATTTGGCCACCCTAGGCCAATTCTAGCAAGGTCCTGCTTGACATTGTCTGCTCATCGCATCCTAGGTCTCCCCCTTTCTCTGATAACCTTAGGCACACTGTTCATATTCCTCTTTGCCAATCTGTAGCTATGCATATGGGCAACAAGGCCAAACCAAATCAGTTTCTCTCTGCACAATATGCTGCTCCAAAGAGGTTGATGAGTCCTTCTAACCTCATAATTACTTACAAAGTCAACCCACCTAATCCCCAAGATACTGTTCAAGCATCTAGAATCAAAGGCATTAAGTTTCTTGTTATCCTGCTTACAAAGGGTCCTTGAATTGCTACCATAACTAACATTAGAAAGAACCAAACTATCATACAGCCTAATTTTGGTCTTAGATTCTTTAATGTCCCAGTGGCAATCCCTATTCTTCTATTTATCTCATGCCGCACATCACCAGTATCTGTTACATAGCTCCCAAGATAATACAACTGAGACACTTGCTCAATAATACAGCCATTGAAAGCAACTGAAGCACCATCTGCCTGACCAATTTTCATCACTTTAGTTTTTTCTTTGTTTATCACCAAACCTACTCCATTACCAGTCTCATCGACAGCCCTAATGAACGAATTCCTCTCATTAACATCAGTATCCAATAGGGCCAAATCACCTGCATAATCTAAATCAGAAATTTTGAAATCTTTAGACTATTTAAGGCCAAAATCTTTTCCTTGCAAAGAATTTTGCATTACAAACTGCACCCTTATCTAACTCCACTAGTAATGCTAAACCAATCGCTGAAAGACGTACCAACTCTCACACAGGACTCAGTGTTATTATAGAGGGCTTTCATTAGACTAACTAACATATCAGGTATTCCATATGATCTAACAATCAACCACAAATTATGTCGACTGACAGAGTCAAAAGACATTTTGAAATCTATAAAGCTAACAACCACAGGTTTCTGAAACTAAACATTTCTCAAGAATCTGCCTAAGTGAAAATATTTGATCAATGCATCCCATACCACTTCTGAATCCACACTGTTCATCACACAGTTGTCCATCAACCAAATTCTTAATTCTATTACGCATAATCATGCAAAGAACTTTACCTGGAACAGAAAGTAAAGTAATTTCCCTATTTCCCTATATTTCCCTATCACAAGAACTGTGATCATCTTTTTTAAAAATTAGGGCAATGACAGCCGTAATAAAATCCTTAGAAACATCTTTATCATAAAAAATATTCAAAATTTCAATCAGCCATGTGACAAAACAAATAATTTATTAATTTAATTTTTTTATTAATTTATTTTAAATATTAATGTTTTATGTAGACAAAAATTTGGCAGAAATAACAATACCAAATTATCCATCCCTATACCTGGAATTGAACCCACGTCCCTTTGACCAGTAGCCAAGCGCACTAACCACTCAGCGCCACTGAGACTATAGATTTGTTTATGTTTTTCTTATTTAACTTGTTATTTCTAATGAGATTATTTTTCTGGGTAATTTTAATATTATGAATCGGTGATGAATTGTTAGAATTTTTTTTGGGCTTTTCAGATTTGTGTCCAATGAGATTACTTCATTCTGTTGTTGTTTAAAATTGTGGAACAGTGTTCCATTGTTCGGTAATATGAGCCTTTAAAAATAAATTTTTATATGGTTTTGGGATACTGCTAAATGGCATTCTTTGGTAAGTGGTAATAGGCGGTTGGAAGGGGTGTAGCAAAGGGACTGCGATTGTGGAGGGGTGGGGAGATGAAATTTTCCAACTCTGAAATCAAATTTTGCCAACTGAGAAAATAAGTATTTTACATAAATTTAACTATGTCTCTGTCAGGGAAGTACCCAGAATTTTGTTATGTAGGGGGAGGGGGGTGGTTTTGAGTTTGTTAACTCTCACTATTTCTTATCTTCCTATTGCTCTTATCTCTGACATTTGTCAGTTGGTCGATTTGTCAGTTTCTACGTTTGCTAGTTTGTGGATTTGACAAAATGTTGTTTACCATATTTTTCCAACGCAATGGAGAAACTTAATGATTTATATGTTAAATGGAAGCCTGTTATGTAGAGAGTGTCATAGTCTTTGAAAAATTAACCCCCCCCCCATGCTTTGTTCCCCCCTAAAAAAGGGGTGGCCGTCCTGTGGCCAAGTGGTTAGCATGCTTGGCTACTGATCTAAGGGATCTGGGTTCGAACCCCAGATTAGGCATGGATGTGTGTGTCGTTTTTCTGCTGAGGTCCTGCCATCCTCTCAGATCTACTGTGGCATATAAACTGACAGGCTCCTGTCAGACCTCTGTGGCAAGTAGCTGCTTGAGGGGGCATTTATTTATTTATTAAAAAGGGGTAATATCAACACTAAACTCCCACAATATCTCCAGAAAGTGAATACTGAAAACAATAAACGATGGCTCAAATGCATGCTTCTAAAGTGGGGAATGTCACAGGCTACAAAAAATTGACCCTCCCATGCTTTCTTCCCCCTAATAAAAGGGTGGAAATATGGAAGTGATTGTTCCCTATATCTCCCGAACACTAGTGCAGAAACTAACAAGCTCTGCGTCAAGTGAAAGCGTGTGAAGTGAGGAGTGTTCTAAGCTTTAAAATATTGACCACCCATGCTTTCTTCCCTCCTAAGAAACAGGAAATATCGAAGTCATCTTACTATATCTTTGAAATGAGAGGGCTTACAGCTAGGGATTAGGTGTCAAATGAAAACTCAGGAAGTGAACATCATAAACTATTTCGAAATTTGCCAAAATATTCCCCCCTGATTAATGGGGGGATAGCGAATCTTTACACAGTTCACTTAATGTGTGATATCTCAAATTAAAACTTATAACATCTACAATGTCATCGGTTAATTCAAATTCTAATCCAAAGTAGGGGAAAATATGGTCAATGTTTTTGACTAAATATATCAAATGAAAGTTTTCGAAAGTAGTTTTATTTAGTGTAAAAAAAAGACATAAAGAAATTAAAAAATTCTTAACATACCTATCTTCCTATCATCATCATCATCATCCTCAAGCAGCCATGGGCTACGGAGGTCCAACCAGACCTTGCAATTTAGTTCTCCAAGCAAGTCTATCCTGAGCTACATCTACTGCATCTGGCCACTGCACACCAATTCCAACAAGGTCCTGTTTGACATTGTCTGCCCACCGCATCCTAGGTCTCCCCTTCTTTCTGAGGCCTTTAGGCACACTGTTCATAACCCTATTCGCCAATCTATAATTATTCATACGGGCAACATGGCCAAACCAACGGAGTCTCTCTCTGCACAATATGCTGCTTAAAGGAGGTTGCAAACTCCTTTGCCTAATCTCATCATTAGTTACAAAGTTGAACCACCTAATGCCCAAGATACTGCGTAAGCATCTGGAATCAAAAGCATCTAGTTTCCTGTTATCTTGTTTACAAAGTGTCCAAGTTTCACTACCATAACTAACCCTAGAAAGAACCAAACTATTATACAGTCTAATTTTAGTCTTTAGGTGTATACGCCTATTTCTCCACACTCTCCATAGATTCTTAAAAGTCCCAGCAGCAATCCCTATTCGTCTGTTAATCTCATGCCGCACATCACCATTATCTGTTACATAGCTCCCAAGGTAATTAAACTGTGACACCTGCTCAAGACTGCAACCATTCAGATTAACTGAATCACAGCCTGCCTGACCAATTTTCATCACTTTAGTTTTCTCTCTGTTTATAACCAAACCTACTCTACTACCAGTCTCATCAACGGCTCGAATGAAAGAGTTCATCTCATCAACATCATTTGCCAGAAGGGCTAAATCATCAGCATAATCTATATCAGAAATTTTCCTATCTCCAGCCCATTTAAGGCCAAAATCTTTCCCTTGAAGTGAATTTCGCATAACATAATCAATAACCAAGCTAAAGAGAAAAGGAGACAAAATGCACCCTTGTCGAACACCAGAAGTAATGCTAAACCAATTGCTACAAGCCTTACCAACTCTCACACACGACTCAGTGTTATTATAGAGAGCTTTCATAATGTTAACTAACTTGTCTGGTATACCATATGATCTCACAATCAACCACAAATTATGACGATCAACAGAGTCGAAAGCCTTTTTGAAATCAACAAAGCTAGCAACCAAAGGTTTCTGAAACTCTAAACATTTCTCAAGAATCTGCCTAAGTGAAAATATCTGATCTACACATCCCCTACCACTTCTGAATCCACATTGCTCATCACGCAATTGCCTGTCAACCAGATTCTTAATTCTATTAAGCACAATCATGGAAAGAACTTTACCTGGAACAGAGAGTAGGCTGATACCCCTATAGTTATCACAAGAACTGCGATCACCTTTTTTGAAAATAGGGATAACAATAGCTCTGGTAAAATCCTTAGGAACCATGCCTTTATCATAAAAGAGATTCAGAATTTCAGTCATCCAACTGGTAACCGAAACATTCCCAGCTCTAAGCATTTCCGTAGTAATTTCATCTACCCCTGGGGATTTATGAAGTTTAAGTTTAGAAACAGCCAAACTAACTTCAGATTGTGTTATAGGGCCAACATTAAAGCCACCAATGCATCTATCATCATTGCAAACAATGGGAGTAGAACTAACTACATTGTTTAGAACATCACTGAAATGCTCAGCCCACCTAGCCATGACAGAATCCTCCCCTTCTATAACCTTACCTTGTTTATCCTTCAATCCTTGTATGCCTGTCCGTTTTCTACCACACAAAACATTAACTATCTGGTACAGCTCTCTGCTGTTGTGCTGTCTAACTGCTTCCTCGGCTTTGTCAGCCAAACCATCAAGCCAAAAATTTTTATCAGCAGCTAACTGATCCTTTACAAGTTTATTAAGGTCTCTGTAATGCTTTCTATTAGGACTAGTAGGGTATTGATTAAGGGCATTCCTGCAGTTCTTTCTTTCCGAAATAAGCTCAAGTGCCTTATCACTCAGATAATTTTGCCTCTTCTGCTCCTTTTTTCCTAAAAGAGTACTGTTAGTGTCCAAAAAAGCCTGTTTAAAATGATCCCATTCTTCCTCAACTTCAGTAGTAAGCAAACCATGACTGTCATAATGACTAAGTAACCTATCATGGTAAGCTTTGGCTATAACTGGATCTTTCAGAGCTTCAGTATTAAAAGTAAATTTTTTAACCCTAGCACAACACTTTTTAAGTTTAAGTTGCAACACACTTTTAACAAGGTAATGGTCAGATCCAATTTCAGCTCCCCTATATGCCCTGGTATTCCTAACAGAACTAGTCCATTTGCTGTTAATTAATATGTAATCAATCATATTCTTATGCAGCCCATCAGGTGAAACCCATGTGTACTTATGTATGTCGCGGTGTTTGTAATAAGTGTTAGTTATTCTGAATCCATTGAGTTTACTTACCTGTAGGAGACGTTGCCCATTGCTATTGCAGCTACCAATACCAAAAGGGCCTATTACTCCTCCCCAAAGGTCAGAGTCAGTACCAACTTTGGCATTGAAGTCACCAAGAACAAGGGTAATATCTCCTTTCTTGACAGAATTCAAAATATCCTGAAGTTGTTCATAAAACCTATCCTTCTCATCCTCATCGGCATCCTCAGTGGGGGCATAACAGCAGATAACATTCAAGTCTTTAACGCTTGTCTGAAATTTTGCTGTAAGAAACCTTTCATTAATGCACTCATATCCTAGAAGAGCATCACTAGCGTGTCTGCTGAGAAGCAGACCCACGCCTTGGTGATGCTTTTTGTCGTCCCTCCCTGAAAAGAGAAATTTAAGATTATTTTTAAGAATCTGACCTTTATCTGTCCATCTGGTCTCTTGCAAGCCGAGAATATCTAAATTATAACGGTGGAATTCTTGTGTGAGGACATCAAGAGAAAAAGCTCTGTGCAGAGTCCTCACATTCCAACTACCTATGGAGAGAAAATGGTTAGTGGGATGTTTAAAGAAACTATGTTTATTGAGAGAGGGAATGCCGACAATATCAAACAGCCCCCTAATCGCAGACATGGGGCAAAGACCCTGTTCCCCCACTACTAAAGGCTGAAGCCATCTACACTGGAAGACTTCCTCCAATGTAGAATTTGACGATGCCAATAGAAGCAAAGAGTTCAGGTGCCTGCGATGACTTCTGCTCAGGATTATCCACCAGCTGATAAACATATCCTGTGGATCTATTCACTTGGGGCTGTCAACCCACAAACGAAAAGAAAACACAGCGGAAGATTTTCCCTCCACAGAAGCCCACCAGTGCAGCAAAATCAGGATCCATAATCAAGCTCAGAGCCATATATCTGTCCAGTCCAGTAGGTTTATATGGTCAGCACCAGGACCCTGTGTGGTTGACCACTCCTCAGCAGGGTAGAAAAAAAAGAAAAGTAGCCATAGTTGTCCAGATCAGTAGGCCACACTAATCTGGCAGCCCTCCCCTTCCGTTCACTTCCACAAGAGAGTATCTCTTTTGAAAGTTACTAACGGTCCGCACCACGAGAAGGCGGGGTTGGACATTAGGTGCTAGGCCTGGCCGGTTCTATGCATCATCACAGGGCCCTAAAATGTAGAAAAAGAAATCTAAAGCATATCGATGATGCAATCAGTCACTGAGTTACTCTTCACTCCAAAGGAAGATAAGGCACCGATTTACCTACTCCACAAGACTGATCGCATCATATCTTCCCTTGAAATGAATACGAATTCAGTGACTGATTGCACCATCAATATGCTTTAGGTTTCTTTTTCTACATTTTTTAGGGTCCTATAGAAGAATAGGTATGTTTGGAGTTTTATAATTTTTTTATATTTTTTAGAAAACAGTCCCAATTTTTGCAACTATTATGTATTTTTCCAAGTGATTTTGAATTTCGAAAACTCCCTAGATTTTGCGGATTCCCCAAGATGTTTTGATTTTGCCAACTCTCCTTAATTTCAAAAACAATACAATTTTCATGAAGACCTGTATTTTACCAAGTAATATTGTCAAGTTGATTCAATTTTGCCACCCAACCCCCTTTAATTTTACAAAAGAAAATAATCCCAATATTTGCAACTCAGTGGATTTTACTGTCACTTCAAATTTTGACAACTGTGATTTAGTTTGGAGGGATCTTTCCCCTAACATGCTTCCCCCTGATGCAGTTGTGAGATATCTGACACCAAAATGATGGTATCTTACAAGGTAATCTGGGGGTCATGGTTTTCTTTCCAATGTACTATCTAGTTCCCCATTTTCATATATATTGTGTCTTACCAATTCCCAACAAAATTTTCTGGCTACAAGCTTCACACTTTTTCTTAGGTAAATAATTATTTTACCAAAGAAATGGCTTTTTATGATTCTTTCTAAAGTTTAGTCGTTACCCTTCTACAAACGTCTGCTGTCCATTGTATGACAAAAAGTAAAAATTTCTCTTTTTTCAACTCCTATGTGTAAAAGAGTTTCATTACTCCCTTTCTCTCTTCATTCTCTCCACCTTACATCTTGATCACTTTCTCTCTTCCTCCCTGTGGCTCTGAGCATTAAACTTAGTTAAATTCCCCCCTTTGAATCACGTTTCTGCTGCATGATGTATTGCCGTCATTAAATCTTTAAAAATCACAGGAATGTGGCACATCTATACTCTATTTTACATAAAGAACGGAGTGGCAAAACCTTAAGATCAACGAAGGCACCAACTGATAAAAAAACATTACACAGAAAATAATGCTTTTTTTCCTGTGTCACCTTTGAGATTGTTTGTATGGGTAATAGAGGTCAAAAAGAATTGAAATTTTGTGTATTTCCTGCATTTTTCAATAAATTTTTGGAAAAACAAATGGAGGGGGAAATGTTATTTTTCAAAGGAAATCTCTTGCCATATACACACAACCTTTCCTATATTTTTCTAGATTGGGTTGTTTCAGTAATGCTCTTATTGGCTGTTTGAATGAGTTTACTAATCTGCTGAGAGTCAATGCAATTTTCTATATGATATTTGATTTTTAATAAGGATAGCATTTTGTATAGGATAGATCAAAACCCTGTTCCCTAATCTATAGTTATCCATACGGGCAACATGGCCAAACCAGTAGACTCCCACTCTGCACAATATGTTGTTCAAAGGAGCTGCTGACTCCTTTGACTAACTTCGTAATTACAAACATGGCCTGATCAAGTGGGGGGGGGGGAGAGGGGGGGGGGGGGAGGTAACCACTCTTTCAGGAGGTGAAAAAGAGAAAAAGAGGCAAAAAATTTAAACTAATTTATATTTCATGCACTTTTCAAGATTTTTTTTTAAACTGTAACATGGGGGGGGGGGATGATATACTGCATTCTAGAGTCTGACCCCCCTCTTCCCCTCCTATTACATTTTCTTGCCTCCCCTCTCTTGACTTTTTCCTAGATCCGGGCCAGCTTACAAAGTTGAACTACCTGGGCCACAGCATACTGTGTAAGCAACTAAAATCTAAAAGATAAGTTATCTTTTAGATACCTTATCATTTAGATTTTAGATTTATTTATTTATGGTATCAATATTCCTGTTATTTTGTTTGCAAAATGGTTCAAGTATCACTACCATAACTAAATCTAGAAAAAACAAACTATTATAGTCTCACAAAAGTCACAATAGTATTCCATATATTTTTGTTTATCTCTTGCTATACACATCATCAGTATCTCTGATTTGGCTCCAAAAATAATTCTACTCAGATACCTGCTCAATAGTGTGACCATTCAGATTAAATGAATCACAGCCCGCCTGACCAATTTTCATCACTTTATTTTCCTTTATGTTTATCACCAAGCCTACTCTATTACCAGTCTCATCAACAGCTTGACTGAAAGAGTTCATCATCACCATTTGCACAAGGGCTAAATCACCAGCGTACTGTAACTCAGAAATTTTAGACCTGTAGACCATTTACCCCCAAAATCTTACCCTTAGAGTGAATTTTGCATAGCATAATCATTAACCAACTAAAGAGGAAAGGAGACAAAATGCACCCTTATCTAACATCAGAACATTACTAAGCCAATTGCTATAAGCCATAGCAACTCTCACACATGACTCAGTGTCATTATAGAGAATTTTCATTATGTTAAATAACTTTGAACTGATCTACACATCCCCGACCACTTATGAATCCACATTTCTCATCACGCAATTGCCTGTCAACCAGATTCTTAATTCTATTAAGCACAAACCTGTAATAATTTGTCCTTGAACAGAGACTAGGCTGATACTCCTAGTAGTATAGTTATCACAAGAACTGCAATCATCTTTTTTGAAAATAGAGATAATAATAGCTTTGTAAAAATCCTTAGGAACCATGCCTTTATGATAAAAGCTATTCAGAACTTCAGTCATCCATGTGGTAACCATAACATTCCCAACTCTAAGCATTTTTGTAGTAATTTCATCTACCCTTGGGGATTTATGTTGTTCAAATTTAGAAACAGCTAAAATTTCTTAGACTGTATAATAGAGTCAACATTAAAGCCAGTAATGGGCTACATCTATCATCATTATAAAGAATGGTGTAACGCTCCAAACAAATGCAAAATACTTGAAGTTTTTATGCTCCGGATAGCTTAGACGGGCGCCAGGCAATAATTAACAAATTGCCAAAAGTAGAATAAGTTAATAATAAGTTGATTTAGGGTTCAAATACCAGTGAGCGTTAATGAGTAAGAATCAAAATGATTGTCAAGTAAATATAAAAAAATCTTAATTCGCGTTGCTCAAGAGAAAAAACTGTACAGACTCAAAAGGTTTATAACAAAACAGATTTATTTCCAAAATAATTCAACTCACCAAGACATCAATGAAATAAACACAACTCCTGTGCTACACGCACGGTGCTTGGTGCTACGCACCTTGTGCTCGTGCACTCACATGTGCTTATGCTACTCTACTGCTTACCTTAGTGACTCGCAGGCCACCGGTTTTTGACAATGAGCCGGCGCATGCTGGGAAAGACATTTGCATGCTATGATGAACGACGCAAGCTATGACGCAAGAGGGGGCATGTCCTTTGCACGCGCTTTAACGGTACAGTCGGAAGATCGGAGTTGCGGCGCATGCGCAACTCCTAGAAACTTGGAAATGAGTGCTGCGATGCCAAAAAGGAAATAAAAAATTCCCAAAATGATAAATATAACGTAAATTAAACAAAACTGGTTAAGGTAAAGCAAAAGTGAACGGTGGGGCATCACAATGGGAGTAGGAGTAACCACATTGTTTAGAACATCACTGAAATGCTCAGCCACTTAGCCATGACAAAATCATCACCTTCAATAACCTTACCTTAACAGCACAAAACATTAACTAATTGGTACAGCTATCAGTTGTTATGCTGTCTAGCTGCTTCCACAGCTATGTGAGCCAAAGATTCTTATCAGCTGCTACCCAATCCTTTACATGTTTATTAAGCTCTCTGTAATGCTTTCTCTTAGTGATAGTAGGGTACTGATTAAGGACATTCCTGCAGTTGTTTCCTTCCAAAATAAGCTCCAGTGCCTTATCACTCAAATAATTTTGCCTCCTCTGCACCTTTTTACCAAAAACAGTACTATTTGCTTCAAGAAAATCCTCCTTAAAACGGTCTCATTCTTCCTCAACTAAGAAAGCAAACCTTGACTGTCATAATTATTAAGTAATGTATCATTATATGCTTAAGCTATAACTGGGTCTTTCGGAGTTTCAATGCTAAAGTTTACTATTTTAACCTTACTACAATACTTTTAATATAGGTAAATGATCAGATCAAATTTCAGCTGCCCTATATACAAGTGCAGACTGTTAAGGAGAGTTGAGTGCTGGAGCTTCCTGGGCATGAAGTGGTGAAGACTCGTAGAACTTCATGAGAGCAGGATTTTTTCAATAATAATAATATTATTTCAAGGAATTTCCACAGAATTGGGGGGAAATCCTTTTTAGGCTTCAAGTATGAGCTCTCAAAAGAATAACTTTTGAAATCTTGAAAAAGAAGCTGAATTTTTCATTTCAACCAGGACCCTTTGCTACATGCTGCATCTTCCAAAACATGGGCCAGTCTGCCCCTGTGTATACGACCTGGTGCTCCTAACAGAACTTATCTCTGCAAAACTCCTGCCTGATCCATGGTCAATAGGGTACACCAATGGGTTTGAAATGCTGCCTTCATTGGATGGAATGTTAAACCGTGGCTCCATGTGTGGAAGAACCATGTGCACGTTAAAGAACATGCAGAATGGCCTTGACAGAAAGCTACCATCTGTCTCTCAACAGCTGTTCCAGTGGGTTCCCTCCCCGAACATTCTCTGAGCCTTCAAGGACTTGCCATTTAGCCCATGGTGTGCAAAAAAGTGTCACTCAGAGGTAAAACAACCAAACAAAACTAGGCCATTTGCTCATATGCAGCCCATCTAGTGAAAAACATGAAGAGTCACCTAGAACAAGGGTAGTATCTCCTTTCTTGACAGAATTGAAAACATCCTAAAGTTGCCCATAAAAACTATCTTTCTAATCCTAGTTGGCACTCTCAATGGGGGCATAACAACAGATAACATTCCAGTTTTTAATGCTTGCCTGAAATTTAAACTTGGCAATGCCTTTCATTAATGCACTCATATCCCACAAGTGCATTACCACCATGTCTCACGAGAAATAAACCTATGACTTAGAGATGCTTTTCACCTTTCCTCACTGGAAAGAGAAATTTAAGGTTATGGTATCTGACCTTCCTCTCCATGTGGTCTCTTGCAAACCAAAAATATCTAAGTTATAATGGTAGAATTCTTTTGTGAGAACATCAGGATAATAATCTCTGTGTAGAGTCCTCACATTCTACCTACCTGTAGTGAGAAAATAGTTAGTGCAATGTTTACAGAAAATACATGTGTTTTCTGCTAATAAATCAGCATTTTGAAATCGATTCAAATTTTAGAGGAAATATTGTTTTGAGCCGGGTGGGATATGAACCCATGACCTCCTAATAACATGTCAGGTGCTCTGGACCACTGAGCTACCAGCCACCAATCAAGATCTGCTGTAACGAATGCTATGAGCATTTCTGTTTTGTCGCATATAGGCACTATTCACGCATATAGCCATAAGCAGCTTTCTATTTGCCATATAGATGGAAAGTATGTCTTAGAAATATGCTAGTGATAAATAATGGAATAAACTTGACATATTCAATATCTACTAATAAATCAGCATTTTGAAATCGATTCAAATTTTAGAAGAAATATTATTTTGAGCTGGGTGGGATATGAACCCATGACCTCCTAATAACATGTCAGGTGATCTGGACCACTGAGCTACCAGCTGCCGTTCAAGATGTCCTCTAACTAATGCTATGAGTATTTCTATTATGTTTGCATATAGGCATCTAGCCACAAATGGCTTTCTATTTGCCACATAGATGGAAAAAATGTTTTAGTAGTATTCTAGTGAGAAATAATGGAATAAACTCGATATATTCAATATCTGCTAATAAATCAGCACTTTGAAGGTGATTCAAATTTTAGCCTATATGTGACATAATAGAAATGTTCATAAGTTAGAGGAGATCTTGATTGGCGACCGGTAGCTCAGTGGCCCAGAGCACCTGACATGTTATCAGGAGGTCGTGGGTTCGTATCCCACCTGGCTCAAGACAATTTTTCCTCTAAAATTTGAATCGTCTTCAAAGTGCTGATTTATTAGTAGAGATTAATAGACAAATAGGAATTGCTGCCAGGACATTTAAGAATCTTTCTTAAAAGTTTGGTTCTTTCTAGGGTTAGTTATGGTAGTGAAACTTGGACGCTTTCTAAACAAGATAGCAGGAAAGTAGGTGCTTTTGACTTTAGATGATTATGCAGTATCTTCGGTATTAGGTGGTTCAGCTTTGTAACTAATGATGAGGTTAGGCAAAGGAGTCTGCAACCGCCTTTAAGCAGCATATTGTGCAGAGAGAGACTCCGTTGGTTTGGCCATGTTGCTCTTATGAATAATTATAGATTGGCGAATAGGGTTATGAACAGTGTGCCTAAAGGCCTCAGAAAGAGGGGGAGACCTAGTATGCGGTGGGTAGACAATGTCAAACAGGACTTTGTTAGAATTGGTGAGCAGTAGGTAGATGCAGATGTAGCTCAGGACAGACATGCTTGGAGAACTAAATTGCATGGTCTGATTGGATCACCATAGCTCATGGCTGCTTGAGGATGATGATGAAGAAAGGGGTTTCATCTACTCTCTTTCTACTCATTTTTTTTTCCTTTTTCAAGGTAATGACTGAGCTTTTTTTCTCCATTCTCCCCACCTTACATCTTGATCAGTTTCCGTCTGACTCCTTGTGGCAGTTAGTATTTCTGAATGTAGAATGTCAGCATTAAACATTACTAAATTCTTCCCTTTGCATCTCATTTCTACTGCATGTTATATCACCATCATTAAATCTGTAAAGCATGAAGGGATATGGCATGTCTATACTCTATTTCATATAAGGAATGGAGCAACAAAACCTGAAGATCAACGAAGGCAATAACTGAAAAAGAAAAATGCTATACACAGAAAACAGAAAACTTTCAGAATGCTAGTAAGGGTAATAGACAAAAAAAGGATTAAATTTATATGTATGTCATGCTTTTCTCTTTCAATAAATGTTTTAGAAATTTTTGTTATTCTTCAAAAGAAATCTCTTTTCTAGCCACACACACGCTTAATATATTTTAGATCTAGGCCTTTTTTTTGATAATGCTTTTGTTGCCTGTTTGAATGAGTTTACTGAGAGTTAATGCAATTTTCTATATATGTTTGAGTGTTGATAGGAATGAGATAGTTGATAGGAAGAGGATTTTCTGTAGGATGCTTTTAACACTATTCCCTAAACTATTGTTATCCATAAGGACAAGATGGCCAAACCTACAGATTCCCACTCTGCACAAGGCCTAGCCAAGGTCACAGAGCTGAATAACCTTGAACAAAAGGAGGAAAGAAAGAGTTTCATGTTTTTTTTTTGTTTTCATAGGGTACAGATTTCACTACCATAACTAAGTCTAGAAAAAAAATAACCTCTTATATAGTTCATTTTAATATTTAAGTGTATGCACCTATTTCTCCACACTCTATATAGATCTTCAAAAGTCCCAACAGTAATTTCTGCATTTTTCTGTTCATCTCATGCCATACATCATCAATATCCCTGATATAGCTCCAATAATAATTTCAATGAGACTCCTGTTCAAGAGTGTGACCATTCAAATTAAATTAACCACAAACTGCTTGACCAATTTTCATCACTTTAGTTTTCTCTACGTTTATCACCAAACCTACTCTACTAGCAGTCTCATTAACAGCTCGAATGAAAGAGTTCATCATCATTTTCCAAAAAGGCCAAATCATCAGCATACTATAACTCAGAATTTTCAGATATGTAGACCATCTACCCCTAAAATCTTACCCTTGCGGTGAATTTCACATAACATAATCAATAACCAAACTAAAAAGGAAAGGATAAAAAAGTGCACCTTGTCGAACACCACAAGCAATGCTAAGCCAACTGCTACAAGACTTACCAACTCTCACACATGACTCAGTGTCATTATAGAGAACTTTCATTGTGTTAAGTAACTTATCTGGTATGCCATATGATCTCACAATCAATTGATGACAATCACCAGACTCAAAAGCCTTTTTGAAATTTACAAAGCTAGTAACCACAGGTTTCTAAAACTCTAAACATTTCTCAAGAATCTGCCTGAGGAAAAATATCTGATCTGCAACATCACTACCACTTCTGAATCCACATTGCTCATCTCGCAATTGCTTGTCAGCCAGACTCTTAAATCAATTAAAGAAAATTATGCGAACATTACCTGGAACAGAAAGTAGGCTCATACCCCTATAGTGATCACAAGAACTGTGATCAAATTAAAAAAAAAAATGGTAATAATGATTGCTCTAGTGAAATCCTTAAGAACAATGCTTTTGTGATAAAAAAAATATTCAAAATTTCTATTAGTTTTATAGTAACAGAAACATTGACAGCTGAAAGCATTTCAGTAATAATTTCATTTACCCCTGGGTACTTGTGTAGTTTAAGTTTAGAAATAACGAAAATAACTTTGTTCTCTGATATAAGTCAGACATTACAGCCAATAATGCATATATCATAATTACAAACAATGGGAGTTGAACTAAACACATTATTTAGAACTTTTCTGAAATGCTCAGTCCACCTAGCCATGATTGAATCCTCACCTTCAATAACCTTATCTTAACAACACAAAACCTAACTGTGTGGTACAGCTATCTGTTATTATGCTGTCTAACTGCTTCCACGGCTATGTCAGCTAAGGCACCTCACCAAAGATTCTTATCAGATGCTACCTTGTCCTTTACACGTTTATTAAGCTCTCTGTAACACTTTCTATTAGGAATAGTAGGTTTTTCTGCAGTTGTTTCCTTCCAAAATAAGCTCCAGTACCTTATCACTCAAATAATTTTGATCTCTGCTCCTTTTTTACCCAGTGTTAGATTCAAGAAAATCCTTCATAAAATGAGCCCATTTTTCTTCAACTATAGTGAGCAAGCCATGACCATCATAATTAGTAAGTAACGTAACATGGGGAGATTTAGCTATTACTGGGCCTTTCAGAGCTTCAGTGTTAAATTTCACCTTTCTTAATCTTAACACAACTCTTCTTCAGTAAAAGTTACAACACACTTTCAATAAAGGTAATGGTCAGATTGAATTTCAGCTCCCCCTATATGCAGGTGCTGAACTGGTAAGGGTGTTGAGTGCTATGGGATCCTAGGCCCTGATGAGAGTAAGATTTTTTTAAAATAATTTTTACTTCAAAAACTTTCCAAAATTTTGGAAAATTAATTTTATACTTCACGTACGAACTCTCGAAAGAATAACTCTTAAAATCTCCTTTACTAGATGGTGTGTCTCAGAAAGAAAAAAAAGGACTCTCTTATGGAGCCCATCTGGTGAAAAATACCTGTACTTATGTATGTCGTTGTTTTTATAAAAGTGTTAATTTGCTCATACCATTAAATTTACTTGTCTGTATGAGATGTTGCCCATTGCAGCTAAAAATGCCAAGTGGCCTATTAGCCATCCTCAATGGTATGTTACCAACTTTAGCGTTGAAGTCACCTAGAACAAGGGATAATATCTCCTTTCTTGATAGAATTGAAAACATCCTAAAGTTGCCTGTAAAAACTATCTTTCTAATTCTAGTCGGCACTCTTAGTAGGGGCATAACAACAGATTGCAATCCAGTTTTTAATGCTTGCCTGAAATTTTAACTGTGAGATACCTTTCATTAATGCACTCACATCCCATAAGTGCATCACTAGCATTTCTCTTGAGTATTAAACCTACGACTTAGGGATACTTTCCATCATGCCTTGCTGGAAAGACAAATTTAAGATTATTTTTAGGTATCTGACCTTTCTGTCCATGTGGTCTCTTGCAAGCCGAATATAATGGTGAAATTCTTGTGTTGATTACTCTTCAACAGGGTAGAAAAAAAAAAGAAAAGTAGCTATAATAGTCCAAATGAATAGGCCAAACTGATTTGGTTACCCTCTCCTTCCGTTCACCACAAAAAGTGAGTATCTCTTTCGAAAGGTACTAATGGTCTACACCAGCAGAAAGTGGGGTCAGACTTTAGCTTCTAAGCCTGGCTGGTTCTGTGCATCATCACAGATACTCTCAGTTAGTAAAACGGAAATACAGAGTATGACTTGTAAATTTCTCTTGTTGGTAAATCTTGTAGTGGCTCTTTCCTTTATTTTCATAGTTTCCTTCATTGGTTCTTTAAAAATACACTGTTTGACATTGAAAGTGCCCCATCCAGAAGGACATATCACACATATAATAATAATTTCCACTCTATAAATTGATTCAAATATTTAGAGGAAAAATTGTCTTGAGCCGGGTGGGATACAAACCCATGATCTCCTGACAACATGTGAGGTACTCTTACTGGCTGCCGATCAAGATCTTCTCTATCTACTTTCCTAATATGTAGGGAGTGTTCAAGCAATCCCGCCTCAAGCGGCTTTTTAATGCCTTTTCTTAGATGGAATGCATGTCCTCCAAGTATGCAATCTACAAATAATTATTATTAAACTCAACACATTAAGCATATACTAATAATACCAATCCCTAGTGATGATGCACAGAACCGGCCAGGTCTAGCACCTAATGT
This sequence comes from Ryuthela nishihirai, assembly GCA_038380435.1. NCBI lineage: Eukaryota > Metazoa > Arthropoda > Arachnida > Araneae > Heptathelidae > Ryuthela > Ryuthela nishihirai. The sequence continues at coordinate 406,838 of JAWZYU010000029.1, read as the reverse complement.
CCGACCCCGCCTTCTCGTGGTGCAGGCCGTTAGTACCTTTCAAAAGAGATATTCTCTTTTGGAAGGGGAAGGGGAGGGCTGCCAGTTCAGTATGGCCTGCTGATCTGGTCATCTATGGCCACTTTTTTTCTTTGTTTTCAACCCTGCTGAGGAGTGGTCAACTTCACAGGGTCCTGGTGCTGACCATTTATACCTACTAGACTGGACTTGTTTATGGATTTGAGCTTGATTATTGATCCTGGACTTGCTGCACTGGTGGGCCTCTGTTGAGGGAGAGTCTGCCGCTGTGTTTTCTGTTTGCTTCTTGGTTGCCAGCTCTAAGTGAACAGAGGCATGGGATACCTTATATCAGCAGGTGGATAATCTTAATCAGAGGCCATCGCAGGTACCTGAACCTTACTTAGCTAGTTGGGCATCGTCAAGCCTAAACTGGAGTAATGCGTCTCAGGCAGGCCATGTGGCTGTTGAAAAAGTCCACTTGAAAAGGTGGTGCCTGAAGTTCCAACCAGCATCGGTGACTTCAGCCTTTAGCGGAGGAGGAACGAGTCTTTGCCCCATGCCTGCAATCTGGGGGCTGTTTGATATTGTTGGCCCTACCAATCTCAATAAACCTAATTTCTTTAAAAATCCTACTAATCATTTTCTCTCTGCAGGAACGTGGAACGTGAGGACATTACATAGAGATCATTCTCTTGATGTCCTCATGCAGGAATTCCAGTGCTATAACCTAGATATTCTAGGCTTGCAAAAGAGACCAGATGGACAGGTAAAGGTGAGATACTTAAAAATAACTTTAAATTTCTCTTTACAGGGAGGGAGGATGGAAAGCATCACCAAGGCGTGGGTCTGCTGCTCAGCAGACATGCTAGTGATGCTCTTCTAGGATATGAGTGCATTAATGAAAGGTTTCTTACAGCAAAATTTCAGACAAGCATTAAACACTTCAATGTTATCTGCTGTTATGCCCCCACTGAGGACGCTGATGAGGATGAAAAGGATAGGTTTTACGGACAACTTCAGGATATTTTGAATTCTGTCAAGAAAGGAGATATTACCCTTGTTCTTGGTGACTTCAATGCCAAAGTTGGTACTGACTCTGATCTTTGGGGAGGGGTGATAGGCCCTTTTGGTATTGGTAGCTGCAATGGCAATGGGCAACGTCTCCTACAGGTAAGTAAACTCAATGGTTTCAGAATAACTAACACATATTACAAACACCGCGACATATATAAATACACATGGGTTTCACCTGATGGGCTGCATAGGAATATGATTGATTATATATTAATTAACAGCAAATGGGCTAGTTCTGTTAGAAATACGAGGGCATATAGGGGATCTGATATTGGATCTGACCATTACCTTGTTAAAAGTGTCTTGCAACTTAAACTTAAAAAGTGTTGTGCTAGGGTTAAAAAATTTACCTGTAATACTGAAGCTCTGAAAGACCGAGCTATAGCTAAAGCTTACCATGATAGGTTACTTAGTCATTATGACAGTCATGGTTTGCTTAATACTGAAGTTGAGGAAGAATGGGGCCATTTTAAACAGGCTTTTTTGGAAACTAACAGTACTCTTTTAGGAAAAAAGGAGCAGAGGAGGCAGAATTATTTAAGTGATAAGGCAATTGAGCTTATTGCAGAAGGAAGGAACTGCAGGAATATCCTTAATCAGTACCCTACTAGTCCTAATAGAGAAGATTACAGAGAGCTTAATAAACGTGTAAAGGATAAGTTAGCTACTGATAAAAATCTTTGGCTTGATAGCTTGGCTGACAAAGTTGAGGAAGCAGTTAGGCAGCACAACAGCAGAGAGCTGTACCAGATAGTTAATGTTTTGTGTGGTAGAAACCGAACAGGCATACAGGGATTGAAGGATAAACAAGGTAAGGTTATAGAAGGTGAGGATTCTGGCATGGCTAGGTGGGCTGAGCATTTCAGTGATGTTCTAAACAATGTGGTTAGTTCTACTCCCATTGTTTGTAATGATGATAGATGCATTGGCAGCTTTAATGTTGGCCCTATAACACAATCTGAAGTTAGTTTGGCTATCTCTAAACTTAAACTTCATAAATCCCCAGGGGTAGATGAAATTACTACAGAAATGCTCAGAGCTGGGAATGTTTTGGTTACCAGTTGGATGACTGAAATTTTGAATAACTTTTATGATAAAGGCATGGTTCCTAAAGATTTTACCAGAGCTATTATTATCCCTATTTTCAAAAAAGGTGATCACAGTTCTTGTGATAACTATAGGGGTATCAGCCTACTCTCTGTTCCTGGTAAAGTTCTTTCCATGATTGTGCTTAATAGAATTAAGAATCTGGTTGACAGGCAATTGCATGATGAGCAATGTGGATTCAGAAGTGGTAGGGGATGTGTGGATCAGATATTTTCACTTAGTCAGATTCTTGAGAAATGTTTAGAGTTTCAGAAACCTTTGGTTGCTAGCTTTGTTGATTTCAAAACGGCTTTCGACTCTGTTGATCGTCATAATTTGTGGTTGATTGTGTGATCGTATGGTATACCAGACAAGTTAGTTAACATAATGAAAGCTGTCTATAATAACACTGAGTCATGTGTGAGAGTTGGTAAAGCTTGTAGCAATTGGTTTAGCATTACTTCTGGTGTTCGACAAGGGTGCATTTTGTCTCCTTTTCTCTTTAGCTTATTTATTGATTATGTTATGCGAAATTCACTTCAAGGGAAAGATTTTGGCCTTAAATGGACTGGAGATACGAAAATTTCTGATTTAGATTATGCTGATGATTTAGACCTTTTGGCAAATGATGTTGATGAGATCAACTCTTTCATTCGAGCTGTTGATGAGACTGGTAGTAGAGTTGGTTTGGTTATAAACAGAGAGAAAACTAAAGTGATGAAAATTTTCAGGCAGGCTGTGATTCAGTTAATCTGAATGGTTGCAGTCTTGAGCAGGTGTCACAGTTTAATTATCTTGGGAGCTATGTAACAGATAATGGTGATGTGCGGCATGAGATTAACAGACGAATAGGAATTGCTGCCGGGACTTTTAAAAATCTATGGAGAGTGTGGAGAAATAGGCGTATACACCTAAAGACTAAAATTAGACTGTATAATAGTTTGGTTCTTTCTAGGGTTAATTATGGTAGTGAAACTTGGACACTTTGTAAACAAAATAACAGGAAACTAGATGCTTTTGATTCTAGATGCTTACGCAGTATCTTGGGCATTAGGTGGTTCAACTTTCTAACTAATGATGAGGTTAGGCAAAGGAGTCTGCAACCTCCTTTAAGCAGCATATTTTGCAGAGAGAGACTCCGTTGGTTTGGCCATGTTGCCCGTATGGATAATTATAGATTGGCGAATAGGGTTATGAACAGTGTGCCTAAAGGCCTCAGAAAGAAGGGGAGACCTAGGATGCGGTGGGCAGACAATGTCAAACAGGACCTTGTTAGAATTGGTGTGCAGTGGCTGGATGCAGCAGATGTAGCTCAGGACAGATATGCTTGGAGAATTAAACTGCGTGGTCTGGTTGGACCTCCGTAGCCCATGGCTGCTTGAGGATGATGATGATGATATACTCCTGACATGTTATTAGGTGGTCATGGGTTCGTACCCAACCCAGCTGAAGACAATTTTTACTCTAAATGTTTGAATCAATTTACAGAGTGGAAATTATTAGTATATGCTTAATGTGTCGAGTTTAATAATAATTTTTTGGACATATTACACAAATGTGCAAATAGAAGGGTAGGTGTGCGCAGTTGAGATAATCAAATGATGATAATGCGGAGCCAATGATGTGTGGCTCAAGAGATGAGAGGTGCAATAAGGAACAAGGATGGTGTGTTTATGCAGGTGGAAATCGTGCGAACAGTTGAGATTTGGTGGTTCCGCTTGGAAACTGTTCAGCTGAGGCCGAAGATGCCTGGTACATCCCATCGGCAGGTTTATCGCCATTTGGATGCTTTTGAGAGAGGAAGAATCATAGGCCTATGTGAAGCTGGATAGGCTGCACGTAGTGACACTGCCCATGTTCATCGGGATACATGAAGTGTTGGACACTGATGGCAGCAGTGATGAGATGAGGGTTCTAGTGTGCATCGCAGAGGGAGGGTGCCATCCTTCAGACGTCAGCACGGCTTGATAGGCGCATTGTTCGACATATTTGTTCGTCATCATGGCTTGACAGACGCATTTTTTGACATGCTTTTTTCATCACCACAGAGCACTGTAGGCAATATTCAACAGGCTGCATTAGCAGCCATGGATGTCCCCATAACAAACCAAAAGTTGCATTAGGCACACTTGCAAACTAGGCAACTTTTACATCTACTACAATTGACTGCAAACCATTGCAGCGCTCATCTGGTTTGGCGCCGAAGTCATGCGAACTAGGGTCACAAATAGAACACTGTTGTGCTTATTGATGAATCCCATTTCTTTCTGGGTGCTGACGATTGATGGTTCTGTGTATTGCAACAACCTGACAAGAGAACAGATCCAGCTTTTCTTCACAACTGACACAGTCAGGCATAATGATATGGGGTGCTATTGGATATGACAGCAGGTCACCTCTTGTGCGCATCACAGAAAACACAACTGCACAATACGTGGTTCTGCAACCCATTTTGTTGCTGTTTGTGGGAAACATGCAGCAGCTCATTTTAAAATATGACAATGCCCGTGTACACATTGCTGGAGTCTCCAGACAATGTTTGCAACATATTCAAGTTTTGCCATGGCCAGCACAATCTCCAGATTTATACCTAACAGAAAACGTGTAGGACCACATTCGACGACATGTGCAAAACGTGGACTCGATGAATTATGGTAACAAGTCAATGCTGCTTGGTGTGCAATTCCTCAGGACCATATCCGTCGACTCCATGTTATGCAGTATTGCTGCCTGTATTGCCGTTCATGGCAGTGCAACCATCTACTGAGGCAGTCACATTGTACTATATTGTCTCATCTTCTAACCACTGTAAGTGCTGCAAATTAAATCATGGTGTGCCAATATATACTGCTCACAAAAATTAGGAGTTATTTCAAAATGAATATGAAGCAAAGAAATATCCCCTAATTTTTGTGAGCATTATATATTGCTATGTGTGTGCTACATTTCAACCCTAACCCCTCACTCCTGGGTGGGACAATTTCAATATCGTACAGTATATTTTTTGTATTTGCTCTTTAATAATACAATTTTTCCTAGTAGATCGCAAAGATTATTTTTTTTCTCATCCTCATCCTCAAGCACCCATGGGCTACGGAGGACCAACCACACTGCAATTTAGTTCTCCAAGCAAGTCTGTCCTGAAATAAATCTGCTGCATCTGGCCACTGCACACCAATCCTAATAAGGTTCTGTTTCACAATGTCTGCCCACTACATCCTTGGGCTACCCCTCTTTCTGAAGCCTTTTGGCACACTGTTCATAACCCTATTCGCCAATCTATAATTATCCGTACGGGCAACATGGCCAAACCAACAGTCTCTCTCTCTGCACAATATGCTGGTTAAAGAAGGTTGCCGACTCCTTTGCCTAACCTCATCATTAGTTACAAAGTTGAACCACCTAATATCCAAGATACTACGTAAGCATCTAGTTTCTTGTTATCTTGTTTACAAAGTGTCCAGATTTCACTACCATAACTAACCCTACAAAGAACCAAACTATTATACAGACTAATTTTAGACTTCAGGTGTATACGCCTATTTCTCCACATTCTCCATAGATTCCTAAAAGTCCCGGCAGCAATCCCTATCTGTCTGTTAGTCTCATGCCGCACATCACCAGTATCAGTTACATAGCTCCCAAGATAATTAAACTGTGACACCTGCTCAAGACGGCAACCATTCAGATTAACTGAATCACAGCCAGCCTGACCAATTTTCATCACTTTAGTTTTCTCTCTGTTTATAACCAAACCTACTCTACTACCAGTCTCATCAACAGTTCGAATGAAAGAGTTCATCTCATCAACATGATTTGCCATAAAGTTTAAATCATCAGCATAATCTAAATCAGAAATTTTCGTATTTCCATCCAATTTAAGGCCAAAATCTTTCCCTGGAAGTGAATTTTGCATAACATAATCAAGAACCAAACTAAAGAGAAAAGGAGATAAAATGCACCCTTGTCAAACACCAGAAGTAATGCTAAACCAATTGTTACAAGCCTTACCAACTCTCACACACGACTCAGTGTTATTATAGAGAGCTTTCATTATGTTAACTAACTTGTCAGGTATACCATATGATTACACAATCAACCATAAATTATGACCACTTTTTTGAAATCAACAAAGCTAGCAACCAAAGTTTTCATAACTCTAAACATTTCTCAAGAATCTGCCTAAGTGAAAATATCTGATCTACACGTCCCCTACCACTTTTGAATCCACATTGCTCATCACGCAATTGCCTGTCAACCAGATTCTTAATTCTATTAAGCACATTGCATGATTGTTTTCTAATGGCTCTTTAGAGTTATAAATCTTTTTCTAATGGTTTTGAAAAATATAGTTTTTTTGGTACTGGGCGTATAATAATATCTTTTCATATTTCTTTTTTCTCTCGTAAATAATGTATAGCAATATAGTAGTGGAAAAAATATATATAAGAAATATATAATAATAAATTACTAGTGGAAGAAGTAGATAGAAGCAACTGAACAAAACGAGATATAAATTAACAAATTTCGCTCTGTCGTCTTTCTCTCTGTAGACATCGAAAGTTTGTTTTTGTAGAGATGATTTAAAAATTCGTTTTGTGTTGAAATCTCTGTAATGCTCCAAATATGCCCTGTATTCATTTGAAAATCCAAAAATTTCTAACGAAAATTGCAAATAATATATTTATGCTAGAAATTTGAATTTTTGGTGCAGGAATGTAAAGGTCAAGAAATTTCCGCTGTCAACCAGGAGATAATTGTTTCTTTATAGAGATAAATGAAAAATTCATTTTTGGGTTACATTGGAATTGATGAAATATTATAATTCACTCTTTCGAAATATTCCTACAACTATAAATGCGCCCTCTAATGGTCGAAAAATGTTTTAATTTGAAATGAATGTTTGAAAAGATGTATTTATGCAAGAAATTTTGGAGGTGGGATATGAAGATATTGGAATTTTCATTGCCAACAGTGAGTTAGCTTATTACACACAGCATGGGTGGAATAAAAATGAGAAATGAAAAAAAAATATTGTTTTTGCAGATAATTGTATTTAGAGATAAATGAAAAAAATATATATATATTTGGGTTAAATACCAATTGATAAAATATTATGACTTGCACTATTGGAATCTTTTGAGCACTATAATTGCTTCCTCAAATGGTGAAAAAGATTCGATATTCCAAAATTTGAAACGAATATTGCATGCATACATATACATACAACATCCTCGTGCAGCCATGGGCTACGGAGCTCCAAACAGACTGTGCAATTTTCCTCTCCAGACGTCTGTTCTGAGCTACTGTTGCTGCAGTTGGCCACCCTAGGCCAATTCCGGCAAAGTTCTGTTTGACATTGTCTGTCCATCTCTTCCTTGGTCAACCCCCTTTTTTTTTGAAACCCTTAGGCACAGTGTTCATAATTCTGTTTGCCAATATACAGCTATGCATACAAGTAACATGGCCAAACCAATCCAGTCCCTCTCTTCACAATATACTGTTCACAGAAAGTTAATGATGCCTTCTTTTAACCTCATTATTACTTCCAAATTCAAACCACCTAATGCCCAAGATACTGCATAAGCATCTACAATCAAAGGCATCAAGTTTCTTGTTATCCTGCTTACAAAGTGTCCACGTTTCCCTACCATAACTAACCTTAGTCTGTAAAATAGTTTGGTTCTTTCTAATTTTAGTCTTTATGTGTATGCACCTACTTTTCTGCATTCTCCATAGATTCTTAAAAGTCCCAGCGGCAATATCTATTCTTCTATTTATCTCATACTACACATCACCAGTATCTGTTACATAGCTTCAAAGATAATTAAACTGAGACATTTGCTCAAGAGTGCAGCCATTCAAAGCAACTGAAGCACTATCTACCTGACCAATTTTCATCACTTTAGTTTTATTTCTGTTTTCATGACAATGATAAAAGTGTAAGTTTGGTGATAAACAGAAATAGCCCTAATGAAAGAATTCATCTCATCAACATCGTTAGCCAATAGGACCAAACCATCTGCATCATCTAAATCAGAAAATTTCAAATCTCTAGACCATTTAAGGCCAAAATCTTTCCCTTGCAAAGAATTTTGCATTACATAATCAATAACTGAACTAAAGAGAAAAGGAGACAATCGCTGGAAGACATTCCAACTCTCACACACAACTCACTGTTAATATAGAGGGATCTATTTACACTAACTAACTTATCAGGTATTCCATATGATCCAAAAATCAATCACAAATCATGTCGATCAACAGAATCAAAAGCCTTTTTGAAATCTATAAAGCTAGCAACCTCAGGTTTCTGTAACTCTAAACATTTCTGAAGAATCTGCCTAAGTGAAAATATTTGATCAAAACATCCCCTATCACTTCTGATTCTGCACTGTTCAGCATGCAGTTGTCCATCAACCAAAATTCTTAATTCTATTGAGTATAATGATGCAAAGAACTTTACCTGGAAAAGAAAATTAACTAATTCCCTATAATTATCAGAAGAACTGCAATCATCTTTTTTAAAAACTGCGGACAACAATAGGTCTAGTTAAATTCTTAGGAACAACACATCTATCATAAAAAAATCATAATTTCAGTTGGCCATGTGACAACACAAGCGAGTAATGCAACTATCCTTAGTGGACGAAATGGAAGTAGAAATAATCACATTATGTGGAACATCTCTGAAATGATCAGCCCATCTAGCCATCACAAAATCCTCACCTTCAACCACCTTGCCATGTTTATCTCCCAATCCCTGTGTTCCTGTTTCTTCACACTTAAAACATTAATTATCTGGTACAACCCCCTGATGTGCTGTCTAACTGCTTCCTCTCCTTTGTCAGCCAAGCTACCAAGCCAAAGTTTCTTAGCTGTTAACTGATCTTTTACACGTTTATTAAGCTCGTACTAATGCCTTCTGTTAGGATTAGTAGGGTGTTGATTCGTATTAATCTTGCACTTCCTTCTTTCAGAAATAAGTTCCATAGCCTTACTAGTCAAATAATTTTGTTTCTTCTGTTCCCTTTTCCCCAAAAGAGTACTGTTGGTTCAAGAATAGCCTGTTAAAACTGATTCCATTCTTTCCCAACTTCAGCTGTAACCAAACCACTATTCTCATATTGACTAAGTAGCCTAAGTAGCTCATGTATCTTTGGCTATATCTGGATCTTTCAGGCATTCAGTGTCATGGCTAACCTTTTTAGCCTTAGAACAACATTTCTTACTGCTTAAACTTCAGCTGCAAAACACTTTTGACCAGATAATGATCAGACCCAATTTTGGCTACCCTGTATGATCTGTTTTTCCTAACTGAACTAGCCTATTTGCTGTTAATTAAAATATAATCTATCATATTCCTGTGCAACCCACCAGGTGAATCCCATATATATTTATAAATCTCCCTGTGTTTATAGTGATCATCATCGTCATATTCATCAAGCAGCCATGGGCTATGGAGGTCCAACAACACCATGCAATTTAGTTGTCCAAGCAAGTCTGTCCTGAAATACATCTGCTGCATCTGGCCATTGCACATCAATCCTAATAAGATCCTGTTTGACAATGTCTGCCCACTGCATCCTTGGTCTCCCCCTCTTTCTGAAGCCTTTAGGCACACTGTTCATAACACTATTCGCCAATCTATTATTATTATTCATATGGGCAACATGGCCAAACCAACAGAGTCTCTCTCTGTGGAATATGCTGCTTAAAGGAGGTTGTCGACTCCTTTGCCTAACCTCATCATTAGTTACAAAGTTGAACCACCTAATGCCCAAGACACTACGTAAGCATCTAAAATCAAAAACATCAAGTTTCCTGTTATCTTCTTTACAAAGTGTCCAAATTTCACTACCATAACTAACCCTAGAAAGAACCAAACTATTATACAGATTAATTTTAGTCTTCAGGTGTGTACGCCTATTTCTCCACACTCTCCATAGATTCCTAAAAGTCCCGGCAGCAATCCCTTCTGTCTGTTAATCTCATGCCGCACATTACCAGTATCAGTTACATAGCTCCCAAGATAATTAAACTGAGACCCTGTTGAAGACTGCAACCTTTGAGATTAACTGAATCACAGCCTGCCTCACCAATTTTCATCACTTTATTTTCTCTCTGTTGTCCCTTGACCAAGTGGTTAGCACGCTTGGCTACTGATCTAAGGGACCTGGGTTCGAGCCCCAGATAAGGCATGGATGTATGTGTCATTTTTCTGCTGAGGTCCTGCCATACTCTCAGACCTTCTACTATGGCATATAAACTGGCAGGCTCCTGTCAGACCCCTGTGGCAAGCAGCTGCTTGAGGGGGTATTGATTTTTATTTTTGTTATTTATAACCAAACCAACTAGTACCAGTTTCATCAACAGCTCGTATGAAAGAGTTTATCTCATCAACATGATTTGACAAAAAGTTTAAATCATCAGCATAATATAAATGAGAAATTTTTGTATTTCCATCCCATTTAAGGCCAAAATCTTTCCCTGGAAGTGAATTTTGCATAACATAATCAAGAACCAAACTCAAGAGAAAAGGAGTCAAAATGCACCCTTGTCGAACAGCAGAAGTAACGCTAAACCAATTGCTACAAGCCTTATCAACTCTCACACACGATTCAGTGTTATTATAGAGAGCTTTCATTATGCTAAGAAACTTGTCAGTTATACCATATGATCTTGCGATCAACAGAGTTTGAAGCCTTTTTAAAATCAACAAAGCTAGCAAACAAAGATTTCTGAAACTCTGAACATTTCTCAAGAGTCTGCCTAAGTAAAAATATCTGATCCACACATCCCCTACCACTTCTGAATCCACATTGCTCATCACGCAATTGACTGTCCCAGAATGTTAATTCTATTAATCACAATCATGGAAAGAACTTTACCTGGAACAGGGAGTACACTGATACCCCTATAGTTATCACAAGAACTGAGATCACCTTTTTTTGAAAATAGGGATTACAATAGCTCTGGTAAAATCCTTAGGTACCATGCCTTTATCATAAAAGATATTCAGAATTTCAGTCATCAAAGTGGTAACCGAACAATCCCAGCTCTCAGCATTTCTGTAGTAATTTCATCTACCCTGAGGATTTATGAAGTTTCAGTTTAGAAATAGCCAAAGTAACTTCAGATTGTGTTATAGGTCCAACATTAAAGCCACCAATGCATCTATCATCATTGCTAACAATGGGAGTAGAACTAACAACATTGTTTAGAACATCACTGAAATGCTCAGCCCACCTAACGATTACAGAATCCTCTCCTTCTAAAACCTTACCTTCTTTATCCTTCAATCCTTGTATGCCTGTCCGTTTTCTACCACATAAAACATTAACTATCTGGTACAGCTCTCTGCTGTTGTGTTGCCTAACTGCTTCCTCGGCTTTGTCAGCCAAGCCATCAAGCCAAAGATTCTTATCAGCTGCTAACTGATCTTTTACACGTTTATTAAATTCTCTGTAATGCTTTCTATTAGGTCTAGCAGGGTATTGATTAAGGACATTCCTGCAGTTCTTTCTTTCCGAAATAAACTCAAATGCCTTATCACTCAGATAATTCTGTCTCCTCTGCTCCTTTTTTCCTAAAAGAGTACTCTTTGTGTCCAAAATAGCCTGTTTAAAATGATCCCATTCTTCCTCAACTTCAGTAGTAAGCATACCATGACTGTCATAATTAGTAAGTAATGATCAAGGTGAGTCTTAGCTATTACTGGGTCTTTCAGAGCTTCAGTGTTAAAGTTCACTTTTTTTAATCTTGGCAGAACACTTCTTAAGTAAATGTTCCAACACACTTTTAATAAAGGTAATGGTCAGATTGAAATTCATCTATATATGCAGGTGCCGAACTTGTAAGGGTGTTGAGTGCTATAGATCCCTAGGCCCTAATGACAGCAGGATTTTTTTTTTAAATAATAATTATTTTTTCAAAAAATTTCCACAGAATTGGGAAAAACTAATTTTATGCCTCAGGACAACCATTTTTTCTGCTGAGGTCCTGCCAACCTCACAGACTTTCTACTATGGCATATAAACTGACATGCTCTTGTCAGACCCCTGTGGCAAGCAGCAGCTTGAGGGGGTATTTATCATTTTTTTTATTTATGAGCTCTCAAAAGAATAACTATTGAAATCTCCTTTACTAGATGCTGTCTCTGGGGGAAAAAAGGCTAGTTTCTTATGCAGCCCATCTGGTGAAAAACACGTGTACTTATGTATGTTGTTGCGTTTAAAAAAACGTTAATTTGCTCATACCATTAAGTTTACTTACCTATGGGAGATGTTGCCCATTGCCATTACAGCTAAAAATGCCAAGTGACCTATCAGTCTTCATCAAAGGTACGCTACCAACTTTAGCGTTGAAGTCGCCTAGAACAAGGGATAATATCTCCTTGACAGAATTGAAAACGTCCTAAACTCTCCATGTGTGTGCTACATTTCACCCCTATCCCATCACTCCGTCTGGGTGGGGCAATTTCAATGTTGCAGAGTATATTTTCTGTACTTGCTCTTTAAAGCTATAATGTTTTTTGGAATGGTTCTGAAAAATATTTTTTTTTGGTAGTGGGCATTGATTTTTTTATCTCGTTTAAAAAGAAAACAAGATAAAAAGCAACTAATGTATAACAATGTAGTAGTGAGAAAAATATATTTAGGTATTATATTTCAGTAGTGCGAAAATTCTCCGTAATTTCTTAAAAGTCACAGTGGAATCCCTATTCTTCTGTTTATCTCATACTGCACATCAGCAGTATCTGTTACATAGCTCCCAAGATGATTAAACTGAGACATTTGCTCAAGAATGCAGCCATTCAAAGCAACTGAAGCACTATCTACCTGAGCAATTTTCATCACTTTAGTTTTATTCTCATGAACAGCCTTAATGAAAGAATTCATCTCATCAACATCATTAGCAAATAGGGCAAATCATCTGCATAATCTAAATCAGAAAATTCGAAATCTCTAGACCATTTAAGGTAAAAATCTTTCCTTTGCAAAAAATTTCGCATTACGTGATCAATAACTAAACTAAAGAGAAAAGGAGACAATCGCTGCAAGATGTATCAACTCTCACACACAACTCAGTGTTATTATAGAGAGCTCTCATTACGCTAACTAACTTATCAGGTATTCCATATCATCTAACAATCAACCACAAATCATGTCGATCAACAGAGTCAAAAGCCTTTTTGATATCTATAAAGCTAGCAATATTTAGTTGCTGAAATTCTATATATTTCTCAAGGATCTGCCTAGGTGAAAATATTTCATCAATACATCCCCTACCACTTCGGAATCCACAGTGTTGATCATGCAGTTGTCCATCAAACAAAATTCTTAATTGTATTAAGTATAATCATGCAAAAAAACTTTACCTGAAACAGAAAGTTAACTAATTCCCGTATAATTATCACAAGAACTGCAATCATCTTTTTTAAAATGTGGGGACAATTGATCTCTATGTTGCGATCTTGTGCAACCACGGCAATTCCCGGTTCCGCCTGACAGCACTACCTGGTTTAAGAAAAGCCATGACTATCTAGAGCCGGGGGCAAGGAATACGCCCTATAGGCGCACCTCAACCCCGGCCTCACATGGCAGCAGTCCTATAGAAGGAAAGCTTACCACCGGAAGAAACCTAACTTTAATCTATTCCCCGGTTTGCAAATGTGCAAGGATATAAAGATCCAAGCTCGATCGGCACCCGGGGTGGAGACTCTTAGTAAGACCCAGACTTTTTGGACAGCTCGTGCCTACTAGGCCGAGGGAAACCTTTCGGCAGAGCCGTCGAACTGACCACCCAAGGTCCCTGAAAGGTGAGGTCTCCGACGCCGTCACCACCCGACCGGCAATCAAGCCGGCGAGCAGCGTCTTCAACCTCGGTTGGCCTTGGCCATGTCCAACCGGCGCCCAACCCGGTCGGCACAGCCTTCAGCCGGGTTGCTGGGCCCTAGGCCCCCCCACCACGACAAGGTGGTCCCCTATTGGGGGGGAAAATGTGGGGACAATAGGTCTAGTAAAATTCTTAGGAACAACATTTCTATCATAAAAAAAAAAAAAAAAAAAAAATTCATAATTTTAGTTGGCCATGTGACAACTGAAGCCAGTAATGCATCTATCCGTAGTGGGAAAATTTGGAGTAGAAATAATCACATTATTTAGAAGATGCAGAAATGATCAGCCCACCTAGCCATCACAGAATCCTCACCTTCAACCACCTTGCTATGTTTATTGCTTAATCCAAGTGTACCTGTCTGTTACTTCCCACTTTACACATTAATAATCTAGTACAACCCACTGATGTTGTGCTGTCTAACTGCTTCCTCAGCTTTGTCAGCCAAGTTATAAAGCCAAAGTTTCTTACCAGCTGTTAACTGATCTTTTACATGTTTATTAAGCTCGCAGTAATGCCTTCTGTTAGGATTAGTAGGGTGTTGATTCGTATTAATCTTGCACTTTCTTCTTTCAGAAATACATTCCATAGCCTTACCAGTCAAATAATTTTGTTCCTTCTGTTCCCTTTTCCCCAAAAGAGTACTGTTGGTTCAAGAAAAGCCTGTTAAAACTGATTCCATTCTTTCCCAACTTCAGCTGTAACCAAACCACTATTCTCATATTGACTAAGTAGCCTATCATGGTATGTTTGGCTATATCTGGATTTTTCAGGCGTTCAGTGTTATAGCTAATTTTTTTAACCTGAGCACAATATTTCTTACTGCTTGAACTTCAGCTGCAAAACACCTGTGACCAAATAATGATCAGATCCAGTTTATCAGCTAGTGGATAATCCTGAGCAGAGGTCATCGCAGGCACCTGAACTCTTTACTTCTATTGCTATTGTCATATTCTACATTGGAGGAAGTCTACCAGTGAGTACCCGTTCCCCCACCACTAAAGGTGGATTAAGGGGCTGTTTGGATTAGGGTCTGTTTGATATTGCTGGCAATTCCTCTCTCAATAAACGTTTCTTTAAACATCCCACTAATCATTTTCTCACCATAGGTAGCTGGCATGTGAGGACTCTGCACAGAGCTTTTTCTTTTGTTGTCCTAAGACAAGAATTCCACTGTTATAATTTAGATATTCTCAGCTTGCAAGAAACCAGATGGACAGATGAAGGTCAGATTCTTAAAAATAATCTTAAATTTCTCTTTTCAGGGAGGGACCAAAATGTGGGTCTGTTTCTCAGCAGACACGCTAGTGATGCTCTTCTAGGATATGAGTGCATTAATGAAATATTTCTTACTGCAAAATTTCAGACAAACGTTAAAAACTTGAATGTTATCTGCTGTTATGCCCCCACTGAGGATGCTGATGAGGATGAGAAGGATAGGTCAAGAAAGGAGATGTTAACCTTGTTCTTGGTGACTTCTCTGACCTTTGGGGAGTTGGTACTGACTCTGACCATTGGGGAGGAGTAATAGTCTCTTTTTGTATTGGTAGCTGCAATGGCAATGGGCAACGTTTTCTACACGTAAGTAAACTCAATGGATTCAGAATAACTAACACATATTACAAACACCGAGACATACATAAGTACACATGGGTTTCCCAGATGGGCTGCATAAGAATATGATTGATTATATATTAACAGCAAATGGGCTAGTACTGTTAGGAATACCAGGTCATATAGGGGAGCTGAAATTGAATGTGATCATTACTTTGTTAACCCTTTCACGACCAAGGGAAACATTTTTCCCATTTTAAAATTGGTGATTGTCGTATTTAATTATAACCTTATCTGCATTTTTTATACAGAATGTCAAAATAGAACGTATGCCGAACGCAATTACGTAAACAGGAACGTTTAGAAAAAAAAACAGAACTGTCAGGACGCATAATATATATACTATGTGCAATGTCCATCTTTGCCTCACAACCAAAAGAAATTGCTTCGCCAAATATCATAATTAGCTCATCATTTTGTATAGTAATTTTATTTCATAATTTTGTATTATTTTAGTTAACATTTTGTTCTAATAAACCAATAAATAAAAGACATTGCATAATAAGCCTAACTATAATTTGTGTTACCTTTAGAGTCCATTGGGAAAAATATTTCCCATAAAATTCCAAAAAAACTACGCATTGTTATGTATTTTTCTTATGATTTTTATTTTGCTTCTAGACAAACTAAAATAAACAGTTACATACCAATATTTACTCTTAGAAACCTTATGGTCCTGAAAGGGTTAAAACTGTCTTGCATCTTAAACTTAAAAAAAGTGTTGAAAAGTGTGAAAAAAAGTGTTGAAATTCATCTATATATGCAGGTGCCGAACTTGTAAGGGTGTTGAGTGCTATAGATCCCTTAGATAGAAATTCATCTATATATGCGTGCTAAGGTAAAAAAGTTTACTTTTAATACTGAAGCTCTGAAAAACCCTGTTATAGCCAAAGCTTACTATGATAAGTTACCTAGTCATTATGACAGTCATGGTATGCTTACTACTGAAGTTGAGGAGGAATGGGATCATTTCAAACAGGCTTTTTTGGACACTAACAGAACAATTTTAGGAAAAATGGAGCAGAGGAGACAGAATTATCTGAGTGATAAGGCACTTGAGCTTATTTCAGAAAGAAAGAACTGCAGGAATGTCCTTAATCAATACCCTACTAGTCCTAATAGAAAGCATTACAGGGTACTTAATAAACGTGTAAATGATCAGTTAGCTGCTGATAAGAATCTTTGGCTTGATGTCTTGGCTGACAAAGCCGAGGAAGCAGTTAGGCACCAGAAGCAGCAGAGAGCTGTACCAGATAGTTCATGTTTTGTGTGATAGAAAACGGACAGGCATATGAGGATTAAGGGATAAACAAGGTAAGGTTATAGAAGGTGAGGATTCTGTCATGGCTAGGTGGACTGAGCATTTCAGTGATGTTCTAAACAATGTGGTTAGTTCTACTCCCATTGTTTGTAATGAATGTTAGAAGCATTGCTGGCTTTAATGTTGGCCTTATAACACAATCTCAAGTTAATTTGGCTATTTCTAAACTTAAACTTCACAAATACCCAGGGATAGAGGAAATTACTATGGAAATGTTTAGAGCTCAGAAAGTTTCGGTTACCACTTGGATGACTGAATTCTGAATATCTTTTATGATAAAGGCATGGTTCCTAAAGATTTTACCACAGCTATTGCTTTCCCTATTTTCAAAAAAGGTGATCGCAGTTCTTGTGATAACTATAGGGGTATCAGCCTACTCTCTGTTACAGGTAAAGTTCTTCCCATGATTGTGTTTAATAGAATTAAGAATCTGGTTGACAGTCAATTGCGTGATGAGCAATGTGGATTCAGAAGTGGCAGGGGATGAGTGGATCAGATATTTTCACTTAGGCAGATTCTTGAAAAATGTTTAGAGTTTCAGAGACTTTTTGTTGCTAGCCCTGTTGATTTCGAAAAGGCTTTCGACTCTGTTGATCATCATAATTTGTGGTTGATTTTGAGATCATATGGTATACCAGACAAGTTAGTAAACATAATGAAAGACATAACATTGAGTTGTGTGTGCGAGTTGGCAAGTCTTGTAGTAATTGGTTTAGCATTACTTCTGGTATTCGACAAGGGTGCATTTTGTCTCCTTTCCTCTTTAGTTTGGTTATTGATTATGTAATGCGAAATTCACTTCAAGGGCAAGATTTTGGCTCAAATAGTCTGGAGATATGAAGATTTCTGACTTAGATTATGCTGATGATTTAGCTCTTTCGAGAAATGATGTTGATGAGATGAACTCTTTCATTCAAGTTGTTGATGAAATTGGTCAGGCAGGCTGTGATTCAGTTTATCTGAATGGTTGCAATCTTGAGCAAGTGTTACAGTTTAATTACCTTGGAAACAATGTAAGAGATAACGGTGATGTGCGGCATGAGATTAAGAGACGGATAGGGATTGCTGCCGGGACTTTTAAGAATCTATGGAGATTGTGGAGAAATAGGCATATACACCTAAAGACTAAAATTAGACTGTATAATAGTTTGGTTCTTTCTATGGTTAGTTACGGTAGTGAAACTTGGACACTTTGTAAACAAGGTAACAGGAAACTTAATGCTTTTGATTCTAGATGCTTATTAGTATCTTGGGTATTAGATGGTTCAACTTTGTAACTAATGATGAGGTTATTCAAAGGAGTCTAGAACCTCCTTTAACCAGCATATTGTGCAGAGAGAAACTCCGTTGGTTTGGCCATGTTGCCCTAGTGGTTAATTATAGATTTGCGAATAGGGTTATGAACAGTGTGCCTAAAGGTCTCAGAAAGAAGGGGAGACCTAGGATGCGGTGGGCAAACAATGTCAAACAGGACCTTGTTAGAATTGGTGTGCAGTTGCCAGATGCTGCATGTGTGGCTCAGGAGAGACATGCATGGAGAACTAAATTGCACAGTCTGTTGTACCTCCGTAGCCCATGGCTGCTTGAGGATGATACTGATGTATGATCTGGTATTCCAAACTGAACTAGCCTATTGGCTGTTAAATAAAATGTAATCTACCATATTCCTCTGCAACCCATCAGGTGAATTCTGTGTATATTTATAAATGTAGTGGTGTTTATAGTATATGTTAGTTATTCGCAAACCATAATGCTTAATTACCTGTAGGAGATGTTCCCCATTGCCATTGGAAGTACCAATGACAAAGGGACCTAAAACTGCTGCCCAAAGATTAGAGTTTGTACCAAGTTTACCATTGAAGTGACCTAGCACAAGAGAAATACCTCCTTCCTTCACAGAACGCAAAATATTTTGAAACTGGGTGTAAAACTTATCCTCATCAGAGTCCTCTCTGGGAGCATAACAGATGACACTCAAGTCTTTAATTTTTGTTTCAAATTTTGCTGTAAGATATATTTCATTAATGCAGTCATATCCTAGAAAAGCATCACTGGCATATCTGCTGAGAAACAAACCTACACCTGGGTGATGCTTTCCATCCTCTCTGCCTGAAAAGAGAAATTTAAAGTTATTTTTGAACATCTCACCTTTACCTGTCCATCTGGTCCCTTGCAAGCCTAGAATATCTAGGTTATAATGCTGGAATTCCTGCACGAGGACATCAAGAAAATAAGCTTTGCGTAGCGTCCTCACATTTCACAAACTTACAGAGAGAAAATGGTTAGTTGGAATTTTAAAGAAACTAGGTTTATTGAAAGGGCAACAATATCAACAGCCCCCTGATCGCAGGCATGGGGCAAAGACCTATTCCTCCTCCACTAAAGGCTGAAGTTACTGATCCCCGTAGGAACTTAAGGCACCACATTTCCAAGTGGTCCTTTCAAAGAGCCATGTTTCCTGCCTGAGACACGTTACTTTAGTTTAGGATTGACGATGCCCAACTTGCTAAGTAAGGGTTGAAGTATCTGCTATGGCCTCTGAGTGGGATTGTCCACCAGCTGATATAATATATCCCATGCCTTTGTTCACTTATGGCTGGCATCTCACAAAATAACAGAAAGCATAGGGGCAGATTCTCCTTCAACAGAGGCCAACCAGTACAGCAAGTCCAGGATCCATAATCAGGCTCAAATATATAAACCAGCCCAGTCTATTGGGTACAAATGATCAGCAGGACCCTGTGAAGTTGTCCACTCCTAAGTAGGGTTGAAAAAAGAAAAAGTGGCTACGGATGACCAGATCAGTAGCCCACACTGGGTTCGCAGCCTTCCACTTCTGTTCCCTTCCAAAAGAAAATATCTCTTTTGAAAGGTACTAACAACCTGCACCATGAGAAGGTGACATCAGACATTAGGTGCTACACCTGACAGTTCTGTGCATTATCACTGGAGATTGGTACACAGCTCTCCTTCCAGTTTTTGCCTAGCTACCCTTTACAATCCCGAATATTGCAACAATGTATTAATTATAGAAATATGGACTTTTGATTGTGGAATGTGAACGTCATGAAGTTTCCTTTGGAAACAATGAAACTGATAATTACAAAACTTTTTAGTGTGATTGGTTCTAATGAAATATAATTTGCATTTTTCGAATATTTAGTAATTTCAGTATAATATCTCTACAGACTACTAAATATGAAAATCAGAACTGTAACGAGGTTTACAAATACTATGTATAGAACAGAAATTTGAAAAATTTGTGGTAGCTTTTAAGGGATATTCTACTGACAGCAATAATATACCCACTTTTCTGACAGAGGTGTGGGAAATGCAACTTTTTCGATTTAAGAATTAAAAGACGGATACTTTTATGCTGTATAATTACTAATAAAATACTATATGCATTTTTCAGATCATCTGCTTGCTCAAATTAAAACTTTTAATGAATGAAACATTTCCTTGATGATAATTTTTTACAAGAAATGGAAAACATGGAAGAATTAAAAGAACCAGAATGGAAATTATCATATTTATCAACACATCCTAATTGGTGACTGTCTCCCCTTCCAATTAATAAAGATTGGTTCATTAGTTTAAAAAGTGATATTGGAAAAATTACAAACAGATGTTGTAATTGATTTAGTTCAATTAGAGGAAGAACTTGACAGAATAATTTATCAATTGGAAGTAGATGTACCTTCTTTAAATATTGAAGAAAAATTAACATGGTATATCTATTGGTAGAGACAGCCATCGGAAATTTTGATTGATTTCTCCATCAACCACGAGAGGTAGCCATTAGCCACGAGAGGTAGCCCATCGGCCACGAGAGGTAGCATATCAGCCACGAGAGGTAGCCTATCAGCCACGAGAGATAGCCATTAGCCACGAGAGGTAGCCCATCGGCCACGAGAGGTAGCCATTAGCCACAAGAGGGTGCCTATCAGCCACGAGAGGTGCCATTAGTCACGAGAGGTAGCCATTAGCTACGAGAAGGTGCCATCAGCCACGAGAAGGTGCCTGTCAACCACGAGAGGTAGCCATTAGCCACGAGAAGGTGCCATCAACTACGAGAAGGTGCCGTCAACCACGAGAAGGTGCCATCAGCCGCGAGAAGGTGCCTATCAACCACGAGAAGGTGCCTATCAACCACGAGAGGTAGCCATCAGCCACGAGAGGTGCCATTAGCCACGAGAGGTAGCCTATCAGCCACGAGAGGGTGCCTATCAGCCACGAGAGGGTGCCTATCAGCCACGAGAGGTAGCCTATCAGCCACGGATGTCTTTTAACGTTTTTTGATAAAAAATAAATATATTTTCTTTTACCAAATTGTTTTTTAATTATTTTCACATAGCCAATTAATGTTTAAAAAAGAGAGAATTTAAAATGGTTAGATACGCTAAATTTAGGTTAGAACTAATTAATGACATGAGACGAGAGGTTTGGTATTTAAAAATGCGAGTTTTAAAGAATTTTATTTTTAATCTAAGAAGACTTCAGCGAGAGGGAAGATTAAATCCACTAATAAATCCATTAATGCTTAATTTATTTACTCTTAACTTGGGCCTAAAGAGAATTAAAACAAATCTGTCAAGGTTTTCAGTGATAAATAGAACCGATGAAGTAGTAAATAATGAAGAGAGTGACGGGTATGTAGATGACGAAATTGAAATCTCTGACGTCTCAGATGTTTCTGATGATGAAATTGAATTTGAAGAACGCGAAGAAACCGATGACGATGAAATTGAACGTTTTATCCTGAATAGGGATTGTATCCAAGATCAAAATGTTTCCACTACTTTCCCTTAAGGTATTAGATTCTCTTAAGACGAAGATTGTTTTACTAATAAGTAATTACTCTAAAATTTTTACTTGTAAGTATAAAAGAGAACTTTTCTCTTTACAACTAGATATGCGAACCGATTACAGAGTTTTAAGGACGGATGGTCTACTCAAAATATAGTTCCACAAAAACGAACAGCAGCTGGATTTTTTAATTTAAAGGTTAAAGTGTGCCTTTTGTTGGGGAGTACATTGGAATATGGAAGATGATCCGGGGAACGCCAAGCATTTCCCACACTGTTCCCTCTTATTGAGTAAAAATAATATCCCAATGGGTCCTCTCAAAGATTGGAAAAGTCCCAAAAGTAAAGAATTACTCGGACATGAATTGCGAAAAGAACCGATTACAGAGTTTTAAGGATGGGTGGTCTCCCAAATCTATAGCTCCAAATAAATTAGCAGCGGCTGGTTTTTTTAATTTAAAGGATAAAGATAAGGTAAAATGTGCCTTTTGTTGGGGGATACTTAGCAATTGGAATATGGCAGATGATCCGTGGAAAGAACACGCCAAGCATTTCCCACATTGTCCCTTCTTATTGAATCAAGGGGGTAATATCCCAATGGGCCCCCTCAAAGATTGGAGTCTTCCCCCGAGTAATCTTTCCCAAAGTAGTTATTTATTGGAAAGATTGTGTGATATTTGTAAAAATTATGAAAGTGAAAGTATTTCGTGTAAACACATAACCATTTGTTATAAATGTGTCATCAAGAAATGTTGACCTCAATGTTATAATAAATGTGAGTGAACACACTTCCAAGATCCTTCACGCACTTGGTAAAACGACATGTTGCTTAGACCGCTTCAAGCGAGTCTAAAAGACTGTTACATGGGCTTCCTCCTTCAAAATAATCATAACACATTTTTGGATTCGTAAAAAATATGATTGTTTATTATAAATGCATCTCCAATGTTATGCTGATAAGCAAAGTGAACTATTAAAACAAGATGAAAACTTTGCATTCATTAGCTTGGAAAAATATATATTCTAATTTACTAAGATATGCGATGGGGGATGAAGAATCTTATCTCGCTTTTAGTAAGTTATTTTTATAGGGAGAAAGGGGGGGGGGTGGTATCGTAAATTCTCGTGTTTAATTTTTTCTTTTTTACAGAAAAGAGGTACTCGAATAAATTAATGAAGAAAATAATAGAGAGTGACTTAAATATTAATGTCATTTTGGGGAAATTCTTATTAAGTCCATATTTGAAAATTATGGTTATTAGAGAAAATTTATCACCGACACAAATTCTTTCTCACATTTCGCAACCAAAAATAGACGTTTGCACTTATTTTAAAATTATTACAAAATGTGTTTTAGATTTGAAATATTCAAAAGCGGATAATGGCCTCTTGAGTTACATAGTAGAAAATTGCCCTCTTCTGACAGAATTAGACGTAAGCAATACACGTATCAACTTAAAAATGTTTAAACAGATTCTATGTGATAAAAAACAATGCAAAGGAATTATTCCATGCAAAGAAATAATTCCTAATAAGTTACCTTTTTTGAAAAAGTTAACCATCAATCATAAGAATGTGGATAGTAGTGATTTTATTGTTTGTATATTAAGACATATACCCTCTTTAGAATATTTCTCTATATACAAACACGATGATTTATTATATAAAGTATAGTGACCAGACGTCCCGCTTTTGGCGGGACAGTCCCGATTTTTAACAATTTGTCTCGCGTCCCGCGGCGTTTTAAAAAAGTCCCGATTTTTGGAAAGAATGCACGACAAGCTAGGGAACGGCGGGAGAACGGGAAGGGAATATACGGTTTTCGGCGGCCATGTGGCTATTTCGCCAGGATATGAGTTTTATATTATTTTTGTTAATTTTAAAATGTTAAACTTTAATAATAACAAATAATTGTTGAGAACTGATTATCGAGAACTGCTTATCAAAGTTCGCATTGTTGATCAGTTGTTAGAATTCGACTATTATTGTTTGGACTTAATGAACAATGGCATTTTTTGGTATTGGCAACGACGAAAACATTTTGTAACTGTCTCTCAGACGATACACATCGTATTGCGTGCTAGTTAAACAAGTGATGTCAACAAATCAGCTATTCAGATAATTTAGGTAAGTAATTTATTTCATAAATACATAAATTTTCTTGAATTTAGCAGACAGTACTCGTATTATTTATATTTTATAAATAAATAAAATAAATACCCCCTCAAGCAGCTTAGTGGCGGCAAAAAGTCTAGCGCCGGCCCTGTAAGTAACACTTACGACTTACGGCAAATTCAGAGGAAAAATAATACAAGTTAGTATTGTTATTATTTAGAAAGAAATATAGGATTAAAATTAAAATAATTTTTAAAATATAGTTACTTTATAACAATCAAATTAATTTAATTCATAAACTAACAATAAAATATGTTCATGTAATTATGTACATACTTACTGTGTTTTTAAGCAATATATATATATAATTTATAATATAATTTTAAATTTTTTTTTTAGATTTTTAACATAATAAGTAAGAAAAGAGGATGCAAATTCAACGATGATCTAAGAAGTGAATTTCCTTTTATTAAAAAAACCAAAAGCGATTACATGGTAAAATGTGAGAAATGTAATGGTGAATTTTCTATTTCGCACGGCGGGAAGAATGATATTTCAAAGCACTTGGAGACACAGAAACATAAAAGATATTTAAATAATACTGCATCTTCCTCCAAAATACAGGATTTTTTTCGGAAAACAACTTATGGAGACGAAGAAAAGAAATTAGCATTAGCAGAAGGACTTATGTCTTTTCATGCTATTAATCACAATCATTCCTTCAGATCTATGGACTGTACGTCACAAGTTGTCAAAAAGTTATTCAACAAAAAATTTGCCTGTGCTAGAACAAAATCCGAGGCAATTGTGTGTAATGTGCTTTCCCCACATGCATTTTCAGAATTAAACAAAATTCTAGAAAAAATTTATTTTATATCCATATATTCTGACGCATCTAATCATAAGGATATAAAGTTATTTCCAACCATTATTAGATTTTTTGATTCGGAAACTGGAATAAAGATTAAAATTTTAGATTTCGTTTCTTTGCCCGGCGAAACTTCTGAAATAATTTTCAGTTCCATTGTTAATATTTTGGAAAAAAAAAATTTAAAACATAAAATGATTGCATATTGTGCAGACAACACGAACGCAAATTTTGGAGGAAAAGCGAGAAGAGGTACAAATAATATTTTTTATAAATTAAACCAAAACCTTAATCAAAACATTATTGGTTGTGCAGCGCACATAATACATAACGCCATTCAAACAGCTGCTGACTTGTTGCCCGTAGATGTGAAAAATATTGTTATTAAAATGTATTCTTATTTCTATACACTGTGCACGTTGAAATGCTTAAAGAATTTTGTGAAACTGCGGAAGTCGAATATCAGAAAATACTTGGATACAGTAAAACGCGCTGGTTAGCTCTTTTGCCAGCTGTCGAAAGAATTTTGAAAATATACGATCCTTTGAAATCCTACTTTCTATCACAGGATAAATGTCCTAGAATTTTAGAAGAGTTTTTTGAAAAAGAATCTTCAAAAATTTGGTTAGAGTTTGTACACAATCAAGCAGCTCTTTTTCAAAATGCTATAAAACTTATTGAAGGTGACAAAATTTCGGTAATCGAAGTAGCAAATGAAGTTAACAATTTAAAATTTCAGTGTCAAGAGCGATTAGAAAATAATTTTTTTCCGTTAACTATCCGTAATAGTATAAGCCAGCTAGAAGAACAAGGTGCAATAAATCGTGCAGATATCTTGAATCACGTTAAAAAGTTCTATAGTAACTGCATAGATTATTTAGAAGAGTGGACGGTACATTACAATGATATTGAACATTTTCATTGGGTTACATTAAAACAAGAACTTAATTGGAATGATGTGCAAAAATCATTCGATCGTATTACTCATAATTTTCCATACAGTAATATTTCCGAAAATGATCTTTTTAATGAGGTATCATTATTAAAAAAATATATTGATAAGGAAAAGGTTAAATATTGGGCATCAGCAAAAATCACAATAGAGAACAAATGGTTAGAAATATTTCATCATTTTGAAACAAACCATGTTCCATACAATAATGCACTAAAAATTGTGGAATACGCGCTGTCCTTACCAGGAACTAATGCTGCGACTGAAAGCGTTTTTTCTACGGTAAATAAAATGTGGACATCAGAAAAATCACAATTAAGTGTTGAGACTTTGAAAGCCATTTTATGTGTGAAATACAATTTAACAAATTCTTGTGAAAAATTTCATGACGACAGCAATCTACTAAAAAAATCACTCAAATGAGAAATATGCCAAAGAATAAAATAATACTATACATAATTTTTTTAATGTATTATATTTGTAAATTGTACTTATGTTGAAATTAAAAAAAAATATATTACAATACTATTTTTGCGTTCTATGAAAATTTTTGTTGCTCCATATAGACCAAATTTTTAATCAAGAACCCCCCCCCCCCCCGGTCAATGGTGTCCCGCTTTACCAATGTTAAAAATCTGGTCACTAAAATATAAAGCTATTTTTTATCACTTGAAGGATATTAAATCTTTGAATTTAACAAAACTAGTTTTAAGAAACGAATTAACAGATGATGCTTCTCAAATAAAATTATTAATAAAAGCATTTCCTAATTTGAAATGTTTACACATCGACCCGTTTTTCGATGGATGGCAATATTTAAATTGTCCCTTAGAAGAAATGATATTAGATTGTCACGATATACTAACATATTGGTTTTTAAGAGATAATGCTCAAAATTATTTTTCTAATGGGGGAGGAGAAAAAATTACCTCTCTAACTGTAATAAATGGTTTTAATTTACATAGGCTTTTAAATGATGTTTTATTAAAGTTTGATAATTTAAAAAGTTTAAAAATAATTATAAACCTTAATGTTCTTAGAAAAGATATTAATTTATATTATCATTTTTATTACTATAATGATATCATTAATTATGATAAGTTATGCAATTTTATAGATCGAACTGATGTATTTAGCGAAGCAATATTACCTCATATTACAAATTTAAACTTAAACATATGTGAATATGGTGATAATTGTATTAATAATAATAGTAACTGGCTATTGATTAAAATATTGTTAGCCATTCCCAATGTAATTCGTTTGGAAATTGATTATGGTGATAGGTTTTTTCCTAAATTTGAATGTGAGTTTAAAATGATATTAGATTATGTTTGGAAACAACACGGTTTTAAAAAATTAAAATATTTAAAAATTAAATATTTAATAGCTTCTAAAATTTTCAGAAATTTTTTAATAAAGTGATTACACTCAAACAATTTACTATATTTTATTACCGCGAAGATGACCAATATGATATAGTTACTTATGAACGCTAACGTGGTAAACTCTCAAGGGAGTGGCATACCGGCTAATCGAGGGACTGTCGTGTGCTGTTTGGTGTGTGTGTGGGGGTCTGTGGCTCAGTTGATAGCGTGCACGTAAAGAGCAAAATTTTCTGCAACAGAGGGAGGAAATACATTTTAACCCGTAACTGATATGGGAGGGGTCTACCAGCGCTATTATTTTTCTTGATGGTTTAAATATACCAGTTACTAGTTAACAAAAAGTATCAGTAGATCCTCTTTTCTAAGCCTTTGGGGGGAAGGGGTTCCCGTGACCCGCTAAAACAAGCCGTAGTAAAAAACTATATAAAGGGAAATGATAAATCCATACGAGATATTTTTAAAATCTCTTTGGGGTCCTAATTATAAACATTACATAAAAATATTAAATAATATTCGTATATATTGCGTTTTTGTGATAATTATTGTCATTTCTTTATGCACGCAGTTCGTTTTTCAATTTGATTTAGATTGCGAAAATTCGTTTGCGGAAAAAGTTAGATTATTGAGATTAAAGACTTAAATGGACATTAAAAAAATTACCGAAAATATAATTAGTAATTATGATCATTATACGGATCAATTGATTCGCATTCTCAATTCTTTAAACTGTCAATTGACCATTAGTCTAAAAAGTTTTGAAGAGTGTCTCTTACATAAAAAAACGTACTCTTGTAATGTAGTTTTGCAAATGAAAAAGAAACATTCTATAGGTGATATTTGGCCAATAATGATTGGTTCGAAATTATATATGGGGTTTAGGAAGTACGGCATGAGATCCTTTTTAACTGTGGGTGGAGTCGAGAATATATTACATCACGAATACGAATGGTCTACGGCGACATTGCCATCACCTGTTTCGTAATCACCGGCTCCGTTAAACAAATTCCCTGCTTTGTTCTTAACGATGTCAGTAACATTCACGTGGTTAAAAATTCAATTATAAGAGTCTATAGTTATGATAACGAGGAAAAAGGTACAGAACTTAATTTTTACAGGGAACCAGACGAAACTTATGGGCGTTGGACTATGGTTTTGCGTGAGTCCGATGGAACAAATATCATTAATCCAGATTTGCACGCCTTGCAATAATTCTTGAACTCCACTTATCCATTATCTATGGGACCCCTATTTAATTTCATATAAATTCACTTTCAAATAGATCATTTGGGGAAATAGATTGCAGTAACCCCCGCTTACCTCTTTTTTAAATTATTTCGTAAAAATCTTTATATTATTTTTTAAAAAATGAATGGCGATTTAAAAGATTTGTTGAAGTTAAATAAAAGAAACACAAGATCATCTCCAAGTCCGTTGAAACTGGTGATTTGCTTCACGTCTTGTCGAAGAAGACCTTGTTTTACAAGGAGATATACGATAAATACAGAATGGTTTCTTCTACTCAAGAACTGAGTAGGGAAATTGGGATTAATAACCAGGTTTTCACCGAAAAGAAAACTACTTGTTATAGAGATGTCAAATTTCAGAATTATCAATTAATTCCGTACTTAAGTCAAATGGTCTATTTACAAATTTCGTCTAAAGTTAAAAGTTTTAATGTGTTGACTTATAAGCAAGCTTATCCGGGATTCTTTTGTTTATTTGGCACGTCAGAGTCTAAAAATGTGGGAAGACAAATGATGCTCGCTAGAGAGGTTCACATTTCAAATTCTGATGACACAAAGTTAATATACGAAGTGCTAGACATAGAATGTGATCCCACCTCTGTATATTATGTCGTAATTAACAATGCTTGTATCCCCGTGACTAAAAAATATTGGTGTGATCTTGACGTGATGGCCCTAAAGCATAAATTCGTGTTTATTGAATGTTTCCGTCTAGAAAGCTTTCTATTCATTAACTTTAAGATAGGGATAGTGTACAAATATTTAAATCACGGAGTATGGGTCACACCCAATGATATAAATTTTTGGACAGAAATCTTGGGTCATCATCATCATCATCCTCAAGCAGCCATGGGCTACGGAGGTCCAACCAGACTGCACAGTTTAATTCTCCAAGCATATCTGTCCTGAGCTACATCTGCTGCATCAGGCCACTGCACACCAATTCTAACAAGGTCCTATTTGACATTGTCTGCCCACCGCATCCTAGGTCTCCCCCTCCTTCCGAGGCCTCTAGGCACACTGTTCATAACCCTATTCACCAATCTATAATTATCCATACGGGCAACATGGCCAAACCAGCGGAGTCTCTGCACAATATGCTGCTTAAAGGAGGTTGCAGACTCCTTTGCCTAACCTCATCATTAGTTACAAAGTTAAACCACCTAATACCCAAGATACTGCGTAAGCATCTAGAATCAAAAGCATCTACTTTCCTGTTATCTTGTTTACACAGCGTCCAAGTTTCACTACCATAACTAACCCTAGAAAGAACCAAACTATTATACAGTCTAATTTTAGTCTTTAGGTGTATACGCCTATTTCTCCACAATCTCCATAGATTCTTAAAAGTCCCGGCAGCAATACCTATTCGTCTGTTAATCTCATGCCGCACATCACCAGTATCTGTTACGTAGCTCCCAAGGTAATTAAACTGTGACACCTGCTCAAGACTGCAACCATTCAGATTAACTGAATCACAACCTGCGTGACCAATTTTCATCACTTTAGTTTTCTCTCTGTTTAGAACCAAACCTACTCTACTACCAGTCTCATCAACAGCTCGAATGAAAGAGTTCATCTCATCAACATCATTTGCCAAAAGGGCTAAATCATCAGCATAATCTAAATCAGAAATTTTCGTATCTCCAGCCCATTTAAGGCCAAAAGCTTTCCCTTGAAGTGAATTTCGCATAACATAATCAACAACCAAACTAAAGAGAAAAGGAGACAAAATACACCCTTGTCGAACACCAGAAGTAATGCTAAACCAATTGCTACAAGACGTACCAACTCTCACACATGACTCAGTGTTATTATAGAGAGCTTTCATTATGTTAACTAACTTGTCTGGTATACCATATGGTCTCACAATCAACCACAAATTATGACGATCAACAGAGTCGAAAGCCTTTTTGAAATCAATAAAGCTAGCAACCAAAGGTTTTTGAAACTAAACATTTCTCAAGAATCTGCCTAAGTGAAAATATCTGATCTACACATCCCCTACTATTTCTGAATCCACATTGCTCATCACGCAATTGCCTGTCAACCAGATTCTTAATTCTATTAAGCACAATCATGGAAAGAACTTTACCTGGAACGGAGAGTAGGCTGATACCCCTATAGTTATCACAAGAACTGTGATCACCTTTTTTGAAAATAGGGATAATAATAGCTCTGGTAAAATCTTTAGGAACCATGCCTTTATCATAAAAGTTATTCAAAATTTCAGTCATCCAAATGGTAACAGAAACATTCCCAGCTCTAAGCATTTCCGTAGTAATTTCATCCACCCCTGGGGATTTATGAAGTTTAAGTTTAGAAATAGCCAAACTAACTTCAGATTGTGTTATAGGGCCAACATTAAAGCCAACAATGCATCTATCATCATTGCAAACAATGGGAGTAGAACTAACCACATTGTTTAGAACATCACTGAAATGCTCAGACCACCTAGCCATGACAGAATCCTCTCCTTCTATAACCTTACCTTGTTTATCCTTCAATCCCTGTATACCTGTTCGTTTTCTACCACACAAAACATTAACTATCTGGTACAGCTCTCTACTGTTGTGCTGTCTAACTGCTTCCTCAGCTTTGTCAGCAAGGCCATCAAGCCAAAGATTCTTATCAGTAGCTAACTGATTCTTTACACGTTTATTAAGTTCTTTGTAATGCTTTCTATTAGGACTAGTAGGGTACTGATATCAACAAAGATGAAAAGTGATGCCTTCTTCTTAATTTTATTACTCATTTTTTTGTTACTTTAATAAATCTTTATTACAAACCTGCGGTTAAAAAATATTAATCGAATACGAAAAACGAAAACCTAAAGATGTAGAAAATTTATTTGCTCAAAATGCATATTTTTCATAGAATTCTATGCCCTGTCACGGGTTACAAATGCGAAGAGTTTAGCGACTGTCAGGAGATTTGCGGTCGAGATTTTGTAAAAATATTAGTGGGGGAAAATGAGTCTATTTACGTTTCCACAGTTAAACTGAATCATGGTCACTATTGCGTTCCCACGGGAATAGACATGCAATTTGAAAACCACCATTCCCGTGTACGGAATCAATGGTTGGTCTTGCGTTCTGCGATTTTCGCAGATGTGAGGTGGGTTACAAGGTAACGACAAAGTCGGTTGCACCAGTCCTTGGGCAAAGAATAACAATTTAAATTATCTTTGGGATAATAAACTAGAAGAAAAGGCCAATTTTGTAGAGGACGACTTATTCGAGCAATACAATGGGAAAAGACGATACGTCTGCAAGTGTGATTCACTAGATTACATGAATAATAAAATGCACAAACTGGACGATCTTCCATTTGTCTGTCTAAGCGATTACTGTTTGAGAAATGTTTACAATGCAGATGCAAGGGGATATGAGAACGGGAAATGCGAATGCGGAGATCGTTTAGTTCACGAAATTGGGAATGATCCTCGTACGGCCTGTTCTCTTTACTCTAAACAATTCGACAATAACGAAATTTTGAGTTGGTTCGTCGACTGTGCCACCATACAGAGTCTGGTGGGTGAACGGACATTTATGTGTCCCGACACTTTTAACAATTATTTAACTAATAAAATACATTTTCAAAAGGCCATGTCTTTCTATAATGATCCAGTGGAATTTGCAAAGAGAGCTTCGTACTTTCCTAAAATAAGGACAGGATGAATGCTCAACTTTATGCCCATTTATACTCTAAATTTCACCGAGCTAATTATTTCGAAAACAAAGAGAATAACATATGTATTCCCCTTATTTGTTTGACTAACATGAAGTTAAGTGTCTTAAAAATGAAACAATTATCGGATAATGTGTGGACGGACTGTGAAACCTTTGGCAAAAAGTTTAAAATGTTTTTACAAGACCCAAACCATTCTAACCGTGTTCCACAGACAAGACACTTGGGCTTTACTGCTCGGTTCCAATAAATTAATTTATCCGCAGAGTGAGGGTACCGCCTTCTTGAATGCTACGACTTATTTTGTAAACAGAGATAATCTAGATAATTTTAAAAAATACATGATCTCGCTAGAGGCAGTTCCCACTTACGAAAACATTTATTATTACAAGAACAGCGTTTTATTTTTAGACCCTTTCAACGTAATATATCCCGGCGGTTATTACTTTTCAAATTCCAATGTGCAAAACAACTGGTTTAGGATATGTTTCGTGGGGGGAGATCGTAATTTAATGCAACGTATCATCCCCGAAAAGACACTTATTTTGGATATTCCCTTCAAACACAGATCAGTGAGGACCGAGAAAACTAGTCTGTTAAAACTTCACGACTGGGACATACCTCTCCGTAACGAATACTACAGAAGTCAAAGTTTTATACAAAAGAAAAAGTGTTTCGTTAATCCAGACTACATCCTACAAGATATTTTAGATACCGCCGTGGAATTCGACAATGTGGGAATATTGATTGAAGCCCCCTTAGAAATTTCGTACGAATCAGATAATTTCGTTTCTGAACAGTGAAAATTCAACTGTTTTGCAGTCAATTGTATTAATCCCACTAAAATTTTATACATTCCTAAACCTTATGACCGATATTATGAATACGATTATTCTCCCCTGAATATCAAGTGGATTCTCATTTCGTACGACCAATCGAGTAATATTAATGAGCAGTTTAGCACCGTGGTGTGGGATGGTGTAATTATAGGGTACACTTACAAAGAAACCTTTTTCTGTCTGTCCAACGTTAAACTAAATTACTGCGATGTCGTAAAATTTAAAAACACAGAAACCATATTTAATAAACTCAAATTTAATTTACATCAGGATCCAGATATAGTAGTTTTACAAGTTTTTGCTTTTGATCACAGACACATGTTATACAACGTAAACCACAAACTAATGAAAAACGAATTATGGTGCCTTAGCGAACAAGAAATTTATGCCCAAAGCATCATGGATAAACAAATGATTCCACATTTACCCTATGACTTGGCAACACTCACCCTAAATATACGAGACTATAATCTCAAGAAATGTAACGTTAATCTTTTAAAAATTATCTATATTTTTATAAAACATTCCGTGTGCTTTGGATGAATAAGACAAGTATAGAGGAGGAATATATTGATTTCGAGGGTGAAAAAATAATGTTTTACATCTGTGACGTTATGAGAAAATATGTCAATAATTTACGCCTTCAATCAGTCCCCATAACCCACAAAGAAGAAAACGAAGAACATTGCATAATTCTTTAAAAAATTAGTTTTAAATTTTAGAGCTTAATTAAGTATGCATTATCCAACTATCAGTGTTGTCTTAACCTTAATTACGATTTTTATTACATTCATATTAACAAGTATTGTAGCATATAGATCTGGAAATAATCTTTTATATGCAGATGTAGCAATTAAACTCATTCTTTGTATCAATTTTGGTTTATACAGGAGTCAAAGGTCTTACTTATAAATAGAAAGAAAAAACATGTATTTTTTAAATGAACAAACAGCAAATTGCATTACACGTTTCGAAACGCATGTTTCAACACGTGAAAGATAATTATCCAGAAGTATGGACCGAAATGAAAAATATCCTCCTCCTCCTCCTCAAGCAGCCATAGGCTACGGAGGTCCAACCAGACTGCGCAGTTTAATTCTCCAAGCATATCTGTCCTGAGCTACATCTGCTGCATCAGGTCACTGCACACCAATTCTAACAAGGTCCTATTTGACATTTTCTGCCCACCGCATCCTAGGTCTCCCCCTCCTTCTGAGGCCTCTAGGCACACTGTTCATAACCCTATTCGCCAATCTATAATTATCCATACGGGCAACATGGCCAAACCAGCGGAGTCTCTCTCTGCACAATATGCTGCTTAAAGGAGGCTGCAGACTCCTTTGCCTAACCTCATCATTAGTTACAAAGTTAAACCACCTAATACCCAAGATACTGCGTAAGCATCTAGAATCAAAAGCATCTAGTTTCTTGTTATCTTGTTTACACAGCGTCCAAGTTTCACTACCATAACTAACCCTAGAAAGAACCAAACTATTGTACAGTCTAATTTTAGTCTTAAGGTGTATACGCCTATTTCTCCACAATCTCCATAGATTCTTAAAAGTCCCGGCAGCAATACCTATTCGTCTGTTAATCTCATGCCGCACATCACCAGTATCAGTTACGCGGCTCCCAAGGTAATTAAACTGTGACACCTGCTCAAGACTGCAACCATTCAGATTAACTGAATTACAACCTGCCTGACCAATTTTCATCACTTTAGTTTTCTCTCTGTTTATAACCAAACCTACTGTACTACCAGTCTCATCAACAGTTCGAATGAAAGAGTTCATCTCATCAACATCATTTGCCAAAAGGGTTAAATCATCAGCATAATCTAAATCAGAAATTTTCGTATCTCCAGCCCATTTAAGGCCAAAATCTTTCCCTTGAAGTGAATTTCGCATAACATAATCAACAACCAAACTAAAGAGAAAAGGAGACAAAATGCACCCTTGTCGAACACCAGAAGTAATGCTAAACCAATTGCTACAAGACTTACCAACTCTCACACATGACTCAGTGTTATTATAGAGAGCTTTCATTATGTTAACTAACTTGTCTGGTATACCATATGATCTCACAATCAACCACAAATTATGACGATCAACAGAGTCGAAAGCCTTTTTGAAATCAACAAGCTAGCAACCAAAGGTTTCTGAAACTCTAAACATTTCTCAAGAATATGCCTAAGTGAAAATATCTGATCTACACATCCCCTACCACTTCTGAATCCACATTGCTCATCACGCAATTGCCTGTCAACCAGATTCTTAATTCTATTAAGCACAATCATGGAAAGAACTTTACCTGGAACGGAGAGTAGGCTGATACCCCTATAGTTATCACAAGAACTGCGATCACCTTTTTTGAAAATAGGGATAATAATAGCTCTGGTAAAATCTTTAGGAACCATGCCTTTATCATAAAAGTTATTCAAAATTTCAGTCATCCAAATAGTAACTGAAATATTCCCAGCTCTAAGCATTTCCGTAGTAATTTCATCAACCCCTGGGGATTTATGAAGTTTAAGTTTAGAAATAGCCAAACTAACTTCAGATTGTGTTATAGGGCCAACATTAAAGCCAACAATGCATCTATCATCATTGCAAACAATGGGAGTAGAACTAACCACATTGTTTAGAACATCACTGAAATGCTCAGCCCACCTAGCCATGACAGAATCCTCACCTTCTATAACCTTGCCTTGTTTATCCTTCAATCCCTGTATACCTGTTCGTTTTCTACCACACAAAACATTAACAGCTCTCTGCTGTTGTGCTGTCTAACTGCTTCCTCAGCTTTGTCAGCAAGGCCATCAAGCCAAAGATTCTTATCAGTAGCTAACTGACCCTTCACACGTTTATTAAGTTCTTTGTAATGCTTTCTATTAGGACTAGTAGGGTACTGATTAAGGACATTCGTGCAGTTCCTTCTTTCTGAAATAAGCTCAAGTGCCTTATCACTTAAATAATTCTGCCTCCTCTGCTCTTTTTCCCTAAAAGAGTACTGTTAGTTTCCAAAAAAGCCTGTTTAAAATGGCCCCATTCTTCCTCAACTTCAGTATTAAGCAAACCATGACTGTCATAATGACTAAGTAACCTATCATGGTAAGCTTTAGCTATAACTGGGTCTTTCAGAGCTTCAGTATTAAAGGTAAATTTTTTAACCCTAGCACAACACTTTTTAAGTTTAGGTTGCAAGACACTTTTAACAAGGTAATGGTCAGATCCAATTTCAGCTCCCCTATATGCCCTGGTATTTCTAACAGAACTAGCCCATTTGCTGTTAATTAATATATAATCAATCATATTCTTATGCAGCCCATCAGGTGAAACCCATGTGTGTTTATGTATGTGGCGGTGTTTGTAATATGTGTTAGTTATTCTGAAACCATTTAGTTTACTTACCTGTAGGAGACGTTTCCCATTGCCATTGCAGCTACCAATACCAAAAGGGCCTATTACTCCTCATCAAAGGTCAGAGTCGGTACCAACTTTGGCATTGAAGTCACCAAGAACAAGGGTAATATCTCCTTTCTTGACAGAATTCAAAATATCCTGAAGTTGTCTGTAAAACCTATCCTTCTCATCCTCATCAGAATCCTCAGTGGGGGCATAACAGCAGATAACATTCAAGTCTTTAATGCTTGTCTGAAATTTTGCTGTAAGAAACCTTTCATTAATGCACTCATATCCTAGAAGAGCATCACTAGCATGTCTGCTGAGCAGCAGACCCACGCCTTGGTGATGCTTTCCATCCTCCCTCCCTGTAAAGAGAAATTTAATAAAATGTCTTCGGTTTTAAAAATATTTAAAAATCATCTATTAAACGTAGATGACATAGGAGTATTCTTAAAGAAACCAGATTTTATTCCTCATTTCCTCTTGCATGTTTTTAAAACAATACGCAGGAATTTCTTGCAACCCGGTGATCCCCTGGGTATATTATTAATTTGTAGAATCACCATGAAATTCACTCAGCAATCTTTAGACAGTAAGCATCTAAAGCAATTAAATAAAAATGCTAAAATAAGTAGCCAAAGAGCATTATACAACGAAATATATATTTTTACTAATCTCACTCAGATATCTGAAATATTACAAAGTAAAATATTTAATCAAAATTTAGTCCAAGGTTATTCTGTAGAACGATTGCTGAAAATCATAGAAAATGCATGCGTTCCCAAGATTTGCGATAATTATAAAGATTACAGAACTAATTATGCAGAAACTAGCACTGGTTCTCAAGTCTATTATAATTTAAAACCGTTTTTAATAATAAAATCTTTTGTAGAAGATACTTATCGCATCTTTTACAAGAAAAAAATTAATCTGAACTACTTATTTAAAATATTGAATTTGTGCAAAATAGTTGCCATTTCCGATGTAAAGTACGTGTATAAAAAATGTGGAATCAGTTGTTATTTTTTTAATTTTATAAAAATGATAAAGTATCAATTTTTTAAAGATCCAAAAGTAAATAGTATAACTTTTACAGATATTGTTGTTATCGTTAGATACCAGTGTTGCAGCGGTGTTCCTTTGCCCTTAAATCGTAACGGATTAAAAATGAACCCAAATAAATCGGGCTTACAGAGGATATGCTTTGAGGCAGTGAGACAAAATCTAATCGATGAAGTTATTTTAGGGAAAAAATATAAAGATTCTGTAAGCAAAATGTTTTTTGGAGAAAATTTTAATGAAGGAACGGGTTTCACATTTACTCCTATAATTAAACCCTTTGTACTTTAAGGTCAATAATCGGGAAATAACTAAAAATGGGGAAGAAATAACTAAGAGGGAATGAGGTAAACATCTACAAGTACTCTCATTATAGACATTTAATTATATTAGCTATAATGAGAGTACTTGTAGATGTTTACCTCATTCCCTCTTAGTTATTTCTTTGTAATGACCTTACAAAAGGTCAAGCATTAATTAATAAGAACATTAATTATTAAAATGTAATTAATATGGCGTAATAATAAATGTAATAAGTAGTGACGTAATTGATGACGTAATCAAGTGGTGACATCATTGATGACGTAATCAAGTGGTAACGTCATTGATGATGTAATCAAGTGATGACGTCATTGATGACGTAATAAGTGGTGACGTCATTATTTGGGAAAAACCCAGGAACTAAATGAGAGTGTTCTTGATAAACAAAACTAAATGATAAATGATTAATGATTATATATATATTAATAATAAAATATATTGTATAGTCTCCCCCATTTAAACTGAGCCTGGAGCGGCTACCCACCTGAATGACTTAACTTAATTTTATTTCTTTTTTGATTAAGTAATTATAAAATAAGAAATAAGAATCATTAACATATCCTTATAACATATATCTTAAATTATTAACTTAATTTTACTTCTTATTTGATTAAGTATTATAAATAAGAAAAATGAATCATTAACACATTCTTATAACATATATCTTAATTTTATTTCTTATTTGATTAAGTAATTATAAAATAATAAAAATGAATCATTAACACATTCTTATAACATATAACTTAAATATATTTTAATTTAAGATATATGTTATAAGAATGTGTTAATGATTCATTTTTCTTATTTTTAATTACTTAATCAAATAAGAAGTAAAATTAAGTTAATGATAAGAATTAATTAAAATTTAATAATTAAAATTTAATAATTTAAAACAATAAAAATGAATGATTTTTTAAAATCAAGCCATTCAGGTGGGTAGCCGCACCAGGCCTGGTTTAAATGAAGGAGACTATTATATTTTATTATTATTAATATATCTATAATCATTTATCATTTAGTTTCAAGAACACTCTCATTTAGCACCTGGAGTTTTTCCAAATTATGACGTCACATCTTAATGACTTATTAAATTAGTTAATTAATAATTAATTATATTTTGATAACATTTAATCATTAATATTCTTATTAATTAATACTTGAGTGTATCAATGTTTGAGTGTATTTAATGCTCAGCCTCTCATAATCATACCATGTATGTTGGGTTTTCCGTATATGTTTCCTTGATGCAGGAAACTTATGGTCTAGTATCCAATAGAAAAAAACCACTGACTCTTAACTGATGGAGTCTACCAGATCTCAGCACTATGATTTGATCCATATATTATACCAGTTAAAGATTAAGAGAAATAACACATAAAACAAGAATGAATTTATTTGCTTACGAATCATTAAAGCTAGCTTTAGAGAATAAACATAATTTAAGCGATGATATTAAGAATAATTTGAAAAGCATATTATCTACAAGTAATCCCATTATAGCTAATTACATTCAATCATTATTAGATAAACCAGAAAAGATATATAGTGACACTTACATTTGCGACAGATTTAAAGTGCTAGAAGACAGAGAGGATTATGTAAATGAAGTGGTGGTGACATTTTTTCAATTTATTGGGAAGGATATGATACACGAATGGTTAGCTAAAACTTTTATCATGCCCTACAGCGAAAGGCTTTATTTCTTTAGAACTGTTTTCAAGACTATAGTTTTATCTGTGGTTTCTTTAATCTACGGGAAACGAGAGTGGACACCAAATGATATTTTAAGCTTAGATCAGATGATTCACAGACTAACCGAAGGTCGCCCAGAGTCTGTCAGAATATTTTTAAAGGACGTTGGTGCAGTGACTCGAATCCCTCCAGTGTTTGTTTACGAACAAACTTTCTTTAACCCCATCGTCATAACTCCACAAAATTGATGACCTTTGATTTGGAGACTGATTCACTTCTTTGCCCTGTGCGTGCAAGAGATGGGAGATGACAAACGGGTTGTAGAAATGTGGCAAAATTTCACCATACATTCTCTCTACAGATTTTTATTTTGTTCCTTCTGTGCTCACTACTACAAGAATCTGATTCCCAAGTTTGAAAATGAAATGAAAACCGTTTCGAATTACTCAAAGTTGTGGTTCCTGATACACAATGAAGTAACCGCTAATGTAAACCCCAACAAGATATTTTCGGAAAACGAATTCGAGAACGAACAAACACTAATGAGAAAAATGCTGTAAAAAATAAGATGACCGCCATTTGTATTGTCCATTTATTAAAATCAATTAAAAATCTACAGACTAAACAAAAACTTATCGAGAGATTAAAAAAATTAAACCTGAATGGTAAAGAGATGGGATTAGTGTACTCTGAAACGAGACAAGTCTTTGAATTCAAATCAATCTGGTAAATTCTTTCTTTATTAGATCGTTGCAAAGGGACTTGAGAAAATGTTCTTCGGAAACGTTACTCAATAGTTCGAAAAAGGTTTTTGTCTTGCAAATGGTGTTGTGTGTAAAATCATCTGTATCGATACTCAATAAACATTTTTTCTTGTCATTTCTCTTGTTAAAGTATTGGGGATAAATGTTGCACAAATAATTTACTATTAAAATCGTCTTTGTTCTGCGTAAGAAATTTGTCCACTTGGATTGCGTGATTTTACTTTTGGGACAACAATTTCGTTTACCTACGTAGGTCAGGATGGGGATTCGGTCGTCATAAACAAATTTCATGCTGTTTATTTGAGGTAATTTCCCTCCATAAGAAAAACTAATTTCGGAAACGTAAGCCACCAATGCTATGAAAGTGTCGGCCAATTGGCGCGGGGATTGCATTCTATTGTAATAATTATGTTTCATTTCAAAGAGACAAAAAGTGCCGCCGTAAGGGTTGCGGAAATGAGTGGAGAACGGTAAAGTCAATTCTCTATACTTTTTTCCAAACTCGAATAATCGGTAGCAGTGGATGGGTATGTCACAAGACACGCTGTTATTGTAAGAACACCACAGGTCGGATCGGACCGTGTAGAGACAGTGATATTGAGCCTGTTCGTAATTGGAATACATGAGAAAACATAATTTGTGCCTGTGATAGGTGCATTTCGAAGCTCTAAAGTGCACCAATTTTTTGTTGATGTAATTTAAAACTATATCCAAGGACACTAATTTATTAGACATTAAAAAAAGCTAATGAAATTTGTCGCGGTACTTGATTTAGATTCATCTCTGGGATTTAATAATAATAAAAACGTGTTTATAATTAGACCCCATGCCCATTTGTTATTACGAGCTCTGTATTGTTCGCGAGTAGACCTTATCCTGTGGAGTCTAGGTTCGGATCGATACGTGAAACGAGTCATCAATAAAGATTTTCCTCTTTTGAAAAAACTAGGAACTAAAATTTTTGCTAGAAGCGTGTGTCAGCATTCTCTAGAGAAATACGGCAAGATCAAGCATTCAGAGATAATCAGACAGATTTACAATGGAGAAGAAATATTTTTAATAGCTCTAGATGATTTGGTTAATACAAATATGGATGATAACTATAATTTACGCATAAATTTAAAACCCTTTACCGCTTGGGATCCAGACGACGTCGAAATGGTAAAAGCTATAGAACATATATTTGAATGCTTGTTGTCAGACCTATTGCGCGATTAATTTATCCTTACGGGAAACTATTTCTACATTATTTTCGAACCTAGTGACATTACTCGGTAAGAGCAGTATTTCTTCTTCGTCTTCTGCTACTTTGGGTTTTTTAATTTCCCCCCCCCCCCTCTTCTTCTTCATTATCTTCGATTTTGCGCTTGACTGAAGCTAAATCTATTATGTCATCTTCAGTAATGGTTTTAATGGTTTTGAACGAATATTCAGGTGCAAAGACAATGTGTTCGCACCTTCCACTAAATTTGAAAAAATTTCCAAAAGTTATAATTTTCCCGACATTAATCACCATGACGCACGGTGTCATATTTCCGAAATCGG
Organism: Ryuthela nishihirai; assembly: GCA_038380435.1. Classification (NCBI taxonomy): domain Eukaryota; kingdom Metazoa; phylum Arthropoda; class Arachnida; order Araneae; family Heptathelidae; genus Ryuthela; species Ryuthela nishihirai. The sequence goes on along the minus strand of JAWZYU010000029.1, from coordinate 365,156 downwards.
GCAGTAGGCTAGAAGATAAGAATTTAGCTTTTGTTCCGTCGTACATTTTAAGAGAAGTCGTACAAAATTCGTTATTATCGTTAATGAATTTCTGCTTTACCAGCAACTTACATTGAATACACTTATTCATGCATTTCGCCAGATATAAGTTAGTCATTCCAAAATATTCTCCGTAATTCGAAGGCAATTGTTTACCTAGCAAATCGAGTACTGGCGTGTCGAAACAGTGCAGTACGCCCTCCTTAAACCTCACAAAACCCACGAGTAAGATATTGGTTTAAAAATTATTTGGAATGGTGTATATTCCAAATTGCTGCTTGGTTTCAGATTTGTTTTTGATCAGTTTGGCATTTTTCAGATCCTTATAGGCATTAATAATGAGTTCTTCCCACTCTGGACGAACGAAATTCAGTAAATTAATGTAAATTTGTTGTATGCCTTTTAACTCTTCGGAAAGAATTTTATTGAATCTGTTTATCCAGTGTATATATTCCATTTTTTATGTGTGTGTTTTTAATTTTATGGTGTGTTATATATACTAGAGAGCGTTTAACTCTTGAGTCAAAATTTTGCCCATTTTATATATAAGAATACTTTTTCTTCTCAATAAAGGTGGAACAATATTTTCATCGCACGAAAAGTCAGGACACTGCTCCTATCGACAGTTATTTTATATACGATATTACGGGAGGAATTTATTACGTCAATAAATTGGACTATGACGGTTTCAATTACGTTTATTTAAAACTAGCTCCCAACCCCAATTACTTTACTCTAAATCTAAGTAGTGCCGCCAGTCACAATATCGTATTGGATGTGGACGTTAAAGAAAAACCTTACTCTCACGAAACGTTTCAAGATTACCTGTACACCTTTGTCATTCCCATATTTAGGGAGTATCTATTGTGCGAATTGGATTATTTTACTCTCATAATTACCCATAGAGAAAATGGAGGTATACATTTACATTTTCCAGAAATCGTGATAAATAACGAGGATTACATTTTGTTTTGTCAAAACATGCAGAGACATTTGAATCAGAGAATGGAAGATGGTACGGTATTCGTTTTAGACATTCCTATAAATTTTTCGTTAGCTAAATCTAATAAGGTACAAGAGTCGCGTTACGAACCAATGACGATAATTTACGTGAATAGTAAATTACACATTCATTTTGAATGCGGGAAAGAATACGATTTTGCGACAGAGAAGAAACGAGCCGAGAAACAGTTTAGGAGAAACAAGAAAAACATGTGTTCTGCTTTCAATATTCTGTTGACGAAACCGCAATTGACCTTTTTAGAACAGGTTTATTTTTTCATGATGCCAGTAGTGGCAACCTGCGGCCTGAAACCTCGCATGATTGGTTACAAGACGTCTTTCTTAGAGATGCCCACAGATAACATAGAGATTGCCAATTATCTGTGTTACAAGGGACGAAATTTCGTTCCCGAATACATTTACAAAGATAAAACTTTGTCTACTAAAATTAAGCAGAATGGCATCTACGATTACTTAAAATTAAATTGTTCTAGGATTACGGAATTTAAAACTAGCAGTAATTGTCTCAAGTTTTGGTGGAATTTCTTAACTGCAAAAATTGCGTGTAGGGAAGAAGATGATTTCTTTTTTTCAAACATAAACAGGGAATTGCTCATAAACAATACTAAGTTTACAAATTCAGAATATCCCCTAAAGATAGTTATGGAATATAACGACTGCTATTATTTCTTGCCCGTGTTTTACGCTCTCTGTAATAGTTTACCTCACAGCATAGAAGAAATTATTACTAATCTTTTTGCTATTCTGGAAGCGCCGCTGTGTCACGAGTTATTGAAAAGGTTACAGCGTATCTCCACTAACCTAATCAGGGCCGTTTCGAGTACTTTTACCAAGGAAACCATAACTTATTGCGCCCTCAATATGAATATTGATATTACTGATCAGACGGATAAGTTTAATCACATTTTTAGACAGTCTCACCTACTCATAGCTAGTTGCAAGTCGAACGAAGAGTTTAAAGAATTATTAGTTAACTTGATATGTCTTTACTATCCGATAGTCAAACATCACGAGAAGGAAGATTACGTGTGGAATTGCACCTATGGCTATTGGCATTTGGGCAGTGGTAACGTAAAAAGCTTACTCAGTTCTATATTTTTAGCTTACAAGGCCTACATCAAATCTCACTGGTCCTCCTCTAAATTCGACATCAAAGATATCAACTTAAATATTAGGCACCAAGCTATTCTGAACAAATCTCTCTTCAATAATAAAAATATATCGATGAACGATAATAAATGGTTAGTCAATACCAATTGCGGAGTATTAGATCTTTTAGTTCAACACATTAGTGGTTCGGTACCGGAACATTACTTGTTTGGAACCGAGATAGGAGTAAATTTTTCGAGATCGGAATTTCATTCGGTGATTTGCGACCCTCAGCTCGTAAATTTAAGCAATTTATTGTGGAATGAGGAATTTTTTAATCAGTACAAGAATAGACTCCAAACGTGCTCGATGAACCGCTACCTACAAGATGTAAATTTGACTCTCGAAGACTACGAGTGTTGTTGTATAGACAGAAAGATTGGTGCTCTGGCCACCGAAATGAAAAAGTTTTACATCCACTTATGTAAATTTCTCTCCTTTAACTTTAAAGAGATGGATTTTATGATGTTTGCAATAGCTAGTATTCTAATTGCCACGAATTATTACAAATTCATATTCGTATTGCAGGGGGAGAAGAACAATGAAAAAACAAAACTCGCCAAAATGTTAGAAAAGATTATGGGGACTTATTACGCTCCAGTTTCTCCCAATGTTCTGATAGGTGCGGAGAGGAGAGATTGCATGCCCGAATTGGCAGATGCGATTTTTTGCAGGTGAATATTGGTCATTGAAGAGATGATCGGTCCCTTATCCGAAAATTTTATGAAACTGATATTGGGTAATAATATGATGCCTAGTCGCAATATTTTCCAGAAAAGTAAATACGGTATTCCCACCGCAAAGCTGTGGGCCACTACGAATAGAGCTCCCGGATGCGTCGCAACTACGGCTTTTGTGGAACGCATCATACCCTTTCACTTTAAGTCAAAGTTCGTGACAGATGCGCCCGAGGCCATCTGCGATCAGATTGCGCAAGGAACTTACAAGGCTAAATCTGACGATAGTATCATATCCAATTGCATCAACGGTATATTTTATCTAATGATTTTCAGACTCATGCGATTCATTAACTTAAAAGACGGATACTTACACGTTCCCCCCATACCCCAAAGCATAATCGATTTTCAAATGGTTTATTTAGAAATTACGGACATTTACACTCAATTCAAATATTTTGCCGATGTCCAACTGGATCCAAACGATTTGACACTGGAAAGCGATTTAAAATCGGCAGTTAGAAATTTCCTAACGGTCAAGAGATTCTCTTCCACTTCTGAAAATGTACTAATCGACCGTTTTGATCAAGAGTTTCAAAAGTATAAGGAATTAACAGAATATTTAAACTTGAACGATGATGACAAAGGGGAAATGATAGATAGTGATTTGGAAGGATTAATAGGTCTTAATAGGTTAAAATCCAAGAGAAGAAAATTGAATAATATCACCACAATAGGTTATCGCAGTGTTAGTATAAAAAACAAGAAAAAGTAAAATAATGTGCAATTCGACATGTACGGTCACAGATTACGATTTATCTAAACTAAAAAATTCAAATATTCACGCAGATAAATTAATCAAAGCTGCTAGAAATAATATTGGTGATAGTTTACTCTCTAGATTTTCAAAGAAAAAAATTCAAATATTACCCTTTAATGCAGTGACTAAAGATTTAGTATTGAATTACACTGTACAGAAATTTGCTATAGATTATATAAAAACAATATTGTCTAATGGTATTCTTTTTGATCTCATTAAAAGGTTTAAAATGTTTAACGTTTACATTGATTTAGAATCTTTTCCTCTCTTTGATTACGAATATAGAGAAGACATGATCAAAGCGATTAGAGATATAGCCAATCAATTTTTCGGGGAGAATAATATTCAATTTAGCGTTACCTGTTTAGAACTATATTATTTCTTTACTCTCCTGATCAATCCCGAATATAATTGGATTACGTTACATTATTTGAATCAGGGTAACAAGAATCATCAGTATTTAGTGGCCACTAAAAAAATTTTGAATTTAGTAAAGAAATGAGTAAAGAAATGAGTTGCCCTCCCTAAAGGAGATGCCACCTTCTCTAATGGAGATGCCCTCCCTAATGGAGATGCCACCTTCTCTAATGGAGATGATGCCCTCCCTAATGGAGATGCCCTCCCTAATGGAGATGCCATCCTTCCTAATGAAGATGCCACCTTACCCCTAATGGAGATGCCCTTCCTAATGGAGATGCCACCTCCCCCTAATGGAGACATTCAGCTGCAATAAAATAAAGCATGATTCAGTTCTCTAAGCCTACAGTAAAAAATCGTTTCTTTACAATTAAAATAGATTTGTCTTATTTTCACATAATTCCCGAAATCGATATAGCGATACACGTTTACGAACAAAGTTTAATAGTGCGCATACAAGATAAGCTTCACACTTACGAATTTCCTCAGGATGTAGATTTAAGTGTGGTATCTTATTCCTTTAGGTCTAATACGTTATACATATCCAATTTATCGCTAAGAAAATACATTTTAAGTACTTATTTTTCATTTTGGTGGCCCTATTGATACAATTTTTTTACACCTAAATTAAAGAAGCACGAACCTGCCTTATAAAACTCTTGTTTTGAACTTGTTGGAAAAAAATCAATATTGTAAATTACAAGATCACGTGATTATTAGCATTCATTACAGAGAAATTGTTCCTACAAATATCTATGGAAAGTCCTATTCTCGAGATCAAGAAGAGGAAATATACTCGACCGAAAACGAACCTTTCAAGTACGTTTTTTAATGGAGGATATAAATTACGGTTACTTGTACAAAGTAGAGAATTTAGATTTAAAAAATATAGAAATCAAGTGCTTAAATTTAAAAATTGATAGGAACATTATCAATCAGTGCCTGAATATTAATTTATTCACTTTCGAAGAAGAGATTTATACTCTAATCACTAATCTCAATTTTGATATTCATAAAATACGTAGAATTTTAGGAATGTCTTTCGCAAAATGCACGAGATTCATACCCATTAATTTTGTTATGTACGCGAGATATTATACTTGCGAATATTTGCAGAAACAGTCTGCAATAAAAATGTATTTCGGGCCGAACGACAACAAATTATTATTTCAGCCTCGCTTGATAGAGGGTAAAATATCAGAAGCTAAAGAATGTAATATTATACTCTCTTTGCGAAATGCAAAAGCGCTCTTCTCGAGGGAAAAATTACCAGCTTACGTGTTAAAATATTTAACCTTACACCATATATTTTGCTAATGATTCGTACATACATTTAGCTTATAATCCTTTAGAAAACCCCATAATTGTTTAAATAAAGAATGTCTGATAATAATGTGGATGAAGATACGAGCATGCAGTCTTTAGATGGAAAAATAGATATTTTGCAATTATACGACACGGTCGACTTGAATGATATAGTTTATCCCAAATCATCAAAAACGGGTGAATATTATTACAAACAATTGGTATATCCCAACGGTTCGATTAAACAAATCTATGCACAAAGAAGTGGGGGTGACGAATTTTATTTATACAAGGATGATAATCCAGTGTTTGCGTTAAACGAAAATGGGAAACCCTATTGTGCCCAAAACTCTTTAGGAGATGATATTTTACCACGAGATGCTTCGGGAAACCAGCTGTTCATTGGCGTAGATTATCCTAGACGCTGTGGAATAGAGTATTACCCCAAGAATTCGCAAGGTCGAGACGTGATATTGAACAAAGTGTATGCTACTGACGAAATACGGGATATTTATCCCAAGGACGAGACGGGTAAAGAGTTTTATTTAATGGTCAATGATGTCGAAATTTACGGAACGCTCGCGGATGGAACCCCCTATTTCGTCACCCAACCCCATTATGCAATAAACGCGGGAACCAAAGACGAAATATATCCCCAAATGCGCAATGGCGATGAGTTTTACATGCGATCTACTAATGGAGTCGAAATTTACGCAAATAATTCTCCCCATTATGCAAAGACTACCCAAGGGTATCAATTTTATGCTATAAAATATTCTGTAAACAGGAATGGATACGAGGTTTTCAAAGAGTATTATTTGCGGAATGGGGAAAGAGAAGAATACATCGTTAATAGTGATGGATCTTATCAATTTGCATTAGACGAGAATGGAAATGAATATTATGCTGTAGATTCTCTCGATAACGAATATGCAAATAACATATACTGTAAAGATGAAAATTCCAAAGAAATTTATCCCCGCAAGATCACGGGTGCAGAATACTATCTAAAAAACAACTCTAATTTAGAATTTTATGCCCTACAAGATCAATACATGGAATATTACGCTAAGAACGTGGTAAATTGCGAATTTCCAATCAATGTTTCTAATGGGGATGGTTTTCCTTACGCAAAGCGTTACGGAATCTTTTATTATCCACGTGACCTCATGGGAAACGAAATTTATTTCAAAGACACTTATGTATCGATCAAGGGAGCTGAACGATACCCCAGAACTCTCAAAATGAAGGAAATTTACATCACGGACACCCAAACTGGTGCACAGCGTTATGCGCGCGATGGGTTTGGTGAATATTATGCAAAAACGCAATACTTGAACGAATATTATGCGATAAACGATAAGGAAGAAGAGTATTATTGCAGTAATAATTCCGGAGATCAATATTACGTAGTAATTCTGGAGATCAATATTACGTAGTAGATACGAACAAGAACGAAAGAGCGGCTCAAATTGGAGATAAAGAATATATCTACGCTCAGATAAGTGTGCTCACATCCCCCAAGATACTAAAGAGAGAAATTTACCCATTAGCAAATAAAAACGAATATTACCTCACAAATTCTAAAAAGTGTCAGATTTATTGCCTAGACGAATATAACAATCAATATTATGCTCACAAAAAGAATAGAAAGCCCATATTTGCTAAGGACTGTGTGGGAGAGACTTTTTACACTTTAAATTCTAAATGATTACCTTACTATCCCATTCACGAAATGGCAGAAATTTATAGGACCGATAAATACAAGACTGTGCAGATTTATGCAAAAAACCAGGCTGGAGATGATCTCATGGCAATACGCGGGGAAGTGTCTTATTACGCGATGAAATTTCCCAATACAATCGTGTATCCTAAAAATCACAAGGGTGAAATCTGCTACAGTAAAGCAATAGAGAGTAGCATCGGCAATTGGACTGTGATAATCTTGACCGTTCTTTTGTCAATATTAATAACCAGATTTTTTATTAAAACTTAAAATTCTTTGGTCAGGTGTAATTTCATAATGTTGGGGGGAAAATCTCTGACCGAAACTAGCAGACGATTAGTCCTCTGAAATTGTATGTCCAATCCCTTTTCTGACACGTGTGCCTCCATACTCTTAACTACTCCATTGATATTTTCGTGTAATTTTAAAGAGACTGTAATTTCTGGCATGACACAATCTGGACGCCACCAAGAATTACGTGATTCAGATGGATATAATATTTTTAATCCCCAAGAGTTATCACAAATTAATAATTTCATTTGTCCTCGAACGCTAATATTTTACTTGGGAGGCCCCACTATGTATATCTTATCTGGAATTTCTATCACTACTGGCTGACTTTCCTTATCGTGTTGTAACAAGTTTGCTGTTAAAGTAACCATCTTAATTTACCATCTTGATCTAGCATCAGAACTACTGATATGTACTTCGTCCCCCTCTGTTGTGTTAGAGAAAAAAGTGTCACTAAAATACTTGTAAATTAGTGGAATATCCATCACAAAATCTTTATGTTCAAAGAAATAATCGTAAGACGAAGTATCTCCAAAAGTAATGTGATATTTGTTATGTTTTACTAGTGTTAAAATAATTCCAGTACTCTTATTCAAACCCAAAACGTTGGGAACATTAACGTTATTCGGATTTATAATGAACCTACCTTCGTAAGGTTCGTCTCCAGGTTGAGGTTTTATGCCCCGATTATACCTACACACTGGTGTAACAAAGCTTAAATTATATTCTTTGGGTCTTCGCCCACATTGTCCAAACGTATCTTCATCTAAATTAATGTGGTTGCAATTTTCAACTTTGTATGGATCTACAAATACCTTTTCGTCGCACTCGTAAGCAAAGAAAACGGGATAGTAACATTGTTTTGTGAGTGCAGAAAAAGTATTATTGGGGTTGTCGAATATTTGTTGAAAGTAATTATTGGGCCACGTTTCATCTCCGATTATAATGTTTCTGTGTACTTTTACTAGTTCCTCGAATACTGGTAGGACTTGATCTGGATTCACATCGCTGTATTGTATAAAGCAAATTGGATAGTAATCTTGGTAAAAAAAATAGCAGTGTACCTTTAATGAGTCACAATTTCTTTCTTCTTTAAAAATATTACCACAAGCATTGTAATATCTATTGTCTAGTAAATAATTTTGAGACTCCAAATGTACTCCAAAATTTCCAAATCTAGCATCGCAAAAACATTCGTTTTTTTCAAAGGAAATTGCCGTTAATAGTCGCCCGTCATAAACGTTAAAGTGACAGGGTTTTTGAAGGCATCTTCCCATTCCCGAGAATTGTGCCAGATAGTCGCTGGAAAATGTTCTCCTTGCTTCTTTAGAATTGCTGTCTATATGAGACCCGGGACACTTGCAATCACCATTATTCATCATAAAACCCGGGTAACAGGGCCACACGTCTTTCTGAGTTTTCGGAGTGCAGTAAGGACCTAAAATATTATCTTTGACTGGAGCGTGGTTGCTATGACAAACGCATTCGCCTTCTAATAATGGGTCGACATTAACGGAATCTTTCAGATGGCCGTGTGGAGCACACGCAACGTCTAGGTCGCAATTACCGCCCGTTACTCTCTGAATACTAAATTTGGATACTTGCACTGTCAAGACAATTGAAAAGTATCTCCTTTGTGAACTAAAACCCATTCCCCCGTGTTTGGATTGCATTCGCCGTTTTGAGGCAAAGGTAAACAGATGCCTTTCTTTAATATGTTGTATTTGGGAAAATGATAGGCCCAAACGCACTTATAACCTGGCCACTGTTTGCAGCTTTGGGGGTCTCTAACATCGCATTCCTGAGGTAAATCAAAATCGTACTTTGTTATGGGGGCAGCTTTTAATTCAAAATCAACCCAATTTCAAGTGGCTGGCACAGTTAAAAAACTCAAGAGGACAATAAAATAAAACACTAGCAAAATATACAAGTAGAAAATTATCATAAACTTTATTTAAATACTTCGTTATAGGAAATTTCTTCTGTTACGCCAGTCAACATATTTTTTTTATTTGTGAGAAACGTCCAAGTGTAATCATTACGTCTAACCTTATATTCTTTTCCGCAATTGTCTGTGTCTATTATCTGAAGAATGTATTTTTTAAATTTCTCGTTATATTCTTTCATACCCACAAGGCAAACGTTTAAAAATTCGTAATACTCTTCCACTTTGTTCGTGAATGAGTTAAATAAATTTTTTATGCTGTATTTACAATTTGCGTAACACAATTTGCAAATAAAAGTGTGAAATTTTGAACCTAGTAGAACGTACAAATTACAAGCATTACATATTTTTTTCTTACACCAGAAACAATTGGCAAAACCCTGAAAAGTTCGGAAATCTAGCCTTCCTATGTCCGTTTCCGTAAAAAAATTAATGTCGGAAATTAACGCTTCTACATTCAATAGATAAATTAAATTATTTTTGCAATTATTAATTAGAGCTTTGGGATGCGAACATAGTCTGACAGAACATCTCTTGCATTTATGAATGCCAAACCTAATTTTTCGTAATTGGTGTCGGATTTAATTACCGTAAACTTTTTACAAGATAAACAATATTCTTGCCCCCATAAAGGTTTTTTAAAGTCACATTCTGTTATTTTAGAGTCGTATTTTAATTTAGCTATAACTTCGACCATTGATGCTTATTGTGAAACTTTGATCTTTTTAACGTCCTTTTTATAACGTTGGTTCTTCCCCAAAGCATGTATTACTGCCATAAGGTACCGCTGCATAGTGGTGCCATCTGGTGATAAAGTCCTCAATGTGTGTGCTATACCGTCGCATTTGGTGACATTCAAAAAGGGTTGCGAACATTAATCATTAGGGGCTTTAAAAATCATTAGGTGCTTAAAAAATCATTAGCAGCTTAAAAGTTGGACTATTGACTTTAAAAGCAAACGAGATTCATATATAGATGGGCGGATTTCACTTAGACAATAAACTTTTGTAGTAAAAAGATACTCCTAACATGCCAAAATTTCAAAATCCTCAAAGCCTTAAGGATTTAACTTTAAGTATCATTAAAAAATATTTAAATACATTTGCCCATGTGGTTCCTCAAACTACTTATCAAAATAGCTGTATATTATTATTTCGTAAGTTTTTTACTTATGGGGGGGGGGGGGTATAGTAGAAACATGTGACTTGATTTTTAGTGAATTTTTGCTAATGAATTTTATTTTTTTTCAGAAAAAAAATATGCAGTTGAATATTTAGTACATTTAGAACATTTAGAACGTTTAAGTGATGAACCCGATAAAGTTATACAATTTTTAATTACCAAGTATTTCACAAAATTTGACTATATTATTCAATCTATAAAAATTTTAAAAGCGATAGAATCAACTTGTAAGGTATGTTCTTTTTAAAGAAGTTTTTTTCCTTTTTAAATTGTAACCTTTCTTTTTTAAAACCTCTCTTTTTTTCCAGAATATGACAAGTATCATATGTTTTTTACGAGAAGAAAACGTAAAAATTTATAAATCTATAATTATGGATTCCAATTATTATTCTTTAACTAAAATATCAATACATTATCACGATGATGATTACGATGATGATATATATAGTAATAATCTAATAATTGAGATATTGGAAAAATGTATCAATTTAAAAATATTAGATATAAGATATACAAATACCAATGATTCAACATTTGCTCAAGTAAAAACTAATACGTCTTTAAATGAAGTTAAACTAGATATAGAAAAAGATAAAATAACGAATATAGGTTTGCAATATATCTTGTGTAAATTTAAGCATTTAAAAAAAATAGATGTGAGGTTTAATATGATTTTTTATGAAAACATTCCTTTGCTACAAATTGCATTAAAACTTTATAGATGTAAACTTATAAATCATTTGGAACTAGAACATTTGAAATTAAGCGAAGATTATAATTTAAGCATTGAAGATTTAATTGATTTAACAAAAATTTTTAAAAACCTTAAAACAATTAAAATAGTAGGTTTCATTCCCATTGTTCCTTCTAATTGTTCGATTGAAATAATGATTGATTTGGGAAAAAATTATAATATTGAAGAATGGAAAACTTTTTTTTACAAATTATGGTCCACAAGTACAGATATTGTATTTATATATAAAACACAAATTTCTCAAATTAATATCTTACATATTTAAAAAAACTACTAATCTCGAAAAATTAACCTTGCATTATAAATATAAATCATATTGTTTATTTAATATTTCACCCCAAATAACTAAACTTCGTATAGAATTACATGATTTAAATAAATCCCAAGCTAGCAAAATTTTATTAGATTTGTTGTTTCAAGCAAAAAATGTAAATGAATTACATATCAAATATAATAAATGTATGTTTATAGATACGATTTTAAAAGTTGTATCTGATAAATTAGATTCTTTAAAAAAACTATATTTAGTAAGTTATATAAAATTAACTGATAAATACATAAAATCAATAATTGATAATAATAATCAATATAAAAATTTGGAATATATATGTTTTGAACAATTAGATGTATATTCAATGATATTTGAGTATGCAATTAGCAGAAATTTTATTTTGCGCACTTGTCCACATACCGTGTATAAATTGCTACAAGAGTAATAGATTTGCTTGGTGCGATTTGCTTGAAAGTACAACCGTACTAAGTCCTATGGAAAAATAGCTTGTACAGTCCTTAAAAGTGCAAAACCCTCTATAACTTTTAGGGGAAATTCCACGCCACGTAAAGGTAGAAGCTTATTGGTTCATGGGTATTCTAGTAAAGGTCCTTATATATTTTTTATTAACCCGTAACTGGTATGACGGGTCTTATAAGGTTCCCATGTGAAATATCTTTAGAGGGTTTTAACTCGTAACTGGTATGGCGAGGACTATCCCAGCGTTATTAATTAGTTTAAATGTACAAGTTACGGGTTAAAAAAATAGCTATTTTTCCCGTAGGTCTTCCAATTATTTTTTCCCTATGTGCTAAAGGCCTCTATACTGAGAATAGTGTCTGAAATACTGTGTGTTGAAGAGGCTTGTTGTAGCGAGAGAAACTTGTTTGAGTCGTGTAAAAAAACAATGGCAAATATTACATAGCTTAGACCTAGATGCATTAGAAAATTTCAAAAGCTAGCTTTCTAATGTCCCATTCTCTATAGATATAATTATGATGAGTCAGGAAAAACAGAGGACAAAATATTAATGAGCGCCAGGGAATTAGAGTAGCAACAAGGACACCATCTGTTATTACTCGGCCTTTTACTTCTCCCTCCTATTTTTTTACACGTTTTCCCCCATCGTAACCTTGCTTTCAGGAAAGAAATTTACAAATTTCTGGCGACCCATAAAATATAGATGCCTCAGTTGAGCGCTGCAAGACTAATCGTGAGGTCTTCAATCATGTGATTCGCATTTTGCAAGAATTTTTGAACGAAAGTGATCGATTATTCGTGGATTGAAGAATTTTTAAATCAACTAGAAAGTGGGGTAAAAATAACGCGTTTCGAAGTGACTCGAGCAGCATTGGAAACTTAAAGAAACGAGCCAAGTGTGCTAAAGTTGTAAAAACGTTATTGGGTACGCTGCCAGTTTGTAAAAAATTGTACGCAAAGTATTTGTGAGCTAGCGTATGTGCTATCGAAGGAATGCATTTCGAAGGTTTGATTAAGCGTCTCATAAAGTTAATTGTTTAATAACACCTTAGGAGGAAATATTTCTACAACCGGTTATTTTAACAGTCAGTATTCCCTTAAAACCTCAAGGTTACAAGGCTATATATATATATATCAATCAAAAGCATCTAATAAAAAAATGTCGGTAACGAGTTACAAATTAAAATTATTGACACTTAAAGACATAAAACGTGTATTTAATACATCAGATGCAATAATTTTAATAAAAATATGGCGTAATCATAATAGTGTGCAGAGAGAATGTATTACTTGTAAGGTTAAACTAAAATTCTCTAGAAATTTTGTAACTTGTTGCAATAAATTTTATTTTAAAAAATGTAAAAATTATTTGGTTGAATCTATAGCGATAAAAACTTAAGGCATTCATTTTATTCCCCCCTATCTTCGGGCCAAGTTAAAAAGGTGTGGAATAATGAGCGATCAGTCCTTTTTAGTTTTACCAGATCCCATATATTGGCAGATACAATCAATGTTGATTTACGAACAGGTTTTAACTTTTTTCTTGACAAAGAGAACTGTGAATATTCACAATATAATTCCTTCCGCAAAGAAGGTTCGTAAACAGTTGGGTAGTTATTACAACTGTCCTTGGGAAAGCACAGAAAGATTGAATACAATCAATGATAAATTGTGCCAGTATTATTTACAAGTGCAGAATGCGCCCTTGAATCACTGCAGCGTGTTTCACCGGTCGCAGGGAAAACATTCGCTGTATAGAATGTTCGCCATCGCTAAAAGAGCGGAATACACCACTAGGGCAATGATAATTCCCACCCCCCACTTAAAACCCAATGAAATATCCATCCCGGAAAAGATATCTAGCAAATTAAACATTAAGATTGGAGACTGGGTCATCATCAACAGAATGCCGTCACTTTTACCCGAAAATTTTAGCGCACATAGAGTGGCTGAAATTTGTATAGGGGGGCACTGTATTGCCATCCCCCACGAAATTCTTTTTTCCTCGGGGGCGGACTTCGATGGAGATGAAGTCAACTTGTTTCCAATGCGTTCTATACCCGAAACCGCTGAATGTCAAGTGCTTTTGAACAGTAAGTCCAATATGAAGAGTTTCGCGAATAAGTTGAAATTACACCCGAGTCAAGATGTGCTCATAACCTTTTTTTTAAAGCGTCAAGAATTAGATCACATATTCCCCATAGATATTAGGAACGATTCTACTCTCTGTGAACTTTTAATCACAGTGTATGAACTTTTTGGATCCAAGAGATGCTTCGAGTGTTTCGATCAATTGAGAGAATACTATTTGTACGTGACCGAGAATCTCTTTTCCTATTCGATAAATTTTGAGGAATTTTTAAATTTAAAATCTATTAGCAATGCCTCCTTTGAAAAATTCGAAGCCAACTTGAGTAAGATACCTCAAGATTGTCTTCAGACACAAGTAAAATCTGGAGCTAAGGGGACGAATATTCACCTCTATCAGTTGGTGGGCTCGCTCGGTGAACAATGCATGGAACACACTCAACCCGACGAAATCATTGGAGATACGTACATCAAATCCTCCTTCTTTGGCGGACTAAATGTGATGGAATACATGGTTCACACACAGAGCGGATTCGATTGTCTTATTAATTCCAGTAAAGCCATTTTTTCTCCCGGTTATCGGTTTTTCAAACTGGGCAGTAATTTACAAAGTTTGATTGTCGATTATCGGTCGAGAGTGATGGACAATGATCAGGTTATCTGTAACGATGTGTTAAACATGCTACATCACGAAGCTTTAATCAGTAAGCATACATTTAAAGAATTATTGAATCAATATTTTACCTAAATCTCCACTCAATGGTCTGTGGTTCAATGTGGTTCAAACATGTGTGACAAGGGTTCCCCTTTTGAGCTATTGATGATACTCTAGGACAATTGTTGAACAAGTGCCCAAAGGTGCCCTTTTAGGAAAAAAAAGGCGGCAAGTAGGTGTGCAATAGCTTAAGCAAGCCCATTGTTGCTTGAAGACATAGTCGAGTAACCGTGGGTTACGGAGGTTCAATTGTGTAGTTTCCCAAGCAATCGCATTTGGCCACTGTTGGGACAAGGTCTTTTTTTCTGTGGCAACCTTTAACCCCCGCCAATGCCCACTGCTGAAGACATTGTTTACAAAGATTACAGTCGTGTTTCACATCTTCTTAAAAGTTACCCCCTATTGTCTGGCCTAACGAGTTACTCTAAAAGTTTAACCCTTTAACTACCATAGGCCTTGGAAAACGAAGTACCTCAGAATACCAAACCGGCCGAGTTTTGAAATGGACTCTTCCTAGTTTGTCGTCCCCCGTTCCTTCACCGGAAGGGAGAACGGAGTTAACCGCAGCAGAGCTCCCCTCCACTCCGTAAATTGCCTCTCATTAGGCTGAGCATCCCTTCACCTCGAAACCCATATGGTTATGAGCTACATACACCCATTGAACACGAGATATCAGACTCCTGTGACTTTTGCTCTTAACTCCTTTCCCAAAACAGTTTTTAAAACGCATGCACGTTTGTCGATTTTTGAAAAGTTTTTTCATTATTATTTTTTAATAATAACTTTTAAAAGCTTTTTAAATTTAATTTTCTACTTAAAAACTGGCATAAGATTGTAATTATTTGGATTACATCTTTTTACATAAAATAGATGTCATAATTAGAAATTTTTCAAAGAAAAAAGTTTCCGATGTTTCCATTTTTTGGATTCTGATGTCAGTTTTCTAACACCCAGCCAGCAAAGAGAAAGCTGTTATTAATAGTCAAATGTATGATGAAAAAAATTGTAAGAAAGATTATTAAAATAGGAGACCAAAAATAGAAAGCAGTAAGAGTGCTGAATTGATTTTTAAAGAATAGATTTTAATACAATTGTAGACAGTACTCTAACATAAGAATCAAAAATGTTTTTGAGAAAAAGGTTTGCATCTGAGATAATAGTAATTGAAGTGGATATTGCAAAAGATATCCGAGGAAGCAAAGACTAGATAAAATGAGAAATAAGGAAACTAAAGCAATTAGAGATTACATAAAAATATTGGAGGTGTAAAAAATATTATCAAAATGAGAAAGACTTATGAATATGATGAATAAAGGAAGAGGGCTAAATTTAATATGGAAATGAGAACCCGCTGGAAGAAGACCGTGAAAGGGATGGAAAAATAGTATGGAAAAAAGAATGCCGAAAAGAGGACTTCAAGAGCAAGATTGCAAAGTGGATAGAGAGAGCTGACTGGGACCACACAACTAAAACTTGAGAGGGTGAAAAGAATAAAATTTTGTATCATTATAAGTTTTATAGGATACATTATTAAGTAATTGAGTAAGTGATTCAATTCAGCATATGATTAAATCAAAAGTTGTCTGTTCTATTTTACATTTCAGATCATCAGTAATGTGCGTAAAAAAGTCTTATGGGTGGAGGGTTACATACTAGAGTCCAAGGACAAGATCTAGGGAGGGGGCATCTCGTATTCCTTTTCAGAATCCTAGTAAGGGTAAGAGAAACAAATACTACTAAACTTATTTATGTTTCATGGATTTTTCAAAAAAAATTAAAAAAATTATAAAACGAAGTGAAAATGATACATTGTATTGGAAATACCGCCTCTTGCCCCCCCCCCCCATTTTTTCTGCTCGATTGTGTTTCTTGTCTCCCTCTCTTCTCGATTTTTTTCCAGATCCGAGCCTACTCGTGTCTAATGGGGTGAGGGGATGGAATGATGCTTGAGTTAATATATTCTGTCTGAGCGGCTCTGTTTTTTGCACAATGGCTAAATATCCTGGTTACAGCAAAGACCCACTATACAGCTGTTATGAGACAGATGGAAACCTGCCTCAACCTTAGTGTTTTAATGGCACAGGCTATAGTTATCCTGCACACAAGGCTAAAATTTTACTTCCCATTTAACTGACGTCGGCCTTCCCAATCCCCTCAGTGTCATCTTTTCTCCCCGAGGGCAGGGTAGATATTTTCTATATACCCTTGTCAAACAGCTGCTTGTCACAGAAGTCTGACAGGAGTCTTTCAGTTTAATACGCCATAGTAGAAGGGATTTGTGAGGATGGCTGGTCCTCAGCAGAAGAACAACACAAACATCCATGCCTTATCCGGGGCTCTAAACCTAGGTCCCTTTGATCAGTAGACAAACATGCTAATAAAATAATAAATTTTTAGTTTTTTTTTTAATCTACTTTTAGTGTTCCAAATGCAACTCTATCTATTTTTAATTCCAAATACAAATGTTTTGGATTTCAAAGCAGGTAGAGAAGTCTGAGATATGAATAAGACAAGATCAAGATTGCAAAGATAAATATAAGTGGAGAGAGAGAGTTGATCTGTACCACACAACCTGAACTTGGGAGGGTGAAAAGAATGAAATTGTGTATCATTATTTATGAATTACATTGGAAAGTAATTCAATAAGTGATTCAATTAAGCAAATGACTAAAGCAGAGAGGAGGGAAAAGGACAAGAGCATGGCCCATGCCTAAAGCCAGTAACCAATGGCAGAGTGTGTGTGGGGGGGGGGGAGAGTCAGCGTGTACCAACCTAAGACCAGGGACCACGGAAAACAGAATGGGTGGATAACAATAGAAATTTGTGCGCACAAAACAATACAATATTCCGGGCCCCCTGGGTACGTCCCTATCTCTCACATTACACATGAAGCGAGTCAAAAGTTGTTGATATCTCTATCTTCTAACCACATCATTATTTGCTTAGTCAAACCACTGACACTTCAGCTTCTAGAATATTTTCTCCTTGTCGCATTACAGCGCGACAACAAATGAGCTGCAGCAGCATTAAGAGGAAAACGAATAAACTTTTAAGATAAAATCAAATAGAAAAAGAAATTCAGAAAACAAAAGCTTCTAATTTTTCTTTTGATCCATAATGCAATCCCCTCATCAAATAGTTACGTACTGCGTCGGCCAATACACTTAATAATACGGCTTGGGTTGAAGTAAATGTTTTCATATTTAAATAACAAATGCTATAAATTTGAATCTGATAACACCGTCCGGTCACCGAAGTTAAGCAGCTTTGGACGCGTTTGGTACCTGGGAGGGTGACCACTTGGGAACACTGCGTGCAGTAGGGAAAAAATCTGCTGAGGGCTCGCCATCCTCACAGATCCCTCTATTATGGCGTATTTAACAGACAGGCTCCTGTCAGACCTCTGTGGCAAGCATCTGCTTGAGGAAGTATTTATTTTTATTTTATTTATTAATGCGCTTATTTTAAATTGTTCTTTTGATGGCGACCTTGTATCGTAAATAAAAAGTATCATTAATTTCTTTTGTTATTTCAATTATCAAGTAGCCTCACTTGAGAACCGCTGATCTAGAATAAAAGTCGTTAAGTTTCTTGCTATTTTTTCACAAAAGAATTATTTTTTATTTTATAATTTGTTTATTGGAGAGCTCCAAACATGCCAGTCGTACAGTATAGGAACTAAATACCACAACTTTGTTGTTAGGAATATAAGATCCCCCCTCCCCCCACCCGAAATTTTAGGATTATGTAATAATAAATAATAATTGAACTTATAAAAGTTAACTGTTCTGTGTATTAATTTGTTTTCAAACCATTTATTATTATATTACCTGAAATTATATGTTTTATGGGAATTAAAATTATGTATATATATATCTATATTTTTTCAGTTCCACCAATTTTTAATAGTTTTGCAAACCATTCTTCCGGTAAATATTCTGCTATGAATTCTTTTCTAAAAATTAAATATTCCCTCAAGCAGTTGTAGTTGCCCTCAAGAAGATTACAAGCCTGCCGAGCTATCGACTAGGCCACCCCCACCCCTCTCGCCGAAGAAACAATGGATATGCATATGTTATCGTATGTCAATAATAAAATTATTATCTAATATCTGAATATTTCAATTATTTTTATTTCAACACAAATTGAAAAAAAAAAGAATTTTTTTTCCCGATAATTATTCATCTAATGGAGTTATTTTTAACCTGAAAAAAGTCGTACCCTATGCATAGATGTGTCTTTCTGCTGCGGTCTCGCCTTCCTCGCAAATTTTGTTTATAGCGTATTATACTGACAGGTTCCTATCAGACTTCTCTGAGAAGGAGATGTTTGAGAGATAATTTATTTTTATTTTCATTTCATTCCATAAACTGATTATTTTCCTAAGAAACCGAATTCAGTTTCGTAAATTGAAACAGATATTTGCTCTCAGTGAAAAATTTTAGAGTCGAAAAGCCATTTTACTGACTGCATCTTATCTCTAGAAACTACCCTTCAGATTGTCACTAGAAAGCAACCAGTTGATGATAATGTGACCTTCAGCTGCGGGAAACAATTGAGGTGCGACTTTGGCTGGCATTGTGCATATGGAGCGAATATCTGTGCTTTGCAGTGGTCAGCAGCATGCATATTACCATTCTCTGTAACCCACCGTAACCTGTAGGGTATTGCAGCAGTAAGCGGGGAGAGCCATACTTCTAGGGCATGCAATAAAACAGAACCAAAGGCTTAACGCCCATGTTGCAGCCAACGCTGCAAACTAAGCAAGTCGAAAAGAAACAAAAAAAAAAAATAAACAAATAAAATGAAATCAAGCTAGTGAACTTTTATTTCGTCAAGAGTGAATTATGCTTTGAATAATTCCGTGATCAAACGGAAAGTCAGCAATGAAATTATAAAGTGCTATCAATAGGTGTCGGCAGAGGGAGCTGTAAGGGAGGAGAGAGCAATTACCCCTCTCCTGGTAAAATTGATCGAAAAATAAAATAATGATAAATAACACAATGTACTAAATAGTAATATTATTTTCTTACAAAATGTAGTATTGATTTTTCCCTTTACGTTTCCTATGTTTTCGGAAGCATATCATTTATATTTATTAATATAAGAAAGCATTTGTACATATATTTTTAAAAAATAAGTATCCCATTTTTTCCGTTCTATTTTCAGACATCCTCATTTGCCTTGTTTTGTGATATAGGCATGATTACTGTCTCCGCAACTGTTCTGATTAATGAAAGACTTGAGTCAAATATTTATATTTTGAAAAATTGATTTGCTTTCCCATTCTCTGAAAAAAAAAAGGAAAGTTTTACTCCACTCTGAAATAATTTTGCCCCCCTCCCCATAAAAAATTACACCGGAGCCATGCAAAAAAAAACTGTTGCTGAAAATAGCTTTAAAGATTAACATGATTAGATTCGAAAATTGAGATTTAATAAGCAGTTTCTAATTCTTAGATTTTTCTGGTATCAGTAATTAACATTGGGTAGAGAAATCAAACTCTGGTGGAGTAGGGAGATTTAAATCAAAATAAAAAAATATTTTATCTGCATTGAATTCAATCTTCCATATCCGCTAAAAGTAAACTATGCTGCTTCAGCAAGAATATTTCCGAACTGCGAGGTCAAATTATATAAAGATAAATAAATATTCCCTTCGAGCAGCTGCTTGCCACAGAGGTCTGACAGGAACCTGCCAATGAGGAGGGCGAGACCTCAGCGGGGAAACAACACAAACATGCCTTACCCGGGGCTCGAACCCAGGTCTCTTTGATAAGTAGTTAAGAAACACATTACTAAATTGCATGCCGAGATGTGCTGCTGAAAAATGGTTCAGGAATTCATCAGATGGTGGTAGCTTCACAACTTCAGTATTTTTTACCAGCAGCCTAAAGTAAATGAAAATCAGTATTGCATTTATTGTTTTTGCGAAGAGTGTTTTGTGCTATAATTTTCGGAAGTTAAGCGGAATGACGCTAGTCTTAGGAATTTATGCCTTTGGACATAAATCATGAACACTTGACTATTTACAACACAATTACATTTCTTGAAATATCCCCTATCACTTGTGACAAATACGCTATTCAAACGAAAAAAAAATCGGACCAGTTTTAGAGGCAAAAGTTTCAAAAAATAATTGAAAAAATACGAATAAGTCATCTGATTCCAATTTTACTAAAAGAGGCAATATGTACAAAAGTTTTGCAGCGTAAAAAAAAGATAATCCTGGTTTCTTAGGCAAAAATTTAAGAACGTTCACAGTGTTATTCACAAAAATATGAAGAAAGTTCATACTACAAAACTATTTAAAATTTCGTGGTGTATTACAGAAAGGGTTACAGGTATTATAAAGAAAATGTACTTTTGAGCCTAGTTATAAAAGGAAAAGTAGCTCCACTTTGTGGTCTGTCTGCTTGTGTGTGAATATTGTTTTCGTATTTCGAAACATTATTAAAAATTCTTTTTGATTAGATAGGTATTGATGAAATATTACAATCGCACTTTCCCCGAATATTTCAATAACGTCCTATAATGGTGGAAAAAGTGTGAAAATGCCAGAATATTTAACAAACATTGCCAACAATATGTTTATGATAGAAATTTGAAATTTGCATGATAGATTATGGTGGTTACATAGTTTACATTGGCAGCAATGATTTGCTTCGTGCTTCCAAAATATAGCTGGGAAAATGCAATTAATAAAATATTAATGCCTGCATTTTTCAAATCATCCATTACATCAAATTTCTAATATGAGAGGAATGTAAAGATCGAAAATAAAAACTTCATTCTTTTTGAAAACGAGTATTCCTTTTTCACCAGAGGCGATATGTATTCTTCTAGTTGCTAATTGTGTTCAATTTCCTTCTCTCGTAAGTTATATGGAAAATTACGAAAATTA
Organism: Ryuthela nishihirai; assembly: GCA_038380435.1. Lineage (NCBI taxonomy): Eukaryota > Metazoa > Arthropoda > Arachnida > Araneae > Heptathelidae > Ryuthela > Ryuthela nishihirai. The sequence goes on along the minus strand of JAWZYU010000029.1, from coordinate 343,371 downwards.
TCGATCTAAAGATTTATATTATCAGAATGTCGAAGTGTATTTTTCTTCTTATTTGGGAAGGGGGGGGGGGCAATGTTGCCTCTCTGTAAATGTTACTAGCAATCAGCTAAACTATTTAGTTGAAATTTATATCGAAGTATATTTTGAGCTGAATAATATCCTTTTATGGGCTTTATGGCATACTTACTGGAAGCTGTGAGAGGGGGGGGGGGGTATTTCTAGATTGTGAGGTATGGCATGCTACGTTAATAGTGAATTTATAATTTCCTGTCTTAAATTTCCAGATACATTTCTCCTTAATTATGAATGTATTTCTTCAAAACCTAAAAGAATATAATGCTCATTGTAAAAACTGGAGTAACATGGAAATTAGTGCCTAAAAGTAGCAAGGTGACTGTTTGGTTTAGTTGGTAGTGTTGGAAGCCTCTACTCTATAGTTTCCAGGTTCGAGTCCCAAATATAGCAGCGTTGAGATTTATTTCCATTAAATCCAAAGCCTTCATTTGGTGAGAAAGCAGAACCAATGGGCTTGGAACGATGAATTCCTACGGTTGCGACGAAAAGCTGTGGTCCGTGTGGAGGAAAACCACACCTGTCCACTTTTATTGATGACCTTGAAGGGAGGTTTCCATCTGTCTCTTAACAACTGCCCAAAGAGTCTTCTTTATCCTACCCATGTATTGAGGTCCTGATTACTTGCCATTTAGCTAATTGTGTGCAGAAGAGTGCGACTGAGCGGTAAATAACTCAACTAAAGGTATCTGCTGTAGAGTGACTTTATAAAATGGATTTTAAAATAACACTTCTGCTAAGATTTTCAACCAATATTGCTCTTTTTTCGAACCGTAATCCCAAGCTCCTGTACGGAACTTATATACTCCTCCCCCATGAAAAACCATCATGTTCACTGGAAAAAAACTAACGTTTTAATTTTATTGTTTTTTTTTTCTTGTAAGTACTAATAAAATATTATTATTTAAATTTTACAAATCATCTGTTGGTTCGAAACGGGACGTGGGTTCGAATCCCTGATGAGGCATGGATCTTTCTTTTTCTGTGTTGTCTTTCTACTGATGTTTCGCCTTCATCCCAGTTCTTCTCCATAGCGTATAATGCGTACTAACAGGCTTCTCTGACATCTCTGTGACAGGCTGCTCTAATAATTTAATATTTTATTTATTTTTAGAGTGCTATATATAATACTAACTACCTAAGCTTTATGAGAGAATTTTCTTCGAGCACGTTTTCGGCATGTTCGCACAAAACTTATGTTATATATAACATATTTCTATAGGCTTTGGTTAGTATTGAAAAAAAAAGTGGATTGGTGAAGGAAAAGTGGGTTGGAACTTTTCGGAATGTCGCCATTTGCAGTAATATATCCATTTCCGATTTACAAAGAGCATTTCATGATGTGAAAGGAAAGCAGATTCGTAGGTAAAATAAAATTTTAGTGTATAGAGTTTCATTGAAGATAAATTAGTCATCATAACACGTGACTCTTTAATTCTATATTTTCCACATAATTCACTCAATATTTAAAGGGTTATAGAAATTTAAATGTTTAACAAGCTCATTGTATCAGAAATCTATTCCAGAAGTACTTTAAAATTATATAATAATTTTATATAGGTCAGATCTAGAAAAAAATATGGGAAGAGCAATTAACTGGATCGAACCGGAAAAGAAATAAAAGATGGAAAATAACTGAATTGGTGTTTCAGTATAAAATTGCTACTCCGTTGCAGTGGTCTTAAAATTCTTTTGAAAAATCGTGTTACATATTTGTTTCATATTATTTTCATCTCCAATCCGGTTACTAACATTCTGAAGATGAGGGAAAGAGGGGCATGCAATCCCCTCGACCCCAATAATAAATGAAAATCAATGAAAAATAATATGAAACAAATATGTAACCAATTTTATCAAATAATTGTTTATTTTGGAAGTCTGTATAAATAATTATTGCTCTGTTAATAAAGATTATATAAGTTCCTTACGCATTGCTTCTGTTAAATATTCCAGCATATGCAACTCCTTAAATAATAGAGAATATTATTGAAATTTAAGAATTAGCTCCACTAAATGTAGAACTTCATTTTTTTTGTTGTAACATTTTACCATAAAATCTTATATTTTAAATTAGAAAGCTTCAAAAATGTTAGCATTTTGTTAATAAAATGTGGAAATTCTTTTATATTGTTGTCTAAGCATTATATCTATACGTAGGTACTGAACAGAAAAAACGTTTCATGATATTTGAATATGGAGTCATATTCAGATATCAGTAACTTCTTAAGTAATATTAATATGGACAAAATATGACTATAGTTATACTTGAGGTCTCTATCAAATCTCTTTAAATGTTGAATTATTTACAAATAATTGTTCAGTATCCAAATAACTTTGTAAGCTGGAAAATGTACTCAATTAAAACCTGAAAAATTAATTCAACATATTAAAATGAAAAACAAACATTTTGTAAACTTTAATAAAATGTATATTCTAGCTGCATATGTAACGATTGAACAATATATGAATTTTGAATGATTTTTGGTTAACAAGGTAAGTTAATGTTAAATATTCTATATTCTATAACTCACTGAATATTAAAAATATCAAAAGTAGGTATTTAGGCAGACAACAGTCAGATCTTCAAACGTGATTGCCAATAATCACATTTTTCCATAAAAAGCTCTTTTAAGAAATTGTAGAGTTGTGAATTTGATTCCCTCTTGATAACACATTTAACAATTTCAACTGTTTCTACTTTCTGTCGAGAACCTATCAATGCATGAATTTATTATTCAGTCCTAAGACTTTTTGATCACCCCTTCAAATCCAAAAGAATTATTACATGTTTCCTTTGCTTTTTGCTGAAATGCAAGTTTCAAGAAGGCAATAAACACACCACATTCTGCAGTCGACTCTAAGAGTCCCCCTGTTGCCTGGAGGGATGCAGGCAGTTTGTCAATTAGACGCTAATTGATGGTCGTTTGAACCCTCAGAGCGGGAGATGCACAACGAGGGGAGGGACACCCGTTCAACCTACCTTCTCCCCAGCCGACGGGCCGCTATGGTAGCGAAAGGGATTCGGCCGGTACGGCCGGTATGTTAGCGAAAGGGTTAATGCACTCGTATCCTAGAAGAGCATCACTAGCGTGTCTGCTGAGAAGCAGACCGACGCATTGGTGATGCTTATTGTCGTCCCTCCCTGAAAAGAGAAATTTAAGATTATTTTTAAGAATCTGACCTTTATCTGTCCATCTGGTCTCTTGCAAGCCGAGAATATCTAAATTATAATGGTGGAATTCTTGTGTGAGGACATCAAGAGAAAAAGCTCTGTGCAGAGTCCTCACATTCCAACTACCTATGGAGAGAAAATGGTTAGTGGGATTTTTAAAGAAACTATGTTTATTGAGAGAGGGAATGCCGACAATATCAAACAGCCCCCTAATCGCAGACATGGGGTAAAGACCCGTTCCCCCACCACTAAACGCTGAAGCCATCTACACTGGAAGACTTCCTCCAATGTAGAATTTGACGATGCCAATAGAAGCAAAGAGTTCAGGTGCCTGCGATGACTTCTGTTCAGGATTATCCACCAGCTGATAAACATATCCTGTGAACACAGCGGAAGGTTTTCCCTCCACAGAAGCCCACCAGTGCAGCAAAATCAGGATCCATAATCAAGCTCAGAGCCATATATCTGTCCAGTCCAGTGGGTTTATATGGTCAGCACCAGGACCCTGTGTGGTTGACCACTCCTCAGCAGGGTAGAAAAAAAAGAAAAGTAGCCATAGTTGTCCAGATCAGTGGGCCACACTAATCTGGCAGCCCTCCCCTTCCGTTCACTTCCACAAGAGAGTATCTCTTTTGAAATGTACTAACGGTCTGCACCACGAGAAGGCGGAGTCGGACATTAGGTGCTAGGCCTGGCCGGTTCTATGCATCATCACAGGGGATTGGTGCATAGCTCTCCTTCCAGTGACTACATAGTCGTATCAAAATAATGTGACCACCCCCATTCCCATGATTAGGTAGGTGGTCATATCATTCTGATGCGACTGTGTATATTCCATAATATAAGTTTCTGTGAGGGTGACAGGACCTCTCCAGAAAAACAAGACAAAATCCAGGGCTTGAACCCAGGTCTCTTGGATCAGCAGACAAGCTCTCTTTTAATAATTTACAATAGCTCCATGTTAATTGCAATATTTTATCACAAATAAATTGAATCTTAATAAGCCTATTTTAATCATATCAAAGATTTATTATACCATTTGAGTAAAATTGGTATACGTTTTAGAACCCCCGAGTAAAGAACTGATTATTAACGATTTTTGTTAAATTTTTCTACAAAACACTGCTATTGTTATATTGTAGTATATCATTTGAATTTAAAACACGAGAATGAATATTATAAGTAATACCTGTATTTCCGCCACCTAGCCATCCCATGGCCGAGTGGTTAGCGTTCTTGGCTACTGATCTAAGGGACCTGCGTAAGGCATGAATGTATGTGTTGTTTTTCCGCTGAGGTCCTGCCATTCTTGCAGATCTACTTTGGCATATAAACTGACAGGTCCCTGTCAGACTTCTGTGGCAAGCAGCTGCTTGAGGGGTATTTATTTTTTGATAAAGACATTGTTCCTGATGATTTTGCTAGAACAATTATTATTATTTTTTTAATCGATTACGAATTTTGTGATAACTATAGGGGTATCTGACGGATTTTTGTTCAAGTAAAGTTCACTGCATGATTGTGCTTAATAGAAATAATCTGATTGACGAACAACTGCGTGATCAGCAGTTTGGTTTCAAAGGTGGTAGAGGATATGTAGATATGATTCTATCACTTAGATTCTTGAGAAATGTTTAGAGTTTTTGAAACCTTTGGTTACTAGCGTTTCAGATTTCAAAAATGCTTTGAGTCTGGTGATCATCATGATTTGTGATTAATGGTGAGGACGTATTCCGTAACAGACAAATGATTAGTATAGTGAAAATTTTCTGAAAAATCATCGAGTGGTGCTTTAGATTTGCTGACACATTAGGTAAAAATCCTTCGCATATCCCTAAATAACTCACTCCAAGATTAACACACACCCCTATATGGTTCAGGTATACAAGTTGTTCTGGGTGGTCCAAAGTAAGACATGAATGTCTGTGTTGTCTTTCTTTTGAGGGCTTGTCTTCATCGTAGAGTTCCTCTATAGCTTATTAAAAGGTTCCCATCAAACCTTTCTTTGCAAGCATCTGCTTGAAAGGAATTTCATTATTTCTTTAATAGATTTTCCAAGCCATACTGAGGAACTTTCTTTTTACCCCAGTGAGCAGAACGGGGGTGGCTCAGTCATTAGTGCACCAGACTCGTAATCTGTAATTCCCAGGTTCGAGTGGCAGCTGGGTCAACATTGAAATTTATATCTACCTACTGCCCACAGTCAGTAGGGGACACCAATGGGTTTGGAAATGTAGACGTCCGTTGAATAGGACATTAAGCCTTGGCACTGTGTGCGGGAAAGTCATATTCTATGCACGTTAAAAGACGTATTGGACGTACTTGTAGGTTACCATCTGTCGTTAAGAGCTGTTACAGTGGGTCCTCTCCCCAAACCTTTGAGCCTTCAGGTTTCTTGTGACCTGGTCATTTAGCCCATTGTTTGCAAAAAAAAAGTGCTCTAGTAAAACAACCCAATACCATTCAGCACTTGCTGTATGCCATCAATCATCTCTTCAAGTATTTCAAAATTCAGAAAACAATATTTAATTCAATATCAGAATTTGTCATATCGCACTACTTTTCTGCAGGTAGTTTTCAATATGGATAATTCAATAGATTAGTTGCTTTCTTACTTGATATTGTTTCAAGACTGTCAGTGGTGGTAGCTTTTACCCTGATAGTCAAGGACGTATGCAGATGATGTGAGTCCAGTTGTCATTTTATATTCTTTAGAATTTTCCCCAATGTCATACGTTCAGCATCTAGCGATTGTCTTAAAATCTGCAAGGCTCTTTTATTGCAGCTCTTCAAAGGCTTTGGTCTCATGACCAACAACCAACAACATGACATGGGCCATCTGATCAGCTTTGTTTATATGAGTAAATCTCAACTTTAATCCTCATTTCATATATATAAGTTCGAGCTGGGTCAGTGTTGAAACTTATCTTTACAAAACTCACGGCCCTGCCCAAGGTCAGTAGGGGACACCGAAGGTCATTGAGTAGCGGCGGTCCATTGGATGTGACCTTATCCTGTGGCCCTGTGTGCGAGAGAGCCATACCCTGTGCACGTTAAAGAACATGCTGGATGGTCTTGACTGGAGCCTGCCATCTCTCTTCTAACAGATGTCCAGTGGGTCCCCTTCCTCAACCTTCTCTGAACCTTCGTGATCCTTGTGTCCTGGCCATTTAGCCCATTGTGTGCAAAAAATTGCCGATCACAAATAAAACAATCCACCCATATATATATATATTACTAGCAGTTCTGGATGTATTACTACTTACCATTAGTAATATATTTATTATATCTACAGCACTGTTTTTACAAAGTTTGGAAAAACCATTATACTGTAAGCTGATATGCATATAGACAAGATTCCTCAGTTGCAGAGCATCTCAGTTTATACGCCATAGTACAAGGTCTGTGAGGATGGAGGGACCTCAACAGAAAAATGTGCTGTAGATATGTCCATGCCTTATCCAGGACTCGAACCCAAGTTCCTTAGATCAGTAGCCAAGTGCGCTACCCATTTGGTCATGGGACGGCTGATTAGGATTCGCCTACTGATTTCAAGATTATATTAGCCTCTAATGCAATAACTGAAAATTCGTTTTTGGTCAATCAATTTCGAATATATATATATATTTTTTTTTTGTTAGGGAAATTTCTTTCTCTAACAAAAAAAAGGGGTGTTCCGGTGTATTGTAATGTAAATTCATATTTATAATAATGTTATTAACTTTGAACCATTTTTGAGAGCTTATTCGTTTCATCAAAGTTCAGAAGCGTTCGGTATATACATTGAATCATTTTTAGAAATTTGTTTAAAAAAATTTGTCAAGTTTTGCTGCAGTGGAATGGATTAAAATCTGTGCCATAGGATGTCTCTGGAAGCAGACTCTGCATAGATTAAGTTGTTCTCTAAATCTGGTTCTGGCGGGAACGAAAATTTTCGTTATTACTCGAGCCTTGATGGAAAAGAAATCTATACAGAGTCTGCTTCCGGAGACATCCTATGGCACAGATTCTAACCCATACCACTGCAGCAAAACGTGACAAATTTTTTTAACAAATTTCTGAATCATAATTTCTGAAAATGATTCAAGGTATATACCGAATGCTCCGGAACGTTGGTGAAACGAGTAAGCTCTCAAAAATGATTCAAAGTTAATAACATTATTATAAATATAAATTACATTACAATACACCGGAACTTTAAAATTTAACGATATTTTTGCGTGTTTTATGGAATAAAGATTTTCAAAAATTTTTTATACTTACCAAATTAAATGAAGGAACCAAGCGTACTTAGAAATACCGAGAGGTAAACAATAGCCTCCTTAAAATGAAGGCAACAGCCGAAAACCATACTTCCGCTAAACGAACACCTTTTTGTTTTATATGTTCCACTTCCTAATAATGTAGCAGATTTAGAAAGCAATATGTTACGCCGAGACATTTTCCGAAATGACTCGTAGCAACGAAGTTACTGCGTTCACTAAACGGAGCCATTGAAACGGAACATATTAAATAGTATAGGAAGTTCCAGGATTTGAAATTTCCAAACAAGTTATGTTTTATTTGATACGAACATATATTAGGATGGATTAATTTGATGGTGTATTATGGAACTAGAGTGTATATGATCCTGTAACGAGCCTTCAACTGGATGATATGATGACATAGAAGGTAAGTTTTGATAAACTTTAATTTTTATTTGAAATACGAAATGTTTGAAAAGTGGAGGTATTACTTGTGCTGCCATCTAATGACAACGTAATGAACTAGATTTGACAACTAACTACGAAATCGGTTTCGACTTTAATTTTCTGCCCAAAATACTAGAACTGAATGAAACCCATTCAACTAGGTATTTCGTCATTTAATGAGCAAGGATTAGGGAAACGCGCGATAAGATTAAAAATAAAATTCTGACAAAGCCGCCATAAATATAAGCAGGTAAAGAATTATTGTTTAAAAAGAAAATATTGTCTAAAAATTATAAAACATTATTGGGTAATAAAACTACTAGAAATGAATTCGCAGAAGTAGATAATTCCAGGAAAAGAATGATTTAAAATTTTAAGTTTAATGTTTGTTATCAATTATGATTACCAAACTTGATAAAACGGGCTAAATCATGGCAGAAAATTTATATTCTTTTTTCACAATTGTAAGCAATACTCTCATTTATAGACCCATTTTTTTGTTTGTCAAAGAGATCGACATTTATTAAAAAATATATTTTATGGCAATTTTTTCCATTACTATTATCTGTTTATCAATAGTTTACCTTCAACTGTTAATATTATGTTAGGTCATGTATAGAGAAATGGATTTGCCTGTCAACCAGATTCCTAATTCTATTAAGCACAATCATGCAAAGAACTTTACCTGGAAAGACATTTACCTGGCTGATACTCCTTTAGTTATCACAAGAACTGCGATCACCCTTTTTAAAAATAGGGAAAATAATAGCTCTGGTAAAATCCTTAAGGACCATGCCTTTATCATAAAAGATATTAAAAATTTCAATCAACCAAGTAATAACCGAAACATTCCTAGCTCTAAGCATTTGCATAGTAATTTTATCTATTCCTGGGGATTTATGTAATTTAAGTTTAGAAACAGCCTAAGTAACTTCAAACTATTATTGGGTCGGCATTAAAGTCAGTAATGCATCTATCAACATGACAAACAATGGGAGGAGAACTACTCACATTGTAGAGAACATCACTGAAATGCTCAGCCCGCCTAGCCATGACAGAATCCTCACCTTCTATTACCTTTTTTATCCTTCAGTCCTTGTATGCCTGTCCGTTTTCTACCACATAAAACATTAACTATCTGGTACAGCTCTCTGCTGTTGTGCTGTCTAACTGCTTCTTCCGCTTTGTCAGCCAAACCATCAAGCCAAAGATTCTTATCAGCAGCTAACTGATCTTTTACACGTTTATTAAGTTCTCTGTAATGCTTTCTGCTAGGACTAGTAGGGTATTGATTAAGGACATTCCTGCAGTTCTTTCTTTCCGAAATAAGCTCAAGTGCCTTATCACTCAGAAAATTCTGCCTCTTCTGCTCCTTTTTCGCTAAAAGAGTACTCTCAGTTTCTAAAAAAAGCCTGTTTAAAATGGTCCCATTATTTTCAACTTCAGTGATAAGCAAACCATGATTGTCATAATGACTATGTAAATTATCATGGTTAGCTTTAGCTATAACTGGTTCTTTTAGAGCTTTAGAATTAAAGGTAAATTTTTAACCTTAGCACAACGGTTCTTAAGTTTAAGTTGCAAGACATTTTAAGAAGGCAATGATGAGACACAATTGCAGCTCCCCTATATGACCTAGTATTATATATATAAAATATTATATATATATATAAAATTATTTCATCCTAAAATGGGTTCATATCAAAGCAACAAATACTACCTCTTTGAAGTCAATACTTCGGAAAATGATTTGCGACGTAACCAACTTCTTTCAACTTTGTTTCCATATCGAACTTTTCTCGAGTCCAGGACCCGAGCACCCTCTAGTCACTGAAAGAGCGAAGTTGCATTTATGAGGAAATCCATATTATTCTTAAACATTAGGAGGGAAGTTTCCTTGCTCATTTCATATGCCACTGTTTCGGTATCATTTTCCCACTTTCCAAAATCCTCCCAATTGATGCACACTGCATTTAAAAGCTTGTAGGAATCGGGAAACAATTTTAATGACTTCAATGAAAGTGCACAAAAAAAGATAGCATTGATGTGGGTCTTAGACACAGAGCTATATACGTGTTTTAGAGACATCTGCTCTGATTGACAGGGCAGCCGTGGAGCCATGTTAAGCGGGTCAAGAACGGAAAATATGCAGTAGCTTTACACAGAGATTAAAGGTAATATATGTGGTGAAGGAAATCAAAAGAAGCCTACATTAATGTACACTGTGACCTTTTTTCAAGTAGCATTAGAAACCAATACATTACAGTACTTAAGTCCGTTTTCAGAAATAGCTATTTTTCCTTATTTTTTAACAATCGCAAATCATTAAGCTACTGATAGAAACGCATCTACATGGGAAGCAGTGTTATGAAAATCTGTACTTTCATCTGTCTGAGTCATCCTTGTGGCTCTGTGGGCGTAACCTACAGCTTTCGATCATGATTAAACCAGTTTCAAGCGTCTGGAACAGGAGAGGCCTCCAGCGCCAGCTGATTAGGAATGAACTGCTAATTTAAACTTTATGGCCAAGTGGTTAGCGTGCTTGGCTACTGATCTAAGGGACCTGGGTTCGAGCCCCGGATAAGGCATGGATGTTTGTATAGTTTTTCTGCTGAGGTCCTGCCATCCTCTCGGACCTTCTAATATGGCATATAAACTGACAGGCTCCTGTCAGACCTCTGTGGCAAGCAGCTGCTTGAGGAGGTATTTATTTTGTATTTTTATTTATTAGCCTATAATGCAAAGAATTGAAAAATGGTATGAGAAACCAATTTCGAATTTTTTTAGTTTTTTTTTTTGTTAGAGAAATTTTATTTTTTTTCATCGTGGCTTGGGTAATATCGAAATCTTTCATTCCCAGGATATCCAGTTTTAGATTTCAGCTTAATCTATGCAGAGCGTGCTTACGGTACATACACTAACTCATCGGCTTTCGTCCAATGGCACAGATCCTACTTCATTCTATTGCAGCAAAACGTGTCGAATTTTTTTCAACCAAGTGCTCTGAAATTTTTGTGAAATGAGTAAGCACACAAAAATGGTTTAAAGTTAATAATATCATTACATATATATGAATTACAATACAATACACCGGAACTTTAAAATACAAAGTCATTCTAGTCTGTTTTATGAAATAAAATATTTGGAATTTATTTTATAATTTCGAAATTAAATGAAGAAAACAAGCTTTACATCAAACTGTGGAGAAGTAATCAATATGCACGATAAAAAGAACCATGGAGGTAGGAAGATAAGAGGAGGGGCCCTAAGCACTTGAAAATGATGCTGCGGCGACTGCGCGGCAGCCATGTTGTTCTATTCAAAACATTGATCAGTAGTGTTGGAATACAATGTGTCTTGCGATATAAAAAAATTTATTTTATACGATATTTGTGTTACGTTAATTTATTCAGCGTTTTGGATGCACGAATCGCCCTTTAAAAATGATACCAGGAATTACCTTTCATCGGTCAGTTTGTCATTTTTATAAAGTTTAATTAATTATATAATGATACAAGTATCTTTGCGTTCTAATTACGCCGCTATGAAATCAATTTTATTTCGAGTCACAAACCTCAATTCTTCAACAGATTTTTTTATTTTCTTAGGATTGTACTCAGTGATAAATGTGAAGATGTACTTCTTATATTGATTAATTGATTGATTGATTTTACGTTACACTTATTTGAGAATTCCTTCTGCAGGCTTTCTCAGTTAAAAAATTTTGTTGGCTGTAATTGAATATTAGTGTGTATTCTATTTAATGGATGATGAATTTACATACTTTAAAATAGAGGTGATTAAAATATCAAGGAGTTTCTTTTATTTATTTTACTTTAGGTGAAAGCATTAGATATTATTATTTTGTTTAAATGTTTCAGTGTTTAAATTCCTCTCTCTTCATGATTTAAAAAGTTCAGTGTAAGAAGGGAAAAGTAAATTACAATAAAGTATTTTCATAAGGTGAGAAATATAATCTTTCTTTTTTTTAAATTTGGATAGCATTTAAGGGTTTTGTTTAAATGCCCTTTGTTTTCTTGGATTGGAGTCTTATATTTTTGAATTTCTTTTTAGATTAACTTAATGTATCTGCTGTAAATTGTCATAGGTGAGTGACAGCGATCATTAGTTAGGGTGAAAAATTTTCAAATTGTTTAAATAATTTTAGTTAAAAGAGGAGAGTGCAATGCTTTTCTCCTTTTCGTTAATTCTTTTGATAGGGTTCTAATTTTCTCTTTTAAGGTGAATACTGAATTCATTTAATTCTCTATGGATTTCAAATAGAGCGAATTTATTGCTTGTAGTTATTTTATTTTTACTTTAGTTGAGAGGTAGGTTAGGCGTACATGAAGATTAAAGACCATAAAAAAATAAAATAGCTCTTTTCTGAATATTACAAATGTGATTTTTTGCAGTTTAAATGCTGCTATTGCATATAATGTTTAGTGTTTTATCCATAAAATGTTTTCTAGTGTTATCAGTGTAGTATAAATAAACTTTTAAAATCTTGTAATTGTTTGTTATTGTCGTATTCAACAAAATACCTAAATAGTTCTGCTATACAGTAATTCTGTATGGAAATATTCATTGCATTAAAAAAAAAGCAATATAAATTCCAAACAGCTTAAATGGGCTTTCTCTTAGTCGTAAAAATTTAATCTTCCCTTATATAACGCAGAGTAAAACTAAGAATGGCACGTGAAAAGTAGACTTGATTGCAGCGGCAGACGGTTTGTTTTGGAAGCAACAACATGGCTGCCGCCCTGCTGCGTCAGCATCATGACCTTCGATAGAGAAAGCGTGTTAGGGTGCGTGTTAGGGCGTCTCCTTTTATTCACACCTCCGCGCTTCATTATAACGAGGTGATTGTTTACTTCTCGATATTTTTATGTACGCTTCATTTCTTCATTTAATTTGGAAAATTATAAAATAAATTTTGAAAAATTTTTTTCCATAAAACACGCAAGAATAACGTTAAATTTTAAAGTTCCAGAGTATTGTAATGTAATTCATATATATAATAATGTTATTAACTTTGAACCATTTTTGAGAGCTTACTCGTTTCACCAAGGTTCCGGAGCATTCGGTATATACCTTGAATTATTTTCAGAAAATTTAAAAAAAAATTGTCATTTTTTGCTGCAGTGGAATGGATTAGAATCTGTACCATAGGATGTGTTTGGAAGCAGACTCTGCAAAGATTAAATTGATCTCTAAATCTCGTTCTGCTGGGAACGAAAAGTTTCGATATTTCTCGAGCCCTGATGGAAATTTCCCTAACAAAAAAAAAAAAATATATTCGAAATTGATTGCCCAAAAACGAATTTTCAGTTCTTTCATTAGAGGCTAATATAATTTTTAAATCAGTAGGCCATTCCTAATCAACCGTCCCCATGACCAAGTGCTTAGTGTACTTGGCTACTGATCTAAGGAACCTGGGTTCGAGCCCTGGATAAGACATGGATGTTAGTATCAGTTTTCTGCTCTAGTTCGGCCATCCTCACATAACTTGTACTATGGTGTATAAACTGAGAGATGCTCTGCGGCTGAGGATTATTTGTCTATATGCATATCAGCTTAAAATATAACCGTTTTCCAAACTTTGTAATTGAAAAGTGCTCTAGATGTAATAAAAATATTACTAATTTTTAGTTGGGTTGTTTTACATCTGAGCGGCACTTTTTTGCACACCATGGGCTAAATGGCCAGGTCACATGGACCCCGAAGGCTCAGAGAAGGTTGGGGGAGGGGACCCACTGGAACAGCTGTTGGGAGACATGGTAGCCTCTCGTCAAGGCCATCCAGCGTGTTCTTTAATGTACACAGGGTATGGCTCTCCTGCACACGGCATCATGGCTTAACGTTCCATCCGACCATGGGCTGGGCGGGGAGTTTTGCGGAGATAAATCTCAATGCTGACCCAGCTGGAACTCGAACCTGGGAACTACAGATTATGAGCCTGGCGCGCTACCGACTGAGCCATCCCCGCCCCTTAATTGTTAGCAGTAATACATCCAGAACTCCTAGTTATATATATATATATATGTACTGGGTTCTTTTACCTCTTAGCAGCACTTTTTTGCACACAATGGGCTAAATGGCCGCCACTAGGACTCCAAAGGCTCAGAGAAAGTTGGGGAAGAGGACCCACTGGAACAGCTGTTGGGTGACAGATGGTAGCCTCTCGTGAAGGCCATGCAGTGTGTTCTTTAACGTGCACAGGATACGCTCTTCCACATATGGGGCCATTGCTTCACATCCCATCCGACAGACGACGGCCTTTCCAAGCACATCAGTGTCCCCTACTGACCGTGGGGAGGGCGGGTAGTTTTGAGGAGATAAGTCTCAACACTGACACAGCTCGGACTTATATACAGGGTGTTCCAAAAATAAACGAGCGAGACGGTTTGGCCATTCATTCAGGCTAACATTTTTTAAGAGTATCAATCTCTGAAAACATTTTGAAAAGTTTACGGCTATTTGCAAAGTAAGGGGAAATCCCTATAATAAAACACCATTTTTAGACGAATTCTCTAATTTTTGAAGAGGTCATTTGATCCTCCAAAATTTCTCTCACAGGGTGTACCAAATAAATGAACGAGATGGTTTGTCCATTCATTTCTGCTAACATCATTTGAGAGACATATCATTGTTCAACTAACCAGACTTTGATATTAAGATTATCCATCACTGAAAATATTTTTCAAAAGTTTAGAGCTTATTAAAAACGAAGAGGGAATCCGTAGAAAAAATACGATTTTTTGAGGGATACTCCACTTTTTTGATAGGTCTTTTGCCCTCCAGAATTTCTCTCACAGGGTGTACCAAAAATAAATGAATAGCGAGACCGTCTGGCCATTCCTTTGATGTTTCCGTTTCAGAAAAGAACACATCTCAACGCTGAAGAGTAGCAGGTGAGAGGTTATTTTGAAGGGAGAAAAAAGGGAGTGGTGTGTTGTCTGTAGCATTTATAAGATGTTCACCAACCACCATCCATCGGATGAGACGTTAAGCCATGGACCCCCGTGTGCGGGAGAGTCCACGTTAAAGAACACGCTGGATTACCTTGACTGGCGAACAGCCTGTTTCAGTGGGACCCCTTGACATTCTCCGAGCCTTTGGGGGTCCGGGTGACCTGGCCATTTAACCCATGGTGTGCAAAGTGCCGCTCGGAAGTAAAAAAAAAAAAGCAACGGAGCTCAATGCCCAGAACCTAGCAACAGCTGTTCCGGTGGGTCCTTTCGACGTTCTCTGGTGTCTGGTGACCTGGCCATCTAGCCCATGGGGTGCAAAGTGCCACTCGGAGGTAAAAAAACAACAACAATGGAGTCCCGTGCTTGGCTCCCATTCCCCTGGCTGTTCTGGTTGGCCCCCCTCTACCTTCTCTGAACCTTTGGGTGCAGGGTGATCTGGCCATTTATCCCACGATACTTCCACGGGCGAAGTGCCGCTCAGAAGTAACGTAGCCCTGTGCAGATGTCCCCGACAGTCAACTGTTTCGGTGAATTCCCTCGACCTTTTCCAAGTCTTCGGGGTCTCCTCGCCATTTAGCGCATAGTGTGCAAAGAAAAAGTGCCACTCAGAAGTAAAACAAATTTTCTCTTCCACTCACTCTCTATTTTTATCCATTATGCAAATAGAGATCGAATTTTTGGGAGTCCAAGTAAAGGTAAAAAGAATGGGATCTCGGAAATCATTCCATGCCGAAAGTAACCGAGCATGCGTAGACGCAAAAACCTCCTGCACGGTGTTTCTCTGTGCCGCTAGTGACCGAGTGTTTTTTTTTTACCCAGATAAAAGGAAGTGTGGCCAGCCTATGCAGCAGGCAGTTTTTTTTCTCTCACTGCACGAACCATCCGATGGCCACGTGGTGGATTTAAGGCCCAGTTTGGAATGGATAGCAAGCACTTTTCCCCTCAATACATGCAGAGGCCTTACAACGAGGCTCGTTAGACAGCAGGCAGTTTTTCTGCACTGCACGAATCATCGGATGGCCATGTAGTGCTAATAAGGCCCAGTTAGGAACCACTAACCGATAGGCAAGCACTTTTCCCCTCAATACACGCAGAGGCCTTGCGATGAGGCCCGGAATTCAAAGGTACACGTGACCTTGTGTCACGCTCTGTTAAGTGTACGTCCGCATTGAAACCATTAGTTTGCCATCGTCGAGACCATTCATACGGCTTGTTCAATCTCCCCCACCATCTTCTCTTCAATTACTTTCCGATGTCTCCACCCCGTCCACCAAGCCTTTGGGTTCCAGGTGACCAGGTCATTTAGCCCAAGGTGTAAAAAGTCGCTCAGAGGTAATGCCATACCCCGTGCACGTTAAAGAACATGCTGGATGACCCTGACGGTAGGTTTTCTCAAAACAGCTGTTTCTCCCAGACCTTTTCTGAACCTTTGGGGTATGTGCAACCATTTAGCCCATAGTGTGAAAAGTGCCACTCGGAGGTGAAACAACCCAACCCCTTTGTGGCAAAAGTGTGCAATCCCGTAAGGCTCTTAGGTACCCGAGTGACCAATGTGGCGCTGTCCCATAAGACCATTAGGGTCTCTGGGATGCTAACACCCTTATGGGACAGCGTCACTTTGGTCTCCCAGGTACTTAAGAGCCTTATGGGATGGCACCCGTAAGGGAGTTACGGTCCTGGGAGGCAAAAGTGTGCAATCCTGTAAGGCTCTTAGGGACCCATGAGACCAAAGTGTGTAATCCCGTAACGCTCTTAGAGACCCACGAGACCAAAGTGTGCAATCCCTATAAAGCTCTTAGTGACCTAAGAGGCAAAAGTGTGCAATCCCGTACAGCTCTTAGGGACCCTATAGGCAAAAGTGTGCAATCCCATAAGCCACTTTGGTCTCCCAGGTCCCTAAGAGACTTACGGGATTGCACACTTTTGCCTCTCGGGTCCCTAAGAGCCTTACAGGATTGCACACTTTGGTCTCCCAAGACTGTAACGCCCTTACGGGTGGCGTCTTACCAGCCGGCACCACGTTGGTCACCCGGGTCCCTAAGGGCCTTACGGGATTGCACACTTTTGCCACAAAGGGGTTGGGTTGTTTTACCTCTGAGTGGCACTTTTCACACTATGGGCTAAATTGTCGCATGTGCCCCGAAGGCTCAGAAAAGGTCTGGGAGAAGCAGCTGTTTTGAGAAAACCTGCCATCAAGGTCATCCAGCGTGTTCTTTAATGTGCACTGGTTATGGCATTACCTCTGAGCGACTCTTTTTACACCTTGGGCTAAATGCCTGGGTCACCTGGACCCCAAAGGCTCGGTGGATGGGGTGGAGATGTGGGGAAGTAATTGAAGAGATGATGGGGGGGATCGAACGTGCCGTATGGTCTCGACGATGGCAAACTAATGGTTTCAGTGCGGACATACGCTTAACAGAACATGACACAAGGTCACATGTACCTTTGATTTCTGGGCCTCGTCGCAAGGCCTCTGTGTGTATTGATGGGAAAAGTGCTTGCCTATCCGTTAGTGGTTCCTGAGCCTTATTTCCACCACGTGGCCATCTGATGGTTCATGCAGTGCAGAAAAACTGCCTGCTGCCTAATGGGCCTCGTCGTAAGGACTCTGCGCATATTGAGGGGAAAGGTGCTTGCTATCCGTTCCTAAGTGGGCCTTAAATCCACCACGTGGCCATCCGATGGTTCGTACAGTGAGGGGAAAAAAACTGCCTGCTTCCTGGGCAGCAGTCAATTTTTTTCCCCTCACTTTTTGCACACTATGGGTTAAATGGGCAGGTCATCCAAACATTCGGAAAAGGTCGAGGGAATCCATCGGAACAGTTGACCGTCGAGGGCATCTGCACAGGGCTACGTTACTTCTGAGCGGCACTTCGCACACCGTGGGCTAAATGGCCAGATCACCCTGAACCCAAAGGTTCAGAGAAGGTAGAGGGGGGCCCAGCAGAACAGCCGCGGGAATGGGAGCCAGGCACGGGCTCCATTGTTGTTTTTTAATTCCGAGCGTCAATTTGCATACCATTGGCTAAATGGACAGGTCATCCAGATCCCCAAAGGCTCGGAGAAAGTCAAGGGGTCCCACTGAAACAGGCTGTTCACCAGTCAAGGTAATCCAGCGTGTTCTTTAACGTGGACTCTCTCGCACACGGGAGTCCATGGCTTAACGTCTCATCTGATGGACGGTGGTCGGTGAACAGGTTATAAATGCATACCGACAACACACCACTCCCTTTCTTCTCCCTTCAAAATAACCTCACCTGCTACTCTTCAGCGTTGAGATGTGTTCTTTTCTTAAACGGAAATATGTATTTTTGGTACACCCTGTGAGTGAAATTCTGGAGGGCAAATGACCTCTTCAAAAAGTAGAGTATTCCTCTAAAAGTCGTATTTTTCCTACGGATTCCCTCTTCATTTTTAATGAGCTCTAAACTTTTCAAAAATGTTTTCAGAGATGGATAATCTTAATATCAAAGATCAAAGTGTGGTTAGTTGAACAATGATGTGTCTCGCAAATGATGTTAGCAGAAATGATTGGCCAAACCGTCTCGTTCATTTATTTTGGTACACCTGTGAGAAAAATTTTGGAGGGCAAACGACCTCTTCAAAAAGTAGAGAATTCGTCTAAAAATGGTGTTTTATTATAGGGATTTCCCCTTACTTTACAACAAGCTGTAAACTTTTACAAAATGTTTTCAGAGATCGATCTTAAAAAATGTCCTGAAATGAATGGCCAAACTGTCTCGCTCGTTTATTTTTGGTACACCCTGTGAGTGAAACTTTGCGGATTAAACAACCTCTTCAAAAGTAGAGAATTCTTCTAAAAATGGTGTTCTATTATAGGGATTTTCCCTTAGTTTACAACGAGCTCCAAACTTTTCAAAAATGTGTTCAGAGATGGATACTCTTAATGTTGAAGTCCCTAAAATTTGTGTCGCAAATGATTCACCTTTCCTGCCACAAAGCCTATTAACCTAGGAATCTCTGACTCGCTACCTGTCTGTTGTGTTAGTTGGAAACGATATTAGCAGAAATGAATGGCCAAAGCGTCTCGTTCATTTATTTTTGGTACACCCTCTATATATGAAATGAGGATGAAAGTTTATATTTACTGATATAAACAAAGTCGATCAGATGGCAAACTTATGGTGGATATCAGGGGACCAATGCCTTTGAAGAGTTGCAATAAAAGTGCTTTGCAGATTTTAAGAGAGTCGCTAAATGCTGATCCTATGACAATGGGGTTTAACATGAAAAATAAATAACTGGACTCGCATCATCTGCGTACGTCCTTGACTAGCAAGTTAAAAGCTACCACCACTGAGAGTCTCAAAACACCATAAGAAAGAAAGCAGCTAATCTATTGAATTAACCATATTGAAAACTACCTGCAGAAAAGTAGTGTATATGACAAATTCTGAAACTGAATTAATATTATTTTCTGAATTTTGGAATACTTGAGATGATTGATGGCATACAAGCTGGTGCTGAATGGGATTGGGTTGTTTTACCAGTAAGAAGCAATTTTTTTTGCATTCAATGGGCTAAATGACCAGATCAGAACGAACCTGAAGGCCAATATGTCTTTTAACGTGCAGAGAATATGGCTTTCCCGCACACAGTGCCAAGGCTTAACGTCCCATTCAATGGACGTCTACATTTCGAAACCCATTGGTGTCCCCTACTGACTGTGGGCAGTAGGTAGATATAAATTTCAATGTTGACCCAGCTGCCACTCGAACCTGGGAATTACAGATTACGAGTCTGGTGCACTAATGACTGAGCCACCCCCGTTCTGCTCACTGGGGTAAAAAGAAAGTTCCTCAGTATGGCTTGGAAAATCTATTAAAGAAATAATGAAATTCCTTTCAAGCAGATGCTTGCAAAGAAAGGTTTGATGGGAACCTTTTAATAAGCTATAGAGGAACTCTACGATGAAGACAAGCCCTCAAAAGAAAGACAACACAGACATCCATGTATTATCTTGGGATATGCGAAGGATTTTGTAGCTAAAGTGTCAGCAAATCTAAAGCACCACTCAATGATTTTGCAGAGAACTTTCACTATACTAATAATTTGTCTGTTATGGAATACGTCCTCACCATTAATCACAAATCATGATGATCACCAGACTCAAAAGCATTTTTGAAATCTGAAACGCTAGTAACCAAAGGTTTCAAAAACTAAACATTTCTCAAGAATCTAAGTGATAAAATCATATCTACATATCCTCTGCCACTTTTGAAACCAAACTGCTGATCACGCAGTTGTTCGTCAATCAGATTATTTATATTAAGCACAATCATGCAGAGTACTTTATTTGAAGCAAAATCAGGCTGATACCCTTTAGTTATCACAAAAATAGCAATCAATTTTAAAATAATAATAATTGTTCTAGTAAAATAATCAGGAACAATGTCTTTATGAAAAAATAAATACCCGCTCAAGTAGCTGCTTGCCACAGAGGGCTGACAGGAACCTGTCAATTTATATGCCAAAATAGAGGATCTGAGATGACAGATACATCCATGCCTTACCCAGGCTCAAACCCAGGTCCCTTAGATCAGTAGCCAAGAACCACTTGGCCATGGGATGGCTAGGTGGCGGAAACGTATACGTATTTTACTCAAATGGTATAATAAATCTTTGATAATGATTAAAATATGCTTATTAAGATTCAATTTATTTGTGATAAAATATTGCGATTAACACTGGAGCTATTCTAAATTATTAAAAGAGAGCTTGTCTACTGATCCAAGGGACCTGGATTCAAGCCCTGGATTCTTGTCTTGTTTTTCTGGTGAGGTCCTGCCACCCTCAGAGAAACTTATATTATGGAATATACACAGTCGCA
This sequence comes from Ryuthela nishihirai, assembly GCA_038380435.1. Classification (NCBI taxonomy): domain Eukaryota; kingdom Metazoa; phylum Arthropoda; class Arachnida; order Araneae; family Heptathelidae; genus Ryuthela; species Ryuthela nishihirai. The sequence continues at coordinate 322,611 of JAWZYU010000029.1, read as the reverse complement.
TCAGAATGATATGACCACCTACCTAATAATGGGAATGGGGCGTGGTCACAATTTTCTGATACGACTAAGTAAACTGACAGGGTCCTGTCAGGACCTCTGTGGCATGCAGCTGTTTGAGACCGTATTTTTTTCTTTAAAGGAAACTCATTAAATACTAATATTGATAAATATTAAACTTGGATTTTGTTCAGTACTTTATTTTTCGTTATAGTTATAGATAAAAAAAATATTAAAATTCCATTTATATGAGGTAACTTGTAATGATCAGTTGATAATTGATATTTACACATTTAAAAACTTAAACACTATATAGCAGAATTGCCATTCATAAACATTTTCCAGAGAAGTGAACATAGAAAACAGTTAGCTAAAATAACATGATTCTAGAATAATATAAAAGTGTCTTCAAATATCCTTAATGATGAATGAAAACTGGTGCTTCTCAAATTATGGACAACATTCATTTGCAGTGTTTCCTGTCAATGCATCGCTATTATTATTTCTTTCAACAATTTTATGAAATCAAGACTTCATTGGGAGGTTTTTTCTTTGTTCCATTTCTCGTTAAAATTAATTAAATTTTTAATTATTCTCTGGTGCACTTTTCTGTAGGTCTTATTCCGAAAGTTGCTCATGCAAGTGCCCAAATACTTTTCAAAAAATTGATAAAAATTATAAACTAAAAACACGTTTTAGAATATATTTATATGGTACTGCTGCGTTATAAAAATAAGATCGTCAGTCAATCATTTTATTTTTCTTAAATTATTGTATTTAAAATTTACAAAATTTTTTGGCATCACTGAAAACCGAAGTCGGAAATCTCAATCAGAAAAGTCGATTTTTCTCATCACTGAAAACCGAAGTCGGAAATCTCAATCAGAAAAGTCGATTTTTCTCATCACTGACAGGTAAATTTCAATACGCAATCAATTATAAAATTAGATATTTCATGGAGAGTCATTCATTTCCCACATAGGATGCTTCTGTTTCATCTGTATCAGACACCAAGAATTAAGTCTGCTCGGTTTTGATAATCTTCTTTTTGCCATATCTTTGATACGTATTTCAAACATATGGCTTGTCTTCTCTCCTTGATACACGTCATTTAAGCACACGTTTCACTGAAGAAAGAATGCAAATTTAGTTTTTCAAATATTTCACTTTCATGTGGCTTCTCTTTCTTCTGTATAAGGTACTGATTGTTATGGTGAACATTTATGCAAATTCCTCTTCAACTATTTCAGAGATACCTATCTTTAATCTCTTGGCAGAAAATGCCCCCCTGATAATAAATTTTAATGGAAATCATTTGTTTACCTAATTCACAGAAACATAGTGTCTGTTTTCCTGCTGTAAAGATGGCAATTAACATTCTGTGGTCTTTGATTATATATGAGGCTGCTTCGTTTGTCTTTCCCTTAGAGATATTCAAACCCAGGCACTGTCTTAGAACTTTCTTTCCATATTTCACAAATATGCAACTTCTTTCTGTGCAGAAAAAAATGTCAACAGAAGGTAAATTTTCATTCAAATTTCGTTAGATATTTTATATTAAGATAGTTTTTCTGTGTGCCAGAAAATTATTTTGGGGGACCGATTTTTGCGAAATTTTATTGTTAATATTTCTCATAGTCGTGGCTTTTGTTTTGAGGCATCGAAAAATGGATATTTAAACGAGCTTTCCGTAAAAATCTCTTCTCACATATTTCACCGATATGTGGCTGGCTTCTCTTTCTATGTGACTTAAAGTACACAGATACAGCTGTATATATATACTATGTATTTTACATATATCAGATCACTTAGTAGATATATGGATTCTATTACGAGTGTATTACATAATGTAAACTGAGAAGAAATATGTGTAGATGTTTTTTGTGCATATTTTGAAATGCATGACATTTTTCACATTCAACTGAAAATAATACATTGTTTCTTTTGGAAAGCTTTTCTTGAAAATTTCAGACACATGGTTTCACATAATAATTCTTAACCATTTTTTTGGGTAAATTTCGTGATAAATAGCTTACAGAAATCTACCTTGTGTGTGTTAGTTATTGGATAACAAAATGAATTTTATACGAGAAATTTTTTGCTGCACATTTCAGAGATATTAAGCTTTACATACTCCAAATACTCCAAACTAAAAATGTTACTCGAGTTTCCAGTGGAAATTACTCCTGTAATATTTCACACCTATGTAGCTTTTCTTTCATGTTTGTGAAAAATGAATCAAGAAGTCGCTGTGTAAATTTTTTCGTAAATATTTTCCCAGAAAATTCATTTGTCTTCCATGACACAAAATTTCAACAAATTACTTTGTTTCACTACAAACATTTGCTACATATTTCACAACTGGAATAGCTTTACCTTTATGTTCCTCAAAAGATAACTTTGAACAATTATATTTCTGCAAATATTTAGTTGGATATTCTACAGATATGTGGATTTAGTTTCATGCATAATAGCGAATAACACTTTATGACTTTTGTGCATATTTCATGTTACATATTTCACACTTGAGTGTCATCTCACAATCCATAACAGAAAAATGAATACTAATACAGGCTTTGTACGAATATTTCTTTATATATATATTTCATCGCCATGTTCCATTTCTTTTCAGCCTGGTTGAAAACGATATTAAAGATTCCTCTTTAGGTTTTTAGCTTCGCTGCATATTTCACACATACCAATCTACTTTTTGTATAAGATATTTTAGCTCCAATTTCATTTTGAAATTTTATGTGAAGGTCATAGATATACCATTAATCTTTCATATCAGATAATGGATTTTTGTACAGCTTTGATTGCATTTATTTTTTTGAGTGGTTTTTCCTTTACATGAAAACTTTTCTGATGGTTCATTTCAAAATTTCTGTTTGCATATTTCACATATATATGTGGTTTTTTCCCTTTTATATGTCAGAATATGATTTTTTATTGTATATTCCACTGCAAATTTTTCTCATTACATGTTTAACAACATATGGTTCTTGCCCTCTCTGTATGAGACAATGATTCCCTAGGATAGACGTATTTATTCATTTTCCTCAGTGTTTGTCAGAAAATGATTGCTAAGTATAGATATTAGTGCTAATTTCATATTAAATATTTCATATACATCCAATTTTCCCATATGTGGAAAAAATTAATTCTAAGGTTAGATTCTAAGGTAAGGAATATTGATAAATTTTGTGTTACATATTTCACATACATTCAGTTTTTCAACTGTCCATTAGAAAATGATTCTTAACTGCAGACTTTAATGAAGATTTCCTGTTGCATATTTAATATGCATGCAGCTTTTCCTCTGTATCAGGTAATAGTTTTGAAATGTAGATTTGCATGCAAATTTCTTGTTAGATATTTCACATTTATGTGTTGTGTGACAGAATATGATTCCTAAGGTTAAATACAGAGACAAATTTTTTATTACATACATCACATATATTTGGCCTTTCCACTGTGTGTATAAGAAATGATCCCAAAGTGCAACTTTGCATGCAAATTTCTTGTTATTGTTACGACAGAAGGAATCTGGCAACCGAAAGCAAAAAGTTTCAGCCAACGAATAAGAACGTTGGGAGAATTTGGAGAAGAAGAGTGGAGCGTTAACGGTCGTTGTATTGTAACGGTCGTTGTGTTGTAACGGTCGGAGAGTTCGAAAATGGACGGTGAGCTGTTCTGAGACAGTGCGCGTAAGTATCAAGAAGTAACTTGATGTGTTGTGTATACGCGGAAGGATAAAAGTGGGATCTTTTATCGTTAAGTATCAAGAAGTAACTTGATGTGTTGTGTATACGCGGAAGTATAAAAGTGGGAACTTTTATGGCTAACTTCGAATGTCTACACGGACTGTCTTTTTGTTCGGCTAGTGTGTGAAAAGTTATTAGCACAGGACGAGAATTGGTTTACGAGTGAAGATCTTCGGGTGACCTGGTAAATCAAGTAAAAGGTAGTATTTAGTAAAATACACAGAGCTGATGTTGTGTGCTCTACGTGAAGATTGATGACTTGTGCATGTTAATAGTTGATTTGTTAATAAGATACTTCATCCATATTTCCTTTGTAACAATTTACCTTGTATTGAATTTGGTTTTGAAATATAGCTTTTAATACTCACGCTCAGCGGCTATCCATTTTTGTAATCCGCAACATTTGGTGTCAGGAGTGGGATAATTTATTGAATGCCGTTAACTAGAAGTATGGATGAATTAGTAAAGTTGTTAAATGACATGAAAGCCGATATAGCTGCCCAAAGCGATAAAATAGGTGACTTGAAAGCCGATATGAAAGCCGATATAGCTGCCCAAAGCGATAAAATAGGTGACTTGAAAGCCGATATGGCTACGCAGATGACTGATATGGCTACACAGATGAATGACATTAAAAGTCAAAATAGCGAAATGGCCGCACAAAATAATGAGTTGAGAACTGAGATAGTTTCTCAAAAAGATGATTTGAAAGCCGAAATGGCCGCACAAAATAATGAGTTGAGAAATAAAATAGGTGACCTGGCCGCACAAAATACTGAGATGAGAGCTGAAGTGGCTTCTCAAATTGATAAGATTTCTGATAAGTGTAAGGACATTATGACCGAACTAAATAGTGTAAAAGATGATCTTGATAGTGTTAAGTTAGATTATAAACACGAAATTGAAATTGTAAAAACTGATTGTGAACGCCAGTTTCAGATTTTGAGAAATGAAATGTTACCTTCTGCCTGTGATAATAATAATTCTAGTGGAAATAATGTTATTACACATATCGCTAAAAATACAACTAAACCTTCTACATATTGTTACGACAGAAGAATCTGGCAACCGAAAGCAAAGTTTCAGCCAACGAATAAGAACGTTGGGAGAATTTGGAGAAGAAGAGTGGAGCGTTAACGGTCGTTTTGTATTGTAACGGTTGTTGTGTTGTAACGGTCGGTGAGTTCGAAAATGGACGGTGAGCTGTTCTGAGACAGTGCGCGTAAGTATCAAGAAGTAACTTGATGTGTTGTGTATACGCGGAAGGATAAAAGTGGGATCTTTTATCGTTAAGTATCAAGAAGTAACTTGATGTGTTGTGTATACGCGGAAGTATAAAAGTGGGAACTTTTATGGCTAACTTCGAATGTCTGCACGGACTGTCTTTTTGTTCGGCTAGTGTGTGAACAGTTATTAGCACAGGACGAGAATTGGTTTACGAGTGAAGATCTTCGGGTGACCTGGTAAATCAAGTAAAAGGTAGTATTTAGTAAAATACACAGAGCTGATATTGTGTGCTCTACGCAGGAAGATTGATGACTTGTGCATGTTAATAGTTGATTTGTTAATAAGATACTTCATCCATATTTCCTTTGTAACAATTTACCTTGTATTGAATTTGGTTTTGAAATATAGCTTTTAATACTCACGCTCAGTGGCTATCCATTTTCGTAATCCGCAACATTTGGTGTCAGAAGTGGGATTAATTAATTGAATGCCGTTAACTAGAAGTATGGATGAATTAGTAAAGTTGATAAATAGCTTCAAAGCCGATATGACTACGCTGATGACTGATATGAAAGCCGATATGGCTACACAGATGAATGACATTAAAAGTCAAAATAATGACTTGAAAGCCGATATGGCTAACAAAATAGGTGACCTTGCCGCACAAAAAACTGAGATTAAAGGTGATATAGCCGCCCAAAGCGATAAAATAGGTGACTTGAAAGCCGAAATGGCCGCACGAAATAATGAGTTGAGGAATAAAAGAGGTGATCTGGCCGCACAAAATACTGAGATTAAAGGTGATATAGCTGCCCAAAGCGATAAAATAGGTGATTTGAAAGCCGAAATGGCCGCACAAAATAATGAGTTGAGAACGGAGATAGTTTCTCAAAAAGATGATTTGAAAGCCGAAATAGCCGCACAAAATACTGAGATGAGAGCTGAAGTGGCTTCTCGAGTTGGTAAGATTATTGATCACTTCAAGGATCATAAAACCGAACTCAATAGACAATGCAATAGTTTAAATGTTGAATTTGTCAGTGAAAAAGATGATCTTGATAGTGTTAAGTTAGATTGTAAACATGGAAAAGAGAAAGGCAACGCATATAAAAATGTGGATCTGCTACTGGAAATCAAGAATTGTAGAGATAGCACAGATAATGCCTTTGACCACGCAACTACTGGTAATGCATGGCAGAGTGTCTATGTCGCTGGTGACATGTCTAGGAACTGTGAAGAACAATCACACAGATTAGAGAGCTGTGAGACTAAACAGTACGCTTTGCACTTCAAAATACCTAGGTATACAAGTCTGGCACGATCTGAAGAGAGATCCACACGAAAGGTATTCTATTCCTCGCCGTCAGCAAAATGTGTCATGGACAGTTATCGCAAAGGCAGAGTAACGAGTGGTAATGAGGGGGAACGAAACAGAGTTTACGTTTCGCAGAGTGGTCCGAGTAAAAGAGCTTCAGGCAGAGACAGTACTTCAAAGACTAACTTTCTGGATGAAACTAAGCCTCAGAGTTACGATCAGAGAGAAGTAAAGCCCTCAGACAATCTCAACGAAACCATGCTGAATTTCTTTTCTGAACAGTCAATGTGCAGATTTGGACATTATAACCATTTAGATTATAAGGATATAGAAAAGTTTTATCACGACTACAAGAGCTCTAAAGTGGACAATATCATGTTACAGAACTCGTCGCTGATCTCCAGAATGAACAATTTGGCAATCATGACTGATATTTCCCTGGCTAATTACAATGAGAGCTCCAAGAAAGTGAATTCGGAAGAAACAGCAAATATGACCTCCTCGGGTCATGTGTTTTGCTGGAGACCCGAGTGGCGCCATCGGATGGTAGATAAAAACAGCACAGGAGGTGTCGGCAACAAAGTGAGTCTTGTCTTGGCTCCTGCACTTGCTGCTTTAGGTCTCAAGGTCCCTATGATCTCCGGTCGTGCTCTCCAATTGACGGGAGATACTCTGGACAAATTAGAATCCATCCCTGGCTTCACAGTCGACTGCACTAAAGATAAAATCGAGCAGATGATGGAAGACGTCGGATGCTGCATCGTAGGACAGACAGAGGAGCTGGTGCCAACAGATAAGGAGATTTACCGCTGCAAGGATCTGACGGCTACCGTAGATAGCGTTCCTCTAAGGAGATGCTCAATTGTGTCCAAAAAGCTGGCTGAAGGAGTGTGCGCTTTGGTTTATGATGTTGAATTCAGAACAAGGAGTATCTGAAGATGTTGCAAGCTGGCTATGTGAAGATAAAACAGAAAAAATATTGCTAGCAGCCCGACACATCACTGATTTCACTTATACAGGAGAAACAGGTAAGGTTGTCGGATTAGAAGCTGCAGTCCTAGCAAGAGTATGGAAGGAGGAGATGGACCGAAGCGCTAAAAAGAATTATGGAGCTGATATAATTGTGAAGCACCTTGGGGATCAAATTGAATCAGGTGAAATATGGCTGAAGGTTCATCACGACAGTTCTGAATTAAGTGAAAGTCAACTGACAAAAGGGTCAGACTGGAGGATGAAACTCCTCCCTAGATTTTATGTCACTAATGACTTTCATTCCTTCTTACTGTTGATAGAAGTAAAAATCCAAAGAAGAAAACTTTCGACAAAGAAGAAAACTTTTTACAGGTTTTGCACGAAAACTCTTAGTCGATTCTTCTCCCTGCAGAGACATAAACGTGTTCACAAGGGCTATAGGCCTTACACGTATTATGTTTGTGGACGAGGCTTCAGTCAGAAAAGAAATCTACGTCATAATGAGATTCGCTTTCATTTTGACACAGACGTGGTATATCGCATTCGTCGATGTCCAGCTACAAAGTGCAAGGTGGTTCACGTGGATCGTTTGGCCCCGTTTCATCGAAGAACTGAAGAAACTTTGGAATCCAGAATTGTTCGGGACGAACAAGACCTAGGAAGGGGGCAGTGTTACGACAGAAGAATCTGGCAACCGAAAGCAAAGTTTCAGCCAACGAATAAGAACGTTGGGAGAATTTGGAGAAGAAGAGTGGAGCGTTAACGGTCGTTTTGTATTGTAACGGTTGTTGTGTTGTAACGGTCGGTGAGTTCGAAAATGGACGGTGAGCTGTTCTGAGACAGTGCGCGTAAGTATCAAGAAGTAACTTGATGTGTTGTGTATACGCGGAAGGATAAAAGTGGGATCTTTTATCGTTAAGTATCAAGAAGTAACTTGATGTGTTGTGTATACGCGGAAGTATAAAAGTGGGAACTTTTATGGCTAACTTCGAATGTCTGCACGGACTGTCTTTTTGTTCGGCTAGTGTGTGAACAGTTATTAGCACAGGACGAGAATTGGTTTACGAGTGAAGATCTTCGGGTGACCTGGTAAATCAAGTAAAAGGTAGTATTTAGTAAAATACACAGAGCTGATATTGTGTGCTCTACGCAGGAAGATTGATGACTTGTGCATGTTAATAGTTGATTTGTTAATAAGATACTTCATCCATATTTCCTTTGTAACAATTTACCTTGTATTGAATTTGGTTTTGAAATATAGCTTTTAATACTCACGCTCAGTGGCTATCCATTTTCGTAATCCGCAACAATATGATGGTCAATCATCTTGGACAGTATTTAAAACACAATTCGAAGTTATCGCTACAGCCAATGAGTGGAATGAATTCCAAAAGGCCAGTTTTCTTGCAGCTTCCTTAAGAAATTCTGCTGCGGAAGTTTTGCAGTCTGTTCCAGAAGAAAAACGACTTGATTATCAAAGTCTAGTTTCTGCATTAGAACTAAGGTTTGGTGATAGTTATTTAAAACAATATTACGTGACTCAATTTAAACATCGCATGCAGAAAAATGGTGAAACTTTGCAAGAGCTTGCTAGTGATATTGAGCGTCTAGCTAGATTGACTTATAGTAACTGTCCACCAGAAATTCAAGATAATTTAGCTCAATTACAATTTATTGATGCTATTGCTGACCCTGACACTCAGCAATCTCTGAGGATGTTGGAAGGTGAATCCTTAAAGTCAGCTGTGGTACATGCTATGAAATACGAGTGCTCCAGGCTTTCCTCCCGAGCGAACAAACGTGCAGTGAGATTTGTGAGTGCAGAAGAAACTGTAGAAAAGGATAATGAAATGAAAGAACTAACCAAAGCCATACTATCCGTTTTGAAAGATATAAAAGGTTCTTCTTCAAAACCTACAACAGACCTCCAGTGTTGGAATTGTGGCAAGACCGGACACATTCGTACCAACTGCACTAGGAAACGAATGAGGAGTCCAAGTACATCAACTAGACAACAGGATCAGAGAAACAGAAAATTTATCAATCTTGCGAGGCAAAGGCTGGTTGTTGATTGGTTGGCCCCAGGGGAAGTCGCCCACGTTTCAACATTGCATGGTGATAATAATGGATTAGTAGCTGATGGAGCCATAAATGGAATACCTTGCCGTATGATAGTCGACACTGGTGCAAATGTAACTTTACTCAGAACGGATATAATAAAGAAAATAATACCTCACCCAAACTTGAATACTACACAGTCTAGAATAAGCCTACAAACGGCCACTGGAGATCGTGCAAAGGTTCATGGAAAAATAGAACTTAATATTCGAGTTGGTAGCTGTCTGGTTCGCCATCCTGTTTACATCGCTGACATCTACGACGAATGCATATTAGGCCTTGGTTTTCTTAAGAAACATGGATTCAACATTAGACCCAGTGATAACCTACTCATCTATGAGACAGAAGAGATTCCTCTGCTTAGCCGGACGACTGATTCTTTATCAAGCGTAACTCCAATATTAGTGACGGAAGACACAGAGATCCCAGCACAAAGTGAAGTTATAGTCCGTGGACATCGGGCGGAGACTTCTGGGGCCTTCCGATTGGCAGTTACTGATGCCTCTGGTAAAGGAGCTTTGGCTCATAATATCCTGGTTGCAAGGACTTTAGTCAGAATAGATAAAGAACAGATCCCTATCAGAGTGATGAACTGTAACAAATCCAATAGAATGTTAAAAAAAGGTGAGGAATTAGCAATATGTGAAGCTGTTACCTGTGTAACAAGTATAAATAAAATAGAAGTTACCGATTCATATCAAAATCATACAGACATCCCGTCTCATCTTACTGAATTATGGAGAGAAACAAGACAAATATTAACTGAAAACCAAGCTGTTAAGGCCGAGAACCTATTAAAAGAATTTTCTGACATTTTTTCTGCCACATCAAATGATTATGGCCGTACTAACCTGACAGAACATAAAATCAACACTGGTGATTCTCCTCCAGTCCATCTGCCGGCAAGAAGGCTTCCATTGGCAAAAAGAGAGGAGACGGAACAACTCATAAAGGACATGGAAGCTCAGGGCATTATAGAACCATCACAGAGTCCCTGGACATCACCAGTAGTTCTTGTCAAGAAAAAGGATGGATCTACACGATTTTGTGTAGATTATCGCAGATTAAATGACGTAACAAAGAAAGATTCCTTTCCTTTACCCAGGATTGACGATACACTAGACACTTTATCTGGGTCAGAATGGTTCTCAACATTAGATTTAAAGAGCGGCTATTGGCAAGTTGGTATACGTCCTGAAGACCGTGAGAAAACGGCTTTCAGTACAGGGAATGGACTTTGGCAGTTTAAGGTGATGCCATTTGGACTCTGTAATGCACCTGCCACATTTGAGCGACTAATGGAGTCAGTGCTCAAAGGTTTGTCTTTGGAGGTCTGCCTGGTTTACTTGGACGACATCATAGTTCTTGGAAGAACTTTTGAAGAACATTTGAGAAATCTTCGTCAAGTATTTGAAAAACTTAAGGCAGCCAAGTTAAAATTGGGACCGACAAAGTGTAAACTGTTCCAGCAAGAAGTTCATTACCTTGGTCATGTGATCACTACAGCAGGGATTAAGACTGATCCTAGTAAGATAGAAGCTGTAAGAGACTGGCCTCCACCACAAGATGTTCATCAACTTCGTAGTTTTATTGGACTTTGCACCTACTATAGAAGATTTGTCAAAGGTTTCTCCAACATCGCAAGGCCATTACATCGTCTGACAGAAGAGGGCCAGCGGTTTATGTGGACCACCGAATGCGATATAGCCTTTCAACAGCTAAAGAAAACTCTTTCCACAGCACCAGTGCTAGCGTACCCACAAACTGGAAAACAATTCGTAATAGATACTGACGCAAGTAACACAGGAGTTGGTGCTGTGCTTTCACAAGAACAAGACGGACAAGAGAGAGTTATTGCATACTTTAGTAAAACTTTATCCAAACCAGAGCGGAATTACTGTGTAACACGCAAAGAACTGTTAGCAATAGTAAAAGCAATAGAACATTTTCATCATTATCTCTATGGCCAGAAATTCCTTATACGTACTGATCATGCTGCACTTAGATGGTTATTAAACTTCAAAAACCCTGAAGGACAAATCGCTAGGTGGATACAACGGTTACAAGAATACGATTTCTCCATCGAACATCGAAGTGGTAAAATGCATAAGAATGCAGATGCTCTTTCCAGGCGCCCATGCATTGACAACTGTAAACATTGCTATAATGCAGAACTGAAATTTGGAACTAAAGAGATAATGCCCATAAGACAAATAGTATCGACACAAACAAACAATGACACCCCTAACATCTGGAATCCAATTGAAATCAGGAAGGCTCAACTAGATGATGAAGACATAAAACCAATATTAGAATTGATTGAAAAATCTGATGTGAGACCTAATTGGGAGCAAATCTCGAGGTATAGTCCAACTACTAAAAGTTACTGGGCACAGTGGGACTCCTTAAAAATGGAAGACGGAGTATTATACAGAAGATGGGAGAATCCCACTGGACGGCTGATCCGTTGGCAGATAATTCTTCCTCGATCCCGAGTGGAACTTGTGATGAAAGATATACATGATAGTGCCACTGGAGGACACTTCGGTGTTAATAAGACATTAGCCAAAGCCAGGGAACGATTTCATTGGTTGAAAAGTAGGGCAGACGTTGAGAGATGGTGTAGGCAATGTGAAGCCTGTGCAGCAAAGAAAGGCCCTAAGACTAGGAGTCGGGGTAAGCTGCAGACGTATAACGTTGGTGCCCCTTTTGAAAGAATAGCCATTGATGTAATGGGTCCGTTTCCTAGAACTGATGATGGAAATCGATATTTATTAGTGGTAATGGATTATTTCACAAAGTGGCCTGAGGTATATCCCATCCAAGACCAGGAAGCAACAACAGTGGCTGAGATGATAGTTAATAACTTCATTAGTAGGTATGGAGTACCTTTACAACTCCACTCTGATCAAGGACGGAATTTTGAATCCAATGTGTTTAAAGGCATCTGTCAACTATTAGGCATTCAGAAAACCAGAACAACTCCCTTACACCCTCAGTCGGATGGTATGGTTGAAAGGTTCAACAGAACAATTGCTCAGCATTTAGCATTATTTGTGAACGACCACCAACGTGACTGGGATCGCCATGTACCACTCCTTTTGCTGGCATATAGAACGGCAGTGCATGAGACAACTGGACAGACACCTTCCATGATGATTTTTGGAAGAGAGTTACGTCTTCCCTGTGACCTTTTATATGGTCGGCCCGAAGCAATGCCTGTGTCCACTCCACAATACGTACAAGAATTGCAACAACGACTAGAAGAAATCCATCACTCCGTTAGACATAACATCGACATAACAAGTGACAGAACCAAAACAAGATATGACAGTAAAATAAATGGAACTATTTTCAATCAAGGAGATCTTGTCTGGCTATACAGTCCACATAGAAAGAAAGGACTATCTCCAAAACTTCAGAAACCTTGGGAAGGTCCATATACAATAGTTAACAGGATTAATGACGTGGTATATCGCATTCGTCGACGTCCAGCTACAAAGTGCAAGGTGGTTCACGTGGATCGTTTGGCCCCGTTTCATCGAAGAACTGAAGAAACTTTGGAATCCAGAATTGTTCGGGACGAACAAGACCTAGGAAGGGGGCAGTGTTACGACAGAAGGAATCTGGCAACCGAAAGCAAAAAGTTTCAGCCAACGAATAAGAACGTTGGGAGAATTTGGAGAAGAAGAGTGGAGCATTAACGGTCGTTGTATTGTAACGGTCGTTGTGTTGTAACGGTCGGAGAGTTCGAAAATGGACGGTGAGCTGTTCTGAGACAGTGCGCGTAAGTATCAAGAAGTAACTTGATGTGTTGTGTATACGCGGAAGGATAAAAGTGGGATCTTTTATCGTTAAGTATCAAGAAGTAACTTGATGTGTTGTGTATACGCGGAAGTATAAAAGTGGGAACTTTTATGGCTAACTTCGAATGTCTACACGGACTGTCTTTTTGTTCGGCTAGTGTGTGAAAAGTTATTAGCACAGGACGAGAATTGGTTTACGAGTGAAGATCTTCGGGTGACCTGGTAAATCAAGTGAAAGGTAGTATTTAGTAAAATACACAGAGCTGATGTTGTGTGCTCTACGTGAAGATTGATGACTTGTGCATGTTAATAGTTGATTTGTTAATAAGATACTTCATCCATATTTCCTTTGTAACAATTTACCTTGTATTGAATTTGGTTTTGAAATATAGCTTTTAATACTCACGCTCAGCGGCTATCCATTTTTGTAATCCGCAACATTATATATTTCACATACATGTGGCATTTCATTTGTGTAAGAAAATGGTGCCTAAGTTTAAATTTCAATCAAAATTTCTTTTTACATATTTCTCATATATGTAGTTTTTCCCATCTGTGTATAAAAAAATGCCTTCTAAGGTTAGACATACTTAGAAATTCATTATTACACATATCACATACATACGAGTTTTCCATTATGTGTGTTACAAAATGCTTCTGAAGTTGATAATTGCATGCAAATTTCTTATTACATATATCACACACATATGGGTTTTCCCCTCTGTGTTAGAAAATGTTTCTGAAGTGGATTTTTGCATGTAAATTTCTTATTATATACAGGGTGATTCAAAACTTATCGTTCAAATTTCGTGGGGAGGTAGGGAATAAGTGAGGAAACTAATTTCACATAGGAAAGTATGTCCGCATGCGTATGTAGAGGGCGCTGTGGGTACCCAAATAATCACTGTACAGCTCGCATGTCCACTCCCGCTGTCATCAGTGTACGAGCTGACTTACTAGTGATAAGATGAATCGTTTTACGCATCAAGAGCTAGCGGATATGCATCTCGCATATAGGGCAGCTGGCAAAAGCGGCCGCCCAGCTAGGCAAGTTTACGAAGACCGATACCCCAACAGAAGAATACCGCAGCATCAAATGTTTGCACGTGTGCATCGCAATCTGCGCGAACATGGTTCACTGCGCAGCAACAGGCAGGATACGGGGAGAAGATGACTGACGTGGACTGTCAACGTCACAAAACAAGTCCTACAGTCCATCGAAGAAGATCCGAATACCAGCACACGAGCTATTGCTCAGCAACTTGGGGTCTCTCAGTCAGCATTGTGGCGGATACTGCACGAGGAACGTGTGCATCTTTACCATCTGCAAAGGGTGCAGTTACTGCATCCTGACGATTATCTGAAGCATGTGGAATTTGCACAATGGTTCATGCAGAAAGGTGCCGTGGACCCTAGTTTTCCAGCTTCTGTCCTTTTTACAGATGAAGCTTCATTCAGTCATGAAGGTGTGTTCAATACACACAATTCACATGTGTGGGCTGGAATCATTGGTGACTGTTTGTTGGGACCTTACTTGCTACCGCCCCGATTGGATGGCTGGAAATACCTAATATTTCTCGAGACAGTGTTACCGATTTTTCTGAGCGCTGTTCCTGTGCATATCCGCCGAGATATGTGGTATCAACATGACGGGGCTCCAGCCGATAGCACAATTGTTGTGCGTGATTACCTGAACCGAACATTCGGAGCTCGATGGATCGGTAGAGGTGGACCGATCGCTTGGCCACCCAGGTTACCTGATTTATCGCCCATGGATTTCTTTTTGTGGGAGCCATGAAATACCATGTGTGCGAGACCCCCGTCAACAGTGAAATGGACCTTGTTGCACGAATAGTGGCAGCCGCAGGCATTGTCTGTGATATGCCAGGCGTTTTTGAAAATGTTCGGCGATCAATGCAACGGTGCTGTGAATCCTGTGTCCGTGTAAATGGTCGCAATTTTGAGCACCTACTGTGAACCTGTACTTTACCTAGTCGGAATAAAAGTCACATTCGTTACCACTTAACTGTACTGTTGTGTTCCCTTGTCTATTTTGTTCATGTAGAAGACGTTTGCGGACATACTTTCCTATGTAAAATCGGTTTCCTGACGTATTCCCTACCTCCCCACGAAATTTGAACGATAAGTTTTGAATCACCCTGTATATCACATACATGTGACTTTTACTCAGTGTGTGTAAGTAAATGGTCTTGCAGGATAGCTCTCCGTGCAAATTTATTACATATTTCACATAAATGCAGTTTTTCTCATGTGTGTCAGAAAATGCTCCCTAATAGAAATCATCTGTACAAAATTTTTATTACATATTTCACATACATCATGTTTTTCCCCTGTGTTTGTCAGAACATGCTTTCTAAGGGTAGATTTCAGTGCCAATTTCTTATTACATATTTCACATACATATCGATTTTCTTTCGTGTATAAAAAAATGATCCTGAAGTTGAATTTGCATTCAAATTTTTTATTACATATATCACATTCATATCGATTTTCTGTTGTGTATTCGAAAATGGTTATGAAGTTCATATTTGCATGCAAATTTCTTATTACCTATATCACATATCTGTGGCTTTTACTCAGTGTGTAAGTAAATGGTCTTGCAGAGTAGCTCTCTGTGCAAATTTCTTATTACATATTTCACATATGTGCAGTTTTTCCCCTCTGTGTCCCGCCCTGCCCACGGTCAGTAGGGGACACCGATGGGCTTGGAAAGGTCGCCGTCCGTCGGATGGGACGTTAAGCCATGGCCCCGTGTGCGGGAGAGCCATACCCTGTGCACGTTAAAGAACACGCTGGATGGCCTTGACGGGAGGCTACCATCTGTCTCCCAACAGCTGTTCCAGTGGGTCCCCTCCCCCAACCTTCTCTGAGCCTTTGGGGTCCATGTGACCTGGCCATTTAGCCCATGGTGTGCAAAAAAGTGCCGCTCAGAGGTAAAACAACCCAAATCCCCTCTGTGTGTCAGAAAATGCTGCCTACGATTAGAAGTGTTTCCAAATTTTTTATTACATATTTCACATACATGCAGTTTTTCCCCTGTGTGTGTCAGAACATGATTTGTAAGGATAGATTTGTGTGCAAATCTCTTATTACATATTTCACATACATGCTGTTTTTCCCCTGTGTGTGTCAGAACATGTATTCTAAGGGTAGATTTCTGTGAAAATTCCTTATTACATATTACACATACATGTGGTTTTTCCCCTGTGTGGGTCAGATAATGAACCTTAAGATAAGATTTGTGTGCAAATTTCTTATTACATATTTCACATACATGTGGTTTTTCCCCTGTGTGTGTCAGAACATGCTTTGTAAGGGTAGATTTCTTTGCAAATTTCTTATTACATATTTCACATACATGCTGTTTTTCCCCTGTGTGTGTCAGAACATGTATTCTAAGGGTAGATTTCTTTGCAAATTTCTTATTACATATTTCACATACATGTGGGTTTTCCCCCTGTGTGTGTCAGAAAATGCTCCCTAAGAGAAGACATCTGTGGAAATTTTTTATTACATATTTCACATGCTGTTTTTCCCGTGTGTTTGTCACAACATGTAATCTAAGGGTAGATTTCTGTGCAAATTTCTTATTATATATTACACATACATGTGGTTTTTCCCCTGTGTGGGTCAGATAATGAATCTTAAGAGTAGATTTGTGTGCAAATTTCTTATTACATGTTTCACATACATGTGGTTTTTCCCCTGTGTGTGACAGAAAATGCTCCTTAAGATGAGAGATCTGCACAAATTTCTTATTACATACTTCACACACATGCAGTTTTTCCCCTGTGTGTGTCAGATAATGGTTCCTAAGGGTAGATTTCAGTGCAGATTTGTTGTTACATATTTCACATAAATGTGGTTTTTCTCCTGTGTGTGTCTGAGCATGTTTCCTAAGGTGAGACATCTTTCCAAATTTCTTATTACATACTTCACATACATGTGGGATTTCCCCTGTGTGTGTTAGAAAATGCTCCCTATGATCAGACATCTTTTGAAATTTCTTATTACATATTTCACATACATGCGGTTTTTTTCTGTGTGTTTAAGAAAATAACACCCAAAATTTGATTTCTCTGATGATTCCTGTTTACTAATTTTTAAAATGTGCTCATTCTTTCCTGGGAGATTAAGAAAGTGGTCCTTAAATCTGCATATGAAATTTCTTGTTATATATTTCAGGGATATGTGGCTTCTCTTCTGTGCCTGTTCAATAATGAAATTTCTATGATCCTTTACTTGAAAATCTATTTTTACACATTAAAATATGTGGTTTTCCAATTTTGCATATCACATTATAAATATTAATACACCATTTATCATCCAATTCCTATTTATATGTTTCACACTCATGTAGCTTCTCTCTCATATGTGCCAAATAATAATATTTAGGTGAGGTTTTTGTGTTAATTCTTTGCTACATGTTTAACAGAGATATAAATTCTTTCCTCTGTGTGACAAATAATAGACCATAAATGAGTTTTGTTCACTAATTAATTATTATACATATGCAGAGTTTTTTTTTTCTGTTTGAAATTAAAAATGGTATTCAAGATTCTGTTTTGTTTTAAATGAATTTTTGCATTTTTCACATATATGTGGACTGTATTTTGTAGGATAAAAATAAAAATATCACAGGCTTGCTTTCAAAACTTTTGTACTTCACTGATATATGTCCTCTCCTTATCGTGTGCCAAATAAAAGATTTTAAGGAAAGCTTTCTGTACCTAATTTTTTTTTTCTGTTTTTCCTGTGCATGAAAATTATTATTGAAGACTCTGAAGATTTTGTTGTCTTATGTATTGTGTTTGTAAAATATTGATATTAGAGCAGAAGCTTGGTTTTGAAACTTTCTGCATATTTCACTTATATATGATTTTCCTATATATTTTAATATACGTGCTGTTCAATCAATTTTCTCCATTACATAATATGTCATCTGTAAAATTTCTGCATGTTAAATCAGAAGTGTTCTTTATATCTTGGTTTGTGGAAAAACTTCCTATACACAAGAGAGTTAGTTCTGCTCACACTAATAGTTCCAACTCTGATTTCACTTTTTGTACTTTCTCAAAAATATAAAGCATTTCTTTGCGTTCTTGTTAGTCCTTTATGACAAATAAGAATTTTTTTTGTTCCAACAAAAACAATTTATGATTCTACTTAATTCAGTGTCATTATTCACTGTATTTTACACACACAAAGCATTTTTAAATATTGAAAATATGACACATATTTTGTCAATTTGCCAAAATATGTTCCATTTTAATAAATAATGAGGCATATATATTTCTGTGTGAGGAAAATATAAATGTGAAAACACTCAGAATTTATTCTTTTCAAAGTACAGAATTTCGAACAGTAGATTAGTGTGAACCAAATGTTTCAACCAATTTTTTTCAACTTCTCTAATTTTCTGCTTTCTGTCAGTGTTAATTTACATCGTATCTATATTGCAAGCTTCTTATGTTCGAAGCACTTGGCTATATATACCTAGAAATGAAATAACCTAATCAGACACAAGAATAAGCAAAATACATACAATGAAAAAAATTTAAACAAAGAGGATGAAAATTGTTTCTTAATCCAATTAACTAGAGGCAGATTGCAAGCCAGGCTGGCAATCTACCATTTGCAGTCTCTAGTTGCAACTGTACAAACACTTAGATCATCCCCCCTCTTACCCTGCTGTAGTGAGAAAGCAGAGAGTGATGGACTTGGAAAGTCCGTTGCCGTCTTCTTTCTTTGATGGAATGTGACACCATCACACCATCTAGAGTGAGAGGTGGTCAACGAATGTTAGGTAATAGCCATCAAGAAAACTGTATCCTTAAAATGTAACTACTAAAAAAAGTTTCTGAAAAGTCACCAGAAAAAGAAATATTATTAAAGAGTCACTATAAATAAAAAATTATATTCTTAAATAGCCATGAGAAATAACTACATTGTTAAAAGACAGGCAAAAAACAAGCCTGTATATTTAAAGAGCAACTGGCATAAAATTTACATTCCTAAGAAGGTTCTAGATAGAAATCTATATTCTATAGCCAATAGAAAAAGAAAAATATCCTTAAGTCGAAGAACGAATATCACCCCTGGCACATATGAAAATCTCGTTTTCAAAGAGAATGAAGTTTTCCCCTTCCCTAACGTTTCATTCCATTAAAAGTTTTAATTTGAGCAAGCAGATGATGGGAATAAATGCAAATAATATTTTATTAGTAATTATACAATATAAAAGTATTCGTCTTTTAATTCTTAAATTGAAGTAGTTGCATTTCCCATACCTCTGTCAGAAAAGTGGGTATATTATTGCTGTCAGTGGAATATCCCTCAAACGCTACCACAATTTTTTCAAAATTCTGTTCTATATGTATTATTTGTAAATCTCATTACAGTTATGATATTCATATTTAGTGATCTGTAAAGATATTATACTCAAACTATTAAATATTCAAAAAATACAAATTATAATATTTCATTAGTACCAATCACACTAAAAAGTTTTCTAATTATCAGTTTCATTGTTTCCAAAGGAAACTTCATGACGTTCACATTCCACCATCAAAAGTCCATAATTCTATAATTAATGCATTGTTGCAATATTCGGGATTCTAAAGGGTAGCCAGGCAAAAACTGGGACAGCTCTGTACCAATCCTGAGTGATGATGCACAGAACTGTCAGGTCTAGCACCTAATGTCCGACCTCACCTTCTCATGGTGCAGGTTGTTAGTTCCTTTCGAAAGAGATATTCTTTTTTGGAAGGGAATAGAATGGGAAGGCTGCAAACTCAGTGTGAGCTACTGATCTGGTCATCCGCAGCAACTTCTTTTTTTCAACCCTACTGAGGAGTGGTCAGCTTCACAGAGTCCTGGTGCTGATC
This sequence comes from Ryuthela nishihirai, assembly GCA_038380435.1. Lineage (NCBI taxonomy): Eukaryota > Metazoa > Arthropoda > Arachnida > Araneae > Heptathelidae > Ryuthela > Ryuthela nishihirai. The sequence goes on along the minus strand of JAWZYU010000029.1, from coordinate 302,504 downwards.
GTTTGCACCCACTACACTGGATTGGTTTATGGATTTAAGGTTGATTATGGATCCTGGACTTGCTGCATTGGGGGACCTTTGTTGAAGGAGAATCTTTTGCTATGTTTTCTGTTTGTTTGTGGGTTGCCAGCCCTAAGTGAACAGAGACATGGGATACCATATATCAGATGGTGGAAAATCCTGCTCAGAGGCCACCGCAGGTACCTGAACCCTCACTTAGCTAGTTTGGCATCGTCAATCCTAAACTGAACTAACTTGTCTCAGGCAGGCCATATGGCTATTGAAAAGGACCACTTGAAAATGTGGTGCCTCAGGTTCCTACAGGCATTGGTGACTTCAGCATTTAGTGGAGGAGGAACAGTTCTTTGCCCCATGCCTGCGATCAGGGGGCTGTTTGATATTGTTGGCCCTACCTCTCTCAATAAACCTAGCTTCTTTAAAAATCCTATTAAACATTTTCTCTCTGCAAGTTTGTGGAATGTGAGGACGTTATTTTTTTCATGTCCTCATGCAGGAATTCCAGCATTACAACCTAGATATTCTAGGCTTGCAAGAGAGCAGATGGACAGGTAAAGGTGAGATACTCAAAAATAACTTTAAATTTCCGTTTTCAGGCAGGGAGGATGGAAAGACACTCCCAGGTGTAAGTTTGCTTCTCAGCAGACACGCCAGTGATGCTCATCTAGGATATGACTGCATCAATGAAAGATTTCGTACAGCAAAATTTGAAACAAAAATTAAAGACTTGAGTGTCATCTATTGTTATGCCCCCAGAGAGGACTCTGATGAGAATGAGAAGGATATGTTTTACAGCTCGTTTCAAGATATTTTGAGTTCTGTGAAAAAAGGAGGTATTTCTCTTGTGCTTGGTCATTTCAGTGCCATATATGGTACTGATTCTAATCTTTGGGCAACAGTTTTAGGTCCCTTTGGCATTGGTAGTTCCATCTTTGAAAAGAAATACTCTCTTGTGGAAGTGAACAGAAGCAGAGGGCTGCCAGATTAGTGTGGCCTACTGATCTGGACAACTATGGCTACTTTTCATTTTTATTTTCCTACCCTGCTGAAGAGTGGCAAACCATACAGGGTTTTGGTCCTGTCCATATAAACCTACTGGACTGGTATAAGGTTCTGAATTTGATTATGGATCCTGAATTTGCTGTAATGCTGGGCTTCTGTGGAGGGAAAATCTTCCGCTGCATTTTCTGTTTGTAGATTGACAGCCCCAAATGAAGAGATTCACAGGATATGTTTTATCACTGGTGAATAATCCTGAGCAAAGGTCATCACAGGCACCTGAAACCTTTGCTTCAGCTGGCATCATCAAATTCTATATTGGAGGAAGTCTTCCAGTATAAATGGCTTCAGCCTTTAGTGGAGGGGGAACATGATGCCAACAATTAGGGGAGTGTTTGATATTGTCAGCATTCCCTCTCTCAATAAACACAGTTTCTTTAAACATCCCACTAACCATTTTCTCTCCATAGGTAGTTGGAATGTGAGGACTCTGCACTTATTCTCTTTAACTCAGATCTTATTCTCTTGATTTCCTCAGACAAGAATTACTGTTATAATTTAGATACTCTGGGCTTGCAAGAGATCAGATGGACAAAGGTCGGATTCTTTAAAATAATCTTAAAATTCTCTTTTCAGGGAGGGAAGATAATAAGCACCACGAAGGGTTGGGTTGGGTTGTTTTACCTCTGAGCGGCACTTTTTTGCACACCATGAGCTAAATGGCCAGGCCACAAGGACCCCGAAGGCTCAGAGAAGGTTGGGGGAGGGGACCCACTGGAACAGCTGTTGGGAGACAGATGGTAGCCTCCCGTCAAGGCCATCCAGCGTGTTCTTTAACGTGCACAGGGTATGGCTCTCCCGCACACGGGGTCACGGCTTAACGTCACATCCGATGGACGGCGGCCTTTCCAAGCCCATCAGTGTCCCCTACTGACCGTGGGCAGGGCGGAGAATTTTGCGGAGAATTTTGTGGGTCTACTTCTCAACAGGGGGTGATGCTCTTCTAGGAGTTATGGCAAAATTTCAGACAATTTAGTTCCTTACAGCAAAATTTAAGACAAGCATTAAAGACTAAAATGTTATCTGCTGTTATGCCCCCTCCAAGGAAGCTGATGAGGATGAAAAGGATAGGTTTTATGGACAACTTCAGGATATTTTAAATTCTGTCAAGAAAGGAGTATTGCCCTTTTTCTAGGCGACTTCAATGCCAAAGTTCGTACCGACTCTGACATTTGGGTAGAGATGATAAGCCCTTTCGGTATTGATAGTTCCAATGGAAACGGGAAACGTCTCCTACAGGAAAGTAAACTCAAATGTTTAATAATAACATTATTAAGAAACACCACGACATACATAAGTACAACATACATAAGGGTTTCACCAGATGGGCTGCATAAGAATATGATTGATTATATATTAATTAACAGCAAATGGGCTAGTTCTGTTAGGAATACCAGGTCATATAGGGGAGCTGAAATTGGATCTGACCATTACCTTGTTAAAAGTGTCTTGCAATTTAAATTTAAAAAGTGTTGTGCTAAGGTTAAAAAATTTACTTTTAATACTGAAGCTCTGAAAGACCTAGTTATAGCTAAAGCTTACCATGATAGGTTACTTAGTCATTATTAGAGTCATGGTTTGCTTACTACTGAAGCTGAGGAAAGATGGGTTGATTTTAAACAGATTTTTTGGAAACTAACAGTACTCTTTTAAGAAAAAAGGTGCAGAGGAGGCATAATTATTTCAGTGATAAGGCCCTTGAGCTCATTTCAGAAAGAAAGAACTGCAGAAATGTCTTTAATAAATACCTTAATAGTCCTAATAGAAAGGATTACAGAGAGCTTAATAAACGTGTAAAGGATCAGTTAGCTGCTGATAAGAATCTTTGGCTTGATGGCTTGGCTGAGAAAGCTGAGGAAGCAGTTAGGCAGCACAACAGCAGAGAGCTGTACCAGAGAGTTAATGTTTTGTGCGGTAGAAAACAGACAAGTATAAAGGGATTGAAGGATAAACAAGGTAAGGTTATAGAAGGTGAGGATTCTGTCATGGCTAGGTGGGCTGAGCATTTCAGTGATGTTCTAAACAATGTGGTTACTTTTACTCCCATTGTTTGCAGTGATGACAGATGCATTGTTGGCTTTAATGCTGGCCCTATAACACAATCTGAAGTTATTTTGGCTGTTTCTAAACTTAAACTTCATAAATCCCCAGGGGTAGATGAAATTACTACAGAAATGGTTAGAGCTGGGAATGTTTCGTTTAGCAGTTGGGTGACTGAAATTTTGAATATCTTTTATGATAAAGGCATGGTTCCTAAAGATTTTACCAGAGCTATTATTATCCCTATTTTCAAAAAAGTTGATCGTAATTCTTGTGATAACTATAGGGATATTAGCCTACTCTCTGTTCCAGGTAAAGTTCTTTGCACGATTGTACTTAATAGAATTAAGAATCTGGTTGATGGGCAATGTGGATTCAGCAGTGGTAGGGGATGTGTGAATCAGATATTTTCACTTAGGCAGATTCTTGAGAAATGTTTAGAGTTTCAGAAACCTTTGGTTGTTAGCTCTGTTGATTTCAAAAAGGCTTTCGACTCTGTTGATCATCATAATTTGTAGTTGATTGTGCGTTCATATGGTATAATAGACAAGTTAGTAAATATAATGAAGCTCTTTATAATAGCACCGAGTCATGTGTGAGAGTAGCCCCCCCCCCTTAACAAACCCAGGTCTCCCCCTCTTTCTGACGCAAACAGACTCGCAATAGCAATACCAATATGAAGAAACTCACAATAAGCAATACCAATATGAACAAACTCACAATAGCAATACCAATATGAAAACCATTATTGAGACCCTCAAAAACATAATTATCTTAACCTAAAATTTCAGTTTACCAAATGTATTAATTCACTGAAAGCACCCCACTGATTATAATTATGAATTAATAGCCACAAATAATGAAGCTACCTTGACATATGCTGATCTTGGCGATTTCCCATAATCCCACACTCTCTCCCAATGTCCGTTACATTCAGATCACATTACGGCCACCCGCACATCTGCTGACCACTCCGATCTTCAGAGCTGAGCCACTGGCATGTCAATTTATGGCACCACACCCCTCCCCCATGCAGAACAACCAACTGACTCCCCTGCATCTGCTTAAGTTCCTCACTTCCCACCTGATGAAGTGCCAATAGGAAAGGCACGAAACACATGCCTTGGATCAGATACCTTTTTAAGCACACTATGCTATCAAAAGTCTAAATGGTTATTTCATTCACCAAGGCGGGTAGACCATTGGCAGCCATCATCCTTAATTTAATCTCCACTGAGACATCAGTTGGTGGCAAGAATGACGAATTTTAAATTTCTCCCTAAAGCATCCCAGGAAGTTCCAGTTACTACCCATCCTCTAAGGCATGGTACGTAAATCTCTCCTTAATAATTATTGATACTTGGGAGCATAGTTCCATGTGTTCAAGTTATTAAAAACATTTAAGAGTGTCATAGAGAATTAAATAACTTTAATTTTAATTACCGCACTACGTACCTCTACTATAATTTTTCTCATAGTTGGTAAGTCTTGTAGCAATTGGTTTAGCATTAGGTCTGGTGTTCGACAAGGGTGCGTTTTGTATCCTTTTCTCTTTAGTTTCGTTATTAATTATGTTATGCTAAATTCACTTCAAGGGAAAGATTTTGCTCTTAAATGAGCTGGAGATACCAAAATTTCTGATTTAGATTATGCTGATGATTTAGCCCTTTTGGCAAATGATGTTTATGAGATGAACTCTTTCATTCGAGCTGTTGATGAAACTGGTAGTAGAGTAGGTTTAGTTATAAACAGAGAGAAAACTAAAGTGATGAAAATTGGTTCAGGCAGACTGTGATCTTGTTAATCTGAATGCTTGCAGTCTTGAGCAGGTGTCACAGTTTAATTATCTTGGGAGCTATGTAACAGATAATGGTGATGTGCACCACTAGGGATTGCTGCCAGAACTTTTAAGAATCTATGGCGAATGTGGAGAAATAGGCGTATACACCTAAAGACTAAAATTACCCTGTAAGAGTTTGGTTACTTTTAGGGTTAGTTATGATAGTGAAACTTGGATGCTTTGTAAACAAGATATCAGGAATCTAGATGCTTATGCAGGATCTTGGCAATTGGTGTGCAGTGGCCAGATGTAGCTGACAGACTGGTTGGAGAACTAAATTACATGGTCTGGTTGGACCTTCGTAGCACATGGCTGCTTGAGGATGATGATGACGACTATAAACACCGGGATATTAATAAATGTACATGGTATTCAAGGGATGGGTTTCACAGGAATATGATGGATTATATTTTAATTAACAGCAAATAGGCTAGTTCAGTTGGAATACCAGATACCTTATTCCTTCTTGCACCTTTTTACAGGGTAGACAAAATTGGGTCTAATCATTATCTGGTCAAAAGTGTTTTGCAGCTGAAGTTTAAGCAGTAAGAAATATTGTACTAAGGTTACAAAAGTTAGCTATAACTCTGAATGTCTGAAAGATCCAGATATAGCCAAACATACCATGATAGGCTACTTATTGAATATGACAATAGTGGTTTGGTTACTGCTGAAGTTGGGAAAATGTGGGATCAGTTTAAACAGGCTTTTCTTCGAAAAGTACTCTTTTGGGTAAAAGCGAACAGGAGAAACAAAATTATTTGACTGGTAAGGCTATGGAACTTACTACTGAAAGGAAGTGCAAGATTAATATGAATCAACACCCTACTAATCCTAACAGAAGGCATTACTACGAGCTTAATAAACGTGTAGAAGATCAGTTAACAGCTGATAAAAAACTTTGGCTTGATAGCTTGGCTGACAAAGCTAAGGAAGCAGTTAGACAGCACAACAGCAGGGGGTTGTACCAGATAATTAATGTTTTAAGTGGGAACAGACAGACAGGTAGACAGCGATTGGGGGATAAACATGGCAAGGTGGTTGAAGGTGAGGATTCTGTGATGCGTAAGTGGGCTGATCATTTCAGAGAGGTTGTAAATAATGTGATTATTTCTACTCCCATTGTTTCCACTAAGGATAGATGCATTACTGGCGTCTGTTGTCACATGTCCAACTGAAATTATGAATTTTTTTTATGATTCAGGTGTTGTTCATAAGAATTTTTCTACACCTATTGTTGTCCCCAGTTTTTAAAAAGGATGATTGCAGTTCTTGTGATAATTATAGTGAAATTAGTTTACTTTCTCTTCCAGGAAAAGTTCTTTGCATGATTATACTTAATAGAGATAAGAATTTTGGTTCATGGACAACTGCATGATGAACAGTGTGGATTCACAAGTGGTAGGGGATGTGTTGATCAAATATTTTCACTTACGCATATTCTTGAGAAATGTTTAGAGTTTCAGAGACCTGAGTTTGCTAGCTTTATAGATTTCAAAAAGACTTTTGACTCTGTTGATCGACATGATTTGTGGTTGATTGTTAGATCATATGGAATACCTGATAAGATGTTTAGTGTAATGAGAGCTCTCTATAATAACACTAAATTGTGTGTGAGAGTTGGAACGTCTTCCAGCGATTGTCTCCTTTTCTCTTTAGTTATTGATTATCTAATGCGAAATTCTTTGCAAGGGAAAGATTTTGGCCTTAAATGATCTACAGATTTCAAATTTTGTGATTTAGATTATGATTTGGTTTTATTTAGATTATGATTGGCAGATGATTTGGTCCTATTGGCCAATGATGTTGATGAGATGAATTATTTCATTAGGGCTGTTCATGAGAATGATAATAGAGTAGGTTTGGTGATAAACAGAAATAAAACTAAAATGATGAAAATTGGTCAGGTAGATATTGCTTCAGTTGCTTTGAATGGCTGCACTCTTGAGCAAATTTTTCAATTTAATTACCTTGGGAGCTCTGTAACAAATATTGGTGATGTGCAATACGAAATAAATAGAAGAATAGGGATTGCTGCTGGGACTCTTAAGAATCTATGGAGAGTGCGGAAAAATAGGTGTATACATCTAAAGACTAAAATTAGAAAGAACCAAACTATTATACAGACTAAGGTTAGCTTTGCTAGAGAAACATGGACCCTTTCTAAGCAGGATAATAAGAAACTTGATGTCTTTGATTGTAGATGCTTACACAGTAGCTTGTGGATTAGGTGGTCTGACTTTGTAAGTAACGATGAGGTTTAGTAGAAATCATCATTAACCTCCTTTGAACAGCATATTGTGCAGAGTGAGACTGGATTGGTTTGGCCATGTTGCCCCTATGCAGAGCTACAGATTAGCAAACAGGATTATGAACTTAAAAACAGGATTATACTGTGCCTAAGCGTTTCAAAAAAAGGGGGGAGACCAAGGAAAAGATGGACAGACAATGTCAAACAGGACTTTGACAGAATTGGCCTAGAGTGGCCAAATGCAGCAACAGTAGCTCAGAAAAAATTGCACAGTAAACAGGAATGTAGAACATGGCTGCATGAGGATGTTGTCTTTATATGTATGCATGCAATATTCATTTCAAATTTTGGAATTTTGACACTTTTTCAGCATTTGAGGAAGCAATTAGTGTTCAAAAGATTCCAAAAGGGCGAATCATAATATATTATCAATTGCTTTCTAACCCAAAAAAGATTTTTTTCACTTGTCTCTAAATACAAGCAAATATCGGAAAAAACTCTAAATTGTGTTTACATAACCGCCCTCCCACCACCACCAACCGCCATGGGTGTAATAAGCTAACTCACTGTTACCAATGAAAATTCAATAATCTTCACATTCCACCTCCAAACTTATTTGCATAAATACATCGTTTGCAACATTCGTTTGAAATTATAAAAAAAAATCCACCGGTAGAGGGTGTAGTTATAGTTCTTGGAATATTTGAAAAGAGTAAATTATAATGTTTCATCAATTCCAATGTAACCCAAAAAAGAATTTTTCATTTATCTCTCTAAAGAAACAATTATCTGCTGGTTGACAGTGGAAATTTCGTGACCTTTACATTCCACCACCAAAATTTCAATTTTCTAGCACAAAATGTATTGTTTGCAATATTTGTGTCAAATTTTGGAATTTAATGTATTTGGAGTGTTACAGAGATTTCAACATAAAGAAACTTTTTCATTTATCTCTGCAAAGAACAATTTTCATTGTCTACAGACAGAAAGATGACAAAGCGAATTAGTTACTTTACATCTCGTTTTTTTTAGTTACTTCTATCTTGGTTTCCTACTACTAAAATATAATACGTAAATATATATTTTTTTCTCTACTATATTGCTATAGTTGCTTTTTATCTCGTTTTCTTTTTAAACGAGATAAAAAAAATATGAAAAGATATGTATACCAAAAATATATATATACGAACAAGCATGTCGAACAATGCGCCTATCAAGCCGTGCTGACGTCTTTTGGATGGCATTACTCCCTCTGCAATGCACACTAGAACCCTCATTTCATCACTGCTGCCAAGAGCATCCAACAGTTGGTCTATCACGATGAACATGCGCAGTGGCACGACATACAGTCCATCCAGCTTCACATAATTCGTCCTCTCTCAAAAGCATCCAAATGGTGATAACATTGTTGATGATATTGCTGATCAGCATTGGCTCAACAATTTACAAGAGGAACCACCTAATCTCAACTGTTCACATGACTTCCACCTGCATAGACACAATGCCGTCCTTGTTCCTTCTTGCACCTTTTATCTTTTGAGCCACACATCATTGGCTCCGGATTATCATCATTTGCAAATCTCAACTGTGCACACCTACCCTTCTATTTGCATCTTTGTGTGACATGTCCTTCTAGGTGGGGCACTTTCAATGTCGAGCAGTGTATTTTTAAAGAACCAATGAAGGAAAGTATTAAAATAAAGTAAAGAGTCACTACAAAATTTACCAGCAAGAGAAATTTACAAGTCGTACCCTGTACTTTTGTTTTATTAACTCAGAGTACTTGTGATGATGCATAGAACCATCCAGGCTTAGCAGTTAAAGTCTGACCAAACTTTCTGATGGTGCAGACCATTAGTACCTTTCAAAAAAGATACTCTCTTTTTGTGGGGAATGGAAGAGGACGGCAGTCAATCAGTTTGGCCTTTTGATTTGGACTATTATAGCTACTTTTATTTTTTCTACCCTGTTAAGGAGCAGTCAACTACACAGGCCTGATCATATACACCAACCAAAATGAAATAATGGTTATGAGCTCGTTTATAAATCCTGAATTTGCTGCATTGTTGGTTTCCTGTTGAGGGAAAAACTTCCACTGTGTTTTCTGTTTGTTTGTGTGTTGACAGCCCCAAAGAATAGATTCACATGATACATTTTATCAGCAAGTGGATAATCTTGGTCAGAGGGCCTTCGCATCTCACTGAACTCATGCTTCTATGGGTATCATCAAACTAACTTTCGAAAAGTCTTTCAGGATAGATGGGTTCAGTTTTTAGTAGTGGGGGAACAGGTCTTTGCCCATGCCTGTGATTAGGGGGCTGTTTGATATTACTGGCATTCCCTCTCTCAATAAACATTGTTTCTGTAAACATTTCAGAAACCATTTTTCACCACAGGCAGTAGGAATGTGAGGACTCTGCACAGAGAGTATTGCCTTTGATGGTTTCACACAAGAATTGCACCATTATAACTTAAATATTTTCGGCTTGCAGTAGACCACATGGACAGAAAGATCAGATACCTGAAAATAATCTTAAATTTCTCTTTTCAGTGAGGAATGATGGAAAGCATCTCTAAGTCGTAGGTTTGCTACTAAAAAGCAACATTAGTGATGCACTTATGTGATATCAGTGCATTAATGAAAGGTATCTCACAGTTACAATTTCAGCAAGCATTAAAAACTGGAATGCTATCTGTTGTTATGCCCCTACTGAGAGTGCTCACTAGAATTAGATATATAGTTTTTATGGCAACTTTAGGATGTTTTCAATTCTGTCAAGATAGGAGATATTTATCCCTTGTTCTAGGCAACTTCAATGCTAAAGTTGGTAACATACCATTGAGGAGGGCTGATAGGTCCCTTGGCATTTTTAACTGAAATGGCAATGGGCAACGCCTCATACAGGTAAGTAAACTTAATAGTATGAGCAAATTAACACTTTTTTTAACGCAACGACATACATAAGTACACGTGTTTTTCACCAGATGGGCTGTATAAGAGACATGCCTTTTTTTTTCAGAGACACAGCATCTAGTAAATGAGATTTGAATAGCTATTCTTTTGAGAGCTCATACGTGAAGAATAAAATGAGTTTTCCCCCAATTCTATGGAAATTTTTTGAAGAAATAATTATTTTTTTGAAAAAATCCTGCTCTCATTAGGTCCTAGGATCCTATAATACTCCAGGATCTACCAGTCCAGCACCTGCATATAGTGGAGCTGAAATTCAATCTGACCATTACCTTTATTAAAAGTACTTTAACACTGAAGCTCTGAAAGACCCAGTAACAGCTAAAATTCACCTTGATACGTTACTTACCAATTATGATGGTAAAGGCTTGCTTACTATAGTTGAAGAATGGGAATAATTTACAAAGGATTTTTTTGAAACAAATACTACTCTTTTGGGTAAAAAGGAGCAGAAGACTAAATTATTTGACTGATAAGGTGCTGGAGTTTATTTTGGAAGGAAACAACTGCAGAAATGTCCTTAATCAGCACCCTACTATTCCTAATAGAAAGGGTTACAGAGAGCTTAATAAACGTGTAAAGGATAAGGTACCATCTGATAAGAATCTCTGGTGAGGTGCCTTAGCTGACATAGCCATGGAAGCACCTAGACAGCATAACAGCAGATAGCTGAACCACATAGTTAAGGTTTTGTGTTGTTAAGATAAGGTTATTGAAGGTGAGGATTCAATCATGGTTAGGTGGACTGAGCATTTCAGAGAAGTTCTAAACAATGTGTTTATTCCAACTCCCATTGTTTGTAATTATGAAAGATGCATTACTGGCTGTAATGTCTGACTTATATCAGAGTACAAAGTTATTTTCGTTATTCCTAAACTTGAACTACATAAATACCCAGGGGTAGATGAAATTATTACTGAAATGCTTACAGATGTCGATGTTTCTGTTACTATATAACTAATGGAAAATTTGAATATTTTTTCTGTCATAAAAGCATTTTTGCTAAGGATTTTACTAGAGCAATCGTTATTACAATTTTTTTTTTAATTTGATCACAGTTCATGTGATAATTATAGGTGTATCACCCTACTTTCTGTTCCAGGTAAAGTTCTTCGTATGATTTTGCTTAACCCATAAATGGCATGGTACATTTTCTGGATCAAGAAAAATCATAGCGCTGGGGTCTGGTAGACCCCATCATACCAGTTACGGGTTAATAGATTTAAGAATCTGGCTGAGAGGCAATTGCAAGTCAGCAATGTGGATTCAGAAGTGGTAGGGATTTGCAGATCAGATATTTTTTCTCAGGCAGATTCTTGAGAAATGTTGAGAGTTTTAGAAACCTGAGGTTACTAGCTTTGTAAATTTTAAAAAGGCTTTTGAGTCTGGTGATTGTAATCAATTGATTGTGAATTCATATGGCATACAAGACATACATGTTGCCCTTATGGATAACAATAATTTAGGGAATAGTGTTATAAACCATCCTACAGAAAATCCTATCCTTATCAACCCTAAAACATATATAGAAAATTTCATTAACTCTCAATAAAAGTATTCAGACCGACAATAAAAGCCTTATCAAAAACAGGCCTAGATCTAGAAAATATTAAGGAAGAGTGTGTGTGTGGCTAGAAAAGAGATTTCCTTTGAAGAAAGATATTTCCTATTCAGGCAATCTAGTCACAAGCAGCATTCTATTTGCCATATAGATGGAAAGCATGTCTTACAAGTATGCTAGTGATAAACAATGAAATAAACTCGACATATTCAATATCTCCTAATAAATGGGCACTTTGAAGTCAATTCAATTTTAGAGGAAAAATTGTCTTGATCCGGGTGGGATACGAACCCATGACCTCCTGATAACATGTCAGGTGCTGTGGACCACTGAGCTACCAGCTGCCGATCAAGATCTCCTCTAACTAACACAATGAATATTTCTATTATGTCATAAATAGGCTAAAATTTGAATCGACTTCAAAGTGCTGATTTATTAGTAGATATTGAATATGTCAAGTTTATCCCATTATTTATCACTAGCATACTTCTGAGACATGCTTTCCATCTATATGGCAAATAGAAAGCCGCTTGTGGCTAGATGCCTGAGTAGCAAGCTCAAGACAATGTTTCCTATAAAATTTGAATCGACTTCAAAGTGCTGATTTATTAGTAGATATTGAATATGTCAAGTTTATCCCATTATTTATCACTAGCATACTTCTGAGACATGCTTTCCATCTATATGGCAAATAGAAAGCCGCTTGTGGCTAGATGCCTGAGTAGCAAGCTCAAGACAATGTTTCCTATAAAATTTGAATCGACTTCAAAGTGCTGATTTATTAGTAGATATTGAATATGTCAAGTTTATCCCATTATTTATCACTAGCATACTTCTGAGACATGCTTTCCATCTATATGGCAAATAGAAAGCCGCTTGTGGCTAGATGCCTGAGTAGCAAGCTCAAGACAATGTTTCCTATAAAATTTGAATCGACTTCAAAGTGCTGATTTATTAGTAGATATTGAATATGTCAAGTTTATCCCATTATTTATCACTAGCATACTTCTGAGACATGCTTTCCATCTATATGGCAAATAGAAAGCCGCTTGTGGCTAGATGCCTGAGTAGCAAGCTCAAGACAATGTTTCCTATAAAATTTGAATCGACTTCAAAGTGCTGATTTATTAGTAGATATCACATGCAGTTTCTGTAAACATTGCACTATTTTCTCACTACAGGTAGGTGGAATGTGAGGACTCTACACAGAGATTATTATCTTGATGTCCTCACAAAAGAATTCTACCATTATAACTGAGATATTTTTGGTTTGCAAGAGACCACATGGAGAGAAATGTCAGATACCATAACCTTAAATTTCTCTTTCCAGTGAAGAAAGGTGAAAAGCATCTCTAAGTCGTAGGTTTACTTCTCATGAGACATGCTGGTAATGCACTTGTGGGATATGAGTGCATTAATGAAAGGCATAGCCAAGTTAAAATTTCAGGCAGGCATTAAAAACTGGAATGTTATCTGTTGTTATGCCCCCACTGAGAGGGCCAATTAGGATTAGATAGTTTTTATGAGCAACTTTAGGATATTTTCAATTCTGTCAAGAAAGGAGATATTACTCTTCATCTAGGTGACTTCAATACTAAAGATGGTATTGATTCTGACCTTTGAGGAGGGCTGATAGGTCACTTTGTATTGGTAGCTGCAATGGCAAAGGCTTCTTCAAATAAGTAAACTCAATGGTTTCAGAATAACTACCACTTTTTACAAACACCATGACATACATAGTACATGTTTTTCACCAGATGGGCTGTATATGAGCAAATAACCTAGTGCTGTTAGGTTGTTTTACCTCTGAGTGGCACTTTCTTGCACACCATGGCTAAATCACCAGTCCTTGAAGTCTCAGAAAAGGTTGGGCAAAGGGACCCACGGGAACAGCTGTTGGGAGACAGATGGTAGCTTTCTGTCAAGGTCATCGAGCATGTTCTTTAATGTGCACATGGTATGGCTCTCCCACACATGGAGACATGGTTTAACGTTCCATCCAATGGAGGCAGTATTTCCAAACTTTTGGTGTCCCCTATTGACCATGGACAGGGCGGGAGTTTGCAGAGATTAGTTCTGTTAGGAGCACCAGGTCGTATACACAGGGGCAGACTGGCCCATGTTTTGAAAGATGCAGCCTGTAGCAAAGGGTCCTGGCTGAAATGAAAAATTCAGCTTCTCTTTCAAGATTTCAAAAGTTATTCTTTTGAGAGCTCATACTTGAAGCCTAAAAAGGATTTCCCCCCAGTTATGTGAAAATTCTTTGAAGTAATATTATTATTATTAAAAAAATCCTGCTCTCATTTGGTTCTAAGGGCCCTCATCACTTGGTGCCCATAAAGCTACAGCACTCAACTCTCCTTACCAGTCTGCACTTGTATATAGGGCAGCTGAAATTTGATCTGATCATTACTTATATTAAAAGTGTTGTGGTAAGGTTAGAAAAGTAAAATTTAACATTGAAACTCAGAAAGACCCAGTTATAGCTTAAGCTTACCATGATACATTACTTAGCAATTGTGACAATCAAGGTTTGCTTCCTTAGTTGAAGAAGAATGGGACTATTTTGAGGAGGATTTTCTTGAAGCTAATAGTACTGTTTTGGGTAAAAAGGTGCAGAGAAGGCAAAATTATTTGAATGATAAGGCACTAGAACTTATTTTGGAAGGAAACAACTGCAGGAATGTCCTTAATCAGTATCCTACTATCCCTAACAGAAAGCATTATAGAGAGCTTAATAAACATGTAAAGGATTGGGTAGCAGCTGATAAGAATTTTTGGCTCACATAGCTGTGGAAGCAGCTAGACAGCATAACAACTGATAGCTGTACCAATTAGTTAATGTTTTGTGCTGTTAAGGTAACGTTATTGAAGGTGATGGTTTTATCATGGCTAAGTGGGCTGAGTATTTCAATGATGTTCTAAACAACGTGATTAGTCCTACTCCCATTCTATGTAATGATGATAGATGTAGCCCATTACTGGCTTTAATGTTGACCCTATAACGCAGTCTGAGTTATTTTAGATGTTTCTAAATTTGAACAACATAAATCCCAAGAGCAGGTGAAATTACTACAGAAATGCTTAGAGTTGGTAATGTTGTGGTTACCACATGGATGACTGAAGTTCTGAATATCTTTTACCATAAAGGCATGGTTCCTAAGGATTTTACCAGAGCTATTATTATCCCTATTTTCAAAAAAGATAATTGCAGTTCTTGTGATAACTATATGGTTATCAGCCTAGTCTCTGTTCAAGGACAAGTTATTACATGTTTGTGCTTAATAGAATTAAGAATCTGGTTGACAGGCAATTGCGTAATGAGAAATGTGGATTCATAAGTGGTAGGGGATGTGTAGATCAGTTCAAAGTTATTTAACATAATGAAAATTCTCTGTAATGACACTGAGTCATGTGTGAGAGTTGATAAGGCTTGTAGCAATTGGCTTAGAATTGCTTCTGATGTTCGATAAGGGTGCATTTTTTCTCTTTTCCTCTTTAGTTTGGTTAATGGTTATGATATGCAAAATTCACAGTAAGAATAACATTTTGGGGATAATTGTTCTACAGGTCTGAAATTTCTGAGTTATATTATCCTGGTGATTTAGCCCTTTTGGCAAATGATGATGATCAACTCTTTCATTCACGCTGTTGAGAGACTGGTAATAGAGTAGGCTTGGTGATAAACAGAAAGAAAAATAAAGTGATGAAAATTGGTCAGACAGGCTGTGATTCATTTAATCTGAATGGTCAAACTGTTGAACAGTTGTCTCAGTTGAATTATTTTTGGAGCTATATCAGAGATTCTGATTATGTGTAGCATGAGATAAACAAAAAAATAGCGATTACTATTGAGAATTTTGTGAGACTATAATATTTTGGTTTTTCTAGATTTAGTTATGGTAGTGATACTTGGACCCTTTTGGAAACAAAATAACAGAAACTTGATACCATAAATAAAGAAATTTAAAAGATAAGGTATCTAAAAGATAACCTTAACTTTTAGATTTTACATGCTTACACAGTATCCTGTGGCCCAGGTAGTTCAACTTTGTAAGCTGGCCGGACCTAGGAAAAAGTCAAGAGAGGGGGGGGGGGGGGGGCAAGAAACAGATTTGAACAAAAAAAATGTAAAAGGAGGAAAGAGGGGGTCAGACTCTTGATACTGAATGCAGTATATCACCCCCCCCCTCCCGTGTTACATTTTTCAAAAAAATCATTGAAAAGTGCATTTTTAAAATTTTTTTTGCCTCTTTTTCCCTTATTCACCTCCTGAAAGGGTGGTTAGACTCCCCCCCCCTCCCCCTTGATCGGGCCATGTTTGTAATTACGAAGTTAGTCAAAGGAGTCGGCAGCTCCTTTGAACAACATATTGTGCAGAGTGGGAATCTGCTGTTTTGGCCATGTTGCTCATTTGATACCCTATAGATTAGGGAATAGGGTTTTGATATAGGAGGAAAGAGGGGGTCAGACTCTTGATACAGAATGCAGTATATCACCCCCCCCCCCTCCCGTGTTACATTTTTTAAAAAAATCATTGAAAAGTGCATGAAATATAAATTTTTTAAAATTTTTTTTGCCTCTTTTTCCCTTATTCACCTCCTGAAAGGGTGGTTAGACTCCCCCCCCTCCCCCTTGATCAGGCCATGTTTGTAATTACGAAGTTAGTCAAAGGAGTCGGCAGCTCCTTTGAACAACATATTGTGCAGAGTGGGAATCTGCTGGTTTGGCCATGTTGCTCATTTGAATACCTATAGATTGGGGAATAGGGTTTTGATCTATCCTATAGAAAATCATATCCCTATCAACAATAAAATATCATATAGAAAATTGCATTGACTCTCAATAGATGAATAAACTCATTCAAACAGCCAATAAGAACACTGAAATCATATGTGTGAGAGTTGGTTATGTCTTGCAGCGATTGGCTTAGCATTGCTAGTGGAGTTAGACAAGGGTGAATTTTGTTTGGCTATTGATCATTTTATGTGAAATTCACTGTAAAGGGAAAATTTTGGCCTTAAATGATCCAGAGATTTCAAAACTTCTGATTTAGATTATGCAGGTGATTTGGCCTTGTTGTCTACTGATGTTAATGAGATGAATTCATTCATTAGGGCTGTCGATGAGACTGGTAATAGAGTAGGTTTAGTGATAAACAAAGGAAAAACTAAAGTGATTAAAACTGGTCAATCAGATGGTGTTTCAGTTGCTTTCAATGGCTGTACTATTGAGCTAGTGTCTCAGTTGATTTATCTTGGGATCTATGTAACAGACACTGGTGATGTGTGGTATGAGATAAGTAGAAGAATAGGGATTGCCACTGGGAGTTTTAAGAATCTATGGAGAGTATGAGAAAATAGGCGTATACACCTAAAGACTAAAATTAGGCTGTATAATAGTTTGGTTCTTTCTAAGGTTAGTTATGGTAGCGAAACATGGACCCTTTGTAAGCAGGATAACAAGAAACTTGATGCCTTTGATTCTAGATGCTTAAGCAGTATCTTGGGCATTGGGTGGTTTGATTTTCTAAGTAATTTTGAGGTTAGAAGGAGTCATCAACCTCTTTTGAGCAGCATATTGTACAGAGAGAGACTGATTTGGTTTGGCCATGTTGCCTGTATGCATAGGTGTAGATTGGCAGAGAGGATTATGAACAGTGTGCCTAAGGTTATCAGAAAAAGGGCGAGACGTAGGATGCAATGGGCAGACAATGTCAAGTAGGCCTTGCTAGAATTGGCCTAGAGTGGCTAAATGCAGCAGATGTAAGTCAAAAAAGACACGTCTGGAGAGAAAAATTACATAGTATGTCATTTTCTTTGAAAACGATATAAAAATTCTAGATGCTTACGCAGTATCTTGGGTATTAGGTGGTTTAACTTTGTAACTAATGATGAGGTTAGGCAAAAGAGTCTGCAACCTCCTTTAAGCAGCATATTGTGCAGAGAGAGACTCCGTTGGTTTGGTCATGTCGCCCGTATGGATAATTATAGATTGGCGAATAGGGTTATGAACAGTGTGCCTATAGAGGCCTTAGAAGGAGGGGGAGACCTAGGATACGGTGGGCAGACAATGTCAAACAGGACCTTGTTAGAATTGGTGTGCAGTGGCCAGATGCAGTAGATGTAGCTAGGGATAGACTTGCTTGGAGAACTAAATTGCACAGTCTGGTTGGACCTCCGTAGCCCATGGCTGCTTGAGGATGATGATGATAAAAAACTGCGATTACAAACCTAGAAATGAAGAACATTATGCACAATTCACAGCAAGATCACATTATAAAAGAGGCCCAAGGAACTGTATAATCGCAGGAGAGAAAAAAGAGCAAAAAAACAAAAATATCATAGGCTACAAATTGATATCAACAATGCTCAGGTGAAAGTAAGCAGCACGCCGAAAGAAAAAAATATGGTAATGTTATCAGTTTCCCTAAAAAATTTGCAATTAAAGCTTTCAATTGCAATTTTTTAAGGTCACAGTTTAAAGAGTGATCTGCAAATTAGAAATCTCAATGTCCCGCATTTCCCATTAAACATGCATTAATATTTATTAATGTAAATCATACCATGATTATTACTAATTTTTAAAGAAATAAAATCAAACTAGATATAAATCATCTGTGATATGACACACCTAAGGTGCAAAATTTAAGTATGTATAGAAGAAATAAATCTGAATCATGAGTCAAACAAGTTTCTGCCCCTCCTGCACTGAAAAACTTACCTCTCTGAACTTTAGACCTAAAACTGTCGATACCTTGAAAACTCACCATCATACTCTACACTTTTAACCTCTTCATTTACATTACCTCTAGCACCTGATTTATGCTCTGTCCCCATTCGTGACGTCATCTAGTAACCTGAGTGATTTAAAGTGCAGAAATACCCATATACACAATCAAAATTAACACAGTGTGCAGTGTTTTTATTTTCTAAAATATCAATTTCAACTGCTTCTGTTAAGAGGGAGGGAGGTTTAGGGGGTGAACTCCAAAAATACCTTGAGGAAAAAAAAAAAATTAATGAGTTGTGTGAAGTGTTGAAATTGTTTAGTTATACAATTAAAAGGACTTTCTTGCTCAGAAATTAATTAAAAATAACATAAAATTCTCTGTGATTGAGCAATATAATTTTAAAGTTTATCCTTCAAACATCTGCATGTTAATAATTTTTAGGAGAAAACTCGGAAGCTTTTCGGAGGAAAGACAACATTCTATCTTCAGTGAAGTGATGCCATGTAGTGACGTTAGGTCTGTTTAGACAAAGAGCTTCTTTCTACATGTCATGAAGGGTGATTCCAGTGTCTCGGTTGCAGGTGGGGATGAAAGAGGTGATTATTTCAATAACCTCCTGGACTATGGTTTCTTAGAAAGTGGATGCACGTGCAAGCAGTGTGGCATGGTCCTCGTCTCTTGTTCCCGTGTGTTGTACTGCTAGTTCGGCGGCAGCCATTGTTAGCTACTGTTGGCTGATATCAGTTTGATGCGCTGCAAACCTCTCTTGTAAAGATTGTATGGTTTTGCCGATGTAGTATACAACGGAATTATCTGGTAAATGCAGGGGAAATTGGTATATGCTTGAATTTTGAATTAGGCTAAATTTGACCCTGTCCCTTTTGATTTTCTTCAAATTTGGAGCTGGGCTAAGTAATTTGCGGACTGATTCACATAGGACAGGAATGTAAGAAATAGGTCAGGCAAAGGTTGTACATTTGGGGTCAGTGATTGGGAGGAGAGCCGAATCTCTTCTGTTTTTGTTTCTATATTTATTGATTAATTTGTCTATTGTTGTTGAGTTGTAGCCATGGGAAGCAGCAATGGAATGGATGTTTAGAATTTCTTTTTCAAGCAGCTGCTCGTTTGAAGACACAGCGAAAGCCCTATGTGTGAGAGAACAGAAGGCAGCAATTTTGTATGCCCATGGGTTACATGAGTCTATGCGTATGACAGAGGGGATGTAGGTAGGCTTTCAGTATATTGACCTCATCAAGGCTCCTGCATCATCTTTTTGGATGAAAACCTCTAAATTGGGGATGGCACTGCTATTTTCCTCCTCCTTCGTAAAGCGTATTGTAGGACATATATTGTTGGCGTAGTCATGTGACAGTTTAATTTCTCATTGTTGCCATTCCAAATTAAAAATATATCGTCGACATAGTGACACCAGAAGAAGGGTAAAATTGCTGCTGAATTGAATAATTTTATTTCGGGATTTCTTTTAAATCTTGAAACAAATCAAGGACAATTTTGGATAGGATGCCGGAAATGGGTGAGCTCAAGGTGGGGGGGGGGGGGAGGTCTGAGTCCTGCCTGTAGATTTGTTTGCCGAACTGGAAATAGTTGTTTTCGGTGACGAGTTTTAGAGCCTTATGGCATTGATTTCGGGAAGGGAATATTTTTGCCATTTCAATAATTTTTGTCCAAACAACATGACTGCATCTAAAACTGGAGTGGATGCGAATATCTAAAATAATTTCTCAAATAATTTATAGAAATGATCCAGAGTCAATATATTGATGTTTTGTTTTATGGGCTAGAAGTTCTTTTCAATGAGCCGCAATGTCTATTATTTTTATTTTATAGCAAGCAAAGTTTTAGGGTCAAATTTTACCAGAACACTTCTGTGTTGCATCATGCAAATTGAAGTAAAGAAGATAAATGACTATGTAACCATTTGTCCAATATTTTAGGGCAAAGCCAATTTGAAAAAAAATTTAAAATCCCATTTTCATTTAATTTTTTTTTCCTGTCCTTTAAAAGCACTATATTTTTTATATCAAATAAAAATCATATGGTGTTCCCACTAATTTTCATAAATTTTTCTAATATTAGTTCATGTGATTGAGAAAATAAAAATATATAACTCTATGATTTAGAATTATTCATTATCAAATGTACTAAATTATTAGGGTGGGGGTGTCTCAGTCAGTAGCACACCAGGCTTCTAATCTGTAGTTCCCAGGTTCGAGTCCCATCTCAGTCAGCATTGAGAATTATCTCCACAAAATTCCCCCCTCTGCCCACGGTCAGTATGGGACACTGATGGGCTAGGAATAGACCACTGTCCGTCGGATGGGATTTTAATCCATGGCCCCGTGTTTGGGAGAGCCATACTCTGTGAAAGTTAAAGAACATGCTGGATGGCCTTGATGGGAGGCTACCATCTGTCACCCAACAGATGTTCCAGTGAGTCCCGTCCCCTCCCTCAACAGCTCCTGTCAGATTTCTGTGGCAAGCAGCTGCTTCAGGAGGTATTTATTTTTTTTTATTGTAAACCACTGAAAAATTAGGAATGTTTTCTTGAATTCTATTTTTAATAATATCTTGCATTTAAATAAAATTAATGGATGCATATCATTTGTTTTATTTTCCAGCTTTTTAGCATATTTACTACATTTTGAAGCAAGAATTTACATGCAACAGCATAAAATTAACAATTTTAATAAATGATCGAGGCAGAAATGGTAGTATTGAAAAAAAATTACCAGAATATGTTTTTGAATAAATCTTGCTCTTGTCAAAAAAGAAAAAAAGGTCCATATAAATGATCATTTTGTTTAGAATGGTCAAAAAAGAAAATAATAAATTTTCTTGCCTATGATTTCACCCATGTTTATTAAAGTTTGGAATTATAATTCAAAAGAACCATTAAAGCTTTAACGTTTTCATCTCTGGAATTTTCAATTTCTGCAAAGTTATTTCTTACAGTTTTACTACCCAATAAAGTTTTGGCAGAACTGCAGTATCGGGCAAAATTATATATTTTTAAATAATAATAATTTATATTTATGGCAAATTTGTCAGAATTTTATTTTTAATGCAATGACATGTTTCCATACTCCTTGTTCATTAAATGACGAAATTTGTAGTTGAATTGGGTTTCAGTTCTAGTATTTTGGGCAGAAAATTAACTAATCGTTAACATAAAGATCACAGTTAGTTGTCATATCTAGTTCATTATGTTGTCATTAGATGGCAGCACAAGTAGTGTACACATTTCGAAAATTTTGTATTTCAAATATGAGATTTTTAAAAAAATAAAAAATAAATACCACCTCAAGCAGCTGCTTGCCACATAAGTTGAAGTTTATTCAAACTTACCTTCTACCTTACGGTATCACCGAGTTACAGGATCGTTACACGGTCACATACTGTCTAGTTCCATAATGCACCATCAAATTAATCCATCTTAATATAGTTTCGTATCAAACAAAAGATAACTTGTTTGGAAATTAAAAAACTGGAACTTCTCACATTATTTCGAATGCTCCGTTTCAGTGGCTCCGTTAATTAGTCTGCTACATTATAGGAACATATCACGAACTTCTTTATCACAAACTTCTTTGTCACGGCCAGGCGAAAGGTGTTCTATTAGTGGAAGTAATGTTTGGTTCCTTCTTTTCATCAAATTTCCTACACATTCTTTGTTTTCATGGACGTAGTTCTCTTTATCGAGTGAATTGTTTACTTTTCGACAATTTGAGGAAGTTTGTTTTCTTCATTTAATTTCGAAATTGTAAAATAAATTGGAAATGTTTTATTCTATAAAGCAGGCAAGAATGACTTTGTATTTTAAAGTTCCAGTGTATTGTAATTTATATATATATGTAATGATATTATTAACTTTGAGCGCTTACTCGTTTCACAAAAGTTTCAGAGCATTTGTTTGAAAGAAATTTGACACGTTTGCTGCAGTGGAATGAAGTAGGATCTGTGCCATAGGATGTCTCGGTAAGCCCGCTCTGCAGAGATTAAGCTGAAATCTAAAGCTGGATCTGCTGGGAACGAAAAGTTTCGACATTACCCGAGACCTGATGAAATAAAAAAGAAATTCTCTAACAAAAAGAACTAAAAATAATTCGAAAATGATTGCCCATACCATTTTTCAATTCTTTGCATTATTGTCTAATATGAAGTTTAAATTAGCAGGCCATTCCTAATCAGCTGGCGCTAGAGGCCTCTCCTGTTCCAGACAACTGAAACCGGTTTAATCCAGTGGTTTAACGCACGGAGCTATGAATGAGAGGAGACGCCCTAACGCGCTTTTCCTGTCGAAGGTCATGATGCTGACGTAGCAGTGCGGTAGCCATGTTGTTGTCTCCAAAACAAATTGTCTGCCGCTGCAATCAAGCCTACTTTTCACGTGCTATACTCAGTTTTACTGTGCGTTACATACGGGAAGATTATTTTTTTACGTTTAAGAGAAAGTCCATTTAAGCTATTTGGAATTTATACTGCTTTTTTCAATGCATTGAATATTTCCATACAGAATTACTGTATAGCAGAACTATTTATGTATTCGGTGAATACGACAATAACAAACAATTACCAGATTTTGAAAGTTTATTTATACTGCACTGATAATAGCAGAAAACATTTTATGGATAAAACACTAAACATTATATGCAATAGCAGCATTTAAACTGCAAAAAAATCACATTTGTAAGATTCAGAAAATAGTTATTCTATGTTAAAAAAAAAATTCTTGATTCCTCAAGAATAAAAAAAAATTGCTTAACAAAACTAAATAAAGCCAACAGTGTATGAGCCAAAATGGTATATTTTAAAAACACTTTAAATTTTGTTGGAGAAATCATGTATAACACACCTACATTGGAATGCTTTCCAGTGATTTCTCACAATAGTAAAGATTCAACCCCAAAAATATGTTAATAAGTTATGACACCCATTATTAAGACAATTATGAGTGTAATGAAATTTCATTTTGACCTCAAAGTCAACAGGTAGTTCTGCATTTACTATTTATTGATTATTTAATTCTACTGTTTTATTTGGAGAATTTTTTGGTTAACTGTTTCTTTTTCTGACAACAAAGTGCAGAAAGTGATGCAAATTAGCTTAAAATTATGATTTATAATATTTAGTTATAAATTTTTTAATTTTAACTGCTGGAAGTCACTTGTAACCTAGATTGTATTACATCATTATTTAAAACCTTAATTTGCAGTTATTCTATTCATATTCACTGTTCTGATTGTAGCAATATGTATGTTGTTTTGATATGAAGCCCCAAGATCTCAGGGCTTCATCTATACCACATAAGTAACCTTTAAATATTGATTAGACATTTTGAAAACTTTGTACTGACTTGGTTTAAAATTTTCTAATATTTCAGATAATGGATAAAGGTACAATCACATCTATCCAAGATATTTTCTGATAGATGAGGAACTTAACATCTTCTACAGACAAAGTGTATCATCATCAAAATTCTTTGTTTTGTGATAGATTCAAAATTCATGAAACTAATCAAACAGAAACATTAGCAAAACTGTTATCTATAATGCTTCTCGTCTCTCTTTATTTAATGAAAAGCTGAAATAAAAGATAATTTCTATGCATTGGCCATAAGCTGACAGTGCATTTTAGTTCACAGGTGCAAAAAATAAAGCATCTTTTCAAGAAATTTATTTAAATAAAACAGTAGCGAACAGTAAACCATAGAATTAAGTTTAAAATAAATATGTAAAATTTGCAACACATCTCTAAACTTGTAAAAGGAAAAAAAAACTCTGGTGTGATGACAGTTCCGATTTTTTGAGGTATACCCCTGAATTTGTGCTTATTTATAAATATATTGTTGTTGCTAATATAAGAAGTAAAAAAAAGAACTAAAAATCTACAAAAAAAAACTAGTTAACAATTCAAAAAAAAAAAACCCAGATGGTGGCTAAAACCCACCATCTCTGTGTCTCTACTCTCAGCTTCACATCTCTCACCCATCACATGCTCAATCTCCTCCCTCAACCAGAGCAAGCAACCAATACAAAATACACAATTATTACAATCTCTCAAAAAAAATCCCATAAGGATTGAAATACATCCTTCCTCAGCCACAAAGGAAATATTCAAAATAATATCTGAAAAAAACTAAATAAAAAAAAGCAACTAAAAGTTATACTAAGCAAAAATAATAGAAATTAAAAAAATTAAAAAAAAGAAATAAAAATATATTTACAGGGTGAAGGGATCCATTAAAAAAAAGGCAACGTTCCAGACAGTGGCTCGAACCCAACATTTCAGTGCCTGATTCCTCAGTCTCTCATGACCTCCCTTCATGTATGCCTAACCTACCCCTCAACCGAAGTAAAAATAAAATAACTACAAGCAATACACTCACTTTATTTAAAATCCATACAGAATTAAATGAATTCAGTATTCACCTTAAAAGGAAAAATTAGAACCCTATCAAAAGAATTAACGAAAAGGAGAAAAGCATTACACCCTCCTCTTTTAACTAAAATTATTTAAACAATTTGAAAAACTTTCACCCTAACTAATGATCGCTATCACTCACCTATGACAATTTACACCAGACACATTAAATTAATCTAAAAAGAAATTCAAAAAGATGACTCCAATCCAAGAAAAAAAGGGGGCATTTCAACAAAACCCTTAAATGCTATCCAAATTTAAAAAACAAGAAAGATTATATTTCTCACCTTATGAAAATACTTTATTGTAATTTACTTTTCCCTTCTTACACTGAACTTATTAAATCATGAAGAGAGAGGAATTTAAACACTGTAACATTTAAACAAAATAATATTTAATACTTCCACCTAAAAGAAAATAAAAAAAACGAAAAAGAAACTCCTTGATATTTTAATCACCATTATTTAAAAGTATGTAAATTCATCATCCATTAAATAGAATACACACTAATATTCAATTTTAGCCAACAAAATTTTTTAACTGAGAAAGCCTGCAGAAGGAATTCTCAAATAAGCGTGACGTAAAATCAATCAATCAATACAGGAAGTACATCTTGACATTTATCACTGAGTACAATCCTAAGAAAATGAAAAAAATCTGTTGAAGAATCGAGGTTTGTAACTCGAAATAAAACTGATTTCATAGCGGCGTAATTAGAACGCAAAGATACTTGTATCATTATGTAAATAATTAAACTTTATAAAAATGACAAACTGACCGATGAAAGGCAATTCCTGGTATCTTTTTTGAAGGGCGATTCGTGCATCCAAAACGCTAATAAATTAGCATAACACAAATATAGTATAAAATCAATTTTTTATAGCGCAAGACACATTGTATTCCAACACTTCTGATCAAAGTTTTGAATAGAACAACATTGCTGCCGCGCAGTCGCCGTAGCCTCATCTTCAAGTGCTTAGGGCCCCACCTCTTTTCTTCCTACCTCCATGCCTTTAACATGGCCGAAAAGTTCATGATATGTTCCTATAATGTAGCAGACTAAAAGCAGCAGGTTACGCCGACACATTTTCCAAAGTTGCAACGAAGTTATTGTGTTCATTAAACGGAGCCACTGAAACGGAACATACGAAATAATATAGGAAGTTTCAGGTTTTTAATTTCCAAACAAGTTATCTTTCGTTTGATACGAAACTATATTAGGATGGATTAATTTGATGGTGCATTATGGAACTAGAGTGCACGTGACCGTGTAACGATCCGGTAACTAGATGATCGATAAGGTTGGTTACTTTTAAACATCCAAAACTGATCACCGAACATGACACGAACAAAACCACACTTCTTACTACCAATGCTCACAGATTACGATTAATCTCTTTCACCTACACACAGATTATCCGAACTACTATTAGACATTCTTCTATCTCGTACATAATCACACGAAAGCAGAAAGAAGCATAATTCTGTTCTTTCATTTCAACTTCATCGCTCGAACTCGTAAGTGTTGTAAATCTCACCCCGTGCTATAGCTCGAGTGGCATGTTGTAACACAGTCTCGTTTTCCATTGTTGTACCTGCATGTTCAGTTTCAGTATATTGAAACTGAAGTCTTGTTCAATTTGCGGATATTTATCTCCGCAAAATTCCCCGCCCTGCCCACGGTCAGTAGCAGACACCGATGGGCTTGGAAAGGCCGCCGTCCGTCAGATGGGACGTTAAGCCGTGACCCTGTGTGCGGGAGAGCCATACCCTGTGCACGTTAAAGAACACGCTGGATGGCCTTGATGGGAGGCTACCATCTGTCGCCCAACATCTGTTCCAGTGGGTCCCCTCCCCCAACCTTCTCTGAGCCTTCAGGGTCCACGTGACCTGGCCATTTAGCCCATGGTGTGCAAAAAAGTGTCGCTCAGAGGTAAAACAACCCAACCCAATACATATATACAAAGAAAATCCTTCTGAGCCATAGGTTACGGAGTTTAAAACAGATTACATAATTTTGTTCACCAAACGCATCTGTCCTGAGCTACATCTGCTGCACCTGGTCTTTGTAGACCAATTCTAACAAGGTCCTATTTGACATGCTACACATCACATCGTAGGTCTCCCCCTCTTTCTGAGGCCTTAAGGCACACTGTCATAACCCTATTCTCATATCTATAATTATCCGTATGGATAACATGTCTTTGCATTGTCTTTCTGCTGAAGTCTTGAATTCCTCACAGATCTCAGGTGTAGCGATGTCTGCATTGTCTTTCTGCTGAGGTCACGAATTCCTCACAGATCTTAGGTGTAGGGATGTCTGCATTGTCTTTCTGCTGAGGTCTCGAATTCCTCATAGATCTCAGGTGTAGGGATGTCTGCATTGTCTTTCTGCTGAGGTCTCGAATTCCTCACAGATCTCAGGTGTAGGGATGTCTGCATTGTGTTTCTGCTGAGGTCTCGAATTCCTCACAGATCTCAGGTGTAGGGATGTCTGCATTGTCTTTCTGCTGAGGTCTCCAATTTCTCACAGATCTCAGGTGTAGGGATGTCTGCATTGTCTTTCTGCTGAGGTCTCGAATTCCTCATAGATCTCAGGTGTAGGGATGTCTGCATTGTCTTTCTGCTGAGGTCTCGAATTCCTCACAGATCTCAGGTATAAGGATGTCTGCATTGTGTTTCTGCTGAGGTCTCGAATTCCTCACAGATCTCAGGTGTAGGGATGTCTGCATTGTCTTTCTGCTGAGGTCTCGAATTCCTCACAGATCTCAGGTATAAGGATGTCTGCATTGTGTTTCTGCTGAGGTCTCAAATTCGTCACAGATCTCAGGTGTAGGGATGTCTGCATTGTCTTTCTGCTGAGGTCTCGAATTCCTCACAGATCTCTATTACACTGATAAGCTCCTGCCAGACCTCAGTACAAGTAGTTGCTTGAGAGATTATTTCTTTATTAATACCTTATTCATCCTTCTCTGACCAATAAACATTTCTTTATTTATAAATATATTTTAATATTATATTTATAATAATAATTATGATTTGTTAAAATAATTATTATATTATGAATTATAATATTAAGTTGTCCCATGTTAGGTAGGAACCTGATTTTTTCACCCAATATAGGTTCAGACAGGGGGTCCAACGTGTGAGAAATTTGACACCATTCGTAAAATGTTTCGGGAATAGAAGGGGACGAAAATTTCTCCAAATGAAAATAATTTGCATAAAAACGAAGCAAAGGGCTATGAGAGCACATATGGGCAACGATACTCAAGAACAGCGCTCAATTTTTCTATTCGCTAATACACCAGAGTAAAAGAAATTATGCTTTGTAGTGTATACGCAATATTCTATTATTAGGAACATCATTTTTAATCACTTACCGCAATAAAGTATGCATATTAATTATGTACATTAGGAAAAAGTACGTATTTCTCTCATAAGCTGTGGAACTGTTTGCTGTGGCCGAGTGTTACATCTGCGAGCCTAGAACTCACGTGGATGCGGCCTCTTTTCATTAGTTGATTCTCGTCTCCGATTTTGAAATTTTGCCTCTCCATTCTTTATCTAAAACGGAGTATAGTTGAATGATGATATTCAAATTTTTGTGTTTTTGAGTTTCATGTTTGTTTGAGTTCGATGTTTTGTGTTTGTTTGAGTTTTGTGTTTTTGAGACCTTTTACTGGAAAGTAACTCCCATTCTTTTACTTTCGACATCATTTCTTCAAAACTTTCTCATTTTCATCTGTTCTTCTCTCTCACTCAATAGAATTAAGAATCTGGTAGACAGGCAATTGTGTGACGAGCAACATGGATTCGGAATTGGTTGGGGATGTTTAGATCACATATTTTCACTCAGGCAGATTCTTGAGAAATGTTCAGAATTTCAGAATCCTTTGGTTACTAGCTTTGTTGATATCTAAAAGTCATTTTGATTCTGTTGATCATCATAATTTGGTTGATTGTGCGATTGTGAGGCATGCCACAAAAATTAGTTCAAATAATGAAAGCTCTCTATAATAGCAGTGAGTCGTTTGTGAAATTGGTAAGACTGTAGCAATTGATTTAGCATTACTTCTGGTGTTTGACAAGGGTGCATTTTATCTCCCTTTCTTTTTAGTTTGGTTATTGATTATGTTATGCGAAATTCACTTCTAGGGAAAGATTTTGGCCTTAAATGGGCTGGAGATACGAAAATTTCTGATTCAGATTATGCCGATCATGTAGCCTTTTTGGCAAATGATGTTGATGAGATGAACTCTTTCATTCGAGCTGTTGATGAGACTGGTAGTAGAGTAAGTTTGGTTATAAACAGACAAAACACTAAAGTGATGAAAATTGGTCAGGCAGGCTGTGATTCAGTTAATCTGAATGCTTGCAGTCTTGAGCAGGTGTCACAGTTTAATTATCTTGGGAGCTATGTAACAGATAATAGTGATGTGTGGCATGAGATTAACAGAAGAATAGGGATTGCTGCCGGGACTTTTAAGAATCTATGGAGAGTGTGGAGAAATAGGGATATACACTTAAAGTCTAAAATTAGACTGTATAATAGTTTGGTTCTTTCTAGGACTAGTTATGGTAAGGAAACTTGGACGCTTTGTAAACAAAATAAGAGGAAACTAGATGCTTTTGATTGTAGATGTTTAAGGAAGTATCTTGGGCATTAGGTGATTCAACTTTGTAAGGAATGGTAAGGTTAGACAAAGGAGTTTGCAACCTCCTTTAAGCAGCATATTGTGCAGAGAGAGACTCCGTTGGTTTGGCCATATTGCCCACCAACAGAATATGAATGATTATAGATGGCGAATAGGGGTATGGACAGTGTGTCTAGAGTCCTCAGAAGGAGGGGGAGACCTAGGATGCGGTAGGCAGACAATGTCAAAGAGGACCTTGTTAGAATTGGTGTACAGTAGGTAGATGCAGATGTAGATCAGGAGAGATATGCTTAGAAACTAAATTGCACGTTCTGGTTGGACCTCCGTATCCCATAGCGGCTTGAGGATCATGAGGATGACGATTTAAAAATTCAAACAATTATTAAAAAACCTAAAAAAAATCAAACATATCAGCCAAATAATTTAATTTGTCATTGGTGTCGAATGTTAAAAAAATTATTTAATAATTTAGTATAATTAAATAATTACGAATTATAAATATTATAGTTATGTATTATTAATTCCCCAATCACATCAACAATAAAAAGAAAATTTAACAAAATTAGTGGGAAGAAAATAGTTTTTAGTTGCTAACAAAAATAACGGATTTTAGAGGACATTGCGAAAAAAAGGGCAACAACGTTTCTCTGAATGTTTTTATAAATATCTACAAGCAGAACGCCTTAAAATTGGGACTAATGGTCATTGTAGCCAATTTCCGTTCAGGATTCATTATGTATGATGCAGCAGAGAACTTTTCTGCTAAAGGTTTTCTTCCATATCTATGTCATTTGTAGAAAAAGAAATAAAAATTCTCGTTTTATCATCTTATTGCAAAAGAACTTTTTGCCCTTAAAATCAAATCATCGATATATTGACTCTGGCTTGTTATTTCCAATTCTAGGTGAAATATTATTAGTTTCATAAGAGAAATAATTTTTCTATTCACAATAACAAGAAATAAATACCCTCTCACCTTCAAGCAGCTGCTTGCCACAGAGGTCTTACAGGATTTCGGTTGTGTTGTGTTGTTTTACCTCTGAGCGGCACTTTTTTGCACACCATTGGCTAAATGGCCAGGACCCCGAAGGCTCAGAGAAGGTTGGGGGAGGGGACCCACTGGAACAGTTGTTGGGAGACAAACGACAAATGGTAGCCTCCCGTCAAGGCCATCCAGCGTGTTCTTTAACGTTGCATTATTTTACCTCTGAGTGGCACTTTTTTGCACACCATGGGCTAAATGGCCAGGTCACAAGGACCCCGAAGATTCAGAGAAGATTAGGGGAGGGGACCCACTGGAACAGTTGTTGGGAGACATCAGCCTCCCGTCAAGGCCATCCAGAGTGTTCATTACAACTGGATTGTTTTTCCCTCTGAGTGGCACTTTTCTGCACACCATGTGCTAAATGACTAGGTCACAAGAACCCCGAAGGCTTAGCAAAGGTTGGGGGAGGAGATCCACTAGAACAGCTGTTAGAAAACAAATGGTAACCTCCCATCAAGAACATCTAGTGTGTTCTTTAAGGTGCACAGGGTATAGCTCTCTTTCAAACAGGTCATGGCTTAACGTCCCATCCGATGGACGGCCACCAAGCTCATCAGTGTCCCCTACTGACATTCGGCAGGGTGGGAAGTTTTGTGAGGATAAATCTCAACGCTCAGCATGATGGGACTTGAACTTGCAACTACAGATTACGAGCCTGATTGACTCATGAGCTGACTGGCCGACTGAGCCACCGCAACCCACAGAGTTTTAAACCCTGTTCAGAGTTACCATTAGAGTCGATGGCTGGAATGAGATTGACAAAGGTCAGTTTCTTTACAGCTTCTCTAAGGAAATCTGCTTCAGAGGTTTTACAGATTATCCCATAAGACAAATGGTTTGACTACCACAGTTAAATGCATGCTTTAGAACCGAAATTTGGTGGGAGTTATTTAAAACTATATTAAGTAACTCAGTTGAATCCCCAAATGCAAATGAGTGCTGAGACTTCACAAGAATTAGCTTGGACATTGAATGTGTAGCTAAATTATTTTATGATAATTATTCTCCAAAGATTCAGAAAAGCTTGGCACAGCAACAGTTTGTTGATGCTGTTATTGACCTTGAAAATTCTCCGAGAATGTACGACTGCAAATCACTAAAGTAAGCTGTGGTGCACGTGATAAGATTTAAGTGCTGCAGACATTCTTTCCAGTTTCTAATCAACGAACAGTAAGAATCGTAACTGCTGAAGAAACAGCATAACGGAAGAGAGACTTACAAAAATTATCCAAAGTCATCCTTGTTCGAAGGTCAAAGTTCTAAAGATTAAAGTTAAGAGTACCTCCCCAAGGTTGGGTTGTTTTACCTCTGAGTGGCGCTTCTTTTTTTAACACAATCGGCTAAATGGCCAGGTCACAAGAACCCCAAAAGCTCACAGAAGGTTGGGAGAAGGAACCCACTGGAACAGCCATTGGGAGACAGATGGTAGTCTCCCGTCAAGGCCATCCAGCATGTTCTTTAATATTGGATTGTTTTACCTCTGAGAGGCATTTTTTTTGCATACAATGAGCTAAATAGCCAGATTACAAAGAACCCATAGGCTCAGAGAATGTTTAGGGAGGGGACCCACTGGAAGAGCTGTTGCGAGACAGAAGATAGTCTCCCATCAAAGCAATTCAGCTTGTCCTTTAACATGCATAGTGTATGGCTCTCCTGCACACGGCTTAATGTCCCATCTGACGAATGGCAGTCTTTTCAAGCCCATCGATGTCCCCTTCTGTTCTCAGGCAAGGCTGTGAGATTTCTGGAGATAACTCCCCAAGGGTTGAGTTGTTTTAACTCTGAGCGGCACTTTTTTCCATGCCATGGACTAAATGGCCAGGTCACAAGGACCCTGAAGGCTCGGAGAAGGTTGGGAGAGGGCACCCAATTGAACAGCTGGTTCCCACCAGCTGTTCAATTGGGTGCCCTCTCCCAACCTTCAACCCAAGATGATAGCCTCCCGTCAAGGCTATCCAGCATATTCTTTAACATGTACAGGGTCTGCTGTCCTGCACAATGGACCATGGCTTAAACTCACATCCGACGGACGGAGGTCTTAACAAGCCCATCGGTGTCTTCAAAGACCGTGGGCAGGACAGGGAGATTTGCAGAGATCAATTTCAACGCTGACCCAGCTGGAACTCGAACCTGGAACTGCAGATGAAGAGCCTGGCATGCTTCCGACTCAGCCACCTCCTCCCCAAGGACTTCTGCAGAACAGTGTTGGAATTCCAGCACACTAGAGCAAAACTTACGTATTCCAGCCAACTGCAATAAGAAATGGGCTAAAAGTCCATTTAGGAGAAAGCAAAAGCATTGTAACTAATGTAAAAGAGAAGCTCGCAGTTGAATGGCTGACACAAAGGGAAATCACCCGAGTTTCAAAACTACATGTTGGAGACATGGATTGAGAGTTGAAGGTAGAGTGAATGAAGTGCCTTGTATACATACATTCCCCCCCCCCCCCCCCCCGATACGGAATCATCTTGTCGAGGTGGGGGACTTGAGCGCCTAAATGAGGTCGAAGGCTATGCTGACTGGAGTGGACAACAGTCAGACAGGCTAAGATGGAAGATGGCTGGACTAAGAGTTCCTGTCACAGGAGCTGAGTCAACTTGTATCTTTATATCCTTGTTTGTGGCGGTACAGGACATGATTAAATTTAGGTTTTGACCAATAGATGAGCTTTACTCCTATAGTACTATTCGCCATTAGTAGTCGGGGATGAGCTGTATCTATATGATACTATCTTACCCCTGACTGTAGATAGTGGTAAACATGGCATTATCCCTATACTGGTAGTGCTTTAGGCAGAACTAGCTGGTCTTGTCATCGTTTACAGTGAATTCAGGGTGCCATGAGTTTCGGCCATGAATTTAGGGACACCCTGAATTCGTGGCCCAAAAGTGAGGGGATGGTAGTACACACTGAACCGAACCCGCCAATATTCATCATAGAATATGAGGCCACAAACGCAGTGAGGAGTCGGAAATGAAGGCCAGACACAGAGGTTTATAGAGTGACATTTATTGGAGATCATTACAAGAAATGCTCAAACGTCCGCCCACCAACGTTGATACAGGCGGCACAAGGCAGAGTAGTGATTGGCATACCTGCTCATAAACACCGAGCTTGTCGTGCAGATCGGCGGCTGTGATGGACAGTCGGGTAACCAAATCCTCCGCGGACTGCACGGGCGTCTCGTATACGACACTCTCCAAATGTTCCCACAGAAAGAAATCGATTCGTGAAAGATAGGGCGATCTGGAAGGCCACGGGATGGGACCACCGCACCCAATCCATTGGTTCCCAAATGTGGTATGAAGATGCTGACGCACGTCCATGCTGAAATGGGGGTGGGTACCTACCGGCACCAGGCTGCGTTTCAGACCGCATATTCTTTGACGAATATTGGTGGGTTCGGTGTGTACTACCATCCTCTCACGTTTGGGCCATGAATTCAAGGACACCCTGTATATTTACTTGTATACACACATGAAAGAGAAACCACATATTTTTGAAAGATGACAGTAACGTTTGCAGAAGAATAATTATATAAGAATATTCTCTTAATGGGCAAAAAAAGGAAAGTGTTATATTTGGGTAATATGTAGAAAAAGTTCTGTTAAACTACTTCAATGTTTTTTTCCGAATAACAAAGGAGAAGTCGTATTTGAAGTGAAATTTAGAGAGACACACTTCTGCTAAAAATTCTTTTTCTGACATGCATGAAAGGCAGCATCTATCTGTGAATTTGAAAATATTTCAAAACAAAGACTTGATTTATTTATTTTATAGAATTATGAC
The DNA here is from genome assembly GCA_038380435.1 of Ryuthela nishihirai. NCBI lineage: Eukaryota > Metazoa > Arthropoda > Arachnida > Araneae > Heptathelidae > Ryuthela > Ryuthela nishihirai. Next base: position 268,098 of record JAWZYU010000029.1, on the reverse strand, counting down.
ACATCTTTCATGTGAAATAATCACACCCCCTGCGTGTGTCCTTGACTACAAGGTCAAAATCTACCACCACCAAGTCTCGAAACACCATCCAGTAAGAAATCAGCAAATTGACGTTTTAGTCGTATTGAAAACTACCTGCAGAAAAGTAGTGCAATAGGAGATAAATAATCAAGCTGAATAAGTATTCATCATCTAAGCGGTGATTCTCTATGCTTCACCCATATGGGCGAATACTACACCCACCAATATTCGTAAGATTCAGGTTTTACAGAACAAGATTTTCAGAACTGCGGTCGATGCCCCTTTATTTGTCACTAACAGACAACTCCATAAAGACCTGGGCCTCGACCATATATATATACACACATAAAACGCACCTCAAAAAGATTTTTTGAGCTTTGAGATTTTTTGAGGCTGTATGCAATAATCCGAATGAGATTATTTCTTCTCCGATTCTTTACGATCATACTATTTTGAGTTTTGAATAAGTACAAGAGGCCTAAAACGGTAGCGTTCTCTGAGACCTACCCGTTTTAGGTTTCTTATACAATTTTACTGCTATTTTTAGCTTTTATGTTTGCCCTTAGGGGCCCACCTAAGGGTGGTTTACTTATACATCTTGTTCTTACTCATGCCAAATAGGCATATCTTTATGATGGAGATGGTTAGGGGTAAAATTATTACCCAGCACATCGAATATGATCTACGATATTATGTTCAGAATTTTGGAACACTTGAAGAGATGAATGACGTCACACAAGCTGGTACTCAATGAGGGTGGGATGTTTAACCTCTGAGCGGCACTTTTTTTTTGAAAACATTGGCCAAAGTGACCACTGCAACAGCTGTTAAGAGACAGATATTAGCCTCGAGCCAAGATCATCCAACATGTTCTTTAATGTGCAGAGGATGTAGCTCTCCTGCACACGATGCCAAGGTTTAACGTCCCATCCGAACGACGCCTACCTTCCCGAGCCCATTGTTGTCCCCTACTGACTGTGGGCAGGGCGGGGAGTTTTGCAGAGATAAATCTTAATGCTGACCCAGCAGGGACTTCAACCTGGGAACTGCAGATTACGAGACTGCTGCACTAATGACTGAGCCACCCCTGTTCTGCTCATTGGGGTAAAAGGAAAGTTCCTGAGTATGGAATGTAAACCATGTTATTAAGGAAATAATCAAATATCTTTCAAGCAGATGCTTGCAAAGAAAGGTTTCATGGGAACCTTTTAATAAGACATGGAGAGACTACGAGAAAGGCAAGCCCTCAAAAGAAAGACAACACAGACATTCATGTCTTACCTTGGGGCCAAACCTAGGTCACTTTGATTCGAAACCAAGTGCCCTAACTAAAGTACCACAAATAAAAACTCCTTGAGTACTTGAACCAGATAGGACGGCATGTCTCAATCTTGGGGGAGGGGGGCATTTAAGGATATACCAAGGATTTTGTAGTGAAAAGTGTCAGCAAACCTTAAACATCACTGAAAGATTTCGCAGAGAACTATCACTGTGTTTATCAGTTGTCTGTTATGGAATACGTCCTCACCATTAATCACAAATCATGACGATCACCAGACTCAAAAGCATTTTTGAAATCTGAAACGCTACTAACCACTGGTTTCTCAAATTCTAAACATTTCTCAAGAATCTGACTAAGTGATAAAATCTGACCTACATATCCCCTACCACTTTTGAATCCACACTGCTGATCTCACAGTTTTCCGTCAATCAGATTATTATTTCTATTAAACACAATCATGCAAAGAACTTCAAACAAAAAGCAGGCTGACATCACAGTAGTGTAGTCCCATTATACGAACACCCTTTTCACAGTGCTTCGCCCTATGGCGTAACCGACCACACCCCCTATTAATATTCATAATTAATAATTAATAAAGACCCCCTGGTTGACCCCTTTAAAAAAAATTCCTACCCACTTCATTGAAAACCTGTGGTGCCATCTAGTGTATACCATGAGTACTATACTTTACTAACCACTCTATTTTAATCCAATTTTTTGACTCCTGATTAAAAACTCCCCTTATGAAATGTTCCACATCCTTTATTAAAAACCTTATCAAAACTGCCCCCTGGTTGGCTCTCCTGTATTTTTAAGCCCCCCTGAATTTCCTAAACCTTGAAAAAGTCTTCGATTTTTGGTGGCGCCATCTAGTGTATACTTTAGAAAACATTCTATTTTAATCAAAATTCTTCAAATTTTTTCACTCCCCCTTATCAAAAGTTCTTCCCTTTTATTAAAAACCCTATAAAAACTGTCCCCTGGTTCACCCACCTGTATTTTTTAATCCCCCTCCTTAAAGACCCCATGGTTGACCCACCTGTATTTTTTAATCCCCCTTATCAAAAGTTCCACCCCTTATTAAACACCCTATCAAAACTTCCCCCCCCGGTTGACCCACCTGTTTTTTTATCCCCCTTATCAAAAGTTCCGCTCCTTCATTAAAAAACCACCCTTATCAAAGGTTCCACCCCCTTATTAAAACCCCTATCAAAACTGTCCCCTGGTTGACCCACCTGTACTTTTAAGACCACCTGAAAAAAAGGTTTCGATTTTTGGTGGCGCCATCTAGTGTATACTTTAGCAAAATTTTAACCACAAGTCCCAATTTTTTGACTCTTCCTTATCAAAAGTTCTGTCCTCCTTTGTTAAAAACCCGTGGTGCCATCTAGTGTATATCATAAGTACTATACTTTAGAAAAGCACTATATTTTAATCGAAAATTTTCCAATTTTCGACTTTCCCCTCATTAAAAAAACCCTCATCAAAACTGCCACCACCTCATTAAAAAAAACCCTTATCAAAAGTTCCGTCCCTCTCTATTAAACTCCCAAATAAGTCCCTTGGTTTCTACCCTCATCTGAAATTTACTAAGTCCAACTGAACTTTTGGTGACAACGTTCAGATCATCCCCTCTCATAATGGCCTGATGCAATCCCCAAAAATAATTACTGTCCCAATTTTTGACTCCCCCTCATTAAAAAACCCTATCAAAACTGCCACGCCCTCGTTAATTAATTGTTATGAAATGTTCCGCCCCTTTATTAAAAGACTCCTGTCGCGAATTTTTATTTCCTAATAAATTAAATCTAGTCACACTCTTGATTGTAGTTTGCAGAGACATCTCGAAATTTTTCTACGTCCAGAAACGTCACTCATTGACAGCCCTCCTGACTAAACAGCAGTGAACCAATAAAAAACTTTTTTAATTCCCGTATATCCGTTACGCTACCGGGGTCACAAGTTTAAACTTTTTATTCCTAATGCTTATTACTGCTGTATCCTCAGTACATGATGCAAAATATTACTCTTTCTTAGGAAGTAACGTTACTCAGTAACAATCGATAACAAAATATTATTTCTTCGTCTGAAGACAAATCAGCTAATTGTTTGAAAGTAAGATATCATTTTTTTTAAATCTACAATTGTAAATGCTCTCACAGTTTTCAAAAAAAATCATCTTTTCCACCGTTTACCGGAGAACGTGTGATCCAATGATTAATCACACTGATGAAATTTTATTTCGCATTGCGACCTCTCGTTAGTACATGTGTGTGCCTTACATTTTAAAAGGTCAGTTGTCTTCCATTAGGTAAAAAATAATTCTGTAAAGAATTTTGTACGCAGCAGCTATAGAAAATAAGCAATGCTAAAAGTAGAAAACAATTCATACATTGCGGGCACCCTTGCGTACCTTGCGTTACGGTGTGTAAAACATCTAACTTTAGTTCTACATCCAACTCCAACATGAATGTATGTTAATGGTGTAGGGGATATTAGTTTTAACAAATACTATAAAATACACTCGTACACTAAGCTACTATAAAAATAATACATTTAAGTCTCACTCGATCGATACACTGATAACAACTCTCACCTTAGCTAATCCAACGAAATTTTATTTGCAGCTGGACTGATAGTCAAAATTTAGAAAATACTTCAGCGATTATATCAGTATATCTATGGAACAACCTACATGAGAAAGCTTCTTCGATTCGGTAACATAAAAATCCGCCTAACTAAAAATTTTCAGGAATAATTTAAAAGTACAAACCTCAGCAATAACTTTGGAATACTTATTGCTGCTCAGTGACGAGCAAGGAGTATCAGCCTATTTTCCAGGTAAAGTTCTTTGCATGACTGTGTTTAATAGAATTAAGAATCTGGCAGACAGGCAATTGTGTGACGAGCAACATGGATTCGGAATTGGTTGGGGATGTTTAGATCATATATTTCCACTCAGGCAGATTAATTTAGAAACCTTTGGTTACTGGCTTTGTTGATATCTAAAAGTCATTTTGATTCTGTTGATCATCATAATTTGGTTGATTGTGAGATTGTGAGGCATGCCACAAAAATTAGTTCAAATAGTGAAAGCTCTCTATAATAGCAGTGAGTCGTGTGTGAGATTGGTAAGCCTGTAGCACTTGGTTTAGAATTACTTGTGGTGTTCGACAAGGGTGCATTTTATCTCCCTTTCTTTTTAGTTTGGTTATTGATTGTTATGCGTAATTCACATCAAGCGAAAGATTTTGGCCTTAAATGGGCTGGAGATACTGATTTAGATTATGCTGATGATTTAGCCCTTTGGCAAATGATGTTGATGAGATGAACTCTTTCATTCGAGCTGTTGAGACTGGTAGTAGAGAAGGTTTGGTTATAAACAGAGAGAAAACTAAAGTGATGAAAATTGGTCAGGCAGGCTGTGATTCAGTTAATCTGAATGGTTGCAGTCTTGAGCAGGTGTCACAGTTTAGTTATCTTGGGAGCTATTTATCAGATAATGGTGATGTGCGGCATGAGATTAACAGACGAATAGGGATTGCTGCCGGGACTTTTAAGAATCTATGGAGAGTGTGGAGAAATAGGCGTATACACCTAAAGTCTAAAATTAGACTGTATAATAGTTTGGTTTCTTTATAGGATTAGTTATGGTAGTGAAACTTGGACGCTTTGTAAACATGATAACAGGAAACTAGATGCTTTTGATTCCAGATGCTTACGCAGTATCTTGGGCATTAGGTGGTTCAACTTTGTAACTAATGATGAGGTTAGGCAAAGGAGTTTGCAACTTCCTTTAAGCAGCATATTGTGCAGAGAGAGACTCCGTTGGTTTGGCCATGTTGCCCGTATGAATGATTATAGATTGGCGAATAGTGTTATGAACAGTGTGCCTAAAGGCCTCAGAAGGAGGGGGAGACCTAGGATGCGGTAGGCAGAGAATGTCAAACAGGATCTTCTTAGAATTGGTGTGCAGTGGCCGGATGCAGTAGATGGAGCTCAGGATAGACTTGCTTGGAAAACTAAATTGCACGGTCTGGTTGGACCTCCTTATCCCATAGCTGCTTGAGGATGATGATTTAAAAATTCAAAGAATTATTAAAAAACCTAAAAAAAGAGCAAACATATCAACCAAATAAATTAATTTGTCCATGGTGTCCAATGTTAAAAGAATTATTTAATAATTTAGTATAATATAAATAATTACGAGTTATAAATATTATAGTTATGTGTTATTAATTCCCCAATCACATAAGCAAAAAAAAGAAAAATTTAGCAAAATTAGTGGGAAGAAAATAGTTTTTAGTTGCTAACAAAAATAAAGGATTTTAGAGGACATTGCGAAAAAAAGTACAACAACGTTTCTCTGAATGTTTTTTTATAAATATCTACAAGCACAACGCCTTAAAATTGGGACGAATGTTCATTGTAGTCAATTTCCATTCGGGATTCATTATGTATGATGCAGCACAGAACTTTTCTGCTAAAAGTTTTCTTCCATATCTATGTCATTTGTAGAAAAAGAAATAAAAATTCTCGTTTTATCATCTTATTGCAAAAGAACTTTTTGCCCTTAAAATCAAATCATCGATATATGACTCTGGCTCGTTAATTTCAATTCTAGGAGAAATATTTTTAGTTTCATAAGAGAAATAATTTTTCTATTCACAATAACAAGGAATAAATACGCTCTCACCCTCAAGCAGCTGCTTGCCACAGGTCTTAGAGGATTTGGGTTGTTTTATCTCTGAGCGGCACTTTTTTGCACACCATGGGCTAAATGTCCAGGTCACAAGGACCCCGAAGACTCTGAGAAGGTTGGGGCAGGGGACCCACTGGAACAGTTGTTGGGAGACAGATGGTAGCTCCCTTCAAGGCCATCCAGCGGGTTCTGTAAAACTGGATTGTTTTACCTCTGAGCGGCACCTTTCTGCACAACATGGCTAAATTGCCAGGTCACAAGGATCCTGAATGCTCAGAGAAGTTTGGGGGAGGGGATCCACTAGAAAAGCTGTTAGGAGACAGATGGTAGCCTCCGGTCAAGTCCATCCAGCGTGTTCTATAATGCTGGATTATTTTACCTCTGAGCGGCACTTTTTTGCACACTGTGGGCTAAATGGCCAGGTCACAAGGACCCCGAAGGTTCAGAGAAAGTTGGGGGAGGGGACCCACTGGAACAATTGTTAGGAGACAGATGGTAACCTTCCGTCAAGGCCATCCAGCATGTTCTTTAACGTTGGATTTGTTTTACCTCTGAGTGGCACTTTTTTGCACACCATGGGCTAAATGGCCAGGTCACAAGGACCCCAAAGATTCAGAGAAGATTGGGGGAGGGGACCCACTGGAACAGTTGTTGGGAGACAGATGGCAGCCGCCGTCAAGGCCATCCAGTGTGTTCTTTACAGCTGAATTGTTTTACCTCTGAGTGGCACTTTTCTGAACACCATCCGCTAAATGGCCAGGTCACAAGACCCCGAAGATTCAGAGAAGATTGGAGGAGGGGACCCACTGGAACAGTTGTTGAGAGACAGATGGTAGCCTCCCGTCAAGGCCATCCAGAGTGTTCTTTAGAACTGGATTGTTTTACCTCTGAGTGGCACTTTTCTGCACACAATGTGCTAAATGGCCAGGTCACAAGAACCCCGAAGGCTTAGAGAAGGTTGGGGGAGGGAATCCACTAGAACAGCTGTTAGAAAACAGATGGTAACCTCCCGTCAAGAACATCCAGCGTGTTCTTTAAGGTGCACAGGGTATAGCTCTCTCGCAAACAGGTCATGGCTTAACGTCCCATCCGATGGACTGCCGCCAAGCCCATCAGTGTCCCCTACTGACATTCGGCAGGGTGGGGAGTTTTGTGAAGATAAATCTCAACGCTCAGCATGATGGGACTCGAACTTGCAACTACAGATTACGAGCCTGATTGAGTCATGAGCTGACTGGCCGACTGAGCCACCTCAACCCACAGAGTTACCGTTAGAGTCAGTGGCTGGAATGAGATTGACAAAGGTCAGTTTCCTTACAGCTTCTCTAAGGAACTCTGCTGCAGAGGTTTTACAGATTATCTCATAAGACAAATGACTACCACAGTTTAGAACCGAATTTGGTTTTATTTAAAATTATATTAAGTTACTCGGTTGAATTCCCAAATGCAAATGAGTGCTGGGATTTAACAAGAATTAGCTTGGACATTGAGTGTGTAGCTAAATTATTTTATGATAATTGTTCTCCAAAGATTCAGGAAAACTTGGCACAGCAACAGTTTGTTGATGCTGTAATTGACCTTCAAACTCGACATTCTCTGAGAATGTACGACTGCAAATCACTAAAGTAAGCTGTGGTGCATGTGATAAGATTTAAGTGTTCCAGACATTCTCTCTGGCTTATGATCAACGAAGAGTAAGAATCGTAACTGCTGAAGAAACAGCATAACGGAAGAGGGGCTTACAAGAATTAACCAAAGTCATCCTTGTTCGATTGTCAAGGTTCTAAAGGTCAGAGTTAAGAGTTCCTCCCAAAGGTTGGATTGTTTTACCTGTGAGAGGTACTTTTTGCACACAATGCGCAAAATAGCCAGGTCAGAAAGCCCCCAAAGGCTCAGAGAAGGTTGGGAGATGGGACCCACTGGAACAGCTGTTCGGAGACAGATGGTAGCCTTTCGTCAAAGCCATCCGACGTGCTCTTTAATGTGCCAAGGGTAAGGCTCTCCCGCACAATGGACTATGGCTTAAACTCCCATCCGATGGACGAAGGCCTTTCCAAACCCATCAGTGTCCCCTAATTACCGTAGGTAGGACAGGGAGATTTGCTGAGATTAATTTCAATGCTGACCCAGCTGGGACTCGAACCTGGGAACTGCAGATTAAGAGCCTGGCACGCTTCCGACTCAGCCACCTCCTCCCCAAGGACTTCTGCAGAACAGTGTTGGAATTCCAGCACTCTACAGCAAAACTTACTTATTCCAGCCAACTGCAATAAGAAATGGGTTAAAAGTCCAGTTAGGAGAAAACAAAAGCAGTGGGACTAACATAAAAGAGAAGCTGGTAGTTGATTGGCTGACACAAAGGGAAATCGCCCGAGTTTCAAAACTACATGTTGGAGACATGGATTGAGAGTTGAAGGTAGAGTGAATGAAGTGCCTTGTATACATACATACCCCCTCCCCCCCGATTCGGGAACCACCTTGTCGAGGTGGGGGACTTGAGTGCCTAAATGAAGTCGAAGGCTATGCTGACTGGAGTGGGCAAAGGTCAGACAGGCTAAGATGGAAGATGGCTGGACTAAGAGTTCCTGTCACAGGAGCTGAGTCAACTTGGATCTTTATATCCTTGTTTGTGGCGGTCCAGGATATAGATTAAATTTAGGTTTTGACCAATCGATGAGCTTTACTCCTATAGTACTGTTCGCCATTAGGTAGTCGGGTATGAGCTGTATCTATATGGTACTGTCTTGCCCCTGACCGTAGGTAATGGTAAACATGGCATTATCCCTATACTGGCAGTGCTTTAGGCGGAACTAGCGGCTCTTGTCATCATATACAGTGAATTCAGGGTGTCCCTGAATTCGTGGCCCAAAAGTGAGGGGATGGTAGTACACACCGAATCCACTAATATTCATCATAGAATATGCGACCGCAAACGCAGTGAGGAGTCGGAAATGAAGGCCAGACACAGAGGTTTATAGAGTGACATTTATTGGAGATCATTACAAGAAATGCTCAAACGTCCGCTCACCAACGTTGATACAGGTGCCACAATGGCAGAGTAGTGATTGGCATACCTGCTCATAAACACCGAGCTTGTCGCGCAGATCGGCGGCTGTGATGGACAGTCGGGCTACCAAATCCTCCGCGGACTGCACAGGCATCTCGTATACGACACTCTCCAAATGTCCCCAGAGAAAGAAATCGATACAAGAAAGATTGGGCGATCTGGGAGGCCACGAGATGGGACCACCGCGCCCAATCCATTGGTTCCCAAATGTGGTATGAAGATGCTGACGCACGTCCATGCTGAAATGGGGGGGTACCTACCGGCACCGGGCTGCGTTTGAAGCCGCATATTCTATGACGAATATTAGTGGGTTCGGTGTGTACTACCATCCCCTCACGTTTGGGCCATGAATTCAGGGACACCCTGTATATTTACCTGTATACACACATGAAACAGAAACCACATATTTTTGAAAGATGCCAGTAAAGTTTGCAGAAGAATAATTATAGAATATTTTCTTAATGGGCAAAAAAAGGAAAGTGTTACATTTGGGTAATATGTAGAAAAAGTTCTGTTAAACTACTTCAATGTTTTTTTCTGAATAACAACGGAGAAGTCGTATTTGAAGTGAAATATAAGAAATTTAGAGAGACACACTTCTGCTAAAGATTCGTTTTCTGACATGCATGAAAGGCAGCATCTGTGTGAATTTGAAAATATTAAAAAAAAATACTTCATTTATTTATTTAATAGAATTATGACACATCTTTCATATGAAAGAGGGGCGGGGGTGGCTCAGTCAGTAGCATGCCAGGCTCGTAGTTTGCAGTTCCCAGGTTCCAGGATCAGCTGCATCAATATTGAGATTTATCTCCGCAAAATTCCCCGTCCAGCTCATGGTCAATAAGGGACACCAATGGGCTTTGAAAGTTGCTGTCTGTCGGATGTGACGTTAAACCGTGGCCCCGTTTGCGGGAGACCCATACGCTGTGCCCATTAAAGAACACTCTGGATGGCCTCAACGGCAGGCTACCATCTGTCTCCCAACAGCTGTTCCAGTGGGTCCCCTCCTCCAACCTTCTCTGAACCTACGGGGTCCTTGTGGCCTGGCCATTTAGCCCATTGTGTGCAAAAAAGTGCCGCTCAGAGGTAAAACAACCCAACCCAACTGGGTCAGTGTTCAGAGGTTCGAGTCTCAGCTGGGTAGGGGAAGGGGTGTCTCAATTGGTAGCGTGCCAATCCGTGACCTTCGAGACTGAAGGCCTTTGAAGTCTAAATTGACGTCACATCCTGTGGATCTACAGTGCTTCCTGCGTACGTAGAACTACCGTCGCCATTCGAGCATTTACTTTTTTTTTATAAGTTTGGTGGGCCTTTTTGTTTGATAATGTGCTCAAAAACTGATTGACATTGTATATATGTACATTAGTGTAATATTTCTGACAAACCTTCAAATAAGGAAGACGTTGAAACTGAAATAGATCTCGATTTCTAATTGTGCTAAATTGATGACTCAAAGTGCAGAGTAATCGTTGTTTAACGTTCTCTGAACATGTATATAAATTAGCAGGAGTGTCATATTCAGGTTCTACATATAATAACATTGACACAATTTGTTTAAAAATAAGGTAAAATGCAAATAATTACTCGGCTATATATTTACAAAAATAAAATCATTTCCTTCACATATTTTTCCTGATAAATGCTGTCAATAACTAATCCAGTTTTTTGAACCATTGATAATATAATCGTGACATAAACTGCTATGGAAAATTAGTCTGTTATATTAAAAGAAAAAAAACACACACACACAAAATTTCTTCAGAGCAATTTTATTGACAAATGTGAACTACAAATTAATGATATACTGTTATAGGTTTAACTGTAACAATTGCAGCTATGTTTTAATTAAAATACTTTTTCTTAGTGATTAGACTGAATTTATAGGACATGGATACCTTTTGATGGAATACATATTCAAAAACTAGCAGGAAAAGTGCATCTAAACTTTACAAACTACAATTTACATACACATTTTGGTGTACAAAGCTACCTGTAAATCTATCGACCTAACATTTGATAATATATCGCTCAACTAACCTCCCAAATGTAAAGAAAATAGTCTCTAATCAATCTTCGATTGTTAAAAATATAATTCTATGCAGCCTGGTAAAGAAAGATTAAATCATTTAGGCATACATCTTTCCAGATATAAGCCAGTGGTGTAAGACCACTAAACTAACACTGCTCTTCCTTTTTTTTCCACTAATATAATTTATTAGTATAATAGTCTTAGAATACTGTGGCATATACCTGGAGAGATATGGTTCAAATCCCACATGCCAGAAAAACTGTCACAAAACTACTAACTTCAAACAGTTAACTCTGTGGATACTATTTATTGAGGGTGGACAACTTTCTTTTTTTGGCACTAAGACATTTTTTCTTATTTCCCAAATTCTCTAACAAACAATCATTTTTAACCTTGCAAAAATTGTTTAAAAATATATTGGTTGAACACCAGATAATCATTTCTAGAGTTTTTCCAATACAGTGGCCAAATTCACAACTTGTGTGATAATCAAGTAATTCTGCATCATGTAAAAGACTGGTAGAGATTAAAGTAACAACATTTCTTTGATTTGCCATTTCCATAAATTCTTGTTCGAATTCAGTACACAATTTTTTCATAGTAATATAATTTAACAATACAACATTAATTACTGTCTCATTTGGGCAAAAAAGACTGCCTCTATCAAGTTTTTGTAAATACTTAAATTTTGCATCCAATTCTACTTTTTTATCAAGTAATAATAAATGTTTACAATGGTCACATTTCAAACTTTTCAAAACTGAAAATACACAATATCCTGCTATATATGCAATTACAGGAAGAGAGTTATCACAATCAGACAAATCTGAAGGAAGCACTGTAATATTAAACTTTAAGCTAATAGACGTAAAATTCATTTCCTTAAAATCATCTTTAAAATCCAAATCAGTTATTTTAATTTTGCCACTTGACTTAGTGGGAAGTTTCAACAGTGACTCACTCTTAATTTTGTTTCACATTCAAATAATTGACGTACACTTATATTACATTGGCATCCAGCTAACTGCCTGTAGAGGCCGAAACGACTCTCTAAATTATCAGTTTGAAACTTACCTGGTAAAATATATTTTAATTTAAGTTCAGAAGTACAATATGAAGCAATTTCAAGCAATGAATATGTACTAAGTCTTAATGCAGAATGGGTTTCTTTCGTTAGCATACCAGTTGTGCAACTCATCTGCTCCCATTTATCAAGCCAATTCAGGAAAGAATTCAGAAATGAGACATTTTCATCTGACTCTGAACACGTTAATGGCATTTGGTGTTTGTTATTCAAACGTTCACCTTTAAAAGGTGATTTTACATTTACAATATGCCACCATGTTAAAATAATCTTAATGAAATCTGATGTATCTTGGTAATGTAACAATTTGTGCTTTTCTCCTATTTCTAAAAGTCCATTAACTACAAAATCATTAAAAATATTTAAGACTAATTTAACATTTTGTCTCTCAAGGTTACTTGGGTTCAAAGCTTTATACGACAGATTAAATCCATATTTTAACAATGAGTTTGCTTCAATTTTATGTAGTTCTTTAAGGGTTGATAATGATGCAGTTTTGAATGATGAAATACTATTTCCATTATTTACAAAGTGTGGATAGTACATGCATTTTTCAACATTTTTTTGATTTAGCCAGTTATTTCTGATACACTTCAACAAATGAACTGGGTCAGTAAGAAAAAATAAAGGTCTTGATTTATCTGATGGATGAGGATATACAATTTGAACTTTAGGGGGAGAAAGACATAATGACATACACTTACGATTGATAGAATTATTGTCAGCTACGACACATATCACAAAAAAAACAATTTCTTCCAAACCAATGATAATTTTTTTAATGATACTGTAGAGAATATCAGCATTTATTGTTTTGGCTGGTAATATATGAACTACATCTTTATAGTTGGAAAGCAAACTAGTTATCATAAATACATGGGCACTGGTTGCCATGTTTTGTGTGTCAAATGACAGACCAACAAGGTTACCACATTTGTAATCCAAATACTGTTTAAGATGAATTTCATCAAGCATTAAAATCACCTTTTTATCTGTATCATTCAAAAAAGAATATTTTTGCCTGACATATGATAAAAAATTTGAATCTACTTTCTCTATAGCAGGGTTGACATTAAACCCAAGACAAATGCGTCGAATTGTACTAGGATGTGGTAATCTAATGTTTCCACTTTCTCTAACAAAATTATAAGCATGAGGAGCCATGCTAAAAAAGAGTGATGCAAAAATCATCATATCTGATGAATACCTTGAACCATACTTATTTAACCCAAATAGTATCAACTGTTCCTCAATGAATTTTAAATGATTAGTGTTATTTTCATCAGATATACGAAGCGCTTTCAAAATATTACACATTAAATCAATACTATATCTAATATTACTTTCAGGAGTTTTAACCCTTATTAAACAATTTAAAAGGTCATTTAAAACATCAATATGACTGATTTTTAGAGGAAAAGTATATTTTCCAACTTTGGTTTGCTCGTTATCTTTATTATATGCTCTTACCATAAGCTCAGAATTAACAACAACAGAAAATTTTACTATAGGAGCTGGATCACTTACAATATTTAATATCAAAAGCAAATCATTTTTACATAATACAGTCCATGTGTGAACGTCTATGAAGTGCACTTTGGAAAATAAATCACGAATGGATAAAAATGTTCTTTGAGTGTCATATTCAGCTTTTTCCCTTGCACTACATTCTAGTGCTTTTTTGAGTGAAGATTCTTCACGTTGTTTCCTTTTGCTTTCAGGACTTTCTCTGCTGGATGTAGGAGTAGCAGAGAGATATGCTGGTAAATTTGGTAGTTTTGAGGGAATGCTGCCAGGAATTAGTCTGGGGACTTTCAATTGCACAGTAACCGTCTTACCAGTTTTCTCATTGAATGCACTTGAACATCTTTGAATATCACTCTCTTTGAAGTGTAATTCACAAACCTAGAGAGAAAGATGAATACCATTTAGTGTGTTGTGCTTTATATGTTAAATTTTTTTTGTCTGATTGTTACTGATCAATTAAGCTTAATCTGCAACATTGTTGGGTTACTCAAGTTATAGAAAAATTTAAAACAAAAGTTAAAGACTTCAATGCCATCCCCCCCCCCCACAGAGGCCTCTGATGAGAATGAGAAGGATGTTTTACAACAAGCTTCAGGATATTTTGAATTCTGTGAAGAAAGGAGATATTTCTATTTCCAGATATAACCAAAGCATACCATGATAGGCTACTTAGTCATTACGACAATCGTAGTTTGCTTACTGCTGAAGTCGAGAAGGAATGGGATCAGTTTAAACAGGCTTTTCTTGAAACCAACAGTACTCTTTTGGGTAAAAGGGAACAGAGGAAACAAAATTATTTGAGTGATAAGGCTACAGAACTTATTTCTAAATGAAGGAAGTGCAGGATTAATATGAATCAGCACCCTACTAGTCCTAACAGAAGGCATTACAACTAGCTTAATAAACATGTAAAAGATCAGTTAACAGCTGATAAGAATCTTTGGCTTGATAGCTTGGCTAACAAAGCAGAGGAAGCAGCTAGACAGCACAACAGCAGAGGGTTGTACCAGATTGTTAATGTTTAATGTGGGAAGAAACAGACAGGACCTTTTCTCTTTAGTTATTGATTATGTAATGCGAAATTCATTGCAAGGGAAAGATTTTGGCCTTAAATGGTCTAGAGATTTCAAAATTTCTGATTTAGGTTATGCAGATGATTTGGCCCTGTTGGCTACTGATGTTGATGAGATGAATTTGTTCATTAGGGATGTTGATCAGACTGTAATAGAGTAGGTTTGGTGATAAACAGAGAAAAAACTAAAGTGATGAAAATGGTCAGGCAGATGGTGCTTTAGAGGCTTTGAATGCTATTGAGCAAGTGTCTCAGTTTAGTTATCTTAGGAGCTACGTAACATGTAGTGGTGTGCAGTATGAGATAAATAGAAGAATAGGGATTGCTGCTGGGACTTTTAAGAATCTATGGAGAGTATGGAAAAATAGGCGTATACACCTTTAAGACTAAAATTAGGCTGTATAATAGTTTGGTTCTTTCTAAGGTTAGTTATGGTGGCGAAACATGACCCTTTGTTAGCAGGATAACAAGAAACTTGATGCCTTTGATTCTAGATGCTTCCACAGTATCTTGGGCATTACGTGGTTTGACTTTGAAAGCAATGATGAGGTTAGATGAAGGGAGTCTTTTGAGCAGCATATTGTGCAGAGAGAGAGAGACTGTGTTAGTTTGGCCATGTTGCCCGTATACATAGCTGCAGATTGGCAAAGAGCATTATGAACAGTGTACCTAAGGTATCAAAAAAGGGGAAGACCTAGGATGCAATGAGTAGACAATGTCAAACAGGACCTTGCTAGAATTGGCCTATAGTTGCCAAAAATGCAGCAGCTGTAGCTCAAAAAAGACAAGTCTGGTGTGGAAAATTACACAGTCTAGTTGGACCTCCATAGCCCATGGCTGCATGAGGATTTTGTATGTATGTATATATTTTATAAAAATAGTAAGAAAAGTAAAAATTATTGTAAATGGTCAAAAGTCCAAATATAACAACAAATAAAGTTTCTCTGTGTTTCAAGAGATGCAAACTTGAATTGTATTGTTCAAGTGATTTGAATAATTGGAAAAAGTATTGGATGCATTCAAATATATCTTGAATTATAAATATAACACAATGATGAATTTGTATTATGCATTAGTTTATTCCTACAGCATTTATGGTATCTGTTTAAGAAACACTAATACTAGAAACTTTCTATTTCTGCAGAAACCTAATTTGAGACGTATTTATTTTACAGTTGACTTATAATGATCCAGTAAAAAATTTCCTTTTTCACCTCTATGATTTCTGTATATAAATTTCTGTTATTTTTCTGTTATGTATATTTTTTGGGGAAATGATCACTCGCTACATAATTTACGTTACACAGGCATTCGTTATTTATTCATAATGCACAAATTTTACCTTACGACTATGGCATTCAAACATTAACTAATGAATGGTATATAACCTGTTCTCTTGAAAAATGATTGAAACTAAAACATTAAATCTCTGAGGAAACTGTGAAAATCAAATTCTAATATTTCCCAAGGGTATTATGAAAATAAACTTTAAATTTACATGTCATCCAAATTATTAATGAGTGACAAATGCTCTCTTCTCTATAACAAATGTTGGTTTGTGATCACTATTTCTTAAACCTATATTTCACATAACTACATAAAAAACTCATATTCAATACCCTCCCTCAGCAAAAAACAACCACGATGCAAACAGGAAGGATAAATAAACTAATTGTGATTAAACATATAGCTACGGTGACCATACATCCTTTATTTCACTATTATATTTATTTTTTTCTAAAATGACCATTTTGTCCTTTTTTTTTTGAATTAATATAGTAAACTGAATATTGAAACGCAGTAGATGGGTTGAAATTTTAAAATATTTTACAGATAAGCACATATTTTTTAAAAATATTCAAAGAAACGTTGAATTTTGCTTGTGTCCCTGGATCTAATGCCCCCACTGAATGAGTATTTTGATTAGCGAACAATATGTGGACCAGTGAAAACACCAAATTAAAAATCGAAACATTGAAAGCATGCATTTATACCAAATGCAACTTTGACATGAATTGTATAGTTTAAAGAATTTTTAAAGCACAAACCCGATTTATTAAAAATGTTTTCTTGTGAAAAGTATCAAAATTAAATTTTTAAGTAATAATATGATTGTTTAAAATGCTATGCATATGCTTATATTTTATAATAAATGTTATAAAGCTTTTTAGTTTTAGTGAAACAAATAAACGCAACCTGCTTTTTTTTATTATGAAAATTTCAGATTGTCCTTTATTTTCTCCAAAGAAATATGGTCACCGTACGTATAGCAGTTGTTATATGAATGTATGGCACAATATATTCTTCACAATTATCATTCAAACCATTTTATATATTCTTGCCAAATATTGCAATTTTGCTAGGATTTCAGCAATCTAAAATTTTTATCACAAGTATACTTGCTATTATAAAAAGGCAAAAAAAAATTGACATACCTTGCTAAATTTTGTTACTGTGAAGTTTTTTCTTCTTATTGCTAGCAGCCATTTTCTACACAATTCTTCATCCTGGGGAAAACTGTAAACGCGCACTTTAATTGAATTTTTGTAGTTGCCTCTACAGCCGGGCACACTACATGGGTGAGGCATCTTCGCAAACATATCGCCACTTCAAAGATTTAGAATTTCGCACAAAAACTACTCAAACAAACAACTTTCGTACAAAAACTACAAAAGCACTAAAACAGTTCTTAACCAACAACTACGGGGAATCAACAAGCTAGATCGACGAAGGATGATGTCAGAACGTATGACGTCACCAGTGAAAAGGCCTTGATTCTCGATGGTTACGGCCAATCTCGCAATCTATAGTCCCAGGTTGGAGTCCCAGCTGGGTCAGGGTTGAGATTTAACTCTACAAAAACTCCCCGCCCTGCCCACGGTTGGTAGTGAACACCGATGGGCTTGGAAATGCTGCAGTCCGTTGGATGGGAAGGTAAGCTGTGAATCCGTGTGCAGCAGAGCTATACCTTGTACATGTTAAAGAACACGCTGGATGGCCTTAATATGAGGATTGTTTTACCTCTGAGCTGCACTTTTTTGCACACCATGTGCTAAATGGCGAGGTCACAAGAAACCCCGAAGGCTCAGAGAAGTTTTGGGTAGGGACCTACTTGAACAACTATTGAGAGACTGATGATAGCCTCTCGTCAGAGTTATCCAGTGTGTCTTTAACGTTGGATATTTAAAGAGCTCTCCAGTGGGTCCCATCATGGTAAACTTCTCTGAGTCCTCGGGTTCCTTGTGACATTTCCATTGTGAGCCCACTGTGAACAAAGTGTGAACACTGTGAACCAGCCCACTGTGAACAAAATAGCGCCACTCAGAGGAAAAACAACCAACCGATCTGGGTGGGACCGAACCCAAGATCTTCTGCTGACACGTGAGATGTTTTGCAGCTCAGGATTCTTTTATCTATATTCATATCAGCTTGTAACATAATAGTTGTCCGAACTTTGTAACTGAAAAGTGCTCTACATATAAAAATTGTTACTAATGTTAACTAGTAATGCATCCAGAATTGCTACACATATACACAGTCGTATCAGAATAATACGACCACCTACCATAGTATACGTATTGTAGGTGGTCATATTATTCTAATACGACAGCATATACACGAAATGTGGATGAAAGTTGAGATTTACTTGTATAAAAAAAAGCCAGTCCTCTGAAGTGTTGCTGGTCATGAGACGAAAGCCTAGGAAGAGCTACAATAAAAGAGCCTTGCAGATTTTACGACTGTCAGAAGGTGCTGATCCTATGATGATAAGATTTAAAGCGATATATAGATGACAACTGGACTCACACACCCTGCCTTTGTCGTGACTACAGGGGTAAAATCTACCACCACTGACAGTCTCGAAACATCATCCAGTAAGAAAGCAGCAAATTAACGTTTTAGACATATTGAAAACCACCTGCGCAAAAGTAGTGCAATACGAGATAAACTACCAAACTGAATAAATATTATTTTCAGAACACTTGAAGAGATGATTGACGGCACACAAGCTGGTGCACAATGGGGGTGGGTTGTTTTACCTCTGAGCGGCACTTTTTTCTTTGTATACATTGGCCAAAACGTCCAGGCCACAAGGAACCCAAAGGCTCAGAGAAAATTGGAGGAACAAACTGCAACAGCTGTTAAGAGACAGATGGTAGCCTCGAGCCAAGATCATCCAACATGTTCTTTAATTTGCAGACGATGTGGCTCTCATGCACACGATGCCAAGGTTTAACGTCCCATTCAACGGACGGCTACATTTCCGAGCCCACTGGTGTCCCCTACTGACTGTGGGCAGGGTGGGGAGTTTTGTAGAAATAAATCTTAATGCTGACCGAGCAGAGACTTGAACTTGGGAAATGCAGATTACGTGTCTGGTGCGCTAATAACTGAGTCATCCTCGTCCCAATCAATGGAGTAAATGAAAAGTTATTTAGTTCAGCTTGGAAACTCTGTTATTAAAGAAATGATCAAATGTCTTTCAAGCACTCACCGATTTCCATTCTTAGAATCTGAAGAATTAGTTGCCTGAATTGTTTAGTAGTTGCAGCGGGCGACTTCTCCAGTGGCATTCCAATTATGATCGGGGGTGGGGTAAGGGATAAGATTATTACCCACAATCCTTTTCCGTAAAAAGTTGCTTCTGTGAGAAGTTAAAGGTATTGTGGGGCATTAAGAACGTATTATTTTGTTCCTTTTTTCTCTCAGCTTTAGTTCTTATTTTTGGTATCTATTGTACAAATATTTTGTGCAAAACATTTCGCCTACATACGGGAATTGAAGACACATCTCTCCAGAGATATGCCAGACCATTGAACTAATGCGAGCTCTGTCTTTTTTCCACTAATTGTAAATCACTAATAACGCTAAATAGCTTGACGAAACTTTATTATTATTTCCATCTTACTCAGCACAATACAAAAAGAAATAGTTGTCTGCAGAGATCATTACATAGATGGCGCCAAAGGTAGGTGCCGAAAATATCTCTGTAAAGTGGAAAAAAATACAATGCTGGGTTCAATGGTGGAATACTCTGGCATGCGTCTCGAGAGATGCGAAGAGAGACCAAGGTTGCCAGATTACTAATTTCTAAAAAAAAATCGTTGCCAGATATTTTTTTTAATTCTGTAATCAACCATATGTTCGGATACTTTTTTCAGAGACTGTACATCCAGAATTGATACACATATACACAGTCGTATCAGAAGAATGACCAAAGGCTGGATTCTTTCTAAATTACATTATTGAATTTGAATTGAAATGTTAACAATAACGAAATATTTTTCTTTGTTTATTAAGAAAGAAATTTAAAATTTCAGAAAGAATGGGATGAAAGGCTTCTATTTTATTTTTAGTCGCAGTATACCCGGGCTCCATTTTTTATTCCTTTGTAAATTAGTAATTGCACATTGGGTTGGGTTGTTTTACCTCTGAACGGCACTTTTTTGTACACCATGGGCTAAATGGCCAGGTCACAAGGACCCCGAAGGCTCAGAGAAGGTTGGGGGAGGGGAACCACTCGAGCAGCTGTTCGAAGACAGATGGTAGCCTCCCGTCAAGGCCATCCAGCGTGTTCTTTAACGTTGGATTGTTTTACCTCTGAGCGGCAGTTTTTTGCACATCGTGGGCTAAATGGCCAGGTCACAAGGACCCCGAAGGCTCAGAGGAGGTTGGGAGAGGGGACCCACTGGAATAGCTATTGGCAGACAGATGGTAGCCTCCCGTCAAGGCCATCCAGTGTGTTCTTTAATGTGCACAGGGTATGGCTCTCACTTCTGAAAAGCAATTTTTTTTCCCAACATTGGTCAAAATGACGAGCCCACAAGGAACACAAAGGCTCAGAGAAAGCTGGGAGAGAGTTCCCGCTGTAACAGCTATTAAGAGACAGATGGTAACCTCCAGCCAGGACCATCCAACGTGTTATTTAACGTGTAGAGGATGTGGCTCGCCTGTACATGGTGCATAGGCTTAACACCCCATCAGACGGACGGCTACCTTTACAAGCCCATCGGTGTCTCCTACTGACTGTGAGCAGGACGGGGTGATTTGCAGAGATAAATCTTAATGCTGACCCAGAAGGGACTTTAACCTGGGAACTGCAGATTACGAGTCTGGTGCACTAATCACTGAGCCACCCCCATTCCACTAAATGGGGTAAAAGGAAAGTTCCTCAGTACGGCTTGGAAACTCTGTTATTGAAGAAATAATCAAATACCTTTCAAGGAGATGCTTACAGAAAAGATTTCATGGGAACCTTTTAATACGCCATTGAGAAGCAATTAATACTAAAGGGACCTATCACCCTTGCCCAAAGGTCAGAATCAACTTCAGCATTCAAGTCGCCTTGGACAAGGGTAACATCTTACATTCTTCATCACAGAATTCAAAAACATTATAAAAATAATTTATATCCACATTCATTAATAAAAACATTACATCAAAAATTTACCATCAGAGCTTGAATGGAAACTACAAGAACAAAATAATATTAAAAATTATGAAAAAATAAAAACGAAAACATAATTTTAGTATATCCCAAATATTACCAAGGAGTATAACAAACCCATATAGGTAATTAAACAAGATACATAAAATTCAGCAGGTAACATTAGCTGAAAATAGAGAAAAAGTAATTTTAAATAATTACATTGAACAAATATTCAAAACCATTTCTCTTAATTAATAATTCTCTAAGTTTGTGCTTAAATGTAATTTGATTGTTTAGGTTTCTGATATCATCTGGTAAAGTATTGAATATTTTTGGAACTACATAGAAAATCTGTTTTTGACACATAAAAAATAAATAAAAATAAATACCCCCTCAAGCAGCTGCTTGCCACAGAGGTCTGACAGGAGCCTCTCAGTTTATATGAAGACAGTTTATAGAAAGTCTGAGAGATGGCAGGACCTCAGCAGGAAAACAACACCCACGTCCATGCCTTAGCCCGGGACTCGAACCCAGGTCCCTTAGATCAGTAGCCAAGTTCGGGAGAATGTAAATTATTCCCGATTCTCTTGAATAATATGGCTTTATATTTAATTTGAAGGATTGAGAGTTATTCAAGAGAAATAGTATGGAAGAACATAAAAGATTTTCTGAGAGTTAGAAGAGAATTATATGAAAGAAATTTTCATCGATTATTTTCAATACACGTGTTTACAATTTTATTTTGCGATCTAATGTCAGGATTTATATTTGTAAAATAATTACTCCTCCCTAGACACGATACTGTGCTGTATATAAAAATGAACACAGTCATAATAAAGAATCCTTAAAAGTTGCCATCAATTTTTCTTGTTTTACAAAAAAAAAGAGCTTCTGCAATAAAAATCTTAATTTCTTAACGAAACAAGTCATATGCGATTTCCGTTTAAAATTATTATCAATCATAATACCAAGATATTTTTAGCTGGATACTTCTACATTTTGACAGCTATTATTATTTAAATTTTTGCATTTAACAGAATGTAATTTCACATTAATTTGTTGAAACTCTGTTTTAACTGGAAATTAATAAGATTAGTTTTAAAAATATTTTCAATTAAATTAAACCATGTATTTAATCTAAACAAATCCTCTTCGATATTATTTTTTAGTTCTGACAGATATTTATCTCCACATATTAAGATAGTGTCATCAGCAAATTCAATGATGTCTCCATTTAAACCATGGGAAAAGATATTATTTATATAAACAAAAAAAGATTCCTGAAAAGTTATCCGTGAGGGACACCTTTGTTTAAAAATTGAAAGTTACCCAGAACATTGTTTATTAATACTGCTTGGTTTCTGTTGTTTAAGATTTAAACCATTCGTAGGTTATTTTAAACAATAACAATTTTATGGACAAAAGTTCAAGTGCATTCTGACATCAATAAATAAAGCGATCAGATTGTTTCCTTTATACATGTGAGAAAATTTTATTTTGAAATTTCAAAAGTGCTTGTTATGTAATTTTATTTTTACAAAATCCGAATTGATTCTCTAATAATTATTTTTTTGAAAAATATTTAAAATTCTTTTTCTTATGTGCTTTTCAATTACCTTAGAAAAAAATGGGTAGAATTGATATAGGCCTAGAGTTAGAAAAACAATTAATATCTGCCATTTTAAAAATTGGAATTGCAATTGGTTTTCTGAAACTATTTGGAAAAACACCTGTTTCAAATGACATATTTACAATTTTTACAGTATCCTGAAGTTTTCGTAAAACTTCTTTCACATCCTCAGTGAGGTTGTAACAACAGAAAACATTGAAGTCTTTAATACTTGTCTGAATTTCAGGTGCAAGAAATCTTTCATTAATTCACTTTTGTCCTAAAAGGGCATCAATAGCGTGTTTGCTGAGAAGCAAATCTACACCTTGGAGATTCTTCTAATCTCTCCTCCCTCAAAAGAGAAATTTCAAAATATTTTTAAATATCTGACCTTTATATGTCCATCTGGTCTCTTGAAAGTTGAAAATATCTAAATTATAATGATTGAATACTTATGTCAGAACATTAAGAAAATAATCTCTGTGCAGAGTCGTCACATTCCAACTAACTATGGAGGGAAAATGAGTTCATAGGATGTTTACAGAAACTGAGTGTGTTGAGAGTGGAAGTGCTGATAATATCAAACAGCCCCCTAATTGCAGGCAAGGGGGAAAGACCTGTTCCACCCACAACTAAAGGCTGAAGCGATCTACTTTGGAGGACTTCCTCCAATGACGATGACTGTAGAAGAGATAGTTGAAGTACCTGTGATGGTCTTTGATCAGGATTATCCACCAGATGATAAAACATATCCTGGGAATCTATTCACTTGGGGCTCTCAACCCATAAACAAAATGTGATCTGAAAGTGATCACTTTAGTAGTCGTGAATAACATAACCAATTGAATCGTGCAAACACTTCCTTCAAAAATTTTATTGCAAACTACACAATATGTTGATTGCATAAAATAAACTCCCGAAAATTTATAGCAAAATTTCTTGACAACTTTTGGAAGTTTCAAGCATACAAAAACTAATGTCCAAAAGTTACGATATTAGCAAATATTATTCAAAGGGATGCGAAGTTCAAAGCTGTGTCTTTCGAAATTAAGCCATCTGTAGGAAATTATGAAATCCAGATTGCAATTTATTACTAAAATGGCAAATCTCTCATTGAAATACGACGGGTTCTTAAAGTGGAAAAAGAAGGAAATTTCGTTTCAAATGGAATTCGAGTTTTGCTCAGAGATTCGAATTTTTAATGCAACAGTGTAACCAGGTAGTCGGGTCAAGTGCTTCTTTTGTGCTGGTGGTTCTTGATGTTCAAAAAGAGAAATAGATTACATTACAGCTTTATATTTAAAAAAAAGAGGCATTTGGAAAGTCAGCTGCCTTCCCCTAATCAAAAGCTGTAAAGTAGCATTCATTGTCACTGAACTCCAAAGCCAGGGGCGTAGCCATTGGGGGAGGCTCCCCCCAAAGTAACTCGGAGTTGGCAAAATTCGAAGCTACTTCGTAAAACCTAGATGAGTTGTGAAAATTTGTAATCTTTTTTTTGAAAATTTCAGGGGAGTTGTCAAAATCAAGGCAACTTGGCAAATCTAGGGCAGTTTGGAAAATGGAGAGACGACAAAATTTAGAGCAGTTAGCAAAATTCGATGCCACTTAATAAAATACAGGTGAGTTGTCAAAATCATGGGGAGTTGGCAAAATTCAGGAGAGTTTTAAAATTTGGATTTTTTTTTTCTGTAAAATTATGTCAAGTTGGCAAAATCTAGGGGCAGTTAGCAAATTTTAGATTGATTTGGCAAATTCAGATGAGATGTAAAATTGGGATTTTTTTTTTCTCTAAAATTATATCAAGTTGGCAAAATCTAGGGGCAGTTGGCAAAAATTCGGAGACTTGGCAAAATTCAGGTGAGATGTAAAAATTACGATTTTTTTTTCGTAAAATTATGTCATATATTGATAGACAGATATATGGCTCTGATCTTGATTATGGATCCTGATTTTGCTGCACTGGTGGGCTTCTGTGGAGGGAAAATCTTCCGCTGTGTTTTCTGTTTGTTTGTGGGTTGACAGCCCCAAGTGAATAGATTCACAGGATATGTTTATCAGCTGGTGGATAATCCTGAGCAGAAGTCATCGCAGGCACCTGAACTCTTTGCTTCTATTGGCATCGTCAAATTCTACATTGGAGGAAGTCTTCCAGTATAGATGGCTTCAGCCTTTAGTAGTGGGGTAACGGGTCTTTGCCCCATGTCTGCGATTAGGGGGCTGTTTGATATTGTCGGCTTTCCCTCTCTCAATAAACATAGTTTCTTTAAACATCACACTAACCATTTTCTCTCCATAGGTAGTTGGAATGTGAGGACTCTGCACAGAGCTTTTCTCGGCTTGCAAGACACCAGATGGACAGATAAAGGTCAGATTCTTAAAAATAATCTTAAATTTCTCTTTTCAGGGAGGGAGGACAATAAGCATCACCAAGGTGTGGGTCTGCTTCTCAGCAGACACGCTAGCGATGCTCTTCTAGGATATGAGTGCATTAATGAAAGGTTTCTTACAGCAAAATTTCAGACAAGCGTTAAAGACTTGAATGTTATCTGCTGTTATGCCCCCACTGAGGATGCCGATGAGGATGAGAAGGATAGGTTTTATGAACAACTTCAGGATATTTTGAATTCTGTCAAGAAAGGAGATATTACCCTTGTTCAATGCCAAAGTTGGTACTGACTCTGACCTTTGGGGAGGGGTGATTGGCCCTTTTGGTATTGGTAGCTGCAATGGCAATGGGCAACGTCTCCTACAGGTAAGTAAACTCAATGGATTCAGAATAACTAACACTTATTACAAACACCGCAACATACATAAGTACACATGGGTTTCACCTGATGGGCTGCATAATAATATGATTGATTACATATTAATTAACAGCAAATGGGCTAGTTCTGTTAGGAATACCAGGGCATGTAGGGGAGCTGAAATTGGATCTGACCATTACCTTGTTAAAAGTATCTTGCAACTTAATCTTAAGAAGTGTTGCGGTAAGTTTAAAAAATTTACCTTTAATTCTGAAGCCCTGAAAGACCCAATTATAGCTAAAGCTTACCATGATTGGTTACCGAGTCATTATGACAGTCATGGTTTGCTTACTACTGAAGTTGAGGAAGAATGGGATCATTTTAAACAGGCCTTTTTGGACACTAACAGTACTCTTTTATTAAAAAAGGAGCAGAAGAGGCAAAATTATCTGAGTGATAAGGCACTTGAGCTTATTTCGGAAAGAAAAAACTGCAGGAATGCCATTAATCAATACCCTACTAGTCCTAATAGAAAGCCTTACAGAGACCTTAATAAACTTGTAAAGGATCAGTTAGCTGCTGATAAGAATCTTTGGCTTGATGATTTGGCTGACAAAGCCGAGGAAGCAGTTAGACAGCACAACAGCAGAGAGCTGTACCAGATAGTTAATGTTTTGTGTGGTAGAAAACGGACAGGCATACAAGGATTGAAGGATAAAGAAGGTAAGGTTTTAGAAGGAGAGGATTCTGTAATCGTTAGGTGGGCTGAGCATTTCAGTGATGTTCTAAACAATGTTGTTAGTTCTACTCCCATTGTTAGCAATGATGATAGATGCATTGGTGGCTTTAATGTTGGCCCTATAACACAATCTGAAGTTACTTTGGCTATTTCTAAACTGAAACTTCATAAATCCCCAGGGGTAGATGAAATTACTACGGAAATGCTTAGAGCTGGGAATGTTTCGGTTACCACTTGGATGACTGAAATTCTGAATATCTTTTATGATAAAGGCATGGTTCCTAAGGATTTTACCAGAGCTATTGTTATCCCTATTTTCAAAAAAGGTGATCGCAATTCTTGTGATAACTATAGGGGTATCAGCCTACTCTCTGTTCCAGGTAAAGTTCTTTCCATGACTGTGCTTAATAGAATTAAGAATCTGGTTGACAGTCAATTGCGTGATGAGCAATGTGGATTCAGAAGTGGTAGGGGATGTGTGGATCAGATATTTTCACTTAGGCAGATTCTTGAGAAATGTTTAGAGTTTCAGAAACCTTTGGTTGCAAGCTTTGTTGATTTCAAAAAGGCTTTCGACTCTGTTGATCGTCATAATTTGTGGTTTATTGTGAGATCATATGGTATACCAGACAAGTTAGTTAACATAATGAAAGCTCTCTATAATAACACTGAGTCGTGTGTGAGAGTTGGTAAGGCTTGTAGCAATTGGTTTAGCATTACTTCTGGTGTTCGACAAGGGTGCATTTTGTCTCCTTTTCTCTTTAGCTTGGTTATTGATTATGTTATGCGAAATTCACTTCAAGGGAAAGATTTTGGCCTTAAATGGGCTGGAGATACGAAAATTTCTGATTTAGATTATGCTGATGATTTAGCCCTTTTGGCAAATGATGTTGATGAGATGAACTCTTTCATTCGAGCTGTTGATGAGACTGGTAGTAGAGTAGGTTTGGTTATAAACAGAGAGAAAACTAAAGTGATGAAAATTGGTCAGGC
This sequence comes from Ryuthela nishihirai, assembly GCA_038380435.1. Classification (NCBI taxonomy): domain Eukaryota; kingdom Metazoa; phylum Arthropoda; class Arachnida; order Araneae; family Heptathelidae; genus Ryuthela; species Ryuthela nishihirai. The sequence goes on along the minus strand of JAWZYU010000029.1, from coordinate 240,796 downwards.
AGGCTGTGATTCAGTTAATCTGAATGGTTGCAGTCTTGAGCAGGTGTCACAGTTTAATTATCTTGGGAGCTATGTAACAGATAATGGTGATGTGCGGCATGAGATTAACAGACGAATAGGGATTGCTGCCGGGACTTTTAAGAACCTATGGAGAGTGTGGAGAAATAGGCGTATACACCTAAAGACTAAAATTAGACTGTATAATAGTTTGGTTCTTTCTAGGGTTAGTTATGGTAGTGAAACTTGGACACTTTGTAAACAAGATAACAGGAAACTAGATGCTTTTGATTCCAGATGCTTACGCAGTATCTTGGGCATTAGGTGGTTCAACTTTGTAACTAATGATGAGATTAGGCAAAGGAGTTTGCAACCTCCTTTAAGCAGCATATTGTGCAGAGAGAGACTCCGTTGGTTTGGCCATGTTGCCCGTATGAATAATTATAGATTGGCGAATAGGGTTATGAACAGCGTGCCTAAAGGCCTTAGAAAGAAGGGGAGACCTAGGATGCGGTGGACAGACAATGTCAAACAAGATCTTGTTAGAATTGGTGTGCAGTGGCCAGATGCAGTAGATGTAGCTCAGGATAGACTTGCTTGAAGAACTAATTTGCACGGTCTGGTTGGACCTCCGTAGCCCATGGCTGCTTGAGGATGATGATGATAATGATAAAAATTATGTCGAGTTGGCAAAACTTAGGGAGTTGTCAAAATCTAGGGGAAGTTGGAAAAATTCGGAGTGTCTTGGCAAAATCATGGGGAGTTGGCAAAATTTAGATGAGACGTAAAAATTTGGATTTCTTTCTGTAAAATTATGGCAAGTTGGGAAAATCTAGGGACAGTTGGCAAAATTCAGATGAGATGTAAAATTGGGATTTTTTTTGTAAAATTATGGCAGATTGGCAAAATACGGGTGACTTGGCAAAATCGTCAGTTGTTGGTAAAATTCAGGTGAGATGTAAAAATTGGCAATATTTTTTCTGTAAAATTATGTCAAGTTGACAAAACCTAGAGAGTTGGCAAAATCTAGGGGCAGTTGGCAAAATTCGGAGCGACTTGGTAAAATCTAGGGGCAGTTGGCAAAATTCAGATGAGATGTAAAATTGGGATTTTTTTTTTGTAAAATTATGGCGATTTAGCAAAACTTAGGAAGTTGGCAAAATTCAGGTGAGATGTAAAAATTTGGATTTCTTTCTGTATAATTATAGCGAGTTGGAAAAATCTAGGGGTATTTGGCAAAATTCTGAGTGACTTGGGAAAATCGTGGAGTTCACAAAATTCAGGTGAGATGTCAAAATTTGGATTTTTTTTCTGTAAAATTGTGGCGAGATGGCAAAATCTATGGCAGTTGCCAAAATTCGAATCCACTTGGTAAAATACAGGCGAGTTGTGAAAATTGGGATTGTTTTTGTGATATTAAGGAGAATTGACAAAATCGAGAAAACTTGGCAAAATTTGAAGCTACTTGGCAAAATATAAGGCGATTTGTGAAAATTGGGATTTATTTTGTGAAATTAAGGAATGTTGGACAAATCGTGGAAACTTAACGAAATGTAGGGCAGTTGGCAAAATTTGAAGCCACTCTGTAAAATACAGGGGAATTGTAAAAATTGTGCCTTTCCTGTGCAATTAAGAAGAGTTGATAAAATTCGAAGTGACTTGGCAAATTCAGGGAAGATGCAAAATTTGTGATTTTTTTCTATAGAATTATGGTGAGTTGGGAAAATGAAGGTAAGTTGGCCAAATTCGAATCCACTGGGTAAAATATAGACGAGTTGGCAATATTTGATTCCACTTCGTGAAATATAGGTGAGGTGTGATAATTGGGATTGGGTTTGTGAAATTAAGGAGAGCTGACAAAAATTGAGAAAACTTGGCAAAACACTGGGGAGTTTGATATTTTTGAAGAGACTTGGCAAATTTAGGATGTAAAGATTGCAATTGGTTTTGTGAAATTAAGGAGAATTTGCCAAATGAAGGGAAAATTAATACTGACTTGCTACAATTCAGACGAGATGTAAATATTGGGATAATATGTGTTTAATCATGGCTAGTAGGGCAAAATTGTAAATCAAACGGTAAAATGCAAGAGAGGGAGAGAGTTGTGAATAATTGTCTTGTCTCAACCCCACCCCCAAAAGGAGCCTAAAATCTAGACATTATTTGCTCAGTTGGCAAAATTTGGAAATTTTTTGATTTCTACCCCCCCCCCCAACATAGTCCTTCGGTATGCCGCTGTCCAAAGCCGATATGTCGATACTGATATGCCCGATAATAGGTGGCGGAAATACTTACAGGTATTACTTATATTATTCATTCTCGTGTTTTAAAATTGAAGAATATACTACAATATATAAACAGCAGTGTTGTAGAAAAATTTAACAAACATCGTTAGTAATCAGATCTTTACTCCGGGTTCTAAAACGTATACTTATTTTACTCAAATGGTATAATAAATCTTTGATAAATATTAAAATATGCTTATTGAGATTCAAATTATTTGTGATAAAATATCGCGATCAACACTGTAGCTATTGCAAATTTTTGAAAGCCCGCTTGGCTACTGATCTAAGGAAATTGGGTTCAAGCTCCGAGCAAGACACGAATGATTGTCATGTTTTTCTAGTGAGGCCCTGCCACCGTCACAGACCTTATGTTATGGCATGTACACAGTCGTATCAGAAAAATATGACCACCTAATAAATAATGGGAATGGGGGGTGGTCATATAATTCTGATATGACTGTGTAAACTGATAGGCTCCCGTCAGACCTCTGAGGCAAGCAGCTGCTAGAAGATGTATTTATTTTATTTTTTTAGGTAACTCTTTAAATACCAAGAATATTGTTGAAAATTGACACTTCGATGGATTTTGTTCAGTACTTAATTTTCGTTAGAGTTATAGATAAAAAAATTTATTAAAAACTCAGTAATGTTCGATTTTTGCTTTCCATTTATATGAGGTAACATGTAATGGTCAGTTGACAATTGATATTTAAACATTAATGAAAACTTAAACACTATATACCAGAATTGCAATTCATAAACATTTTCCAGAGAAGTGAACACAGAAAAGAGTTAGCTAAAATAACATGATACTAAAATAATATAAAAGTTTCTTCAAATATCTTTAACGATGAATGAAAACTGGTGCTTTTTAAATTATGGAGAACTTTCATTTGCAGTGTTTCCTGTCAAATGCATCACTATTATTTTTTCCTTCAACAATTTTTAGAGATCAAGACTTCATTGTTTCTTTCGTTACTTTTCTCGTTAAAATTAAACTTTGAATTTTTCTCCGCTGTCACTTTTTCTGTAGAAGTCTTATTCCCAAAGTTGTTCATGGAAGTGTCCAAATATTTTTCAAGAAATTGATAAAAATTATAAACTGAAAAATAGGTTTTCGAGTACATTTATATGGTACTGCTGCTTTTAAAAATAAAGAGATCGTCAGTCAATCATTTCTTTATTTCAACAACAAGGACCTATTCTTGCCAAATTTTATTGTTAATATTTCTCATAATTGTGGCTTTTGTTTTGAGGCGTCGGAAAATGGATATTTAAATGAGCTTTCTGTGAAAATTCTTTCTCACCTATTTCTCCAATATATGGCTTCTCTTTCTATGTGACTGAAAGTAGCAGGAGAGATACAGCTGTATATATATATATGTACTGTGTATTTTATATATATCAGTTTACTTTTTTATGTAGGAAATGTAGTATTTCAGCCCAGGCTTTGGCAACATACTTAGTATATATATATGGGCCCTATTACGAGTGTATTACATAATGTAAACTGAGAAGAAATATGTGTAAAAGTTTTTTTTGCATATTTTGAAATGCATGGCATTTTTTCACAATCATTTGAAAATATTTTGTTCTGGAAAGTTTTTTTTTTTAATTTCTGACACGCATATGGGTTTACATAATAATTCTTACAATTTTTCTGGGTAAATTCCATGATAAATAGCTTACAGAAATTTACATTGTGTGTGTTAGCTATTGGATAATAAAATGAATTTCACGCCACAATTTTTTGGCTACACATTTCAGAGATATGAGGCTCCACTTTTACACGGAACTGAAAATGTTACTTGAGTTTTCAATGGTAATTACTCCTGTCGTATTTCACAGCTATGTAGCTTTTCTTCCATGTTTGTCACAAAATGAATCTAGAAGTCCCTCTGTAAATATTTTGATACATATATCCTAGGAAATTCATGTGTCTTCCGTGACACAAATTTTCAATAAGTACTTTGTCTCACTACAAGCATTTGCTACATATTTTGCAACTGGAATAACTTTACCTTTATGTTCCTCAAAGGATAACTTTGAACAGTTATATTTCTGCAAATATTTAGTTGGATATTCTAGATATGTAGTTTAATGCGTGATTATGAATAACACTTAAGTTATGTTTAATAGATTCTGAAAAAAATTCATCGCCGCCACGGCGGGAATCGAACCCGCATCTCTCCAGATTCATGCCAGAGCGCGCTACCATTGCACCACGCGTCGGACAACGAATATTTCCAGAATATGACCTTTTAAGTTTTTCTTCTTGAGACGTGACTGAGACAGCGCCATCTATACTCAAGGAGATGCAACGTTTTACAGTCGTTGCATTTGATTATCAGATGTTAATGAGAAGGTCGCTAACGCTAAGACGTTAAATATATAATTGAAATCCAAAGTGAATGCACAGTATTCCCTGTTAAGAAACAATAATTAATAGATTCTGTGGCGGCGATGAATTTTTTTCAGAATCTATTAATTATTGTTTCTTAACAGGGAATACTGTGCATTCACTTTGGATTTCACTTAAGTTATGACTTTTGTGCATATTTCATGTTACATGTTTCACTCTCGTGAGACATATCATTCATGACACAAAAATGAATATTAATAAAAGCTTTGTACGAATATTTCTTTATATATATATTTCATCGCCAGGTGCCATTTCCTTTCTGTCTGGTTGAAAACAATGTTAAAGATACCTCTTTCAGTTTTTGGCTTCACTGCATATTTCACACATACCATACTTTTTGCAAAATATATTTTAGCCCCAATATCATTTTGAAACTTTATATGGAGGTCATAGATATACCACTAATCTTTCATATCAGATAATGTTTTTTGCTCGGCTTTGAATTTTTTTAATTTTTGAGAGTGGTTTTTCTCTTACATGAACTGTAAACGCTTCTGATGCTTCATTTCAAAATTTCTTTTTGCATATCTCACATATATATATATGTGGTTTTTTCCATTTTATATGTCAGAATATGACTCTTAATTGTATATTTCTCTGCAAAATTTTCTCATTACGTGTTTTACACACATACGGTTCTTCCCCTGTCTGTATGAGACAACGATTCCCTAAGCTAGATGTATTTATTAATTTTGCTCAGTCTGTGTCATAAAATGAGTCCTAAGTATAGATATCAGTGCTAATTTCGTATTATATATTTCATATACATCCTTTTTACCATTTGTGGAAAGAGGTTCGATATATTGTATTGACAATTTTTGTATTATATATTTCACATACATTCAGTTTTTTGACTTTGTGTTAGAAAATTGCTTTTAACTGCAGACTTCAAAGATTTCCTATTACATATTTCACATACATGCAGTTTTTCCTCTGTGTCAGTTAATGTTTCTAAAGTGTAGCTTTGCATGCAAATTTCTTGATAAATATTTCACATTTATGCCTTCTGTATGACAGAATATGATTCCTAATGTTAGATATAAAGGTATATTTTTTGCTACTTATATCACATACATGTGGCCTTTCCCCTGTATCTGTGCTTTGTGTGCAAATTTCTTGTTGCATATTTCACATACATGTGATTTTCCCCTTTGTGTGTAACTAAATGATTCCTAAGGTAAGATTCAAATGCATATATCTTTTTAAATATTTTTCATACATGTGGCAATTCCTTTGTGTGCATAAGGCAATGGTGCCTAAGGTTATATTTTAATGGAAATTTCTTGTTACGTATTTCACATACATATATGTGGTTTTTCACCTGTGTATCAAATAACGCCTTGTAAGGTTAGACATACTTAAAAATTCATTATTACATATATCACATACATATGGGTTTTCTGCTCTGTTAGAAAATACTTCTGAAGGTGATATTTGCCTGGAAATTTCCTTTTACATATATCACATACATATGGGTTTTCCAGTGTTTGTTAAGAAATGGTTTTGAAGATCATATCTGCATGGGGCGGGGGTGGCTCAGTCAGTAGCGTGCCAAGCTTGTAATCTGTAGTTCCCAGGTTCATGTCCCAGCTCAAGAGGTCAGCGTTGAGATTTATCTCCGCAAAATTTCCCGCCCTGTCCATGGTCAGTAGGGGGATCATTGGGCTTTGCATGAGATGCATCCGTTGGATGGAACGTTAAGCAGTGGCCCCATGTGTGGGAGAGCCACTCCCTGTGCATGATAAAGAGCATGATGGATGGCCTTGATGGGAAGCTATCATCCGTCTCCCAACAGCTGTTCCAGTTGGTCCCCTCCCCCAACGTTCTCTGAGCCTTTGAGGTCCATGTCACCTGGACATTTAGCCCATTGTGTGCAAAAAAAGTGCCGCTCAGAGGTAAAACAACCCAAATCATATTTGCATTCTTATTACATATATCACATACGTGGCTTTTCCCAAGTGTTTGTAAATAAATGGTCTTGCAGGGTAGCTTCCCGTGCAAATTTCTTATTACATATTTCACATACATGTGGTTTTTATCCTGTGTGGGTCAGACAATGAACCAGAAGACTAGACTTTATTGCAAATTGTTCATTACATATCTCACATATATGCAGTTTCCTCCCTGTGTGTGTCAGAACATGCGTCCCATGGCCGAGTGATTAGCACGCTTGGCTACTGATCTACAGGACCTGGGTTCGAGCCCCGGATAAGGCATCGATGTATGTGTCATTTTTCTGCTTAGGTCCTGCCATCCTCTCAGACCTTCTACTATGGCATATAAACTGGCAGGCTCCTGTCAGACCTCTGTGGCAAGCAGCTGCTTGAGGGGGTATTTTTTTTGTGTCAGAACATGGCTCCAAATGTTAGATTTCGATGCAAATTTCTTATTACATATTTCACATACATGCGGTTTTTCCCGTGTGTGTCAGACAATGAAACTTAAGACTATACTCTAGTGCTAATAGCATATTACGTATCTCCCATATATGCAGTGTTTTCCCTTTGTGTATCAGAACATGCTTCCTAAGGCTAGATTTCAGTGCAAACCTCTTATTACATACTTTACATACATGTGATTTTTCCCATGTGTGTCAGAAAATGCTTCCTAAAATCAGACATCTGGACAAATTTCTTATTACACATTTCACACACATGTGGAGTTTTCCCTATGTGTGACAGAACATGGTTCCTAAGGGAAGATTTCAGTGCAAATTTCTTATTACATATTTCACATACATGTGGTTTTTCTCCTGTGTGTGTCAGAAAATGATCCCTAAGATGAGACATCTGTCCAAATTTCTTATTACATATTTAACATACATGTGGTTTTTCCACTGTGTGTCAGAACATGGTTACTAAGGGTAGATTTCCGTGCAAATTTTTTATTACATATTTCACATACATGTGGTTTTTCCCCTGTGTGTGTTAGAAAATGGCTCCTAAGGGTAGATTTCTGTGAAAATTTCTTATTACATATTTCACATACATGTGGTTTTTCTCCTGTGTGTGTCAGAAAATGATCCCTAAGATGAGACAGCATTCCAAATTTCTTATTACATATTTCACATACATGTGGTTTTTCCACTGTGTGTCAGAACATGGTTATTAAGGGTAGATTTCCGTGCAAATTTTTTATTACATATTTCACATACATGTGGTTTCTCCCCTGTGTGTGTTAGAAAATGGCTCCTAAGGGTAGATTTCTGTGAAAATTTCTTATTACATATTTCACATACATGTGGTTTTTCTCCTGTGTGTGTCAGAAAATGATTCCTAAGATGAGTCAACCTTCCAAATTTCTTATTACATATTTCACATACATGTGGTTTTTCTCCTGTGTGTGTGTCAGAAAATGATTCCTAAGATGAGACATCCTTCCAAATTTCTTATTACATATTTCACATACACGTGGTTTCTCCCCTGTGTGTGTTAGAACATGGCTCCTAAGGGTAGATTTCTGTGAAAATTTCTTATTACATATTTCACATACATGGGGTTTTTCTCCTGTGTGTGTCAGAATATGATCCCTAAGATGAGACATCATTCGAAATTTCTTATTACATATTTCACATACATGTGGTTTTTCCCCTGTGTGTGTTAGAGAATGCTTTCTAAGATCAGACATCTGTCCACATTTCTTATTAGATATTTCACATACATGCGGTTTTTCCCGTGTGTGTGTCAGAACATGGTTACTAAGGGTAGATTTCCGTGAAAATTTCTTACATATTTCACATACATGAGATTTTTCCCCTGTGTGTCTTAGAAAATGCTTTCTAAGATTAGACATGTTTCCAAATTTTTTGTTACATATTTCACAGAGATGTGGTTTTTCCTCTGTGTGGTTAAGAAAATAACACATAGAATGAGATTTCTCTGATGATTACTTTTTACTCATTTTTAAAATGTGCTCGTTGTTTCCTGGATGAGTCAGTAACTGGTCCTTAAATCTGCATATGAAATTTATTGTTATATATTTGAAGAATAAATGGCTTCCTTTCTGTGTCTGTTCGGTAATAAAATTTCAACGATCCTATAGTTGAAAATCTATTTTTACACATTTAAAATGTGGTTTTCCATTTTTGAATACCATATTATGAATCATACCATTTATCAACAAATTCCTAGTTATATATTTCACTCTCATGTAGCTTCTCTCTCATATGTGCCAAAAAATGACTCTTTAGGTGAGCTTTTTGTGTAAATTCTCCGCTAACTATTTAACAGAGATGTATCTTATTTCCTCTGTGTGACAGATAATAGGCCATAAATGAGATTTGTTCGCTAATTTATTATGGATACCACAGAGTTTTTCTTTTGTAAAGCTGAAAATGGTATTCAAGATTCTGCTTTGTTTTAAATGTATTTTTTCCTTTTTTCACATATATGAGGCCTGCATTTTGTGTCAGTAAAGTAAAAAATATCACAAACTTTGTTTCAAAACTTTTGCTTCATACTTCACAGATATATGGCCTCTCTTTATCATGTGCCAAATAAAACTTTAAGAAAAGCTTTCTATACCCAATTTTTGTTCAGCTTTACCTGTACATGAAAATGTTATTAAAGACATTGAAGATTTGGTTGTCTTATGTATTGTGTTTGCAAAATGCTGATATTAGGGTAGAAGATTGGTTTTGAACTTTTGTTGAATATTTCACCGATATGACTTTCCTATATATTAGAATTTAGTGCTGTTCAATCAATATTCTCTATTACATAATGACATCTGTAAAATTTCTGCATGTTATCTCAGAAATGCTCTTCATATCTTTCTTTCTGGAAAAACCTCCTACACACACAAGAGATTTTGTTGGCTCACAGTAATAGTTCCAACTCTGATTTCACTTTTTGCACTTTCTCACAAATAGCAAGCATTTCTTTGTGTTGTTGTCAGTACCTTGGGGCAAAAAATAATTTTTTTTATTCCACGTAAAGAAATTTATGGTTCTAATTGATTCAGTATCGTTTTCACGATATTTTATGCATATAAATCACCTTTTAGAGTTGAAAACAAGACGCATATTTTGTCAATTTGCCAAAATATGTTCCACTTTAATGAATAATGGGTCATATATATTTTTGTGTAACGAAAATATAAATATGTAAATAATTGGAATTTATTCTTTTGAACGTAGAGAATTTTGAAGAGTAGATTTGTGTCAACCGAATGTTTAAATGAATTTTTTCAACTTCTCAAATTTTCTGATTCCTGTCAGTGTTAATTTACTTCGTATCTTTATTGCAAGCTTCTTAGTTTCAAGTACTTGGCTATATATACCTAGAATAAAATAACATAATCAGACACAAGAATAAGCAAAACATATACAATGAACAAAATTAAAACAAAGAGGATGAAAACTGTTTAGTAATCCAATTAACTGCAAGCCAAGCTGGAAATGTGCTATTTGCAGTCTCTAGTCGCAACTGTACAAACATTTAGTTATCCCCCCTCCCCCCCTGCTGTGGTGAGAAAGCAGAGAGTGATGGACTTGGAAAGTCCATTGCTGTCTTCTGTCTTTGATGGAATGTGACACCACCTAGAGTGAGAGGTGGTCAACGAATGTTAGCTAATAGCCATCAAGAAAACTGTATCCTTAAAATGTCACCACAAAAAACAAGTTCCTGAAAAGTCACCAGAAAAAAAAATTATATTCGTAAATAGCCACGAAAAATAACTACATTATTAAAAGCCAGGCAAAAAACAAGCCTATTCTTTAAAGAGCCACTGGCATAAAATTTACATTCCTAAGAAGCCTCTAGATAAAGATCTATATTCTATAGCCAATAGAAAAAGAAAAATATTCTTAAGTAGAAGAACGAATATCGCCTCTGGTGCACATGAGAATCTTGTTTTCAAAGAGAATGAAGTTTTCCCTTTCCCTAATGTTTCATTCCATTAAAAGTTTTAATTTGAGCAAGCAGATGATCTGAAAAATGCATATAGTATTTTATTAGTAATTATACAGCATAAAAGTATCCATCTTTTAATTCTTAAATCGAAAAAGTTGCATTTCCCAACACCTCTCTCAGAAAAGTGGGTATATTATTGCTGTCAGTGGAATATCCCTTAAAAGCTACCACAAATTTTTCAAATTTCTGTTCTATACTTATTATTTGTAAAACTCGTTACAGTTGTGATTTTCACATTTAGTGAGCTGTAAAGATATTATACTGAAATTACTAAATATTCGAAAAATGCAAATTATAACATATCATCAATACCAAACACATTAAAAAGTTTTGTAATTATCAGTTTCATTGTTTCCAAAGGAAACTTCATGACGTTCATATTCCACCATCAAAAGTCCATATTCCTATAATTAATACATTGTTGAATATTCGGGTTTGTAAAGGGTAGCTAGGCAAAAACTGGAAAGAGAGCTGTGTACCAATCTACAGTGATAATGCACAGAACTGTCAGGTGTAAGCACCTAATGTCTGACCTCACCGTCTCATAGTGCAGGCTGTTAGTTCCTTTCAAAAGAGATATTTTCTTTTGGAAGGGAATGGAAGAGAAAGGCTGCCAACTCACTGTGGGCTACTGATCTGATCATCCATAGCCACTTTTTCTTTTTTTCAACGCTACTGACGAGTGTTCAACTTCACCGGATCATGGTGCTGATCATTTGTACCCATTAGACTGGACTGGTTTATGGATTTAAGCTTGATTATGGATCCTGGACTTGCTGCATTGGTGGGCCTCTGTTGCAGGAGGATCTGTCACTATGTTTTTTGTTTCTTTGTGGATTGTCAGCCCTAAGTGAACAGAGGCATGGGATGTCTTATATCAGCTGTTGGATAATCCAACTCAGAGGCCACTGTATGTACCTGAACCCTCACTTAGTTAGGCATTCTCAATTCTAAACTGAAGTAAAGTATCTCAGGCAGGCCCCATGGCTTTTCGAAAGGACCACTTAGAAATGTGGTGCCTGAAGTTCCTACAGGCATCAGTAACTTCAGTCTTTAGAGGAGGAGGAATAGGTCTTTGCCCCATGCCTGCGATCAGTGGGCTGTTTGATATTGTTGGCCCTCCCCCTTTCAATAAACCTAGTTTCTTTAAAATTCCATCTAATCATTTTCTCTCTGTAAGTTAATGAATGTGAGGACGTTACATAAAAGTTATTCTTTTGATGTCCTCACGTAGGAATTTCCACATTATTACCTAGATATTCTAGGCTTTCAGGGTTGGGTTGTTTTACCTCTGAGCGGCACTTTTTTGCACACCATGTGCTAAATGGCCAGGTCACATGGACCCCGAAGACTCAGAGAAGGTTGGGGGAGGGGACCCACTGGAACAGCTGTTGGGAGACAGATGGTAGCCTCACGTCAAGGCCATCCAGTGTGTTCTTTAACATGCACAGGGTATGGCTCTCCCGCACACGGGGCCACGGCTTAATGTCCCATCCGATGGACGGCGGCCTTTCCAAGCCCATCGGTGTCCCCTACTGACCATGGGCAGGGTGGGGAATTTTGCGGAGATAAATCTCAATGCTGACCCAGCTGGGACTCGAACCTGGGAACTACAGATTATGAGCCTGGCGCGCTACCAACTGAGCCACCCCCGCCCCTAGTCTTTCAGGAGACCAGATGGACAGGTAAAGGTGAGATGCTTAAAAATAACTTCAAATTTCTCTTTTCAGGCAGGGAGGATGAAAAGCATCTCCCAGGGGTAGGTTTGCTTCTCAACAGACATGCAAGTGATGCTCTTTTAGGATATGACTGCATTAATGACAGATTTCTTACAGCAAAATTTGAAACAAAAATTAAAGACCTGAGTGTCATCTGTTGTTATGCCCCCAGAGAAGACTCTGATGAGAATGAGAAGGATATGTTTTACAGCTCATTTCAAGGTATTTTGAGTTCTGTGAAGAAAGGAGATATTTCTCTTGTGCTAGGTCACTTCAATGACATTCTTGGTACTGATTCTGATCTTTGGGCAGCAGTTTTAGGTCCCATTGGCATTGGTAGTTCCACCTTTCAAAAGAGATACTCTCTTGTGGAAGTGAATGGAAGAGAAGGGCTGCCAGTTTAGGGTAGCCTACTGATCTGGCCAACTATGGCTACTTTTTTTTTCATGCCCTGCTGAGTAGTGGTCAACCACAAAGGGGTTTGGCTCTACTCTTGATTATGGATCCTGAATTTGCTGCACTGGTGGATTCTGTGGAGGGAAAATCTGCTGTGTTTTCTGTTTCTCTGTGGTTTGAACCCCAAATAAATAGATTCACAGGATATGTTTAATCATCTGGTGGATAATCCTGAGCATAGGTCATCACAGGCACCTGAATTATTTGCTTCTACTGGAATTGTCAAATTCTACAATGGAGGAAGTCTTCCAGTGTAGATAGCTTTAGTCTTTAGTGGTGGGGGAATGGGTCTTTGCCCTATGCCTGCGATTAGGGGGCTGTTTGATATTGTCAGCATTCCCTTTCTCAATAAACATAGCTTCTTTAAACATCACATTAACCATATTTTCTCTATAAGTAGTTGGAATGTGAGGACTCTGCACAGAGCTTATTCTCTTCATGTCCTCACACAAGAATTCCACAGTTATAATTTATATATTCTAGGCTTCAAGAGACCAGATGAACAGAAAAAGGTCAAATTCTTAAAAATAACCTTAAATTTCTCTTTTCAAGGAGGGAAGATAATAAGCATCACCAAGGCATGGATTTGCTTCTCAGCAGGCGGTGATGCTCTTCTAGGATATGAATGCATTAATGAAAGGTTTCTTACAGCAAAATTTCAGACAAGAATTAAAGACTTGAATGTTTTCTGTTGTTTTGCCCCCACCAAGGATGCCGATGAGAAAGATAGGTTTTATGGACAACTTCAGGATATTTTTAATTCTGACAAGAAGGAGATATTACCCTTGTTCTAGGTGACTTCAATGCCAAAGTTGGTATTGACTCTGACCTTTGGGGAGGAGTGTTGTTGGGTTAGGTTGTTTTACCTCTGAGCGGCACTTTTTTGCACACCATGGGCTAAATGGCCAGGTCACATGGACCCCGAAGGCTCAGAGAAGGTTGGGGGAGGAGACCCACAGGAACAGCTGTTGGGAGACAGATGGTAGCCTCCCGTCAAGGCCATCCAGCGTGTTCTTTAACGTGCACAGGGTATGGCTCTCCCGCAAATGGGGCCACGGCTTAACATCTCATCCGACGGACGGCGGCCTTTCCAAGCCCATCGGTGTCCCCTATTGACCGTGGGCAGGGCAGGGAATTTTACGGAGATAAATCTCAACGCTGACCCAGCTGCGACTCGAACCTGGGAACTACAGATTACGAGCCGGGCGCGCTACCGACTGAGCCCCGGGGGGGAGTGATAGGCCCTTTTGGTATTGGTAGCTGCAATGACAATGGGCAGCGTCTCCTACAGGTAAGTAAACCCAATGGTTTCAGAATAACTAATACATATTACAAACACCATGACGTACATAAGTACACGTGGGTTTCACCCGATGGGCTGCATAAGAATATGATTGATTATATATTAACAGCAATGGCCACCATTACCTGCAGATCACATTACGTCCAACCACATATCCGCCGACCATTCCTATCCTCAGAGCTGAGCCACTGATTTGCCAATTTATGGCACCACACACCTCCCCCCATGCAGAACAACCAACTACCTTTCCTGCATCTGCTTAAGTTCCTCACTTCCCACCTGATGAAGCGCCGATAGAAAAGCACTCTATGCACTCTATGCTATCGAAAGTACAAATGGTTATTTCATTCACCAAGGCGGGTAGACCATTGGCAGCCATTATTCTTATTTTAATCTCCACTGAGGCGCCAGATGCCAGCAAGAACGTCGAATTTTAAATTTCTCACCGAAAGCATCCCAAGAAGTTCCAGTTGCTACCCATCCTCTATGGCATGGTACATAAACTTCTCCTTAATAATTATTGATATATGATAGCATAGTTCCGTGTGTTGAAGTGTTTAAAAACATTTAACAGTGTCGTAGAGAATTAAATAACTTTAATTTTAATTACTGCACTGTGCACCATCATCATCATCATCCTCAAGCAGCCATGGGCTACGGAGGTCCAACCAGACCGCACAGTTTAATTCTCCAAGCATATCTGTCCTGAGCTACATCTGCTGCATCTGGCCACTGTACACCAATTCTAACAAGGTCCTGATTGACATTGTCTGCCCACCGCATTCTAGGTCTCCCCCTCCTTCTGAGGCCTGTAGGCACACTGTTCATAACCCTATTCGCCACTACTCTAATTTTTGTTAGAGTTGGTAAGGCTTGTAGCAATTGGTTTAGCATTACATCTGCTGTTCGACAAGGTTGCATTTTGTCTCCTTTTTCCTTTAGTTTGGTAATTAATTTACGCAAAATTAATTTCAAGGGAAAGATTTTCCTTGAATGGCCTGGAGATACGAAAATTTCTGACTTAGATTATGCTGATGATTTAGCCCTTTTGGAAAATTATGTTGATGAGATGAACTCTTTCATTCTAGCTCTTGATGAAACTGGTAGTAGAGTAGGTTTGGGTTATAAACAGAGAGAAAACTAAAGTGATGAAAATTGGTCAGGCAGACTGTGATTCAGTTAATCTGAATGGTTGCAGTCTTGAGCAGGTGTCACAGTTTAATTATCTTGGGAGCTATGTAACAGATAATGGTGATGTGCAGCACGAGATTAACAGACAAATAGCGATTGCTGCCAGGACTTTTAAGAATCTATGGAGAGTGTGGAGAAATATACGTATACACTAAATACTAAATTTAGACTGCATGATAGTTTGGTTCCTTCTAGGGTTAGTTATGGTAGTGAAACTTGGACACTTTGTAAACAAGATAACAGGAAACTAGATGCTTTTGATTCTAGATGCTTACGCAGAATCTTGGGCATTAGGTGGTTCAACTTTGTAACTAATGATGAGGTTAAGCAAAGGAGTCTGCAACCTCCTTTATGCAGCATATTGTACAGAGAGAAACTCCGCTGGTTTGGCCATGTTCCTTGTATGGATAATTATAGATTTGCAAATTGGGTTATGAACAGTGTGCCTAAAGGCCAGTGTTTCCCCTCCACAAAGAAAAAGAAGCTTCAACTCCTGTGAAAAAGGGTGTACAAGGGTTAGTGTTGGGAATTCCATAAATCATCATCATCATCATCCTCAAGCAGCCATGGGCTATGGAGATCCAACCAGACCATGCAATTTGGTTCTCCAAGCAGGTCTGTCCTAAGCTACATCTGCTGCATCCGTGGCCACTGCACATCAATCCTAACAATGTCCTGTTTGACATTGTCAGCCCACCGTACACTGGGTCTTTCCCTCTTTCTGAGGCCTTTAGGCACACTGTTCATAACCCTATTCGCTAATCTATAATTACCAATATGGGCAACATGTCCAAACAAACGGAGTCTGTCTCTGCACAATATGTTGCTCAAAGAAGGTTGCCGAATCCTTTGCCGAACCTCATCATTAGTTACAAAGTTAAACCACCTAATGCTCAATATACTGCTTAAGCATCTGGAATCAAACGCATCTAGTTTCCTGTTATCTTGTCTACAAAGTGTCCAAGTTTCACTGCATAACTAACCCTAGAAGGAATTTTAGTCTTTAGGTGTATATGCCTATTTCTCCACAATCTCCATAGATTCTTAAAAGTCTCGGCAGCAATCCCTATATGTCTCTTAATCTCATGCCGCACATCACCAGTATCTGTTACATAGCTCCCATGATAATTAAACTGTGACACCTGCTCAAGACTGCAACCATTCAGATCAACTGAATCACAGTCTGCCTGACCAATTTTCATCATTTTAGTTTCCTCTCTGTTTATAACCAAACCTACTGTACTACCAGTTTCATCAACAGCTAGAATGAAAGAGTTCATCTCATCAACGACGTTTACCAAAAGGGCTAAATCATCAGCATAATCTAAATCAGAAATTTTCGTATCTCCAGCCCATTTAAGGCCAAAATCTTTCCTTTGAAGTGAATTTCGCATAACATAATCAATAACCAAGCTAAAGAGAAAAGGAGACAAAATGAACCCTTGTCAAACACCAGAAGTAATGCTAAACCATTTGCTAAAAGCCTTACCAACTCTCACACACGACTCAGTGTTATTATAGAGAGCTTTCATTATATTAACTAACTTGTCAGATATACCATTATGATCACACAATCAACGACAAATTATGACGATCAACAGAGTCGAAAGCCTTTTTGAAATCAACAAAGCTAGCAACCAAAGGTTTCTGAAACTCGAAACATTTCTCAAGAATCTGCCTAAGTGAAAATATCTGATCCACACATTTGCTACTACTCCTGAATCCACATTGCTCATCATGCAATTGACTGTCAACCAGATTCTTTATTCTATTAAGCACAATTATGGAAAGAACTTTACTTGGAACAGAGAGTAGGCTGATACTGTGATGCCCCATCGTTCACTTTTGCTTTATCTTAACCAGTTTTGTTTAATTTACGTTATATTTATCATTTTGGGGATTTTTTATTTCCTTTTTGACATCGCAGCACTCGTTTCCAAGTTTCTAGGAGTTGCGCATGCGCCGCAACTCTGATCTTCCGACTGTACCGCTAAAGCGCGTGCAAAGGACACGCCCCCTCTTGCGTCATAGCTTGCGTCATTCGTCATAGTATGCAAATGTCTTTCCCGGCACGTGCCGGCTCATTGTCAAAAACCGTGACCTGCGAGTCACAGCAGGGAGTTAGTGCAGAAGCACTAAGCACAAGTGAGTGCACGAGCACAAGGTGCGTAGCACCAAGCACAGTGCGTGTAGCACAGGAGTTGTGTTTTCTTCATTGATGTCTTGGTGAGTTGAATTATTTTGGAAATAAATCTGTTTTTGTTATATTTAAAACCTTTTGAGTCTGTGCAGTTTTTTCTCTTGAGCAACGCATATTAAGGATTTTTTAATAATTATATTTACTTGACAATCATTTCGATTCTTACTCATTAACGCTCGCTGGTATTTGAACCCTAAATCAACTTATTATCAACTTATTCTACTTTTGGCAATTTGTTAAGTATTGCCTGGCGCCCATCTAAGCTATCCGGAGCATAAAAAACTTCAAGTATTTTGCATTTGTTTGGAGCGTTACAGAGTACAATAAAAGAAGTGGCACAGCGAACAGGGACTCGAACAGTATTTAAAGACAGTATATATATTTGTGGATAAATTTTGTATGATTGTCAAAGATAGTAATTTTTTGAGCTCAGTAGTTGTATGTACTAGTTGTAGATTTAACGGCAGCTTAAGCCGAGAATTTTTGTTGAGCAAGTAGCTTAACATTTTTTGTGTATTATTCAAAGGTACTGAAGTTTCAGCGTAGATATTGCTGAATATTTAAGATATTTGTTGTATGTAATGATTAGAAATGTCCGGGCACACACGTACGTAGGCACGATAAGAAAAATCTTTTTTTGATAAGCAAATTTAAATTTTTGTAAGCTTAGTTATAGCTTTAGTATTGTTGTATAGCAGTACCTTTGAGCACTGCAGAAGATTAAAAAAGGTTTTCAAAATTGCCAAAATTCAAAATTTCGGCAGACCGCTAAACATGTCTGCTAACAATATGGCTGATTCCGCCATAATGACTCCCGACATAGAAAGAGTAAAGGGTAGATTGCAAGATTTAATGATGGAAGCAGAAGTGCTAATGAATCTTCTTGATGATAATCGGGAGAAAAGGGGAACGACAACAACCCCTAAATTTGCTGACAATGCTACGTCAGTTCACCGACGAAGAAACTTTGAACGTACGGTTCCATTTTCTGTTCCGTCAGAAGCAAGCGATAGAACAGAGTAATTTCAACCACCACAACAACGATTTGCCAACCCATCCATTAACTATAGTCCTTATGTTAATTGGCCTTTACCTGAGATAAGGTTCGAAGGTTCGAAACGTCCGTCATCATGGACATTTGTCAAGTCCATGGAGGAGCACTTCCGTTTACATGAAGTGCCAAGCAACAAAAAAGTTGTTTTAGCAGTATGTTGCCTAATTGGATGTGCTAAGCAATGGTGGAATAACATAGGATGTCGTCATGGCATAGAACTTTGGGAAGAATTTAAAAACGAAATCATGGACATATATCCGGCTTATAATGATTTTACAGAACTAGCTACAGAGTTGTTTTCACGAAGACAAAGGGAAAGAGATGACATAAAAAAATTTATATGGGGTACAGTAGAGTTATACCAGCTGTACGATGCTGATGCCGCTGAAAATTATATTGTAAATTGCATTTTATCTCAATTGCTTTTGCCCATTAGAGAATTCCTAGAAGTACAAAATGTAAATTCAATTGCAGAGTTAGTCAAATTGGCTCGGCAATACACTGCAAGAAGAGAATCTGTAGCAAATACACATAACCAACAATGGATGCCATTCCCGCAAAAGCAGCGATATCAGGTTGAGTCGCGTAGAATGACTCCCGCACGAACGGAATTTACACGGTTCCGACAATTTGCGCCGAACGCGCCTAGAACTATAGAATATGAACGAAGTAGAGACTTTTTGCCACGTCAAGCTTCGAACCATAACACTACACCTAAAACTTTGTTTAAACAAACTCAATCTTTCAGATGTAATTTTTGTGGCTGACTGGGACATACTGAGCAATACTGCTATCAAAGGAATGAAAATTCGGGAAACTTTCATCGGGATCTTTGAAGCGAGAGGCCAAAGTTCCTCAAGAAAAGCCCTCTCATGAGTTATGCCTTGCCACTATGGCTTTTCCTTTTGTTACTGATTGTCACAAAGTAACTAAAGTAACAGATCAAAACGATACAGAAGTCGATCTTCAGTTTGCTAAGGAACAAGTTTTCGACGATAATAATGACGAATGTCAATTGACAGTGCAGCCGCGGTCCCGTGGACTTTTTGACTTGCCTTGTGGTCCAGAACAGATTATTTCAGAAGAACCTATAAAATGTCCCGTTAGTACAAATAATAAAAGTTTAAATAACGAAGTTTGTGAAGTAGAAGAACCGTATGAGATAGCTGTTTTTGAAAAGGTTTTTAAAGTAGAAGTTTCAAAAGAAAGTAAATAAAAAAATAAATAAATACCCCCCTCAAGCAGCTGCTTGCCACAGAGGTCTGAAAGGAGCCTGTCAGTTTATATGCCATAGTAGAAGGTCTGAGAGGATGGCAGGACCTCAGCAGAAAAACCACACACACATCCATGCCTTACCCGGGGCTCGAACCCAGGTCCCGTAGATCACAAGCCAAGCGTGTTAACCACTCGGCCACGGGACGGCTTAAAAGAAAGTAATAACAATGAAAATAATTTTTAGTTTGATTTAAGTGAAGAAAAAACCAACCAAGAAGTTGTGTCGACCGCAAGTATTCCTGACAAGTCTGGAGGTCCTCAACTATTAAAGCGTCATTTGGAGGCGGACACCAATAAGCCTAGAAAGTACGAGAAAAGGTTCTTCAAAAATCTGCACAGAGCAACGAAAAGCCGACGAAACGACCAGATCCTGCAGAGCGACAACCGGCAGCGAAGCAGCGAACATCGGGAAGATGACGTCACGAGAGAGATCTACAGCGACGACTTGAATTGAACGAGATCTTCAGTAACAACTTTACGTGAAGCCACCCAACGACGACGGAAGGATGTTATCGGAAACGGACTAGATGATTTATCGCCACGGAGTGCCAACAATGAAATTTAAGTATATTTTTCTTTCACTTGGCACTTGATTGAGTTATAAAATGTTTTTTTTCTGGAATAGATGAAGACGAAGAAGATGTCTTATTGTGAATTATATGGTTAGCGATGTTTAATTTCTTGTTGAAACTTTAGAGTTCGATATTTATTTTTGAAAAGTGAAATTATTGTAGTTCGAGTTTATACTTGTGTGAATAGAATTTTTTTTTGCATTCTTGTTCATCGAAGTTCTAGTTATTGTATTTACGTGAGTTAAAATGTATTTTTGTAGATTTTTTTCATTTCAGCTGACTGATAGCTGAAAATTTTGTAAGTCGATATTGGAAAGTTTAGAAATTGTAAAATGTTTATGGATATGAATGAGAAGAGTGAAAGAGAATTAGTGATTTAATATTTTTTATGTTTAAGAAATTGTATTGTAAAATAACGTGCATTCCAAAGTGAATTTATGTAAAAAAAAGGAGATTCATGTAAAAGTTATTGGATGAAATGTTATCATCGTATATTATAAATTATTTACACTCTTTTTTCTTTATTCTTAGATACGATTTATGTATATGTGTTTAAATCTGTTCAGTGTCATCAGTGATATTTATGTGTCAATGATACGTAATTTTTGGGATGACATTGGCAGTATTTATTGGTATATATAGATGATGACCATGATGATGACTGCAGAATTTTGTTTTTTTTTGTGTACCTTTTTGGAGCTGTCCCCAAATGGCCTAGTCTGATAACCGAGTTGTTACCAGCATAACTCCTTTGGGAGGGGGACATTAGCTCTGAAGGGGGAGGTAACTAATGATTTTTTTTTTTCAGCTAGATCGCGATTTCTGTGAATAGAAGAAGAATTAGCGGATGATTACAATCCCGCTTGTTTGTAAATTTTGAATTTTCTTAGCTTTGCGTATTTGAATGTAATTAGGAGGAGATAACGGTGTTCGAATACCCGTTTTTTTATGTCATTTAGGTGAAGATCTAGCTGTCACATACTTTTTTGTGGTTAGGGGAAAAGCGGAAGTTATCACCCGCTAACAACAATTGTAATGAATGTTTTTTCTCTTTTCATGTATTTAACATTAGGAGTTAATTAACCTATTTTTTCTGTACAGTTCAAGTTATGCCAATTTCGAGTTTGTATCAGAATGTGATACTAGTTAGACCGATGCTAGTATACAGTTAACTGTCACAGCCACTGGTATGGAAGTACACTAGGTTAGCTGTTAATTACATATTTTTGTCAGGAGGAAAAGGGGAGGAGGTACCTTTGGTTGTGCTGGAAAATTATGTCAAAGTGAACATAGTTCGTCATATCAAAATTTGCACTAGCATACTTTTACTTATTTATGTTCAGCCATGTGTAAATGACGTAAGATGTGTCCTTTATTCAAAATTGCTCGTCAAAATTTGTTAGGTCAAATCTTTTGACTCTCTTTGGAAGAGGGAGTTGTGATGCCCCACCGTTCCCTTTTGCTTTACCTTAACCAGTTTTGTTTAATTTCCGTTATATTTATCATTTTGGGGATTTTTATTTCCTTTTTGGCATCGCAGCACTCGTTTCCAAGTTTCTAGGAGTTGCGAATGCGCCGCAACTCCGATCTTCCGACTGTACCGTTAAAGCGCGTGCCAAGGACAAGCCCCCTCTTGCGTCATAGCTTTTGCGTCGTTCGTCATAGTATGTTAATGTCTTTCCCGGCATGCGCTGGCTCATTGTCAAAAACCGGTAGCCTGCGAGTCACTTGAGGCAGAAGGAAGTAGCACAAGTAGCTAAGCACAAGTGAGTGCATGAGCACAAGGTGCGTAGCACCGAGCACAGTGCGTGTAGCACAGGAATTGCAGTTATGTTTTCTTCATTGATGTCTTGGTGAGTTAAATTATTTTGGAAATAAATCTGTTTTCTTATATTTAAAACATTTTGAGTCTGTGCAGTTTTTTTTCTCTTGAGCAACGCGAATTAAGGATTTTTTTATATATTACTTGACAATCATTTTAATTCTTACTCATTAACGCTCGCTGGTATTTGAACCCTAACTCAACTTATTATCAACTTATTCTACTTTTGGCAATTTGATAATTATTGCCTGGTGCCCGTCTAAGCTATCCGGAGCATAAAACTTCAAGTATTTTGCATTTGTTCGGAGCGTTACATTTTCCCCCTATAGTTATCACAAGAACTGTAATCACCTTTTTTGAAAATAGGGATAATAATAGCTCTGGAAAAGTCCTTAGGAACCATGCCTTTATGATAAAAGATATTCAAAATTTCAGTCATCTATGTGGTAACCATAACATTTCCAACTCTAAGCATTTCTGTAGTAATTTCATCTATCCCTGGGGATTTATGTAGTTTAAGTTTAGAAATAACCAAAATAACTTCAGATTGTGTTATAGTGCCAACATTAAAGCCAGCAATGCATCTATCATCATTGCAAACAATGGGAATAGAACTAACCACATTGTTTAGAATATCACTGAAATGCTCAGCCCACCTAGCCATGACAGAATCCTCACCTTCTATAACCTTACCTTGTTTATCCTTCAATCCCTGTATACCTGTCCTTATTCTACCACACAAAACATTAACTATCTGGTTCAACTCTCTGCTGTTGTGCTGTCTAACTACTTCCTCGGTTTTGTCAGCCAAACCATCAAGCCAAAGATTCTTATCAGCAGCTAACTGACCTTTTACACCTTTATTAAATTCTCTTTAATGCTTTCCATTAGGACTAGTAGGGTATTGATTAAGGACATTCCTGCATTTCTTTCTTTCCAAAATAAGCTCAAGTGCCTTATCACTCAGATAATTCTGTCTCTTCTGCTCCTTTTTTCCTAAAAGAGTACTGTTAGTGTGCAAAAAAGCGTTTAAAATGATCCCATTCTTCCTCAACTTCAGTAGTAAGCATACCATGTCTATCATAATGACTAAGTAACCTATCATGGTAAGCTTTGGCTATAACTCGATCTTTCAGAGCTTCATTATTAAAGGTAAATATTTTTAACCCTAACAGAACACTTTTTAAGTTTAAGTTGCAAGACACTTTTAACAAGGTAATGATAAGATCCAATTTCAGCTCCCCTATATGACCTGGTATTCCTAACAGAAGTAGCCTATTGCTGTTAATTAATATATAATCAATCATATTCTTATGCAGCCCATTGGGTGAAACACAGGTGAACTTATGCATGTCATGGTGTTTGTAATAATTGTTAGTTATTCTGAAATAATAGAATTTACTTACCTGTAGATGATGTTGCCCATTGCCATTGCAGCTACCAATACCAAAAGGGCTTATCACCCCTCCCCAAAGACAGTGTCAGTACCAACTTTGGCACTGAAGTCACCTAGAACAAGGGTAATATTCAAAATATCCTGATATTGTCCATAAGACCTATCCTTCTCATTCTCATCTTCAATGGGGGCATAACAGCAGATAGCATTCAAGTCTTTAATGATTGTCTGAAATTTTGCTGTAAGAAAACTTTCATTAATGCACTTATATCCCAGAAGAGCATCACTAGCATATCTGCTTAGAAGCAGACCCACGCCTTGGTGATGTTTATTTCTTCCCTCCCTGAAAATAGAAGTTTAAGATTATTTTTAAGAATCTGACCTTTATCTGTTCATGTGGTCTCTTGAAGCCAGAATATATAAATTAAAATTGTGGAATTCTTGTGTGAGAAAATCAAGAGAATAAGCTCTGTGCAAAGTCCTCACATTGCAACTACTTATAAAGAAAAAATGGTTAATGGGATGTTTAAAGAAACAATGTTTATTGAGAGAGGGAATGGCAACAATATCAAACAGCCCCCTAATCGCTGACATGAGGCATACACCCATTCCCCCCATCAATAAAGGCTGAAGACTACTAGAACTAGTACACTAAAAGATTTCCTTCAATATAGAATTTGACGATGCCAGTACACGCAAATAGTTCACGTGCCTGCGATTACCTGTGCTCAGGATTATCCACCTGCTGATAAACATACCTGTACTCTAATTCTTTTAGAGTTGGTAAGTTTTGTAGCAATTGCTTTAGCATTACTTCTGGTGTTTGACAAGGATGCATTTTATCTCTTTTTCTCTTTGGTTATTGATTACGTTATGCGAAATTCACTTCAAGGGAAAGATTTTGGTCTTAAATTGGCTGGAAATACCAAAATTTCTGATTTAGATTATGCTGATGATTTAGCCCTTTTGGCAAATTATGTTGATGAGATGAACTCTTTCATTCTAGCTCTTGATGAAACTGGTAGTAGAGTAGGTTTGGGTTATAAACAGAGAGAAAACTAAAGTGATGAAAATTGGTCAGGCAGACTGTGATTCAGTTAATCTGAATGGTTGCAGTCTTGAGCAGGTGTCACAGTTTAATTATCTTGGGAGCTATGTAACAGATAATGGTGATGTGCAGCATGAGATTAACAGACAAATAGGGATTGCTGCCAGGACTTTTAAGAATCTACGGAGAGTGTGGAGAAGTATACGTATACAGGTAAATACTAAATTTAGACTGTATGATAGTTTGGTTCCTTCTAGGGTTAGTTATGGTAGTGAAACTTGGACACTTTGTAAACTTAGAAACAGGAAACTAGATGCTTTTGATTCTAGATGCTTATGCAGTGTCTTTGGTATTAGGTGGTTTAACTTTGTAAGTAATGATGAGGTTAGGCAAAGGAGTCTGCAACCTTCTTTAAACAACATATTGTGCAGAGACAGACTCCGTTTGTTTGGACATGTTTCCCATATTGGTAATTATAGATTAGCGAATGAACAGTGTGCCTAAAGGCTTCAGAAAGAGGGGGAGACCTAGGATGTGGTGGGCAGACAATGTCAAACAGGACCTTGTTAGAATTGGTGTGCAGTGGCCAGATGCAGCAGATGTAGCTCAGGACAGACTTGCTTGGAGAACCAAATTGCACGGTCTGGTTGGACTTCCATAGCCCATTGTTGCTTGAGAATGATGACGATGGCTATGAACACTGGGACATTTATAAATATACATGGGATTCACCTGATGGGTTGCACAGGAATATGATAGATTATATTTTAAATAACAGCAAATAGGCTAGATCCATTAAGAATACCAGATCATATATGGTAGTCAAAATTGGGTCTGATCATTATCTGGTCAAAATTATTTTGCAGCTGAAGTTTAAGCAGTAAAAAATGTTGTGCTAAGGTTAAAAAAATTTGCTATAACACTGAATGCCTGAAAGATCCAGTTATAACCAAACACACCATGACAGGCTACTTAGTCAATCACAATAGTGGTTTGAATACTGCTGAAGTTGGGAAAGAATGGGAATAGTTTAAACAGGCTTTTCTTGAAACCAATAGTACTGTTTTGGGTAAAAGGGAACAGAAGAAACAAAATTATTTGACTGGTAAGGTTATGGAACTTATTTCTGAAAAAAGGAATTGCAAGATTAATTCGAATCAACGTCCTACTTATTCTAACAGAAAGCATTACAACGAGCTTAATAAACATTTAAAAGATCAGTTAACAGCTGATAAGAAACTTTGGCTCGATAGCTTGGCTGGCAAAGCTGAGGAAGTAGTTTGACAGCACAACATCAGGGGGTTGTACCAGATAATTAACGTTTTAAGTGGGAAGAAACAGACAGGTACACATGGATTAAGCAATAAACATGGCAAGGTGGTTGAAGGTGAGGATTCTGTGATGGCTAGGTTGCTGATCATTTCAGAGATGTTCTAAATGTGATTATTTCTCTCCCATTCTTTCCACTACGGATAGATGCATAACTAGCTTGTGTTGTCGCATGGCCAACTGAAAATATGATTTTTTTTTATGATAGAAGTGTTGTTCCTAAGAATTTTACTAGCCCTGTTGTTGTCCCCAGTTTTTAAAAAAGACGATTGCAGTTTCTTGTGATAATTATAGGGGAATTAGTTAAATTTCTGTTAACAGAAACTTAACTTGTTAACTTTCTGTTAATTTCCAGGTAAAGTTCGTTATATGATTATACGTAATAGAATTAAGAATTTGGTTGATGGAAAACTGAATGATGAACAGTGTGGATTCAGAAGTGGTAGGGGATGTATTGATCAAATATTTTGACTTACGCAGATTCTTGAGAAATATTTAGTTTCAGAAACCTGAGGTTGCTAGCTTTATAGATTTCGAAAAGACTTTTGACTCTATTGATCGACATGATTTGTGGTTGATTCTTAGGTCATACGGAATACCTGATAAGTTATTTAGTGTAATGAGAGCTCTTTGTAATAACACTAAGTTGTGTGTGAGAGTTGGTACATTTTTCAGCGATTGTCTCCTTTTCTCTTTAGTTATTGATTATCTAATGCGAAATTCTTTGCAAAGGAAAGATTTTGGCCTTAAATGTTCTAGAAATTTCAAATTTTCTAATTTAGATTATGCAGATGATTTGGCCCTATTGGTTAATGATGTTGATGAGATGAATTCTTTCATTAGGGCTGTTCATGAGAATGATAATAGAGTAGGTTTGGTGATAACCAGAAAAAAATAAAGTGATGAAAATTGGTCAGGTCGATAGTGCTTTAGTTGCTTTGAATGACTGCACTCTTGAGCAAATGTCTCAGCTTAATTGTCTTGGGAGCTATGTAACAGATACTGGTGATGTGCAGTATGAGATAAATAGAAGAATAGGGATTGCCACTGTAACTTTTAAGAATCTATGGAGAGTGTGGAAAAATAGGTGTTATACCTAAAGATTAAAATTAGAAAGAACCAAACTATTATACAGACCATGGTTAGTTATGGTAGCAAAACACTTTGGTATGCTATGGACACTTTGTAAGCAGGAAAACAAGAAATGTGATGCTTTTGATTGTAGATGCTTTCGCAGTATCTTGGGAATTACATGGTTTGACTTTGTAAGTAATGATGAGGTTAGAAGGCATCATTAACCTCCTTTGAGCAGCATATTGTGCAGAGAGAGAGTTGGATTGGTTTGGCCATGTTGCCTGTAGGCATAGCTGCAGATTAGCAAACATTATGAACAGTGTGCCTAAGGGTTTCAAAAAAAGGGGGAGACCAAGGAAGAGATGGACAGACAATGTCAAACAGGACTTTGCCAGAATTGGCCTAGAGTGGCCAAATGCAGCAGCAGTAGCTCAGAACAAACACATCTGGAGAGGAAAATTGCACAGTCTGTTTGGACCTCTGTAGCCCATGGCTGCATGAGGATGTTGTATATATATTGATATGTATGCATGCAATATTCGTTTGAAATTTTGGAATATCGAATCTTTTTCACCATTTGAGGAAGCAATTATAGTGTTCAAAAGATTCCAAAAGTGCAAATCATAATATTTTATCAATTGCTAACACAAAAAAGTTTTTTTTTCGCTTATCTCTAAATACAAACAATTATCTGCAAAAACAATAAATTGTGTTTCCATATCTCCATCGCCCACGCCATCCCTGGGTTTAATAAGCTAACTCACTGTTGGCAATGAAAATTCCTTAACCTTCACATTCCACATCCGAAATTTCTTCCATAAATACATCAATTGCAACATTCCTGTTAAATTATAAAATTTTTCCACCATTAGAGGGCGCAGTTATAGTTCTTGGAATATTCTGAAAGAATGAATTATATTTCATAAATTCCAATGAAACCCAAAAAGAATTTTTCATTCATCTCTATAAACAAACAATTATCTGCTGGTTGACAAAGGAAATTTCGTGACCTTTACATTCCAGCACCAAAATTTCAAATTTCTAGAATAAATACATTATTTGCAATATTCGTTTTAAATTTTTGAATTTCAAATGAATACAGGGCATATTTGGAGTGTTACAGAGATTTCAACACAAAATGAATTTTTAATTTATCTCTGTAAACAAAAATTTACGATGTCTGCAGACAGAAAGACAACAAAGCGAATTAGTTACTCTACATCTCATTTTGTTTAGTTGCTTCTATCTCGTTTTCCCACTACTAAAATATAATACGTACATATTTTTTTTCCCACTACCATATTGCTATACATCAGTTGCTTTTCATCTCATTTTCTTTTTAAACGAGATCTTTGTGATCTACTAGAAAAAAACTATTATTAAAGAGCAAAGAGAAAAAATACACTCTATGACATTGAAATTGCCCGACCCAGAAGGAGTTAGGGGATAGGGGTGAAATGTAGCACACACATAGCAATATATATTGGCACACCATGATTTAATTTGCAGCACTTACAGTGGTTAGAAGATGAGATAATTCAGCACAATATGACTGCCTCAGTAGGAGGTTGCACTACCATGAATGGCAATACGACATGGCATGGAGTTATACAGTCGACGGATATGGTCCTGAGGAATTGCACTACAAGCAGCGCTGATTTGCTCTCATAATTCATTGAGAATCCGTGTGAGCCGATGAGAGGATTGCACACGTCGTCCAATGTGGTCTTACACATTTTCTATTGGATATAAATCTGGAGATCGTGCTGGCCATGGCAATACTTGAACTTGTTGTATACATTGTCTGGAGACCCTAGCAGTGTGTACACAGGCGTTGAAATGTAAAATGGGCTGCTGCATGCCTCATAGAAAGAGTAACAAAATGGGTTGCAGAACCACGGCAACATATCGTGCAGCTGTCAGTGTTTCCACAATGCGGACAAGAGGTGACCTGCTGTCATATCCAATAGCATCCCATACCATTATACCTGGCTGATGGGCATGTGTTGGTCGCAAACAAAAGCCAGGTTATTGGCGTTTACGGACCTGTCAATCATCAGTAACCAGAAAGAAATGGGATTCATCACTAAACACAACAGTGTTCTATTCATGACCCCAGTTCACATGACTTTGGCACCAAACTAGATGAGCACTGCGATGTTTTGCAGTCAATGGTAGTAGATGTAACAGTTCTCTAGAGTTAGGTATGCTTCATATAACTTTCGGTTTATCATTCAGGTCGTTATGGGGACGTCCACGGCTGCTAACACAGCCTGTCAAATATCGCTGGCAGTGCTCTGTGGTGATGAAGAAACATGCCGAACAGTGCACCTATCAAGCCTTGCTGATGTCTGTCAGACAGCACCACTCCCTCTGCGATGCATACTAGAACACTCATTTCATCGCTGCTGCCAACAGCGTCCGTGTATTCCGATGAACATGCGCAGTGACACGATGTGCAGTCCATCCAGCTTCACATAGGCCCACAATTCTTCCTTTCTCAAAAGCTTCCAAATGGTGAGAAACACCTAATCTCAACTGTTCCCATGACTTCCACCTGCATAAACACAATACCATCCTTGTTCCTTTTTGCACTTTTTATCTCTTGAGCCACACATCATTGGCTCTGGATTATCATCATTTGCATATCTCAACTGCACACACCTACCCTTCTATTTCCATGTTTGTGTGAACAGGAAAGTATACTAAATGACAAGACTCACTGGTTTCACCTAAACCACTCCAGTATAGGGATAATGCCACTTTGATCCTATCTAAAGGTCGGGGACATACAATACCAAACATTAATTAACAGATTCTGAACAAAAAATCATCGCTGACATGGCGGGAATGAAACCCACATCTCTCCAGATTAATGCAAGGAAGGCAACCATTATACCACCGTCAGACAATGAAATTTTTCAGAATACAACCTTATAAATCTTCACTGAGATGTGGCTGAGACAGCATGATCTATACTCAAGGAGATACAACTTTTTCAGTCGTTATAATGAGAGTGCTGACTAGAATTAGAAAGATAGTTTTTACAGGCAACTTTAGGATGTTTTCAATTCTGTCAAGATAGGAGATATTTATCCCTTGTTCTAGGCAACTTCAATGCTAAATGTGGTAACCATACCATTGAGGAGGGCTGATAGGTCACTTGGCATTTTTAGCTGGAATGGGCAATATCTCCTACAGGTAAGTAAACTTAATGGTATGAACAAATTAACACTTTTTTATAAATGCAACGACATACATAGGAACACGTGTTTTTCACCAGATGGGTTGCATAAGAGACTAGCCTTTTTTTTTAGAGATACAGCATCTAGTAAAGGAGATTTCAATAGTTACTCCTTTGAGAGCTCGTACGTGAAGTATAAAATTAGTTTTCCCCCAATTCTGTAGAAATTTTTTAAAGAAATAATTATCGTTTTTGAAAAAATTCTGCTCATATTAGGGCCTAGGATCCTATAGTACTCAAAACCCTTACCAGTCCAGCACCTGCATATAGAAGAGCTGAAATTCAATCTGACCATTACCTTTATTAAAAGTACTTTAACACTGAAGCTCTGAAGACCCGTTAATAGCTAAAACTCACCTTGATACGTTACTTACTAATTATGATGGCCATGGCTTGCTTACTATAGTTGAAAAATGGGTCATTTTATGAAGGATTTTCTTGAAACTAAAACTACAACTGTCTTTTAAGATGCTGGATGTGAGGCCCCCAGCTCAACCTGCTGTCCAGGACCACACCAAGGAACTTATGCTGATGGTCGGCCTTGGTGTGGTCGAAGCAAGAGGTCAGGGAAGGTGGGTGGAAGGCGTCTCCTCATGAGAATCATGGCCACAGTCTTATCAGTGGAAAGAGTGAGGCTTAGGTTGTCAAAGAACTTGACGACCGTGTCCACAGCTTGTTTCATCATGAGCTGAGCATAGTAGGGATCCTGGCTAGAGAACCAGATGCAGATATCGGCAGCATAAATGGAAATACCCACTCTATCCTCGAGTCGAGGATAGGCCTGACAGCAACATTGGGCTGAGGACACCCCCTTGAGGAACTCCATGATTGATGGTGTGGGAGATGCTGAGCGTGTTGCCCAGCTTCATGCGAACAGTCCTGTTGGAGAGGTACGCTGCTATCCATGGATGAAATTGCCTTTAAGGCCAAGATCCTGCAGCCTGCAGAGAATATCTGAGTGGGACAGGGAATCGAAAGCCTTCTGGATGTCGAAGAAGACAGCGACAGTAGTCTCTCCCATGGACAGTGCCTGATCAGCAGCTGAGGTGAAGTTGATGATATTGTCCGACTTGCACCTCCATTTGCGGAAACCCGAGAGGCTGTCAGGGAGGAAGCCATTGGACTCTAAATACCATTCTAGGCGTCCAAGGACCAGTCTCTCTAGGATCTCGCAGAGGCAAGGTGATAGAGCAATGGGCCTGTAAGAGGACAGCTCAGTGGTGGGTTTCCCCTGCTTCGAGATAGGCACGATGTGTGCTGCCTTCCATGACTTAGGTACTGTGCAGGTGGTCCAGGAGAGATTGAAGGCTTTAGGTAGCACAAGCAGAGCCTCAGGTGACAGGTTAGCTAACTGAGTATAGCTGACACTGTCAGGGCCTGGGGCCGACAAGCACTTCAGAGCCCCAATGGCAGAGATGAGTTCCTGCAAGGTAAAAGGATCATTATAGCAAGGCTCAGTCCCAGAGCAGGGCTGCTGAGCTGTATTCTGATCATTCACCTGTGGAGCAGGAAGGGAAGAGGTGAGGTGCCGCAAAGAGGCATTAGTAGTGGTGGATAAGTCCTCCCCATGGGACAGGGCAAGGTTATGGAAGGGGAGGGCAGGCCCATCAGGTTACTGATGAACTTCCAGACTTTTCCACAAGGGGTCAAGGCATTGATGCTGGAGCAGAAGGATTTCCACCTGAACCTTTCATGCCAGTTAAGGTACCTTCTGATCACAGCATGTAGCCTTCTAGCATGAAGAATGTCTGGAAATCTACCAGAGTAAAGGGCGTGCCTTTCGGCTCAGTGACAAATGGGTTAAAGCATTATAATATAAAATTAAAAATCAATCCATAGTGAATGCACAGTATTCCCTGTTGAGATAGACATCAAACATTAATTAAGAGATTCTGAAAAAAATTCATCGTCGACACAACGGGAATCGAACCCGCATCTCTCCAGAGTTATGCCAGAGCGCCCTACCATTGTGCCACGCATTGTACAATGAAATTTTTCAGAATAAGGCCTTATAAATCTTCTTCACTGATACATGGCTGAGACTGTGCCATCTACATTCAAGGATATAGACTGACGATTGTATAGCTACGATTCATTTAATCTGAATGGTCAACTGTTGAGTAGGTGCCTCAGTTGAATTATTTTCGGAGCTATAACAGAGATACTGATGATGTATAGCATGAGATAAACAAAAATAGGGATTACTGTTGCGACTTTTGAGACTATATATTGTTTGGGTTTTCTATACTTAATTATGATAGTGATACTTGGACCTTGGCAAACAAAATAAGAGGAAACTTGATACCATTGATTTTAGATGCTTACATAGTATCCTGGGGACAAGGTTCAACTTTGTAAGCTGGCCTGGATCTAGGGAAAAGTCAAGAGAAGGGGGCAAGAAACACATTTCAGCCAAAATACTGTAAAAGAAAGAGGGGGTCAGACTCTTGATATAGAATGCAGTATATCATTCCCCCCACCCCCATTTTACAGTTTAAAAAAATACCTTGAAAAGTGCATGAAATATAAATTAGTTTAATTTTTCTTTTCCTCTTTTTCTCTTATTCACCTCGTGAAAGGGTAGCTAGACTCCCCCCCTTGATCAGGCCATGTTTGTAATGATGAAGTTAGTCAAAGGAGTGGCAGCTCCTTTGAACAACATATTGTGCAGAGTGGGAGTCTGCTGGTTTGGCCATGTTACCCGTATGGATAACTACAGATTAGGGAATAGGGTTTTGGTCTATCCTATAGAAACTCTTATTCCTATCAACAATCAAATATCGTATAGAAAATTGCACTAACTCTCAACAGATTAGTAAACTCATTCAAACAGCCAATAGGAGCATTACTGAAACAACCTGATTTAGACAAAAATAAGGAAGTTTGCGTGTATGTGGCATGAGAAGAGATTTCCTTTGAAGTATAACATTTACCGCTCCATTTCAGATTTTCTCAAAAAAATTATTGAAAAATGCAAGAAATACACCAAAATTTAATTCTCTTTTGTCTCTATTACCCATACAAGCAATCTCAAAGGTGATACACGAAAAAAAAGCTATCTTTTTCGTGAATGGCATTTTTTTTATCAGTTGGTGCCTTTGTTGATCTTCAGGTTTTGCTGCTCCGTTCTTTATGTACAATAGAGCATAGATGTGCCACATTCCTTTGTGCTTTTTAAAGATTACATGATGGCGATACATCATGCAGCAGAAACGTGATTCAAAGGGGAGAATTTAACTAAGTTTAATGCTCACAGCCACATGGAGGAAGACAGAAAGTGTTCAAGATGTAAGGTGGAGAGAGTGAAGAGAGAAAGGGAGCAATGAAACCCTTTTATACATAAATAAAATAAATAAATAATATATACCCCCCCCCCCCCCCACAAGCAGCTGCTTGCCACAAAGGTCTCACAGGAGACTGTTAGTTTATATGCTACAGTAGAAGATCTGAGAGGATGGCAGGAACTCAGCAGAAAAACAACACAAACATCCATGTCTTACCCGGGGCTCGAACCCAGGTCCCTTAGATCAGCAGCCAAGCACGCTAGCCACTCGGCCATGGGAAGGCTACCAGGAGTTGAAAAAAGGGAAAATTTTACTTTTTGTCTTGCAATGGACAGCAGACATTTGCAGAAGAGTAACGACTAAACTTTAGAAAGAATCATAAAAAGTCATTTCTTTGGTATAATTGTTTACCTAAGAAAATGTGTGAAGCTATTAGCCAGAAAATTTTGTTGGGGATTGGTAAGACCCAATATATATATATATGATAAAGGGGAACTAGATAGTACATTGGCAAGAAAACCATGACCCCCAGATTACCTTGTAAGATACCACCATTTTGGTGTCAGAAATCTCACAATGGCAGCAGGGGGAAGCATGTTTGGGGAAAGGTCCCTCCAAACTAAATCAGAATTGTTAAAATTTGAAGTGACTTAGTATAATCCAGTAAGTTGTGAATATTGGGATTATTTTCTTTTGTAAAATTAGAGGAGGGGGGGAGGGCAAAATTGAATCAATTTGACAATGCCACTTGGTAAAATACAGGTTTTCATGAAAATCGTATTGTTTTTAAAATTTAGGCAAGTTGGCAAAATCATCTTTCAGAATTGCCAAAATCTAGATACCTTGGTAAAATCTGGAGAGTTTGCAAAATTCGAAACCACTTGGAAAAATACCTATCAGTTGCAAAAATTGGGATTATTTGTAAAAAATATATAGATATTAAAAAATTCCAAACATACCTATTTTTCTACAGGACCCTAAAAAGTAGAAAAAGAAACCTAAAGAATATTGATGGTGTAATAAGTCACTGAATTTGTATTCATTTCAAGGAAAGATAGGATGCGATCAGTCTTGTGGAGTAGGTAAATCGGCGCCTTAACTTCCTTTGGAGTGAAGAGTAACTCAGTGACCGATTGCATCATCGATATGCTTTAGATTTTTTTTTTCTACGTCTTAGAGTCCTATAGGAAGATAGGTATGTTAAGAATTTTTTAAATTTCTTTATATCCTTTTCTTTTTACTAAATAAAACTACTTTCAAAAACTTTCATTTGATATATTTACTCATAAACATCGACTATATTTTCACCCGTTTTGGATTTGAGCATGAATTAACCCATGACATTGTAGATGTTATAAGTTTTAATTTGAGATATGACCTGTTAAGTGAACCATGTAAAAGTTCATTATCCCCCCATTAATCAGGGGGGAATTACAAAAATAAAAATAAAAAAAATAAATACCTCCTCAAGCAGCTTCTTGTCACAGAGGTCTGACAGAAGCCTGTTAGTTTATATGCCACAGTAGATGGTCTGAGAGGATAATGGGACAAAATTCGTAATAGTTTATGATGTTCACTACATGAGCTTTCATTTGACAACTAACCCCTAACTGTAAGCCCTCACGTTTCAAAGATATAGTAAGATGACTTCGATATTTCCCAATTTTTAGGATGGAAGAAAGCGTGGGTGGTCAATTTTTTGAAGCTTAGGGCACTCCTCACTTCACAAGCTTTCACTTGACACAGAGCTTGTTAGTTTCTGCACTAGTGTTCGGGAAATATAGGGAACAATCATTTCCATATTTCCACCCTTTCTTAGGGAGAAGAAAGTATAGGAGGGTTAACTTTTTGTAGCCTGTGGCATTCCTCACTTTAGAAGCATTCATTTGAGCCATCGCTTGTTGTTTTCAGTATTCACTTTCTGGAGATATTGTGGGAGTTCAGTGCTGATATTACCCCATTTTTAGGGAGGAAACAAAGCATGGGGCGTTAATTTTTTAAAGACTATAACACTCCCTGCATAACAGGCTTCCATTTGACATATAAATCATTAAGTTTCTCCATTGCATTGAAAAAATATGGTAAGCAACATTTTGTCAAATCCGCAAACTAGCAAACATAGAAACTGACAAACTGACCAACCGACAAATGTCAGAGACAAGAGCAAAAGAAAGATAGGTAATAGTGAGAGTTAACAAACTCGGCGCTACCCCCTTTCCCTTATATAGCAAAATCCTGGGTACTTCCCTGAAAGAGACATAGTTAAATTTCTGTAAAATACTTATTTTGGCAGTCGGCAAAATTTTATTTCCGAGTTGAAAAATTTTCATCTCCCCTCCCCTCCACAATCACAGTCCCTTTGCTACATGGGGCGGGGGTGGCTCAGTCGGTAGCGCGCCAGGCTCGAGTCCCAGCTGGGTCAGCGTTGAGATTTATCTCCGCAAAATTCCCCGCCCTGCCCACGGTCAGTAGGGGACACCGATGGGCTTGGAAAGACCGCCGTCCGTCGGATGGGACGTTAAGCCGTGGCCCCGTGTGCGGGAGAGCCATACCATCTGTACGTTAAAGAACACGCTGGATGGCCTTGACGGGGGCTACCATCTGTCTCCCAACAGCTGTTCCAGTGTGTCCCCTCCCCTAACCTTCTCTGAGCCTTCGGGGTCCATGTGACCTGGCCATTTAGCCCATGGTGTGCAAAAAAGTGCTGCTCAGAGGTAAAACAACCCAACCCTTTGCTACATCCCTTCCAACTGCCTATTACCACTTACCAAAGAATGCCATTTAGCAGTGTTCAAAAACCTTATAAAAATTTATTTTGAAAGGCTCATATTGCCGAACAATAGAACACTGTTCCACAATTTTAAACAACTACAGAATAAAGTAATCTCATTGGACACAAACCTGAAAAGCCCCAAAAAATATTCTAACAATTCATCACTAATTTGTAATATAAAAATTACCCAGAAAAATAATCTCATTAGAAATAACAAGTTAAAAAAGAAAAACATAAACCAGTCTATAGTCTCAGTGGCGCTGAGTGGTTAGGTGTGCTTGGCTACTGGTCAAAGGGATGTGGGTTCAAGTCCAGGTGTAGGGATGGATAATTTGGTATTGTTATTTGTGCCAACTTTTTGCCTACATAAAAAATTGAAGTTTAAAATAAATTAATAAAAAAATTAAATTAAGGAATTATTTGTGTTGTCACATGGTTGACTGAAATTTTGAACATTTTTTATGATAAAGGCATTGTTCCTATGGATTTTACTACAGCTATCATTGTCCCAATTTTCAAAAAAGTAATCGCAGTTCTTGTGATAATTGTAGGGGAATTAGTTCACTTTCTGTTCCAGGTAAATTTCTTTCCATGATTATACTTAATAGAATTAAGAATTTGGTTGTTGGACAGCTGTGTGATTAATAGTGTGGATTCAGAAGTGGTAGGGAATGTATTGATCAAATATTTTCACTTAGGCAGATTCTTGAGAAATGTTTAGTTTCAGAAACCTGTGGTTGCTAGCTTTATAGATTTCAAAAAGGGTTTTGACTCTGTCGATCGACATAATTTGTGGTTGATTGTTTGATCATATGGAATACCTGATAAGATGTTTAGTGTAATGAGAGCTCTCTATAATAACATTGAATCGTGTGTGAGTTCTTTGCACAGGAAAGATTTTGGCATTAAATGCTATAGAGATTCAAAATTTCTGACTTAGATTATGCAAGTGATTTGGCCCTGTTGGCTACTGATGTTAATGAGATGAATTTGTTCATTAGGGCTGTCGATGAGACTGGTAATAGAGTAGGTTTGGTGATAAACAAAGAAAAAACTAAAGTGATGAAAATTGGTCAGGCAGATGGTGCTTCAGTTGCTTTGAATGGCTGTACTATTGAACAAGTGTCTCAGTTGAATTATCTTGGGAACTACGTAACAGATACTGGTGATGTGCAGCATGTGATAAAGAGAATAATAGGGATTGCCACTGGGACTTTTAAGAATCTATGGAGAGAACGGAAAATTACGCGTATACACCTAAAGACTAAAATTAGGCTGCATAATAGTTTGGTTCTTTCTAAAGTTAGTTATGGTAGTGAAACATGGATCCTTTGTAAGCAGAATAACAAGAAATTTGATGCCTTAGATTCTAGATGTCTACGCAGTATCTTGGGCATTAGGTAGTTGTATTTTGTAAGTAATGATCAGGCTAGAAGAAGGGGTCATCAACCTCTTTTAAGCAGCATATTGTGCGAAGAGAGACTGCATTGATTTGGTCGTGTTGCTTGTATGGATAATTACTGATTAGCGAATAGGGCTATGAACAATGTGCATAAAGGCCTCAGAAACAGGGGAAGACCTAGGATGTGGTGGGCAGACAATGTCAAACAGGACCTTGTTAGAATTCGTGTGCAGTGGCCACATGCAGCAGATGTAGTTCAGAACAGATATGCTTGGAGAATTAAACTGCACTGTGTAGTTGGACCTCCATAGTCTTTGGTTGCTTGAGGATGATGATGATGATGAATGAAAATTATTCCATGATGATTACTAATTTTTAAGAAAATAAAATCAAACTAGATAAATGTTGTCTGATATGATACACCTAAGGTGCAAAATTTAAGCATGTATTTTCCATAAGAAGAAATAAATCTGAATTACGATCTGAATTTTGAATATTTTATGTGATAAAGGATTGGGTTGTTTTACTTCTGAGCAGCACTTTTTTGGACACCACGGGCTAAACGGCCAGGTCACATGGACCCCGTAGGCTCAGAGAAGGTTGGGGGAGGGTACCCACTGGAACAGCTGTTGGGAGACAGATAGTAGCCTCCCGTCAAGGCCATCAAGGGTGTTCTTTAATGTGCACAGGGTGTGGCTCTCCCGCACTCAGGGCCATGACTTAACATCCAATCTGACAGATGGCAGCCTTTTCAAGTCCATTGGTTTCCCCTACTGACCGTGGGCAGGGTGGGGGAATTTTGTAGAGATAAATATCAACGCTGACCCACCTGGGACTCAAACCTGGGAACTACAGATTACAAGTCTGGTGCGCTACCAACTGAGCCATCTCCGCCCTATGATAGAGGAGTGGTTTTTAAAGATTTTACCAGACCTTATTATCCGTATTTTTAAAAAAGGTGATCGCAGTTCTTGAGATAACTATAGGGGTATCAGCCTACTCTCTGTACTAGGTAAGGTTCTTTGCATGATTGTGCTTAAAAGAATTAAGAATCTGGTTGACGGTCAATTGTCTGATGAGCAATGTGGATTCAGAAGTGGTAGGGGATGTGTTGATCAGATATTTTCACTCAGGCAGGTTCTTGAAAAATGTTTCGAATTTCAGAATCTTAAAGTTACAAGCTTTGTTGATTTTAAAAAGATTTTCAACTATGTTAATCATCTTAATTTGTGATTGATCTTGAGGTTGTATGGCATACCAGACAAGTTGGTTAACATAATGAAAGCTCTCTATAACATGGAGTCGTGTGTGAGAGTTGGTAAGCAATTAATTTAACATTGCTTCTGATGTTCAACAAGGGTGCATTTTTGTCCCCTTTTCTCTTTAGTCTGGTTCTTGTTTATGTTATATGAAATTCTTTGCAAGGGAAAGATTTTGGCCTTAAATGGTGTAGAGATTTTAAAGTTTCTGATTTAGATTATGAAGACAATTTGGCCTTGTTGGCAAATGATGATGATCAGATGAACTATTTTATTCGAGCTATTGAGAGTAGAGTAGAGAAGGTTTGGTTATTAACAGAAAGAAAACTAAAGTGATGGAAATTGGTGAGGCAGGCTGGGATTCAGTTAATCTGAAAGGTTGCAGTCTTCTGCAGGTGTCAGTTTAATTTTCTTGGAACCTATGTAACAGGTACTGGTGATGTGTGGCAAGAGTTGGGTTGTTTTACCTCTGAGTGGCACTTTTTTGCACACCGTGGGCTAAATGGCCAGGTCACATGGACCCCGAAGGCTCAGAGAAGGTTGGGGGAGGGGACCCACTGGAACAGCTGTTGGGAGACAGATGGTAGCCTCCCGTCAAGGCCTTCCAGCGTGTTCTTTAACGTGCAGAGGGTATGGCTCTCCCACACACGGGGCCATGGCTTAACGTCCCATCCGACAGACGGCGGCCTTTCCAAGCCCATTGGTGTCCCCTACTGACCATGGGGAGGGCGGGGAATTTTGCGGAGATAAATCTCAACGCTGACCCAGCTTGGACTCGAACCTGGGAACTACAGATTACGAGCCTGGCACGCTACCGACTGAACCACCCCCGCCCCATGTGGCATGAGATTAACAGATGAATATGGACTGCTGTTGGGACTTTAAGAATCTATGGAGAGTGGGGATAAATAGGCTTATACACCTAAAGACGAAAATTATGCTATATAATATTTTGGTTCTTTCTAGGACTAATTAGGTAGTGAAACGTGGATACTTTGTAAACATGATAACAGGAAAATTGATGTTTTTTTATTCTAGATGCTTACACAGTATCTTGGGTATTAAGTAGTTCAACTTTGTAAGTAATGAAGAGGTTAGACATAGGAGTTGGCAACCTCTTCTTAGCAGTATATTGTGCAGAGAGAGATATAATTATCCGTATGGGTTTGGCCATGTTGCCCATAATATAATTATAAATTAGTGAATAGGGTTATGAACAGTTTGCCTAAATGCCTGAGAAAGAGGGGGAGACCTAGGATGCGGTAGTCACACAATGTCAAATAGGACCTTCTTAGAATTGGTGTGCAGTGGCGAGATGCAGCAGATATAGCTCAGGACAGATATGTTTGGAGAACTAAATTGGAACCCATGGCTGCTTGAGCATGATGATGATGTTACATATGAAGAAGTAGATCTGAATCAGGAGTTACACAATACAAATTTCTCCCCTAAAAAATTACCTTTTTGAACTTTAGGACATAACTGTCCATACCTTGAAAACTCATCATCATACTCTTCACTTTTAACCTTTTCATGTACATTATTCAGCACTTGTAGTGCCATCTAATAACATGAGTGATATAAAATGCAGAAGTAACCTTGTACAGAGTTACCCATTAAAAGGTAGGTCCAACTAATTTTCATATTTCAAATTTTTGTTTATATGATTGAGGAAATAATAACCTGTAACTATTACATTTAGAATAATTCATTATTTAAATATACTAAATTATTAAACGATTCTTTAGTTATTGTGAACCACTGGCAAATTAGAAGTTGTTTTAATGAAATCCTCTTTTACTTTTTTCAATTTAAATAAAATTAATGGGTGCATATCATTTGTTTTACTTTTCCCAGTGTAACATATTTATTACATTTTAAAGATGACTGCAGAACACAGCATAAAATTAACAGTTTAAGGAAAGATATTGAGAAACGAAGAATAGTAACACGAAAAATTGCCAAAAAATATGTTTTTGAATAAATGTCGATCTCTTTGAAAAAGGA
Source organism: Ryuthela nishihirai (assembly GCA_038380435.1). Classification (NCBI taxonomy): domain Eukaryota; kingdom Metazoa; phylum Arthropoda; class Arachnida; order Araneae; family Heptathelidae; genus Ryuthela; species Ryuthela nishihirai. Next base: position 199,773 of record JAWZYU010000029.1, on the reverse strand, counting down.
AAAAATTGCCGTATAAATGAGAGCATTGCTTACATTTTGAAAAAAGAATGTTTTTTTTTTGTACATGATTTCACTCGTTTTATCAAGTTTGGTAATGATCATTCATAAGAAACATTAAACTTTCAACTTTTAAATCATTCTTTTCCTGCAATTATCTATTTCTGCCAACTTATTTCTAGTAGTTTTATTATGCAACAATGTTTATATTTTTAACCAATAATAATTTATATGCTTATATTTATGGCGACTTTGTCAGAATTTAATTTTTAATCTTATCGCAGGTTTCCCTACTCCTTGCTCAGTAAATGACGAAATACTTAGTTGAATGGGTTTCAATTCTAGTATTTTGGGCGGAAAATTCAATATGAAACAGATCGCTTAGACAAAGCTCGTATACATAACTTGTTTCGAAATTTCAAATCCTGGAACTTCCTACACTATGTAATATGTTCGGATTCAGTGGCTCCGTTTAGTGAATGCAGTAACTTCGTTGCAATGAGTAATTTCGGAAAATGGCTCGGCGTAACATACTGCTTTCTTAATCTGCTACATTATTAGGAAGTGGAACATACAAACAAATAGGAGTTCGTTTAGCGGAAGTAACGTTTTTGGCTGCTCACCTTCGTTTCATGGAAGCAGGTTGTTGACTTCTATATTTCGGTGAGACTTGTTTCTTCAATTCATTTAAAACTATATAAACTTAATTTGAAAATTTTTATTCCATAAAACCATTGCATAAAACACGTAAGAATAACGTTAAATTTTAAAGTTCCAGTGTATTGTAATGTAATTCATATATGTAATAATGTTATTAACTTTGAACCATTTTTGAGAACTTACTCGTTTCACAAAAGTTCCGGAGCATTCGGTATATACCTTAAATCATTTTCAGAAATGTGTTACAAAAATTTGTCACGTTTTGCTGCAGCGGAAGATTCGAATCTGTGTCATAGGATGTCTCCGGAAGCGGACCCGGCATAAATTAACTAATATGTAAAGGTAAAGCTCGTAATAAATGGTCGATTTTAGTTCATTATGTTGTCATTAGCTGGCAGCACAAGTACTAGGAACACTTTTCAAAGCTTTTATATTTCAAATATGAGATTACTATGTTTATCAATACCTATCATCCATCATATCCTATCATCTAATCCCAGGATCGATACACTTTTAGGTTTATATTGCACCATCATATTAATCCATTCTAACATAGTTTCGTATCGAGACAAAGATTTTTCAGAAATTTGTTTTAAAAAAATTGTTACGTTTTGCTGCAGTGTTGACGTTAATGTTGGCCCTATAACACTGTTTTAAGTTATTTTGGCTCTTTCAATTGAGATAGTAATACTAGAGATGAGACTCCGATTCCCGTACCATTGGTAGCCATGATCACAAGCGGGTCTGCCTGCAGACTGCTTAAGAAGGCAAAAATACCCATGATTCCATGCGAATGGCTGGTAAACGACGATCAATGCTGTTAAATAATGCATACCCAATGACAGAAATGAAGCATAACTTTGCTGTTTCTTATTTCAATCAAAATAGTCCAATGTCATAATTATAGAAACAAAATATATTTAATGCACACTAATCGTTTTATATCGGATGAAAACGAAGACGCTGGAATCTACTTCTCTTTCAAATTCAGATTTTGTATCGAAAATTTAGAAAAAATTCGGTATGCTCTTAATACGTAAATAAAGCTGAACTAAATTGAATGTAAACTTAGCAGACTTTACTTAGAACCTGTTTAAAACAAGGACAATGGTAAACATATTTTAAAATCTAATATATGATCAAATCTTTTAGGTTAAGGAAACGTATGCAAAACTTTAAATCTTAATTGTGCAAATCCGAGCCTCATAAAAAAGTCAAATATATTTTCTATTCCCTTTAAAAAAATAATTTTTTTTGAAGATTAAAAGAATTAATCAAATAGTGTAAACTTTATTTGTATTCAGCTGAGGCAATAAAACAAATCTCATCCCCCCCACAATAAATGACATAATTTAATTTCATGCTATAAAAAACACCAAATATTGTAAGCATGTTATTTCAGCTGAAGCAGAAGGTAATTCAAGCCCACCCCATTTCCCACCTACACACACAAAGAAATGACATGATCAAAATTTGATGCTGTGAAAAAATAAATATTTAAACTTTTATTTCAGTTAAGGTGTGGACTAGTGGTTAGCGCACTTGGCTACTGATCTAAGGGACCTGGGTTCGAGCCTGGAATAAGGCATGGATGTTCAGGTTGTTTTTCTTCTGAGGTCTTACCATCCTCATAGATCCTTCTACTATGGCATATAAGACTGAGAGATTCCTCTGCGGTAAGCAGCTGCTTAATTGGGTATTTATTATTATAAGGCAGAAGGATATCCAAGGTCACACACACAAAAGACATAATTCCAATTTCATGCAATAAGGAAAATGTAAACTATTCATTTCAGCTGAGGCAGTAGAAAATTCATATAACGGACACACAATATAATAAATTAAGTAACTGCAAAGTATATTTTTGTCACTGTGTTTTGTGAAAATTTTGACGTTTGCTCTGATATTAATGCCCTTTAATGTGTCTATTAATTGTGTATCTAAATGGTGAAGTCTAATTTTAGCATATTCTTTTCTATACTTTCTTTTTCATATTACAAGCATGATTGTCAACTTCCACATGCAGTTCCCTATTAGTGATGTGACTATGTAGTTTTTTCAGCACCAACATGCATTGAAGCCTATGTAGGACATTAACCTGAATTTTTTAATTAAGTATGAAATGATTGTTGTTGAGAATATAAAGTTTTGCCCTAAGACACTGTTCAGTAATTTTTGGAATTGCACATACATACTGTGAGAAGGACGAAAAAACCTCAATTTTTAATATTAAACTTTAAAGTGAGAGAAGCTAATTAATCACTTTTCAAAAATTACTACAAATGTACCTGCAACATGCTTTTTAATGCTTTCCTACCATTTTTTTCCTTTTATTATTTTTTTCGAGAATTAAATGCTTTTTCTTTTTATATGCAATATTGACTATTTCATTCATTTCTTTTTCATAATAATGCTCAAAAGATGTTGATTCTTAAGGGGAAAAAAATGATTCTCTAAGGGATATTAATAAGTGCAGAAACAGAAGACTGCATTAGCCCAGAGACAATTAATGCTAATTTGCATTCTATGCAAGAAATCTTTCATAATATTTTTTGCTCTGAAGATAGCTTATAATGACATTTTCCAATTTCAGAGAAAAGAGACACAATGACATTCATTGTTTAGTGTGATTTCCTGATATTCCCCACATGTGTGAAACACTTAAAATGTAACTGGACATATGATGATTGCTGCCAATGATTTTAATTTGATTGAAAGTTAAACAATTGCCATTTTTCTTATTAACTATCAGCCAGTCAATTGTTAACTTATCTATTTAATCCACGATTAAAACCGTATTACATTAAAAGCTCTTTAAAATTCAACGCAAGGATGGGATGTGATTCACAAAGTTTTGGAGATCTAGCCATACTGTTCGGCCTCTTTGGCCGTCAGTTCAGCTTTATCAATGCTTTGTTTTGACATAATATATGATTATCGTATCTCATATTATTATCCTTTACCACATTATAAAGGTAACGTAGTGAATGATAAAATATAATTACTAGTACAGCAGCATTGAATTCATCTTTGCTTGATGTTGTAAGTAGCTTTTCGGAAGAATAACCTTTGCTTGATGTTGATGTCAGCATTATGTCACGAAGCATCAACATCAATGAAGCATCAACATCATGACATTAAGCAACAATATCAAGCAAAGGTTATTCTTCCTAAAAGCTACTTACAATATCAAGCAAAGATGAATTCAATGCTGCTGTACTATTAATTATATTTTATCATTCTCTAGGTTACCTTTATAATGTGGTAAAGGATAATAATATGAGATACGATAATCATATTTCATGTCAAAACAAAGCATTGATAAAGCTGAACTGACGGCCAAAGGGGCCTAACAGTATTGCTAGATCTCCAAAACTTTGTGAATCACATCCCATCCTTGCGTTGAATTTTAAAGAGCTTTTAATGTAATACGGTTTTAATCGTGGATTAAATAGATAAGTTAACAATTGACTGGCTGATAGTTAATAAGAAAAATGGCAATTGTTTCACTTTCAATCAAATTAAAATCATTGGCAGCAATCATCATATGTCCAAGTTACATTTTAAGTGTTTCACACATGTGGGGAATATCAGAAAATCACACTAAACAATGAAGGTCATTGTGTCTCTTTTCTCTGAAATTGGAAAATGTCATTATAAGCTATCTTCAGAGCAAAAAATATTATGAAAGATTTCTTGCATAGAATGCAAATTAGCATTAATTGTCTCTGGGCTAATGCAGTCTTCTGTTTCTGCACTTATTAATATCCCTTGCAGAATCATTTTTTTCCTTAAGAATCAACATCTTTTCAGCCTTATTATGAAAAAGAAATGAATGAAATAGTCCATATTGTATATAAAAAGAAAAAGCATTTAATTCTCGAAAAAAATAATAAAAGGAAAAAAAAATGATAGGGAAGCATTAAAAAGCATGTTGCAGGTACATTTGTAGTAATTTTTGAAAAGTGATTAATTAGCTTCTCTCACTTTAAAGTTTAGTATTAAAAATTGAGGTTTTCTCGCCCATCTCACAGTATATTGTGCAATTGCAAAAATTACTGAACAGTGTCTTAGGACAAAACTTTATATTCTCAACAACAATCATTTCACACTTAATTAAAAAATTCAGGTTAATGTCCTACATAGGCTTCAATGCATGTTGGTGCTGAAATAACTACATAGTCACATCACTAATAGGGAACTGCATGTGGAAGTTGACAATCATGCATGTAATATGAAAAAGAAAATATAGAAAAGAATATGCTAAAATTAGACGTCATCATTTAGAGACACAATTAATAGACACATTAAAGGGCATTAATATCAGAGCAAACGTCTAAATTTTCACAAAACACAGTGACAAAAATATACTTTGCAGTTACATAATTTATTATATTGTGTGTCCGTTATATGAATTTTCTACTGCCTCAGCTGAAATGAATAGTTTACATTTTCCTTATTGCATGAAATTGGAATTATGTCATTTGTGTGTGTGACCTTGGATATCCTTCTGCCTTATAATAATAAATACCCAATTAAGCAGCTGCTTACCGCAGAGGAATCTCTCAGTCTTATATGCCATAGTAGAAGGATCTATGAGGATGGTAAGACCTCAGAAGAAAAACAACCTGAACATCCATGCCTTATTCGAGGCTCGAACCCAGGTCCTTTAGATCAGTAGCCAAGTGCGCTAACCAGTAGGCCACACCTTAGCTGAAATAAAAGTTTAAATATTTATTTTTTCATAACATCAAATTTTGATCATGTCATTTCTGTGTGTGTGTGGGTGGGAAATGGGGTGGGCTTGAATTACCTTCTGCTTCAGCTGAAATAACAAGCTTGCAATATTTGGCGTTTTTTATAGCATGAAATTAAATTATGTCATTTATTGGGGGGGGGGATGAGATTTGTTTTATTGGCTCAGCTGAATACAAATAAAGTTTACACTATTTGATTAATTCTTTTAATCTTCAAAAAAAATATTTTTTTTAATGGATTTGTTGGGTTGGGTTGTTTTACCTCTGAGCGGCACTTTTTTGCACACCATGGGCTAAATGGCCAGGTCACATGGACCCCGAAGGCTCAGAGAAGGTTGGGGGAGGGGACCCACTGGAACAGCTGTTGGGAGACATTTTTTAATGGAAATAGAAAATAAATTTGACTTTTTTTTATGAGGCTCGGATTTGCACAAATAAGATTTAAAGTTTTGCGTACCTTTCCTTAACCTAAAAGATTTGATCATGTATTAGATTTTAAAATATGTTTACCATTGTCCTTGTTTTAAACAGGCTCTAAGTAAAGTCTGCTAAGTTTACATTCAATTTAGTTCAGCTTTATTTATGTATTAAGAGCATACCGAATTTTTTCTAAATTTTCGATACAAAATCTGAATTTGAAAGAGAAGTAGATTCCAGCGTCTTCGTTTTCATCCGATATAAAACGATTAGTGTGCATTAAATATATTTTGTTTCTATAATTATGACATTGGACTATTTTGATTGAAATAAGAAACAGCAAAGTTATGCTTCATTTCTGTCATTGGGTATGCATTATTTAACAGCATTGATCGTCGTTTACCAGCCATTCGCATGGAATCATGGGTATTTTTGCCTTCTTAAGCAGTCTGCAGGCAGACCCGCTTGTGATCATGGCTACCAATGGTACGGGAATCGGAGTCTCATCTCTAGTATTACTATCTCAATTGAAAGAGCCAAAATAACTTAAAACAGTGTTATAGGGCCAACATTAACGTCAACACTGCAGCAAAACGTAACAATTTTTTTAAAACAAATTTCTGAAAAATCTTTGTCTCGATACGAAACTATGTTAGGATGGATTAATATGATGGTGCAATATAAACCTAAAGTGTATCGATCCCGGGATAAGATGATAGGATATGATGGATGGTAGGTATTGACAAACATAGTAATCTCATGTTTGAAATATAAAAGCTTTGAAAAGTGTAGCTACTACTTGTGCTGCCAGCTAATGACAACATAATGAACTAAAATCGACCATTTATTACGAGCTTTACCTTGGGAGAGCCAGTTTTACATATTAGTTAATTTATGCAGGGTCCGCTTCCGGAGACATCCTATGACACAGATTGGATCCGCTGCAGCAAAACGTGACAAATTTTTGTAACACTTTTCTGAAAATGATTTAAGGTATATACCGAATTCTCGGGAACTTATGTGAAACGAGTAAGCTCTCAAAAATGGTTCAAAGTTAATAATATTATTACATATATGAATTACATTACAATACACTGGAACTTTAAAATTTAACGTTATTCTTACGTGTTTTATGCAATGGTTTTATGGAATGAAAATTTTCAAATGAAGTTTATATAGTTTTAAATGAATTGAAGAAACAAGTCTCACCGAAATATAGAAGTCAACAACCTGCTTCCATGAAACGAAGGTGAGCAGCCAAAGACGTTACTTCCGCTAAACGAACTCCTTTTTGTTTGTATGTTCCACTTCCTAATAATGTAGCAGATTAAGAAAGCAGTATGTTACGCCGAGCCATTTTCCGAAATTACTCATTGCAACGAAGTTACTGCATTCACTAAACGGAGCCACTGAAACTGAACATATTAAATAGTATAGGAAGTTCTAGGAATTGAAATTAACAAGTTATGTGTTATTTGATCATCATCCTCAAGCAGCCATGGGCTACGGAGGTCCAACCAGACCATGCAGTTTAATTCTCCAAGCATATCTGTCCTGAGCTACATCTGCTGCATCCGACCACTGCACATCAATTCTAACAAGGTCCTGTTTGACATTGTCTGCCCACCGCATCCTAGGTCTCCCCCTCCTTCTGAAGCCTCTAGGCACACTGTTCATAACCCTATTCGCCAATCTATAATTATCCATACGGGCAACATGGCCAAACCAGCGGAGTCTCTCTCTGCACAATATGCTGCTTAAAGGAGGTTGCAGACTCCTTTGCCTAACCTCATCATTAGTTACAAAGTTAAACCACCTAATACCCAAGATACTGCGTAAGCATCTAGAATCAAAAGCATCTAGTTTCCTGTTATCTTGTTTACACAGCGTCCAAGTTTCACTACCATAACTAACCCTAGAAAGAACCAAACTATTATACAGTCTAATTTTAGTCTTTAGGTGTATACGCCTATTTCTCCACAATCTCCATAGATTCTTAAAAGTCCCGGCAGCAATTCCTATTCGTCTGTTAATCTCATGCCGCACATCACCAGTATCAGTTACATAGCTCCCAAGATAATTAAACTGTGACACCTGCTCAAGACTGCAACCATTCAGATTAACTGAATCACAACCTGCCTGACCAATTTTCATCACTTTAGTTTTCTCTCTGTTTATAACCAAACCTACTCTACTACCAGTCTCATCAAGAGCTCGAATGAAAGATTTCATCTCATCAACATCATTTGCCAAAAGGGCTAAATCATCAGCATAATCTAAATCAGAAATTTTCGTATCTCCAGCCCATTTAAGGCCAAAATCTTTCCCTCGAAGTGAATTTCGCATAACATAATCAACAACCAAACTAAAGAGAAAAGGAGACAAAATGCCCCTTGTCGAACACCAGAAGCAATGCTAAACCAATTGCTACAAGACTTACCAACTCTCACACATGACTCAGTGTTATTATAGAGAGCTTTCATTATGTTAACTAACTTGTCTGGTATACCATATGATCTCACAATCAACCACAAATTATGACGATCAACAGAATCGAAAGCCTTTTTGAAATCAACAAAGCTAGCAACCAAAGGTTTCTGAAATTCTAAACATTTCTCAAGAATCTGCCTAATTGAAAATATCTGATCTACACATCCCCTACCACTTCTGAATCCACATTGCTCATCACGCAATTGCCTGTCAACCAGATTCTTAATTCTATTAAGCACAATCATGGAAAGAACTTTACCTGGAACAGAGAGTAGGCTGATACCCCTATAGTTATCACAAGAACTGCGATCACCTTTTTTGAAAATAGGGATAATAATAGCTCTGGTAAAATCTTTAGGAACCATGCCTTTGTCGTAAAAGTTATTCAAAATTTCAGTCATCCAAGTGATAACCAAAACATTCCCAGCTCTGAGCATTTCTGTAGTAATTTCATCTACCCCTGGGGATTTATGAAGTTTCAGTTTAGAGATAGCCAAACTAACTTCAGATTGTGTTATAGGGCCAATATTAAAGCTGCCAATGCATCTATCATCATTACAAACAATGGGAGTAGAACTAACCACATTGTTTAGAACATCACTGAAATGCTCAGCCCACCTAGCCATGAGAGAATCCTCACCTTCTATAACCTTACCTTGTTTATCCTTCAATCCCTGTATGCCTGTCTGTTTTCTACCACATAAAACATTAACTATCTTGCACAGCTCTCTGCTGTTGTGCTGCCTAACTGCTTCCTCAGCTTTGTCTGCCAAGCTATCAAGCCAAAGATTTTTATCAGTAGCTAACTGATCCTTTACACGTTTATTAAGCTCTCTGTAATCTTTTCTATTAGGACTAGTAGGGTACTGATTAAGGACATTCCTGCAATTCCTTCTTTCGGAAATAAGCTCAATTGCCTTGTCACTTAAATAATTCTGCCTCCTCTGCTCCTTTTTTCCTAAAAGAGTACTGTTAGTTTCCAAAAAAGCCTGTTTAAAATGGCCCCATTCTTCCTCAACTTCAGTATTAAGCAAACCATGACCGTCATAATGACTAAGTAACCTATCATGGTAAGCTTTAGCTATAACTGGGTCATTCAGAGCTTCAGTATTAAAGGTAAATTTTTTAACTCTAGCACAACACTTTTTAAGTTTAAGTTGCAAGACACTTTTAACAAGGTAATGGTCAGATCCAATTTCAGCTCCCCTATACGCCCTGGTATTTCTAACAGAACTAGCCCATTTGCTGTTAATTAATATATAATCAATCATATTCCTATGCAGCCCATCAGGTGAAACCCATGTGTATTTATGTATGTCGCTGTGTTTGTAATATGTGTTAGTTATTCTGAAACCATTGAGTTTACTTACCTATAGGAGACGTTGCCTACTGCCATTGAAGCTACCAATACCAGAAGGACCTATTACTCCTCCCCAAAGGTCAGAGTCGGTACCAACTTTGGCATTGAAGTCACCAAGAACAAGGGTAATATCTCGTTTCTTGACAGAATTCAAAATGTCCTGAAGTTGTCCGTAAAACCTATCCTTCTCATCCTCATCAGCATCCTCAGTGGGGGCATAACAGCAGATAACATTCAACTTTTTAATGCTTGTCTGAAATTTTGCTGTAAGAAACCTTTCATTAATGCACTCATAACCTAGAAGAGCATCACTAGCATGTGTGCTGAGCAGCAGACCCACGCCTTGGTGATGCTTTCCATCCTCCCTCCCTGTAAAGAGAAATTTAAAGTTATTTTTAAGTATCTCACCTTTATCTGTCCATCTGGTCTCTTGCAAGCCTAGAATATCTAGGTTATAGCGCTGGAATTCCTGCATGAGGACATCAAGAGAATAATCTCTATGTAATGTCCTCACGTTCCACGTTCCTGCAGAAAGAAAATGATTAGTAGGATTTTTAAAGAAATTAGGTTTATTGAGATTGGTAGGGACAACAATATCAAACAGCCCCCTGATCGCAGGCATGGGGCAAAGATCCGTTCCTCCTCCGCTAAAGGCTGAAGTCACCGATGCTGGTAGGAACTTCAGGCACCATCTTTTCAAGTGGACTTTTTCAAGAGCCACATGGCCTGCCTGAGACGCATTACTCCAGTTTAGGCTTGACGATGCCTGTAACGATCCTTCAACTAGATGATATGATGACATAGAAGGTAAGTTTTGATAAACTTTAAAACCTTATTTGAAATTCAAAATCCTTTAAATGTGTACGGTTTACTTGTGCTGCCATCTAATGACAGCATAATGAACTGATATGACGCGCTTTGCGTTAGCCAAAGAAGGACACCCTTGGTGTTAGCGATCAGTTTCGTATTGAATTTTCTGCCCGAAATACTAGAATTGAAATCCATTCAACTAAGCATTTCGTCATTTACTAAGCAAGGAGTAGGGAAACACTCGATAAGATTAAAAACGAAATTCTGACAAAGTCGCCATAAATATAAGCAGCTAAATGATTATTATTGTTTTAAAATATAAACATTGTTGCATAATAAAACTACTAGAAATAAGTTGGCAGAAATGAATAATTGCATGAAAAGAATGATTTAAAAGTTGAAGTTTAATGTTTCTTATGAATTGTCATTACCAAACTTGATAAAACGGGTGAAATCATGTAAAAAAAAACATTCTTTTTTCAAAATGTAAGCAATGCTCTCATTTATAAAGAAATTTTTCCTTTTCCAAAGAGATCGACATTTATTCAAAAACATATTTTATGGCAATTTTTCGTATTACTATTCTTTGTTTCTCAATATTTTTCCTTAAATTGTTAATTTTATGCTGTGTTCTGCAGTCATCTTTAAAATGTAATAAATATGTTACACTAGGAAAAGTAAAACAAATGATATGCACCCATTAATTTTATTTAAATTGAAAAAAGTAAAAGAGGATTTCATTAAAACAACTTCTAATTTGCCAGTGGTTCACAATAACTAAAGAATCGTTTAATAATTTAGTATATTTAAATAATGAATTATTCTAAATGTAATAGTTACAGGTTATTATTTCCTCAATCATATAAACAAAAATTTGAAATATTTATGAAAATTAGTTGGAGCACCAAACGATTTTTATTTGATATAAAAATATAACACTTTTAAAAGACATGATAAAAATCACATAACAAAAACTTGTTTTGCATATTTTATAATTATACAATATTGGAAGAATAGTCATGCAGTCATTTATTTTTTTTTTAATTCAATTTGCCTGATGTAGCACAGAAGTGTTCTGGTAAAATTTTGCCCTAAATATTTGCTCACTTTAAAATAAATGGAATTATTATACATTGCACCTCATTGAAAAAACTTGTGGGTCATAAAACAAACAATCAGTATATTTACTCCTGATGATTTCTTTAAAAATCTTCAACCAATTATTTTCAGATGCGTAACTAAACAATTTCACACAACTGAATTTTTTTTTTCCACAAAGCATTTTTGAGTTCCCAATCCTAACCCTCCCACACACCCCTTTCACAGAAGGAGTTGAAAATTTTTCGTTCTGGTATTTTTTTTTTTGGGGGGGGGGGGGAAACACCACCTACCCTGTTAATGGCTAACTCTGTACAAGGTTACTTCTGCACTTTATATCACTCATGTTACTAGATGGCACGACAAGAACTGAAGTTGATGTAGATGAAAAGGTTAAAAGTGAAGAGTAGGATGGTGGGTTTTCAAGGTATGGACAGTTATGGCCTAAAGTTCGAAAAGGTAATTTTTTAGGGGAGAAATTTGTATTGATTAACACGTGATTCAGATCTACTTCTTCATATATAAAATCATCATCATGCTCAAGCAGCCAGGGGTTGTAATTTAGTTATCCAACCAGACCTGCATTTACTTCTCCAAACATATCTGTCCTGAGCATATCTGTCCTCTGCTGCATCTTTCCACTGCACACCAATTCTAACAAGGTCCTGCTTGACATTGTCTACCACCGCATCCTCGGTCTCCCCCTCTTTCTCAGGCATTTAGGCACACTGTTCATAACCTATTCACTAATCTATAATTATCTATATGGGCAACATGGCCAAACCAACGGAATCACTCTCTCTCTGCAAAATATACTGCTAAGAGGAGGTTGCCGACTCCTATGTCAAACCTCTTCATTACTTACAAAGTTGAACTACTTAATACCCAAGATACTGTGTAAGCATCTAGAATCAAAAGCATCAATTTTCCTGTTATCATGTTTACAAAATATCCAATTTCACTACCATAATTAGTCCTAGAAAGAACCAAAGTATTATATAGCATAATTTTCGCCTTTAGGTGTATATGCCTATTTCTCCACACTCTCCCTAGATTCTTAAAAGTCCCAGCAACAATCCGTATTCATCTGTTAATCTCATGCCACACATCACCATTATCTGTTACATAGCTCCCAAGATAATTAAACTGTGACATCTGCTCAAGACTGCAACCATTCAGATTAAGTGAATCACAACCTGCCTGAACAATTTTCATCACTTTATTTTTCTCTCTGTTTATAACCAAACCTACTCTACTACCAGTCTCATCAACAGCTCGAATGAAAGAGATCATCTCATCAACATTATTTGCGAAAAGGGCTAAATCATCAGCATAATCTAAATCAGAAATTTTCGTATCTCCAGTCCATTCAAGGCAAAATGTTTCCCTTGAAGTGAATTTCGCATAACATAATCAATAACCAAATAATAAAGAGAAAAGGAGACAAAATGCACTCTTGTCGAACACCAGACGTAATGCTAAACCAATTGCTACAAGACTTACCAACTCTCACACATGATTCAGTGTTATTATACAGAGCTTTCATTATGTTAACTAACTTGTCAGGTATACCATATGATTTCACAATCAACCACAAATTATATCGATCAACAGAGTCGAAAGCCTTTTTGAAATCAACAAAGCTAGCAACCAAAGGTTTCTGAGACTCTAAACATTTCTCAAGAATACGCCTAAGAGACAATATCTGATCTACACATCCCCTACCACTTCTGAATCCACATTGCTCATCACGCAATTGACTGTCAACGAGATTCTTAATTCTATTAAGCACAATCATGGAAAGAACTTTACCTGGTACAGAGAGTAGGCTGATACCCCTATAGTTATCTCAAGTACTGCGATCACCTTTTTTAAAAATACGGATAATAGGTCTGGTAAAATCCTTAAAAACCATTCCTTTATCATAGGGCGGGGATGGCTCAGTTGGTAGCGCATCAGACTCGTAATCTGTAGTTCCCAGGTTCGAGTCCCAGCTGGGTCAGCGTTGATATTTATCTCTGCAAAATTCCCCCACCCTGCCGCGGTCAGTAGGGGACACCAGTGTGCTTGCAAAGGCTGCCGTCCAACACATTGGATGTTAAGTCATTACCCTGAGTGCGGGAGAGCCATACCCTGTGCACATTAAAGAACACCCTTGATGGCCTTTATGGGAGGCTTCTATCTGTCTCCCAACAGCTGTTCCAGTGGGTACCCTCCCACAACTTTCTCTGAGCCTTTGGGGTCCATGTGACCTGGCCATTTAGCCCATGGTGTGCAAAAAAGTGCTGCTCAGAGGTAAAACAACCCAATCCTTTATCACATAAAATATTCAAAATTCAGATCGTAATTCAGATTTATTTCTTCTTATGGAAAATACATGCTTAAATTTTGCACCTTAGGTGTATCATATCATTTATCTAGTTTGATTTTATTTCTTTAAAAATTAGTAATCATCATGGTATAATTTTCATTCGTCATCATCATCCTCAAGCAGCCAAGGGCTATGGAGGTCCAACCAGACAGTGCAGTTTAATTCTCCAAGCATATCTGTTCTGAACTACATCTGCTGCATCTGGCCACTGCACACCAATTCTAACAAGGTCCTGTTTGACATTGTCTGCCCACCGCATCCTAGGTCTCGCCCTCTTTCTGAGGCCTTTACGCACACTGTTCATAACCCTATTCGCCAATCTATAATTATCCATACGAGCAATATGACCAAACCAATGCAGTCTCTCTCCGCACAATATGCTGCTCAAAAGAGGTTGGTGACTCCTTCTTCTAGCCTGATCATTACTTACAAAGTGCAACCACCAAATGCCCAAGATACTGCGTAAACATCTAGAATCTAAGGCATCAAATTTCTTGTTATTCTGCTTACAAAGAATCCATGTTTCACTACCATAACTAACCTTTAGTCTAAGATTATGAGTAAATATATCAAATAAAAGTTTTTGAAAGTAGTTTTATTTAGTGTCAAAAAAAGGATATAAAGAAATTAAAATTTTTTTAACATACCTATCTTCCTATAGGACTCTAAGACGAAGAAAAAAAAAATCTAAAGCATATCGATGATGCAATCAGTCACCGAGTTACTCTTCACTCCAAAGGCAGATAAGGCGCTGATTTTCCTACTCCACAAGACTGATCGCATCCTGTCTTCCCTTGAAATGAATACAAATTCAGTGACTTATTGTTCCATCGATATGCTTTAGGTTTCTTTTTCTACTTTTTAGGGTCCTATAGGAAAATAGGTATGTTTGGAATTTTTTAATATCTTTATATTTTTTACAAAACAATCCTAATTTTTGCAACTAATAGGTTCCAAGTGGTTTCGAATTTTGCAAACTCTCCAGATTTTACCAAGGTATCTAGATTTTGACAATTTCGCAAGATGATTTTGCCAACTTGCCTAAATTTTAAAAACAATACGATTTTCATGAAGACCTATATTTTACCAAGTGGCATTGTCAAGTTGATTCAACTTTGCCATCAAATTCTCTAATTTTATCTCCTCTAATTTTGCAAAAGAAAATAATCCCAATATTCACAACTTACTGGATTATACTAAGTCACTTCAAATTTTGACAACTCTGATTTATTTTGGAGTGACCTTTCCCCTTTCCCCTAACATGCTTCTCGTGTGCTGCCATTGTGAGATTTCTGACACCAAAATGGTGGTATCTTACAAGGTAATCTGGGGGTCATGGTTTTCTTGTCAATGTACTATCTAGTTCCCCTTTATCATATATATATATATTGGGTCTTACCAATCCCCAACAAAATTTTCTGGCTAATACCTTTACACATTTTCTTAGGTAAATCTGTAATGATCTGTAAATGGTAGCTAGGTAGTCACTGGAAGGAGAGCTATGCACCAATCCCCTGTGATGATGCATAGAACCGGCCAGGCCTAGCACCTAATGTCCAACCTCGCCTTCTCATGGTGCGGACCGTTAGTAACTTTCAAAAGAGATACTCTCTTGTGGAAGTGAACGGAAGGGGAGGGCTGCCAGATTAGTGTGGCCTACTGATCTGGACAACTATGGCTACTTTTCTTTTTTTTTCTTCCCTGCTGAGGAGTGGTCAACCACACAGGGTCCTAGTGCTGACCATATAAAACTACTAGACTGGACAGATATATGGCTCTGAGCTTGATTATGGATCCTGATTTTGCTGCACTAGTGGGCTTCTGTGGAGGGAAAATCTTCCGCTGTGTTTTCTGTTTGTTTGTGGGTTGACAGCCCCAAGTGAATAGATTCACAGGATATGTTTATCAGCTGGTGGATAATCCTGAGCTCTTTGCTTCTATTGGCATCGTCAAATTCTACATTGGAGGAAGTCTTCCAGTGTAGATGGTTTCAGCCTTTAGTAGTGGGGGAACGGGTTTTTGCCCCATGTCTGCGATTAGGGGGCTGTATGATACTGTCGGCATTCCCTCTCTCAATAAACATAGTTTCTTTAAACATCCCACTAACCATTTTCTCTCCATAGATAGTTGGAATGTGAGGACTCTGCACAGAGCTTTTTCTCTTGATGTCCTCACACAAGAATTCCACCGTTATAATTTGGATATTCTCGGCTTGCAAGAGACCAGATGGACAGATAAAGGGCAGATTCTTAAAAATAATTTTAAATTTCTCTTTTCAGGGAGAAACGACAATAAGCATAACAAAGGCGTGGGTCTGCTTCTCAGCAGACACGCTAGCGATGCTCTTCTAGGATATGAGTGCATTAATGAAAGGTTTTTACAGCAAAATTTCAGACAAGCGTTAAAGACTTGAATGTTATCTGCTGTTATGCCCCCACTGAGGATGCCGATGAGGATCAGAAGGATAGGTTTTATGAACAACTTCAGGATATTTTGAATTCTGTCAAGAAAGGAGATATTACCCTTGTTCTTGGTGACTTCAATGCCAAAGTTGGTACTGACTCTGACCTTTGGGGAGGAGTAATAGGCCCTTTTGGTATTGGTAGCTGCAATGGCAATGGGCAATGTCTCCTACAGGTAAGTAAACTGAATGGTTTCAGAATAACTAACATTTATTACAAACATCGCGACATACATAAGTACACATGGGTTTACCTGATGGGCTGCATAAGAATATGATTGATTACATATTAATTAACAGCAAATGGGCTAGTTCTGTTAGGAATACCAGGGCATATAGGGGAGCTGAAATTGGATCTGACCATTACCTTGTTAAAAGTGTGTTGCAACTTAAACTTAAAAAGTATTGTGCTAGGGTTAAAAAATTTACTTTTAATACTGAAGCTCTGAAAGATCCAGTTATAGCCAAAGATTACCATGATAGGTTACTCAGTCATTATGACAGTCATGGTTTGCTTACTACTGAAGTTGAGGAAGAATGGGATCATTTTAAACAGGCTTTTTTGGACACTAACAGTACTCTTTTAGGAAAAAAGGAGCAGAAGAGGCAAAATTATCTGAGTGATAAGGCACTTGAACTTATTTCAGAAAGAAAGAACTGCAGGAATGCCCTTAATCAATACCCTACTAGTCCTAACAGAGACCTTAATAAACTTGTAAAGGATCAGTTAGCTGCTGATAAGAATCTTTGGCTTGATGATTTGGCTGACAAAGCCGAGGAAGCAGTTAGACAGCACAACAGCAGAGAGCTGTACCAGATAGTTAATGTTTTGTGTGGTAGAAAACGGACAGGCATACAAGGATTGAAGGATAAACAAGGTAAGGTTACAGAAGGGGAGGATTCTGTCATGGCTAGGTGGGCTGAGCATTTCAGTGATGTTCTAAACAATGTAGTTAGTTCTACTCCCATTGTTTGCAATGATGATAGATGCATTGGTGGCTTTAATCTTGGACCTGTAACACAATCTGAAGTTATTTTGGCTGTTTCTAAACTTAAACTTCATAAATCCCCAGGGGTAGATGAAATTACTTCGGAAATGCTTAGAGCTGGGAATGCTTCGGTTACCACTTGGATGACTGAAATTCTGAATATCTTTTATGATAAAGGCATGGTTCCTAAGGATTTTACCAGAGCTATTGTTATCCCTATTTTCAAAAAGGTGATCGCAGTTCCTGTGATAACTATAGGGGTATCAGCCTACTCTCTGTTCCAGGTAAAGTTCTTTCCATGATTGTGCTTAATAGAATTAAGAATCTGGTTGACAGTCAATTGCGTGATGAGCAATGTGGATTCAGAAGTGGTAGGGGATGTGTGGATCAGATATTTTCACTTAGGCAGATTCTTGAGAAATGTTTAGAGTTTCAGAATCCTTTGGTTGCTAGCTTTGTTGATTTCAAAAAGGCTTTCGACTCTGTTGATCGTCATAATTTGTGGTTGATTGTGAAATCTTATGGTATACCTGAAAAGTTAGTTAACATAATGAAAGCTCTCTATAATAACACTGAGTCGTGTGTGAGAGTTGGTAAGGCTTGTAGCAATTGGTTTAGCATTACGCATAAAACGTGTTCGACAAGGGTGCATTTTGTCTCCTTTTCTCTTTAGCTTGGTTATTGATTGTTATGCGAAATTCACTTCAAGGGAAAGATTTTGGCCTTAAATGGGCTGGAGATACGAAAATTTCTGATTTAGATTATGCTGATGATTTACCCCTTTTGGCAAATGATGTTGATGAGATGAACTCTTTCATTCGAGCTGTTGATGAGACTGGTAGTAGAGTAGGTTTGGTTATAAACAGAGAGAAAACTAAAGTGATGAAAATTGGTCAGGCAGGCTGTGATTCAGTTAATTTCAATGGTTGTGTCGTGCTCACAGCGAATTCCTCCTGTGGACACGACTTTGGGAGGCCGGAAGGTTCCAGAACACTGGCCGTGGAGCCAGCCGCCATTTCTCAAATTCGGCAGGACACGCAAGCGAAGGTCAAGGTGACCTCCTGACCCCCCTCCCCCGCAGCGGCGAGCACGGAGGACGCCTCCGTTTCGGACCCACGCCAAGGAACACGGAGAGGGAAAAGTAGGGGGGAGATCACTTACATTGGATCTTCCCCAGTTGACCAATCAGCGAAAAACACATCACGCCTAAGGAAAGACGATTGGTGTAAAGACGAGAACAAAGGCCAAGAGAGCCTTCCTGAGAGAGAAGCAACCACGCTTCGACCTTTTTTCTTCGTGCGACTATCGTTCTCGGTGTAAGACGTAAGCTTTAGGCTGCGAGTTGTTAAGATGTTGCAGGACGCCTTGTGCCTGCGCTGCGGACAGGCAAAAAGCATGGACAACGATGCTACCCGACGGACTGAACAACAATAGCTGGACAAGGAAGGAGGTAAGGGAAAAATTCTATCAGCTATGGGCTCCCATTTCGATTATGCAGTGTCCAGCCGCCATCACTAAAACTCCCATAGCGAACATTTGGTTTTAATGCTCCGAACATTTGGCCCGAGTCTTTGGCCAGGACAGTGACTTTAAAGACAGTTCGTAGTTTAAGTGAATTTTTGAGCATCTAGTAAGGACTGTTTTCGAACAAGTAGAGGGAGATGACTGAATTCAGTAATTTATCCAGAATTGTATGCTTCTTTTTATGTCTAGTTAAGAGATGAAAATAATAAAATAATGTTTGTTTGGTACCCCTTTGTTTTGTCGAGTTATGTCCTAACAGGAGAGGAAAAGATCGGCCGCTTAGGAATGTCTATTATTTTAAATGTTAGAGGGAAACGAACCTGGCTTTGTCAACAGAGAAATTAAAAGAGTAAAAATACAGAACGCAATTCACAGCCGTATTTGGGGAATTGAAGTTACAAGCTAATTTCTCCCCTAGTTGTGTCCACCCTATCTCCCAGAGCAGGTGGGGTGCACAGCAAATTGGTGCCGTGACCACGGATCCACAGCAAATTGGTCGTCGAGACCAGAATTGTTCGAACCTGGAAAATTATTGCGGCAGAGTAAATGAAAATCATTGTAAATTATTAATAGAAAATTATGTGGAGTATTAAATGAAAATCATTGTAAATTATTAATAGAAAATTATATGGAGTATTAATGGAAGGTCACTGTAAATTAGTACTCGAGAGTTATTATGGATTATGAATTGAAAGTTATTAGGATTGTAAATAGAAAGTTATGGCGGAGTGTTAATGGAAAATCCGAAACGTTTAATATGAAATGATGTATGGCTATGTGGAGACAGGCGGCGCTAGAAACTGCTAGTGTTAAAAATGGAATATTGTACTGTGCTAAACTATGTATACCTAGTAGACAATTGTTGACTAGTTAGAGTGGCATATATGTTTTTAGGCAGGATTTTCAGAGACATCTGTGAAAAAAAAAAAAGATATTATTGGTTGTTCATAAAATATTGTGCATAAAGAATTATGTGTGGTTATAATTTTAAGAAAATAGATTAGGCCCAGGAGTAGTGCTGTATAGAAGGATTTTTGAGAGATTGCAACTAGGGACTGCTACATTATTTTTATTAGCCAGGAGTGACAATCTGTTTTGTGTTACTATTTAGAATTGCATTTATGTATTACACCTCCCTGCACTTTCGGAGGATACAATAAATTCGAACATCATAACAACATTCAGTACACTTTTTACTCGATAGAAAGCCATGGATAGTCAGGACACGAGTGCGCCACCCATCCAGGAGCCGTCCCTAACGGCGGGACCACTCCTGGCGGGGTTTGTAAATTTAGTGAACCCGTACGAGGGGGATAGCAGCCGTACTGCAGCAGCCTTTTTCGAACAAGTTGAGGGAGTAGGAAAAATTGCACGATGGCGGCCGAGCGAGATGGCCATTATTGCCCGCTCGAAGTTGCGAGGAGCCGCCGCAGAGTTTGTCAATCAATCACCAGAGCTGAGGAATGAAGAAGATTTTAGTACTTTCAAGAGGGCTGTATTAGAAAGATTTGACAGTGAGACCCCGTTAGCCACTCGCTTGCACGAGTTTACAAGTTGTCGGCAAGCCACGGACGAATGTGTTAGAGAGTACGCTGCCCGCATTCGAACCCGAGCCTATCAGTTCTTAGGAACCGCCGGGAGGAGCACAGACGATGACGACGAACAAGGAGTAGGAAATCAGATGCGCCTTGCCCAATTTTTGGCCGTTCTGGTCCCGCGGCTCAGACGTTTTGTGCTGTCACACAACCCCAGCACTTTCGAAGAAGCTTTGGCTAAGGCCATTTTGAAGGAAGGCAACGAGTGTGCCGTGGGGCGAACGGCAGCCATACGGACGCCTGGCGAGGAAATGCCCACAAGACCCACAGAGCCGAACCCTCTACCCCAGCTCCAGGACCTGTTGGCAGCCCTTCCGCTGTGCCAGATCCAGGCGGATATAGTGCGTTTGGGGGAGCGCATGCAGCAGATTGAAGGGCAGCAGGAACGGAATCGCATCAGTCGGCCCCAGCCACGGCAGCCCCCTGGGCAGATCAACAGGGCGTCACGTGTTTTGCGTGCGGTGGAATAGGACATTACGCCCGTCAGTGTGCTTCACCCCTTACCCCACGTGGCCCACGATACCAACCGCGGCGAGCCCAGCCCCAGAACCGTAATCAAGCGACCTCCCGGAGAACCCGCTGGACGAGGAGCAATGGATCCCCTGTCTCTCCCCTCCCGGCAGACCCGAGACCAGCACAGAGAGGAGATGGAGCCCGCCAACCGTCCTACGGCTCCTTTAAACAGGAACGGGAGGGAAGCCCCGGATGCACTTCCCAGAGTCCCCTCGAAACGTTAGCCGTCCGCATTACGCCGTGTGCCATCCAAAGCAGTGATGAAAATTCACCGATTGTGTCCGGCCGCATGGAGGACACGGAGGTGTCGGCCCTCATCGATACCGGCGCCACTGTGTCCGTCATGGATAGCCGGTGTTTCCAATGCTTGAAGAGCCGGCTTCTCCATAAAATGGTCCCCCTTCAGCATCAATTGAAAACAGTAGATGGACACCCCCTTCCGGTGCTAGGCAGATTTATGGTGACCCTCACATTCGACGAGATTAGTTTTGAGCACCCGATGGTAGCCCTCGATATTGACACTCCACGATACGATATGATAATGGGACACGACATCCTCAAGAAGCACCGCTTCGTCATTGATTGTCATTCGGGCACACTGCGAAGGAAAGAGGACAAGGAATCGAACCCTAGGAGCACCCCCCTCACATTGCCCACCTACCCCGCCCAGAAGCAACCTTCACCCTCCTCCCCTACACCCACGTACTTAGGGCGCATTGTGCAGAAGCTCTGCGTCCCTCCCCGAGCCGAGCGCATAGCCCTCATTGAGTGTTCTGCCCCCCAGCTCCGAGGCTGCACGATCTTGGCTCAGCCATATGAGCGGCTGAAAACCGGTTCCCTGCACGTGGCTCGTTCGGTGAACTGTGTGGACGGTAGCGGCCAACTTAATGTCCGGGTCGCCAATACCTCTTTGGCCCCCATCTGGCTGAACAAGAGCATGTGCATTGCCTGGCTGGAGGCACTTGACGCCGAACAGATAGAGCCCCCCGAAGAGGAGAAACGTGCCCCTGTCCCTGGAGGATTTCCAGTTGGACCATCTTGGGCCACAGGAGAAGAAGAAATTGGGGAAACTGTTGATGAGAAATAGAGATGTGTTTGCGAGAGATGTCAGCGAGTTGACCGGCACAGATGCCGTGTACCACGAAAGCCACCTAACCGACGACCGCCCCGTGAGACAGCGGGCATACAGGGTGCCATTCGCGCTGCAGGGCGAATTGGACCGACAAGTGGATGAGTTGTTAGAGCAAGGGATAATAAGAGAAAGCGCCTCTCCTTTTGCGTCACCCATTGTTTTGGTGAAGAAAAAAGACTCCACATACAGATTCTGCGTCGATTACAGGACACTTAATGCGAAGACAATCCCCGATTCGTACCCTCTCCCCCTCATAAACGAAATTATCGACCAACTAGCCCACGCCAAATATTTTAGCTCGCTGGATATGGTGTCCGGTTATTGGCAGGTTCCCGTTCACCCACGTGACGTGGAGAAAACGGCATTCATTAGCAGGAAAGGGTTGTTTGAATTTAACTACCTACCATTTGGACTGAAGAACAGTCCCGCTACTTTCCAGCATTTACTGGACCACGTGCTAATGGGAATGCGACAAGAGCAAGTTCTCGTCTACCTCGACGACATAATGGTGGCCTCCCAGACCTTTGAACAACACGCCGAACGGTTTGACCGCCTAAGGTATTGACCGCCTAAGGGCCGCCTAAGGGTATTTGACCGCCTAAGGGCGTACAATTTAAAGTTGAAGCCGGCGAAGTGCCAATTCATGAAGGAATCCCTCACGTACTTGGGACACTTGATTTCCGCAGAAGGGGTCCAGCCGGACCCGCGGAACGTCCAATCCATCGAAGATTTTCCCCGCCCCCATAGTGTCCGCAACTTTCGAGCCTTCCTAGGCCTAACAGGCTACTACCGACGTTTCATCGATCAATATGCCGACCTCACAGCCCCCTTAGTTCATTTGGTGAAGAAGGACATTAGTTTTAAGTGGTCCCCGGAAGCTGAGGAAGCGTTTCAAGTGCTAAAGAGAAAGTTAATGACAGATCCCCTTCTCCTTTATCCCGACTTTGGACGGAAGTTTTTCCTGTCGACCGATGCGTCGGACATCGCGGTAGCCGGCGTACTCGAGCAGGAAACGGACGATGGACTCCGTCATCCGGTCGCCTACGCCAGTCGGAAGTTGAAGCCCCCGTAAACCCGTTACTCAACGATTGAAAAGGAAGCCCTTGCCATACGTTTTGCCATCACACATTTTAAACAATATTTGTATGGTCGACGTTTCACGGTCATATCTGACCATGCCCCCCTCACGTATTTGTTGAAGCTGAAGAACCCCTCCAGTAGACTGGCCAAGTGGAATTTGACGCTACAGGACTACGATTTTGATATCATTTATCGGCCTGGGAAACATAATGTCCCCGCCGACACTCTGTCCCGTCACATACAGACAGTAGAGAGAGAGGCCCCCTCCCAGAACCCCTTTGAAGATCTGGCCCATCTAAGGAACCTACAGCTGAAGAAACCCCACTTTCAGGCACACTATCGAAAGGTTAGAGAGTATGACCCCCGATACACACACGAGTGCTACCGAGCCCTTTTACCTGAGAGAAGGTATCTTATACCATTTGGCCCCCCCGGCAAGCCATAGCCCCCGCAGGGAAGCAACGGAGCAATTAGCGATCCCCGTCAGTCTTCGAAGACAGGTACTAGAATTATGCCACGACAACCCATGTTCAGGCCACCTGGGAGAGTATAAGACCTTACAGAGGGTAAGGTCGGAGTACTACTGGCCTGGCATGTATGCAGATGTACGAAATTACGTCCAGACATGTACATCTTGTCTGCAACGAAGAGGCTATCAAGAGAGAAAGAAGGGAAATCTGATTCGAGCCCCACTCACAAGTCGCCCCTTTCAGCGGGTAGGAATGGACATTTTAGGTCCCCTCCCCCTCACTCAGCGAGGAAATAAGTATGCCCTAGTGGTTATGGATTATTTTACCAAATGGCCAGAGGTCTACGCGCTGGCTGACCAATCGGCAGAGTCCATTGCCAGAGCATTTGTGGAAGTCTTTATCCCTAAGCACGGAATTCCCACCACCGTCATCAGCGATAATGGGCGAAACTTTACCGGTCGCGTGATGACCGAGGTATTTAGCCGACTAGGCGTCACAAAACAGAATACGAGTTTCTATCATCCGAGCTCCAACGGCCTCGTAGAAAAATTCAATCAGTCCATAGCCTCCATTTTGTCTCATCTGGTGGCCGACAAGAATGATGTGTGGAATGAGCATCTGCCATTTGTTTTGATGGCTTATCGGAGTGCCACCCACAGTTCCACCCATGAGACCCCCTACTTTTTACTTTATGGCCGAGATGTGGTCCTGCCTTACCAGTTGTGGCAGGCGAAAGAGCCCCCGACCTACGCTGACACCGAGAGCTATGGCGAGCAACTGACCAACAAGCTGAGCGAAGCCTATGAGTTAGTAAAGACAAATCTGGAAGCGGCAGCTGCTAATCAAGAAAAACAGAGGAGGAAAATAGCTGTGGATAAGGGAATTCGGCCCGGTGACCTAGTGTTTCTGTATAGCCCACGGGTCCCCCGCCGAAATACCAAGAAGTTATCGAGAATGTCCACAGGACCATGGCGAGTATTGCAACGCCTCACTGAGGTAAACTATAGGATCGTCTTGGTCACCAACCCGCACAAAATTGAGACAATGCACGTTGATTGACTTACCAAGCTGCAGAAACGTCGCTCGTACCTACTAGGCGAGCCTTCTGTTCAAGAGGAACCCACACCGGAAACCCCGATGCCCCCATCACGACCCCTCTCTGAGCCCGAATCGGAAGAAGACGATTGGGAACCGAACCCCCGAGTTACACGGGATCACACCGCAGGCCGTCCGGCGCCCGCCGCGCGGACGCGCCCTGCCGAAGCAAGCCTACCGCCGCCACGCGCTGCAGCAGCCAGCCAATACGAGCTGCGACCACGTGGACAAGACGGGAGAGTCATACCGTCTCCAGCCTCGGCAGCAGGCCAGTCCTCACAAACCTTGGCCTGTTATGATACCCACAAACACACTGGATCCACGCCCCCGCCTCCTCTGCCGCAGCGGCCGCCAAGAGTTAGGCGGCGCTCGAGAGCATGGAGTACAGAGACGAACGGCGACCTCGACGAGGCGAGTTCCACCTCATGGGCAAATGTCGTGGTGAAGGGACGCCTTCGCAGCGCGACGCCCAACGGCGGGACGGATCGCCCCGGTCAGGTCCGACAACCGAGGTCTCCGACTTTACGAGCGCACACACGCCAGCCATCCATCACCCCCCCCCCCGGCTGTCAAGCGAAAAGGAGCGGTGGAGTCTGAGCAGGAAGTGAACGCTCGCGCGAGCAATCGCGAGATTTCTCCCGCGCGCGGTGGCAAATCCGGCTTACATGCGGATTGGTGACGTTTTGGGTGGATTCGTGAGTGGTGATCGACGACCCCCCCCCACCACCACGCATCGGATGGGAGCACAGGCCGGAGAAATGACGTCATGCCGGGGCGCTCGTCCCATCGCCCCTGGGCCCGCGGGCATGGGCTACGAGAGCCGCGGCATCGGACAAATTCGGCATCGACAATCTTTTTTTTTTTGTTGCCCACGCACACTGGAGTTTTCATGAGTAACATTGAGATTGCAAATAAATTAGGAATTGTTGTGGAATTGATAGAAATTGTTGTAGAATCGATCTTTATTGTGTGAGGAGTTAGATTTGAGTTTCATAGAATAGAATTGTGAACTAACTGAGAAGTATAGAGAATTAACATATGCAGAGTTAAATTACTGAGATAGAATATCGATTGCAAATTAATTAGGAATTGTTGTAGAATTGATTTTTATTGTGTGAGGAGTTAGATTTGAGTTTCATAGAATAGAATTGTAAGCTAATTAAGAAGCATAGCGAATTAACATGTGCAGAGTTAAATTACTGAGATAGAATATCGATTGCAAATTAATTAGGAATTGTTGTAGAATTGATTACTAGATGTTAATTGATTACTAGATGTTTGAATCAATCTTGAGTTTCATAAGATGGGATTGTAAACTAAGTAAGGAGTGTAGAGAATTAACATGTGCAGAGTTAAATTACCGAGATAGAATAGCGATTGCAAATTAATTAGGAATTGTTGTAGAATTGATTACTAGATGTTAATGGATTACTAGATGTTAATTGATTACTAGATGTTTGATGAATCAATCTTGAGTTTCATAAGATGGGATTGTAAACTAATTGTGAAGTGTCGTAGGATAGAATAATAATACGTTAGTTACTGAAATAGAACTCGAACTATAGATTACTGTGAGAAGAAGAGCAGACATTGAATTTTGAGCGTTTGGGAGTCACGTGACGGTAGGCACGGCGACGACCTACGCGACCTGTACATGTGTATAGATGTGGAGACCCAATGTTGATTTTTCCCTCCTTTCCTTTTCATGGTGCCGATCTGGAGTCACCGGTGGAATGGCCAGCCACAGAGACGGCCCCGGAGGAACTCCCTGAGCCAGGCGATCCAGACTCTCGGTGCGTGGGAGTTTACGCTGGGTGACCACCCTTGGACTGGAGGAGACGACCTGTGCCCAAACCACCCACGTGGCCTTCGACCAGTGCCGTGATCCGTGTATGACTAGTGAAGTGCACAATAGTTCGCAAAAAGTGCGCGATGTTCAAGTGCTGTGTACCGTGTTCAACCCATTTGGCAGAACAACCGAGCGCAGTGGCCAGCTTCCCAAGAGCCTCTCCGTGCCCCCCCACCGACTCCCCCTCTCCCTAAAGGGGGATAGGTGTGTCGTGCTCACAGCGAATTCCTCCTGTGGACACGACTTTGGGAGGCCGGAAGGTTCCAGAACACTGACCGTGGAGCCAGCCGCCATTTCTCAAATTCGGCAGGACACGCAAGCGAAGGTCAAGGTGACCTCCTGACCTCCCTCCCCCGCAGCGGCGAGCACGGAGGACGACTCCGTTTCGGACCCACGCCAAGGAACACGGAGAGGGAAAAGTAGGGGGGAGATCACTTACATTGGATCTTCCCCAGTTGACCAATCAGCGAAAAACACATCACGCCTAAGGAAAGACGATTGGTGTAAAGACGAGAACAAAGGCCAAGAGAGCCTTCCTGAGAGAGAAGCAACCACGCTTCGACCTTTTTTCTTCGTGCGACTATCGAACGTCTTATCGGTGTAAGACGTAAGCTTTAGGCTGCGAGTTGTTAAGATGTTGCAGGACGCCTTGTGCCTGCGCTGCGGACAGGCAAAAAGCATGGACAACGATGCTACCCGACGGACTGAACAACAATAGCTGGACAAGGAAGGAGGTAAGAGAAAAATTCTATCAGCTATGGGCTCCCATTACGATTATGCAGTGTCCAGCCGCCGTCACTAAAACTCCCATAGCGAACATTTGGTTTTAATGCTCCGAACATTTGGCCCGAGTCTTTGGCCAGGACAGTGACTTTAAAGACAGTTCGTAGTTTAAGTGAATTTTTGAGCATCTAGTAAGGACTGTTTTCGAACAAGTAGAGGGAGATGACTGAATTCAGTAATTTATCCAGAATTGTATGCTTCTTTTTATGTCTAGTTAAGAGATGAAAATAATAAAATAATGTTTGTTTGGTACCCCTTTGTCTTGTCGAGTTATGTCCTAACAGGAGAGGAAAAGATCGGCCGCTTAGGAATGTCTATTATTTTAAATGTTAGAGGGAAACCAACCTGGCTTTGTCAACAGAGAAATTAAAAGAGTAAAAATACACAATGCAATTCACAGCCGTATTTGGGGAATTGAAGTTACAAGCTAATTTCTCCCCTAGTTGTGTCCACCCTATCTCCGAGAGCAGGTGGGGTGCAGAGCAGTTGCAGTCTTGAGCAGGTGTCTTTCTAGGGTTAGTTATGGTAGTGAAACTTGGACATTTTGTAAACAAGATAACAGGAAACTAGATGCTTTTGATTCCAGATGCTTACGCAGTATCTTGGACATTAGGTGGTTCAACTTTGTAACTAATGATGAGATTAGGCAAAGGAGTTTGCAACCTCCTTTAAGCAGCATATTGTGCAGAGAGAGACTCCGTTGGTTTGGCCATGTTGCCCGTATGAATAATTATAGATTGGCGTATAGGGTTATGAACAGTGTGCCTAAAGGCCTCAGAAAGAAGGGGAGACCTAGGATGCGGTGGGCTGACAATGTCAAACAAGACCTTGTTAGAATTGGTGTGCAGTTGCCAGATGCAGTAGATGTAGCTCAGGATAGTCTTGCTTGGAGAACTAAATTGCACGGTCTGGTTGGACCTCCATAGCCCATGGCTGCTTGAGGATGATGATGATGATGATGAAATAATTATACCAAAGAAATGACTTTTTATGCTTCTTTCTAAAGTTTAGTCATTACCCTTCGGCAAATGTCTGCTGTCCATTGCATGACAAAAAGTAAAATTTTCCCTTTTTTCAACTCCTGGTAGCCATCTCATGGCCGAGTGGTTAGCGTGCTTGGCTGCTGATCTAAGGGACCTGGGTTCGAGCCACGGGTAAGGCATCGATGTTCTTGTTGTTTTTCTGCTGAGGTCCTGCCATCCTCTCCGATCTTCTACTGTGGCATATAAACTGACAGGCTCCTGTCAGACCTCTGTGGCAAGCAGCTGCTTGAGGGGTATTTATTATTTATTTATTTTATTTATGTATAAAAGGGTTTCATTACTCCCTTTCTCTCTTCATTCTCTCCACCTTACATCTTGATCACTTTCTGTCTTCCTCGCTGTGTCTGTGAGCATTAAACTTAGTTAAATTCTCCCCTTTGAATCACGTTTCTGCTGCATGATGTATCGCCATGATTAAATCTTTAAAAAGCACAAAGGAATGTGGCACATCTATACTCTATTGTACATAAAGAACGGAGCAGCAAAACCTGAAGATCAACAAAGGCACCAACTGATAAAAAAATGCCATACACGGAAAAGATAGCTTTTTTTCGTGTATCACCTTTGAGATTGCTTGTATGGGTAATAGAGGGAAAAAGGAATTAAAGTTTTGTGTATTTCTTGCATTTTTCAATAATTTATTTTAGAAAATCTGAAATGGAAGGGTAAATGTTATACTTCAAAGGAAATCTCTTCTCATGCCACATACACATAACCTTCCTTATTTTTTTCTAAATTGGGTTGTTTCAGTAATTCTCATATTGGCTGTTTGAATGAGTTTACTGATCTGTTGAGAGTTAATGCAATTTTCTATATGATATTTGATTGTTGATAGGGATAGGATTTTCTACAGCATAGATCAAAACCCTATTCCCTAATCTGTAGTTATCCATACGGGTAACATGGCCAAACCAGCAGACTCCCACTCTGCACAATACGTTGTTCAAAGGAGCTGCCGACTCCTTTGACTAACTTCATCATTACAAACATGGCCTGATAAAGGAGGGGAGTCTAGCTACCCTTTCAGGAGGTGAATAAGGGAAAAATAGGCAAAAAAATTAATAATTTATATTTCATGCACTTTTAAAAATATACTTTTTAATCTGTAAAAAGAGGGGAACTGATATACTGCATTCTATATCAAGAACCTGACCCCCTCCTTCTTTTACATTATTTTGGCTCAAATGTGTTTCTTGCCCCCTTCTGTTGACTTTTCCCTAGATCCAGGCCAGCTTACAAAGTTGAACCTGGTCCCCAGGATACTATGTAAGCATCTAAAATCAATGGTATCAAGTTTCCTCTTATTTTGTTTGCAAAGGGTCCAAGTATCACTATCATAATTAAGTCTAGAAAAACCAAACTATATATAGTCTCAAAAGTCGCAACAGTAATCCCTATTTTTTTATCTCATGCTACACATCATCAGTATCTCTGTTATAGCTCCAAAAATAATTCAACTGAGACATCTGCTCAACAGTTGACCATTCAGATTAAATGAATCACAGCCTGCCTGACCAATTTTCATCACTTTACTTTTTTTTCTGTTTATCACCAAACCTACTTTATTAACTGTGTCATCAAGAGCTTGAATGAAAGAGTTCATCATCATCATTTGCCAAAAGGGCTAAATCATCAGCATACTATAACTCAGAAATTTCAGACCTGTAGACCATTTACCCCCAAAATGTTATCCTTACAGTGAATTTGGCATAGCATAATCATTAACCAAAGAGGAAAAGAGACAAAATGCACCCTTATCGAACACCAGAAGCATTATTAAGCCAATTGCTACAAGCCTTATCATCTCTCACACATGACTCAGTGTCATTATAGAGAATTTGAATTATGTTAAGTAATTTTGAACTGATCTACACATCCCCTACCACTTATTTTTTTAAGGTTACAAACAACATATATTTGTAATACTCTTATTAACCCAAGAGCATCTAAGCTCATGTAGGTTAATTTAAAAATCATTTAAATACATAATTTTGGCAACACTGACACTCAATTTTACATAAAGAAAAAATATATATATATACAAAAACAACACAGAATTTATGAAAAATGAATTAATTTTTTTTACTTTAACACTGAAAACAGGCTGTCAGCATTTGTAATGGTCATTAGATAATTAGCAGTGAGAGATCTGAAATGCATAAAATTAGTTTCATTTCGAATTATAGTTGATAAAGAATTAAAAATTTTAGGGGCCAAATAATAAAAGTGTTTGTGCATAATTTTTTATTTGCAAGTGGCAACAGAAACCTTTCCCATTATCTCGCATAGAATAATTTGTATAATGCAGCACTGCATTATTGTTTTTAAAGAAGTAATTTTATGTTCTATAAACAAATAAATGTCTGAGTGGAAATACACCTGAAATGGTATACTTACGAAAGATGGTTTATATTTATTATTATTATATATACCAGTTTTATATTTATTTGGTAAAATTTGAAATATAAATTTATTTTGCATTGAGATTCGACTCCTTAATGATGAAATGTATGTTCCTCCCCAACTTGTAATACCATACTGTAGAGCAGACTGGACCCAAGATTTGTATAACATTATTAACATTTTATTGCTGAGGATTTTTTTTAAATAATAAAATTTATATAACATCTGTCTAAGTGTGTTTGTTAGTTTTCCAATGTGCATTTTCCAAACTAGGGAGCTATCAATATAAATGCCTAGGTATAGTAGACTTTCAACCAGTTCAATTTCTTCACAGCAACAAGCTGAATAATTATTGCACGAAAATGTATGCAATTTTAATTCAATCAAATTTGGATTGTAGGATTTCTTTTTTAGGTTAAATAGAATATACTTAGTCTTTTTTGTATTCAAATGTAATCCAACCATTTCATCACACATTTTAGGTTAGTGTTCATGTTATAAAGGAAATTTTCCATACAATCAGCACATAAAGTTAATGATGTATCATCTGCAAAATTGTTAATATAGCTATTTATTTTTAATTTACATAGATCATTTATGAATATTAGAGACAAGGTTGGTCCCAGGACTGAACCTTGTGGTACGCCACATGAAATATGTTTTGGGTTACTAAGTGTATTAAAAAGACTAACACATTGCGTTCTGTGCTGTAAGTAGTCTTTAAACCATTTTAATACACCACGAATGCCAATATTTTCTAGTTTGCTAATTAAAATTTCGTGATCAACGGTGTCACGCAATTGCCTGTCAACCAGATTCTTAATTCTCTTAAGCATAATCATGGAAAGAACTTTTCCTCGAACAGAGAGTAGGCTGATACCCCTATAGTTATCACAAGAACTGCAATCACCTTTTTTGAAAATAGGGATGATATTAGCTCTGTTAAAATCCTTAGGAACCATGCCTTTATCATAAAAGATATTCAAAATTTCAGTCATCTATGTGGTAACCATAACATTCCCAACTCTAAGCATTTCTGTAGTAATTTCATCTACCCATGCGGATTTATGTAGTTCAAATTTAGAAACAGCTAAAATAACTCAGACTGTGTTATAGGGTCAACATTAAAGCCAGTAATGCATCTATCATTATTACAAAGAATGGGAATAGAACTAACCACATTGTTCAGAACGTCACTGAAATGCTCAGCCCACTTAGCCATGATAAAATTATCACCTTCAATAACCTTATCTTAACAGCACAAAACATTAACTACCTGATACAGCTATCAGTTGTTATGCCATCTAGCTACTTCCATGGCTAAGGTCAGCCAAAGATTCTTATTTGCTGCTATCCAATCCTTTACAAGTTTATTAAGCTCTCTGTAATGCAGTAATAAATAGGCACTTTGACGTCGATTTCAATTTTAGAGGAAAAATTGTCTGAGCTGGGTGGGATACGAACCCACGACCTCCTGATAACATGCCAGGTGCTCTGGACCATTGATCGGTGGCCGGTAGCTCAGTGGTCCAGAGCACTTGACATGTTATCAGGAGATCGTGGGTTCGTATCTCACCTGGCTCAGACAACTTTTCCTCTAAAATTGAAATCGACGTCGAAGTGCGTATTTATTACTGGATGTTGAACTGTTGAGTTTATCTCAATATTTATTATCTCTGTAATGCTTTCTGTTAGGGATAGTAGGGTACTGATTAAGGACATTCCTGCAGTTGTTTCCTTCCAAAATAAGTTCCAGTGCTTTATCACTTAAATAATTTTCACTCCTCTGCACCTTTTTACCCAAAACAGTACTATTACAGTACTGTGCAAATTAGTTGGGATAATATGAAAATGCAGTAACAAAGGCACAACTAAAATATTTATTTGTGTAATAGTGTACATAGTTAATAGTGAATGTGACCCCCCTTAGCTTTAATTACTTCTTTCACCCTCTCAACCATTGATGCCACTAGCTTTCCACACATCTTCTTCATTTCAGGGTCATGGTACCACACTTTTATGACACTTTCTATCATTTTGGTTTGCGTCGTGAAATCCATCTTAGATACGTGTGCTTTAATAATGGCCCACAAATTTTCAATGTGGTTTAGATCAGGTGAAATTCCTGGCCACTCCAATACCTTCAAATATTGCTGGGTAAAAAAGCTCTTAGCAAGATTTGAATTGTGGCGTGGAGCTAGATCCTGTTGAAATACCCCATCGCCGTTAGGAAACAGCTGCAGTGTTGGGACCATTTTTGCCTCCAGAACGCCTATGTACTTTTTCTGTCCATCATTCCTTCAATGGGGTGAAGCGTCTGTGGCCCGGAAGCTGTGAAACATCCCCCAAACATGAGCTTGGGTGGGTGTTTGGGGGATTGCTGGATGTGGCAGGATCAAAGAGGTTCTCCAGGCAAGCGGCGGACGAAATTTGACCTGTAGCCATGCACCTCAAAATGGGTTTCGTCGGAAAATATCACTTTTTCCCAATTCTCCACAGTCCAGTCTTGATGTTTCTTTGACCAGGATAGCCTTTTTTGCTTCATAGCGGGTGTCAAAAGCTGCTTTTCGGAGGGGCGTCGAGCCCAGCAGCCATACTCCAGATGGCAACGACATACAGTGGAAGCATCTATATTAACCCCATGAGACGCAATCTCCTTTTTGATGTCTCCACTGGTCTTCTTCGGGTCTATGATACTAATTCTTTGAGTTAGAGTATCATCCCTAGTGTGGTTTTTCTTTTTCTTCCTCAATGTCCTTTATGGGACGTGTCCACGGACCCAGTCTCCTTATGCAGCTTCATGATCCATGAAATGCTGGACTTCCTGACACCAACTGCCTTTGCTATCTGCCTAGCAGTAAGAGAAGTGTTTTCACCTAAAACGATTATTTTAGCTCGTTTACGAGGTGTGATGTCATGATATATTTAATAAAAAAAGTTTCCAATGAAAATTGTGAACTACTTACATAATCACGTCCTCAGCCTATGAATTATCAATTCCAACTAAAGTGGAAGTATAAATAATAGCAGAGAAACACAACAGACAATTGTAGACTTGCAGCAGAAGGTTACGAACAAGTTTAAACTTGCAGTGGAAGGGACTTAGCATTCCTTCGCTTGTCCAAACGAATTCGCACAGTACTGTAGCTTCAATAAAATCCTCCTCGAAATAGTTCCATTCTTCCTCAACTAAGGAAGCAAACCTTGACTGTCATAATTACTAAGTAACGTATCATGGTAAGCTTAAGCTATAATTGGGTCTTTCAGAGTTTCAGTGTTAAAGTTTACTTTTTTAACCTTAATGCAATACTTTTAATATAGGTAAATGATCAGATCAAACTTCAGCTGCCCTATATGAAAGTGCAGACTTGTAAGGAGAGTTGAGTGCTGTAGCTTCCTGGGCACCAAGTGATGATGGTCCCTAGAACCTCATGAGAGCAAGATTTTTTGAATAATAATATTACTTAAAATAATTTGCACATAATTGGGAGTCTTGTACCGACACTTGATCCTCTCACGCATCAACTACAGTGGTCACCTTCTGGGCAAGGCATCTGCTACACTGCTCAGCAAGTTGGCCACTGTCCACACTATATCTCTGTGCCTCTGCCTCGGACTCTGCCCTAACACACCTAATGCGTCTGTCATTGCAGAGGCTGATGACATGCCTTTCCACCTGCACTGGAAGAGAGATATACTGTGTCATCTCTCGAGGCTCCAGTCCCTGCACTCTAACCATGAGCTTCTCAGGAAGTTGCATGACAGGCCTCACTCTGCAATCGCCCTGTCCACTAATAGTCAAAAGTCTTTTTGAAATCTATAAAGCTAGCAACCTCAGTTTTCTGAAACTAAACATTTCTCAAGAATCTGCCTAAGTGAAAATATTTGATCAATACATTCCCTACCACTTCTGATTCTGCACTGTTCATCATGCAGTTGTCCATCAACCAAAATTCTTAATTCCATTAAGTATAATCATGCAAAGAACTCTACCTGGAACAGAAAGTTAACTAATTCCCCTATAATTATCACAAGAAACTGCAATCGTCTTTTTTAAAAACTGGGAACAACAATAGGTCTAGTAAAATTCTTGGGAACAACACTTCTATCATAAAAAAATATTATAATTTCAGTCAGCCATGTGACAACACAAGCCAGTAATTCATCTATCGTTAGTGAAAACAATGGGAGTAAAAATAATCACATTATTTAGAACATCTCTCAAATGATAAGCCCACCTAGCCATCACAGAATCCTCACCTTCAACCACCTTGCTATGCTTATCCCCTAATCCCTGTGTACCTGTCTGTTTCTTCCCACTTGAAACATTTATAATCTGGTACAACCCCCTGATGTTGTGCTGTCTAACTACTTCCTCAGCTTTGCCAGCCAAGCTATCAAGCCAAAGCTTCTTCTCAGCTGTCAACTGATGTTTTACATGTTTATTAAGCTTGTTGTAATGCTTTCTGTTAGGATAAGTAGGGCATTGATTCGAATTAATCTTGCACTTCCTTCTTTCAGAAATAAGTTCCATAGCCTTACCAGTCAAAAAATTTGTTTCTTCTGTTCCCTTTTACCCAAAAGAGTACTGTTGGTTTCAAGAAAAGCCTGTTTAAACTATTCCCATTCTTTCCCAACTTCAGCAGTATTCAAACCACTATTGTCATTGACTACGTAGCCTGTCATGGTGTGTTTGGTTATAACTGGATCTTTCAGGCATTCAGTGTTATTAGCTATATTCAGTGGTATAGCTAATTTTTTTTAACCTTAACACAACATTTCTTACTGCTTAAACTTCGGCCGCAAAATACTTTTGACCAGATAATGATCAGACCCAATTTTGGCTACCATATATGATCTGGTATTCTTAACGGATCTAGCCTATTTGCTGTTATTTAAAATATAATCTATCATATTCCTGTGCAACCCATCAGGTGAATCCCATGTATATTTATAAATGTCCCAGTGTTCATAGCCATCGTCATCATTCTCAAGCAACAATGGGCTATGGAGATCCAACCAGACCGTGAAATTTGGTTCTCCAAGCAAGTCTGCCTGGAGCTACATCTGCTGCATCCGTGACCACTGCACATCAATCCTAAGAAGGTCCTGTTTGACATTGACAGCCCACCGTATACTAGGTCTTTCCCTCTTTCTGAGGCCTTTAGGCACACTGTTCATAACCCTATTCGCTAATCTATAATTACCAATATGGGCAACATGTCCAAACAAACGGAGTCTGTCTCTGCACAATATGTTGCTTAAAGAAGGTTGCCGACTCCTTTGCCTAACCTCATCATTACTTACAAAGTTAAACCACCTAATACCAAAGACACTGCATAAGCATCTAGAATCAAAAGCATCTAGTTTCCTGTTTCTAAGTTTACAAAGTGTCCAAGTTTCACTACCATAACTAACCCTAGAAGGAACCAAACTATCATACAGTCCAATTTTAGTATTTAGGTGTATACATATATTTCTCCACACCTCCCAAAATTCTTAAAAGTCCTGACAGCAATCCCTATTCTTCTGTTAATCTCGTGCCGCACATCACCAGTATATCTTACATAGCTCCGAAAATAATTAAACTGTGACACCTGCTCAAGACTGCAACCATTCAGATGAACTGAATCACAGCCTGCCTGACCAATTTTCATCGCTTTAGTTTTCTCTCTGTTTATAACTAAACCTACTCTACTACCAGTTTCATCAACAGCTCGAATGAAAGAGTTCATTTCATCAACATCATTTGAGAAAAGGGCTAAATCATCAGCATAATCTAAATCAGAAATTTTCGTAATCTCCAGCCCATTTAAGGCCAAAATCTTTCCCTTGAAGTGAATTTCGCATAACATAATCAATAACCAAGCAAATGAGAAAAGGAGACAAAATGCACCCTTGTCGAACACCAGAAGTAATGCTAAACCAATTGCTACAAGCCTTACCAACTCTAAAAAAATTAGAGTACAGGTATGTTTATCAGCAGGTGGATAATCCTGAGCAGAGGTAATCGCAGGCACCTGAACTATTTGCGTGTACCGGCATCGTCAAATTCTATATTGGAGGAAGCCTTTTAGTGTAGTAGTTCTAGTAGTCTTCAGAATTTATTGATGGGGGGAATGGGTCTATGCCTCATGTAAGCGATTAGGGGGCTATTTGATATTGTTGCCATTCTCTCTCTCAATAAACATTGTTTCTTTAAGCATCCCATTAACCATTTTTTCTTTATAAGTAGTTGCAATGTGAGGACTTTGCACAGAGCTTATTCTCTTGATTTTCTCACACAAGAATTAAACAATTTTAATTTATATATTTTGGCTTCAAGAGACCAAATGAACAGATAAAGGTCAGATTCTTAAAAATAATCTTGAACTTCTATTTTCATGGTGGGAAAACAATAAACATCACCAGCACGTGGTTCTGCTTCTCAGCAGATATGCTAGTGATGCTCTTCTGGGATATAAGTGCATTAATGAAAGTTTTCTTACAGCAAAATTTCAGACAAGCGTTAAAGACTTGAATGTTATCTGCTGTTATGCCCCCATTCAAGACGGCAATGAGAATGACAAGGATAGGTTTTATGGACAATATCAGGATATTTTGAATTCTGTCAGGAAAGGAGATAGTACCCTTGTTTTAGGTGACTTCAGTGCCAAAGTTGGTACTGACTCTGATCTTTGGGGTTGATAAGCCCTTTTCGTATTCGTAGCTGCAATGGCAATGGGCAACGTCTTCTACAGGTAAGTAAATTCTATTATTTCAGAATAACTAACAATTATTACAAACATCACGACATACATAAGTACACCTGTGTTTCACCCGATGGGCTGCACAAGAATATGATTGATTATATATTAATTAACAGCAAATGGCCTAGTTCTGTTAAGAATACCAGGGCATATAGGGGAGCTGAAATTGGATCTGACCATTACCTTGTTAAAAGTGTCTTGCAACTTAAACTTAAAAAGTGTTCTGTTAGGGTTAAAAATATTTACCTTTAATATTGAAGCTCTTAAAGACACAGCTATAGCTAAAGCTTACCATGATAGGTTACTTAGTCATTATGACAGTCATGGTTTGTATACTACTGAAGTTGAGGAAGAATGCGACGATTTAAAACCGGCTTTTTTGAAAAATAAAAGTACCCTTTTGGGAAAAAACGAGCAGAGGGTGCAAAATTATTTGAGTGATAAGACACTTGAGCTTATTTTAGAAAGAAAGAACTGCAGGAATGTCCTTAATCAATACCCTTCTAGTCCTAATAGAAAGCATTACATAGAGCTTAATAAACATGTAAAGTATCAGTTAGCTACTGATAAGAATCTTTAACGGCTTGGCTTGACAAAGCTGAGGAAGCAGTTAGACAGCTGTACCAGAGAGTTAATGTTTTGTGTGTAAGAAAACGGACAGGTATACAGGGATTGAAGGATAAACAAGGTAAGGTAATAGAAGGTTAGGATTCTGTCATGGCTAGATGGGCTGAGCATTCCATTGATGTTCTAAACAATATGGTTAGTTCTACTCCCAATGTTTGCAATGATGGTAGATGCATTGCTGAACAATTCACAATGTGAAGTTACTTTGACTATTTTTAAACTTAAACTTCATAAATCCCCAGGAGTAGATGAAATTACTACAAAAATGCTAAGAGCTGGGAATGTTTCGATTACCACTTGGACAAATGAAATTTTGAGTATCATTTATGATAAAGGCATGGTTTTTAAGGATTTTACCAGAGCTATTATTAACCCAATTTTCAGAAAAGGTGATGGCAGTTCTTGTGACAACTATAGGGGTATCAGCCAACTCTCTGTTCCAGGGAAAGTTCTTTCCGTGATTGTGCTTAATAGAATTAAGAATCTGGTTGACATACAATTGTGTGATGAGCAATGTGGATTCAGAAGTGGTAGGGGATGTGTGGATCAGATATTTCTACTTAGGCAGATTCTTGAGAAACGTTTAGAGTTTCAGAAACCTTTGGTTGCTTGCTTTGTTGATTTTAAAAAGGCTTTCGACTCTGTTGATTGTCATAATTTGTGGTTGATTGTGAGATCATATGATATACCAGACAAGTGAGTTAACATGATGAAAGCTCTCTGTAATAACACTGAGTTCTGTGTGAGAGTTTGTAAGGCTTGTAGCGATTGGTTTAGCATTACTTTTGATGTTCGATAATGATGCATTTTTTCTCCTTTTCTCTTTAGTTTTGGATATTGATTACGTAAATTGTAGGTATGTAAATGTTAGCTAGATAGTCACTGGAAGGAGAGCTATGCACCAATCCAGTGTGATGATGCATAGAACCGGCCAGGCCTAGCACTTAATGTCCGACCCCGCCTTCTCGTGGTGCAGACCTTTAGTACCTTTCAAAAGAGATACTCTCTTGTGGAAGTGAACGGAAGGGGAGTGCTGCCAGATTAGTGTGGCTACTGATCTGGGCAACTATGGCTACTTTTCATTTTTTTTCTACCCTGCTGAGGAGTGGTCAACCACACAGGGTCCTGGTGCTGACCATATATACCCACTGGACTGAACAGATATATGGCTCTGAGCTTGATTATGGATCCTGATTTTGCTGCACTAGTGGGATTCTGTGGAGGGAAAATCTTCCGCTGTGTTTTCTGTTTGTTTGTGGGTTGACAGCCCCAAGTTAATAGATTCACAGGATATGTTTATCAGCTGGTGTATAATTCTCAGCAGAGGTCATTGCAGGCACCTGAACTCTGTGCTTCGATTGGCATCGTCAAATTCTACATTGGAGGAAGTCTTCCAGTGTAGATGGCTTCAGCCTTTAGTGGTGGGGGAACGGGTCTTTGCCCCATGTCTGCGATTAGGGGGCTGTTTGATATTGTCGGCATTCCCTCTCTCAATAAACGTAGTTTCTTTAAACATCCCACTAACCATTTTCTCTCCATAGGTAGTTGGAATGTGAGGACTCTGCACTGAGCTTTTTCTCTTGATGTCCTCACACAAGAATTCCACCATTATAATTTAGATATTCTCGACTTGCAAGAGACTAGATGGACAGATAAAGGTCAGAATCTTAAAAATAATCTTAAATTTCTCTTTTCAGGGAGGGACGACAATAAGCATCACCAAGGCGTGGGTCTGCTTCTCAGCAGACATGCTAGTGATGATCTTCTAGGATATGAGTGCATTAATGAAAGGTTTCTTACAGCAAAATTTCAGACAAGCGTTAAAGACTTGAATGTTATCTGCTGTTATGCCCCCATTGAGGATGCCGATGAGGATGAGAAGGATAGGTTTTATGAACAACTTCAGGATATTTTGAATTCTGTCCAGAAAGGAGATATTACCCTTGTTCTTGGTGACTTCAATGCCAAAGTTGGTACTGATCCTGACTTTTGGGGAGGAGTAAAGGCTCTTTTGGTATGGTAACTGCAATGGCAATGGGCAACGTCTCCTACAGGTAAGTAAACTCAATGGTTTCAGAATAACTAACACATATTACAAACACTGCGACATACATAAGTACACATGGGTTTCACCTGATGGGCTGCATAGGAATGTGATTGAATATATATTAATTAACAGCAAATGGGCTAGTTCTGTTAGAAATACCAGGGCATATAGGGGAGCTGAAATTGGATCTGACCATTACCTTGTTAAAAGTGTCTTTCAACTTAAATTTAAAAAGTGTTGTGCTAGGGTTAAAAAATTTGCTTTTAATACTGAAGCTCTGAAAGACCCAGTTATAGCCAAAGCTTACCATGATAGGTTACTTAGTCATTATGACAGTCATGGTATGCTTACCACTGAAGTTGAGGAAGAATGGGATCATTTTAAACAGGCTTTTTTGGACACTAACAGTACTCTTTTAGGAAAAAAGGATGAAAAGAAGAGGCAGAATTATCTGAGTGATAAGGCACTTGAGCTTATTTCAGAAAGAAAGAACTGCAGGAATGTCCTTAATCAATACCCTACTAGTCCTAATAGAAAGCATTACAGAGAACTTAATAAACGTGTAAAAGATCAGTTAGCTGCTGATAAGAATCTTTGGCTTGATGGTTTGGCTGACAAAGCCGAGGAAGCAGTTAGACAGCACAACAGCAGAGAGCTATACCAGATAGTTAATGTTTTGTGTGGTAGAAAACGGACAGGTATACAGGGATTGAAAGATAAACAAGGTAAGGTTCTAGAAGGTGAGGATTCTGTCATGGCTAGGTGGGCTGAGCATTTCAGTGATGTACTAAACAATGCGGTTAGTTCTATTCCCATTGTTTGCAATGATGATAGATGCATTGGTGGCTTTAATGTTGGCCCTATAACACAATCCGAAGTTATTTTGGCTGTTTCTAAACTTAAGCTTCATAAATCCCCAGGGGTAGATGAAATTACTACAGAAATGCTTAGAGCTGGAAATGTTTCGGTTACCACTTGGATGACTGAAATTCTGAATATCTTTTATGATAAAGGCATAGTTCCTAAGGATTTTACCAGAGCTATTGTTATCCCTATTTTCAAAAAGGTGATCGCAGTTCTTGTGATAACTATAGGGGTATCAGCCTACTCTCTGTTCCAGGTAAAGTTCTTTCCATGATTGTGCTTAATAGAATTAAGAATCTGGTTGACAGTCAATTGCGTGATGAGCAATGTGGATTCAGAAGTGGTAGGGGATGTGTGGATCAGATATTTTCACTTAGGCAGATTCTTGAGAAATGTTTAGAGTTTCAGAAACCTTTGGTTGCTAGCTTTGTTGATTTCAAAAAGGCTTTCGACTCTGTTGATCGTCATAATTTGTGGTTGATTGTGAAATCATATGGTATACCAGACAAGTTAGTTAACATAATGAAAGCTCTCTATAATAACACTGAGTCGTGTGTGAGAGTTGGTAAGGCTTGTAGCAATTGGTTTAGCATTACTTCTGGTGTTCGACAAGGGTGCATTTTGTCTCCTTTTCTCTTTAGTTCGGTTATTCATTTTGTTATGCAAAATTCACTTCAAGGGAAAGATTTTGGCCTTAAATGGGCTGGAGGTAGGAAAATTTCTGATTTAGATTATGCTGATGATTTAGCCCTTTTGGCAAATGATGTTAATGAGATGAACTCTTTCATTCGAGCTGTTGATGAGACTGGTAGTAGAGTAGGTTTGGTTATAAACAGAGAGAAAACTAAAGTGATGAAAATTGGTCAGGCTGGCTGTGATTCAGTTAATCTTAAATAATGGTTGCCGTCTTGAGCAGGTGTCACAGTTTAATTATCTTGGGAGCTATGTAACAGATAATGGTGATGTGCGGCATGAGATTAACAGACGAATAGGGATTGCTGCTGGGACTTTTAAGAATCTATGGAGAGTGTGGAGAAATAGACGTATACACCTAAAGACTAAAATTAGACTGTATAATAGTTTGGTTCTTTCTAGGGTTAGTTATGGTAGTGAAACTTGGACACTTTGTAAACAAGATAACAGGAAACTAGATGCTTTTGATTCCAGATGCTTACGCAGTATCTTGGGCATTAGGTGGTTCATCTTTGTAACTAATGATGAGGTTAGGCAAAGGAGTTTGCAACCTTCTTTAAGCAGCATATTGTGCAGAGAGAGACTCCGTTGGTTTGGCCATGTTGCCCGTATGAATAATTATAGATTGGCGAATAGGGTTATGAACAGTGTGCCTAAAGGCCTCAGAAAGAAGGGGAGACCTAGGATGCGGTGGGCTGACAATGTCAAACAGGACCTTGTTAAAATTGGGGTGCAGTTGCCAGATGCAGTATATGTAGCTCAGGATAGACTTGCTTTGAAAACTAAATTGCATGGTCTGGTTGGACCACCGTAGCCCATGGCTGCTTGAGGTTGATGATGATGATGATGAGCTGCAATGGCAATGGGCAACGTCTCCTGCAGGTAAGTATACTCAATTTTTTTAATAACATTCATTAAGATACACTGCAACATACATAAGTACACGTGGGTTTCACCCGATGGGCTACATAAGAATATGATTGATTATGTATTAACAGCAAATGGGCTAGTTCTGTTAGGAATATCAGGTCATATAGGGGAGCTGAAATTGGATCTGACAATTACCTTGTTAAAAGTTTCTTGCAACTGAAACTTAAAAATTGTTGTTCTAGGGTTAAAAAAATTTACTTTTAATACTGAAGCTCAGAAAGACCCTGTTGTAGCCAAGGCTTAGTATGATAGGTTACTTAGTCATTATGACAGTCATGGTATCCTTACTACTGAAGTTGAGGAAGAATGGGATCATTTTAAACAGGCTTTTTTGGACACTAACAGTACTCTTTTAGGAAAAAAGGAGCAGAACAGACAGAATTTTCTGAGTGATAAGGCACTTGAGCTTATTTCGGAAAGAAAGAACTGCAGGAATGCCCTTAATCAATACCCTACTAGTCCTAATAGAAAGCATTACAGAGAACTTAATAAACGTGTAAAAGATCAGTTAGCTGCTGATAAGAATCTTTGGCTTTGATGGCTTGGCTGAGAAA
The DNA here is from genome assembly GCA_038380435.1 of Ryuthela nishihirai. Classification (NCBI taxonomy): domain Eukaryota; kingdom Metazoa; phylum Arthropoda; class Arachnida; order Araneae; family Heptathelidae; genus Ryuthela; species Ryuthela nishihirai. The sequence continues at coordinate 156,412 of JAWZYU010000029.1, read as the reverse complement.
GCCGAGGAAGCAGTTAGACAGCACAACAGCAGAGAGCTGTACCAGATAGTTAATGTTTTGTTTGGTAGAAAACGGACAGTTATACAGGGATTGAAGGATAAACAAGGTAAGATTATAGAAGGGGAGGACTCTGTCATGGCTAGGTGGGCTGAGCATTTCAGTGATGTTCTAAACAATGTAGTTAGTTCTACTCCCATTGTTTTCAATGATGATAGATGCATTGGTGGCTTTAATGTTGGCCCTATAACACAATCTGAAGTTATTTTGGCTGTTTCTAAACTAAAACTACATAAATCCACAGTTGTCGAGGAAATTATTACTGAAATACTTAGAGCTGGGAATGTTTTGGGATGGTTTCTAAGGATTTTATCAGAGTTATTATTAACCCAATTTTCAAAACAGGTGATAGCAGTTCTTGTGATAACTATAGGGGTATCAGCTATCAATACCAAAAGGGCCAATCACCCCTCTCCAAAGGTCAGAGTCAGTACCAACTTTCGCATTGAAGTCACCTAGAACAAGGTTAATATCTCCTTTCTTGACAGAATTCAAAATATCCAGAAGTTTTCCATAAAACCTTTCTTTCTCATCGGCATTCTTGGTGGGGGCAAAATAACAGAAAACATTGAAGTGTTTAATACTTGTCTGAAATTTTGCTGTAAGAAACCTTTCATTAATGCATTCATATCCTAGAAGAGTATCACCGCCTGCTGAGAAGCAAATCCATGCCTTGGTGATGCTTATTATCTTCCCTCCTTGAAAAGAGAAATTTAAGGTTATTTTTAAGAATTTGACCTTTTTCTGTTCATCTGGTCTCTTGAAGCCTAGAATATATAAATTATAACTGTGGAATTCTTGTGTGAGGACATGAAGAGAATAAGCTCTGTGCAGAGTCCTCACATTCCAACTACTTATAGAGAAAATATGGTTAATATGATGTTTAAAGAAGCTATGTTTATTGAGAAAGGGAATGCTGACAATATCAAACAGCCCCCTAATCGCAGGCATAGGGCAAAGACCCATTACCCCACCTCTAAAGGCTAAAGCCATCTACACTGGAAGACTTCCTCCATTGTAGAATTTGACGATGCCAGTAGAAGCAAATAATTCAGGTGCCTGTGATGACCTCTGATCAGGATTATCCACCAGATGATAAAACATATCCTGTGAATCTATTTATTTGGGGTTCAAACCACAGACAAACAGAAAACACAGCAGATTTTCCCTCCACAGAATCCACCAGTGCAGAAATTCAAGATCCATAATCAAGAGTAGAGCCAAACCCCTTTGTGGTTGATCACTACTCAGCAGGGCATGAAAAAAAAAGTAGCCATAGTTGGCCAGATCAGTAGGCTACCCTAAACTGGCAGCTCTTCTCTTCCATTCACTTCCACAAGAGAGTATCTCTTTTGAAAGGTGGAACTACCAATGCCAATGGGACCTAAAACTGCTGCCCAAAGATCAGAATCAGTACCAAGAATGTCATTGAAGTGACCTAGCACAAGAGAAATACCTCCTTTCTTCACAGAACTCAAAATACCTTGAAATGAGCTGTAAAACATGTCCTTCTCATTCTCATCAGAGTCTTCTCTGGGGGCATAACAACAGATGACACTCAGGTCTTTAATTTTTGTTTCAAATTTTGCTGTAAGAAATCTTTCATTAATGCAGTCATATCCTAAAAGAGCATCACTTGCATGTCTGCTGAGAAGCAAACCTACCCCTGGGAGATGCTTTCCATCCTCCCTGCCTGAAGAGAGAAATTTGAAGTTATTTTTAAGCATCTCACTTTTACCTGTCCGTCTGGTCTCTTGAAAGCCTAGAATATCTAGGTAATAATGTGGAAACTCCTGCGTGAGGACATCAAAAGAATAACTTTTATGTAACGTCCTCACATTCCACAAATTTGCAGAGAGAAAATGATTAGTAGGATATTGAAAGTAACTAGGTTTATGGAGAGAGGTAGCGCCAACAATATGAAACAGCACTCTGATCGCAGGCATGGAACAAAGACCTGTTCCTCGTCCACTAAATGCTGAAATCACCGATGCCTGTAGAAACTTCAGGCACCACATTTTCAACTGGTCCTTTTCAAGAGCCACGTGGCCTCCCTGAGACACGTTATTTCAGTTTAGGATTGACGATGCCCAACTTGCTAAGTGAGGGTTCAAGTATCTGTGATGGCCTCTGAGCAGGACTGTCCACCAGCTGATATAAGGTATCCCATGCCTCTGTTCACTTAAAGCTGGCAACTCACAAAATAAACAGAAAGCATAGGGACAGATTCTCCTTCAACAGAGGCCCACCAATTTAGCAAGTCCAGGATCCATAATCAAGCTCAAATCCATAAACCAGTCCAATCTAGTGGGTACAAATGATCAGCACCAGGACCCTGTAAGTTGACCACTCAGTAGTAGGTTTGAAAAAAAGAAAAAGTGGCTACGGATGACCAGATCAGTAGCCCACACTGAGTTGGCAGCCTTCCCCTTCTGTTCCCTTCCAAAAGAGAATATCTCTTTTGAAAGGTACTAACAGCCTGCACCATGAGAAGGTGAGGTCGGACATTTGGTGCATCAGTTCTGTGCATCACACTGGGGATTGGTACACAGCTCTCCTTCCAGTTTTTGCCCAGCTACCCTTTACAAACCCGAATATTGCAACAATGTATTAATTATAGAAATATGGACTTTTCATGGTGGAATGTGAACGTCGTGAAGTTTCCTTTGGAAACAATGAAACTTATAATTACAAAACTTTTTAGTGTGATTGGTACTAATGAAATATTATCATTTGCATTTTTCGAATATTTAGTAATTTTAATATCTTTACATATCACTAAAATGAAAATCACAACTGTAACGAGTTTTACAAATAATATGTATACAACAGAAATTTCAAAAATTTGTAACATCTTTTAAGGGATATTCCACTGACAGGCATAATATACCCACCTTCTGAAAGAGGTCTGGAAAATGCAACTGTTTCAATTTAAGAATTAAGAGACGAATACTTTTATGTTGTATAATTACTAATAAAAATACTATTTGCAGTTTCCCCATCACCTGTTTGTTCAAATTAAAACTTTTAAGGAATGAAACATTAGGGAAGGAGAAAACTTTATTCTCTTTGAAAACGGAATTCTCATATGCGCCTGAGGCGATATTCAGTCTTCTATTTAAGAATATTTTACTTTTTCTTTTGGCTCTTTAAGGATATAGATTTCTATCTAGACGCTTCTTAGGAATGTAAATTTTATGCCAGTGGCTCTTTAAAAATATAGGTTAGTTTTTCTACTGGCTTTTAATAATGTAGTTTGTTTTTCTAGTGGCTATTTACGAAAAAATATATTATTTCTAGTGACCCTTTAAGAATATTTTAAAATTTTTAGGAGCTTTTTTGTAATCACATTTTAAGGATAGTTTCCTTGATGGCTATTAGCTAACATTCGTTGACCACCTCTCACTCTAGGTGGTGTGATGGTGTCACATTCCATCAAAGACAGAAGACAGCAACGGACTTTCCGAGTCCATAACTCTCTGCTTTCTCACTATAGCAGGGTAAGAGGAGGGAGTGGGATAATCTAAATGTTGGTACAGTTGTGAGTAGAGACAGCAAATGGCAGAATACCAGCCTGGCTTGCAATCTGCCACTAGTTAATTGGATTACTAAACAGTTTTCATCCTCTTTGTTTTAATTTTGTTCATTGTATATATTTTGCTTATTCTTGTGTCTGATTACGTTATTTCATTTCTAGGTATATATAGCCAAGTACTTGAAACTTTAAAAACGAAAACTAGGAAAAGTTGCAATAAAGATACGAAGTAAATTAACACTGATAGAAAGCAGTAATTTACAGAATTTGAAAAAAAATCCTTTGAACATGCAGTTGACACTAATCTACTGTTCGAAATTATGTATGTTCAAAAGAATAAATTCTAAGTGTTTTCACATTTATATTTTCTGTACAGAAAAATTATATGCCTCATTATTCATTAAAGTGGAACATATTTTGTCAAATTGACAAAATATGCATCATGTTTTCAACACTAAAAAGGTACTTCACGTGCATAAAATATCATGAATACGACAGTGAATGAATTAGAATCATAAATTGTTTTAGCTGGAACAAAAATATAATGTTTCTTATTTGTCATAAAGAACTTACAAGAGGACAAAGAAATGCTTTATATTTGTGAAAAATACAAAAAGTGAAATCAGAGTTGGAACTATTAGTGTGAGCAGAACAAACTCTTGTGTGTAGGAAGTTTTTCCAGAAACAAAGATATAAAGAGCACTTCTGAGATAACATGCAGAAATTTTACAGCAGATGTCATATTATGTAATGGAGAATATTGATTGAACAGCACCTGTATTCTAATACATAGGAAAGTCATATATTGGTGAAATATGCAAAGAAAGTTTCAAAAGCAAGCTTCTGTTCTAATATCAGTATTTTACAAACACAATGCATAAGACAACCAAATCTTCAGAGTCTTCAATAATAATTTTCATGCACAGGAAAAGAAGAAAAAAAAAACGGTTATAGAAAGCTTTTCTTAAAATCTTTTATTTGGCACACGATAAGGAGACGACATATATTAGTGAAGAATGAAACAAAAATTTTGAAAGCAAGTCTGTGACATTTTTATTTTTCTCCTACAAAATACAGTCCACATATATGTGAAAAATGCAAAAATTCATTTAAAACAAAGCAGAATCTTGAATACAATTTTCAATACCACAAAAGAAAAAAAAACTGCATTTTATACAAAAATATATTACTGAAGAAATCTCATTTATGGTCTATTATTTGTCACACAGAGGAAAGATGACACCTCTCCATTAAATATGTAGCGAAGAATTTACACAAAAAGCTCATCTAAATAATCATTACTTTGCACATTTGAGAGAGAAACTACATTAGTGTGAAATATATAACTTGGAATTTGCTGATAAATGGTATCTTGAGTTTCATAAAGTGATATGCAAAAATGGAAAACCACATATTTTAATGTGTAAAAATAGATTTTCAAGTAAAGGATCATTAAAATTTCATTATCGAACTGACACAGAAGTGAAGCCATATATCCCTGAAATATATAACAAGAAATTTCATATGCAGATTTAAGGACCACTTTCTTACTCTCCGAAGAAAGAAGGGCACATTTTAAAAATAAGTAAACAGGAATCATCAGAGAAATCTCACTATAGGTGTTATCTTCTTAAACACAGAAAAAAATTGCATGTATGTGAAATATGTAATCAGAAATTTGCATTGAAATCTTCCATTAGGAAGCATTTTCTGACACACAGGAGGAAAACTTCATATATGTGAAACGTAATAAGAAATTTGGACAGATGTCTCAGCTTAGTATGCATGCTCTGATACACACTGGGGAAAAACCTCATGTATGTGAAATATGTAATAAGAAATTTGGACGGATGTCTAATCTTAGGGAGCATTTTCTGACACACACAAGGGAAAAACCTCATGTATGTGAAATATGTAATAAGAAATTTGGACGGATGTCTAATCTTAGGGAGCATTTTCTGACACATACAAGGGAAAAACTGCATGTATGTGAAATATGTAATATGAAATTTGGACAGATGTCTTATCTTAGGAAGCATGTTCTGATACACACAGGGGAAAAACCTCATGTATGTGAAATATGTAATAATAAATTTGGACAGATGTATCAGCTTAGGAGGCATGTTCTGATACACACAGGGGAAAAACCACATGTATGTGAAATATGTAATAAGAAATTTGGACAGATGTCTAAACTTAGGGAGCATTTTCGAACACACACAGGGGAAAAACCACATGTATGTGAAATATGTAATAAGAAATTTGCAAAGAACTTTAATCTTAGGGAGCATTTTCGGAGACACACAGGGGAAAAACCGCATGTATGTGAAATATGTAATAAGAAATTTTCACAGAAATCTAATCTTAAGGTTCATTATCTGACCCACACAGGGGAAAAACCACATGCATGTGAAATATGTAACAAGAAATTTTCACACAGATCTACCCTTCAAGACCATTTTCTTACACACACTGAGTAAAAGCCACAGGTATGTGATATACAGGGTGATTCAGAATTCATCATCAATATTTGGTGGGGAGGTAGGTAATAAGAAACGAAGGAGATTTCACATAGGAAAGCATGGGCGCATATGCCATGTAGTAGGGCAAAATGACCCCAGTTCAATGATGGAAAGAACACATAAGAAGGAAGTGGTAAGGAAAAAACATTTATTATCTTACATGTAACATTTCTTTGCATTGGTTGTACAGACTTACAAGAGGTGCTGGAACTGCCGACCATGTGCTAGAATGCATGACTCACAATGGCGTTGCATGGACAGCCGGACCCTGTGGAAGATGCCTGGCATTTCCCGGATGTTTGAGGCAGCAACTGATATGCGTGCTACAAGATCCATAGCACTATCAACAGGGGTCTCGTACACCATGTTTTTCATAGCACCCCATACAAAGAAATCGATTGGAGATAAATCCGGTGAACGTGGTGGGCAAGAAACCGGTCCACCACGGCCAATCCATTGACCACCAAACTGTCTGCGTAGGTAAGCACGCACAGCATTTGCGAAATGTGCAGGAGCGCCATCATGCTGGAACCACATTCGCCGGAGACTACCATCAGGAACCTCGTTCAGAAGATCCGGTAACACAGTCTGAAGAAATGTTAGGTACTTGGCACCGTCCAAATGGGATGGTAGTAAATACGGGCCCAACAAACAGTCACCGACAATCCCAGTCCACACATTGACAGCAAAACGTTGTTGCGCAGCTCCAGGTCTTGTACTGTGTGGGTTCTGATGAGCCCACACATGCCAATTGCGTGTGTTGAAGACACCCTCTCGAGTGAACAACGCCTCATCGGTGAAAAGAACATACGTTGGGAAATTGGGATCAACGGCTGTTCTCTGCATGAACCACTGACAAAAAATAACACGCTTGGGATGGTCGTCTGCTGCCAATAATTGCACTCTTTGCAGATGAAACGGATGTAACCCTTCATCATGTAATATCCGCCACGCTGTTGCTTGCGAAATTCCAAACTGCCTAGCCATACCTCGTGTGCTAGCACCAGGTTGTTCCTCGATTTCCTGTAGGACAGCTTCCTCTACTGCTACTGTCCGTGCAGATCTGCGCCTCCCTCGATTAACATTACTAGCAGCAAACAATCCTGTTTCACGCAGTTGGCAATGAATACGTGAAAACATTTGATGCTGTGGTACATGGCGGTTTGGGAAGTGCGCTGCATACAATTGCCTGGCTCGAAGACATCTTTCTCCTGCCGCACCGTAAGTTACATGCATATCTGCACATTCATTCCACGTATACCGGTTCATGTTACTTCTGCAAATTCACCTTGTCGAATGACAACTGACTGCACGCGTCAAACAGCTGTGCTTCTGTATGAGAGGTGTGTACACACAGCGCCCTCTACACCACCATGCGTTCGTCTGCCCCCATACTTTCCTATGTGAAATCTCTTTCTTTTCTTATTCCCTTCCTCCCCACTAAATATTGATGATGAATTCTGAATCACCCTGTATGTAATAAGAAATTTACATGCAAAAATCAACTTCAGAAACATTTTCTAACACAGAGGGGAAAACCCATATATGTGTGATATATGTAATAAAAAATTTGCATGCAATTATCAACTTCAGAAGCATTTTCTAACACACACAAATGAAAACTCATATGTATGTGATATGGATCCTGATTTTGCTGCGCTGGTGGGCTTCTATGGAGGGAAAACCATCCGCTCTGCTTTCTGTTTGTTTGTGGGTTGACAGCCCAACAGAATATGTTTATCAGCTGGTGGATAATCCTGAGCAGAGGTCATCGCAGGCACCTGAACTCTTTGCTTCTATTGGCATCGTCAAATTCTACATTGGAGGAAGTCTTCCAGTGTAGATGGCTTCAGCCTTTAGTGGTGGGGGAACAGGTCTTTGCCCCATGTCTGTGATTAGGGGGCTGTTTGATATTGTCAGCATTCCCTCTCTCAATTAATATAGTTTCTTTAAACATCCCACTAACCATTTTCTCTCCATAGGTAGTTGGAATGTGAGGACTCTGCACAGAACTTTTACTCTTGATGTCCTCACACAACAATTCCACCATTATAATTTAGACATTCTCGGCTTGCAAGAGACCAGATGGACAGATAAAGGTCAGATTCTTAAAAATAATCTTAAATTTCTCTTTTCAGGGAGGGACGACAATAAGCATCACCAAGGCATGGGTCTGCTTCTCAGCAGACATGCTAGTGATGATCTTCTAGGATATGAGTGCATTAATGAAAGGTTTCTTACAGCAAAATTTCAGACAAGCGTTAAAGACTTGAAGGTTATCTGCTGTTATGTCCCAACTGAGGATGCCGATGAGGATGAGAAGGATAGGTTTTATGAACAACTTCAGGATATTTTAAATTCTGTCAAGAAAGGTGATATTACCCTTGTTCTTGGTGACTTCAATGCCAAAGTTGGTACTGATTCTGACCTTTGGGGAGGAATAATAGGCCCTTTTGGTATTGGTAGCTGCAATGGCAATGGGCAACGTCTCCTACAGGTAAGTAAACTCATTGGATTCAGAATAACTAACACTTATTACAAACACCGCGACATACATAAGTACACATGGGTTTCACCCGATGGGCTGCATAAGAATATGATTGATTATATATTAATTAACAGCAAATGGGCTAGTTCTGTTAGGAATACCAGGCCATATAGGGGAGCTGAAATTGGATCTGACCATTATCTTGTTAAAAGTATCTTGCAACTTAAACTTAAAAAGTGTTGTGCTAGGGTTAAAAAAATTTGCTTTTAATACTGAAGCTCTGAAAGACCAGTTATAGCCGAAGCTTACCATGATAGGTTACTTAGTCATTATGACAGTCATGGTATGCTTAGTACTGAAATTGAGGAAGAATGGGATCATTTTAAACAGCCTTTTTTGGAAACTAACAGTATTCTATTAGGAAAAAAGGAGCAGAAGAGACAGAATTATCTGAGTGATAAGCCACTCGAGCTTATTTTGGAAAGAAAGAACTGCAGGAATGTCCTTAATAACGTACTAGTCCTAATAGAAAGCATTACAGAGAACTTCATAAATGTGTAAAAGATCAGTTAGCTGCTGATAAGAATTTTTGGGTTCATGGTTTCGCTTACAAAGCTGGGAAGCAGTTAGACAGCACAATAGCAGAGAGCTGTACCACATAGTTAATGTTTTGTGTGGTAGAAAACGGACAGGCATACAGGGATTGAAGGATAAACAAGGTAAGGTTATAGAAGGTGATTCTCTCATGGCTAGGTGGGCTGAGAATTTTAGTGATATTCTAAACAATGCAGTTAGTTCTATTCCCATTGTTTCCAATAATGATAGATGCGTTGGTTGCTTTAATGTTGGCCCTATAACACAATCTGAAATTATTTTGGCTGTTTCTAAACTTAAATTTCATAAATCCCCAGGGGTAGGTGAAATTACTTCAGAAATGCCTAGAGCTGGGAATGTTTCGGTTACCACTTGGATGACTGAAATTCTGAATATCTTTTATGATAAAGGCATGGTTCTAAGGATTTTACCAGAGCTATTTTTATCCCTATTTTCAAAAAAGGTGATCGCAGTTCTTGTGATAACTTTAGGGGTATCAGCCTACTCTCTGTTCCAGGTAAAGTTCTTTCCATGATTGTGCTTAATAGAATTAAGAATCTGGTTGACAGTCAATTGCGTGATGAGCAATGTGGATTCAGAAGTGGTAGGGGATGTGTGGATCAGATATTTTCACTTAGACAGATTCTTGAGAAATGTTTAGAGTTCTGAACCAAAACCTTTGGTTGCTAGCTTTGTTGATTTCAAAAAGGCTTTCGACTCTGTTGATCGTCATAATTTGTGGTTGATTGTGAAATTATATGGTATACCAGACAAGTTAGTTAACATAATGAAAGCTCTCGATAATAACACTGAGTCGATAATAACACTGAGTCGTGTGTGAGAGTTGGTAAGGCTTGTAGCAATTGGTTTAGCATTACTTCTGGTGTTCGACAATGGTGCATTTTGTCTCCTTTTCTCTTGAGCTTGGTTATTGATTATGTTATGCGAAATTCACTTCAAGGGAAAGATTTTGGCCTTAAATTGACTGGAGATACAAAAATTTCTGATTTAGATTATGCTGATGATTTAGCCCTTTTGGCAAATGATGTTGATGAACTCTTTCATTAGAGTTATTGATGAGGCTTGGTAGTAGGGTAGGTTTGATTATAAACAGAGAGAAAACTAAAGTGATGAAAATTGGTCAGGCAGGCTGTGATTCAGTTAATCTGAAAGGTTGCAGTCTTGAGCAGGTGTCACAGTTTAATTATCTTGGGAGCTATGTAACAGATAATGGTGATGTGCGACATGAGATTAACAGACAAATAGGGATTGCTGGCGGGACTTTTAAGAATTTCTGGAGAGTGTGGAAAAATAGGCGTATACACCTAAAGACTAAAATTAGACTGTATAATAGTTTGGTTTTTTCTAGGGTTAGTTATGGTGAAACTTGGGCACTTTATAAACATGATAACAGGAAACTAGATGCTTTTGATTCTAGATGCTTACGCAGTGTCTTGGGCATTAGGTTGTTCAAATTTGTAACTAATGATGAGGTTAGGTAAAGGAGTTTGCAACCTCCTTTAAGCAGCATATTGTGCAGAGAGAGACTCCGTTGGTTTGGCCATGTTGCCCGTATGAATAATTATAGATTGGTGAATAGGGTTATGAATAGTGTGCCTAAAGGCCTCAGAAAGAGGGGGAGACAATGTCAAACAGGACCTTGTTAGAATTGGTGTGCAGTGGTCAGATGTAGCTCAGGATAGACTTGCTTGGAGAACTAAATTTCATGGTCTAGTTGGACCTCCGTAGCTCATGGTTGCTTGAGGATGATGATGATGATGATGTCATCGATTGTTACATGACACACGAGAGTGAAATATGTAACATGAAATATGCTCAAAAGTCATAACTAAAATGTTATTCGTTATGCATGAAACTAAATCCACGTATCTGTAGAATATCCAACTAAATATTTGCAGAAATATAATTATTCAAAGTTATTTTTTGAGGAATATAAAGGTAAAACTATTCCAGTTGTGAAATATGTCGCAAATGTTTGCAGCGAAACAAAGTAATTTGTTGAAATTTTATGTAATGGAAGACAAATTAATTTCCAGGGAAATATTTAAAAAAATTTTACACAGAGACTTCTTGATTCATTTTTTGACAAACATGAAATAAAAGCTACATAGCAAAAAATTTCTGGTATAAAATTCATTTTGTTATCCAATTACTAACATCCACAAGGTAGATTTCTGTAAGCTATTTATCATAAAATTTACCCAGAAAAATGGTTCAGAATTATTATATGAAACCATGTGTGTCTGAAATTTTTAAGAAAAACTTTCCATACCAAACTTAATGTACTATTTTGAGTCGAATGTGAAAAAATGTCATGCATTTCAAAATATACAGAAAAAACTTCAACACATATTTCTTCTCAGTTTACATTATGTAATACACTTGTAATAGAGCCCATATATCTACTAAGTATGTGGCAAATGCCTGATCTGAAGTACTATATTTCTTACCTAAAAATCTTATTATCTGATATATATAAAATACACAGTATATATATATACAGCTGTATCTCTCTTGCTACTTTCAGTCACATAGAAAGAAGCCATATATTGGTGAAATAGATGAGAAGAAATTTTTACAGAAAGCTCGTTTAAATATCCGTTTTTCGATGCCTCAAAACAAAAGCCACAACTATGAGAAATATTAACAATAAAATTTCGCAAAAATCGGCCCTCCAAAATAATTTTCCGGCACACAGAAAAACCATCGTAATATGAAATATCTCACGAAATTTGAATGAAAACTTACCTTCATTAGGCATTTTTTTTTTCTGAAAGAAGTTACATGTCTGTGAAATATGGAAAGAAAGTTTTAAGACAGTGCCTGGGTTTCAATATCTCTAAGGGAGAGACAAACGAAGCAGTCTCATATATAATCAAGGATCACAGAATGTTAATTGCCATTATTACTGCAGGAAAAGAGACTCTACATTTCTGTGAACTAGGTAAACAAATGATTTCCATTAAGATTTATTCTCAGGGGGCATTTTCTGCCAAGAGATAAAAGGTGTCTCTGAACTAGCTAACAAGATATTTGCCTAAATATACACCATAACAATCAGTACCTTATACAGAAGAAAGAGAAGCCACATGAAAGTGAAATATTTGAAAAACTAAATTTGCACTCTTTGTTCAGTGAGACGAATGCTTTAATGACATGTTGTATCAAGCACAGAAGACAAGCCATATGTTTGAAATATCTAACGAAAGATTTTCAAAACAGAGCAGACTTAATGCTTAATTTCTGATACAGATGAAACTGAAGCATCCTATGTGGGAAATAAATGACTCTCCATGAAATATGTAAATTATAGTTGATTGCGTATTGAAATTTACCTGTCAATGATGAAAAAAATCGACTTTTCTGATTGAGATTTCCGATGTCAGTTTAGCAATGATGCCAAAAAAATTTTGTATATTTTAAATGCAATAATTTAAGAAATATAAATAAATGATTGACTGACAATCTTATTTTTATAACGCAGCTGTACCAAATAAATGTATTCCAAATGGTTTTCAGTTTATAATTTTTATCAATTTCCTGAAAAGTATTTGGACACTTGCATGAACAACTTTGGGAGTAAGACTTCTACAGAAAAAGTGACACCAGAATTTAATTCAAAATTTAATCATTTAATTTTAACGAGAAATGGAACAAAAAATAAAACCCCAGTGAAGTCTTGATTTCTAAAAATTATTGAAAGAAATAATAATAGTGGAGCATTGACAGGAAACACTGCAAATGAATGTTGTCTGCAATTTAAAAAGCACCAGTTTTCATCCATCGTTAAGGATATTTAAAGAAACTTTTATATTATTTTAGAATCATGTTATTTTAGCTAACTGTTTTTTGTGTTCACTTTTCTGGAAAGTTTTGCCTAAGAGCAATTCTGATATGTAGTGTTTAAGCTTTGATAAATCTTTAAATATCAATTATGAACTGACCATTATATCTCATATAAATGTAAAGCAAAAATCGATGATTTGTGAATTTTTTAATAATTTTTTTATCTATAACCGTAACAAAAAATAAAGTACTGAACAAAATCTAAGTCTCCATTTTCATCATTATTCTTAGTATTTAAAGAGTTACCTTAGAAAAAAGATACATTCTCAAGCAGCTGCTTGCCACAGAGATCTGATAGGAGCCTGTCAATTTACATATTTGTATCAGAAAAATGTAACCCCCTCTTTCAACTATTAGGTTAGCGGTCATATTATTCCGATACGATTGTGTATATACCATAATATAAGGTCTGTGAGAGTGGCAGAACCTCACCAGAAAAGACAAGCATCCAGCGCTTTATACCCAGGTTCCTTAGAACAGTAGCCAAGTGCACTTTCAATAATTCACAAAAGCTCCAGTGCTAATCGCGATATTTTATCACAAATAAATTGAAACTTAAAAAGCATATTTTAATCATTATCAAATATTTATTATACCATTTAAGTAAAATTAGTATACTTTTTAGAACTCTAGTAAAGAACTGATTATTAACGATTTTTGTTAAAATTTTCTACAACACACTGCTATTGTTATATTGTAGTATATCCAAAATTTTTAAAACATGAGAATGAATAAGTAATACATGTAAGAATTTTCGTCACCTTGCAGTCCCATGGCTGAGTGGTTAGCGCGCTTGGTTACTGATCTAAGGTACCTGGGTAAGGCATGAATGTATGTGTTGTTTTTCTGCTGAGGTCCTGCCATCCTTTCAGATCTACTTTGGCATATAAACTGAGGCTCCTGTCAGACCTCTGTGGCAAGCAGCTGCTTGAGGGGGTTTCTATTTTTTGATAAAAACATCGTTCCTGAGGATTTTACTAGAGCAATTATTAATTTTTTTGTAAATTTGATCACGATTCTTGTGATAACTGTAGGGGTATCAGCCTGCTTTTTGTTCGAAGTTGTTTGCATGATTGTGCTTAAAGAAATAATCTGACTGACTGACAACTACGTGATCTGTGGATTCAAAAGTGGTAGATGTGTAGATCAAATTTTTTTCACTTAGTCAGATTCTTGAAAAATATTTTAGGGTTGGAGAAACCTGTGGTTGCTAGCGTTTCAGATTTCAAAAATGCTTTTGAGTCTGGTGATTGTCATGATTTGTGATTAATGGTGAGAACGTATTCCATAACAGATAAGTGATTACTATAGTGAAAGTTATGCGAAATCATTGAGTGATGTTTGAGATTTGCTGACACTTTTCACTACAAAATCTTTCGTATATATTCCTAAATGGCCCCCTCCAAGATTAATACATGCCGCCATTTTCTGGTTCAAGTACGCAAAAAGTTTTTCTGGTTTATACTATGTTTAGGATGCTTGGTTACGGATTAAATTTAAGTAAAATTAGTAGTTATTCCTCAGTGACTTAGGTTTGGCCCCAAGGTAAGACATGAATGTTTGTGTTGTCTTTCTTTTGAAGGCTGGCATTTCTCGTAGATTTTATTGCTTATTAAAAGATTCCCATCGAACCTTTCTTTGCACGCATCTGCTTGAAAGGAATTTCATTATTTCTTTAATAACAGAGTTTCCAAGCCATACTGAGGAACTCTCCTATTTCTTAAATGAGCGGAACGGGGATTCCTTAGTGATTAGTGCACCAGACTCGTAATCTGCACTTCCCATTTTGGAGTGCCAGCTGGGAGCTTTTGGAGTGCCATTGAGATTTATCTCTGCAAAACTCCCCACCCTGCCCACAGTCAGTAGGGGACACCAGTGGGTTTGGAAATGTAGCCATCCGTCGAATGCAACATTGAGCCTTGGCACTCTGTGCAGGAAAGCCATATCCTCTGCAACGTTAAGAACACGGACAGTTTTACTAGGAGGTTACCATCTGTCGCCTAAGAGCTGTTACAATGGGCCCCTCTCCCCAAACCTCTGAGACTTCAGGTTCCTTGTTACCTGGAAATTTAGCCCAAGGTGTGCAAAAAAGTGCCTCTCAGAAGTAAAACAACCCAACTCAATTGGGCAAGTGTTGAGATTTATTTCTCCAAATCTCCCCACCATACCCTTGGTCAGTAGGGAGAGACCGATGGGCATGGAATAACTGCCGTCCGTTGGATGGGACTTTAAATCATGGCCCCATGTGCATGAGAGCATACACTCTGCACGTTAAAGAACAGGTTGGATGGCCTTGAGCGCAGCCTGCCATCTCTCTTCTGTCCAGTAGCTCCCCTCTCCCAGGCTTCTCTGAGCCTTCAGGGACCTTGTGACATGGCCATTTAGCCCATTGTGTGAAAAAAAAAGTGCAGATTAGAAGTAAAACAACCCAACGTTAAAGAACAGGCTGGATGGCCTTGAGCGCAGCCTGCCATCTCTCTTCTGTCCAGTGGATCCCCTCCCCCAGGCATTTCTGAACCTTCAGGTCCTTGTGACATCGCCATTTAGCCCATTGTGTGAAAAAAAGTGCAGATCACAGGTAAAATAAACCAACGTTAAAGAACAGGCTGGATGGCGTTGAGCGCAGCCTGCCATTTCTCTTCCAACAGCTGTCCAGTGGCTCGCCTCCCCCAGCCTGCCATCTCTCTTCTAACAGTTGTCCAGTGGCACCCCACCCCCAGCCTGCCATCTCTCTTCTAACAGCTGTCCAGTGGATCCCCGCCCCCAGCCTGCCATCTTTCTTCTAACAGCTGTCCAGTGGCTCCCCTCCCCCCGCATGCCATCTCTTTTCTAACAGCTGTCCAGTGTCTACCCTCCCCCAGCCTGCCATCTCTCTTCTAAGAGCTGTCCAGTGGCTCCCCTCCCCCAGCCTGCCATCTCTCTTCTAACAGCTGTCCAGTGGCTCCCCTCCCCCAGCCTGCCATCACTCTTCTAACAGCTGTCCAGTGGCTCCCCTGTCCCAGCCTGCCATCTCTCTTCTAACAGCTGTCCAGTGGTTCCCCTCCCCCATCCTGCCATCTCTCTTCTAACAGCTGTCCAGTGGCTCCCCTGTCCCAGCCTGCCATCTGTCTTCTAACAGCTGTCCAGTGGCTCCCCTCCCCCAGCCTGCCATCACTCTTCTAACAGCTGTCCAGTTGCTCCCCTCCCCCAGCCTGCCATCTGTCTTCTAACAGCTGTCCAGTGGCTCTCCTCCCCCAGCCTGCCATCATTCTTCTAACAGCTATCCAGTGGATCCCCTCCCCCAGCCTGCCATCTCTCTTCTAACAGCTGTCCAGTGGCTCCCCTCCACCAGCCTGCCATCTCTCTTCTAACAGCTGTCCAGTGGCTCCCCTCCACCAGCCTGCCATCTCTCATCTAACAGCTGTCCAGTGGCACCCCTCCCCCAGAATGCCATCTCTCTTCTAACAGCTGTCCAGTGGCTTCCCTCCCCCAGCCTGCCATCTCTCTTCTAACAGCAGTCCAGTGGCTCCCCTCCCACAGCCTGCCATCACTCTTCTAACAGCTGTCCAGTGGCTCCCATCCGGCAGCCTGCCATCTCTCTTCTAACAGCTGTCCAGTGGCTCCCCTCCCCCAACCTGCCATCTCTCTTCTAACAGCTGTCCAGTGGCTCCACTCCCGCAGCCTGCCATCTCTCTTCTAACAGCTGTCCAGTGACTCCACTCACCCAGCCTGCCATCTCTCTTCTAACAGCTGTCCAGTGGCTCCCCTCCCCCAGCCTGCCATCTCTCTTCTAACAGCTGTCCAGTGGCTCCCCTCCCACAGCCTGCCATCCCTCTTTTAACAGCTGTCCAGTGACTCCCCTCCCCCAGCCTGCCATCTCTATTCTAAGAGCTGTCCAGTGGCTCCCCTCCCCCAGCCTGCCATCTGTCTTCTAACAGATGTCCAGTGGCTCCCCTCCCCCAGCCTGCCATCTCTCTTCTAAAAGCTGTCCAGTGGCTCACCTCCCCAGCCTGCCATCTCTCTTCTAACAGCTGTCCAGTGGCTCCCCTCCCCCAGCCTGCCATCTCTCTTCTAACAGCTGTCCAGTGGCTCCCCTCCCCCGGCCTGCCATCTGTCTTCTAACAGCTGTCCAGTGACTCCCCTCCCCCAGCCTGCCATCACTCTTCTAACAGCTGTCCAGTGGTTCCCTTCCCCCAGCCTGCCATCTCTCTTCTAACAGCTGTCCAGTGGTTCCCCTCCCCCAGCCTGCCATCACTCTTCTAACAGCTGTCCAGTGGCTCCCTTCCCCCAGCCTGCCATCACTCTTCTAACAGCTGTCCACTGGCTCCCCTCCCCCAGCCTGCCATCTGTCTTCTAACAGCTGTCCAGTGGCTCCCCTCCCCCAGCCTGCCATCTCTCTTCTAACAGCTGTCCAGTGGCTCACCTCCCCCACCCTGCCATCTCTCATCTAACACCTGTCCAGTGGCACCCCTCCCCCAGTGTGCCATCTCTCTTCTAACAGCTGTCCAGTGGCTCCCCTCCCCCAGCCTGCCATCTCTCTTCTAACAGCAGTCCAGTGGCTCCCCTCCCCCAGCCTGCCATCTCTCTTCTAACAGCTGTCCTGTGGCTCCCATCCCGCAGCCTGCCATCTCTCTTCTAACAGCTGTCCAGTGGCTCCCCTCCCCCAGCCTGCCATCTGTCTTCTAACAGCTGTCCAGTGGCTCCCCTCCTGCAGCCTGCCATCTCTCTTCTAACATCTGTCCAGTGACTCCCCTCACCCAGCCTGCCATCTCTCTTCTAACAGCTGTCCAGTTGCTCCCCTCCCCCAGCCTGCCATCTCTCTTCTAACAGCTGTCCAGTGGCTCCCCTCCCACAGCCTGCCATCCCTCTTTTAACAGCTGACCAGTGACTCCCGTCCCCCAGTCTGCCATCTCTCTTCTAAGAGCTGTCCAGTGGCTCCCCTCCCCCAGCCTGCCATCTCTCTTCTAACAGCTGTCCAGTGGCTCCCCTCCCCCAGCCTGCCATCTCTCTTCTAAAAGCTGTCCAGTGGCTCACCTCCCCCAGCCTGCCATCTCTCTTCTAACAGCTGTTCAGTGGCTCCCCTCCCCCAGCCTGCCATCTCTCTTCTAACAGCTGTCCAGTGGCTCCCCTCCCCCAGCCTGCCATCTCTCTTCTAACAGCTGTCAAGTGGCTCCCCTCCCCAGCCTGCCGTCTCTCTTCTAACAGCTGTCCAGTGGCTCCCTTACCCCAGCCTGCCATCTCTCTTCTAACAGCTGTCCAGTGTCTCCCCTCCCCCAGCCTGCCATCTTTCTTCTAACAGCTGTCCAGTGGCTCCCCTCCCCCAGCCTGCCATCTCTCTTCTAAGAGCTGTCCAGTGGCTCCCCTCCCCCAACATGCCATCTCTCTTCTAACAGCTGTCCAGTGGCTCCCCTCACCCAGCCTGTCATCAATCTTCTAACAGCTGTGCAGTGGCTCCCCTCCCCCAGCCTGCCATCTCCCTTCTAACAGCTGTCCAGTGGCTCCCCTCCCCCAGCATGCTATCTCTCATCTAACAGCTGTCCAGTGGCACCCCTCCCCCAGCCTGCCATCTCTTTTCTAAGAGCAGTCCAGTGGCCCCCTCCCCCAGCCAGCCATCTCTCTTCTAACAGCTGTCTAGTGGCTCCCCTCCCGCAGCCTGCCATCTCTCTTCTAACAGCTGTCCAGTGGCACCCCTCCCGCAGCCTGCCATCCCTCTTCTAACAGCTGGCCAGTGGCTCCCCTCCCGCAGCCTGTCATCTCTCTTCTAACAGCTGTCCAGTGGCTCTCCTCCCGCAGCCTGCCATCTGTCTTCTAACAGCTGTCCAGTGGCTCCCCTCCCCAGCCTGCCATCTCTCTTCTAACAGCTGTCCAGTGGCTCCCCTCCCCCAGCCTGCCATCTATCTTCTAACAGCTGTCCAGTGTCTCCCCTCCCCCAGACTGCCATCTCTTTTCTAGCAGCTGTCCAGTGGCTCCCCTCCCCCAGCCTGCCATCTCTCTTCTAACAGCTGTCCAGTGGCTCCCATCCCCCAGCCTGCCATCTCTCTTCTAACAGCTGTCCAGTGGCTCCCCTCCAGCAGCCTGCCATCTCTCTTCTAACAGCTGTCCAGTGGCTCCCCTACCCCAGCCTACCATCTGTCTTCTAACAGCTGTCCAGTTGCTCCCCTCCCCCAGCCTGCCATTTCTCTTCTAACAGCTGTCCAGTCGCTCCCCTCCCCCATCCTGCCATCTCTCTTCTAACAGCTGTCCAGTGGCTCCGCTCCCCCAGCCTGCCATCTCTCTTCTAACAGCTGTCCAGTGGCTCCCCTCCCCCAGCCTGTCATCTCTCTTCTAACAGCTGTCCAGTGGCTCCCCTCCCCCAGCCTGCCATCTCTCTTCTAACAGCTGTCCAGTGGCTCCCCTCAAGCAGCCTGCCATATCTCTTCTAACAGCTGTCCAGTGGTTCCCCTCCCCCAGCCTGCCATCTCTCTTCTAACAGCTGTCCAGTGGCTCCCCTCCCACAGCCTGCCATCTCTCTTCTAACAGCTGTCCAGTGACTCCCCTCCCCCAGCCTTCCATCTCTCTTCTAACAGCTGTCCAGTGGCTCCCCTCCCCCAGCCTCCCATTTCTCTTCTAACAGCTGTCCAGTAGCTCCCGTCCCACAGCCTGCCATCTCTCTTCTAACAGCTGTCCAGTGGCTCACCTCCCCCAGCCTGCCATCTCTCTTCTAACAGCTGTCCAGTGGCTCCCCTCCCACAGCCTGCCATCTCTCTTCTAACAGCTGTCCAGTGACTCCCCTCCCCCAGCCTGCCATCTCTCTTCTAATAGCTGTCCAGTGGCTCCCCACCCCCAGCCTCCCATTTCTCTTCTAACAGCTGTCCAGTAGCTCCCGTCCCCCAGCCTGCCATCTCTCTTCTAACAGATATCCAGTGGCTCAATTCCCCCAGACTGCCATCTCTCTTCTAACAGCTGTCCAGTGGCTCCCCTCACTCAGCCTGCCATCTCTCTTCTAACAGCTGTCCAGTGGCTCCCCTCCCCCAGCCTGCCATCTCTCTTCTAACAGCTGTCCAGTTGCTCCCCTCCCCCAGCCTGCCATCTCTCTTCTAAGAGCTGTCCAGTGGCTCCCCTACCGCAGCCTGCAATCTCTCTTCTAACAGCTGTCCAGTGGCTCCCCTCCCCCAGCCTGCCATCCCTCTTCTAACAGCTGTCCAGTGGCTCCCATCCCCCAGCCTGCCATCTCTCTTCTAACAGCTGTCCAGTGGCTCCCCTCCCGCAGCCTGCCATCTCTCTTCTAACAGCTGTCCAGTGACTCCCCTCCCACAGCCTGCCATCTCTCTTCTAACAGCTGTCCAGTGGCTCCCCTCCCCCAGCCTGCCATCTCTCTTCTAACTGCTGTCTAGTGGCTCCCCTCACCCAGCCTGCCATCTCTCTTCTAACAGCTGTCCAGTGGCTCCCCTCCCCCAGCCTGCCATCTCTCTTCTAACAGCTGTCCAGCGGCTTCCCTCCCCTAGCCTGCCATCTCTCTTCTAACAGCTGTCCAGTGGCTCCCCTCCCACAGCCTGCCATCTCTCTTCTAACAGCTGTCCAGTGACTCCCCTCCCCCAGCCTGCCGTCTCTCTTCTAACAGCTGTCCAGTTGCTCCCCTACCCCAGCCTGCCATCTGTCTTCTAACAGCTGTCCAGTTGCTCCCCTCCCCCAGCCTGCCATCTCTTTTCTAACAGCTGTCCAGTGGATCCCCTCCCCAGCCTGCCATCTCTCTTCTAACAGCTGTCCAGTTGCTCCCCTCCCCCAGCCTGCCATCTGTCTACTAACAGCTGTCCAGTGTCTCCCCTCCCCCAGCCTGCCATCTCTCTTCTAACAGCTGTCCAGTGGCTCCCCTCCCCAGCCTGCCATCTCTCTTCTAACAGCTGTCCAGTGGCACACCTCCCCCAGCCTGCCATCTCTCTTCTAAGAGCAGTCCAGTGGCCCCCTCCCCCAGCCTGCCATCTCTCTTCTAACAGCTGTCCAGTGGCACCCCTCCCGCAGCCTGCCAACCCTCTTCTAACAGCTGGCCAGTGGCTCCCCTCCCGCAGCCTGCCATCTCTCTTCTAACAGCTGTCCAGTGGCTCTCCTCCCGCAGCCTGCCATCTGTCTTCTAACAGCTGTCCAGTGGCTCCCTTCCCGAGCCTGCCATCTCTCTTCTAACATCTGTCCAGTGACTCCCCTCCCCCAGCCTGCCATCTCTCTTCTAACAGCTGTCCAGTGGCTCCCCTCCCACAGCCTGCCATCTCTCTTCTAACAGCTGTCCAGTGACTCCCCTCCCCCAGCCTGCCATCTCTCTTCTAACAGCTGTCCAGTGGCTCCCCACCCCCAGCCTCCCATTTCTCTTCTAACAGCTGTTCAGTAGCTCCCGTCCCCCAGCCTGCCATCTCTCTTCTAACAGATATCCAGTGGCTCACCTCCCCCGGACTGCCATCTCTCTTCTAACAGCTGTCCAGTGGCTCCCCTCCCCCAGCCTGCCATCTCTCTTCTAAGAGCTGTCCAGTTGCTCCCCTCCCCCAGCCTGCCATCTCTCTTCTAAGAGCTGTCCAGTGGCTCCCCTACCGCAGCCTGCAATCTCTCTTCTAACAGCTGTCCAGTGGCTCCCCTCCCCCAGCCTGCCATCCCTCTTCTAACAGCTGTCCAGTGGCTCCCCTCCCCCAGCCTGCCATCTCTCTTCTAACAGCTGTCCAGTGGTTCCCCTCCCGCAGCCTGCCATCTCTCTTCTAACAGCTGTCCAGTGACTCCCCTTCCACAGCCTGCCATCTCTCTTCTAACAGCTATCCAGTGGCTCCCCTCCCACAGCCTGCCATCTCTCTTCTAACAGCTGTCCAGTGGCTCACCTCCCCCAGCCTGCCATCTCTCTTCTAACTGCTGTCTAGTGGCTCCCCTCACCCAGCCTGCCATCTCTCTTCTAACAGCTGTCCAGTGGTTCCCCTCCCCCAGCCTGCCATCTCTCTTCTAACAGCTGTCCAGTGGCTCCCCTCCCACAGCCTGCCATCTCTCTTCTAACAGCTGTCCAGTGACTCCCCTCCCCCAGCCTGCCGTCTCTCTTCTAACAGCTGTCCAGTTGCTCCCCTACCCCAGCCTGCCATCTGTCTTCTAAGAGCTGTCCAGTTGCTCCCCTCCCCCAGCCTGCCATCTCTTTCTAACAGCTGTCCAGTGGATACCCTCCCCAGCCTGCCATCTCTCTTCTAACAGCTGTCCAGTGGCTCCCCTCCCCCAGCCTGCCATCTGTCTACTAACAGCTGTCCAGTGGCTCCCCTCCCCCAGCCTGCCATCTCTCTTCTAACAGCTGTCCAGTGGCTCCCCTCCCCCAGCATGCCATCTCTCTTCTGACAGCTGTCCAGTGACTCCCCTCCCCCAGCCTGCCATCTCTCTTCTAACAGCTGTCCAGTGGCTCCCCTCCCCCAGCCTGCCATCTGTCTACTAACAGCTGTCCAGTGGCTCCCCTCCCCCAGCCTGCCATCTCTCTTCTAACAGCTGTCCAGTGGCTCCCCTCCCCCAGCATGCCATCTCTCTTCTGACAGCTGTCCAGTGACTCCCCTCCCCCAGCCTGCCATCTCTCTTCTAACAGCTGTCCAGTGGCTCCCCTCCCCTAGCCTGCCATTTCTCTTCTAACAGCTGTCCAGTGACTCCCCTCCCCCAGCCTGCCATCTCTCTTCTAACAGCTGTCCAGTGACTTCCCTCCCCAACCCTGCCATCTCTCTTCTAACAACTGTCCAGTGGCTCCCCTCCCGCAGCCTCCCATCTCTCTTCTAAAAGCTGTCCAGTGACTCCCCTCCCCCAGCCTGCCATCCCTCTTCTAACAGCTGTACAGTGGCTCCCCTCCCCCAGCCTGCCATCTCTCTTCTAACAGCTGTCCAGTGGCTCCCCTCCCCCAGCCTGCCATCCCTCTTCTAACAGCTGTCCAGTGGCTCCCCTCCGCCAGCCTGCCATCTCTGTTCTAACAGCTGTCCAGTGGCTCCCCTCCCCCAGCCTGCCATCTCTCTTCTAACAGCTGTCCAGTATCTAACCTCCCCCAACCTGCCATCCCTCTTCTAACAGCTGTCCAGTGGCTCCCCTCCCCCAGCCTGCCATCCCTCTTCTAACAGCTGTCCAGTGGCTCCCCTCCCCCAGCCTGCCATCTCTCTTCTAACAGCTGTCCAGTGTCTCCCCTCCCCCAGCCTGCCATCTCTCTTCTAACAGCTGTCCAGTGGCTCCCATCCCCCAGCCTGCCATCTCTCTTCTAACAGCTGTCCAGTGGATCCCCTCCCGCAGCCTGCCATCTCTCTTCTAACTGCTGTCCAGTGGCTCCCCTCCCCCAGCCTGCCATCTCTATTCTAACAGCTGTCCAGTGGCTCCCCTCCCCCAGCCTGCCGTCTCTCTTCTAACACCTGTCCGATTGCTCCCCTCCCCCAGCCTGCCATCTCTCTTCTAACAGCTGTCCAGTTGCTCCCCTCCCCCAGTCTGCCATCTCTTTTCTAACAGCTGTCCAGTGGCTCCCCTTCCACAGCCTGCCATCTCTCTTCTAACAGCTGTACAGTGGCTCCCCTCCCCCAGCCTGTCATCTCTCTTCTAACAGCTGTCCAGTGACACCCCTCCCCCAGCCTGACATCTCTCTTCTAACAGCTGTCCAGTGGCTCCCCTCCCCCAGCCTGCCATCTCTTCTAACAGCTGTCCAGTGACTCCCCTCCCCCAGCCCCCATCTCTCTTCTAACAGCTGTCCAGTTACTCCCCTCCACCAGCCTGCCATCTCTCTTCTAACAGCTGTCCAGTGGCTCCCCTCCCCCAGCCTGCCATCCTTCTTCTAACAGCTGTCCAGTGGCTCCCCTCCCCCAGCCTGCCCTCTCTCTTCTAAGAGCTGTCCAGTGGCTCCCTCCCCCAGCCTGCCATCTCTCTTCTAACAGCTGTCCAGTGGCTAGCCTCCCCCAGCCTGCCATCACTCTTTCAAAAGCTGTCTAGTGCCTCCCCTCCCCCAGTCTGCTATCTCTCTTCTAACAGCTGTCCAGTGTCTAACTTCCCCCAGCCTCCATCTCTCTTCTAACAGCTGCCCAGTGGCTCCCCTCCCCAAGCCTGCCATCTCTCTTCTAACAGCTATCCTGTGGATCCCCTCCCCCAGTCTGCCATCTCTCTTCTAACAGCTGTCCAGTGGCTCCCCTCCCCCAGCCTGCCGTCACTCTTTCAAAAGCTGTCTAGTGGCTCCCCTCCCCCAGCCTGCAATCTCTCTTCTAACAGCTGTCCAGTGACTCCCCTCCCCCAGCCTGCCATTTCTCTTCTAAGAGCTGTCCAGTGGCTCCCCTCCCCCAGCCTGCCCTCACTCTTCTAAGAGCTGTCCAGTGGCTCCCTCCCCCATCCTGCCATCTCTCTTCTAACAGCTGTCCAGTGGCTCCCCTCCCCCAGCCTGCTATCTCTCTTCTAACAGCTGTCCAGTGTCTAACCTCCTCCAGCCTCCATCTGTCTTCTAACAGCTGCCCAGTGGCTCCCCTCCCCAAGCCTGCCATCTCTCTTCTAACAGCTATCCTGTGGATCCCCTCCCCCAGTCTGCCATCTCTCTTCTAACAGCTGTCCAGTGGCTCCCCTCCCCCAGCCTGCCACCACTCTTTCAAAAGCTGTCTAGTGGCTCCCCTCCCCCAGCCTGCCATCTCTCTTCTAAGAGCTGTCCAGTGGCTCCCCTCCCCCAGCCTGCCATCTCTCTTCTAAGAGCTGTCCAGTGGCTCCCCTCCCGCAGCCTCCCATCTCTCTTCTAAAAGCTGTCCAGTGACTCCCCTCCCCCAGCCTGCCATCCCTCTTCTAACAGCTGTACAGTGGCTCCCCTCCCCCAGCCTGCCATCTCTCTTCTAACAGCTGTCCAGTGGCTCCCCTCCCCCAGCCTGCCATCCCTCTTCTAACAGCTGTCCAGTGGCTCCCCTCCGCCAGCCTGCCATCTCTGTTCTAACAGCTGTCCAGTGGCTCCCCTCCCCCAGCCTGCCATCTCTCTTCTAACAGCTGTCCAGTATCTAACCTCCCCCAACCTGCCATCCCTCTTCTAACAGCTGTCCAGTGGCTCCCCTCCCCCAGCCTGCCATCCCTCTTCTAACAGCTGTCCAGTGGCTCCCCTCCCCCAGCCTGCCATCTCTCTTCTAACAGCTGTCCAGTGTCTCCCCTCCCCCAGCCTGCCATCTCTCTTCTAACAGCTGTCCAGTGGCTCCCATCCCCCAGCCTGCCATCTCTCTTCTAACAGCTGTCCAGTGGATCCCCTCCCGCAGCCTGCCATCTCTCTTCTAACTGCTGTCCAGTGGCTCCCCTCCCCCAGCCTGCCATCTCTATTCTAACAGCTGTCCAGTGGCTCCCCTCCCCCAGCCTGCCGTCTCTCTTCTAACACCTGTCCGATTGCTCCCCTCCCCCAGCCTGCCATCTCTCTTCTAACAGCTGTCCAGTTGCTCCCCTCCCCCAGTCTGCCATCTCTTTTCTAACAGCTGTCCAGTGGCTCCCCTTCCACAGCCTGCCATCTCTCTTCTAACAGCTGTACAGTGGCTCCCCTCCCCCAGCCTGTCATCTCTCTTCTAACAGCTGTCCAGTGACACCCCTCCCCCAGCCTGACATCTCTCTTCTAACAGCTGTCCAGTGGCTCCCCTCCCCCAGCCTGCCATCTCTTCTAACAGCTGTCCAGTGACTCCCCTCCCCCAGCCCCCATCTCTCTTCTAAGAGCTGTCCAGTTACTCCCCTCCACCAGCCTGCCATCTCTCTTCTAACAGCTGTCCAGTGGCTCCCCTCCCCCAGCCTGCCATCCTTCTTCTAACAGCTGTCCAGTGGCTCCCCTCCCCCAGCCTGCCCTCTCCCTTCTAAGAGCTGTCCAGTGGCTCCCTCCCCCAGCCTGCCATCTCTCTTCTAACAGCTGTCCAGTGGCTAGCCTCCCCCAGCCTGCCATCACTCTTTCAAAAGCTGTCTAGTGCCTCCCCTCCCCCAGTCTGCTATCTCTCTTCTAACAGCTGTCCAGTGTCTAACTTCCCCCAGCCTCCATCTCTCTTCTAACAGCTGCCCAGTGGCTCCCCTCCCCAAGCCTGCCATCTCTCTTCTAACAGCTATCCTGTGGATCCCCTCCCCCAGTCTGCCATCTCTCTTCTAACAGCTGTCCAGTGGCTCCCCTCCCCCAGCCTGCCGTCACTCTTTCAAAAGCTGTCTAGTGGCTCCCCTCCCCCAGCCTGCAATCTCTCTTCTAACAGCTGTCCAGTGACTCCCCTCCCCCAGCCTGCCATTTCTCTTCTAAGAGCTGTCCAGTGGCTCCCCTCCCCCAGCCTGCCCTCACTCTTCTAAGAGCTGTCCAGTGGCTCCCTCCCCCATCCTGCCATCTCTCTTCTAACAGCTGTCCAGTGGCTCCCCTCCCCCAGCCTGCTATCTCTCTTCTAACAGCTGTCCAGTGTCTAACCTCCTCCAGCCTCCATCTGTCTTCTAACAGCTGCCCAGTGGCTCCCCTCCCCAAGCCTGCCATCTCTCTTCTAACAGCTATCCTGTGGATCCCCTCCCCCAGTCTGCCATCTCTCTTCTAACAGCTGTCCAGTGGCTCCCCTCCCCCAGCCTGCCACCACTCTTTCAAAAGCTGTCTAGTGGCTCCCCTCCCCCAGCCTGCCATCTCTCTTCTAAGAGCTGTCCAGTGGCTCCCCTCCCCCAGCCTGCCATCTCTCTTCTAAGAGCTGTCCAGTGGCTCCCCTCCCCCAGCTTGCCATCTCTCTTCTCACAGCTGTCGAGTGGCTCCCCTCCCCCAGCCTGCCATCTCTCTTCTAAGAGCTGTCCAGTGGCTCCCCTCCCCCAGCCTGCCATCTCTCTTCTAACAGCTGTCCAGTGGCTCGCCTCCCCCAGCCTGCCATCTCTCTTCTAACAGCTGTCTAGTGGCTCCCCTCCCCCAGCCTGCCATCTCTCTTCTAACAGCTGTCCAATGGCTCCCCTCCCCCAGCCTGCCATCTCTCTTCTAACAGCTGTCCAGTGGCTCCCCTCCCCCAGCCTGCCATCTCTCTTCTAACAGGTGTCCAGTGTCTCCCCTCCCCCAGCCTGCCATCTCTCTTCTGACAGCTGTCCAGTGACTCCCCTCCCCCAGCCTGCAATCTCTCTTCTGACAGCTGTCCAGTGGCTCCCCTCCCCCAGCCTGCCATCTCTCTTCAAACAGCTGTCCAGTGGTTCCACTCCCCCAGCCTGCCATCTCCATTCTGACAGCTGTCCATTGACTCCCCCAGCTTGCCATCTCTCTTCTGACAGCTGTCCAGTGGCTCCCCTCCCCCAGCCTGCCATCTCTCTTCTGACAGCTGTCCAATGGCTCCCCTCCCCCAGCCTGCCATCTCTCTTCTGACAGCTGTCCAGTGGCTCCCCTCCCCCAGCCTGCCATCTCTCTTCTAACAGCTGTCCAGTGGCTCCCCTCCACCAGCCTTCCATCTCTCTTCTAACAGCTGTCCAGTGGCTCCCCTCCCCCAGCCTGCCATTCTCTTTTAACAGCTGTCCAGTGGCTCCCCACCCCCAGCCTGCCATCGCTCTTCTAACAGTTGTCCAGTGGCTCCCCTCCCCCAGCCTGTCATCTCTCTTCTAACAGCTGTGCAGTGACTCCCTCCCCCAGCCTGACATCTCTCTTCTAACAGCTGTCCAGTGGCTCCACTCCCCAGCCTGCCATCTCTCTTCTAACAGCTGTCCAGTGACTCCCCTCGCCCAGCGTGCCATCTCTCTTCTAACAGCTGTCCAGTGACTCCTCTCCCCAAGCCTGCCATCTCTCTTCTAACAGCTGTCCAGTGGCTCCCCTCCCCCAGCCTGCCATCTCTCTTCTAACAGCTGTCCAGTGACTCCCCTCCCCAGCCTGCCATCTCTCTTCTAACAGCTGTCCAGTGACTCCCCTCCCCCAGCCTGCCATCTCTGTTCTAACAGCTGTCCAGTGGCTCCCCTCCCCAGTCTGCCATCTCTCTTCTAACAGCTGTCCAGTGGCTCCCCTCCCCCAGCCTGCAATCTCTGTTCTGACAGCTGTCCAGTGGCTCCCCTCCCCCAGCTTGCCATCTCTCTTCTAACAGCTGTCCAGTGGCTCCCCTCCGCCAGCCTGCCATCTCTCTTCTAACAGCTGTCCAGTGGCTCCCCTCCCCCAGCCTCCCATCTCTCTTCTAAGAGCTGTCCAGTGTCTCTCCTCCCACAGCCTGCCATCTCTCTTCTAACAGCTGTCCAGTGGCTCCCCTCTCCCAGCCTGCCATCTCTCTTCTAACAGCTGTCCAGTGACTCCCCTCCCCCAACCTGCCATCTCTCTTCTAACAGCTGTCCAGTGGCTCCCCTCCCCCAGCCTGCCATCTCTCTTCTAACAGCTCTCCAGTGGCTCCCCTCCCCCAGCCTGCCATCTCTCTTCTGACAGCTTTCCAGTGGCTCCCCTCCCCCAGCTTGCCATCTCTCTTCTAAGAGCTGTCCATTATCTCCCCTCCCCCAGCCTGTCATCTCTCTTCTGACAGCTGTCCAGTGACTCCCCCCAGCCTGCCATCTCTCTTCTGACAGCTGTCCAGTGGCTCCCTTCCCCCAGCCTGCCATCTCTCTTCTAAGAGCTGTCCAGTGGCTCCCCTCCCCCAGCCTGCCATCTCTCTTCTAAGAGCTGTCCAGTGGCTCCCCTCCCCCAGCTTGCCATCTCTCTTCTCACAGCTGTCGAGTGGCTCCCCTCCCCCAGCCTGCCATCTCTCTTCTAAGAGCTGTCCAGTGGCTCCCCTCCCCCAGCCTGCCATCTCTCTTCTAACAGCTGTCCAGTGGCTCCACTCCCCAGCCTGCCATCTCTCTTCTAACAGCTGTCCAGTGACTCCCCTCGCCCAGCGTGCCATCTCTCTTCTAACAGCTGTCCAGTGACTCCTCTCCCCAAGCCTGCCATCTCTCTTCTAACAGCTGTCCAGTGGCTCCCCTCCCCCAGCCTGCCATCTCTCTTCTAACAGCTGTCCAGTGACTCCCCTCCCCAGCCTGCCATCTCTCCTCTAACAGCTGTCCAGTGACTCCCCTCCCCCAGCCTGCCATCTCTGTTCTAACAGCTGTCCAGTGGCTCCCCTCCCCCAGCCTGCCATTTCTCTTCTAACAGCTGTCCAGTGGCTCCCCTCCCCCAGCCTGCCATCACTCTTTCAAAAGCTGTCTAGTGGCTCCCCTCCCCCAGCCTGCAATCTCTCTTCTAACAGCTGTCCAGTGACTCCCCTCCCCCAGCCTGCCATTTCTCTTCTAAGAGCTGTCCAGTGGCTCCCCTCCCCCAGCCTGCCCTCTCTCTTCTAAGAGCTGTCCAGTGGCTCCCTCCCCCAGCCTGCCATCTCTCTTCTAACAGCTGTCCAGTGGCTCCCCTCCCCCAGCCTGCTATCTCTCTTCTAACAGCTGTCCAGTGTCTAACCTCCTCCAGCCTCCATCTGTCTTCTAACAGCTGCCCAGTGGATCCCCTCCCCAAGCCTGCCATCTCTCTTCTAACAGCTATCCTGTGGATCCCCTCCCCCAGTCTACCATCTCTCTTCTAACAGCTGTCCAGTGGCTCCCCTCCCCCAGCCTGCCACCACTCTTTCAAAAGCTGTCTAGTGGCTCCCCTCCCCCAGCCTGCCATCTCTCTTCTAAGAGCTGTCCAGTGGCTCCCCTCCCCCAGCCTGCCATCTCTCTTCTAAGAGCTGTCCAGTGGCTCCCCTCCCCCAGCTTGCCATCTCTCTTCTCACAGCTGTCGAGTGGCTCCCCTCCCTCAGCCTGCCATCTCTCTTCTAAGAGCTGTCCAGTGGCTCCCCTCCCCCAGCCTGCCATCTCTCTTCTAACAGCTGTCCAGTGGCTCCCCTCCCCCAGCCTGCCATCTCTCTTCTAACAGCTGTCTAGTGGCTCCCCTCCCCCAGCTTGCCATCTCTCTTCTAACAGCTGTCCAGTGGCTACATTCCCCCAGCCTGCCATCTCTCTTCTAACAGCTGTCCAATGGCTCCCCTCCCCCAGCCTGCCATCTCTTTTCTAAGAGCTGTCCAGTGGCTCCCCTCCCCCAGCCTGCCCTCTCTCTTCTAAGAGCTGTCCAGTGGATCCCTCCCCCAGCCTGCCATCTCTCTTCTAACAGCTGTCCAGTGGCTCCCCTCCCCCAGCCTGCCACCACTCTTTCAAAAGCTGTCTAGTGGCTCCCCTCCCCCAGCCTGCCATCTCTCTTCTAAGAGCTGTCCAGTGGCTCCCCTCCCCCAGCCTGCTATCTCTCTTCTAACAGCTGTCCAGTGTCTAACCTCCTCCAGCCTCCATCTGTCTTCTAACAGCTGCCCAGTGGCTCCCCTCCCCAAGCCTGCCATCTCTCTTCTAACAGCTATCCTGTGGATCCCCTCCCCCAGTCTGCCATCTCTCTTCTAACAGCTGTCCAGTGGCTCCCCTCCCCCAGCCTGCCACCACTCTTTCAAAAGCTGTCTAGTGGCTCCCCTCCCCCAGCCTGCCATCTCTCTTCTAAGAGCTGTCCAGTGGCTCCCCTCCCCCAGCCTGCCATCTCTCTTCTAAGAGCTGTCCAGTGGCTCCCCTCCCCCAGCTTGCCATCTCTCTTCTCACAGCTGTCGAGTGGCTCCCCTCCCCCAGCCTGCCATCTCTCTTCTAAGAGCTGTCCAGTGGCTCCCCTCCCCCAGCCTGCCATCTCTCTTCTAACAGCTGTCCAGTGGCTCCCCTCCCCCAGCCTGCCATCTCTCTTCTAACAGCTGTCTAGTGGCTCCCCTCCCCCAGCCTGCCATCTCTCTTCTAACAGCTGTCCAGTGGCTACATTCCCCCAGCCTGCCATCTCTCTTCTAACAGCTGTCCAATGGCTCCCCTCCCCCAGCCTGCCATCTCTCTTCTAACAGCTGTCCAGTGGCTCCCCTCCCCCAGCCTGCCATCTCTCTTCTAACAGATGTCCAGTGTCTCCCCTCCCCCAGCCTGCCATCTCTCTTCTGACAGCTGTCCAGTGACTCCCCTCCCCCAGCCTGCAATCTCTCTTCTGACAGCTGTCCAGTGGCTCCCCTCCCCCAGCCTGCCATCTCTCTTCAAACAGCTGTCCAGTGGTTCCACTCCCCCAGCCTGCCATCTCCATTCTGACAGCTGTCCATTGACTCCCCCAGCTTGCCATCTCTCTTCTGACAGCTGTCCAGTGGCTCCCCTCCCCCAGCCTGCCATCTCTCTTCTGACAGCTGTCCAATGGCTCCCCTCCCCCAGCCTGCCATCTCTCTTCTGACAGCTGTCCAGTGGCTCCCCTCCCCCAGCCTGCCATCTCTCTTCTAACAGCTGTCCAGTGGCTCCCCTCCACCAGCCTTCCATCTCTCTTCTAACAGCTGTCCAGTGGCTCCCCTCCCCCAGCCTGCCATTCTCTTCTAACAGCTGTCCAGTGGCTCCCCACCCCCAGCCTGCCATCTCTCTTCTAACAGTTGTCCAGTGGCTCCCCTCCCCCAGCCTGTCATCTCTCTTCTAACAGCTGTGCAGTGACTCCCTCCCCCAGCCTGACATCTCTCTTCTAACAGCTGTCCAGTGGCTCCACTCCCCAGCCTGCCATCTCTCTTCTAACAGCTGTCCAGTGACTCCCCTCGCCCAGCGTGCCATCTCTCTTCTAACAGCTGTCCAGTGACTCCTCTCCCCAAGCCTGCCATCTCTCTTCTAACAGCTGTCCAGTGGCTCCCCTCCCCCAGCCTGCCATCTCTCTTCTAACAGCTGTCCAGTGACTCCCCTCCCCAGCCTGCCATCTCTCTTCTAACAGCTGTCCAGTGACTCCCCTCCCCCAGCCTGCCATCTCTGTTCTAACAGCTGTCCAGTGGCTCCCCTCCCCAGTCTGCCATCTCTCTTCTAACAGCTGTCCAGTGGCTCCCCTCCCCCAGCCTGCAATCTCTGTTCTGACAGCTGTCCAGTGGCTCCCCTCCCCCA
This sequence comes from Ryuthela nishihirai, assembly GCA_038380435.1. Classification (NCBI taxonomy): domain Eukaryota; kingdom Metazoa; phylum Arthropoda; class Arachnida; order Araneae; family Heptathelidae; genus Ryuthela; species Ryuthela nishihirai. The sequence goes on along the minus strand of JAWZYU010000029.1, from coordinate 124,563 downwards.
GCTTGCCATCTCTCTTCTAACAGCTGTCCAGTGGCTCCCCTCCGCCAGCCTGCCATCTCTCTTCTAACAGCTGTCCAGTGGCTCCCCTCCCCCAGCCTCCCATCTCTCTTCTAAGAGCTGTCCAGTGTCTCTCCTCCCACAGCCTGCCATCTCTCTTCTAACAGCTGTCCAGTGGCTCCCCTCTCCCAGCCTGCCATCTCTCTTCTAACAGCTGTCCAGTGACTCCCCTCCCCCAACCTGCCATCTCTCTTCTAACAGCTGTCCAGTGGCTCCCCTCCCCCAGCCTGCCATCTCTCTTCTAACAGCTCTCCAGTGGCTCCCCTCCCCCAGCCTGCCATCTCTCTTCTGACAGCTTTCCAGTGGCTCCCCTCCCCCAGCTTGCCATCTCTCTTCTAAGAGCTGTCCATTATCTCCCCTCCCCCAGCCTGTCATCTCTCTTCTGACAGCTGTCCAGTGACTCCCCCCAGCCTGCCATCTCTCTTCTGACAGCTGTCCAGTGGCTCCCTTCCCCCAGCCTGCCATCTCTATTCTGACAGCTTTCCAGTGGTTCCCCTCCCCCAGCTTGCCATCTCTCTTCTAAGAGCTGTCCAGTGGCTCCCCTCCCGCAGCCTGCCATCTCTCTTCTAACAGCTGTCCAGTGGCTCCTCTCCAACAGCCTGTCATCTCTCTTCTAACAGCTGTCCAGTGGCTCCCCTCCCCCAGCCTGCCATCTCTCTTCTAACAGCTCTCCAGTGGCGCCCCTCCCCCAGCCTGCGACCTCTATTCTATCAGTTGTCCAGTGGCTCCCCTCCTTCAGCCTGCCATCTCTTTTCTAACAGCTGTCCAGTGGCTCCCCTCCCCAGCCTGCCATCTCTCTTCTAACAGCTGTCCAGTGGCTCCCCTCCCCCAACGTGCCATCTCTCTTCTAACAGCTGTCCAGTGGCTCTCCTCCCCCAGCCTGCCATCCTTCTTCTAACAGCTGTCCAGTGGCTCCCCTCCCCCAGCCTGCCATCCTTCTTCTAACAGCTGTCCAGTGGCTCCCCTCCCCCAGCCTGCCCTCTCTCTTCTAACAGCTGTCCAGTGGCTCCCCTCCCCCATCCTGCTATCTCTCTTCTAACAGCTGCTTAGTGGCTCCCCTCCCCAAGCCTGCCATCTCTCTTCTAACAGCTATCCTGTGGATCCCCTGCCCCAGTCTGCCATCTCTCTTCTAACAGCTGTCCAGTGGCTCCCCTCCCCCAGCCTGCCATCACTCTTTCAAAAGCTGTCTAGTGGCTCCCCTCCCCCAGCCTGCAATCTCTCTTCTAACAGCTGTCCAGTGGCTCCCCTCCCCCAGCCTGCTATCTCTCTTCTAACAGCTGTCCAGTGTCTAACCTCCTCCAGCCTCCATCTGTCTTCTAACAGCTGCCCAGTGGCTCCCCTCCCCAAGCCTGCCATCTCTCTTCTAACAGCTATCCTGTGGATCCCCTCCCCCAGTCTGCCATCTCTCTTCTAACAGCTGTCCAGTGGCTCCCCTCCCCCAGCCTGCCACCACTCTTTCAAAAGCTGTCTAGTGGCTCCCCTCCCCCAGCCTGCCATCTCTCTTCTAAGAGCTGTCCAGTGGCTCCCCTCCCCCAGCCTGCCATCTCTCTTCTAAGAGCTGTCCAGTGGCTCCCTCCCCCAGCTTGCCATCTCTCTTCTCACAGCTGTCGAGTGGCTCCCCTCCCCCAGCCTGCCATCTCTCTTCTAAGAGCTGTCCAGTGGCTCCCCTCCCCCAGCCTGCCATCTCTCTTCTAACAGCTGTCCAGTGGCTCCCCTCCCCCAGCCTGCCATCTCTCTTCTAACAGCTGTCTAGTGGCTCCCCTCCCCCAGCCTGCCATCTCTCTTCTAACAGCTGTCCAGTGGCTACATTCCCCCAGCCTGCCATCTCTCTTCTAACAGCTGTCCAATGGCTCCCCTCCCCCAGCCTGCCATCTCTCTTCTAACAGCTGTCCAGTGGCTCCCCTCCCCCAGCCTGCCATCTCTCTTCTAACAGATGTCCAGTGTCTCCCCTCCCCCAGCCTGCCATCTCTCTTCTGACAGCTGTCCAGTGACTCCCCTCCCCCAGCCTGCAATCTCTCTTCTGACAGCTGTCCAGTGGCTCCCCTCCCCCAGCCTGCCATCTCTCTTCAAACAGCTGTCCAGTGGTTCCACTCCCCCAGCCTGCCATCTCCATTCTGACAGCTGTCCATTGACTCCCCCAGCTTGCCATCTCTCTTCTGACAGCTGTCCAGTGGCTCCCCTCCCCCAGCCTGCCATATCTCTTCTGACAGCTGTCCAATGGCTCCCCTCCACCAGCCTGAGATCTCTCTTCTAACAGCTGTCCAGTGTCTCCCCTCCCCCAGCCTGCCATCTCTCTTCTAACAGCTGTCCAGTGGCTCCCCTCCCCCAGCCTGCCATCTCTCTTCTAACAGCTGTCCAGTAACTCACCTCCCCCCAGCATGCCATCTCTCTTTTAACAGCTGCCCAGTGACTCCCCTCCCCCAGCCTGCCATCTCTCTTCTAACAGCTGTCCAGTGGCTCCCCTCCCCCAGCCTGCCATCTCTCTTCTAACACCTGTCCAGTGGCTCCCCTCCCCCAGCCTGCCATCTCTCTTCTAACACCTGTCCAGTGGCTCCCCTCCCCCAGCCTGCCATCTCTCTTCTAACAGCTGTCCAGTGGCTCCCCGCCCCCAGCCTGCCGTCTCTCTTCTAACAGCTGTCCAGTTGCTCCCCTCCCCCAGCCTGCCATCTGTCTTCTAACAGCTGTCCAGTTGCTCCCCTCCCCCAATCTGCCATCTCTTTTCTAACAGCTGTCCAGTGGCTCCCCTCCCCCAGCCTGCGATCTCTCTTCTAACAGCTGTTCAGTTGCTCCCCTCCCACAGCCTGCCATCTCTCTTCTAACAGCTGTCCAGTGGCTCCCCTCCCCAGCCTGCCATCTCTCTTCTAACAGCTGTCCAGTAACTCACCTCCCCGAGCCTGCCATTTCTCTTCTAACAGCTATCCTGTGGCTCCCCTCCCCAAGCCTGCCATCTCTCTTCTAACAGCTGTTCTGTGGTTCCCCTCCACCAGCCTGCCATCTCTCTTCTAACAGCTGTCCAGTGTCTCCCCTCCCAGAGCCTGCCATCTCTCTTCTAACAGCTGTCCAGTGGCTCCCCTCCCCCAGCCTGCCATCTCTCTTCTAACAGCTGTCCAGTAACTCACCTCCCCCCAGCATGCCATCTCTCTTCTAACAGCTGCTCAGTGACTCCCCTCCCCCAGCCTGCCATCTGTCTTCTAACAGCTGTTTTGTGGTTCCCCTCCCCCAGCCTGCCATCTCTCTTCTAACAGCTGTCCAGTGTCTCCCCTCCCCCAGCCTGCCATCTCTCTTCTAACAGCTGTCCAGTGTCTCCCCTCCCCCAGCCTGCCATCTCTCTTCTAACAGCTGTCCAGTGTCTCCCCACCCACAGCCTGCCACCTCTCTTCTGACAGCTGTTCAGTGACTCCCCTCCCCCAGCCTGCCATCTGTCTTCTGACAGCTGTCCAGTGACTCCCCCCCAGCCTGCCATCTCTCTTCTGACAGCTGTCCAGTGGCTCCCCTCCCCTAGCGTGCCATCTCTCTTTTAACAGCTGTCCAGTGGCTCCCATTTCCCAGCCTGCCATCTCTCTTCTAACAGCTGTCCAGTGGCTCCCCTCCCCAGCCTGAAATCTCTCTTCTAACAGCTGTCCAGTGGCTCCCCTCCCCCAGCCTCCCATCTCTCTCCTAACAGCTGTCCAGTGACTCCCCTACCCCAGCCTGCCATCTCTCTTCTAACAGCTGTCCAGTGGCTCTCCTCCCCCAGCCTGCCATCCCTCTTCTAACAGCTGTCCAGTGGCTCCCCTCCCCCAGCCTGCCATCTCTCTTCTAACAGCTGTCCAGTGGCTCCCCTCCCCCAGCCTGCCATCTCTCTTCTAACAGCTGTCCAATGGCTCCCCTCCGACAGCCTGCCATCTCTCTTATAACAGCTGTCCAGTGGCTCCCCTCCGACAGCCTGCCATGTCTCTTATAACAGCTGTCCAGTGTCTCCCCTCCCCCAACCTGCCATCTCTCTTCTAACAGCTGCCCAGTGACTCCCCTCCCCCATACTGCCATCTGTCTTCTAATAGATGTTCTGTGGTTCCCCTCCCCCAGCCTGCCATCTCTCTTCTAATAGCTGTCCAGTGGCTCACCTCCCCCAGCCTGCCATCTCTCTTCTAACAGCTGTCCAGTTGCTCCCCTTACCCAGCCTGCCCTCTCTCTTCCAACAGCTGTCCAGTGGCTCCCCTCCCGCAACCTGCAATCTCTCTTCTATCAGCTGTCCAGTGGCTCCCCTCCCGAGGTCTCGCCATCTCTCTTCTAACAACTGTCCAGTGGCTCCCCTCCCCCAGCCTGCCATCTCTATTCTAACAGCTGTCTAGTGGCTCCCCTCCCCCAGTCTGCCATCTCTCTTCTAACAGCTGTCCAGTGGCTCCCCTCCCCCAGCCTGCCATCTCTCTTCTAACAGCTGTCCAGTGTCTCCCCTCCCCCAGCCTGCCATCTCTCTTCTGACAGCTGTCCAGTGACTCCCCTTCCCCAGCCTGCCATCTATCTTCTGACAGCTTTCCAGTGGCTCCCCTCCCCCAGCTTGCCATCTCTCTTCTAAGAGCTGTCCAGTGGCTCCCCTCCCGCAGCCTGGCATCTCTTTTCTAACAGCTGTCCAGTGGCACCTCTCCAACAGCCTGCCATTTCTCTTCTAACAGCTGTTCAGTGGCTCCCCTCCCCCAACCTGCCATCTCTCTTCTAACAGCTGTCCAGTGGCTCCCCTCCCCCAGCCTGCCATCTCTCTTCTAACAGCTGTCCAGTGGCTCCCCTCCCCCAGCCTGCCATCTCTCTTCTAACAGCTGTCCAGTGGCTCCGCTCCCCTAGCCTGCCATCTCTATTCTAACAGCTGCCCAGTTGCTCCCCTCCCCCAACCTGCCATCTCTCCTCTAACAGCTGTCCAGTGGCTCCCCTCCCCCAGCCTGCCATCTCTCTTCTAACAGTTGTCCAGTTGCCCCCCTCCCACATCCTGAAATCTCTCTTCTAACAGCTGTCCCGTGGCTCCCCTCCCCCAGCCTGCCATATCTCTTCTAACAGCTGTCCAGTGGATCCCCTCCTACAGCCTGTCATCTCTCTTCTAACAGCTGTCCAGTGACTCCCCTCCCCCAGCCTGCCATCACTCTTCTAACAGAGGTCCAGTGGCTTCCCTCCCCCATCCTGCCATCTCTCTTCTAACAGCTGTCCAGTGGCTCCCCTCCCCCAGCCTCCCATCTCTCTTCTAACAGCTGTCCAGTTACTCCCCTCCACCAGCCTGCCATCTCTCTTCTAAGAGCTGTCCAGTGGCTCCCTCCCCCAGCCTGCCATCTCTCTTCTAACAGCTGTCCAGTGGCTCCCCTCTCCCAGCCTGCCATCTCTCTTCTAACAGCTGTCCAGTGGCTCCCCTCCCCCAGCCTGCCATCCCTCTTATAACAGCTGTCCAGTGTCTCCCCTTCCCCAACCTGCCATCTCTCTTCTAACAGCTGCCCAGTGACTCCCCTCCCCCATACTGCCATCTGTCTTCTAACAGATGTTCTGTGGTTCCCCTCCCCCAGCCTGCCATTTCCCTTCTAACAGCTGTCCAGTGGCTCCCCTCCCCCAGCCTCCCATCTCTCTTCTAACAGCTGTCCAGTGGCTCCCCTTACCCAGCCTGCCCTCTCTCTTCCAACAGCTGTCCAGTGGCTCCCCTCCCGCAACCTGCAATCTCTCTTCTAACAGCTGTCCAGTGACTCCCCTCCCCCAGCCTGCCATCTCTCTTCTAAGAGCTGTCCAGTGGCTCCCCTCCCCCAGCCTGCCATCTCTCTTCTAACAGCTGTCCAGTGGCTCCCCTCCACCAGCCTGCCATCTCTCTTCTAACAGCTGTCCAGTGGCTCCGCTCCACTAGCCTGCCATCTCTATTCTAACAGCTGTCCAGTTGCTCCCCTCCCCCAACCTGCCATCTCTCTTCTAACAGCTGTCCAGTGGCTCCCCTCCCCCAGCCTGCCATCTCTCTTCTAACAGTTGTCCAGTTGCCCCCCTCCCACATCCTGAAATCTCTCTTCTAACAGCTGTCCCGTGGCTCCCCTCCCCCAGCCTGCCATATCTCTTCTAACAGCTGTCCAGTGGATCCCCTCCTACAGCCTGTCATCTCTCTTCTAACAGCTGTCCAGTGACTCCCCTCCCCCAGCCTGCCATCACTCTTCTAACAGAGGTCCAGTGGCTCCACTCCCCCATCCTGCCATCTCTCTTCTAACAGCTGTCCAGTGGCTCCCCTCCCCCAGCCTCCCATCTCTCTTCTAACAGCTGTCCAGTTACTCCCCTCCACCAGCCTGCCATCTCTCTTCTAAGAGCTGTCCAGTGGCTCCCTCCCCCAGCCTGCCATCCCTCTTCTAACAGCTGTCCAGTGGCCCCCCTCCGCCAACCTGCCATCTCTCTCCTAACAGAGGTCCAGTGGCTCCCCTCCCTTAGCCTGCCATCTCTCCTCTAACAGCTGTCTAGTGTCTCCCCTCCCCCAACCTGCCATCTCTCTTCTAACAGCTGCCCAGTGACTCCCCTCCCCCAACCTGCCATCTCTCTGATAACAGCTGTTCTGTGGTTCCCCTCCCCCAGCCTGCCATCTCTCTTCTAACAGCTGTCCAGTGGCTCCCCTCCCCCAGCCTGCCATCTCTCTTCTAACAGCTGTCCTTTGACTCCCCTCCCCCAGACTGTCAACTCTGTTCTAACAGCTGTCCAGTGTCTCCCCTCCCCCAGCCTGCCATCTCTCTTCTAACAGCTGTCCAGTGTCTCCCCTCCCCCAGCCTGCCATCCCTCGTCTAACAGCTGCCCAGTGGTTTCCCTGCCCCAGCCTGCCATCTCTCTTCTAACAGCTGTCCTGTAGTTCCCCTCCCCCAGCCTGCAATCTCTCTTCTAATAGCTGTCCAGTGGCTCCCCTCACCCAGCCTGCCATCTCTCTTCCAAAAGCTGTCCAGTGGCTCCCCTCCCCCAGCCTGCCATCTCTCTTCTAACAGCTGTCCAGTGGCTCCCCTCCCGCAGCCTGCCATCTCTCTTCTAACAGCTGTCCAGTGGCTCCCCTCCCACTGCCTGCCATATCTCTTCTAACAGCTGTCCAGTGTCTCCCCTCCCCCAGCCTGCCATCTCTCTTCTAACAGCTGTCCAGTGGCTCCCCTCCCCCTGCCTGCCATCTCTGTTCTAACAGCTGTCCAGTGGATCCCCTCCCCAGCCTGCCAACTCTCTTCTAACAGCTGTCTAGTGGCTCCCCTCCCGAAGCCTGCCATCTCTCTTCTAACAGCTGTCCAGTGGCTCCCCTCCCACTGCCTGCCATCTCTCTTCTAACAGCTGTCCAATGGCTCCCCTCCCCCTGCCTGCCATCTCTCTTCTAACAACTGTCCAGTGGCTCCCCTCCACCAGCCTGCCATCTCTCTTCTAACACCTGTCCAGTGGCTCCCTTCCCCCAGCCTGCCATCTCTCTTCTAACAGCTGTCCGGTGGCTTCCCTCCCCCAGCCTGCCATCTCTGTTTTAAGAGCTGTCGAGTGTCTCCCCTCCCCCAGCCTGCCATCTGTCTTCTAACAGCTGTCCAGTTGCTCCCCTCCCCCTGCCTGCCATCTCTCTTCTAACAGCTTTCCATTGGCTCCCCTCCCCCAGTCTGCCATCTCTCTTCTAACAGCTGTCCAGTTGCTCCCCTCCCCCAGCCTGCCATCTCTCTTCTAACAGCTGTCCAGTGACTCCCCTCCCCCAGCCTGCCATCACTGTTCTAACAGCTGTCCAGTGGTACCACTCCCCCAGCCTGCCATGTCTCTTCTAACAGCTGTCCAGTTGCTCCCCTCCCCAACCCTGCCATCTCTCTTCTAGTAGCTGTCCAGTGGCTCCCCTCCCCCAGCCTGACATCTCTCTTCTAACAGCTGTCCAGTGGCTCCCCACCCCGTCCTGCCATCTCTCTTCTAACAGCTGTCCAGTGGCTGCCCTCCCCCAGCCTGCCATCTCTGTTCTAACAGCTGTCCAGTGGCTCCCTTCCCCCAGCCTGCCATCTCTCTTCTCACAGCTTTCCAGTGGCTCCCCTCCCCCAGTCTGCCATCTCTCTTCTAACATCTGTCCAGTTGCGACCCTCCCCCAGCCTGCCATCTCTCTTCTCACAGCTTTCCAGTGACTCCCCTCCCCCAGCCTGCCATCACTCTTCTAACAGCTGTCCAGTGGTTCCCCTCCCCCAGCATGCCATCTCTCTTCTCACAGCTGTCCAGTTGCTCCCCTCCCCAACCCTGCCATCTCTCTTCTAACATCTGTCCAGTGGCTCTCCTCCCCCAGCCTGCCATCTCTCTTCTAACAGCTGTCCAGTTGCTCCCCTCCCCCAGCCTGCCATCTCTCTTCTAACAGCTGTCCAGTGGCTCCCCTCCACCAGCCTGCCATCTCTCTTCTAACAGCTGTCCAGTGGCTACCCTCCCCCAGCCTGCCATCTCTCTACTAACAGCTGTCCAGTGGCTACCCTCCCCCAGCCTGCCATCTCTCTTCTAACAGCTGCCCAGTGGCTCCCCTGCCCCAGCCTGCCATCTCTCTTCTAACAGCTGTCCTGTGGTTACCCTCCCCCAGCCTGCCATCTCTCTTCTAACAGCTGTCCAGTGGCTCCCCTCCCCCAGCCTGCCATCTCTCTTCTAACAGCTGTCCAGTGGCTCCCCTCCCCCTGCCTGCCATCTCTGTTCTAACAGCTGTCCAGTGTATCCCCTCCCCCAGCCTGCCATCTCTCTTCTAACAGCTGTCTAGTGGCTCCCCTCCCGAAGCCTGCCATCTCTCTTTTAACAGCTGTCCAGTGGCTCCCCTCCCACTGCCTGCCATCTCTCTTCTAACAGCTGTCCAATGGCTCCCCTCCCCCTGCCTGCCTTCTCTCTTCTAACAACTGTCCAGTGGCTCCCCTCCTCCAGCCTGACATCTCTCTTCTAACACCTGTCCAGTGGCTCCCTTCCCACAGCCTGCCATCTCTCTTCTAACAGCTTTCCAGTGGCTCCCCTCCCCCAGCTTGCCATCTCTCTTCTAAGAGCTGTCCAGTGGCTCCCCTCCCGCAGCCTGGCATCTCTTTTCTAACAGCTGTCCAGTGGCACCTCTCCAACAGCCTGCCATTTCTCTTCTAACAGCTGTTCAGTGGCTCCCCTCCCCCAACCTGCCATCTCTCTTCTAACAGCTGTCCAGTGGCTCCCCTCCCCCAGCCTGCCATCTCTCTTCTAACAGCTGTCCAGTGACTCCCCTCCCCCAGCCTGCCATCACTCTTCTAACAGCTGTCCAGTGGTACCCCTCCCCCAGCCTGCCATCTCTCTTCTAACAGCTGTCCAGTTGCTCCCCTCCCCAACCCTGCCATCTCTCTTCTAACAGCTGTCCAGTGACTCCCCTCCGCCAGCCTGCCATCTCTCTTCTAACAGCTGTCCAGTGGCTCCCCTCCCCCAGCCTGCCATCTCTCTTCTAACAGCTGTCCTGTGGTTCCCCTCCCCCAGCCTGCCATCTCTCTTCTAACAGCTGTCCAGTGACTCCCCTCCCCCAGCCTGCCATCTCTCTTCTAACAGCTGTCCAGTGACTCCCCTCCCCCAGCCTGCCATCTCTCTTCTAACAGCTGTCCAGTGACTCCCCTCCCCCAGCCTGCCATCTCTCTTCTAACAGCTGTCCAGTGGCTCCCCTCCCGCAGCCTGCCATCTCTCTTCTAACAGCTGTCCAGTTGCTCCCCTCCCCCAGCCTGCGATCTCTCTTCTAACAGCTGTCCGGTGGCTCCCCTCCCCAGCATGTCATCTCTCTTCTAACAGCTCTCGAGTGACTCCCCTCCCCCAGCCTGCCATCTCTCTTCTAACAGCTGTCCAGTGGCTCCCCTCCCCCAGACTGCCATCTCTGTTCGAACAGCTGTCCAGTGACTACCCTCCCCCAGCCTGCCATCTCTCTTCTAGCAGCTGTCCAGTGGCTCCCCTCCCCCAGCCTGCCATCTCTCTTCTGACAGCTGTCCATTGACTCCATGCAGCTTGCCATCTCTCTTCTGACAGCTGTCCAGTGGCTCCCCTCCCCCAGCATGCCATCTCTCCTCTGACAGCTGTCCAATGGCTCCCCTCCCCAACCCTGCCATCTCTCTTCTAACAGCTGTCCAGTGGCTCCCCTCCCCCAGCCTGCCATCTCTGTTCTAACAGCTGTCCAGTGGCTCCCTTCCCCCAGCCTGCCATCTCTCTTCTAACAGCTGTCCAGTCGCTCCCCTCCCCCAGCCTGCCATCTCTCTTCTAACAGCTTTGCAGTGTCTCTCCTCCCCCAGCCTGCCATCTCTCTTCAGACAGCTGTCAAGTGACTCCCCTCCCCCAGCCTGCCATCTCTCTTCTGACAGCTGTCCAGTGGCTCCCCTCCCCCAGCGTGCCATTTCTCTTCTAACAGCTGTCCAGTGTCTCCCCTCCCCAGCCTGCCATCTCTCTTCTAACAGCTGTCCAGTGGCTCCCCTCCCCCAGCCTGCCATCTCTCTTCTAACAGCTGTCCAGTGGCTCCCCTCCCCCAGCAAGCCATCTCTCTTCTAACAGCTGTCCAGTGGCTCCCCTCCCCCAGCCTGCCATCTCTCTTCTAACAGCTGTCCTGTGGTTCCCCTCCCCCAGCCTGCCATCGCTCTTCTAACAGCTGTCCAGTGACTCCCCTCCCCCAGCCTGCCATCTCTCTTCTAACAGCTGTCCAGTGACTCCCCTCCCCCAGCCTGCCATCTCTCCTCTAAGAGCTGTCCAGTAGCTCCCCTCCCCCAGCCTGCCATCTCTCTTCTAACAGCTGTCCAGTAACTCACCTCCCCCCAGCATGCCATCTCTCTTCTAACAGCTGCCCAGTGACTCCCCTCCCCCAGCCTGCCATCTCTCTTCTAACAGCTGTCCAGTGGCTCCCCTCCCCCAGCCTGCCATCTCTCTTCTAACAGCTGTCCAGTAACTCACCTCCCCCCAGCATGCCATCTCTCTTTTAACAGCTGCCCAGTGACTCCCCTCCCCCAGCCTGCCATCTCTCTTCTAACAGCTGTCCAGTGGCTCCCCTCTCCCAGCCTGCCATCTCTCTTCTAACACCTGTCCAGTGGCTCCCCTCCCCCAGCCTGCCATCTCTCTTCTAACAGCTGTCCAGTGGCTCCCCTCCCCCAGCCTGCCATCTCTCTTCTAACAGCTGTCCAGTGGCTCCCCGCCCCCAGCCTGCCGTCTCTCTTCTAACAGCTGTCCAGTTGCTCCCCTCCCCCAGCCTGCCATCTGTCTTCTAACAACTGTCCAGTTGCTCCCCTCCCCCAGTCTGCCATCTCTTTTCTAACAGCTGTCCAGTGGCTCCCCTCCCCCAGCCTGCGATCTCTCTTCTAACAGCTGTTCAGTTGCTCCCCTCCCCCAGCCTGCCATCTCTCTTCTAACAGCTGTCCAGTGGCTCCCCTCCCCAGCCTGCCATCTCTCTTCTAACAGCTGTCCAGTAACTCACCTCCCCGAGCCTGCCATTTCTCTTCTAACAGCTGTCCTGTGGCTCCCCTCCCCAAGACTGCCATCTCTCTTCTAACAGCTGTTCTGTGGTTCCCCTCCACCAGCCTGCCATCTCTCTTCTAACAGCTGTCCAGTGTCTCCCCTCCCAGAGCCTGCCATCTCTCTTCTAACAGCTGTCCAGTGGCTCCCCTCCCCCAGCCTGCCATCTCTCTTCTAACAGCTGTCCAGTAACTCACCTCCCCCCAGCATGCCATCTCTCTTCTAACAGCTGCTCAGTGACTCCCCTCCCCCAGCCTGCCATCTGTCTTCTAACAGCTGTTTTGTGGTTCCCCTCCCCCAGCCTGCCATCTCTCTTCTAACAGCTGTCCAGTGTCTCCCCTCCCCCAGCCTGCCATCTCTCTTCTAACAGCTGTCCAGGGCTCCCCTCCCCCAGCCTGCCATCTCTCTTCTAACAGCTGTCCAGTGTCTCCCCTCCCACAGCCTGCCACCTCTCTTCTGACAGCTGTTCAGTGACTCCCCTCCCCCAGCCTGCCATCTGTCTTCTGACAGCTGTCCAGTGACTCCCCCCCAGCCTGCCATCTCTCTTCTGACAGCTGTCCAGTGGCTCCCCTCCCCTAGCGTGCCATCTCTCTTTTAACAGCTGTCCAGTGGCTCCCATTTCCCAGCCTGCCATCTCTCTTCTAACAGCTGTCCAGTGGCTCCCCTCCCCAGCCTGAAATCTCTCTTCTAACAGCTGTCCAGTGGCTCCCCTCCCCCAGCCTCCCATCTCTCTCCTAACAGCTGTCCAGTGACTCCCCTCCCCCAGCCTGCCATCTCTCTTCTAACAGCTGTCCTGTGGTTCCCCTCCCCCAGCCTGCCATCCCTCTTCTAACAGCTGTCCAGTGGCTCCCCTCCCCCAGCCTGCCATCTCTCTTCTAACAGCTGTCCAGTGGCTCCCCTCCCCCAGCCTGCCATCTCTCTTCTAACAGCTGTCCAATGGCTCCCCTCCGACAGCCTGCCATCTCTCTTATAACAGCTGTCCAGTGGCTCCCCTCCGACAGCCTGCCATCTCTCTTATAACAGCTGTCCAGTGTCTCCCCTCCCCCAACCTGCCATCTCTCTTCTAACAGCTGCCCAGTGACTCCCCTCCCCCATACTGCCATCTGTCTTCTAATAGATGTTCTGTGGTTCCCCTCCCCCAGCCTGCCATCTCTCTTCTAACAGCTGTCCAGTGGCTCACCTCCCCCAGCCTGCCATCTCTCTTCTAACAGCTGTCCAGTTGCTCCCCTTACCCAGCCTGCCCTCTCTCTTCCAACAGCTGTCCAGTGGCTCCCCTCCCGCAACCTGCAATCTCTCTTCTATCAGCTGTCCAGTGGCTCCCCTCCCGAGGTCTCGCCATCTCTCTTCTAACAACTGTCCAGTGGCTCCCCTCCCCCAGCCTGCCATCTCTATTCTAACAGCTGTCTAGTGGCTCCCCTCCCCCAGTCTGCCATCTCTCTTCTAACAGCTGTCCAGTGGCTCCCCTCTCCCAGCCTGCCATCTCTCTTCTAACAGCTGTCCAGTGTCTCCCCTCCCCCAGCCTGCCATCTCTCTTCTGACAGCTGTCCAGTGACTCCCCTTCCCCAGCCTGCCATCTATCTTCTGACAGCTTTCCAGTGGCTCCCCTCCCCCAGCTTGCCATCTCTCTTCTAAGAGCTGTCCAGTGGCTCCCCTCCCGCAGCCTGGCATCTCTTTTCTAACAGCTGTCCAGTGGCACCTCTCCAACATCCTGCCATTTCTCTTCTAACAGCTGTTCAGTTTCTCCCCTCCCCCAACCTGCCATCTCTCTTCTAACAGCTGTCCAGTGGCTCCCCTCCCCCAGCCTGCCATCTCTCTTCTAACAGCTGTCCAGTGGCTCCCCTCCCCCAGCCTGCCATCTCTCTTCTAACAGCTGTCCAGTGGCTCCGCTCCCCTAGCCTGCCATCTCTATTCTAACAGCTGTCCAGTTGCTCCCCTCCCCCAACCTGCCATCTCTCTTCTAACAGCTGTCCAGTGGCTCCCCTCCCCCAGCCTGCCATCTCTCTTCTAACAGTTGTCCAGTTGCCCCCCTCCCACATCCTGAAATCTCTCTTCTAACAGCTGTCCCATGGCTCCCCTCCCCCAGCCTGCCATATCTCTTCTAACAGCTGTCCAGTGGATCCCCTCCTACAGCCTGTCATCTCTCTTCTAACAGCTGTCCAGTGACTCCCCTCCCCCAGCCTGCCATCACTCTTCTAACAGAGGTCCAGTGGCTCCCCTCCCCCATCTTGCCATCTCTCTTCTAACAGCTGTCCAGTGGCTCCCCTCCCCCAGCCTCCCATCTCTCTTCTAACAGCTGTCCAGTTACTCCCCTCCACCAGCCTGCCATCTCTCTTCTAAGAGATGTCCAGTGGCTCCCTCCCCCAGCCTGCCATCTCTCTTCTAACAGCTGTCCAGTGGCTCCCCTCTCCCAGCCTGCCATCTCTCTTCTAACAGCTGTCCAGTGGCTCCCCTCCCCCAGCCTGCCATCCCTCTTATAACAGCTGTCCAGTGTCTCCCCTTCCCCAACCTGCCATCTCTCTTCTAACAGCTGCCCAGTGACTCCCCTCCCCCATACTGCCATCTGTCTTCTAACAGATGTTCTGTGGTTCCCCTCCCCCAGCCTGCCATTTCTCTTCTAACAGCTGTCCAGTGGCTCCCCTCCCCCAGCCTGCCATCTCTCTTCTAACAGCTGTCCAGTGGCTCCCCTTACTCAGCCTGCCCTCTCTCTTCCAACAGCTGTCCAGTGGCTCCCCTCCCGCAACCTGCAATCTCTCTTCTAACAGCTGTCCAGTGACTCCCCTCCCCCAGCCTGCCATCTCTCTTCTAAGAGCTGTCCAGTGGCTCCCCTCCCCCAGCCTGCCATATCTCTTCTAACAGCTGTCCAGTGGATCCCCTCCTACAGCCTGTCATCTCTCTTCTAACAGCTGTCCAGTGACTCCCCTCCCCCAGCCTGCCATCACTCTTCTAACAGAGGTCCAGTGGCTCCCCTCCCCCATCCTGCCATCTCTCTTCTAACAGCTGTCCAGTGGCTCCCCTCCCCCAGCCTCCCATCTCTCTTCTAACAGCTGTCCAGTTACTCCCCTCCACCAGCCTGCCATCTCTCTTCTAAGAGCTGTCCAGTGGCTCCCTCCCCCAGCCTGCCATCTCTCTTCTAACAGCTGTCCAGTGGCTCCCCTCTCCCAGCCTGCCATCTCTCTTCTAACAGCTGTCCAGTGGCTCCCCTCCCCCAGCCTGCCATCCCTCTTTTAACAGCTGTCCAGTGGCCCCCCTCCGCCAGCCTGCCATCTCTCTCCTAACAGAGGTCCAGTGGCTCCCCTCCCTTAGCCTGCCATCTCTCCTCTAACAGCTGTCTAGTGTCTCCCCTCCCCCAACCTGCCATCTCTCTTCTAACAGCTGCCCAGTGACTCCCCTCCCCCAACCTGCCATCTCTCTGATAACAGCTGTTCTGTGGTTCCCCTCCCCCAGCCTGCCATCTCTCTTCTAACAGCTGTCCAGTGGCTCCCCTCCCCCAGCCTGCCATCTCTCTTCTAACAGCTGTCCTTTGACTCCCCTCCCCCAGACTGCCAACTCTGTTCTAACAGCTGTCCAGTGTCTCCCCTCCGCCAGCCTGCCATCTCTCTTCTAACAGCTGTCCAGTGTCTCCCCTCCCCCAGCCTGCCATCTCTCTTCTAACAGCTGTCCAGTATCTCCCCTCCCCCAGCCTGCCATCCCTCGTCTAACAGCTGCCCAGTGGCTTCCCTGCCCCAGCCTGCCATCTCTCTTCTAACAGCTGTCCTGTAGTTCCCCTCCCCCAGCCTGCAATCTCTCTTCTAATAGCTGTCCAGTGGCTCCCCTCACCCAGCCTGCCATCTCTCTTCCAAAAGCTGTCCAGTGGCTCCCCTCCCCCAGCCTGCCATCTCTCTTCTAACAGCTGTCCAGTGGCTCCCCTCCCGCAGCCTGCCATCTCTCTTCTAACAGCTGTCCAGTGGCTCCCCTCCCACTGCCTGCCATCTCTCTTCTAACAGCTGTCCAGTGTCTCCCCTCCCCCAGCCTGCCATCTCTCTTCTAACAGCTGTCCAGTGGCTCCCCTCCCCCTGCCTGCCATCTCTGTTCTAACAGCTGTCCAGTGGATCCCCTCCCCAGCCTGCCAACTCTCTTCTAACAGCTGTCTAGTGGCTCCCCTCCCGAAGCCTGCCATCTCTCTTCTAACAGCTGTCCAGTGGCTCCCCTCCCACTGCCTGCCATCTCTCTTCTAACAGCTGTCCAATGGCTCCCCTCCCCCTGCCTGCCATCTCTCTTCTAACAACTGTCCAGTGGCTCCCCTCCTCCAGCCTGCCATCTCTCTTCTAACACCTGTCCAGTGGCTCCCTTCCCCCAGCCTGCCATCTCTCTTCTAACAGCTGTCCGGTGGCTTCCCTCCCCCAGCCTGCCATCTCTGTTTTAAGAGCTGTCGAGTGTCTCCCCTCCCCCAGCCTGCCATCTGTCTTCTAACAGCTGTCCAGTGGCTCCCCTCCCCCTGCCTGCCATCTCTCTTCTAACAGCTTTCCATTGGCTCCCCTCCCCCAGTCTGCCATCTCTCTTCTAACAGCTGTCCAGTTGCTCCCCTCCCCCAGCCTGCCATCTGTCTTCTAACAGCTGTCCAGTGACTCCCCTCCCCCAGCCTGCCATCACTCTTCTAACAGCTGTCCAGTGGTACCCCTCCCCCAGCCTGCCATCTCTCTTCTAACAGCTGTTCAGTTGCTCCCCTCCCCAACCCTGCCATCTCTCTTCTAACAGCTGTCCAGTGGCTCCCCTCCCCCAGCCTGACATCTCTCTTCTAACAGCTGTCCAGTGGCTCCCCACCCCGTCCTGCCATCTCTCTTCTAACAGCTGTCCAGTGGCTGCCCTCCCCCAGCCTGCCATCTCTGTTCTAACAGCTGTCCAGTGGCTCCCTTCCCCCAGCCTGCCATCTCTCTTCTCACAGCTTTCCAGTGGCTCCCCTCCCCCAGTCTGCCATCTCTCTTCTAACAGCTGTCCAGTTGCGACCCTCCCCCAGCCTGCCATCTCTCTTCTCACAGCTTTCCAGTGACTCCCCTCCCCCAGCCTGCCATCACTCTTCTAACAGCTGTCCAGTGGTTCCCCTCCCCCAGCCTGCCATCTCTCTTCTCACAGCTGTCCAGTTGCTCCCCTCCCCAACCCTACCATCTCTCTTCTAACATCTGTCCAGTGGCTCCCCTCCCCCAGTCTGCCATCTCTCTTCTAACAGCTGTCCAGTTGCGACCCTCCCCCAGCCTGCCATCTCTCTTCTCACAGCTTTCCAGTGACTCCCCTCCCCCAGCCTGCCATCACTCTTCTAACAGCTGTCCAGTGGTTCCCCTCCCCCAGCCTGCCATCTCTCTTCTAACAGCTGTCCAGTGGCTCCCCTCCACCAGCCTGCCATCTCTCTTCTAACAGCTGTCCAGTGGCTACCCTCCCCCAGCCTGCCATCTCTCTACTAACAGCTGTCCAGTGGCTACCCTCCCCCAGCCTGCCATCTCTCTTCTAACAGCTGCCCAGTGGCTCCCCTGCCCCAGCCTGCCATCTCTCTTCTAACAGCTGTCCTGTGGTTACCCTCCCCCAGCCTGCCATCTCTCTTCTAACAGCTGTCCAGTGGCTCCCCTCCCCCAGCCTGCCATCTCTCTTCTAACAGCTGTCCAGTGGCTCCCCTCCCCCTGCCTGCCATCTCTGTTCTAACAGCTGTCCAGTGTATCCCCTCCCCCAGCCTGCCATCTCTCTTCTAACAGCTGTCTAGTGGCTCCCCTCCCGAAGCCTGCCATCTCTCTTTTAACAGCTGTCCAGTGGCTCCCCTCCCACTGCCTGCCATCTCTCTTCTAACAGCTGTCCAATGGCTCCCCTCCCCCTGCCTGCCATCTCTCTTCTAACAACTGTCCAGTGGCTCCCCTCCTCCAGCCTGCCATCTCTCTTCTAACACCTGTCCAGTGGCTCCCTTCCCCCAGCCTGCCATCTCTCTTCTAACAGCTGTCCGGTGGCTTCCCTCCCCCAGCCTGCCATCTCTGTTTTAAGAGCTGTCGAGTGTCTCCCCTCCCCCAGCCTGCCATCTGTCTTCTAACAGCTGTCCAGTTGCTCCCCTCCCCCTGCCTGCCATCTCTCTTCTAACAGCTTTCCATTGGCTCCCCTCCCCCAGTCTGCCATCTCTCTTCTAACAGCTGTCCAGTTGCTCCCCTCCCCCAGCCTGCCATCTCTCTTCTAACAGCTGTCCAGTGACTCCCCTCCCCCAGCCTGCCATCACTCTTCTAACAGCTGTCCAGTGGTACCCCTCCCCCAGCCTGCCATCTCTCTTCTAACAGCTGTCCAGTTGCTCCCCTCCCCAACCCTGCCATCTCTCTTCTAACAGCTGTCCAGTGACTCCCCTCCGCCAGCCTGCCATCTCTCTTCTAACAGCTGTCCAGTGGCTCCCCTCCCCCAGCCTGCCATCTCTCTTCTAACAGCTGTCCTGTGGTTCCCCTCCCCCAGCCTGCCATCTCTCTTCTAACAGCTGTCCAGTGACTCCCCTCCCCCAGCCTGCCATCTCTCTTCTAACAGCTGTCCAGTGACTCCCCTCCCCCAGCCTGCCATCTCTCTTCTAACAGCTGTCCAGTGACTCCCCTCCCCCAGCCTGCCATCTCTCTTCTAACAGCTGTCCAGTGGCTCCCCTCCCGCAGCCTGCCATCTCTCTTCTAACAGCTGTCCAGTTGCTCCCCTCCCCCAGCCTGCGATCTCTCTTCTAACAGCTGTCCGGTGGCTCCCCTCCCCAGCATGTCATCTCTCTTCTAACAGCTCTCGAGTGACTCCCCTCCCCCAGCCTGCCATCTCTCTTCTAACAGCTGTCCAGTGGCTCCCCTCCCCCAGACTGCCATCTCTGTTCGAACAGCTGTCCAGTGACTACCCTCCCCCAGCCTGCCATCTCTCTTCTAGCAGCTGTCCAGTGGCTCCCCTCCCCCAGCCTGCCATCTCTCTTCTGACAGCTGTCCATTGACTCCCCGCAGCTTGCCATCTCTCTTCTGACAGCTGTCCAGTGGCTCCCCTCCCCCAGCATGCCATCTCTCTTCTGACAGCTGTCCAATGGCTCCCCTCCCCAACCCTGCCATCTCTCTTCTAACAGCTGTCCAGTGGCTCCCCTCCCCCAGCCTGCCATCTCTGTTCTAACAGCTGTCCAGTGGCTCCCTTCCCCCAGCCTGCCATCTCTCTTCTAACAGCTGTCCAGTCGCTCCCCTCCCCCAGCCTGCCATCTCTCTTCTAACAGCTTTGCAGTGTCTCCCCTCCCCCAGCCTCCCATCTCTCTTCTAACAGCTGTCCAGTGGCTCCCCTCCACCAGACTGCCATCTCTCTTCTAACAGCTGTCCAGTGGCTCCCCTCCCCCAGCCTGCCATCACTCTTCTAACAGCTGTCCAGTGGCTCCCCTCCCCCGTCCTGCCATCTCTCTTCTAACTGCTGTCCAGTGGCTCCCCACCCCCAGCCTGCCATCTCTGTTCTAACAGCTGTCCAGTGGCTCCCTTCCCCCAGCCTGCCATCTCTCTTCTCACAGCTTTCCAGTGGCTCCCCTCCCCAAGTCTGCCATCTCTCTTCTAACAGCTGTCCAGTGGCTCCCCTCCCCCAGCCTGCCATCACTCTTCTAACAGCTGTCCAGTGGCTCCCCTCCCCCGTCCTGCCATCTCTCTTCTAACACCTGTCCAGTGGCTGCCCTCCCCCAGCCTGCCATCTCTGTTCTAACAGCTGTCCAGTGGCTCCCTTCCCCCAGCCTGCCATCTCTCTTCTCACAGCTGTCCAGTTGCTCCCCTCCCCAACTCTGCCATCTCTCTTCTAACAGCTGTCCAGTGGCTCCCCTCCCCCAGCCTGCCATCTCTCTTCTAACAGCTTTGCAGTGTCTCCCCTCCCCCAGCCTTCCATCTCTCTTCTAACAGCTGTCCAGTGGCTCCCCTCCCCCAGCCTGCCATCTCTCTTCTAATAGCTGTCCAGTGGCTCCCCTCCCCCAGCCTGCCATCTCTCTTCTAACAGCTGTCCAGTGTCTCCCCTCCCCCAGCCTGCCATCTCTCTTCTAAGAGCTGCCCAGTTGCTCCCCTCCCCAACCCTGCCATCTCTCTTCTAACAGCTGTCCAGTGGCTCCCCTCCCCCAGCCTGCCATCTCTCTTCTAACAGCTGTCCAGTGGCTCCCTTCCCCCAGCCTGCCATCTCTCTTCTAACAGCTGTCCAGTGTCTACCCTCCCCCAGCCTGCCATCTCTCTTCTAAGAGCTGCCCAGTGGCTCCCCTCCCCCAGCCTGCCATCTCTCTTCTACCAGCTGTCCTGTAGTTCCCCTCCCCAGCCTGCCATCTCTCTTCTAACAGCTGTCCAGTGGCTCCCCTCCCCCAGCCTGCCATCTCTCTTCCAACAGCTGTCTAGTGGCTCCCCTCCCCCAGCCTGCCATCTCTCTTCTAACAGGTGTCCAGTGCCTCCCCTCCCCCAGCCTGCCATCTCTCTTCTAACAGCTGTCCAGTGTCTCCCCTCCCCCAGCCTGCCATCTCTCTTCTAAGAGCTGCCCAGTGGCTCCCCTCCCCCAGCCTGCCATCTCTCTTCTACCAGCTGTCCTGTGGTTCCCCTCCCCCAGCCTGCCATCTCTCTTCTAACAGCTGTCCAGTGGCTCCCCTCCCCCAGCCTGCCATCTCTCTTCCAACAGCTATCTAGTGGCTCCCCTCCCCCAGCCTGCCATCTCTCTTCTAACAGCTGTCCTGTGCCTCCCCTCCCCCAGCCTGCCATCTCTCTTCTAACAGCTGTCCAGTGGCTCCCCTCCCGCAGCGTGCCATCTCTCTTCTAACAGCTGTCCAGTGGCTCCCCTCCCGCTACCTGCCATCTCTCTTCTAACAGCTGTCCAGTGGCTCCGCTCCCCCAGCCTGCCATCTCTCTTCTAACAGATGTCCAGTGGCTCCCCTCCCGCAGCCTGCCATCTCTCTTGTAACAGCTGTCCAGTGGCTCCCCTCCCCCAGCCTGCCATCTCTCTTCTAACAGCTGTCCAGTGGCTCCCCTCCCCCAGCCTGCCATCTATCTTCTAACAGATGTCCAGTGTCTCCCCTCCCACATTCTGCCATCTCTCTTCTGACAGCTGTCCAGTGACTCCCCTCCCCCAGCCTGCCATCTGTCTTCTGACAGCTGTCCAGTGACTCCCTCCAGCCTGCCATCTCTCTTCTGACAGGTGTCCAGTGGCTCCCCTCCCCCAGCCTGCGATCTCTCTTCTAACAGCTGTCCAGTGGCTCCCCTCCCCCAGCCTGCCATCTCTCTTCTAACAGCTGTCCAGTGGCTCCCCCCCCAGCCTGCCATCTCTCTTCTAACAGCTGTCCAGTGGCTCCCCTCCCCCAGCGTGCCATCTCTCTTCTAACAGCTGTCCAGTGGCTCCCCTCCCCTAGCCTGCCATCTCTCTTCTAACAGCTGTCCAGTGTCTCCCCTCCCCCAGCCTGCCATCTCTCTTCCAACAGCTATCTAGTGGCTCCCCTCCCCCAGCCTGCCATCTCTCTTCTAACAGCTGTCCTGTGCCTCCCCTCCCCCAGCCTGCCATCTCTCTTCTAACAGCTGTCCAGTGGCTCCCCTCCCGCAGCGTGCCATCTCTCTTCTAACAGCTGTCCAGTGGCTCCCCTCCCGCTACCTGCCATCTCTCTTCTAACAGCTGTCCAGTGGCTCCGCTCCCCCAGCCTGCCATCTCTCTTCTAACAGATGTCCAGTGGCTCCCCTCCCGCAGCCTGCCATCTCTCTTGTAACAGCTGTCCAGTGGCTCCCCTCCCCCAGCCTGCCATCTCTCTTCTAACAGCTGTCCAGTGGCTCCCCTCCCCCAGCCTGCCATCTATCTTCTAACAGATGTCCAGTGTCTCCCCTCCCACATTCTGCCATCTCTCTTCTGACAGCTGTCCAGTGACTCCCCTCCCCCAGCCTGCCATCTGTCTTCTGACAGCTGTCCAGTGACTCCCTCCAGCCTGCCATCTCTCTTCTGACAGGTGTCCAGTGGCTCCCCTCCCCCAGCCTGCGATCTCTCTTCTAACAGCTGTCCAGTGGCTCCCCTCCCCCAGCCTGCCATCTCTCTTCTAACAGCTGTCCAGTGGCTCCCCCCCCAGCCTGCCATCTCTCTTCTAACAGCTGTCCAGTGGCTCCCCTCCCCCAGCGTGCCATCTCTCTTCTAACAGCTGTCCAGTGGCTCCCCTCCCCTAGCCTGCCATCTCTCTTCTAACAGCTGTCCAGTGTCTCCCCTCCCCCAGCCTGCCATCTCTCTTCTGACAGCTGTCCAGTGACCCCCCTCCCCCAGCCTGCCATCTCTCTTCTGACAGCTGTCCAGTGGCTCCCCTCCCCCAGACTGCCATCTCTCTTCTGACAGCTGTCCAGTGACTCCCCCACCAGCCTGCCATCTCTCTTCTGACAGCTGTCCAGTGACTCCCCTCCCCCAGCCTGCCATCTCTCTTCTGACAGCTGTCCAGTTGCTCCCCTCCCCCAGCCTGCCATCTCTCTTCTGACAGCTGTCCAGTGGCTCCCCTCCCCCAGACTGCCATCTCTCTTCTGACAGCTGTCCAGTGACTCCCCCACCAGCCTGCCATCTCTCTTCTGACAGCTGTCCAGTGACTCCCCTCCCCCAGCCTGCCATCTCTCTTCTGACAGCTGTCCAGTTGCTCCCCTCCCCCAGCCTGCCATCTCTCTTCTAACAGCTGTCCAGTGGCTCCCCTCCCCCAGCCTGCCATCTCTCTTCTAACAGCTGTGGAGAAGTAAACAATACGCTCGATAAAAAGAACGAACAGCCAAAACATCACTTGTGCTAATAGAACACCTTTAACACGGCCGAGAAATTCGTGATATGTTCCTAAAATGTAGCAGACTAAAAGCAACAGGTTATCCCGACACATTTTCCAAAGTTGCAACGAAGTTATTGTGTTCATTAAACGGAGCCACTGAAACTGCACATACGAAATAATATAGGAAGTTTCAGGTTTGTTAATTTCCAAACAAGTTATCTTTTGTTTGATACGAAACTATATTAGGATGTATTAATTTGATGGTGCATAATGGAACTAGAGTGTATGTGGCCGTGTAACGATCATGTAACTCGGTGATACGATAAAGTAGAAGGTAAGTTTTGATAAGCTTTATTCTCATATTTGAAATGCAAAATATTTGAAATGTGTACACTTCTTGTGCTGCCATCTAATGACAACATAATGAACTAGATTTGACAACTAACTACGAACTTTATGTTAACGATCAGTTAATTTTCTGCCCAAAATACTAGTACTGAAACCCAATTCAACTACAAATTTCGTCATTTAATGAGCAAGGAGTATGGAAACGCGTCATTACATTAAAAATAAAATTCTGACACAATCTCCATAAATATGAGTAGTTGAATGATTATTATTTTTTTTAAATATAAACAATATTGGGTAATAAAACTGTTAGAAATAACTTCGCAGAAATTGAAAATTCCACAAACGAAAACATTGAAGCTGTAATGGTTCTTTTCAATTATAATTCCAAACTTTAAAAACACGGGTGAAATCATAGACAGAAAAATTTATTATTTACTTTTTTCACAATTCTAAGTAAAATTCTCATATTACATTTCCCTTTTTCTCTTTTGAGGAGAGCGACAATTATTAAAAAACATATTCTGACATTGTTTTTCAATACTACCATTTGTGCCTCAATCATTTATTAAAATGGTAAATTTTATGCTGTTGCATGTAAATTCTTGCTTCAAAATGTAATAAATATGCAAAAAAGCTGAAAAATAAAACATCATATGCATCCATTAATTTTATTTAAATGGAGAAAATATTGAAAAAACAAAATTCAATAAAACTTTCCTAATTTTTCAGTGGTTTACAATAAAATAAGAAAAAATAATAAATACTTCCTCAAGCAGCTGCTTGCCACAGAGATCTGACAGGAGCCTGTCAGTTTAATACGCCAAAAAAAGATCAGTGAGGATGTCAGGTCATCAGATTTTTTGCCAACTGCACCCAGTGTTCCCAGATGGTCACCCTCCAAAGTACTGACTGCTCCAAAGCTGCTTAACTTCAGTGATTGAACGAGAGCCAGTGTTTTCAGCTTGTTACTGCCGTTGGCTGGTTCACAATAATTAAAGATGTGATGCCCCATCGTTCACCTTTGCTTTACCTTAAGCAGTTTTGTTTAATTTACGTTATATTTATCATTTTGGGGATTTTTATTTCGTTTTTGACATCACAGCACTCATTTCCAAGATGTTGTGAGTTGCGTACGCACAACTCCGATCTTCCGACTGTACCGCTAAAGCGCGTGCCAAGGACACGCCCCCTCTTGCGTCATAGCTTGCTTCGTTTGTCATAGTATGTAAATGTCTTTCCCGGCATGCGCCGGCTATTGTCAAAAACCGGTGACCTGCGCGTCACAAGCATAAGCATAAACAGTAGCATAAGCACAAGTGCAGAGGCACTAAGCTCAAGGTGGGTAGCACCGGAATTGTATCTTCATTGATGTCTTGGTGAGTTGAATTATTTTGGAAATAAATCTGTTTTGTTATATTTAAAACCTTTTGAGTCTGTACAGTTTTTTCTCTTGAGCAACGCGAATTAAGGATTTTTGAATTATATTTAAATTTACTTGACAATCATTTTGATTCTTACTCATTAACGCTCGCTGGTATTTGAACCCTAAATCAACTTATTATCAACTTATTCTACTTTTGGCAATTTGTTAATTATTGCCTGGCGCCCGTCTAAGCTATCCGGAGCATAAAACTTCAAGTATTTTGCATTTGTTTGGAGCGTTATAAAGAATTATTTAATAATTTTGTTGGGTTGTTTTACCTCAGAGTTGCACTCAAAGGCTCAGAGAAGGTTGAGAAAGGGGACAGGACTCACTGGAACAGCTGTTGCATGGCAGATGGTAGCCTCCCATCAAGGCCATCCAGCATGTTCTTGAACATGCACAGAGTATGGCTCTCCTGCACACGGAGAAATGGCTTAACGTTCCGTCCGAAGGACAGTGGTCTATTCCAAGCCCATCAGTGTCCCATACTGACCATGGGCAGGGGCGGGGAATTTTGCAGAGATAATTCTCAATGCTGACCGAGCTGGGACTTGAACCTGGGAACTAGAGATTAGAAGCCTGGTGCACTATCGAATGAGCCACTCCCACCCTAATAATTTAGTACATTTGAATAATAAATAATTCTAAATGATAGAGTTATATATTTTTATTTCCTCAATCACATGAACCAACATAAGAAATATTTTTGAACATTAGTGGGAACACCATATGAATTTTATTTGATATAAAAAAGTACAATGCTTTTAAAAGGACAGGAAAAAAGTATGAAATGAAAATGGGTTTTGCAACTGTTTTTAAATTGGCATTACTTTTAAATATTGGACAAATGATTACATAGTCATTTATCTTCTTTACTTCAATTTGAATGATGTAACACAGAAGTGTTCTGGTAAAATTTGACCTTAAAACTTTGCTTGCTTTAAAATAAAAATAATAGACATTGTGGCTCATAAAATAGAACATCAATATATTGACTCTGGATCGTTTCTATAAATTATTCAACAAATTATTTTAGATATTCCCATCCACTCCAGTTTTTGATGAGTTCATGTTGTTTTGGACAAAATTATTCAAATGCAAAAATTTTCCCATCCCGAAATCAATGCCGTTTATGAGGCTGTAAAACTCGTCACAGAAAGCAACTTTTTCCAGTTCAGCAACCAAATCTACAGGCAGGACTCGGGGGTCCCCATGGGCTCACACCTTTCTGGCATCTTATCCGAGATTGTCCTTCAAATTCGTGAAATAAAATTATTCAACTCAGCAGCAGTTTTACCCTTCTGCTGTCGTTATGTTGATGATACATTTTTAATTTCGAATGGCAGCAATGAGCAATTAAACTGCCGCATTGACTCTGACAACAATATATATCCTATGGTACGCTTTATGAAGGGGGAGGAAAATAGTGCCATCTCCTATTTAGATATTTTCATCCAAAAAGATGATGCAGGAGCCTTGATGATGTCAGTATACTGAAAGCCTATCTATGTCCCCTTCGTAATATGTAATATTTAGTTTTTTCTTTATCACCAAACCTACTTTATTACCAGTCTCATTGACAGCCCTAATGAACCAATTCATCTCATTAACATTAGTAGCCAACAGGCCAAATCACCTGCATAATCTAAATCAGAAATTTTGAATCTCTAGACCATTTAAGGCCAAAATCTTTCCCTTGCAAAGAATTTCGCATCACATAATCAATAACTAAAGAGAAAAGAAGACAACATGCTCCCTTTTCTAACTCCACTAGCAATGCTAAACCAACTCTCACACACGATTCAATGTTATTATAGAGGGCTCTCATTACACTAACTTACCAGGTTATATGATCTAACAATCAACCACAAATTATGTCGATCGACAGAGTCAAAATCCTTTTTGAAATCTATAAAGCTAGCAACCACAGGTTTCTGAAACTAAACATTTCTCAAGAATCTGCCTAAGTGAAAATATTTGAAATCCGTGTTTAGGGATGGATCCATCCCTATACCTAACCAAATTATCCTCAGTACCACTCAGCACCACTGAAGCTATAGATTGATTTATGTTTTTCTTCTTTAACTTGTTTTTTCTAAGGAGATTATTTTTCTGGGTAATTTTTATATTGCGAATCAGTGATGAATTGTTATAATATTTTTGGGGGGTTTTCAGATTTGTGTCCAATGAAATTACTTCATTATGTGGTTGTTTAAAATTGTGGAACAGTGCTCCATTGTTCGACGATATGAGCCTTTCAAAATAAATTTTTATAAGGTTTTTGAACACTGCTAAATGGCATTCTTTGGTAAGTGGTAATAGGTAGTTGGAAGGAGTGTAGCAAAGGGACTGCGATTGTGGAGGGGTGGGGAAAATGTTTCAACTCTGAAATCAAATTTTGCCGACTGCCAAAATAAATATTTTACATAAATTTAACTATGAAATAAGTATATATATTTTACATAAATTTAACTACAAAATCCTGGGAAGTACCCAGGATTTTGTTATATAGGAGGTTGGGGGTGGCAATGAGTTGTTGACTCTCACTATTACCTATCTTTCTTTTGCTCTTATCTCTGACATTTGTCAGTTGGTCAATTTGTCAGTTTCTATGTTTGCTAGTTTGTGGATTTGACAAAATGTTGTTTAACATATTTTTCCAACGCTGTGGTGAAATTTAATAATTTATATGTCAAATGGAAACCTGTTATGCAGGGAGTGTCATAGTCTTTAAAAAATTAACCCCCCCATGTTTCGTTCCCTCCCTAAAACAGGGGTAATATCAACACTAAGTGGCATCATCAAATTGATTGAATTCCCCCCCCCCCTGATTTTACAAAAGAAAATAATCCCAATATTCGCAACTCAGTGGATTTTACTGTCACTTGAAATTTTGACAACTGTGATTTAGTTTGGATGGACTTTTCCCCTAACATGCTTCCCCCTGCTGCAGTTGTAAGATTTCTGACACCAAAATGTTGGTATCTTACAAGGTGGTCTGAAGGTAATGGTTTTCTTGCCAATGTACTATCTAGTTCCCCTTTATCATATATATTGGGTCTTACCAATCCCCAACAAATTATCTGGCTACTAGCTTCACACCTTTTCTTAGGTAAATAATTATTTTACCAAAGAAATGACTTTTTATGCTTCTTTCTAAAGTTTAGTCATTACCCGTCTGGAAACGTCTGCTGTCCATTGCATGACAAAAAGTAAAACTTTTCCCTTTTTTCAATTCCTATGTATAAAAGGGTTTCATTCCTTCCTTTCTCTCTTACATCTTGATCACTTTCTGTCTTCCTCGCTGTGGCTGTGAGCATTAAACATAGCTAAATTCTCCCCTTTGAATCACGTTTCTGCTGCATGATGTATCGCCATGATTAAATCTTTAAAAAGCACAAAGGAATGTGGCACATCTATGCTCTATTGTACATAAAGAACGGAGCAGCAAAACCTGAAGATCAACGAAGGCAACAACTGATTAAAAAAATGCCATACACAGAAAAGATAGCATTTTTCCTGTGTCACCTTTGAGATTGCTTGTATGGGTAATAGAGGCAAAAAAGAATTAAATTTTGGTGTATTTCATGCATTTTTCAATAAATTTTTTTTAAAACTCTGAAATGGAGGGGGAAATGTCTTCTCTTACCGCATACACACAACCTTCCTTATTTTTTTCTAGATCAGGTTGTTTCGGTAATGCTCTTATTGGCTGTTTGAATGAGTTTACTAATCTGTTCAGAGTCAATGCAATTTTCTATACGATATATAACTGTTGATAGGGATAGGATTTTCTATAGGATAGATCAAACCTGTTCCCTAATCTACAGTTATCCAAACGGGCAACATGGCCAAACCAGCACAATATGTTGTTCAAAGGAGCTGCCGACTCCTTTGACTATCTTCATCACTACAAACATGGCCTGATCAAAGGTGACCACCCTTTCAGGCCACCTTTTCAGGAGGTGAATAAGGGAAAAAGAGTCAAAACAAATTTTAAAGTAATTTATACTTCATGCACTTTTCGAGATATTTTTTTTAAACCTAATACAGGGGGGGGGGATGATATACTGCATTCTATATCAAGAGTCTGACCCCCCCTCTTTCCCTCCTTTTACATTTTTTTGGCTCAAATATGTTTCTTGCCCCCCTCTTTTGACTTTTTCCTAGAGCCGGGCCAGCTTACAAAGTTGAACTACCTGAGCCACAGGATAATGTATAAGCATCTAAAATCTAAAAAATAAGGTTAACTTTTAGATTTTAGATTTCTTTATTTATGGTATCAAGTTTCATGTTATTTTGTTTCCAAAAGGGCCCAAGTATCACTACCATAACTAAGTCTAGAAAAACCAAAATATTATAGTCTCACAAAATTCTCAATAGTAATCGCTATTTTTTTGTTTATCTCATGCTACACATCATCAGAATCTCTGATATAGCTCCAAAAATAATTCAACTGAGACACCTGCTCAACAGTATGACCATGCAGATTAAATGAATCACAGCCTGTCTGACCAATTTTCATCACTTTATTTTTCTTTCTGTTTATCACCAAGCCTACTCTATTACCAGTCTCTCAACAGCTTGAATGAAAGAGTTCATCATCGTCATTTGCCAAAAGGGCTAAATCACCAGCATACTATAACTCAGAAATTTCACACCTGTAGACCATTTACCCCCAAAATGTTATCCTTCCAGTGAATTTTGCATAGCATAACCATTAACCAAACTAAGGAGGAAAGGAGACAAAATGCACCCTTATCGAACATCAGAAACATTACTAAGCCAATTACTACAAGCCTTATCAACTCTCACACATGACTCAGTGTCATTATAGAGAATTTTCATTATGTTAAATAACTTTGAACTGATCCACACATCCCCTACCACTTATGAATCCACATTTCTCATCATGCAATTGCCTGTCAACCAGATTCTTAATTCTATTAAGCACAAACATGCAATAACTTTTCCTTGAACAGAGAGTAGGCTGAAACCCCTATAGTTATCACAAGAACTGCAATCACCTTTTTTGAAAATAGGGATAATAATAGCTATGTTAAAATCCTTAGGAACCATGCCTTTATGATAAAAGATATTCAGAAATTCAGTCATCCATGTGGTAACCATAACATTCCCAACTCTAAGCATTTCGGTAGTAATTTCATCTACCCTTGGGGATTTATGTCGCTCAGTTTTAGAAACATCTAAAATAATTCACACTGTGTTATAGGGTCAACATTAAAGCCAGTAATGGGCTACATCTATCATCATTACAAAGAATGGGAGTAGGATTAACCACATTGTTTAGAATATCACTGAAATGCTCAGCCGACTTAGCCATGACAAAATCATCACCTTCAATAACCTTCACAGCACGAAACATTAACTACCTGGTACAGCTATCAGTTGTTAATAAATATTGAGATAAACTCGACGGTTGATATCCATATTACTGGATATCAGTTGTTATGGTGTCTAGCTGCTTCCACGGCTATGTCAGCCAAAGATCCTTATCAGCTGCTACCCAATCCTTTACATGTTTATTAAGCTCTCCGTAAGGCTTTCTGTTAGGGATAGTAGGGTATGGATTAAGGACATTCCTGCAATTGTTTCCTTCCAAAATACGCTCCAGTTCCTTATCACTCAAATAATTTTGCCTCCTTGCAACTTTTTACCCAAAATAGTACTATTAGCTTCAAGAAAATCCTGCTCAAAATATTCTCATTCTTCCTCAACTAAGGAAGCAAACCTTGACTCTCATAATTGCTAAATAATGTATCATGGTAAGCTTAAGCTATAACTGGGTCTTTCTGAGTTTCAATGTTAAAGTTTACTTTTTTAACCTTACCACAACACTTTTAATATAGGTAATGATCAGATCAAATTTCAGCTGCCCTATCTACAAGTGCAGACTGGTAAGAAGAGTTGAGTGCTGTAGAGTCCTGGGCACAAAGTGATGAGGGCCCTTAGAACCTCATGAGAGCAGGAGTTTTTGAATAATAATAATATTACTTCAAAGAATTTCCACAGAATTGGGGGGAAATCCTTTCTAGGCTTCAAGTACCAGCTCTCAAAAAAATAACTTTTGAAATCTTGAGAAAGA
Organism: Ryuthela nishihirai; assembly: GCA_038380435.1. NCBI lineage: Eukaryota > Metazoa > Arthropoda > Arachnida > Araneae > Heptathelidae > Ryuthela > Ryuthela nishihirai. Next base: position 94,491 of record JAWZYU010000029.1, on the reverse strand, counting down.
AGCTGAATTTTTTGCTGCTGCATAATGCAGCAACCATGACAAACACTGGTTCTGTCGAAGACATTACCAGTTAATGGAATGCCATGAAATATCTACTGTCGGGGGCAAGGCCACACCATATAGATGCATCTCATTCCCAACATCCTGTGGCGAGCAGTCCTATAGAAGGAAAGCTCATCCATTGGTCAAAACCTAAATTTACTCTGTTCCCTGGTTAGCCATGAACATGGATATATAGATGCAAGTTCGCTCGGCACCTGGGGTAGAGACTCTTTGTGGGACTCAGACTTTGAAAAGGGCCCTTGCCTACTAAGGCACCACTCCATTCTGCAGAGCCTTGAACTGCTCCACTGAGCACCTGATTCTGAGGTATTGGCAATGTCCAACTGGGCCACAAAACCGGACAGCAATGACTTCGACCTCGGTTGGTCTTCGTTCTGTCCAACCGGAGGACCAGACCAGTCAGCAGAGTCTTCGACCAGTTGATGGGCCTCAAGCCCCCGCCCCCCCCCCCCGAGACAAGGTGGTTCCCTATCAGGTACAACGTAATAAATACGCGACATTCCCGGTGCACCACAACTCAAGGCTGTATATCACCATAAGGGAGATGTCACTGAAACCACTATGAACTAGAAAGCTCCTGTCATTTAAGCTTGCCTTACATTTATCCTGCCTACAGCGAGAGAAGACCTGTGTGTGAAGAGAGAAGCACTGCTTGTTAATATTGCCTGCTCGAAGATTTAATCATTAAGGTGCAGTGAGAGTGGGATCTTTTGAATTTTGAGCGATGCCTAGGAATATGCCCATCACTCACTGAATTTTGCCAAGAAACTTGCCAATAAATAAATAAAAAGATCTTAGTCTTTTGAATTTTGAGCCAGAAAAATAAATTGGAAGTCCTAACTTTTAGGGTCCTCCGCAGCAGAGGCCCAAGGTACTTCCATCAGAAGCCACACCTCGAGGGGCTCCAATCCTCTCGGCACGACCCCCAACTTCGTCCTCTCCATAGAGCCGGGCACAATGGCCCGCTCACCGTCACGGCACTTTTAAGTCAGAACTGCTTCGGGGACACCTAGCCAGCCAACCATAGCTCCTAGAAACCGGCCGGCGACCCTCCCACAACTCCAACAGCCGAAAAACTACCGGGTATTGCAACACCACAGCACCCGGACCCCACTTCACAGAGGAACCAAGTTCCTCCATTGCAAAAGCCATGAATCCAAATCTCATTCATGTGGGACTCTTAGTTTGGCTGGTCCATCGACAAGCCCGCTGGCCACCGTCTGAATAACAGGGCCGCGAGCCTCCAACTTCGGCCTCTCCATTGTGAACGGGCCGAAGCACCCCAAGAGCATCCGTCCACCTACTTATCATCGGGACCGCCTCAGAGAGCTCACAAACGAGTGTGCTGGAGACACACACATCTCAGTCTGCAAATCACTCCGAGAGACCCCAGAGCGGGGTTGCCCAAGCCCCGTCCAGAGCCCTTCAACGGCCCCTCAATCTCGGCTGTGACCCCCCAGCTTCTCAGGGGGACAGGTGAACAAGCCAGCAGGACCCCAAGACAGAAAAAAGTCCGCCAGCCCTCAACAAGCCCCCCTCCACCGGGGGCCACAGGACTTCAACACCAGAGCACCAGCGATCCGAGCCCAACTTCTCGGAGGCACCGTAAGCCCCCCCCCCCCCCTCGTCAAGGAGGTCCCACTCCGGGAGGCTACATATTTCAAAATACGGACCAGTCTGCCCCTGTGTATACGACCTGGTGCTCTTAACAGAACTTATCTCTGCAAAACTCCCGCCCTGTCCATGGTCAATAGGGGACACCAAACGTTTGGAAATACTGCCTCCATTGGATGGAATGTTAAACCGTGGCTCCATGTGTGGGAGAGCCATAACATGTGCACATTAAAGAACATGCTGGGTGGCCTTGACGGGAGGCTACCATCTGTCTCCCAACAGCTGTTCCAGTGGGTCCCCTTCCCCAATGTTCTCTGAGCCTTCAAGGACTGGCGATTTAGTCCATGGTGTGCAAAAAAGTACCGCTCAGAGGTAAAACAACCTAACAGCACTAGGCCATTTGCTCATATGCAGCCCATCCAGTGAAAAACGTGTACTATTTATGTCATGGTGCTTGTAAAAAGTGGTAGCTATTCTCAAACCATTGAATTTAATTACTTGAAGAAGTCATTGCCATTGCAGCTACCAATATCAACTGACCTATCAGCCCTCCTCAAAGGTCAGAATCAGTACCAACTTTAGCATTGAAGTCACACAAGAGTAATATCTCCTTTCTTGACAGAATTGAAAACATCCTAAAGTTGCCCATAAAAACTATCTAATCCTAGTGGGCAATCTCAGTGGGGGCATAACAACAGATAACATTCCAGTATTTATGCTTGCATGAAATTTTAACATGGTGATGCCTTTCATTAATGCACTCATATCCCACAAGTGCATTACCAGCATGTCTCATGAGAAGTAAACCTGTGACTTAGAGATGCTTTTCACCTTTCCTCACTGGAAAGAGAAATTTAAAGTTATGGTATCTGACCTTTCTCTCCATGTTGTCTCTTGCACACCAAAAATATCTAATAATGGTGGAATTCTTGTGTGAGAACATCAAGATAATAATCTCTGTGTAGAGACCTCACATTCCAACTACCTGTGGTGAGAAATAGTTAGTGGGATGTTTACAGAAACTACATATGTTATCCACTAATAAGCACCTTGAAGTCGATTAAAATTTTTTCGAATTTTTTTAGAGGAAAAATTGTCTTGAGCTGTGTGGAATATGAACCCATGACCTCCTAATAATATGTCAGGTGCTCTGGACCACTGAGCTACCAGCCGCCAATCAAGATCTCTAACTTACGCTATGAACATTTCTATTATGTCGCATATAGGCACTATTCAGGCAATCTAGCCACAAGCAGCTTTCTATTTGCCATATAGATGGAAATTATGTCTTAGAAGTATGCTAGTGATAAATAATAGAATAAACTTGACATATTCAATATCTACTAATAAATCAGCACTTTGAAGTCGATTCAAATTTTAGCCTATATATGACATAATAGAAATATTCATTGTGTTAGTTAGAGGAGATCTCGATCGGCAGCCGGTAGCTCAGTGGTCCACAGCACCTGACATGTTATTAGGAAGTCGTGGATCCATATCCCACCCGGATAAAAACAATTGTTCTTCTAAAATTGAATTGACTTCAAAGAGCCCATTTATTAGGGGATATTGAATATGTTGAGTTTATTTCATTGTTTATCACTAGCATACTTGTGGTCTGTAAATGGTAGCTAGGTAGACACTGGAAGGAGAGCTATGCACCCATCCCTGTGATGAAGAAATAGAACAGGCCATGCCTAGCACCTAATGTCCGACCCCGCCTTTTCGTGGTGCAGACCGTGAGTACCTTTGAAAAGAGATACTCTCTTGTGGAAGTGAACGGAAGGGGAATGCTGCCAGATTAGTATGGCCTACTGATCTGGACAACTATGGCTACTTCTCTTTTTTTTTCTATCCTGCTGAGGAGTGGTTAACCATACAGGGTCCTGGTGCTGACCATATAAACCCACTGGACTGAATTATGGCTCTGAGATTGATTATGGATCTTGATTTTATTGCACTGGTGGGCCTATATGGAGGGAAAATCTTACGCTGTGTTTTCTGTTTGTTTGTGGGTTGACAGCCCCAAGTGAATAGATTCACAGGATATGTTTATCAGCTGGTGGATAATCGTGAGCAGAAGTCATCGCAGCCACCTGAACTCTTTGCTTCTATTGGCATCGTCAAATTCTACATTGGAGGAAGTCTTCCAGTGTAGATGGCTTCAGCCTTTAGTGGTGGGGGAACGGGTCTTTGCCCCATGTCTGCGATTAGGGGGCTGCTTGATATTGTCGGCATTCCCTCTCTCAATAAACATAGTTTCTTTAAACATCCCACTAACCATTTTCTCTCCATAGGTAGTTGGAATGTGAGGACTCTGCACTGAGCTTTTTCTCTTGATGTCCTCACACAAGAATTCCACCATTATAATTTAGATATTCTCGACTTGCAAGAGACTAGATGGACAGATAAAGGTCAGAATCTTAAAAAATAATCTTAAATTTCTCTTTTCAGGGAGGGACGACAATAAGCATCACCAAGGCGTGGGTCTGCTTCTCAGCAGGCACGCTAGCGATGCTCTTCTAGGATATGAGTGCATTAATGAAAGGTTTCTTACAGCAAAATTTCAGACAAGCGTTAAAGACCTGAATGTTATCTGCTGTTATGCCCCCACTGAGGATGCCGATGAGGATGAGAAGGATAGGTTTTATGAACAACTTCAGGATATTTTGAATTCTATCAAGAAAGGAGACATTACCCTTGTTCTAGGTGACTTCAGTGCCAAAGTTGGTACTGTCTCTGACCTTTGGGGAGGAGTAATAGGCCTTTTTGGTATTGGTAGCTGCAATGGCAATGGGCAACTACAGGTAAACATGCTACAGGCAACTACAGGTAAATAAACTCAATGGATTCAGAATAACACTTATTACAAACACCACGACATACGTAAGTACACATGGGTTTCACCCGATGGGCTGCATAAGAATATGATTGGTTATATATTAATTAACAGCAAATTGGCTAGTTCTGTTAGGAATACCAGGTCATATAGGGGAGCTGAAATTGGATCTGATCATTACCTTGTTAAAACTGTTTTGCATCTTAAACTTAAAAAAGTGTTTGCTGGGTTAAAAAATTTACTTTTAATACTGAAGCTCTGAAAGACCCTGTTATAGCCAAAGCTTACCATGATAGGTTACTTATTCATTATGACAGTCATGGTATGCTTACTACTGAAGTTGAGGAAGAATGGGATCATTTTAAATAGGCTTTTTTGGACACTAACAGTACTCTTTTGGGAAAAATGGAGAAGAGGAGGCAAAATTATCTGAGTGATAAGGCACTTGAGTTTATTTTAGAAAGAAAGAGCTGCAGCAATATCCTTAATCAATATCCTATCAGTCCTAATAGAAAGGATTACAGAGAGCTTAACAAATGTGTAAAGGATCAGTTAGCTGCTGATAAGAATCTTTGGCTTGATGGCTTGGCTGACAAAGCCGAGGAAGCAGTTAGACAGAACAACAGCAGAGAGCTGTACCAGATAGTTAATGTTTTGTGTGGTAGAAAACGAACATGTATACAGGGATTGAAGGATAAACAAGGTAAGGTTATAGAAGGGGAGGATTCTGTCATGGCTAGTGGGCTGAGCATTTCAGTGATGTACTATACAATGTGGTCAATTCTATTCCCATTGTTTACAATGATGATAGATGCATTGGTGACTTTAATGTTGGCCCTATAACACAATCTGAAGTTATTTTGGCTGTTTCTAAACTTAAATTACATAAATCCCCAGGAATAGATGAAATTACTACAGAAAGATTAGAACTGGAAATATTTCGGTTACCACTTGGATGACTGAAATTCTGAATATCTTTTATGATAAGGGCATGTTTCCTAAAGATTTTGCGAGAGCTATTATTATCCCTATTTCAAAAAATGTGATCACCGTTCTTGTGATAACTATAGGGGTATCGGCCTACTCTCTGTTCTAGGTAAAATTATTTGCATGATTGTGATTAATAGAATTAATAATCTGGTTGAAAGTCAATTGCATGATGAGAAATGTGGAGTCATAAGTGGTAGGGAATATGTGGATCAGATATTTTCACTTAGGCAGATTCTTGAGGAATGTTTAGTTTCAGAAACCTTTGGTTGCTAGCTTTGTTGATTTCAAAAATGCTTTCGACTCTGTTGATCTTCCTAATTTGTGGTTGATTGTGGGATCATATGACTTAGTTAACATAATGAAAGCTCTCTATAATAACACTGAGTCGTGTGTGACAGTTGGTAAGGCTTGTAGCAATTGGTTTAGCATTACTTCTGGTGTTCGACAAGGGTGCATTTTGTCTCCTTTTCTCTTTAGCTTGGTTATTGATTATGTTATGCGAAATTCACTTCAAGGGAAAGATTTTGGCCTTAAATGGACTGGAGATACGAAAATTTCTGATTTAGATTATGCTGATGATTTAGACCTTTTGGCAAATGATGTTGATGAGATGAACTCTTTCATTTGAGCTGTTGATGACACTGATAGTAGAGTATGTTTGGTTATAAACAGAGAGAAAACTAAAGTGATGAAATTTGGTCAGGAAGGCTGTGATTCAGTTAATCTTAATGGTTGCAGTCTTGAGCAGGTGTCACAGTTTAATTATCTTGGGAGCTATGTAACAGATAATGGTGATGTGCGGCTTGAGATTAACAGACGAATAGGGATTGGTTCGGGACATTTAAGAAGATATGAACAATGGCGTATACACCTAAGGACTAAAATTAGACGGTAAAATAGTTTGGTTTTTTCTAGGATTAGTTATGGTAGTGAAACTTCGACACTATGTAAACAAGGTAACAGGAAACTAGATGCTTACGCAATATCTTGGATATTAGGTGGTTCAAATTTTTAACTAATGATGAGGTTAGGCAAAGGAGTTTGCAACCTCCTTTAAGCAGCATATTGTGCAGAGAGAGACTCCGTTGGTTTGGCCATGTTGCCCGTATGAATAATTATAGATTGTCGAATAGGGTTATGAACATTATGCCTAAAGGCCTCAGAAAGAAGGGGAGACCTAGGATGCAATGGGCGGACAATGTCAAACAGGACGTTGTTAGAATTGCACGGTCTGGTTGCACCTCCATAGCCCATGGCTGCTTGAGGATGATGACGATGATGAGCACACTTGTAAGACATGCTTTCCATCTCTATGGCAAATGGAATGCCTCTTGTGGCTAGATTGCCTGAATAGGAAATCTCTTTCTTCAAAGGAAATCTCTTTCCTAGCCACACACACACACTTCCTTAATATTTTCTAGAGCTAGACCTGTTTTTGATAATGCTCTTATTGTCTGTCTGAACATGTTTATTGAGAGTTAATGCAATTTTCTATGTATGTTTTAGTGTTGATAGGGATAGGATTTTGTGCACGATGGTTTTAACACTATTCCCTAAACTATTGTTATCTATAAGGGCAACATGGCCAAACCTACAGATTCCCACTCTGCACAAGTCCTGGCCAAGGTCACCTTGATACACCAGAGCTGGACAACCATGAACAAAAGGAGGAAAGAAAGGAGTTTCCTGTTTTGAATTTTTTTAGTTTGCAAACAGTAGAAATTTCACTACCATAACTATGTCTAGAAAAAAAATAACCTCTTATATATCATTTTAATATTAAGGTGTATATGCCTATTTCTCCACACTCTATATAGATCTTCAAAATTCCCAACAGTACATTTTTCTGTTCATCTCATGCCATACATCACCAGTATCTCTGATATTGCTCCAATAATAATTTAAATGAGACTCCTGCTCAAGAGTGTGATCATTCAAATTAAATGAACCACAGGCTGCCTGAACAATTTTCATCACTTTAATTTTCTCTATGTTTATCACCAGACCTACTCTACTAGCAGTCTCATAACAGCTCGAATGAAAGAGTTCATCATCATATTCAAAAAGGTCCAAAGCATCAGCATACTATAACTCAGAAATTTCAGATATGTAGACCATTTACCCCTAAAATCTTACCCTTGCAATGATTTCGCATAACATAATCTATAACAAAACTGAAAAGAATAAAAAAAAAAGCTCCTTGTTGAACAGCAGAAGCAATGCTAAGCCAATTGCTACAAGCCTAACCAACTCTCACACATGACTGAGTTTCATTACAGAGAACTTTCATTATGTTAAATAACCTGTCTTGTATGCCATATGATCGTACAATCAATTGATGACAATGACCAGACTCAAAAGCTTTTTTGAAATTTACAAAGCTAGTAACCACAGGTTTCTAAAACTCTAAACATTTCTCAAGAATCTGCCTGAGAAAAAAAATATCTGATCTGCACATCCCTACCGTTTCTGAATCCTCATTGCTCATCTCACAATTGCCTCTCAGCCAGATTCTTAAATCTATTAAGAAAATTTATGCGAAGAACTTTACCTGGAACAGAAAGTACGGTGATACGCCTATAGTTATCAAAAGAACTGTGATCAAATAAAAAAAAAAGTAATAATGATTGCTGTAGTGAAATTGTTAGGAACAATGCTTTTATGATAAAAAAATATATTCAGAATTTCATTAATTATATAGTAACAGAAGCATTGACAGCTGTAAGCATTTCAGTAGTAATTTCATCTACCCCTGTTTATTTGTGTAGTTTAAGTTTAGTGGTAATGAAAATAACTTTGTACTCTGATATAAGGCAGACATTAAAACTAATAATGCGTCTATCATAATTACAAACAATGGGAGTTGAACTAAACACATTATTTAGAACTTCTCTGAAATGCTCAGTCCACCTAGCCATGATTGAATCCTCACCTTCAATAACCTTATCTTAACAACACAAAACCTTAACTATGTGGTTCAGCTATCTGCTGTTATGCTGTGTAGGTGCTTCCATGGCTATGTCAGCTAAGGCACCTCACCAGAGATTCTTATCAGATGCTACCTTATCCTTTATACATTTATTAAACTCTCTGTAACACTTTCTATTAGGAATAGTAGGGTATTGATTAAGTACATTTCTGTAGTTGTTTCCTTCCAAAATAATCTCCAGTACCATATCTCTCAAATAATTTTGCCCTATTCCCGATTTTATTCAAAATAGTAGTGTTAGTTTCAAGAAAATCCTTCGTAAAATGACCCCATTCTTCTTCAACTCTAGTAATCAAGGCGAGTTTTAGCCATTACTGGGTCTTTCAAAGCTTCAGTGTTAAAGTTCACTTTTTTTAATCTTAGCAGAACACTTCTTAAGTAAAAGTTCCAACACACTTTTAATAAAGGGAATTGTCAGATTGAATTTCAACTATATATGCAGGTGCTGAACTTGTAAGGGTGTTGAGTGCTATAGATTCCTAGGCCCTAATGAGAGCAGGATTTTTTTTTTAAATAATAAATATTACTTCAAAAAATTTCCACAGAATTTGGAAAAAACTCATTTTATGCCTCAGGAGAACCAATTTTTCTGCTGAGGTCCTGCCAACCTCACAGACCTTCTACTATGAGCATTAAATAAAGTCGACTTTCTCGATATATGCTAAATATTAACCACTTTGTAAGACGATTTATTTTTAGAGGAAAAATTGTCTTGAGCCTGGTGGGATATGAACCCATTTCCTCCTGATAACATGTCAAGTGCTCTAAACCACTGAGCTACCGGCCACTGATCAAGATTTCCTCTAATTGACGATATGAACATTCTCAACCTATAGTACATATTCCATTATGTCACATATAGGTGCTGTTCAGGCGATCTTAGCCACATTACAGCAAATAAATGCCTTAGTTAATCAATTGTATACATGTAAGACATACTTTCCATCTTTAAGGCATTTATTTGCCATATTGTGGCTAAGATCTCCCGAACAGTGCCTATACGAGACATAATGGAATATGTACTATAGGTTGAGAATGTTCATATCGTCAATTAGAAGAAATATTGATCAGTGACCAATAGCTCAGTGGTTTAGAGCACTTGACATGTTATCAGGAGGAAAGAGGTTCATATCCCACCTGGCTCAAGACAATTTTTCCTCTAAAATTAAATTGACTTAAAAAGTGGTTAATATTTAGTGCTATGGCATATTAACTGACATGCTCCTGTCAGACCTCTGTGGTAAGCAGCTGCTTGAGGGGGTATTTATTATTTTTTATTTATGAGCTCTCAAAAGAATAATTATTGAAATCTCGTTTACTAGATACTGTGTCTCTGGGGAAAAAAAGGCTAGTCTCTTATGCAGCCCATCTGGTGAAAAACACGTGTACTTACATAAGTACACGTGTTGTTGTAGCATTTAAAAAAAGTGTTAATTTGCTCATACGATTAAGTGTCCATTGCCATTACAGTTAAAAATGCCAAGGGACCTATCAGCCCTCCTCAATGGTATGTTACCAACTTTAGCATTGAAGTTGCCTAGAACAAGGGATAAATATCTCCTATCTTGACAGAATTGAAAAGATCCTAAAGTTGCCCATAAAAGCTATTCTTTTTATTCTAGTGACAACTCTCAGTAGAGGCATAACAACAGATAGCATTCCAGTTTTTAATGCTTGCCTGAAATTTTAACTGTGAGATACCTTCCATTAATGTACTCATATCCCATAAGTGCATCACTAGTGTTTCTTTTGAGTAGAAAACCTACGACTTTGAGATGCTTTCCATCATTCCTCGCTGGAAAAAGAAATTTAAGATTATTTTCAGGTATCTGACCTTTCTGTCCATGTGGTCTCTTGCAAACCGAAAATATTTAAGTTATAATGGGGAAATTCTTGTGTGAAACCATCAAGGCAATACTCTCTGTGCAGAGTCCTCACACTCCTACTGCCTGTGGTGAAAAATAGTTTCTGAAATATTTACAGAAACAATGTTTATTGAGAGAGGGAATGCCAATGATATCAAACAGCCCCTAATCGCAGGCATGGGCAAAGACCTTTTCCTCCACTACTAAAAACTGAACCCATCCATCCTGAAAGACTTCATCAAAAGTAAGTTTGATGATCCCCATAGAAGCAAGAGTTCAGGTTGATGCGAACGCCCTCTGACCAAAATTATCCAATTGCTGATAAAATGTATCATGTGAATCTATTCATTGGGATTGTGAACCCACAAACAAACAGAAAACACAGTGGAAGTTTTTCCCTCAACAGGAAACCAACAATGCAGCAAATTCAGGATCTATAAACAAGCTCAGAACCATTATTTCATTCTGGTTGGTGTATATGATCAGGTCTGTGTAGTTGATTACTCCTCAACAGGGTAGGAAAAAAAAAGTAGCTATAAGAGATCAAATCAAAAGGCCAAACTGATTGCCTGCCCTCCTCTTCCGTTCCCTACAAAAAGAGAGTATCTCTTTTGAAAGGTACTAATGGTCTCCACCATCAGAAAGTTTGGTCAGACTTTAACTGCTAAACCCAGCTGGTTCTGTGCATCATCACAAGTAATCTCAGTTAATAAAACGAAAGTACAGGTTATGACTTGTAAATTTCTCTTGTTGGTAAATTTTGTAGTGGCTCTTTCCTTTATTTTAATAGTCTCCTTCATTGGTTCTTTAAAAATACACTGCTCGACATTGAAAGTGCCCCACCTAGAAGAACATGTCACACAAAATTTCAAATAGAAAGGTATTTGTGTCCAGTTGAGATTTGCAAATGATGATAATCCGGAGCCAATGATGTGTGGCTCAAAAGATAAAAGGTGCAAGAAGGAACAAGAATGGTATTGTATCTATGCAGGTGGAAGTCGTGAACAGTTGAGATTAGGTGGTCCTCTTGTAAATAGTTGAGCCAATGCTGATCAGGAATGTCATCAGCATGTTTATCACCATTTGGATGCTTTTGAGAGAGGACGAATTATGTGAAGCTGGATGGACTGTATGTCGTGCCACTGCCCATGTTCATCGTGATAGACCAACTGTTGGATGCTCTTGGCAGCAGTGATGAAATGAGGGTTCTAGTGTGCATTGCAGAGGGAGTAATGCCATCCAACAGACATCAGCACGGCTTGATAGGCACATTGTTCGACATGCTTGTTGGTATGAATATCTTTTCATATTGGTTTTTTTTTCTCGTTTAAAAAGAAAACGATATAAAAAACAACTATAGCAATAGAGTAGAGAAAAAAAAATATATTTACGTATTATATTTTAGTAGTTGGAAACCGAGATAGAACTAAAGAAAACGGATGTGAAGTAACTAATTTGCATTGTCATCTGTAGACATCGAAATTAGTCTGTAGACATCAAACATTTTTCTTTGCACAGATAAATTAAAAAAAATCGATTTGTGTTGAAATCTCTGTGACACTCCAAATACGCCCTGTATTCATTTGAAATTCCAAAATTTCAAACGCATATTGCAAATAATGTATTTATGCTAGGGTAATCTATGTATATAACCATACTAAGGCTTAATAAAGATATTATTATTATTATTAGAAAAAAAATTGAAATTTTGGTGCTGGAATGTAAAGGTCAAGAAATTTCCACTGTCAACCAGCAGATAATTGTTTGTTTATAGAGATGAATGAAAAATTCTTTTTTGGGTTACATTGGAATTGAAATATAATTTACCCTTTCGAAATATTCCTACAATTATAACTGCGCCCTCTAACGGTAGAAAAATTTTATAATTTAGAGTTAATGTTGCAAACGATGTATTTATGCAAATAATTTTGGAGGTGAAATGTGAAGATTATAGAATTTTCAATGGTAACAGTGAGTTAGCTTTTTACACCCAGGGTTGGGAGATGTGTAAACACAATTTATTGTTTTTGCAGATAATTGTTTGTATTTAGAGATAATGAAAAAAAAATTTTTTTCTGTTAGATATCAATTGATAAAATATTATGATTCACACTTTTGGAATCTTTTGAACACTCTAATTGCTCCCTCAAATGGTGAAAAACATTCAAGATTTCAAAATTTGAAACGAATATTGCATGCATACATATACATACAACATCCTCATGCAGCCATGGGCTACGGAGGTCGAAACAGACTGTGCAATTTTCCTTTTCAGACGTCTGTTCTGAGCTACTGTTGCTGCATTTGGCCACTCTAGGCCAATTCTGGCAAAGTCCTGTTTGACATTGTCTGTCCATCTCTTCCTTGGTCTTCCCCTTTTTTTGAAACCCTTAGGCACAATATTCATAATCTTGTTTGCTAATCTGCAGCTATGCATACGGGCAACATGGCGAAACCAATCCAGTCTCTCTCTACAAAATACGCTGTTCACAGGAGGTTAATGATGCTTTCTACTAAACCTCATCATTACTTACAAAGTCAAACCACCTAATGACCAAGATACTGCATAAGCATCTACAATCAAAGGCATCAAGTTTCTTGTTATCCTGCTTACAAAGTGTCCACATTTCCCTACCATAACTAACCTTAGTCGGTATAATAGTTTGGTTCTTTCTAATTTTAGTCTTTATGTGTATATACACCTACTTTTCCGCATTCTCCATAGATTCTTAAAAGTCCCAGTGGCAATATCTATTCTTCTATTTATCTCGTACTGCACATCACCAGTATCTGTTACATAGCTCCCAAGGTAATTAAACTGAGACATTTGCTCAAGAATGCAGCCATTCAAAGCAACTGAAACGCTATCTACCTGACCAATTTTCATCCCTTTAATTTTATTCTCATGAACAACAATAGGGACAACAATAGGTCTAGTAAAATTCTTAGGAACAACATTTCTATCATAAAAAAATTCATAATTTCAGTTTGCCATGTGACAATACAAGCCAGTAATGCATCTATCCTTAGTGGAAAAATTTGGAGTAGAAATAATCACATTATTTAGAAGATATCAGAAATGATCAGCCCACCTAGCCATCACAGAATCCTCACCTTCAACCACCTTGCTATGTTTATTGCTTAATCCAAGTGTACCTGTCTGTTTCTTCCCACTTGAAACATTTATAATCTGGTACAACTCCCTGTGGTTGTGCTGTCTAACTGCTTCCTCTCCTTCGTCAGCGAAGCTATCAAGCCAAAGTTTCTTATCAGCTGTTAACTGATCTTTTGCACGTTTATTAAGCACATAGTAATGCCTTCTATTAGGATTAGTAGGGTGTTGATTCGTAATAATCTTGCACTTCCTTCTTTCAGAAATATGTTCCATAGAGTTACCAGTCAAATAATTTTGTTTCTTCTGTTCCCTTCTACCCAAAAGAGTACTGTTGGTTCAAGAAAAGCCTGTTTAAACTGATTCCATTCTTTCCCAACTTCAGCAGTAACCAAACCACTATTCTCATATTGACTAAGTAGCCTATCATGGTATGTTTGGCTATATCTGGATCTTTCAGGCATTCAGTGTTATAGCTAATTTTTTAACCTGAGCACAATATTTCTTACTGCTTAAACTTCAGCTGCAAAACACCTGTGACCAAATAATGATCAGACCCAGTTTATCGGCTGGTTGATAATCCTGAGCAGAGGTCATCTGCATCATCTAAATCAGAAAATTTCAAATCCCTAGACCATTTAAGGCCAATATCTTTCCATGGCAAAGAATTTTGCATTACATAAGGCACCTGAACTCTTTACTTCTATTGGTATTGTCATATTCTACATTGGACAAAGTCATCCAGTGTAGATGGCTTCAGCCTTTAGTGGTGGGGGTAACCATTTTCTCTCATTAGGTAGTTGGAATCTGAGGACTGCACTTATTCTCTTTAACTCAGAACTTATTCTCTTGATTTACTCAGACAAGAATTACTGTTATAATTTAGATACCCTGGGCTTGCAAGAGATCAGATGGACAGATAAAGGTCAGATTATTAAAAATAATCTTAAATTACTCTTTACAGGGAGGGAAGATAATAAGCATCATGAAGGTGTGGGTCTGCTTCTCAGCAGGAGGTGATGCTCTTCTAAGATATAAATGCATTAATGAAAAGTTCCTTAAGGCAAATTTTCAGACAAGCATTAAACACTTGAATGTTATCTGCTGTTATGTCCCCTCCAAGGGGGGGCGGGGGGGGGGGGCTCAGTCGGTAGCGCGCCAGGCTCGTAATCTGTAGTTCCCAGGTTCGAGTCCCAGCTGAGTCAGTGTTGAGATTTATCTCCGAAAAATTCCCCGCCCTGCCCACGGTCAGTAAGGGATACCGATGGGCTTGGAAAGGCCGCCGTCCGTCGGATGGGACGTTAAGCCGTGGCCCCGTGTGCGGGAGAGCCATACCCTGTGCACGTTAAAGAACACGCTGCATGGCCTTGACGGGAGGCTATCATCTGTCTCCCAACAGCTGTTCCAGTGGGTCCCCTCCCCCAACCTTCTCTGAGCCTTCGGTGTCCATGTGACCTGGCCATTTAGCCCATGGTGTGCAAAAAAGTACCACTCAGAAGTAAAACACCCAAACAACCCAAAGCCCCCTCCAAGGATGCTGATGAGGATGAAAAGGATAGGTTTTACGGACAACTTCAGGATGTTTTGAATTCTGTCAAGAAAGGAGATATTACCCTTGATCTAGGTGACTTCAATGCCAAAGTTGGTACTGACTCTGAACTTTGGGGAGGAGTAATAGGCTCTTTTCGTATTGGTAGCTGCAATGGGCAACGTTTCCTACAGGTAATAAACTCAATGGATTCAGAATAACTAACATATATTACAAACACCATGACATACATAGGTACACATGGGATTCACCCGATGGGCTGCATAAGAATATGATTGATTATATATTAATTAACAGCAAATGGGCTAGTTCTGTTAGGAATACCAGGGCATATAGGGGAGCTGAAATTGAATCTCATCTTTACCTCGTTAAATCTGTCTTGCATCTTAAACTTAAAAAACTGTTGTTCTAGGGTTAAAAATTTTACTTTTAATACTGAAGCTCTGAAAGACCCTGTTATAGCCAAAGCTTACTATGATAAGATACCTAGTCATTATGACAGTCATGGTACTTACTACTGAAGTTGAGGATGAATGGGATCATTTCAAACAGGATTTTTTGGACACTAACAGTACTCTTTTAGGAAAAAAGGAGCAGAGGAGAAAGAATTATCTGAGTAATAAGGCACTTGAGCTTATTTCGGAAAGAAAGAACTGCGGAAATGTCCTTAATCAATACCGTACTAGTCCTAATAGACAGCATTACAGAGAGCTTAATAAACGTGTAAAAGATCAGTTAGCTGCTGATAAGAATCTTTGGCTTGATGGTTTGGCTGACAAAGCTGGGGAAGCAGTTAGACAGCACAACAGCAGAGAGCTGTACCAGATAGTTAATATTTTGTGTGGTAGAAAACGGACAGGCATACAAGGATTGCAGGATAAACATGGCAAAGTTATAGAAGGTGAGGATTCTGTCATGGCTAGGTGGGCTAAGCATTTCAGTGATGTTCTAAGCAATGTGGTTCGTTCTACTCCTATTGTTTGTAATGATGATAGATGCATTGGTGGCTTTAATGTTGGCCCTATAACATAATCTGAAGTTATTTTCGGCTATTTCTAAACTTAAACTTCATAAATCCCCAGAGGTAGATGAAATTACTACAGAAATGCTTAGACTGGGAACGTTTCGAGAACCACTTGGATGACTGAAATTTTGAATATCTTTTAGGATAAAGGCATGGTTCTTAAGGATATTACCAGAGCTATTATTATCCGTATTTTCCAAAAAGGTGATCGCAGTTCTTGTGATAACTATAGGGGTATCAGCCTACTCTTTGTTCCAGGTAAAGTTCTTTCCATGATTGTGCTTAATAGAATTAAGAATCTGGTTGACAGTCAATTGCGTGATGAGCAATGTGGATTCAGAAGTGGTAGGGGATGTGTGGATCATATATTTTCACTTAGGCAGATTCTTGAAAAATGTTCAGAGTTTCAGAAACCTTTGGTTGCTAGCTTTGTTGATTTCAAAAAGGCTTTCAACTCTGTTGATCGTCATAATTTGTGGTTGATTGTGATATCATATGGTATACCAGACAAGTTAGTTAATATAATGAAAGCTCTCTGTAATAAAACTGAGTCGTGTGTGAGAGTTGGTAAGGCTTGTAGCAATTGGTTTAGCATTACTTCTGGTGTTCGACAAGGGTGCATTTTGTCTCCTTTTCTCTTTAGCTTGGTTATTGATTTTGTTATGCGAAATTCACTTCAAAGGCAAGATTTTGGCCTTAAATGGTCTGGAGATACGACGATTTCTGACTTAGATTATGCTGATGATTTAGCCCTTTTGGGAAATGGTTTTGATGAGATGAACTCTTTCATTCGAGCTGTTGATGAAATTGGTCAGGCAGGCCATCTGTTAATCTGAATGGTTGCAATCTTGAGCAAGTGTCACAGTTTAATTTCCTTGGAAACAATGTAACAGATAACGGTGATGTGCGGCATGAGATTAACAGACGAATAGGGATTTCTAAAATTAGACTGTATAATAATTTGGTTCTTTCTAGGGTTAGTTATGGTAGTGAAATTTGTACACTTTGTAAACAAGGTGACAGGATACTTGATGCTTTTGATTCTAGATGTTTATGTAGTATCTTGGGGATTAGGTGGTTCAACTTTGTAACTAATGATGAGGATAGGCAAAGCAGTCTGCAACCTCCTTTAACTAGCATATTGTGCAGAGAGACTCCGTTGGTGTTGGTTTGGCCATGTTGCCCGTGTGGATAATTATAGATTGGCAAATAGGGTTATGAACAGTGTGCCTAAAGGCCTCAGAAAGAGGGGAGTGGGAGACGTAAGATGTGGTGGACTTACAATGTCAAGTGGAAAGAGGGGAGGGGGAGACTTAAGATGTGGTGGACTTACAATGTCAAGTGGAAAGAGGGGAGGGGGAGACGTAAGATGTGGTGGACTTACAATGTCAAGTGGACCTTTTTTGAATTGGTGTGCAGTTGCCAGATGCTGCAGATGTGGCTCAGGAGAGACATGCTTGGATTCTGGCTGCTGGTATTCCAAACTGAACTAGCCTATTGGCTGTTAATTAAAATGTAATCTACCATATTCCTCTGCAACCCATCAGGTGAATCCCATGTATATTTATAAATGTAGTGGTGTTTATAGTAAATGTTAGTTATTCGCAAACCATTAAGCTTAATTACCTGTAGGAGACGTTCCCCATTGCCATTGGAAGTACCAATGCCAAAGGGACCTAAAACTGCTGCCCAAAGATTAGATTTTGTACCAAGTTTACCATTGAAGTGACCTAGCACAAGAGAAATACCTCCTTCCTTCACAGAAGGCAAAATATTTTGAAACTGGGTGTAAAACATATCCTCATCAGAGTCCTCTCTGGGAGCATAACAGATGACACTCAAGTCGTTAATTTTTGTTTCAAATTTTGCTGTAAGATATATTTCATTAATGCAGTCATATCCTAGAAAAGCATCAGCTGAGAAACAAACCTACACCTGGGTGATGCTTGCCATCCTCCCTGCCTGAAAAGAGAAATTTAAAGTTATTTTTTAACATCTGACATTTACCTGCCCATCTGGTCCCTTGCACGCCTAGAACATCTAGGTTATAATGCTGGAATTCCTGCACGAGGACATCAAGAAAATAAGCTTTACCTAGCGTCCTCACATTTCACAAACTTACAGAGAGAAAATGATTTGTTGGAATGTTAAAGAAACTAGGTTTATTGAGAAAGGTAGGGCCAACAATATCAAACAGCCCCCTTATCGCAGGCATGGGCCAAAGACCTATTCCTCCTCCACTCAAGGCTGAAGTTACTGACGCCTGTAGGAACTTCAGGCACCACATTTCCAAGTGGTCCTTTCGAAGAGCCATGTTTCGTGCCTCAGACACGTTATTTCAATTTAGGATTGACGATGCCCAACTTGCTAAGTAAGGGTTCAAGTATCTGCGATAGCCTGTGAGCAGGATTCTCCACCAGCTGATATAAGGTATCCCATGCCTCTGTTCACTTAAGGCTGGCAACTTACAAAAAAACAGAAAGCATAAGGGCATATTCTCCTTCAACAGAGGCCAACCAATGCAGCAAGTCCAGAATCCATAATCAAGCTCAAATCTATAAACCAGTCCAGTCTATTGGGTACAAATGATCATCATCAGGATTGGGTTGGGTTGTTTTACCTCTGAGCGGCACTTTTTTGCACACCATGGGCTAAATGGCCAGGTCATGTGGACCCCGAAGGCTCAGAGAAGGTTGGGGGAGGGGACCCACTGGAACAGCTGTTGGGAGACAGATGGTAGCCTCCCGTCAAGGCCATCCAGCGCATTCTTTAACGTGCACAGGGTATGGCTCTCCCGCACACGGGGCCACGGCTTAACGTCCCATCCGACGGACGGCGGCCTTTCCAAGCCCATCGGTGTCCCCTACTGACCGTGGGCAGGGCGGGGAATTTTGCGGAGATAAATATCAACGTTGACCCAGCTGGGACTCGAACCTGGGAACTACAGATTACAAGCCTGGCACGCTACCGACTGAGCTGCCCTCGCCCCCATCATCAGGACCCTGTGAAGTTGTCTACTCCTAAGTAGGGTTGAAAAAAAAAGAAAAAGTGGCTACGGATGACCAGATCAGTAGCCCACACTGAGTTGGCAGCCTTCCCCTTCTGTTCCCTTCCAAAAGAGAATATCTCTTTTGAAAGGTGAAAACAGCCTGCACCATGAGAAGGTGAGGTCGGACATTTGGTGCATCAGTTCTGTGCATCACACTGGGGATTGGTACACAGCTCTCCTTCCAGTTTTTGCCCAGCTACCCTTTACAAATCCGAATATTGCAAAAATGTATTAATTATAGGAATATGGACTTTTCGTGGTGTAATGTGAACGTCATGAAGTTTCTTTTGGGAAGAATGAAACTGATAATTTGAAAACTTTTTAGTATGATTGGTACTAATGAAATATTAAAATTTGCATTTTTCGAATATTTAGTAAATTCAGTATAATATCTTTACAGGCCACTAAATAGGAAAATCACAACTGTAACGAGTTTTACAAATACTTCGTATAGAACAAAAATCTGAAAAATTTGTGGTAGCTTTTAAGGGATATTCCTCTGACAGCAATAATATACCCACTTTTCTGAGAGAGGTGTGGGAAATGCAATTTTTTCGATTTAAGACTTAAAAGACGGATACTATATGCATTTTTCATATCATCTGCTTGCTCAAATTAAAACTTTTAATGAATGAAACATTAGGGAAAGAGAAAACTTCATTCTCTTTAAAAACGAGATTCTCATAAGCGCCAGAGGTGATATTTGTTTTTCTACTTAAGGATATTTTTCTTTTTCTATTGGCTATAGAATATAGATCTTTATCTAGAGGCTTCTTAGGAATGTAAATTTTATGCCAGTGGCTCTTTAAAGATATAGGTTTGTTTTTTTCCTGGCATTTAATAATGTAGTTTTTCTAGTGACTATTTACGAATATAATTTTTTTTCTTGTGACCCTTTAGGAATATTTTCAATTTTTTTTCTGGTGACTTTTTAGGAACTTGTTTTTTGTAGTGACATTTTAAGGATACAGTTTTCTTGATGGCTATTACCTAACATTCGTTGACCACCTCTCACTCTAGATCATATCACATTCCATTGAAGAAAGAGGACAACAACGAACTTTCCAAGTCCATCACTCTCCGCTCTCTCACCACAGCAGGGTAAGAGGGGGGAGGGGGAGAATCTAAATGTTTGTACAGTTGTGACTAGAGACTGCAAATGGCAGACTGCCAGCCTGGCTCGCAATCTGCCATTAGTTAATTGGATTACTAAACAGTTTTCATCTTCTTTGTTTTAATTTTGTTCATTGTATATATTTTGCTTATTCTTGTGTCTGATTGTGCTATTTCATTTCTAGGTATATATATATAGCCAAGTACTTGAAACTAAGAAGCTTGCAGTAAAGATACAAAGTAAATTAACGCTGACAGAAAGCAGAAAATTAGAGAAGTTGAAAAAAATTCATTTAAACATTCGGTTGACACAAATCTACTGTTCGAAATTCTGTACGTTCAAAAGAATAAATTCCAAGTGTTTACACATTTATATTTTTCCTACAAAAAATATCTATATGACCCATTATTCATTAAAGTGGAACATATTTTGGCAAATTGACAAAATATGTGTCTTGTTTTCAACTCTAAGTGGTGATTTATGTGCATAAAATATCGTAAAAACGATACTGAATAAATTAGAACCATAAATTTCTTTACCTGCAATGAAAAAAAAAATTATTTTTTGCCCCAAAGGACTGAAAACAAAACAAAGAAATGCTTTATATTTGTGAGAAAGTACAAAAAGTGAAATCAGAGTTGGAACTATTACTGTGAGCGAACAAAATCTCTTGTGTAGGAAGTTTTTCCAGAAACAAAGATATAAAGAGCATTTCTGAGATAAAATGCAGAAATTTTACAGATGTCATTATGTAATAGAGAATATTGATTGAACAGCACTAAATTCTAATATATAGGAAAGTCATATCGGTGAAATATTCAACAAAAGTTCAAACTCAATCTTCTACTCTAATATTAGCATTTTACAAACACAATACATAGGACTCAACCAAATCTTCAGTGTCTTTAATAACATTTTCATGTACAGGTAAAGCAGAACAAAAATTGGATATAGAAAGCTTTTCTTAAAGTTTTATTTCGCACATGATAAAGAGAGGCCATATATCTGTGAAGTATGAAGCAAAAGTTTCGAAACAAAGTTTGTGATATTTTTTAATTTACTCACACAAAATGCTGGCCTCATATATGTGAAAGATGAGAAAATACATTTAAAACAAAGCAGAATCTTGAATACCATTTTCAGATTTACAAAAAAAAAACTCTGTGGTATGCGTAATAAATTAGCAAACAAAGCTCATTTATGGCCTATTATCTGTCACACAGAGGAAATAAGATACATCTCTGTTAAATATTTAGCGGAGAATTTACACAAAAAGCTCACCTAAAGAGTCATTATTTGGCACATATGAGAGAGAAGTTCCATGAGTGTGAAATATAGAACTAGGAATTTGTTGATAAATGGTATCTTATGTTTCATAATATGGTATTCAAAAATGGAAAACCACATATTTTAAATGTGTAAAAATAGATTTTTAACTATGGGATCGTTTTATTACCAAACAGACACAGAAGAGAAGCCACATATTCTTGAACTATATAACAATAAATTTCATATGCAGATTTAAGGACCAGTTACTGACTCATCCAGGAAACAACGAGCACATTTTAAAAATGAGTAAAAAGGAATCATCAGAGAAATCTCATTCTATGTGTTATTTTCTTAAACACACAGAGGAAAAACCACATCTCTGTGAAATATGTAACAAAAAATTTGGAAACATGTCTAATCTTAGAAAGCATTTTCTAAGACACACAGGGGAAAAATCTCATGTATGTGAAATATGTAATAAGAAATTTTCACGGAAATCTACCCTTAGTAACCATGTTCTGACACACACACGGGAAAAACCGCATGTATGTGAAATATGTAATAAGAAATTTGGACGGATGTCAAATCTTAGGGATCATTTTCTGACACACACAGGAGAAAAACCACATGTATGTGAAATATGTAAT
The DNA here is from genome assembly GCA_038380435.1 of Ryuthela nishihirai. Taxonomy (NCBI): domain Eukaryota; kingdom Metazoa; phylum Arthropoda; class Arachnida; order Araneae; family Heptathelidae; genus Ryuthela; species Ryuthela nishihirai. The sequence continues at coordinate 72,367 of JAWZYU010000029.1, read as the reverse complement.
AAGAAATTTGCACAAAAAAACTACCCTTAGGAGCCATGTTCTGACACACACAGGGGAGAAACCACATGTATGTGAAATATGTAATAAGAAATTTCGACAGTTGTCTAATCTTAGAAGGCATTTTCTGACACACAGGGGAAAAACCGCATGTATGTGAAATATGTAATAAGAAATTTGCACAGATGTTTTCTCTTAGGGAGCATTTTCTGACACACAGGGGAAAACCACATGTATGTGAAATATGTAATAAGAAATTTCGAAAGATGTCTCATCTTAGGAATCATTTTCTGACACACACAGGAGAAAAACCACATGTATGTGAAATATGTAATAAAAAATTTGCACGGAAATCTACCCTTAGTAACCATGTTCTGACACACAGTGGAAAAATCACATGTATGTGAAATATGTAATAAGAAATTTGCACTGAAATCTTCCCTTAGGAACCATGTTCTGTCACACATAGGGAAAAATCCACATGTGTGTGAAATGTGTAATAAGAAATTTGTCCAGATGTCTGATTTTAGGAAGCATTTTCTGACACACATGGGAAAAATCACATGTATGTAAAGTATGTAATAAGAGGTTTGCACTGAAATCTAGCCTTAGGAAGCATGTTCTGATACACAAAGGGAAAACACTGCATGTATGTGACATACATAATATGCAATTAGCACTAGAGTATAGTCTTAAGGTTCACTGTTTGACACACACAGGGGATAAACCGTATGTATGTGAAATATGTAATAAGAAATTTGCACGGAAATATATCCTTAGGAAGCATGTTCTCACACACAGGGAGGAAACTGCATATATGTGAGATATGTAATGAGCAATTTGCAATAACGTCTAGTCTTCTGGTTCATTGTCTGACCCACACAGGGGAAAAATAGCATGTATGTGAAATATGTAATAAGAAATTTGCACTGGAAGCTACCCTGCAAGATCATTTATTTACAAACACTTGGGAAAAGCCAGGTATGTGATATATGTAATAAGAATGCAAATATGATTTGGGTTGTTTTACCTCTGAGCAGCACTTTTTTTTGCACACAATGGGCTAAATGTCCGGGCGACATGGAGCTCGAAGGCTCAGAGAACGTTGGGGGAGGGGACAAATTGGAACAATTGTTGGGAGACGGAAGATAGCTTCCCGTCAAGACCATCCATCATGTTCTTTATCATGCACAGGGAGTGGCTCTCCCACACATGGATCTCCGCAATAATTCCCCGCCCTGCCCACGGTCAGTAGGGGACACCGATGAGCTTGGAAAGGATCGTTTAATCATGGCCCCATGTGCGGGAGAGACATGCCCTGTGCACGTTAAAGAACATGCTGGATGGCCTTGACGGGAGGCTACCTTCTGTCTCTCAACAGCTGTTCCAGTGGGTCCCCTCCCCTAACCTTCTCTGTGCCTTCGGGGTCCATGTGACCTGGCCATTTAGCTCATGGTGTGCAAAAAAGTGCCGCTCAGAGGTAAAACAACCCAACCCAAATCCCACACATGGGGCCACTGCTTAACGTTCCATCCAACTGATGGAACTCATGCCAAGCACATCGATCCCCCTACTGACCATGGACAGGGCGGGAAATTTTGCGGAGATAAATCTCAACGCTGACCTCTTGAGCTGGGACTTGAACCTGGGAACTACAGATTACAAGTTTGGCACGCTACCGACTGAGCCACCCCTGCCCCATGCAGATATGATCTTCAAAACCATTTCTTAACAAACACTGGAAAACCCATATGTATGTGATATACATAAAAGGAAATTTCCAGGAAAATATCACCTTCAGAAGTATTTTCTAACACAGCAGAAAACCCATATGTATGTGATATATGTAATAATGAATTTGTAAGTATGTCTAACCTTAGAAGGCTTTATTTGATACACAGGTGAAAAACCACATATATGTGAAATATGTAACAAGAAATTTCTATTAAAATATAACCTTAGGCACCATCACCTTATACACACAAAGGAAATGCCACATGTATGGGAAATATGTAACAAGATATATTCATTTGAATCTTACCTTAGGAATCATTTAGTTACACACAAAGGGGAAAATCACATGTATGTGAAATATGCAACAAGAAATTTGCACACAAAGCACAGATACAGGGGAAAGGCCACATGTATGTGATATCAGTAACAAAATAATTACTTTATATTTAACATTAGGAATCATATTCTGTCACATAGAATGCATAAATGTGAAATATTTTTCAAGAAATTTGCATGCAAATCTACACTTTAGAAACATTAACTGACACAGAGGAAAAACTGCATGTATGTGAAATATGTAATAGGAAATCTTCTTTAAAGTCTGCAGTTAAAAGTAATTTTCTAACACAAAGTTGAAAAACTGAATGTATGTGAAATATATGATACAAAAATTGTCAATACAATATATCGAACCTCTTTCCACAAATGTGAAAAACGATGTATATGAAATATATAATACGAAATTAGCACTGATATCTATACTTAGGAATCATTTTCTGACACAGACTGAGGAAAATGAATAAATACATCTATCTTAGGGAATCGTTGTCTCATACAGACAGGAGAAGAACCGTATGTGTGTAAAACATGTAATGAGAAAATTTTGCAGAGAAATATACAATTAAGAGTCATATTCTGCCATATAAAATGGAAAAAACCACATATATATGTGAGATATGCAAAAAGAAATTTTGAAATGAAGCATCAGAAGCGTTTACAGTTAATGTAAGAGAAAAACCACTCTCACAAATTAAAAAAATTCAAAGCTGAGCAAAAAACCATTATCTGATATGAAAGATTAGTGGTATATTTATGACCTCCATATAAAATTTCAAAATGATATTGGGGCTAAAATATATTTTACAAAAAGTATGGTATGTGTGAAATATGCAGTGAAGCTAAAAACTGAAAGAGGAATCTTTAATATTGTTTTCAACCAGAAAGGTAATGGCACGTGGCGATGAAATATATATATATAAAGAAATATTCGTGGAAAGCTTTTATTAATATTCATTTTTGTGTCATGAATGATATGCCTCACGAGAGTGTAACATGAAATATGCACAAAAGTCAATTAAAGTGTTATTCATAATCACGCATTAAACTACATATCTGTAGAATATCCAACTAAATATTTGCAGAAATATAATTGTTCAAAGTTATCCTTTGAGGAACATAAAGGTAAAGCTATTCCAGTTGTGAAATATGTAGCAAATGTTTGTAGTGAGACAAAGTACTTTATTGAAAATTTGTGTCATGGAAGACACGTGAATTTCCTGGGATATATGTATCAAAATATTCACAGAGGGACTTCTAGATTCATTTTGTGACAAACATGAAAGAAAAGCTACATAGCTGTGAAATACGACAGGAGTAATTACCATTGAAAACTCAAGTAACATTTTCAGATTTGTGTAAAAGTGGAGCCTCATATCTCTGAAATGTGTAGCCAATAGCTAACACACACACAAGGAAAATTTCTGTAAGCTATTTATCATGGAATTTACCCAGAAAAATTGCAAGAATTATTATGTGAACCCATATGTGTCTGAAATTTAAAAAATAAAACTTTCCAGAACAAAATATTTTCAACTGAATGTGAAAAAATGGCATGCATTTTAAAATATGCAAAAAAAACTTTTACACATATTTCTTCTCAGTTTACATTATGTAATACAATCGTAACAGAGCCCATATATATACTAAGTATGTTGCCAAAGCCTGGGCTGAAATACTACATTTCCTACATAAAAAAGTAAACTGATATATGTAAAATACACAGTATATATATATATACAGCTGTATCTCTCTTGTTACTTTCAGTCACATAAAAAGAGAAGCCATATATTGGTGAAATATATGAGAAGAAATTTTCACAGAAAGCTTCTTTAAATATCCATTTTCTGACCCCTCAAAACAAAAGGAACAACTATGAGAAATATTAACAATAATATTTGGCAAAAATCGTTCCTTGTTGTTGAAATAAAGAAATGATTGACTGACGATCCCTTTATTTTTATAAGCAGCAGTACCATATAAATGTATTCCAAAACCTTTTTTTCAGTTTATAATTTTTATCGATTTCTTGAAAAATATTTGGGCACTTCCATGAACAACTTTGGGAATAAGACTTCTACAGAAAAAGTGACAGCGGAGAAAAATTCAAAGTTTAATTAATTTTAACGAGAAAAGGAACAAAGAAACAATGAAGTCTTGATCTCTAAAAAATGTTGAAGGAAAAAATAATAGTGATGCATTTGACAGGAAACACTGCAAATGAAAGTTCTTCATAATTTAAAAAGCACCAGTTTTCATTCATCGTTAAAGATATTTGAAGAAACTTTTATATTATTTTAGAATCGTTATTTTAGCTAACTGTTTTCTGTGTTCACTTCTCTGGAAAATGTTTATGAATTGCATTTCTGGTACGTAGTGTTTAAATTTTCATAAATGTTTAAATATCAATTGTCAACTGACCATTACATGTTATCTCATATAAATGGAAAGCAAAAATCAAAGATTACTGAGTTTTTTAATGAATTTTTTTTATCTATAACTCTAACAAAAATTAAATACTGAACAAAATCCATCGAAGTCTCAATTTTCATCAATATTCTTATTATTTAAAGAGTTACCTAAAAAATAAAATAAATACATCTTCTAGCAGCTGCTTGCCTCAGAAGTCTGACAGGAGTTTATCAGGTTACACAGTCATTTCAGAATTATATGACCACCCTCATTCCCATTATTAGATAGGTGGTCATATTATTCTGATACGACTGTGTACATGCCATAATATAAGGTCTGTGAGGGGTGGCAGATCCTCACCAGAAAAACATGACAACCAGAAAAACGTGTCTTGCCCGGAGCTTGAACCCAGGTTCCTTAGATCAGTAGCCAAGCCGGCTTTCAATAATTTGCAATAGCTCCAGTGTTGATCGAGATATTTTATCACAAATAATTTGAATCTTAATAAGCATATTTTAATCATTATCAAAGATTTATTATACCATTTGAGTAAAATAAGTATACGTTTTAGAACACGGAGTAAAGATCTGATTATTAACGATTTTTGTTAAATTTTTCTACAACAATGCTGTTTTTATATTGTAGTATATTCTTCAATTTTAAAACACGAGAATGAATAATATAAGTAATATCTGTAAGTATTTCCGCCACCTATTATCGGGCATATCAATATCGATATATCGGCTTTAGCGTACCGAAGGACAAATGTGGGGGGTGGGAGAAATCGAAAAATTTCCAACTCGGAAATCCAATTTTGCCAACTGAGCAAATAATATCTAGATTTTCGGCTCCTTTTGGGGGTGGGGTTGAGACAAGACAATTATTTACAACTCTCTCCCTCTCTTGCATTTTACCGTTTGATTTACAATTTTGCCTACTAGCCATCATTAAACGCATATTATCCCAATATTTACATCTCGTCTGAATTGTAGCAAGTCAGTGTTAAATTTCCCTTCATTTGGCAAATTCTCCTTAATTTCACAAAACCAGTTGCAATCTTTTATCCTAAATTTGCCAATCTCTTCAAAAATATCAAACTCCCAAATATTTTGCCAAGTTTTCTCGATTTTTGTCAATTCTCCTTAATTTCACAAACCCAATCCCAATTATCACACCTCGCCTATATTGCACGAAGTGGAATCGAATATTGTCAACTCGTGTATATTTTACCCAGTGGATTCGAATTTGGCCACCTTACCTTAATTTGCCAACTCACCATAATTTTACAGAAAAATATCGCAATTTTTGCATCTTCCCTGAATTTGCCAAGTCGCTTCGAATTTTATCAACTCTCCTTAATTGCACAGGAAAGGAACAGTTTTTACAATTCCCCTGTATTTTACCAAGTGGCTTCAAATTTTGCCAAGTTTTCTCGATTTTGTCAATTCTCCTTAATTTCACAAAAACAATCCCAATTTTCACAACTCGCCGTATTTTACCAAGTGGATTCGAATTTTGTCAACTGCCATAGATTTAGCCATCTCGCCACATTTTTACAGAAAAAAAAATCCAAATTTTTACATCTCACCTGTATTATGTCAACTCTCCACGATTTTGCCAAGTCACTCAGAATTTTGCCAACTAGCAATAATTATACAGAAAGAAATCCAAATTTTTACATCTCACCTGAATTTTGCCAACAACTGACGATTTTGCCAAGTCACTCCGTATTTTGCCAAGTTGCCATAATTTTACAAAAAAAAATCCCAATTTTACATCTCATCTGAATTTTCCCAAATCACTCTGAAATTTGCCAACTGTTCCTAGATTTTGCCAACTTGCCATAATTTTACAGAAAGAAATCCAAATTTTTACATCTCATCTAAATTTTCCCAACTCCCTACGATTTTGCCAAGACACTCCGAATTTTTCCAACTTCCCCTAGATTTTGCCAATTGATGTCAGAAAAAAAAATCAAAATTTTTAAATCTCTCCTAAATTTTGCCAAGTCACTCCGAATTTTGCCAATTCCCGAAGATTTTGCCAACTCACCTGTATTTTATCAAGTGCATCGAATTTTGCCAAATGCTCTAAATTTTGCCGTCTCTCCATTTTCCAAATTGTCCTAGATTTGCCAAGTTGCCTTGATTTTGACAATTCCCCTTAATTTTGCAAAAAAAAGATTACAAATTTTCACAACTCATCTAGGTTTTACGAAGTAGCTTCGAATTTTGCCAACTCCGAGTTACTTGGGGGGAGTCTCCCCCAATGGCTACGCCCCTGGCTTTGGAGTTCAGTGACAATGAATGCTACTTCACAGCTTTTGAATAGGGGAAGGCATGAGCTGACTTTCCAAATGCCTCTTTTTTAAAAATATGAAGCTGTAATGTAATCATTTCTCTTTTTGAACATCAGGAACCACCAGCACAAAAGAAGCACTTCACCCAAATGAGTCGTGACATTGTTGCATTAAAAATTCGAATCTCTCTGCAAAACTCGAATTCCATTTGAAACGAAATTTCCTTCTTTTTCCACTTTAAGAACCCGTCGTATTTCAACGGGAGATTTGCCATTTTAGTAATAAATTGCAATCTGGATTTCATAATTTCCTACAGATGGCTTATTTTTAAATGGCACAGCTTTGAAGTTAGCATCACACTGAATATTTGCTAATATCGTAACTTTTGGACATTAATTTATACATGCTCGAAACTTCCAAAAGTTATCAAGAAATTTTGCTATATATTTTCTAGCGTTTATTTTATGCAATCAACATATTGTGTAATTTGTAACAAATATTTTGAAGAAGTGTTTTCACGATTGAATTGGTTATGTAATTCACGACTACTAAAGTGATCACTTTCAGATCACATTTTGTTTGTGGGTTGAGAGCCCCAAGTGAATAGATTCCCAGGATATGTTTTATAATCTGGTGGATAATCCTGATCAAAGAGCATCACAGGTACTTCAACTATCGCTTCTACAGTCATCGTCAATTCTACATTGGAGGAAGTCCTCCAATGTAGATCGCTTCAGCCTTTAGTTGTGGAAGTGGAACAGGTCTTTGCCCCTTGCTTGTAATTAGGGGGCTGTTTTATATTATCAGCACTTCCTCTCTCAACACACATAGTTTCTGTATAAATCCCATGAACCCATTTTCCCTCCACAGGTAGTTAGAATGTGAGGACTCTGCACAGAGATTATTTTCTTAATGTTCTCACATGAGTATTCAATCATTATAATTTAAATATTTTCAACTTTCAAGAGACCAGATTGACATTTAAAGGTCAGATACTTAAAAATAATCTGAAATTTCTCTTTTGAGAGAGGAGAGATTAGAAGAATCTCCAAGGTGTAGATTTGCTTCTCAGCGAACATGCTACTGATGCTCTTTTACGACAAGAGTGCTTTGTTGAAAGATTTCTTGCACCTGAAATTCAGACAAGTATTAAAGACTTCAATGTTTTCTGTTGTTACAGTCTCACTGAGGATGTGAAAGAAGTTTTACGAACAACTTCAGGATACTGTAAAAATTGTAAATATGTCATTTGAAACAGGTGTTTTTCCAAAAAGTTTCAGAAAACCAATTGTAATTCCAATTTTTAAAACGGGAGATATTAATTGTTTTTCTAACTATAGGCCTATATCAATTCTACCCATTTATTTCTAAGGTAATCGAAAAGCTCATGAAAAACAGAATTATATATTTTTTTGAAAAATATAATTTTTAGATAATTTATAAAAATTCTTTTCATAAAAATATATTATAATTTCATAAAAATAAAATTACAGAATAAGCAATTTTGAAATTTCAAAATTAAATTTTCTCTTATGCAGATAAGGGAAACAATGTCATCGCTTTATTGATTAATGTTAGAAAAGCATTTGACCATAAAATTGTTACTATTTAAAATGCCTACGAATGGTTTAAATGTTAAACAACAGAAACCAAGCAGTATTAATAAAAAATTTTCAGGATAACTTTCAATTTATAAATAAAGGTGTTCTTCACGAATAAGTTTTTTTCACGTAATTCTCTTCTAACACTCAGAAAATCTTTTATGTTCCTCCACACTATTTCTCTTTAATAACTCTCAATTCTTCAAAATAAATGTAAAGCCATATTATTCTAGAGAATCGGAAAGAATTTACGTTCTCCCGAAATTTAAGAAAACTGTGTGTCAAAAATAAATTTTCTACATTGCTCGAAAAATGTTCAATTCATTACCAGATAATATCAGAAACCTAAACAAACAAATTACATTGAAGCACAAACTTAGAGAATTATTAGTTAAGAAAAATGGTTTTGAATGTTTGTTCAATGTAATTATTCAAAATTACTTTTTCTATATTTTCCGCTAATGTTAACTGCTGAATTTTATATATCTTATTTAATTACCCAGATGGGTTTGTTATACTCCTTGGAAATATTTGGGATATACTAAAAATATGTTTTCGTTTTCATTTTTTCGTTATCTTTAATATTATTTTGTTCTTGTAGTTTCCATTCAAGCTTTGATCGGAAATTTTGATGTAATGTTTTTATTAATGAATGAATGAATGAATGAATGAATGAATACCCCCTCAAGCAGCTGCTTGCCACAGAGGTCAGACAGGAGCCTGTCAGTTTATATGCCATAGTAGAAGGTCTGAGAGGATGGCAGGACCTCAGCAGAAAAATCACACACACATCCATGCCTTACGGAAATAAATTACTATTACTATATTTTGAATTCTCTGAAGCAAGCAGATATTACCCTTGTTCAAGGCGACTTGAATGCTCAAGCTGATTCAGACCTTTGGGGAAGGGGGATAGGTCCATTTGGAATTGATAGCTGCAATGGCATTGGGCAACGTCTCCTACAGACCAATAAATTTAATGGTTCCAGAATAACTAATTACAAGCCCCACAACATACATAAATATCATAAGTATACATGAGTTTCACCAAATGGGCTGCATAAAAATATGATTACATATTAATTAACAGCAAATGGACTACTTCTGTTAGGAGTACCAGATCATATAGGGGAGTTGAGAATGGATCTGACAGTTATCTTGTTAAACGTGTTGCAACTTAAACGTAAAAAGTGTTGTGCTAAGGTTTAAAAATTCACCTTTAACACTGAAGCAGTGATAGACCCAGTTATAGCCAAAGCTGACAAGGATATGTTTTTTGGTCATTATAACAGTCACGGTTTGTTTACTACCGAAGTTGACGAAGAATGGGACTGTTTCAAACAGGCTTTTCTTGAAACTAACAGTACCTTTAAAGAAAAAGGAGAAGAGGAGGCAAAGTTATTTCACTGATAAGGCTACTGAGCTTATTTCGGAAAGAGAAGAACTGCAGGAGTTATTTATTCCTTTATCAAGCTCTGTAACAGAGTTTAATAAACGTATAAAGAATCTATTTGCAGATGATAACAATCTTAAGCTTGATAGCTTGGCTGAAATAGCCGAGGAAACAGCTATTTAATGATATGTGTGGTAAGAAAAGCACATATATACAGGAATTAAAGGATGAGCATCATAATGTTATTTAAAGTGAACACTCGTTCATGGTTAGGTGGACTGAGCATTTCAGAAATGTTCTATTACCATTGTTTGTACTTATGATATATCCATTACCAGCTTTAATGTTAGCCCTATATCACATTGTAGAGTTATTTTGGCTGTTTCTAAACATAAACTACATAAATTTGCAGTGGTAGATGAAATTACTACTGAAATGATTAAAGCTGGGAATGTTTCTCTTTTACCACAGAGCTGACGGAAATTTTGAACATCTAAACTGACAGGCTCCTGTCAGACCTCTGTGGCAAGCAGCTGCTTGAGAGGGTATTTATTTATTTTTTTTATTTATTAGCGCTCGTGGCTACTAATTTAAGTGACCTGGCTTCGAGCCCAGGATAAGGCATGGATATATATGTCGTCTTTCTGCTGCAGTCCTGACATCCTCTCAGACCTAATATGGCTTATAAACTGACAGACTCCTGTCAGACCTCTGTTGAAAGTAGCTGCTTGAGGGGGTAATATATTTGTGAAAGACTTTGATCCTGAGGATTTTACTATAGCAATTATTATTACTATTTATTTTAAAAATTTCATTACGATTCTTGTGATAACTATAGTGGTATCGCCTGTTCTTTGTTCGAAGTAAAGGTTTTAATAGACATAATAATCTGATTGATGGACAACTGCGTGATCAGCAGTGTGGCTTCAAAATTGGTAGGGGATGTGTAGATCAGATTTTATCACTTAGTCAAATTTTTGAGAAATGTTTAGAGTTTGAAAAACCTGTGGTTACTATCGTTTCAGCTTTCAAAAAGACTTTTGACTCTGTTGTGTGGAGAACATTGAAAACTACCTGCAGAAAAGTAGTGCGATATGAGATAATTTATCAAACGAAATAAATATTATTTTCATAATTTATGAATACTTGAAGAGATGATTGTTAGCAGATGATAACAATCTGAGCTTGATAGCTTGGCTGAAAAAGCAGAGAAGCAGCTCGACTTTGTATCAGCAGAGCAGATATTTCATTTATTGACTGTTGATGGTAATAATTTGTGATTAATCGTGAGGACGTATGGCGTAACAGACAAGTGAATCTACATAGTGAAAACTCTGTGAAATCGTTCAGTGAAGTTTGAGATTTGCGGACACTTTTCTCTACAAAATCCTTCGTATATCCCTAAATGGCCCCCTCCAAGATTAAGACTTATGTCGCCCCTTTCTGGTTCAAGTACACAAGGAGTTTTTATGGGTGGTACTATGGTTAGAACGCTTGGTTACTGATCAAAGTGACCTAGGTTTGCCCCAAGATAAGACATGAATGTCTGTGTTGTCTTTCTTTTGAGGGCTGGCCTTCCTCGTAGAGCTCTATGGCTTATTAAAAGATTCCCATCAAACCTTTCTCTGCAAGCATCTCCTTGAAAGGTATTTCATTATTTCTTTAATTACAGAGTTTCCAAGTCGTACTGAGGAATTTTCCTTTTACCCCATTGAGCACGACAGGGGCACCTCAGTCATTAGTGCACCAGACTGGTAATCTGCAGTTCCCAGGTTCGAGTGCCAGCTGGGTCAACATTGAGATTTATCTCTTCAAAACTCCCCACCCTGTCAACAGTCAGTAGGGGACACCAATGGGTTTTGAAATGTAACCGTCCGTCGAATAGGACATTAAGCCTTGGCACTGTGTGCGGGAAAGCCATATCCTATGCACGTTAAAGGACATGGACGGTCTTGGCGGGAGGTTATCACCTGTCTCTTAAGACCTGTTACAGTGGGCACACTCGTCCAACTTTCTCTGAGCCTTCAGGTTCCTTGTGACCTGGTCATTTAGCCCATTATGTGCAAAAAAAGTGCTGCATACTGGTGAAACAACCCAATCCCATTCAGTACTGGCTTGTATGCCATCGATCATCTCTTCAAGTAGTCCAAAATTCAGAAAATAATATTAATTCAGTTTAAAAATTTAGGACATATCGCACTACTTTTCTGCAGTTAGTTTTCAATGTGGTAAATTCAATAGATTAGCTGCTTTTTACTTGATGGTGTTTCGAGACTCTCAGTGGTGGTAGCTTTTCCCCTATTAGTCAAGGACGTACGCAGATGATGTGAGTCCAGTTATCATTTATTTCTCATGTTAAACCCCATTGTCATAGGATCAGCATCTAACAACTGTCTTAAAATCTGCAAGGCTCTTTTATTGCAGCTCTTCAAAAGCTTTGGCCTCATGACCAGCAACAAGCTATGGGCCATCTGATCGACTTTGTTTATATGAGTAAATATCAACCCTCATCCTCATTTCATATATATATATAAGTACGACCTGGGTCAGTGTTGAGACTTATCTCCCCAAAAGTCCCCACCCTGCCCACGGTCAGTAGCGAACACAGATGAGCTTGAAAATGCCACCGTCTGTTGGATGCGACATAAAACTTTGGCCCCGTGTGCAGGAGAGCCATACCCTGTGCACATTAAAGAACACGCTGGATGGCCTTGATGGGAGGCTACCATCTGTCTCCCAAGAGTTGTTTCACTGGTTCTATTCCCCCACCTTCTCTGAGACTTTGGGGTCCTTGTGGCCTGGCCATTTAGCCCACTGTGCAAATAAAAGTGCCGCTCAGAGGTAAAACAACCCAATCCATATATAAATATTACTAGCAGTTCTGGATGTATTACTATTTATCATTAGTAATATATTTTTTATATCTACAGCACTTTTCAGTTGCAAAGTTTGGAAAACGATTATACTGTAAGCTCATATTCACAGACAAAGATTCCTCAGCCTCAGAGCATCTCTCAGTTTATACGCCATAGTATAAGGTCTGTTACGATGGCGGGACCTCAGTAGAAAAATTATACTAACGTCCAGGGCTCGAACCGAGATTCCTTAGATCAGAAGCAAAGTGTGCTAACCACTTGGTCATGGGATGGCTGATTAGGAATGGTCTACTGATTTAAAGACTATATCAATCTCTAATGAAAGAACTAAAAATTCGTTTTCAATTTCGAGTTGTTTTTTTTTACGGAAATTTCTTTTCCATCAGGGTTCTGGTAATATCGAAATTTTTTGTTCCCAGCAGAACCAGATTTATAGATCAACTTAATCTATGCAGAGTCTGCTTCCGAAGATATCTATGGCACAGATTCTAATCCATTCCACTGCAGCAAAACCTGACAATTTTTTTAACAAATTTCTGAAAATGATTAAAGGTGTATACCGAATGCTCCGTAACTTTGGTGAAACGAGTAAGCTCTCAAAACTGGTTCAAAGTTAATAACATTATTATATATATGAATTACATTACAATAAAATAGAACTTTAAAATTTAAAGTTTATCTTGCGTGTTTTATGGAACAAAAATTTTTAAAATTTATTTTATACTTTCCAAATTAAATGAAGAATCCAAGCGTACATAAAAAAATCGAGAAGTAAACAAGACCTTCGTTAAAAAGAAGGAAACAGTCCAAAACCTTACTTCCGCTAAACGAACACCTTTCGTTTGGTATGTTCCGTTCAATAATTATGTAGGAGATTAAGAAAGCAGTATGTTACGCCGAGCCATTTTCCGAAATTACTCATTGCAACGAAGTTACTGAGTTCACTAAACGGAGCCATTGAAATGAAAAGTATTAAATAGTATAGGAAGTTCCAGGATTTGAAATTTCGAAACAAGTTATGTTTTGTTTGATACGAAACTATATTAGGATGGATTAATTTGATGGTGTATAATGGAACTAGAGTGATTGTGACCCTGTAATGATCCTTCAACTAGATGATATGATGACATAGAAGGTAAGTTTTGAAAATTTTTAATCTTTTATTTGAAATACAAAACCTTTAAAACGTGTACGGCTTACTTGTGCTGCCATCTAATGACAGCATAATGAACTGATATGACACTAACTTCGAGTTTTGGGGCGGGGGTGCTCAGTCGGTAGCGCGCCGGCTTGTAATCTGTAGTTCCCAGGTTCGAGTCCCAGCTGGGTCAGCGTTGAGATTTATGTCCGCAAAATTTCCCCGCCCTGCCCACGGTCAGTAGGGGACACCGATGGGCTTGAAAAGGCCGCCGTCCGTCGGATGGGACGTTAAGCCGTGGCCCCGTGTGCGGGAGAGCCATACTCTGTGCACGTTAAAGAACACGCTGAATGGCCTTGACGGGAGGCTACCATCTGTCTCCCAACAGCTGTTCCAGTGGGTCCCATCACCCAACCTTCTCTGAGCCTTCGGGGTCCTTGTGGCCTGGCCATTTAGCCCATGGTGTGCAAAAAAGTGCCGCTCAGAGGTAACCCAACCCAACTACGAGTTTTGTGTTAGCGATTAGTTTCGTATTGAACATCCTGCCTAAAATACTAGAACTGAAACCCATTCAACTAAGTATTTCGTCATTTACTGAGCAAGGAGTGGGGAAACCTGCGATAAGATTTAAAATAAAATTCAGACAAAGTCTGCATAAATATAAGCAGGTAGAGACTCATTATTGTTTAAAAATATTAACATTATTGGACAATAAAACTACTAGAAATCAGTTTGCAGAAATAGATAATTGCAGGAAAAGAATGATTTAAAATTTGAAGTTTAATGTTTCTTTTTAATTATGATTACCAAACTTGATAAAACGTGAAATCATGGACAAAAATCTTATATTCTTTTTTCACAATTGTAAGAATACTCTAATTTATACAGTCATTTTTTTCTTTTTCAAAATATCGACATTTACTCAAAAACATATTTATGGCTATTGTTTCTATTACTATTCTTTGTTTCTCAATATTTTACCCTAATCTCTTAATTTTATGCTGTGTCCTGTAATCATCTTTAAAATGTAATAAATATGTTACACCTGGAAAAGTAAAACAAATGAAATGCACTCATTAATTTTATTTAAATTGGAAAAAGTAAAAGTGGATTTCAATAAAACAACTTCTAACTTTTCAGTGGTTCATAGTAATTAAAGAACCATTTAATAATTTAGTATATTTAAATAATGAAAAATTCTAAATGTGATAGTTACACATTATTTCCTCAATCACATAAACAAAAATATGAAATATTTATGAAAATTAGTTTGAGCGCCAAATGATCTTTATATGATATAAAAAATACTATACTTTTAAAAGACATGATAACAAAAACACGAAACAAAACCAAGTTTCGCATATTTTATAATTGTACAATATTGGATGAATGGGTCACATAGTCATTTATTTTCCTTAATTCAATCTGCATGATGTATCACAGAAGTGTTCTGGTAAAATTTTGCCCTAAATCTTGGCTTGCTTTAAAATAAATGGAATTATTATACATTGCACCTCATTGAAACAACTTGTGGTTCATAAAACAAACCATCAATATATTTACTCCTGATCATTAATTTAAATTCTTCGACCAATTATTTTTAGATGCGTAACTAAATAATTTCACCACTTCAGACAACTCTTTATTTTTTAATTTTTTTCCTCAAGGTATTTATGGAGTTCCTAACCCTCCCACACCCCCTTTCACACAAGGATTTGAAAAAGGTTTTTTTTTTTCGAGGGAAGGGGGGGGGGGGCGAAACAGGACCCACCCTGTTAACGGTTAACTTTGTACAAGGCTACTTCTGCACTTTATATCACTCATGTTACTAGATAGTGCCACAAGTGGGCACAGACATGAATCAGGTGCTGAAGTAATGTAGAGGAAAAGGTTAAAAGCGTAGAGTATGATGGTGAGTTTTCAACGTATGGACAATTATGGTCTACAGTTCAAAAAGGTAAATTTTTTAGGGGCAGAAATTTGTATTGTTTAACTCATGATGCAGATCTACTTCATATGTAACATCATCATCATGCTCAAGCAGTCATGGGCTGCAATTTAGTTCTCCAAACAGACTGTGAAATTTAGTTCTCCAAACATATCTGTCCTGAGCTATATCTGCTGCATCTCGCCACTGCACACCAATTCTAACAAGGTTCTGCTTGACATTGTCTGACCACCACATCCTACTTCTCCCCTCTTTCTCAAGCCTTTAAGCACACTGTTCATAACCCCATTCACTAATCTTTATTATAGATATGGGCAACATGGCCAAACCAACAGAATCTCTCTCTCTGCACAATATACTGCTAAGAGAAGGTTGCTGACTGGTATGTCTAACCACTTCATCACTTACAAAGTTCAACCACCTAATACCCAAGATACTGCATAGCATCAATTTTCCTGTTATCGTGTTTACAAAGTATCACTACCGTAATTAAACCTAGAAAGATTCAAAGTATTATACAGCATAATTTTAATCTTCAGGTGTATATGCCTATTTCTCCACACTCTCGAGAGATTCTTAAAGATCACAGCAACAATCCCTATTCATCTGTTAATCTCATGCCACACATCACCAGTATCTGTTACATAGTTTCCAAGAAAATTAAACTGACACCTGCAGAAGACTGCAACCTGACAGATTAACTGAATCCCATACTGCCTCCCAAATTCCATCACTTTAGTTTTCTAAAATACTTTTAGACACAGCTAATTGTATAAGATTTAATAATTTACAAGGTAATGCTGTTGTACATCTAAAAAATCAGATATTAAATAATTTCCAAGTTAAGAGTAGTAATTAATTAATTAATGAAATGACTTCATTAATGAAATAACTCATCAGAGTTAACTCGACAGATATTCAAATCAATCAGCAGACACTTTTACGTCGATTTTAGTTTTTGAGGAAAAATTGTCT
The DNA here is from genome assembly GCA_038380435.1 of Ryuthela nishihirai. NCBI lineage: Eukaryota > Metazoa > Arthropoda > Arachnida > Araneae > Heptathelidae > Ryuthela > Ryuthela nishihirai. The sequence goes on along the minus strand of JAWZYU010000029.1, from coordinate 55,658 downwards.
TGAGCCAGGTGGGATACGAACCCACGACCTCCTGATAACATGTCAGGTGCTCTGGACCACTGAGCTACCGGCTGCCGATCAAGATTTCCTCTAAATAGCGCTATGAACATTCCTTCTATGTTTCCCATTGGCGCTTTTTGCCGACAATATTTCCAGCCACAAGCGGCACTTATATTGCCCAATAGATGAAAGCATATACGATAAGTATGCAGATATAATTAATTAATGAAATGACTTCATTAATGAAATAACTCATCAGAGTTAACTCGACAGATATTCAAATCAATCAGCAGACACTTTTACGTCGATTTTAGTTTTTGAGGAAAAATTGTCTTGAGCCGGGTGGGATACGAACCCACGACCTCCTGATAACATGTCAGGTGCTCTGGACCACTGAGTTACCGGCCGCCGATCAAGATTTCCTCTAACTAGCGCTATGAACATTCCTTCTATGTTTCCCATTGGCACTTTTTGCCGACAATATTTCCAGCCACAAGCGGCACTTATATTGCCCAATACAATAATATATAGTTAGAGGAAATCTTGATCGGCGGCCGGTAGCTCAGTGGTCCAGAGCACCTGACATGTTATCAGGAGGTCGTGGGTTCGTATCCCACCCGGCTCAAGACAATTTTTCCTCAAAAACTAAAATCGACGTAAAAGTGTCTGCTGATTGATTTGAATATCTGTCGAGTTAACTCTGATGAGTTATTTCATTAATGAAGTCATTTCATTAATTAATTATATCTGCATACTTATCGTATATGCTTTCATCTATTGGGCAATATAAGTGCCGCTTGTTGCTGGAAATATTGTCGGCAAAAAGCGCCAATGGGAAACATAGAAGGAATGTTCATAGCGCTAGTTAGAGGAAATCGTGATCGGCGGCTGGTAGCTCAGTGGTCCAGAGCACCTGACATGTTATCAGGAGGTCGTGGGTTCGTATCCCACCTGGCTCAAGACAATTTTTCCTCAAAAACTAAAATCGACGTAAAAGTGTCTGCTGATTGATTTGAATATCTGTCGAGTTAACTCTGATGAGTTATTTCATTAATGAAGTCATTTCATTAATTAATTATATCTGCATACTTATTGTATATGCTTTCATCTATTGGGCAATATAAGTGCCGCTTGTTGCTGGAAATATTGTCGGCAAAAAGCGCCAATGGGAAACATAGAAGGAATGTTCATAGCGCTAGTTAGAGGAAATCTTGATCGGCGGCCGGTAGCTCAGTGGTCCAGAGCACCTGACATGTTATCAGGAGGTTGTGGGTTCGTGTCCCACCCGGCTCAAGACAATTTTTCCTCAAAAACTAAAATCGACGTAAAAGTGTCTGCTGATTGATTTGAATATCTGTCGAGTTAACTCTGATGAGTTATTTCATTAATGAAGTCATTTCATTAATTAATTATATCTGCATACTTATCGTATATGCTTTCATCTATTGGGCAATATAAGTGCCACTTGTGGCTGGAAATATTGTCGGCAAAAAGCGCCAATGGGAAACATAGAAGGAATGTTCATAGCGCTAGTTAGAGGAAATCTTGATCGGCGGCCGGTAGCTCAGTGGTCCAGAGCACCCGACATGTTATCAGGAGGTCGTGGGTTCGTATCCCACCCGGCTCAAGACAATTTTTCCTCAAAAACTAAAATCGACGTAAAAGTGTCTGCTGATTGATTTGAATATCTGTCGAGTTAACTCTGATGAGTTATTTCATTAATGAAGTCATTTCATTAATTAATTATATCTGCTTACTTATTGTATATGCTTTCATCTATTGGGCAATATAAGTGCCGCTTGTGGCTGGAAATATTGTCGGCAAAAAGCGCCAATGGGAAACATAGAAGGAATGTTCATAGCGCTAGTTAGAGGAAATCTTGATCGGCGGCCGGTAGCTCAGTGGTCCAGAGCACTTGACATGTTATCAGGAGGTCGTGGGTTCGTATCCCACCCGGCTCAAGACAATTTTTCCTCAAAAACTAAAATCGACGTAAAAGTGTCTGCTGATTGATTTGAATATCTATCGAGTTAACTCTGATGAGTTATTTCATTAATGAAGTCATTTCATTAATTAATTATATCTGCATACTTATCGTATATGCTTTCATCTATTGGGCAATATAAGTGCCGCTTGTGGCTGGAAATATTGTCGGCAAAAAGCGCCAATGGGAAACATAGAAGGAATGTTCATAGCGCTAATTAGAGGAAATCTCGATCGGCGGCCGGTAGCTCAGTGGTCCAGAGCACCTGACATGTTATCAGGAGGTTGTGGGTTCGTATCCCACCCGGCTCAAGACAATTTTTCCTCAAAAACTAAAATCGACGTAAAGTGTCTGCTGATTGATTAAGAGTAGTGCTTAACATTATAAAAGCTTGACAGAAAAGTTGTCTTATTGGTGTACTTATTCTGAACACCTAATGCTATAAAACACTCTAGTATACTTATTTAACTCTATAACAATCCTTTTACAAGTAAAGATAAATTAGAGCAGGAATAACTCATATAACTGTCCTGTGGCCAAGTGGTTAACACGTTTGGCTACTACACTAAAGGACCTGGGTTCGAGCCCCGGGTAAGGCATGGCTGTATGTGTTGTTTTTCTGCTGAGGTCCTGCTATCTTCTCAGACTTTCTACTGTGGCATATAAACTTACAGGCTCCTGTCAGACCTCTGTGGCAAGCAGCTGCTTGAGGGGGTATTTATTTAATTTTATAAGTCATATAAATTTTATAAGTCATATAAATGCATTTACCATTAATCTCAAGGCTGGTACAATTGCATTAGATGATACAACTTGATGGAAAATTGCTATTAATGTTATGTTGAATGCTACCAATTCTTAAGTTAATCATCCTGTTTTTTCCTTTTTTGGTTTATTATTATTATTAAACCTGTTATTTAACTCTATAACAAACCTTTTTTTTTAGTGCCTGCTGAAAAACTGGATGGTTAATGTAAGACTGGTAGCATTCAACAAAACATCAACAGCAATTTTCCACCAAGTTGTATCATTTAATGCAATTATACCAGCCTCGAGATTAATGGTAAATGCATTTATATGACTTATTCCTGCTATAATTTACCTTTACATGTAAAAGGATTGTTACATAGTTAAATAAGTATACTAGAGTGTTTTATAGCATTATGTGTTCAGAATAAGTAAGCCAATAGGCAACATTTTGATCAATCTTATACAACATTAAGGAATCCTCTTAACTTGGAAATTATTTAATATATGATTTTTTAGATGTACAACAGCATTATCATGTAAATTATTAAAACTTTATTTTTTTTCTGTTTATAACCAAACCTACTCTACTCTCAACTGCTCGAATGAAAGAGTTCATCTCATCATCATCATTTGCCAACCAGGTCAAATCGTCTGCATAATCTAAATCGGAAACTTTGAAATCTCTAGACCATTTAAGGTCAAAGTTTTTTCCTTGCAAACAATTTCGCATAACATAAACAAGAACCAAACTAAAGAGAAAAGGGGACAAAATGCACGCTTGTTGAACATCAGAAGCAATGTTAAACCAATTGCTACAAGCCTTACCAAATCTCACACATGACTCCATGTTATAGAGAGCTTTCATTATGCTAACTAACTTGTCTAGTATGCCATACAACCTCAAGATCAACCACAAATGAGGACGATTAACAGAGTCAATAGCCTTTTTAAAATCAACAAAGCTTGTAACTTCAGGTTTCTGAAATTATAAACATTTTTTGAAGTACCTGCCCGAGTGAAAATATCTGATCTGCACATCCCCTACCTCTTCTGAATCCACATTGCTCAGCATAAAATTGACTGTCAACAAGATTCTTAATTCTTTTAAGCACAATCATGCAAAGAACGTTTCCTGGTACAGAGAGTAGGCTAATACCCCTATAGTTATCTCAAGAACTGCAATCACCTTTTTAAAAAATACGCACATGATTTTGTTCCTTGGATTTCCCCCTGACACAAACCCTAATTACACATGCATTCAGTGGAACTGTAGGTCTCTTAGAAACAAATTACATGAACTCAAATCACTCACACAACAATACATAATCCCCATTCTGGCCCTAAATAAAGCAAGGGTTACCAGACAACTTCAGCTTTAAACCCTACATCTTACATAATGCACCCACCAGAAAAACACATTCACACTCTACTACACTCGTACACCAAAAATTCTCACACTGCCTCATCCCAAATCCACACACTTATGCCTACATGGACGTAGAAGGCAAAAATATCAAAATTCAACATATTACATTCAATATTCCCAATGCTTATTTTTATGCTGAGGCACCATTAAACTCAAATACACTCATCAATGGCTTCACTCAAATATTCTCCCTCTTCCCTGGCCCCACCATTATCTTAGGAGTTTTTAACTCACATAATGAAAGCTATGGCACTACAATACAAACAACAGAGGTACTGCCATTGCATCACTGATACAGCATTTCAGTTTGGCCACACACAATTATGGTTCATTCATGCTCACAAAACCCCCCTATGAGTCTGTTCTTGACCTAATAGACTGACCTCCAGATATAGCTCCCATCATCACATGGCAGGTTAATCATTCCACTTGGCATAGAGACCATTATCCACTCTATATCACAATTCAAGGTACCAAACCCACAACTTACGCAAACAAAACACACAACTGGCACAATTTGTCAACAGATTGTGAAGCCCATACATGTAATCAAACACATCATAATATCACTAGTATATATGACTCCAATTCACCAAAGTATGGATAAAAATAAATTTATCATTAAGCACCTCACTGGCTTCACAAAAAAAAAAACCCAATATCACCAAACAACTATCAGAGGAAAAACAGAAGACACTGCCAGAAGACACCCCACCCAACCTGCCATTAACACATTCCATCAAGGAAATGCAAAACTTAGATTCCTATGACTGAATATAAAAAGAAAGGAGTGGAGACCATATATTGCAATAACATTAACCCCAGAACAGAGTCAAAAGTCATTTGGTCAATCATCAGATCATTCAGAGCCCAACCCCTAGCCCCTTGGTATACATTTATATGGAAAAATAAAATTTCCATTAAACAAGGGGCTAACTTTATAGCTTAGCACCTCACCCCCACCCCCACCCCCATAGCCAACTGACCCATTTACCAAACCTATTGCACTCACGTGAATGACTCACTTGAGCAAACACACACATGCAAACTACCCACTTAACCTAATCTTCACACAACATGAATTATTAAATTGCCATACAACAGACTAACAAAAAAAAGTACCCCTAGCCCTGACCACATCACATGTAATACAATCAAACACCTAGGACCAAATATACTCAGCAATTTGCTTTCCATATACAACACATGCTGGTCAACACACCATTTTGAAACTGAATGGAGGGACATTCATATCATTCCCATTCTAAATCTCCATAAACCAGCATCTGAAATATCTTCATATAGGCCTATTCCACTCACTCCATGTGTGCTGCGGATATTTGAAATAATGGTGCTCTCAAGACTAAAATATTTTTCACACTTAAACAATACATTCCCCATTTGCCAAACTGGCTTCAGAGAGCACAGCTCAACAACTGACAATTTCTTTAATCACCTCAAATGAAATAGCCATTCACAACAAGGAAATTTTAGGTTGTGTTTTTCTTGAGCTCACTTCTGCATTTGATACTGCTTCACACACTAGCATACTTTATAAACTCCAAAGCATTGGCATCACAGGACACTTACTACATTTCATACAAAACTTCCTCACACTCAGAAACATAAAAGTCCAGCTGGGGACTACCTTCTCTGACCCCCAAAAATTAAATAGAGGAAGCAGTGTGGTCTCTCCATGACTCTTTGACATCCTTTTACATGACCTCCCTAAAAAATTACCTAAAGATATTACATGCTCAATTTTTGCTGATGACATAGCACTTTGGACCACAGGACACAGCATTAGACTTATACAATACAACATACAAAAAGTAGTCAGCTTGGTCCTAGACTTTACCACTAAATGGGGACTGGCAATCTCTGCATCTAAATCTGCAGTCTTTCCCCATTACTGACAAACACATACCCATCAATTCCCCCACCATTACCATCAACTCACACAATTCCTACTGTAAATGAATACAAATATTTAGGACAAACAATAGACCACAAGCTAACATGGAAGCTACATTATTAAATAAACTCATCTGCACAAATTCACTCAATACGCTCTCAGTCATTTCTAAAACCACATGGGCAGCCAGTGATCAAGCCATGATCACCTTCATTAAAGAAGACCTCAACTCAAAACTTGAGTATGGCCTCTCAGCCCTCAACACTGCTTCCCACTCCCAAATTCAAGAACTGGATATTATACAGACAAGAGCTATAAAGATTGCCCTGGGCTTAAAAGCTACCTGCCCAAATCTGGCCACTTGGGCAGAAGCTAACATGTCCCACTCACAATTAAAAGACAATGCCTAACACACAAACACTACATTCCAAATCACCCTGCTCTAAACAGGATTGAAAAATGCAAATCTCCCCACCCCCACTGCCTCAGTTATCCCTAAAGACCCCCTCTACCTCACTTGGAAAAGCATTCATTACTTCAAACCATAACACAATCTCCCTCACTGGCAAATCAAAAAACCCAGTCATACATCCCACACTTCCTTCTACACTGCACTAGATACACCAATCACAGAAACACCCTTTAACACCAACTGGCCATTCTAGGAGTCACTTTCTACACCACACAAACCATCCTTAACCCCCCACACACAAACAACAAAATTCACACTATCAAGCCCTGGCCAAGTTCCTCTCCTCCATTGGCAGGCATATTTAATCTTCTTTCCCCTCTGACCACTTGTGCACAAAACCTCTTCCCCTTTGCTACTATCTGCTACCTAAAAGATCCATATGGACACCTAAAAGATCAAGAGCCAAAAAGATCCCTGTGACAAAAAGAATGATCCTGAAAGGACAAAAATGATGCTCTTTGGACATCCTTGTAGCCTACATTTTCCTTAAAATTACTCCAGCACAGGAAAAATATCACCAGCACTCACTCAAACAAAAAATTATACCTTGAGATTTATTTATGTACATCTGAAGCTACTAATAACCAACGTTGGCAATTTTACTATTTAGATGAGATATTTGATAGGGATAGGATTTTCTGTAGGATGGTTTTAACACCCTAAACTACTGTTATCCATAAGGGCAACATGACCAAACCTACAGATTCACCACTCTGCACAATGCGTAGCCAAGGCTGCCTTCATACACCAGAGCTAGACAACTTTGAACAAAAGGAGGAAAAAAGAATTTTCCTGTTTTTTTTTGTTCACCAAGGGTACAAAGTTCACTACCATAATAAACAACCTCTTATAGTCTCATTTTAATATTTAGGTGAATACGCCTATTTCTCCACACTCTATATAGATCTTCAAAAGTCCCAACAATAATTCCTACATTTTTCTGTTCATCTCATGCTGTACATCACCAGTATCTCTGTTATAGCTCCAATAATAATTTAACTGAGACTGCTGCTCAAGAGTGGGACAATTCAAATTAAATGAACTACAGACTGCCTGACCAATTTCCATTACTTTAGTTTTCTCTGTGTTTATCGCCAAACCTACTCTACTACCAGTCTCATCAACAGCTCGAATGAAAGTGTTCATCATCATTTTTAAAAAGGCCAAATCATCAACATACTATAACTCAGAAATTTCAGATATGTAGACCATTTACCCCTAAAATCTTACCCTTGCAATGAACTTCGCATCACATAATCAATAACCAAACTAAAAAGAAAAGGAGACAAAATGCACCCTTGTCCAACATTAGAAGTAATGCTAAACCAATTGCTACATGCCTTACCAACTCTCACACATGACATTGCAGAGAACTTTCATTATGTTAAATAACTTGTCTGGTATGCCATATGATCTCACATTCAATTGATGACAGTCACCAGACTCAAAAGTCTTTTTGAAATCAACAAAGCTAACAACCTCAGGTTTTTAAAACTATAGACATTTCTCAAGAATCTAAGTGAAAATATCTGATCAACACATCCCTACCACTTCTGAATCCACATTGCTCATCTCGCAATTGCCTCTTGGCCAGACTCTTAATTCTATTAAGCACATTGCATGATTTTTTTCTAACGGCTCTTCAAAGTTATAAATATTTTTCTAATGGTTCTGAAAAATATTATTTTTTTGGTACTGGGCGTATAATAATATCTTTTCATATTTCTTTTTTCTCCCTTAAGTAATGTATAGCAATATAGTAGTAGAAAAAATATATATATAAAAAATATATAATAATAATTTAGTAGTGGAAAAACTAGATAGAAGCAACTAAACAAAACGAGATATAAATTAACAAATTTCGCTTTGTCGTCTGTAGACATCGAAAGTTTGTGTTTATAGAGATGATTTAAAAATTCGTTTTGTGTTGAAATCTCTGTAATGCTCCAAATATGCCCTGTATTCATTTGAAAATCTATAATTTCAAACGAAAATTGCAAATAATGTATTTATGCTAGAAATTTGAATTTTTGGTGTAGGAAGGTAAAGGTCACGAAATTTCCGCTGTCAACCAGCAGATAATTGTTTGTTTATAGAGATAAATGAAAAATTCATTTTTGGGTTACATTGGAATTGATGAAATATTATAATTCACTCTTTCGAAATATTCCTACAACTATAAATGCGCCCTCTAATGGTCGAAAATTTTTTTAATTTAAAATGAATGTTTGAAAAGATGTATTTATGGAAGAAATTTTGGAGGTGGAATATGAAGATAATGGAATTTTCATTGCCAACAGTGAGTTAGCTTGTTACACACAGGGGGGGGGGGGGAATGAAAACGAAAAATGAAAAAAAAATTATTGTTTTTGCAAATAATTGTATTTAGAGATAAATGAAAAAAAAATATTTTTTTGGATTAAATACCAATTGATAAAATATGATTCGCACTTTTGGAATCTTTTGAACACTATAATTGCTCCCTCAAATGGTGAAAAAAATTCGATATTCCAGAATTTGAAACGAATATTGCATGCACACATATACTTACAACATCCTCTTGCAGCCATGGGCTATGGAGGTCAAAACAGACTGTGCAATTTTCCTCGCCAGACGTGTCTGTTCTGACCTACTGCTGCTGCGTTTGGCAACTCTAGGCCAATTCTGGCAAAGTCCTGTTTGACATTGTCTGTCCATCTCTTCCTTGGTCAACCCCCTTTTCTTTTTGAAACCCCTAGGCACAGTGTTCATAATCCTGTTTGCTAATCTGTAGCTATGCATAGGGGCAACATGGCCAAACCAATCCAGTCTCTCTCTGCAATATATGCTGTTTACAGGAGGTTAATAATGCCTTCTTTTAACCTCATTATTACTTCCAAATTCAAACCACCTAATGCCCAAGATACTGTGTAAGCATCTACAATCAAAGGCATCAAGTTTCTTGTTATCCTGCTTACAAAGTGTCCATCTTTGGAGAAGACTCCATAGATTATTTTAAGAATCTATGGAGAGTGCGGAAAAGTAGGTGTGTACACCTACTTTTCCGCACTCTCCATAGATTCTTAAAAGTCCCAGTAGCAATCCCTATTCTTCTATTTATCTCGTACTACACATCACCAGTATCTGTTACATAGCTTCCAAGATAATTAAACTGAGATATGTGCTTTATTAGTTATATAGTTTTATTTATCTTTCATGACAATGATAATAGAGTAGGTTTGGTGATAAACAGAAATAGCCCTAATGAAAGAATTCATCTCATCAACATCATTAGCCAATAAAACCAAACCATCTGCATCATCTAAATCAGAAAATTTCAAATCTCTAGACCATTTAAGGCCAAAATCTTTCCCTGGCAAAGAATTTTGCATTACATAATCAATAACTGAACTAAAGAGAAAAGGAGACAATCGCTGGAAGACGTTCCAACTCTCACACACAACTCACTGTTAATATAGAGGGCTCTCATTACACTAACTAACTTATCAGGTATTCCATATGATCTAAGAATTGACCACAAATCATGTCAATCAGCAGAGTCAAAAGCCTTATTGAAATCCATAAAGGTTTATACCTCAGGTTTCTGAAACTCTAAACATTTCTGAAGAATCTGCCTAAGTGAAAATATTTGATCGAAACATCCCCTATCACTCCTGATTCTGCACTGTTCATTACGCAGTTGCCCATCAACCAAAATTCTTAATTCTATTAAGTATAATCATGCAAAGAACTTTACCTGAAAAAGAAAATTAACTAATTCCCCTATAATTATCAGAAGAACTGCAATCATCTTTTTTAAAAACTGCGGACAACAATAGGTCTAGTTAAATTCTTAGGAACAACACATTTGTCATAAAAAAAAATCATATTTTCCTGCATCCTTGGTCATTCCCTTTCAGTTGGCCTGTGACAACACAATCCAGTAATGCAACTATCCTTAGTGGACAAAATGGAAGTAGAAATAATCACATTATGTGGAACATCTCTGAAATGATGAGCCAACCTAGCCATCACAAAATCCTCACCTTCAACCACCTTGCCATGTTTATCCCCCAATCCCTGTGTTCGTGTCTGTTTCTTCCCACTTGAAACATTTATAATCTGGTACAACCCCCTGATGTTGTGCTGTCTAACTGCTCCCTCTCCTTTGTCAGCGAAGCTATCAAGTGAAAGTTTCTTATCAGCTGTTAACTGATCTTCTACACGTTTATTAAGCTCGTAGTAATGCCTTCTGTTAGGATTAGTAGGGTGTTGATTCGTATTAATCTTACACTTCCTTCTTTCAGAAATAAGTTCCATAGCCTTACCAGTCAAATAATTTTGTTTCTTCTGTTCCCTTTTACCCAAAAGAGTACTATTGGTTTCAAGAAAAGCCTGTTTAAACTATTCCCATTCTTTCCCAACTTCAGCAGTATTCAAACCACTATTGTCATTTACTAAGTAGCCTATCATGGTGTGTTTGGCTATATCTGGATCTTTCAGGCATTCAGTGTTATAGCAAATTTTTTTAACCTGAGCACATTTCTTACTGCTTAAACTTCAGCTGCAAAACACTTTTGACCAGATAATGATTAGACACAATTTCGGCTATCCTGTATGATCTGGTATTCCTAACTGAACTAGCCTATTTGCATTTAATTAAAATATAATCTATCATATTCCCGTGCAACCCATCAGGTGAATCCCATATATATTTATAAATCTCCCGGTGTTTATAGTGATCATTATCATCGTCATATTCATCAAGCAGCCATTGGCTACGGAGGTCTAACCAGACTGCAATTTAGTTCTCCAAGCAAGTCTGCCCTAAAATACATCTGCTGCATCTGGCCACTGCACACCAATCCTAATAAGGTCCTGTTTGACAATGTCTGCCCACTGCATCCTTGGTCTCCCCCTCTTTCTGAAGCCTTTCGGCACACTGTTCATAACCGTATTCGCCAATCTATAATTATTCATACGGGCAACATGGCCAAACCAAAGGAGTCTCTCTCTGCACAATATGCTGCTTACAGGAGGTTGCAAACTCCTTTGCCTAACCTCATCATTAGTTACAAAGTTGAACCACCTAATGCCCAAGATACTGCGTAAGCATCTAGAATCAAAAGCATCAAATTTTCTGTTATCTTGTTTACAGTGTCCAAGTTTCACTACCATAACCCTAGAAAGAACCAAACTATTATACAGACTAATTTTAGTCTTCAGGTGTATACACCTATTTCTCCACACTCTCCATAGATTCCTAAAAATCCCGGCAGCAATCCCTATCTGTCTGTTAATCTCATGCCGCACATCACCAGTATCAGTTACATAGCTCCCAAGATAATTAAACTGTGACACCTGCTCAAGACTGCAACCATTGAGATTAACTGAATCACAGCCTGCCTGACCAATTTTCATCACTTTAGTTTTCTCTCTGTTTATAACCAAACCTACTCTAGTACCAGTCTCATCAACAGCTCGAATGAAAGAGTTCATCTCATCAACAACATTTGCCAAAAGGGCTAAATCATCAGCATAATCTAAATCAGAAATTTTAGTATCTCTAGTCCATTTAAGGCGAAAATCTTTCACTGGAAGTGAATTTTGCATAACATAATCAACAACCAAACTAAAGAGAAAAGGAGACAAAATGCACCCTTGTCGAACACCACAAGTAATGCTAAACCAATTGCTAGAAGCCTTACCAACTCTCACACACGACTCAGTGTTATTATAGAGAGTTTCATTATGTTAACTAACTTGTCTGGTATACCATATGATTTCACAATAAAACACAAATTATGACGATCAACAGAGTCGAAAGCTTTTTGAAATCAACAAAGCTAGCAATGAAAGGTTTCTGAAACTCTAAACATTTCTCAAGAATCTGCCTAAATGAAAATATCTGATCTACACATCTGCTACCACTTCTGAATCCCCATTGCTCATTACGCAATTGCCTGTCAACCAGAATCTTAATTCTATTAAGCACAATCATGGAAAGAACTTTACCTGGAACAGAGAGTAAGCTAATACCCCTTGAGTTATCTTTTTGAAAATAGGGATAATAGTAGCTCTGGTAAAATCCTTACGAACCATGCCTTTATCATAAAAGATATTCAAAATTTCAGTCACTCAACTGGTAGGCGAAACATTCCCAGCTCTAAGCATTTCTGTAGTAATTTCATCTACCCCTGGGAATTAATGAAGTTTAAGTTTAGAAACAGCCAAAATAACTTCAGATTGTGTTATAGGGCCAACATTAAAGCCACCAATGCATCTATCATCACTGCAAACAATGGGAGTAGAACTAACCATATTATTTAGAACGTCACTGAAATGCTCAGCCCACCTAGCGATCTCACCTTCTATAATCTTATCTTGTTTATCCTTCAATCCCTGTACACTTGTCTGTTTTCTACCACACAAAATATTAACTATCTGGTACAGCTCTCTGCTGTTGTCCTGTCTAACTGCTTCCTTGGCTTTGTCAGCCAAGTCATCAAGCCAAAGATTCTTATCAGCAGCTAACTGATCCTTTACACATTTATTAAGCATCTTGCAGTTCCTTCTTTCTGAGATGAGCTCAAGTGCTTTATCACTCAGATAATTCTGTCTCCTCTGCTCCTTTTTCCTAAACGAGTACTGTTAGTTTTAAAAAAAGTCTGTTTAAAATGATCCCATTCTTCCTCAACTTCAGTAGTAAGCATATCATGACTGTCATAATGACTAAGTAACCTATCATGGTAAGCTTTGGCTATAACAGGGTCTTTCAGAGCTTCAATATTAAAAGAAAATTTTTTAACCCTAGCACAACACTTTTTAAAGTTTAAGATGCAAGACAGTTTTAACAAGGTAATGATCAGATTCAATTTCAGCTCCCCTTTATGACCTGGTATTCCTAACAGAACTAGCCCATTTGCTGTTAATCAATATATAATCAATCATATTCTTATGCAGCCCATCTGGTGAAAACCATGTGTACTTATGTATGTCACAGTGTTTGTAATATGTTAGTTATTCTGAATCCATTGAGTTTACTTACCTGTAGGAGACATTGCCACTGCAGCTATGAATACCAAAAGAGCCTATTACTCCTCTCCAAAGGTCAGAGTCAGTAACAACTTTGGCATTGAAGTCACCAAGAACAAGGGTAATACTCCTTTCTTGACAGAATTCAAAATATCCTCAAGTTGTCCTTAAAACCTATCCTTCTCATCCTCATCAGCATATTCGGTGGGGGCATAACAGCAGATAACATTCAAGTCTTTAATGCTTGTCTGAAATTTTGCCTTAAGGAACTTTTCATTAATGCATTTATATCCTAGAAGAGCATCACCCCCTGCTGAGAAGCAGACCCACGCCTTCATGATGCTTATTACCTTCCCTCCCTGAAAAGAGAAATTTAAGATTATTTTAAGAGTCCGTCCTTTATCTGACCATCTGATCTTTTGTAAGCTCAGAGTATCTAAATTATAACAGTAATTCCTGTCTGAGGGCGGTGGGGGTGGCTCAGTCGATAGCGCGCCAGGCTTGGAATCTGTAGTTCCCAGGTTCGAGTCCCAGCTGGGTCAGTGTTGAGATTTATCTCCGCAAATTTCCCCGTCCTGCCCACGATCAGTAGGGGACACCGATGGGCTTGAAAAGGCCGCCGTCCGTCGGATGGGACGTTAAGCCGTGGCCCTGTGTGTGGGAGAGAGATACCCTGTGCACGTTAAAGAACACGCTGGATGGCCTTGACGGGAGGCGACCATCTGTCTCCCAACAGCTGTTCCAGTGGGTCCCCTCCCCCAACCTTCTCTGAGCCTTCGGGGTCCATGTGACCTGGCCATTTAGCCCATGGTGTGCAAAAACGTGCCGCTCAGAGGTAAAACAACCCAACACTCACCTTCTATAACCTTACCTTGTTTATCCTTCAATCCCTGTATACTTGTCTGTTTTCTACCACACAAAACATTAACTATCTGGTACAGCTGTCTGGTGTTGTGCTGTCTAACTGCTTCCTTGGCTTTGTCAGCCAAGTCATCAAGCTAAAGATTCTTATCAGCAGCTAACTGCTCCTTTACACATTTATTTAGCATCTTGCAGTTCCTTCTTTCTGAGATGAGCTCAAGTGCCTTATCACTGAAATAATTCTGTCTCCTCTGCTCCTTTTTCCTAAACGAGTACTGTTAGTTTCCAAAAAAGTCTGTTTGAAATGGTCTCATCCTTCCTCAATTTCAGTAGTAAGCAAACCATGACTGTCATAATGACTCAGTAACTGATCATGGTAAGCTTTAGCTATAACTGGGTCTTTCACAGCTTCAAAATTAAAGGTAAATTTTTTAACCTTACCGCAACACTTCTTAAGTTTAAGTTGCAAGACACTTTTATCAAGGTAATTGTCAGATCCAATTTCAGCTCCCCTACATGACCTGATATTCCTAACAGAACTAGCCCATTTGCTGTTAATTAATATATGAGTAATCATATTCTTATGCAGCCCATCTGGTGAAACACGTGTACTTATGTATGTCGTGGTGTTTTTAATAATGTTATTATTAAAGAATTGAGTTTACTTACCTGTAGGACACATTGCCCATTTCCACTGCAGCTATCAATACCAAAAGGGCTTATCACCTCCCCCAAATGTGAGAGTCAGTTACGAACTTTGGCATTGAAGTCACCTAGAACAAGGGTAATACCTCCTTTCTTGACAGAATTGAAAACATCCTCAAGTTTTCCATAAAACCTATCCTTTTCATCCTCATCAGCATCCTTGGAGGGGGCAATACCAAAAGGGCTTATCACCTCCCCCAAATGTCAGAGTCAGTACGAACTTTGGCATTGAAGTCACCTAGAACAAGGGTAATACCTCCTTTCTTGACAGAATTAAAAACATCCTCAAGTTTTCCATACAACCTATCCTTTTCATCCTCATCAGCATCCTTGGAGGGGGCATAACAGCAGATAACATTCAAGTGTTTAAAGCTTGTCTGAAATTTTGCCATAAGGAACTTTTCATTAATGCATTTATATCCTAGAAGAACATCACCCATTTGCTGAGAAGGAGACCCACGCCTTCATGATGCTTATTATCTTCCTTCCCTGAAAACAGAAATTTAAGATTATTTTTAAGTCTGTCCTTTATCTGACCATCTGATCTTTTGTAAGCCCAGAGTATCTAAATTATAACAGTTGAATTCTTGTCTGAGGAAATCAAGAGAATAAGCTCTGTGCAGAGTCCTCACATTCCAACTACCTATGGAGAGAAAATGGTTAGTGGGATATTTAAAGAAACTGTGTTTATTGAGAGAGGGAATGCCGACAATATCAAACAGCCCCCTAATCGCAGACATGTGGCAAAGACCCGTTCCCCCACCACTAAAGGCTGAAGTCATCTACACTGGAAGTCTTCCTCCAATGCAGAATTTGATGATGCCAGTAGAAGCAAGATTTCAGGTGCCTGTGGTGACTTTTGCTCAGGATTATCCACCAGTGATAAAACATATCCTGTGAATCTATCCATTTGGGGCTGTCAACCCACAAACAAACAGAAAACACAACGATAGATTCGTAGTCCACAGTAGCCCAGCATTATAGCAAATCCAGGATCACAGTCAAACTCAGAGTCTGTCTAGTCTCATCAGTCTAGTCCAGTAGGTTTATATGGTCGGCACCATAACCCTGTGTGGTTTAACACTCCTCAGCAGTGTAGGGGAAAAAATGTAGCCATAGTTGTCCCGATCAGTAGGCCACACTAATCTGACAGCCCTCCCATTCCGTTCACTTCCATAAGAGAGTATCCCTTTGAAAGGTGAAACTACCAATGCCAAAGGGACCTAAAACAGCTGCCCAAAGATTAGAATCAGTACCAAGTCTAGCATTGAAATGACTTAGCACAAGAGAAATACCTACTTTCTTCACAGAACTCGAAATATCTCGAAATGAGCTGTAAAACATATCCTTCTCATTTTCATCAGAGTCCTCTCTGGGGGCATAACAACAGATGACTCTAGAGTCTTTAATTTTTGTTTCAAATTTTGCTGTAAGAAATTTTTTATTGATGCAGTCATATCCTAGATGAGCATCACTGGCGTGTCTGCTGAGAAGCAAACTTACACCTGGGAAATTCTTTCCATCCTCCCTGCCTGAAAAGAGAAATTTAAAGTTATTTTTGAGTATCTCACCTTTTCCTGTCCATCTGCTCTCTTGCAAGCCTAAAACATATAGGTTATAATTCTGGAATTCCTGCATGAGGACATCAATAAAATAACGTCCTCACATTTCACAAACTTGCAGAGAGAAAATGGTTAATAGTATTTTTAAAGAAGCTAGGTTTATTGAGAGACGTAGGGCCAACAACATCAAACAGCCCCCTCCCCTGATCGCAGGCATGTGGCAAAGACCTGTTCCTCCTCTACTAAAGGCTGAAGTCACCAATGCCTGTAGGAACTTCAGGCACCACATTTTCAAGTGGTCCTTTTGAAGAGTCATGTGGCCTGCCTGTGACACATTACTTCAGTTTAGTATTGACGATGCCGAACTAGCTAAGTGAGGGTTCAGGTACCTGTGGTGGCCTCTGAGCAGGATTATCTAGCATCTGATATAAGGTATCCCATTCCTCTGTTCATTTAGGGCTGACAACCCAGAAACAAACAGAAAACATAGCAGCAGATTCTCCCTCAACAGAGACCCACCAATGCAGCAAGTCCAGGATCCATAATCAACCTCAAATCCATAAACCAGTCCAGTCTAGTGGGTGCAAACGATCAGCACCAGGCTCTGTGAAGTTGACTAATGCTTAGTAGGGTTGAAAAAAAGAAGTCGCTATGGTTAACCATGTCAGTAACTCACACTGAGTTGGCAGCCTTCACCTTCTGTTCCCTTCCAAAAAAGAATCTCTTTTGAAAGGTACTAACAGCCTGCACCACGAGAAGGTGACATCAGACATTAGGTGCTAGACCTGGACAGTTCTGTGCATCATCACTGGGGATTGGTACACAGCTGTCCTTACAGTTTTTGCCTAGCTACCCTTTAGAATCCCGAATATTGCAACAATGTATTAATTATAGGAATATGGACTTTTGATGGTGGAATGTGAACGTCATGAAGTTTCCTTTGAAAACAATGAAACTGATAATTAGAAAACTTTTTAGTGTGATTGGTACTGATGAAATATTATAATTTGCATTTTTCGAATATTTAATAATTTCAGTATATCTTTACTGGTCACTAAATATGAAAATCCCAACTGCAACGAGTTTTACAAATAATACGTATAGAACAGAATTTTGAAAAAATTGTGGTAGTGTTTGAGGGATATTCCACTGACAGCAATAATATAGCCACTTTTCCGACAGAGGTGTGGAAAATGCAACTACTTCAATTTAAGAATTAAATGATGAATACTTTTGTGTTGTATAATGCTAATGAAATATTTTTTGCATTACTCCCATCATCTGCTTGCTCAAATTAAAACTTTTAATGGTAAGAAACATTAGGGAAGGAGAAAACTTCATTCTCTTTGAAAACGAGATTTTCATATGTGCCAGAGGTAATATTTGTTCTTCTACTTAAAGATATTTTTCTTTTTCTATTGGCTATAGAATATAGATTTCTATCTAGAACCTTCTTAGGAATGTAAATTTTATGCCAGTGGCTCTTTAAATATACAGGCTTGTTTTTGCCTGGCTTTTAATAATTTAGTTATTTCTCGTGGCTATTTACAAATATAATTTTTTATTTATAGTGACTCTTTAAGAATATTTTGTTTTCTAGTGACTTTTCAGGAACATTTTTTGTAGTGACATTTTAAGGATACAGTTTTCTTGATGGCTATTAGCTAACATTCGTTGACCACCTCTCACTCTAGATGGTGTGATGGTGTCACATTCTATCAAAGAAGACAGCAACGGACTTTCCAAGTCCATCACTCTCCACTTTCTCACCAAGCAGGGTAAGAGGGGGGAGGGGGAGAATCTAAATGTTTGTACAGTTGTGACTAGAGACTGCAAATGGCAGATTGCCAGCCTGGCTTGCAATCTGCCACTAGTTAATTGGATTACTAAACAGTTTTCATCCTCTTTGTTTTAATTTTGTTCATTGCGTATGTTTTGCTTATTCTTGTGTCTGATTACTTATTTCATTTCTAGGTATAAAAGACTGCAATAAAGATACGAAGTAAATTAACACTGATAGAAAGCAGAATTTTAGAGAAGTTGAAAAAATTCATTTAAACATTCAGTTGACACTAATCTATTGTTCGAAATTCTGTACATTCAAAAGAATAAATTCTAAGTGTTTACACATTTATATTTTCCGTACAGAAAACTATATATACGATTCATTAAAGTGGAACATATTTTGTCAAATTGACAAAATATGCATCATGTTTACAACATTAAAATGTGCTTCATGTGCATAAAATATCGTGAATACGACACTGAATAAATTAGAATCATAAATTGTTTTAGCTCGAACAAAAATGTAATGTTTCTTATTTGTCATAAAGGAGTGACAAGAAGGCAAAGAAATGCTTTATATTTGTGAAAAATACAAAAAGTGAAATCAGAGTTGGAACTATTAGTGTGAGCAGAACAAACTCTTGTGTGTAGGAAGTTTTTCCGGAAACAAAGATATAAAGAGCACTTCTGAGATAACATGCAGAAATTTTACAGCAGATGTTATATTATGTAATGGAGAATATTGATTGAAAAGCACCTGTATTCTAATACATAGGAAAGTCATATATTGTGAAATATGCAAAGAAAGTTTCAAAAGCAAGCTTCTGCTCTAATATCAGTATTTTACAAACACATTACATAAGACAACCAAATCTTCAGAGTCTTCAATAATAATTTTCATGCACAGGAGAAGTAGAAAAAAAAATTGGGTACAGAAAGCTTTTCTTAAAATATTTTATTTTGCACATGATAAGGAGAGGACATATATCAGTGAAGTACAAAAGTTTTGAAAGAAAGCCTGTGATATTTTAATTTTTTTCTTACAATATACAGTCCACATATATGGGAAAAATTCAAAAATTTATTTAAAACAAAGCAGAATCTTGAATACCATTTTTAATTTCACAAAAGAAGAAAACTGTCTGCGGTTGTATAATAATAAATTAGCGAACAAAGCTCATTTATGGTCTATTATCTTTCACACAGAGGAGAGATGACACATCTCCATTAAATATGTAGCGAAGAATTTACACAAAAAGTTGATCAAAATAATCCTTACTTCGCACATTTGAGAGAGAAACTACATGAGTGTGAAATATATAACTTGGAATTTGCTGATAAACGTTATCTTAAGTTTCATAAAGTGATATGCAAAAATGGAAAACCACATATTTTAATGTGTAAAAATAGATTTTCAAGTAAAGGATCATTGAAATTTCATTATTGAACAGACACAAAAGTGAAGCCACATATACCTGAAATATATAAGAAGAAATTTCATATGCAGATTTAAGGACCACTTTCTTACTCTCCCAGGAAAAATGAGCACATTTTAAAAATAAGTAAACAGGAATCAACAGAGAAATTAAATTTTAGGTGTTATTTTCTTAAACACAGAAAAAAATTACATGTATGTGAAATAGGAAATAAGAAATTTGCATTGAAATCTTCCATTAGGAAGCATGTTCTGACACGTGAAAAACCGTATGTATGTGAAATATGTAATAAGAATTTTGGAAAGATATCTGATCTTCGGGAGCATTTTCTAACACACGGCGAAAATCGCATGTATGTGAAACGTAATAAGAAATTTCGAAATGTCTCATCTTAGGGAGCATTTTCTGACACACACAGGAGAAAAACTACATGTATGTGAAAAATGTAATAAGAAATTTGGACACATGTCTCAGCTTAGGAGGCATGTTCTGACACACACAGGTGAAAAACCACATGTATGTGAAACATGTAATAAGAAATTTGGACACATGTCTGATCTTAGGAGGCATGTTCTGACATACACAGATGAAGAACAACATGTATGTGAAATATGTAATAAGGAATTTGGACGGATGTCTAATCTTAGGAGACATGTTCTGACACACACAGGAGAAAAACCACATGTATGTGAAATATGTAATAAGAAATTTGGAGAGATGTCTCATTTTAAGGAGCATTTTCTGATACACACAGGGGAAAAACCGCATGTATGTGAAATATGTAATAAGAATTTTGCAGTGAAATCTACCCTTAGGAACCATTATCTGACACACACAGGGGAAAAACCACATGCATGTGAAATATGTAGTAGGAAATTTGCACTGAAATCTACCCTTAGAAAGCATGTTCTGACACACACAGGGGAAAAACCACATTCATGTGAAATATGTAATAAGAAATTTATACAGATGTCTAATCTTAGGAAGCATTTTCTCACACACACAGGGGAAAAACTGCATGTATGTGAAACGTAATAAGAAATTTGGACGCACATCTGTTCTTAGGGGGCGGGGGGGCTCAGTTGGTAGTGCTCCAGGCTCGTAATCTGTAGTTCCCAGGTTCGAGTCCCAGCTGGGTTAGCGTTGAGATTTTTCTCCGCAAAATTCCTCGCCCTGCCCACGGTCAGTAGGGGACACCGATGGACTTGGAAAGGCCACTGTCCGTCGGATGGGACGTTAAGCCGTGGCCCCGTGTGCGGGAGAGCCATACCCTGTACACGTTAAAGAACACGCTGGAAGGCCTTGACGGGAGGCTATCATCTGTCTCCCAACAGCTGTTCCAGTGGGTCCCCTCCCCCAACATTCTCTGAGCCTACGGGGTTCATGTGATCTGGTCATTTAGCCCATGGTGTGCAAAAAAGTCCGCTCAGAGGTAAAACAACCCAACCCAACTGTTTTTAGGAGGCATGTTCTGACGCACAGGTGAAAAACAGCATATATGTCAAATATGTAATAAGAAATTTGCAAAGATGTCTAATCATCATCATCCTCAAGCAGCCATGGGCTACGGAGGTCCAACCAGACCGTGCAATTTAGTTCTCCAAGGAAGGCTATCGTGAGCTACATCTACTGCATCTGGCCACTGCACACCAATTCTAACAAGGTCCTGTTTGACACTGTCAGCCCACTGCATCCTAGGTCTCCCCTTCTTTCTGAGGCCTTTAGGCACACTGTTCATAACCCTATTTGCCAATCTATAATTATCCATACGGGTAACATGGCCAAACCAACGGAGTCTCTCTCTGCATAATATGCTGCTTAAAGGAGGTTGCAAACTCCTTTGCCAAACTCATCATTAGTTACAAAGTTGAACCACCTAATGCCCAAGATACTGGCATAAGCATCTGGAATCAAAAGCACCTAGTTTCCTGTTATCTTGTTTACAAAGTGTCCAAGTTTCACTACCATAACTAACCCTAGAAAGATCCAAACTATTATACAGTCTAATTTTAGTCTTTAGATCTATACGCCTATTTCTCCACACTCTCCATAAGTTCTTAAAAGTCCTGGCAGCAATCCCTATTCGTCTGTTAATCTCATGCCGCACATCACCATTATCTGTTACATAGCTCCCAAGATAATTAAACTGTGACACCTGCTCACGACTGCAACCATTCAGATTAACTGAATCACAGCCTGCCTGACCAATTTTCATCACTTTAGTTTTCTCTCTGTTTATAACCAAACCTACTCTACTACCAGTCTCATCAACAGCTCGAATGAAAGAGTTTATTTCATCGACATCATTTACAAAAAGGTTTAAACCATTAGCATAATCTAAATCAGAAATTGTCAAATCTCCAGACTATTTAAGGCCAAAACTTTTCCCTTGCAGTGAATTTTGCATAACATATTCAATAACTAAGCTAAAGAGAAAAGGAGACAAAATGCGCCCTTGTCAAAAACCAGAAGTAATGCTAAACCAATAGCTACAAGCCTTACCAACTCTCACACACGACTCAGTGTTATTATAGAGAGCTTTCATTATGTTAACTAACTTGTCAGGTATACCATATGATCTCACGATCAACAGCGTCAAAAGCCTTTTTGAAATCAACAAAGCTAGCAACCAAAGGTTTCTGAAACTCTAAACATTTCTCAGGAATCTGCCTAAGAGAAAATATCTGATCCACACATCCCCTACCACTTCTGAATCCACATTGCTCATCACGCAATTGACTGTAAACCAGATTCTTAATTCTATTAAGCACAATCATGGAAAGAACTTTACCTGGAACAGAGAGTAGGCTGATACCCCTATAGTTGTCACAAGAACTGCGATCACCTTTTTTGAAAATAGGGATAACAATAGCTCTGGTAAAATCCTTAGGAACCATGCCTTTATCATAAAAGATATTTAGAATTTCAGTCATCCAAGTGGTAACCGAAACATTCCCAGCTCTAAACATTTCCGTAGTAATTTCATCTACCATGGGGATTTATGTAGTTTAAGTTTAGAAACAGCCAAAATAACTTCAGATTGTGTTATAGAGCTAACATTAAAGCCACCAATGCATCTATCATCATTGCAAACAATGGGAGTAGAACTAACCACATTATTTAGAATATCACTGAAATGCTCAGCCTACCTAGCCATGATAGCATCCTCACCTTCTATAACCTTACCTTGTTTATCCTTCAATCCCTGTATACCTGTCCGTTTTCTACCACACAAAACATTAACTATCTGGTACAGCTCTCTGCTGTTGTGCTGTCTAACAGCTTCCTCTGCTTTGTCAGGCAAACCATCAAGCGAAAGATTCTTATCAGCAGCTAACTGATCTTTTACATGTTTATTAAGTTCTCTGTAATGCTTTCTATTCGGACT
This sequence comes from Ryuthela nishihirai, assembly GCA_038380435.1. Taxonomy (NCBI): domain Eukaryota; kingdom Metazoa; phylum Arthropoda; class Arachnida; order Araneae; family Heptathelidae; genus Ryuthela; species Ryuthela nishihirai. The sequence goes on along the minus strand of JAWZYU010000029.1, from coordinate 32,360 downwards.
AGTACAGTATTGATTAAGGACATTCCTGCAGTTCTTTCTTTCCGAAATAAGCTCAAGTGCCTTATCACTCAGATAATTCTTTCTCCTCTGCTCCTTTTTTCCTAAAAGAGTACTGTTAGTGTCCAAAAAAGCCTGTTTGAAATTGCCCCATTCTTCCTCAACTTCAGTATTAAGCAAACCATGACTGTCATAATGACTAAGTAACCTATCATGGTAAGCTTTAGCTATAACTGGGTGTTTTAGAGCATCAGTATTAAAAGCAACTTTTTTAACCCTAGCACAACACTTTTTAAGTTTAAGTTGGAAGACACTTTTAGCTAGGTAATGGTCAGATCCAATTTCAGCTCCCCTCTATGCCCTTGTATTTCTAACAGAACTAGCCCATTTACTGTTAATTAATATATAATCAATCATATTCTTATGCAGCCCATCAGGTGAAACCCATGTGTACTTATGTATGTCGCGGTGTTTGTAATAAGTGTTAGTTATTCTGAATCCATTGAGTTTACTTACCTGTAGGAGACGTTGCCCATTGCCATTGCAGCTACCAATACCAAAAGGGCCTATTACTCCTCCCCAAAGTTCAGAGTCAGTACCAACTTTGGCATTGAAGTCACCAGGAACAAGGGTAATATCTCCTTTCTTCACACAATTCAAAATATCCTGAAGTTTATCATAACCCTTCTCATCCTCATTGGCATCCTCAATGGGGGCATAACAGCAGATAACATTCAAGTCTTTAATATTTTCAGTTTACAACCTCATATCTCTGAAATGTTTAGCAAAATATTTGTGGCATAAAATTCATTTTGTTATCCAATAACTAACACACAAAAGGTAGATTTCTGTAAGCTATTTATAATGGAATTTACCCAGAAAAATGGTTCAGAATTATTATGTGAAACCATGTGTGTCTGAAACTTTTAAGAAAAACTTTCCAGAAGAAACGCAATGTACTATTTTCAGTCGAATGTGAAAAAATGTCATGCATTTCAAAATATGCACAAAAATTTTTACAGATATTTCGTCTTAGTTTACATTATGTAATACATTCATAACAGAGTCCATATATCTACTAAGTATGATGCAAAAGCCTGGGCTGGAATACTATATTTCTTACTTAAAAAAAAGTGGCATGTACAGCTGTATCTCTCTTGCTACTTTCAGTCACATAGAAAGAGAAACCAAAACCACAATTATGAGAAATATTTAACAATGAATTGGGCAAGAAATCGGTCATCCGAAAGAATTTTCTGATATATAGGAAAAGTAATAAAAAAAATAAATCCCTCCTCAAGCAGCTGCTTGCCACAGAGGTCTGACAGGAGTCTGTCAGTTTATATGCCAAAGAAAAAGATCTGAGGGGATGTCAGGACTCAGCAGAAAACAACACATACATCCATGCCTTACCTGGGGTTCGAACCCAGGTCCCTTAGATCAGTAGCCAAGCATGCTAACCACTCGGTCACAGGATGGCTCTCACAGAAAAACTACTTTAATATATAATATCTAACGAAATTTGAATGAAAACTTACCTTCAGGAAACATTTTTGCTTTCTTAACAGGAAGAAACTACGTCTGTGAAATATGGAAAGTTTAAAGACAGTGCCTGGGTTTGAATATCAATAAGGAAATGACAAACGAAGCAGCCTCATATATAATCAAAGACCACAGAATGTTAATTGCCATTATTACTGCAGGAAAAGAGACGTTATATTTTTGTTAACTAGGTAAACAAATGATTTGCATTAAGATTTATTCTCAGGGGGCATTTTCTGCCAAGAGATAAAAGGTGTCTCTGAACTAGCTAACAAGATATTTGCATAAATATACACCATAACAATCAGTACCTTATACAGAAGAAAGAGAAGCCACATGAAAGTGAAATATTTGAAAAACTAAATTTGCTCTCATTCTTCAGTGAAACGTGTGCTTTAATAAGATGTTGTATCAAGCACGGAAGACAAGCCACAAGTTTGAAATATGTGACGAAATCTTGTCAAAACAACGCAGACTTAATGCTTAATTTCTGATACAGATGAAACTGAAGCATCCTATGTGGGAAATGAATGACTCTCCATGGAATATGTAAATTATAGTTGATTGCGTATTGAAATTTACCTGTCAATGATTAGAAAAATCGACTTTTGTGATTGAGATTTCCGATGTTGGCTTTCAGTTTAGCAATGATGCCAAAAAATTAGTATATTTTAAATGTAATAATTTAAGAAAAATAAAGAAATGTTTGACTGACGATCTCCTTATTTTTATAACGCAACTGTACCATACAAATGTATTTTAAAAGGTTTTTTCAGTTTACGAATTTTATCAGTTTCTTGAAAAGTATTTTGACACTTGCATGAAGCACTTTGGGAGTAAGGCTTCTACAGAGAAATTGACACTGGAGAATAATTCAAATTTTAATTAATTTTAACGAGAAAAGGAACAAAAAAACAAACCCAATAAAGTCTTGATTTCTGAAAATTGTTGAAAGAAATAATAGTGATGGATTTTTTTTTTTGGTCAGGAAACACTGCAAATGAACGTTGTCCGTAATTTAAAAGCAGCAGTTTTCATTCATCGTTAAGTATATTTGAAGAAACTTTTATATTATTTTAGAATCATGTTATTTTAATTAACTCTTTTCTGTGTTCATTTTTCTGCAAAATTTTGCATAAGAGCAATTCTGATATGTAGTGTTTAAGCTTTCATAAATGTTTAAATATCAATTGTCAACTGACCGTTAACTGTTACCCCATATAAGTGGAAAGCATAAATCAAAGATATGTGAGATTTTTAATAGTTTTTCTTTATACATAACTGTAACGAAAAATAAAGTACTGAACAAAATCTACGTCTCAATTTTCATCAATATTCTTAGTATTTAAAGAGTAACCTAAAAAATACATTCTCAAGCAGCTGCTTGCCACAGAGGTCTGACACGAGCCTGTCAGTTTACATAGTCGTATCAGAAAAATATGACCCCCCCCCCCTAATTCGTATTATTAGGTAGGTGGTCATATTATTCTGATATGACTGTGTATATGCCATAATATAAGGTCTGTGAGGGTGGCAGGACCTCGCCAGAAAAACAAAAGTATCCAGGTCTTGCCCGGGGCTTGAACCTAGGTCCGTTAGATCAGTAGCCAAGCATGCTTCCAATAATTTCAATATATTAAAAAATTACAATATAGTAATATACGAACAAATATATTGAAACTTCGTAAGCATATTTTAATCATTATCAAAGATTCATTGTACCATTTCAGTAAAAAAAGTATACATTTTAGAACCAGAGAAAACTACAATGCGGTTACAATCACTCTCTTCCTATGTTTACGGTTATTTTGAGTTTATATGTACAAATGGGTGTGAACTAATTTGGTCTTTAGTGTATACTTTTTTAAAATATAATTTTAAGTGTTGGATATATTTCATGCTTGGTTTTGTCCACAGTTTATACGATATAAGTTTGTTATTCCTAATCAGTGGTCTAAAGGAAAATTTATTGGTGTAAATTTTTTTTCTATTGAGAATTTTTTAAATATTCGCGTACATTACCCAATTGTTGCAAACCTAACAGTTTCATATTAGTGAATTTCTCACTTTGATCAGAAATTTATTCATATATATGGTATTTTAGCAAAACACTAAATTTTCCAACTTTACCCTTTTGCTATAAAACATATTGCAAGAAAGAACAATTTTCCCTAGTTTTTAAATAAAAAGTATTTCAACATAAATCGAAAATTAATTTTCCCAGGGGTCGGACAAAAAGGGCATGACCCCCCCCCCCCCCAACACACGCAAAAAAAATGTTATTAAAGGTAATGGAGGCAAATAATAAGCATTTATATTTCACTTATTTTTCAAAATTTTAAGTGCACTGAAACGGGGCTGAGGGGGGATTATATTGAATTGTAAGTCTAGTTTCTTGCTCCCTCTTACATTTTTATCAGCTCGACTGTTTCGTAGGCTCCTATCAACTGTCCCCCCCCCCCCCACAGATCCACGCTTACATTTTCCTATAAACTTTATAATTCTGTTTTAATAAGTATTATGAAGTTATTAGAGAAATTAAAATCTCAGTATTCTAAAATCGTTTTATTTAAAGCAAATGCATTTGAATTTTTTAATACTTAAATTTTGCAGAAATAAAATAGGAATTGAGATGACACTCACAAATAATAGAACTTATTACTCAAAAAACAAACAATATCCAATGCACAGAAATGCAGGTACTGGACAAAAAGATGGAAGCAGATCCATGTTGCAATAAATACACCCTCAAGCAGTTGCTTGACACGAGGTCTAACAGGAGCCTATCAGGTTAATACGGCATAGCAAAAGGTCTGTGAGTATAGCAGGACCTCAGCAGAAAAACGTCACAAACATCCATGCGTTATCCAGGGTTTGAAACCCAGAACTCCATAACTTCTTTACTATGATTTTTAGTGAAAAAATGCCTAAAGATAAATTAAAGATCTCAATCTCAACAATATCTGTTTAGTTTTCAAAAAGTAATTAACATAGGAATCTCAACAAGCTACAAAAAATTAACCTCAAAACTTAGAACAACGGGGAAGGGGACTCGCTGGACAGCATCAAGCATGTTCTTTGATGTGCACATAATATGACTCTCCAATAGACAGGTAAATGGTTTAATGTCCAATATGATGGACGGTGGCATTAAAGCAGCTTAATTGATCATAGTTGACTGCAGTACAATGTATTACACCCTGTGTTGATCTCTTAGCCTATTTCAATGTATTACATAAATTTTGAGGTTAATTTTTTCAGTCTTTTAAATATTCAGCATTTATCTCCCTGAATACTAAATAAATATTGATCAAAATTGAGATATAGAAAGATTTCACAGCGTCTATATCTTTAGACATATATTTGTTAAAAATCATATTGTAGTTATTTACTCAAAATGTGATTTTCATTGAGATAACACGAAACTGTTTCCATGTTTCTGTCCAAAGACTATATAATATATATTTTCTTACAAATGTGATATTAAATTAATCAATGATAACACATATATACTTCCTTATATGAGATAATAGGATATTAAATTCATAAAAATACAGTGTTCAATATAAATATACCAAAGACAAATGGCATCCATCTATACTCCTACAAACCTTTTAGTGAATTTGCACGTTATATCAATGAGAAACTTTGAATCTGTAAAACTTGAGCTTTTTTTTTTGTGGAAAAATAAGAAATCAATGATACATTCATATACATTTTCCTTTAAGAAAAAATATATAAACATTGCAAAATAATGTGTTTAGTGATAAATTATCGCAGAAACACATTATATCTATTTGCATATCATGAAATAAACAACTGCAACATAAAAATATAATTTTTCAATGCAAAATTGCAACCACTGTGGTTTAGAAAGAGTACAGTAAATAATTCAGTTATTATGACTGATTTACTTGAAGATTTGGATTGTTTTACCTATGAGCAGCACCTTTATTTGACACAATGGGCTAAATTGCCAGGTCACAAGGACCCAATGGCTCAGATTGAGGGAGGACACCCACTGGACAACTATTAGTCTCTCATCAAGGCCATCCATGTTCCTTAAGATGCACAAGGTGTCTCTCCCACACACAGGACCAAGGCCTAACATCCCATCTGATGGATGGTGTCCTTACTGAGCCCATTTGTGTCCCCTGCTGACTGAGAGCAGACCAGGAAGTTTTAATGGATAAACAAAATATTACCAAAAAATTTTTGAAATCATTTGTCATTTTAAGAATAATGCCACAGAATGAACTAGATGCAACAGAAAGAGGATATATAAATATTACAGTGAGTTACACAAATCTATGCTACTCAGTGCAAAACTACACCCACTGAGGTTAGAAGGGTACAATAATTTTGAATAAGTTTCATGGAATTGTGAAAACTATTTCTTAAACTAATTTCCTTTTGGGAAGAATAGTTGTTTAAATAAGGCAAGCCACAAATGAGGTTTATTTTCAACTATATTAGGAACAAAAAATTAGCCTAATTTTTTTCTTGCCCCCGACTCTAAATAGTCACGGCTTTCCGTTAACTTGGTAGTGTCGTGAGACGGAACCGGGGATTGCTGTGGTTGCTGAACATCTGGCAACAAATAGCAACCATTTGGTCATGGGATGGCTGATTAGGAATGGCCTACTGATTTAAAGATTATATTAGCCTCTAATAAAAGAACTGAAAATTCGCTTTTGGGAAATCAATTTCGAATATTTTTTTTGTTAGGGAAATTTCTTTTCCATCAGAGCTCGAGTAATATCGAAATTTTTCGTTCCCAGTAGAACCAGATTTAGAGATCAAGTTAATCTGTGCAGAGTCTGCTTCCTAAGACATCCTATGGCACAGATTCTAATCAATTCCACTGCAGCAAAACCTGAAAAATTTTTTAAACAAATTTTTGAAAATTACTCAAAGTACATACCGAATACTCCGGAACTTTGGTGAAACGAGTAAGCTCTCAAAAATGGTTCAAAGTTAATACCATTATTATATATATAAATTACATTACAATACACTGGAACTTTAAAATTTAACGTTATTCTTTCCTGTTTGATGGAACAAAAATTTTCAAAATTTATATTTTCCAAATTAAATGATGAAAGCAAGCCGAAAAGATAAAAAATACTGAGAAGTAAACAATCCCCTCGTTAAAATGAAGAAGACAGCCAAAAACGTTACCTCCGCCAAACGAACACCTTTTTGCTTGGTATGTTCCACTTCGTAATAATGTAGCAGATTAAGAAAGCAATATGTTACGCCGAGCCATTTTCCGAAATTATTCATTGGAAAGAAGTTACTGCGTTCACTGAATGGAGTCATTGAAACGGAACATATTAAATGGTACAGGAAGTTCCAGGATTTGAAATTTCCAAACAAATTATGTTTTGTTTGATAAGAAACTATTTTAGGATGGATTAATTTGATGGTGTATTATGGAATTAGAGTGCATGTGACCCTGTAACGATCCTTCAACTAGATGATATGACTAATATAGAAGGTAAGTTTTGATAAACTTTCATTTTTATTAGAAATACGAAATGTTTGAAAAGTGGAGGTATTACTTGTGCTGCCATCTAATGACAGCAGAATGAACTGATTTGACACTAACTACGAATTTTGTGTTAGCGATCAGTTTCGTACTGATTTTCCTGCCCAAAATATTGGAACTGAAACCCATTCAACTAAGTATTTCGTCATTTACTGAGCAAGGAGTAGGGAACGCGTGATAAGATTAAAAATAAAATTCTGACAAAGTTGCCATAAATATCAGCAGAAAAAGGATTATTATTGTTTAAAAATATAAACATTATTGGGTAGTAAAATTACTAGAAATGAGTTCACAGAAATAGATAATTCCAGGAAAAGACTGATTTAAAAGTTGAAGTTTAATGTTTCTTAACAATTATGATTGCCAAACTTGATAAAAATGGGTTAAATTGTGGACAGAAAACTTATATTCTTTTTTCACAATTGTAAGAAATGCTCTTATTCATACAGCATTTTTTCCTTTTTCAAAGAGATCGACATTTATTCAAAAACATATTAAATGGCAATTTTTCCTATTACTATTCTTTATTTCTCAATATTTTTCCTTAAACTTTTAATTTTATGTTGTGTTCTGCAGTCATCTTTAAAATGTAATAAATATGTTTCACCGGGAAAAGTAAAACATTATATGCACCCATTAATTTTATTTAAATTGAAAAAAGTAAAAGATGATTTAAATAAAACAACTTCTAATTTGTCAATGTTTCACAATAATTGAAGAATCATTTAATAATTTAGTATATTTAAATAATGAGTAATTCTAAATGTGATAGTTACACGTTATTATTTCCTCAATCACATAAACAAAAATATGAATTACGAAAATTACTTGGAGCACCAAATAATTTTTATTTGATATAAAAAATATAATACTTTTAAAAGACATGATAAAAATCACAGAACAAAAACGAGTTTTGAATATTTTATAATTATACAATATTGGACGAAAGGTTATGCAGATATTTATTTTTCTTTAATTCAATTTGCATGATGTAGGACAGAAGTGTTCTGGTAAAATTTTGTCCTAAATATTTGCTCGCTTTGAAATAAATGGAATTGTTATACATTGCACCTCATTGAAAAAACTTGGTCATAAAGCAAACCAGCAATATATTTACTCCTGATCATTTTTTAAAAAACTTTGACCAAATATTTTTAGATGCATAAGTAAACAATTTCACCACTGCAGAGAAGTCATTATTTTTTATTTTTTTCCGCTCAGTGTATTTTTGAGTTTCCAATCCTAACCCCATCACACACCCCTTTCACAGAAGGAGTTGAAATTTTTTTTATTTTTTTTTTGGTGGTGGTGGTGGGGGGGGGGATTTAAACACCACCTACCCTGTTAATGGCTAACTCTGTACAAGGTTACTTCTGCACTTTATATCACTCATGTTATTAGATGGCACTACAAGTGCTGAAGTAATGTAGATGAAAAGATTAAAAGTGGAGAGTATGATGGTGGGTTTTCAAGGTAGGGACAGTTATAGCTTAAAGTTCAAAAAGATAATTTTTAGGGGATGAATTTGTATTGTTTAACTCGTGATTCAGATCTACTTCTTCATATGTAAAATCATCATCATGCTCAAGCAGCCATGGACTCCAATTTAGTTCTCCAACCAGACTGTGCAATTTAGTTCTCCAAACATATCTGTCCTGAGCTCTATCTGCTGCATCTTGCCACTGCACACCAATTCTAACAAGGTCCTGCTTGACATTGTCTGACCACCACATCCTAGGTCTCCTCCTCTTTCTCAGGCCTTTAAACACACTGTTCATAACCCCATTCACAAATCTATAATTATCCATACAGGCAATATGGCCAAACCAATGGAATCTCTCTCTCTCTCCAAAATATACTGCTAAGAGGAGGTTGCCAACTCCTATGTCTAACCTCTTCATTACTTACAAAGTTGAACCACCTAATACCCAAGATACTACGTAGTATCTAGAATCAAAAGCATCAAGTTTCCTGTTATCTAGTGTACAAAGTATACAAGTTTCTCTACCATAAGTAACCCTAGATAGAACCAAAGTATTATACAGCATAATTTTAGTCTTTAGGTGTATATACCTATTTCTCCACACTCTCGAGAGATTCTTAAAGGTCCCAGCAGCAGTCCGTATTCATCTGTTAATCTCATGCCACACATCACCATTAACTGTTACATAGCTCCCAAGATAATTAAACTAACTCCTGCAGAAGACTGCAACCTTTCAGATTAACTGAATCCCAGCCTGCCTCACCAATTTCCATCACTTTAGTTTTCTTTCTGTTTATAACCAAACCTTCTTTACTCTACTCTCAATAGCTCGAATAAAATCGTTCATCTCATCATCATCATTTGCCAACAAGGCCAAATTGTCTTCATAATCTAAATCAGAAACTTCAAAATCTCTACATCATTTAAGGCCAAAATTTTTCCCTTGCAAAGAATTTCACATAACATAAACAAGAACCAGAATAAAGAGAAAAGGGGACAAAAATGCACCCTTGTTGAACATCAGAAGCAATGTTAAATTAATTGCTTACCAACTCTCACACACGACTCCATGTTATAGAGAGCTTTCATTATGTTAACTAACTTGTCTGGTATGCCACATGACCTCAAGATCAACCACAAATTAAGATGATTAACATAGTTGAAAATCTTTTTAAAATCAACGAAGCTTGTAACTTTAGGATTCTGAAACTCTAAACATTTTTCAAGAACCTGCCTGAGAGAAAATATCTGATCTACACATCCCCTACCACTTCTGAATCCACATTGCTCATCGGACAATTGACAGTCAACCAGATTCTTAATTCTTTTAAGCACAATCATGCCAAGAACTTTATCTGGAACAGAGAGTAGGCTGATACCCCTATAGTTATCTCAAGAACTGCGATCACCTTTTTTAAAAATATGGATAATAGATCTGGTAAAATCCTTAAAAACCACTCCTTTATCATAGTGTGGGGATGGCTCAGTTGGTAGCGCGCCAGACTCGTAATCTGTAGTTCCCAGGTTCGAGTCCCAGCTGGGTCAGCGTTGATATTTATCTCTGCAAAATTCCCCACCCTGCCCACGGTCAGTAGGGGACAACAATGGGCTTGAAAAGGCTGCCGTCCATCAGATTGTATGTGAAGTCATGGCTCTGAGTGTGGGAGAGCCATACCCTGTGCACATTGAAGAACACCCTTAATGGCCTTGACGGGAGGCTACTATCTGTCTCCCAACAGCTGTTCCAGTGGATACCCTCCCCCAACCTTCTCTGAGCCTTCAGGGTCCATGTGACCTGGCCATTTAGCCCATGGTGTGCAAAAAAGTGCTGCTCAGAGGTAAAACAACCCAACCCTTTATCATATAAAATATTCAAAATTCAGATCGTAATTCAGATTTATTTCTTCTTATGGAAAATACATGCTTAAATTTTGCACCTTAGGTGTATGATATCAGACATTTATCTAGTTTGATTTTATTTCTTGAAAAATTAGTAATCATCATGGTATAATTTTCATTCATCATCATCATCATCATCCTCAAGCAGCCAAGGGCTATGGAGGTCCAACCAGACAGTGCAGTTTAATTCTCCAAGCATATCTGTTCTGAACTACATCTGCTGCATCTGGCCATTGCACACCAATTCTAACAAGGTCCTGTTTGACATTGTCTGCCCACCACATCCTAGGTCTCCCCCTCTTTTTGAGACCTTTATGCACACTGTTCATAACCCTATTCGCCAATCTGTAATTTCCATACGAGCAACACGACGAAACCAATGCAGTCTCTCTCCGCACAATATGCTGCTCAAAAGAGTTTGATGACCCTTCTTTAGCCTGATCATTACTTGCAAAGTACATGCAACCACCTAATGCCCAAGATACTGCGTAAACATCTAGAATCTAAGGCATCAAATTTCTTGTTATTCTGCTTACAAAGGATCCATGTTTCACTACCATAACTAACCTTTAGTCTAAGTTTATGAGTAAATATATCAAATGAAAGTTTTTGAAAGTAGTTTTATTTAGTGTCAGAAAAAATGATATAAAGAAATTTAAAATTTTTTAACATACCTATCTTCCTATAGGACTCTAAGACGTAGAAAAAAAAATCTAAAGCATATCGATGATGCAATCAGCCACCGAGTTACTCTTCACTCCAAAGGAAGATAAGGCGCCGATTTACCTATTCCACAAGACTGATCGCATCCTATCTTCCCTTGAAATGAATACAAATTCAGTGACATATTGCACCATCAATATGCTTTAGGTTTCTTTTTCTACTTTTTAGGGTCCTATAGGAAAATAGGTATGTTTGGAATTTTTTAATTTCTTTATATTTTTTACAAAACAATCCAAATTTTTGCAACTAATAGGTATTTTTCCAAGTGGTTTGGAATTTTGCAAACTGTCCAGATTTTACCAAGGTCTAGATTTTGGCAATTCTGCAAGATGATTTTGCCAACTTGCCTAAATATTAAAAACAATACGATATTCATGAAGACATGTATTTTACCAAGTGGCATTGTCAAGTTGATTTTTACAAAACTCTAATTTTACAAAAGAAAATAATCCCAATATTCACAACTTACTGGATTATACTAAGTCACTTCAAATTTTAACAATTCTGATTTAGTTTGGAGGGACCTTTCCCCAAACATGCTTCCCCCTGCTGCCTTTGTGAGATTTCTGACACCAAAATGGTGGTATCTTACAAGGTAATCGGGGGTCATGGTTTTCTTGCCAATGTACTATCTAGTTCCCCTTTATCATATATGTATATTGGGTCTTAACCAATCCCCAACAAAATTTTCTGGCTAATAGCTTTACACATTTTCTTAGATAAATAATTATACCAAAGAAATGACTTTTTATGATTCTTTCTAAATTTTAGTCATTACCCTTCTGCAAATGTCTGCTGTCCATTGCATGACAAAAAGTAAAATTTTCCCTTTTTTGAACTCCTGGTAGCTGTCCCGTGGCCGAGTGGTTAGCGTGCTTGGCTACTGATCTAAGGGACCTGGGTTCGAGCCATGGGTAAGGCATGGATGTTCGTGTTGTTTTTCTGCTGGGACCTGCCATCCTCTCAGATCTTCTACTGTGACATATAAACTGACAGTCTCCTGTCAGACCTCTGTGGCAAGCAGCTGCTTGAGGGGGTATTTATTATTTATTTCATTTATGTATAAAAGGGTTTCATTACTGCCTTTCTCTCTTCATTCTCTCCACCTTACATCTTGATCACTTTCTGTCTTCCTCCCTGTGGCTGTGAGCATTAAACTTAGTTAAATTCTCCCCTTTGAATCGGGGAGGGGGTGGCTCAGTCGGTAGCACGCCAGGCTCATAATCTGTACTTCCCAAGTTCGAGTCCCAGCTGGGTCAGCGTTGAGATTTATCTCCGCAAAATTCCCCACCCTGCCCACGGTCAGTAGGGGACACCGGTGGGCTTGGAAAGGCCGCCGTCCGTTGGATGGGACGTTAAGCTGTGGCCCCGTGTATGGGAGAGCCATACCCTGTGCACGTTAAAGAACACGCTGGATGGCCTTGACGGGAGGCTACCATCTGTCTCCCAACAGCTGTTTCAGTGGGTCCCCTCCCCTAATCTTTTCTGAGCCTTTGGGATCCATGTGACCTGGCCATTTAGCCCATGGTGTTCAAAAAAGTGCCACTCAGAGGTAAAAACAAACAACAACCCCTTTGAATCACATTTCTGCTGCATGATGTATCGCCATTATTAAATCTTTTAAAAGCACAAAGGAATGTGGCACATCTATACTCTATTGTACATAAAGAATGGAGCGGCAAAACCTGAAGATCATCAAAGGCACCAACTGATAAAAAAATGCCATACACAGCAAAGATAGTTTTTTTTCCTCTATCACCTTTGAGATTGCTTATATGGGTAATAGGAGCAAAAAGGAATTAAAGTTTTGTGTATTTTTTGCATTTTTCAATAAATTTTTAAAAAAATCTGAAATGGAGGGGTAAATGTTATACTTCAAAGGAAATCTCTTCTCATGCCACATACACACAACCTTCCTTATTTTATTCTAGATCGGGTTGTTTCAGTAATGCTCTTACTGGCTGTTTGAATGAGTTTACTAATTTGCTGAGAGTCAATGCAATTTTTTATATGATATTTGATTGTTGATAGGGATAGGATTTTCTATAGGATAGATCAAAACCCTATTCCCTAATCTATAGGGGGCGGGGGTGGCTCAGTCGGTAGCGCGCCAGGCTCGTAAACTGTAGTTCCCAGGTTCGAGTCCCAGCTGGGTCAGCGTTGAGATTTATCTCCGCAAAATTTCCCCGCCCTGCCCACGGTCAGTAGGGGACACCGATGGGCTTGAAAAGGCCGCCGTCCGTCGGATGGGACGTTAAGCCGTGGCCCCGTGTGCGGGAGAGCCATACCCTGTGCACGTTAAAGAACACGCTGGATGGCCTTGACGGGAGGCTACCATCTGTCTCCCAACAGCTGTTCCAGTGGGTCCCCTCCCCCAACCTTCTCTGAGTCTTCGGGGTCCATGTGACCTGGCCATTTAGCCCATGGTGTGCAAAAAAGTGCCGCTCAGAGGTAAAACAACCCAACAACCCAACCTAATCTATAGTTATCCAAACGGGCAACATGGCCAAACCAGCAGACTCCCACTCTGCACAATATGTTGTTCAAAGGAGCTGCCAACTCATTTGACAACTTCGTCATTACAAACATGGCCTGATCAAGGGGGGGAGTCTAGCTACCCTTTCACAAGGTGAATAAGGGAAAAAGAGGCAAAGAAAAATTAAACTAATTTATATTTCATGCACTTTTCAAGATATTTTTTTTAAACTGTAAAACGGGGAAAATGATATACTGCATTCTATATCAAGAGTCTGACCCCCTCCTTTTACATTATTTTGGCTCAAATGTGTTTCTTGCCCTCTTCTCTTGACTTTTCCCTAGATCCAAGACAGCTTACAAAGTTGAACCTGGTCCCCAGGATACTATGTAAGCATCTAAAATCAGTGGTATCAAGTTTCCTCTTAATTGGTTTGCAAAGCGTCCAAGTATCACTATCATAATTAAGTCTAGAAAAACCAAATTATATATAGTCTCAAAAGTCGCAACAGTAATCCCTATTTTTTTTTTATCTCTTGCTACACATCATCAGTATCTCTGTTATAGCTCCAAAAATAATTCAACTGAGACACCTGCTCAACAGTTGACCATTCAGATTAAATGAATCACAGTCTGCCTGACCAATTTTCATCACTTTACTTTTTTTTCTGTTTAACACCAAGCCTACTCTATTACCAGGTCTCATCAAGAACTTGAATGAAAGAGTTCATCATCATCATTTGCCAAAAGGTCTAAATCACCAGCATTCTGTAACTCAGAAATTTCAGACCTGTAGACCATTTACCCCCAAAATCTTATCCTTACAGTGAATTTTGCATAACATAATCATTAACCAAACTAAAAAGGAAAGGAGACAAAATGCACCCTTATTGAACATCAGAAGCATTGCTAAGTCAATTGCTACAAGACTTAGCAACTCTCACACATGACTAAGTGTCTTTATAGAGAATTTTCATTATGTTAAATAACTTTGACACTTTTAACAAGGTAATGGTCAGATCCAATTTCAGCTCCCCTATATGCCAATTTCATCACTTTGATGATAGTATTTATCCCTGGTATTTCTAACAGAACTATATGCCCTGGTATTTCTAACAGAACTAGCCCATTTGCTGTTAATTAATATATAATCTATCATATTCTTATGCAGCCCATCAGGTGAAACCCATGTGTACTTATGTATGTCGCGGTGTTTGTAATAAGTGTCAGTTATTCTGAATCCATTGAGTTTACTTACCTGTAGGAGACGTTGCGCATTGCAGCTACCAATACCAAAAGGGCCAATCACCCCTCCCCAAAGGTCAGAGTCAGTACCAACTTTGGCATTGAAGTCACCAAGAACAAGGGTAATATCTTCTCTCTTGACAGAATTCAAATATCCTGAAGTTGTTCATAAAACCTATCCTTCTCATCCTCATCGGCATCCTCAGTGGGGGCATAACAGCAGATAACATTCAGGTCTTTAACGCTTGTCTGAAATTTTGCTGTAAGAAACCTTTCATTAATGCACTCATATCCTGGAAGAGCATCATTAGCGTGTATGCTGAGAAGCAGACCCATGCCTTGTGATGCTTATTGTCGTCCCTCCCTGAAAAGAGAAATTTAAGATTATTTTTAAGAATCTGACCTTTATCTGTACTTCTGGTCTCTTGCAAGCCAAGAATATCTAAATTATAATGGTGGAATTCTTGTGTGAGGACATCAAGAGAAAAAGCTCTGTGCAGAGTCCTCACATTCCAACTACCTATGGAGAGAAAATGGTTAGTGGGATGTTTAAAGAAAATATGTTTATTTAGAGAGGGAATGCCGACAATATCAAACAACCCCCTAATCGCAGACATGGGGCAAAGACCCGTTCCCCCACTACTAAAGGCTGAAGCCATCTACACTGGAAGACTTCCTCCAATGTAGAATTTGACGATGCCAATAGAAGCAAAGAGTTCAGGTGCCTGCAATGACCTCTGCTCACGATTATCCACCAGCTGATAAACATATCCTGTGAATCTATTCACTTGGGGCTGTCAACCCACAAACAAACAGAAAACACAGCGGAAGATTTTCCCTTCACAGAAGCCCACCAGTGCAGCAAAATCAGGATCCAAAATGAAGCTCAGAGCCATATATCTGTCCAGTCCAGTGGGTTTATATGGTCAGCACCAGGACCCTGCAGACAGGTATGCAGGGATTGAAGGATAAACAAGGTAAGGTTATAGAAGGTGAGGATTCTGTCATGGCTAGGTGGGCTGAGCATTTCAGTGATGTTCTAAACAATGCGGATAGTTCTATTCCCATTGTTTGGAATGATAATAGATGCATTGGTGGCTTTAATGTTGGCCCTATAACACAATCTGAAGTTATTTTGGCTGTTTCTAAACTTAAACTTCATAAATCCCCAGGGGTAGATGAAATTACTACCGAAATGCTTAGAGCTGGGAATGTTTTGGTTACCACTTGGATGACTGAAATTCTGAATATCTTTTATGATAAAGGCATGGTTCCTAAGGATTTTACCAGAGCTATTGTTATCCCTATTTTTAAAAAAGGTGATCACAGTTCTTGTGATAACTATAGAGGTATCAGCCTACTCTCTATTCCAGGCAAAGTTCTTTCCATGATTGTGCTTAATAGAATTAAGAATCTGGTTTACAGTCAATTGTGTGATGAGCAGTGTTGGATTCAGAAGTGGTAGGGGATGTGTGGATCAGATATTTTCACTTAGGCAGATTCTTGAGAAATGTTTAGAGTTTCAGAAACCTTTGTTTGCTAGCTTTGTTGATTTCAAAAAGGCTTTTGACTCTGTTGATCGTCATAATTTATGGTTGATTGTGAGATCATATGGTATAACAGACAAGTTAGTTAACATAATGAAAGCTCTCTATAATAACATTGAGTCGTGTGTGAGAGTTGGTAAGGCTTGTAGCTATTGGTTTAGCATTACTTCTGGTGTTCAACAAGGGTGCATTTGGTCTCCTTTTCTCTTTAGCTTGGTTATTGATTATGTTATGCGAAATTCACTTCAAGGGAAAGTTTTCGGCCTTAAATGAACTGGAGATATGAAAATTTCTGATTTAGATTATGCTGATGATTTAGCCCTTTTGGCAAATAATGTTGATGAGATGAACTCTTTCATTCGAGCTGTTGATGAGACTGGTAGTAGAGTAGGTTTGGTTATAAACAGAGAGAAAACTAAAGTGATGAAAATTGGTCAGGCAGGCTGTGATTCAGTTAATCTGAATGGTTTCAGTCTTGAGCAGGTGTCACAGTTTAATTATCTTGGGAGCTATGTAACAGATACTGGTGACGTGCGGAATGAGATTAACAGACGAATAGGAATTGCTGCTGGGACTTTTAACAATCTATGGAGACTGTGGAGAAATAGGCATATACACCTAAAGACTAAAATTGGACTCTATAATAGTTTGGTTCTTTCTAGGGTTAGATATGGTAGTGAAATTTGGACACTTTGTAAACAAGGTAACAGGAAACTAGATGCTTTTGATTCCAGATGCTTACGCAGTATCTTGGGCATTAGGTGGTCCATATTTGTAAATAATGATGAGGTTAGGCAAAGGAGTTTGCAACCTCCTTTAAGCAGCATATTGTGCAAAGACTCCGTTGGTTTGGCCATGTTGCCCGTATGAATAATTATAGATTGGCGAATAGTGTTATGAACAGTATGCCTAAAGGCCTCAGAAAGAAGGGGAGACCTAGGATGCAGTGGGCAGACAATGTCAAACAGGACCTTGTTAGAATTGGTGTGCAGTGGCCAGATGCAGTAGATGTAGCTCAGGACAGACTTGCTTGGAGAACTACATTGCACGGTCTAGTTGGACCTCCGTAGCCCATGGCTGCTTGATGATGATGATGATGATAAAATAATGAATAATTCTAAATGTGACAGTTACACGTTATTATTTCCTCAATCACATAAACAAAAATATGAAATATTTATGAAAATTAGTTGGAGCGTCAAATGATTTTTATTTGATATAAAAAATATACTGCTCACAAAAACTAGGGGATATTTTATCGCTTCATATTCATTTTGAAATATCCCCTAATTTTTGTGAGTTATTAAGCTCTCTGTAATGATTTCTCTTAGTGATAGTAGGGAAATGATTAAGGACATCCTGCAGTTGTTTCCTTCCAAAATAATTTCCAGTGCCTTATCACTCAAATAATTTTGCCTCCTCTGCACCTTTTTACCAAAAACAGTACTATTGTCGTGCCCACAGGAATTGATCCTGCGGACACGACTTGGGCTAAAAGGTCCTAGGACATGTTTTTCCAAGGTGAGAACAAAGACTTGGTTGGTCACCCCGCTTCCACGAACTTGCCCGTTAAACCAGATGACACCAGTGGCGACCATCGCCCCAGGTGTAGGAATTTCCGGACTAGAGTTTGCGCTCGCCATCAAAGGTGCCGAGTAGGTCGAGCGATTTTCGTCCCAAGCATCCGACGTCCAATAGCGAGTGCCTGCGTCAGCCTTTCGCGCTGACCACCGCTAGAGGTCGCGGTGGGAAAAGGCGGCAAGGTTGAACAGTGGGAGAGAAGAGTGTCTTTTGCCGGGAGTCGCTCGTCATAGTGAGTTGATTTTTGCCTCGTGTCTCTGGTCGTGAAGAGTTGTCACCCCGTTCGCATCGGTCGAGCAGTCTAACCTCCTTTGTCTGGCCGAACTTAGGCGATGGGCTCCCAGTCGACAGTGCCAGACTTCGCATCCAAGGCTTCTGCAGCGGCTACGTAAGACAGGTAGGGTCACCCTCATTTATAGATCTGGATTTTCCATACAAAAAGTTATTGTCTGTCTGCTACCGCCACCGTGCTCCAGGAAACGGGCTACGGAATATGACTTTAGAGCTAGCAGCTCGAACTCAATGGATAGACTTTGCCAAAACAATTTCTCGGCGTCTCATTGTAAAGGCGGACATCGCCTGAACGCCGAGTAAGAGCAGCTGTATCCCGACGAAGGGAGCAAATGGTATTAGAGAATATTTTAGTAATGTTATTGTAAATAAATTGTGTGTAACTTGTAAAACCTGACTCCTCTCCATTTTTCAAGATTAAGTAACGTTTCTGGATTATTGCGGAGAAGGTCCCCTTTTCGGTAATCAGCACAATCGCAGCATGGCGAAATCAGCAGGAAAGGAGTCAAACATTAATGGCGGACCGCCCTCATACGAAAGGGGGGTTCACATCAAATTGGTTTCCGTGACCAGGATGTTCGAACCTGAGGGTTATTGCGGCTAGAAATAAGAGCATATATATAGATTGCATAAGTATTGTGTTAAAATGTGGCAGTGGCAGAATGTTAAGAAGGTTAAGAATGTTAAAGATAAGAGTGAAATATTGTGATTTTAGTGAGGATTGTATATTATGTTTAAGTAAGGAATTTCAGGATCATCTGTTGAAACAAGTGTTATGTTGAAATATAGTAAAGTAATTTGGATTAAATGTTTGGTTCTAAGATAAGTATAAGACTATAGCTAGGCCCAGGTGTAGAGTGTATGAAGGAAGTACTAGAGATTCGACTAGGGACTACTATATCATGATATTTTAGATAGGAGTGATTTTGTGTCTTACTGTTAAGTTGCATTTTGGTGTGCGCCTCCATTGCACTTAGGAGGCACCAAAAAACCCAACACACAGCACAACACGCAGCACACTATTTGCGTGGTGAGGAAGACCCCGAAATAATGGAGAGTCAGGACGCGAGTGCGCCACCCACCCAGGAGCCGTCCCCAACGACGGGACCTCTCCTGGCGGGGTTTGTAAATTTAGTAAACCCATATGAAGGAGATAGTAGCCGCACGGCCGCAGCGGTTTTCGAACAAATAGAGGGAGTAGGGAGGATCGCACGATGGCAGCCGAGCGAGATGGCAATCATTGCCCGCTCGAAGCTGCGAGGACCCGCTGCGGAATTCGTTAACCAATCCCCGGAATTAAGGAATGAAGAGGATTTTGGAGTTTTCAAAAGGGCGGTGTTGGAAAGGTTCGATAGTGAGGCGCCATTAGCCACCCATCTACACGAATTCACAAGCTGTCAGCAAGCGGCGAATGAGAGTGTCCGGGGAGTATGCTGCTCGCATTCGGACCCGGGCCTATCAGTTTTTGGGAACAGCAGAAAGAAACATGGACAGCGAGGATCAGGGAATCGGCGATCAGATGCGCCTTGCCCAGTTTTTGGTGGGCCTGGTGAGACAAGCGGTTCGTACTGTCTCATAATCCCCGCACTTTCGAGGAGGCTTTAGCGAAAGCTACACTGGAGGAGAGCAATGAGCATGCCTCCGGACGAATGCCAGCCATACGAGCACTTGACGAGGAAACCCCTGCTAGAAACACAGAGTCGAACACTCTGCCCCAGCTGCAGGATCTGTTGGCAGCCTTTCCGCTGTGCTAGATCCAGGCAGATCTAGTACGTTTGGGGGAGCGCCTCCACCAGATTGAGGGACAGCGAGAGAGGAGCCATACCAGTCAGCCCCAGCAACAGCGGCACCCCTGGGCGGATCGCCGGGGTGTCACGTGCTTTATGTGTGGTGGAGTGGACCATTATGCCCGTCAGTGTGCGTCGCCCCCGACCCTAGCCCACGTGACCCGCGATACCAAACGGGGAGGAACCGGCAGCAAGATCGAGACCGGGAAACTCCACGGAGGACCCGCTGGATGAGAGAGAATGGATTCTCTTTTACCCCCCCCCCCCTCAGCAAACTCGAGATCAGGGTAGAGAAGAGTTACGGCAAGCCAACCACCATACTGCTCCTTTAAACTAGAATGGGAGGGAAGCCCCGGATGCACTTCCCAGAGTCCCCTCGAAGCGTCAGCCGTCCGCATTGCCCCGTGTGCCATACTATGCAGTGATGAAAATTCACCCATTGTGTCTGGCCGCATGGAGGACACGGAGGTGTCGGCCCTTGTCGATACCGGCGCCACTGTGTCCGTCATGAATAGCCAGTGTTTTCAGCGCTTGAGAAGCCGAATCCTGCACAAAATGATTCCCCCCCAACATAATTTGAAAACTGTAGATGGCCACCCCCTTCCAGTGATAGGCAGATACATGGTGACCCTCACATTTGACGGGATTAGTTTTGACCACCCCATAGTAGCCCTTGACATAGACACTCCACGGTACGACATGATAATGGGACACGATATCCTCAAAAAGCACCGATTCATCATAGATTGTCATTCAGGCACACTGCAAAGGAAAAAGGACAAGGAATCGAAACATAGGAGCACCCCCCTCACATTGCCCGCCTACCCTGCCCGGGAACAACCTTCACCCCCCTCCCCTACACCACGTACATTGGGCGCATCGTGCAGAAGCTCTGCGTCCCTCCTAGAGCCGAGCGCATAGCCCTTGTCGAATGTTCTGCCCCCCAGCTCCGAGGATGCACGATCTTAGCTCAGCCATATGAGCGGCTGAAAACCGGTTCCGTGCGCGTGACCCGCTCGGTGAACTGCGTGGACGGTAGCAGCCGACTCAACATCCGGGTCGCCAATACCTCCTCGGTCCCCGTCTGACTGAATAAAAGCATGCGCATCGCCACGTTGGAAGCCCTCGACGCCGAACAAATAGAACCCCCTAGCATTCCCCGGAAGACAAGAAAATCGCCCCTGTCCCTGGAGGATTTCCAGTTGGACCATCTTCGGCCTCGAGAGAAGAGTAAACTGGGGAAATTGTTGATGAAAAATAGAGATGTTTTGCGAGAGATGTCAGCGAATTGACCGGCACAGACGCCATGTACCATGGAATCCACCTCACAGACGACCGCCCCGTGAGGCAGCGGGCATACAGGGTGCTGTTTGTGCTGCAGGGCGAATTGGACCGACAAGTGGATGAGTTGTTAGAGCAAGGAATAATAAGAGAAAGCGCCTCTCCTTTTGCGTCAACCATCGTCTTAGTGAAGAAAAAAGACTCCACATACAGATTCTGCGTCGACTACAGGGCTCTAAATGCGAAAACAGTCCCAGATTCGTACCCTCTCCCCCTCATAAACGAAATTATCGACCAACTAGCTCACGCCAAATATTTTAGCTCGCTGGATATGGTATCCGGTTATTGGCAGGTTCCCGTTCACCCACGTGACGTGGAGAAAACTGCGTTCATCAGCAGGAAAGGGTTATTTGAATTTAACTACTTACCATTTGGACTGAAGAACAGTCCCGCTACTTTCCAGCATTTACTGGACCACTTATTAATGGGAATGTGACAGGAGCAAGTTCTCATCTACCTCGACGACATAATGGTGGCCTCCCAGACATTTGAACAACACACGGAACGGTTACAGAGGGTATTTGACCACCTAAGGGCCTACAATTTAAAGTTGAAGCCAGCGAAGTGCCAATTCATGAAGGAATCCCTCACTTACCTGGGATATTTGATTTCCGCAGAAGGGGTCCAGCCAAACCCGCGGAACGTCCAGGCCATTGAAGAATTTCCTCGCCCCCGTAGTGTCCAGAACGTTCGAGCCTTCCTAGGCCTAACCGGCTACTACCGGCGTTTTATCGATCGCTACGCCGATCTTACAGCCCCCTTGGTCCATTTAGTGAAGAAGGACACCCCTTTTAGATGGTCTTCAGAAGCAGAGGAAGCGTTTGAAGTACTGAAGAGGAAATTAATGACCGAGCCCCTTCTCCTCTATCCCGACTTTGGACGGAAATTTTTCCTGTCGACCGATGCGTCGGATTTTGCGGTAGCCGGCGTACTCGAGCAGGAGATGGACGACGGTTTCTGTCATCCGGTAGCTTAAGCCAGTCGGAAACTGAAGCCCCCGGAAACACGCTACTCAATGATTGAGAAGGAGGCCCTTGCAATCCGTTTCGCTATTACCCATTTTAAGCACTACCTGTATGGGCGACGTTTTACGGTTGTGTCCGACCATGCCCCCCTCAATTATTTCCTGAAACTCAAGGACCCCTCCAGTAGACTGGCCAAGTGGAATCTGACGCTGTAGGACTACGATTTTGACATCATTTATTGGCCTGGGAAACACAATATCCCCGCCGATACCCTGTCCCGTCACATACAGGCAGTCGAGAGAAATCCCCCTTCCCAGAGCCCCTTTGGCGATTTAGCCCGTCTGAGAGACCTACAGCTGGAGGACCCCACCTTTAGGAACACCATCAAAATTTTAGAGAGTAGGACCCACAATTCACCCGCCAGTGCCGCCGAACCATTTTACTTGAAAGAAGGTATCCTATACCATTTGGCCCCCCCGGCTAGCCATAGCCCCCGCATGGAAGCAACGGAGCAACTAGCAATCCCCGTCAGTCTTCGAGGGCAGATATTAGAATTGTGCCACGACAACCCCTGCTCAGGCCACTTGGGAGAGTACAAAACCTTGCAAAGGGTAAGGTCTGAGTATTACTGGCCCGGCATGTATGCCGATATTCGAAATTACGTCGAGACCTGCACATCTTGTCTGCAGCGAAGAGGCTACCAAGAGAGAAAGAAGGGAAATCTGGTTCGAGCCCCATTCACAAGCCGCCCCTTTCAGCGTATAGGCATGGATATTTTAGGCCCTCTCCCCATCACTCAGCGAGGAAATAAGTACATCTTAGTCATTATGGACTACTTCACCAAATGGCCAGAGGTCTATGTGCTGGCCGATCAGTCAGCAGAGTCAATTGCTAGAGCGTTTGTAGAAGATTTTATTCCCAAACATGGAATTCCCGCTACTGTCATCAGTGATAATGGGCGCAACTTTACCGGTCGCGTGATGACCGAGGTGTTTAACCGATTAGGCATTACCAAACAGAACACTAGTTTCTATCACCCGAGCTCCAACGGCCTCGTGGAGAAATTCAACCAGTCCATAGCATCCATTTTATCTCATCTGGTGGCCGACAAAAATGATGTGTGGGATGAGCATCTGCCGTTTGTTTTGATGGCTTATCGGAGTGCCACTCACAGTTCCACCCATGAGACCCCCCCCCCTATTTTCTACTGTATGGCTGAAACGTGGCCCTACCTTACCAGTTGTGGCAGACGAAGGAGCCCCCAACCTACGCCAACACTGAGAGCTATGTCGAACAGTTAGCCAACAAGTTGAATGAGGCGTATGAGCTGGTGAAGGCGAATCTTGAAGCAGCAGCTACGAGTCAGGAGGAGCAGAGGAAAAAAATGGCCGTGGATAAAGGTATTCGGCCTGGTGACCTAGTGTTTTTATATAGCCCATGGGTCCCTCGCAGGAATACCAGGAAGTTATCGAAAATGTCCACCGGGTCATGGCGAGTGCTGCAACGCCTCACCGAAGTGAATTATAAAATTGCCTTAGTCACCAACCCTCACAAAGTGGAGACAGTACATGTCGATCGCCTCACCAAACTGCGGAAACGCCGCCTGTACCTGATAGGTGAGCCCTCCATCCCAGACGACCCCACACCAAAACCCCCAACGCCCCCATCACGACCCATCGTTGAGCCGGAATCTGAGGACGATGACTGGGAATCGAACCCCCGAGTCACCTGGAATCACGTCGCAGGCCGTCTGGCGCCAGGCGCGCGAGCGCGCCCCACCACAGCAAGCTCCCAGCCGCCGCCACACGCTAACGCCGCCAGTCAGCCACACAGGTACGACCTTCGACCACGTACACAAGACGGAAGAGTCGCGCCAGCTCCAGCCGCTGCTACTGACACACCCTCGCATACCGCGGCTTGCTATAACGTCAACACATCCGGTGGGTCAGCACCCCCTCCGCCTTTGCCTCAGCGGCTGCCCCGAAGCAGACGACGCTTGAAATCACGGAATGCTGGGATATATGATGAACCCGAGGAAGTGAACCCCACCTCCTAGACTGATGTCGTTGCGAAGGGACGCCTTCACGATGCATCGCCCCAGGGCAGCAGAAATCCCCTCCCCTGGTCCGTCACTGCTCAACAGTCTCCATCAGCGCACCCCCCCCCCCCCCCCCCCGGCTATCAAGCGCAGCGATGGAATGGAGTCTGAGTAATAGAACGTTCACGCGAGAAATCGCGAGAATTTCTCCCGTGCGCGGTTGCCGCGCCGGTCGCAAGCGGAAATGGTGACGTTTTGGGCAGACTCTGGCGAGACTGAAGGTTCTGCGCACACCCTCCCCACATGAGTCGGAGAAGGAAGCGCGCCGGGAGATGACGTCATGTCATGGCGCTCGTCTTGTCTTCCCAGGGCCCGGGAGACGAGCTGCGAGAGCAATGACATGGACGTGCCGGCGTTTCACAACCCCCCCACACATGCCGGCGTTTCACAACCCCCCCCCACACACACACACGCGCAATCAATCAATCAATCGGCCAGAAGAAACAAAGCCGTTATAAGAAATATTGTAGACCTAGTGCAGAGCCCTCCACTGGAATAGTAGAGATTAGAGAATCGAGAAATGATTATAGATGAGCTTATAAGAGTAACTTAGTAAGATGATTTTGTTATCATAGAGTGAGTTTTTGAGAAGAGTTTTTGATTTTCATTATGGAATGACCTAGTAAAATGAGGTTGTCATTATTGGACAAGTTTACTGAGAAATGACTGCTATAGTATTATTATAGAACGACGTAGTTAAATGATTTTGTTACTGTAGAGTGAACCCACTGAGAAAGGATTTTTACTTTTATTTTTGGAATTCTTAAAGAGAAATGAATTAACGTCAGAAAGTTATTTAAAGCATTGTGACAAAAGGTGGTCTTGTGAATTTTCAGGGTACCTAGATGAGCTAATTGAAGGATTAACTGTCGGAGTTATAGACAAAGAGTAGGGATAGGATAAAATGTGGGAAAGGAATCAGTTCAAACTAGTGTCTTATGAATTATTGGAATTTGTAGAAAGGAATTATTTGTGAAGCTATTAGGAAGAAATGGTTGACGTTTGAGTTTAAGAATTAATTGAGTTGTGACTTGATTAAGTTGCGCTGTGGATGAATGAAGTATTAATGTGATGTCATGAGATGAACCAGTTGTGACTTGATTAAGTTTCTATGAAGAGTGAATTGATTGTAGAAGGATTAAACGAAATATAATCAGTGTGATTCGATTAGAAGTGTAATTTGTACCCCAAGATTTTGAAGTTTCTATGTAACATTGAGTCACGTGGTGGTAAGCACGGAGACAGACTGTGTGCTTGTGAATTGAGTACATGTGGAAAACCAGATTTGTGACCCTTTTTCCTGTGTCTCTCTGTTTCATGTGCCGTGGAGCCTCCTGCAAACCGACGCCCACTAGAGCGGTCCAGGCGGACCCGAACTGTGAATCGTTGAACTTTTAGTGAACCTGTGGACACCGTGTGACCCTTTGGACTTTTAGTGCCACATGTGACAGCTGGACTCATGGAGGAAAAGGAAATATTCCAGATCGTGATGGGTGACCCAGGAGACCGCCTTCACCACTCCCACTGCATATTTAGCCATCTTCAGTTCAGTCAGAGACCTTTTCCCTGCCCCACCTATTCTCCTCTCTCCCTAAAGGGGGATAGGTGTGTCGGGCCCACAGGAATTGTTCCTGCGGACACAACTTGGGCTAAAAGGTCCTAGGACATGTTTTTCCAAGGTGAGAACAAAGACTTGGTTGGTCACCCCGCTTCCACGAACTTGCCCGTTAAACCGGATGACACCAGTGGCGACCATCGCCCCAGGTGTAGGAATATCCGGACTAGAGTTTGCGCTCGCCATCAAAGGTGCCGAGTAGGTCGAGCGATTTTCGTCCCAAGCGTCCGACGTCCAATAGCGAGTGCCCGCGTCAGCCTTCCGCGCTGACCACTGCTAGAGGTCACGGTGGGAAAAGGTGGCAAGGTTGAACAGTGGGAGAGAAGAGTGTCTTTTGCCGGGAGTCACTCGTCGTAGTGAGTTGATTTTTGCCTCGTGTCTCTGGTCGTGAAGAGTTGTCGCCCCGTTCGCATCGGTCGAGCAGTCTAACCTCCTTTGTCTGGCCGAACTTAGGCGATGGGCTCCCAGTCGACAGTGCCGGACTTCGCATCCAAGGCTTCTGCAGCGGCTACATAAGACAGGTAGGGTCATCCTCATTTATAGATCTGGATTTTCCATACAAAAAGTTATTGTCTGTCTGCTACCGCCACCGTGCTCCAGGAAACGGGCTACGGAATATGACTTTAGAGCTAGCAGCTCGAACTCAATGGATAGACTTTGCCAAAACAATTTCTCGGCGTCTCATTGTAAAGGCGGACATCGCCTGAATGCCGAGTAAGAGCAGCTGTATCCCGACGAAATGAGCAAATGGTATTAGAGAATATTTTAGTACTGTTATTGTAAATAAATTGTGTGTAACTTGTAAAACCTGACTCCTCTCCAGTTTTCAAGATTAAGTAACGTTTCTGGGTTATTGCGGAGAAGGTCCCCTTTTCGGTAATCAGCACAATCACAGCACGGCCAAATCAGCAGGAAAGGAGTCAAACATTAATGGCGGACCGCCCTCATACGAAAGGGGGTTCACATCAAATTGGTTTCCGTGACCAGGATGTTCGAACCGGAGGGTTATTGCGGCTAGAAATAAGAGCATATATATAGATTGCATAAGTATTGTGTTAAAATGTGGCAGTGGCAGAATGTTAAGAAGGTTAAGAATGTTAAAGATAAGAGTGAAATATTGTGATTTTAGTGAGGATTGTATATTATGTTTGAGTGAGGAATTTCAGGATCATCTGTTGAAACAAGTGTTATGTTGAAATATAGTAAAGTAATTTGGATTAAATGTTTAGTTCTAAGATAAGTATAAGACTATAGCTAGGCCCAGGTGTAGAGTGTATGAAGGAAGTACTAGAGATTCGACTAGGGACTACTATATCATGATATTTTAGATAGGAGTGATTTTGTGTCTTACTGTTAAGTTGCATTTTGGTGCCCTTGAACTGCTCCACTGAACACCTGATTATGAGGTCTTGGTAATGTCCAACCAGGCCATGAAACCGGTCAGCAATGCCTTCGACCTCAGTTGGTCTTGGCTCTGTCCAACCAGATGACCAGACTGGTCAGCAGAGTCTTCGACCGGTTGCTGGGCCTCAAGCCCCCCCCCCACCATAAAAGGTGGTCCCCTATCGCTACACCTCTGGTTAATACGGGGTGGGGAGTGGGTCCTTCGGGACCCACTCCCCATAGGGAAAGCACGTGCTCCGTCTCACGACACTACACGTGCATAGGAACTAGAGGTCTGGAAGTAGAAGATGAAGTATGTCTCAGGGGAGACCAGTAGGGACTTGGAGTATGGGTGGTGTTAAAGGGGGTGCTGAGTGCAGCCCGGGAAGAAAGTAGGAAGATAAGTCAGAGACAGCAGCCACGGACCTCAAAGGAGAGAGTCCCGAAGCCGGCAGACAATCCAGCCTATGCCCCTCAAGTGTGCCCTGACACGAGCACTCTCAATGGACACTGAGACCAGTTCGCCTGCTACCTCATTGATCACCTGGGAGTCCCTGAGTTCGTTAGCGAACCCTTCTGTGATCGGACACCTGAGGATATAGTGCCTGACATCTGTGTCTGGAGCCCCACAGCCGCAGTAACTGTGGGCAGAGATTTTAAACCACTCCAGGTATTTGGGGAAACTCCCATGTCCTGTTAGGACCTGCATCAAATAGTGGTCAGAGGATATCAGGGATAGATTGACCCTTTTCAAGAATGTCTTTGTTTGAAGACCATTCTCAGTCGTATCCCAGAGCCTCTGCCACTCCTCAATGGTACCTTGGCTAATTATAGACTTCAGGGTAGTTTTTGAAGTCTTTACCACTATCACAGGTTGAGTGTTATTACCTGAGGAACGGGCCAGTTGGTCGGCCCGCTCATTCCCTTCATGCCCTACATGCGCCTTGATCCAGGAGAAGGATACCTTGGGCATGTTCTGATTGCCCAGGATGCACTTGATCTCCTTCACAATCTGATGCCTGTTGTTTGCATCTTCAAGTGCATGCAGAGCCACCTGGCTGTCCGTGTACAGCCTTATGTCGTTGTCCAGACCGCTGTCATTGAGGGCCCAGTTAAGGACCTCTCTGATAGCGAGCAGCTCTGCTTGGAAGGCTGAACCATTATTAGAAACCTTCCTCTGAAAATCATACACTTTGGCCCCTTGATTGAAGACAGTGAAGGCTAAGCCCACACCCTCCTCGCTCTTGGAACCGTCGGTGTATATTTCAATATCTGTACCTGATGGTAACTCCGTGGACCAGGGCACACATAGTCTCCTTGTGGGATGTAGATCCCACTTAGCGGTATTTACCTCGTAATCCTCAGGGTCATACTGGACTTCGAGGAATGTTGCTTTTTCCTTAGCCTGCAGGACTCTAAATATGGTCGCTTCTTTACCGACCGTCAAAAATAGTGGAGGGATCCCTGCGAGCACCAGGAGGGCATCCGTAGATGTTGTCCTATAGGCTCTGATGATTCGCAGTAAAGCTGGTCGTTGGGCTGCGAGCAGCTTTCTACGCATTATGGAGTAGTCCGTCAGGTGCCCACGCCATAAGTTAGGATCCGTTCCGTTCCCCTTAGATAAATTTCCTTGAGGACCTCACTTCTGAGTCCCCATGAGACGTGAGCCATACGCCCCAGCTTGCATATAACATTGGTGCATTTAGCTTTCAAGTCCTGCAGGTGTGGGATCCAGCTCATCCTCTCATCCAGAGTGATCCCCAAGTACTTTAAAGTTGTCATATGGCTGATGTTTTCGCCTTTTAGTTTAAAAATAGGGTACCTCTTCTTGAGGACACCCTCTTTTGCAATGGTCATTGATGTTTTCGCAACGCTGAACCCAAGCTTATTGGGAAGACACCATCCTTCCAGTATTTTAATTGCTGCATTGCCAGCAACTTCCAGCTGTGCTCTGGAGGATGCTGTTACGGCAAGCAGCAAGTCATCTGCATAGGCCTGGAGCCAGACTCCCTCGGGCAGGGTCAACTCCAGAGCAGTGTCAGCGACTAAATTCCAGAGGAACGGTCCACTGCACGACCCTTGTGGGCAGCCTCTTTCCAAGTTTCTTGAGACTGTCCCGCTAGCATGGGAATATTTGACCATCCTCTCACTGAGGTAATTGGCCACAAGAACAAAGATGTTCCTAGGGCAGGAACAATCCTTCAATTTATTAGAATTGCAGGCCACCAGACATTGTCGAATGCGCCCGTCACATCCAAGGCAATAAGAGAGGTGTGCAACTTGTGCACTTTATTAACCTTAACAATGTCCACCACCTGTTTGATAGCGGCAGTGGTGGACTGGTCTGTTCTGAACCCGAATTGCTTCGGATTCAGGTACCCATTCTTATGACAGTGAAAATATATCCGATTAGTCAGGAGTTTGTCCAGCACTTTTCCCAACACCGGCAGCAGACATATTGGTCTGTAGGATCTTACATCTGCCGGATCTCTGCCTGCTTTGTTGAGCAGGACCAGGTCTGCCTGTTTCCAGGCAGTTGGGAAGGCTCCCAGGTTCAAACATTTGTTGAAGAGCTGGGTTAACAGGTCTTTGTGTTCGTTAAAAACCTGAGAAACAATTTCCACAGCCAGACCATCGTTGCCCAGGGCTTTGCCCTTGGCCATATCACTTATAACCTCTCCTACCTACTCTTTCGTAAACGGGACATAATCCGGCGTATCCAACGGAGTCCTGCAGTTTTCCCTTAGGAGTTGATGTTTTGCATCATCAGAGCTCCTGTCATCTTTAGGAAATAAATTATCTAAAAGTACCTGGATGGTCTCGCCAAAGGAAGAGGTCTTGGATCCATCCTCCTTGCGAACATAAGCTATTTCCAGGGGTTTCAAATCCTTATCCGTAGCTAGCTTGTACTGTAACGTAAAAGGGTTCTGTACAGAGACCTCGCTGCAGAATTTCTGCCAGGAAGTCTGCTGCGCCTCTCGTATGGTGAGCTTATACTTTGCCTGTTCCTTCCTGTACAGTTCCTCTCTGGCACTTCTCTCCCCATTGTGGCACCTTTGGTATCTCCTTCTAAGAGCTCTTACTCGTTTCCTTTTAACTGTGAGCTCAGGTGTCCACCAGGGCACTGATTTACTACCTGCTCTGAGTTGCCTCTTGAACCCGAAGGTCATCTCGCATCCAGTAATCAAACATCCAGTTAGTTCTCCCAAGATGTTATCCAGAGAACTGCAATCTCTAATATCTCCGACGCGCTGCCCGATCTTCGCCAGTTCCGGTGACACACAGCGCATGAGCCTGCACCAATCAGGAGCTCTGCCCACCGCAAACCATCGTGCATATTGTGGGGGAGATGTTGTTCCACCCACCTGGAACATGATGTAATTATGGTCGCTGACGCACCAGCCCTGAATAAGAGGGAACAACCGAGGTGTTACCAGGGTCAAGTCTATCCAGCTCTGCCCTCTTGGGCCATTAAAAGTAGCTGGAGTGTCACAATCATTTAATAAATATAAGTCAGCAGAGTTGATAAAATCAAGAGTCATATCTCCTCTGACATCTTGTCGGTTTGAACCCCACAGAGGATGCTTCGCATTGAAGTCCCCGCCGATAATCATGGTCTTAGAGTTAACCTGAGTCAGGACGTTTTGTAACTCGGTTAACAAGTCCTCAATGTTGTTGTTCGGAGGACAGTAAATGGAGATGGCGTGTACTAATAATCGCCCGTAGCCAATCTTCACTACTACAATTTTATCTGAGTGATATGCCAGGATGTCATTCACCTTGGGGTTCAAAACAACAATTCCAGCTTTAGGCTTGTTGCCTTTTTCACAATAAATCCTGCTGGTCAGAGGGAGTCCCCTAATAATGTTCTCTGTGCAGTAGGGTTCCTGCACAAGAGCAACATCGGCTCCTTCCTCTTTTATCACCTGGCTGAACTGGGCCATTGCGGCCCTTGCCCCACTTAGATTGATTTGTACAAATTTAATACCTGCCCTTCGATCACCTGGAAGCCTACTGCCCATAGTCAGTGCACTTTGCCTAGCTATAGCTGGCAAAGTAAAGGTTTGATTTTGAAAATTTCTTTTGTGTTATTAGTTGATACATATTATATGATATTATAGACAATACCAGCTAGTATTATTTTTAGGATCTTTTATTAATTTTACATTAATATTTAGTATTCTTTTTCTTCGCTTGGTATATTATATAGTCTTTTTAAGTTCCCCTTCTCAGCCCAGTAACATGGCAGAGGCCACAGTGGAGATTGAGGCTGATCAGGAGATCACCTGGAAGCCTCCCTCCACTCCTGAAGAATTTGTTCAACAGACAGTGAAGTTACAAGAAGACATTAGTGCAATATTAGACACTGAAGGCAAGAAACTTTCAAGAGCCACAGCTGGCGAAATTCGAGGGATTTATGATAAGATGATGCACATTATCACCCTGCAGCAGCTACAGATTGCTGAATTGAAAGGTCGCTTATCTGCTCAGAATGAGAAGCAGACAGAACAGCCAAGGATAAGCTATGCTCAGGCCGCAGCCAACTTCAAGGTGGACCACACGAGAGGAACAAAGACAAAAGGTAAGTAAGACTAATGTTCTTCTTGTATATCCCACAGAAGAGAGCGTCAGATCCAGCGAAGAATTGAAGACAACACTAAAGAAATCTATCAATCCCAAAGCCTTAGGAGTAGGCATCTCACATGTTAGAAATATCAAAGGCAATGGGCTCGCCATTGAACTGAACAGTGCTACACACTTAGAGAAGCTTCAGAAGAAAATATCTGAAGATAAGGATCTCACCAAGAAATTTGAGGTAAGGAAACCATTAAAAATC